>CM042694.1:383582179-384874195 GCA_023614405.1 Avena insularis
CTGAATATTATCACATTTGTGCATGTGCATGCATTGGCACTACCAAAACTTTCAATATTACAAGTTATTGCCTAGCAGTTATTTTAAGTAATGGATCAGAATTACAAACACAGATACTAACTGTAGGGCAAGCATTTATCTCCAGGCATGGCCACAATTCAACTGAATATTATCACATTTGTGCATGTGCATGCATGGGAAAACTTTCAATATTACAAGTTATTGTCTATCAGTTGTTTTAAGTAATGGGTGAGATACCTACAGAGGAAGTGTCCACACCCACAACCTTCAACTTATTGATCGAGTTATTTTAGTTATTACTCCCTCTTAGCTTGCTAAAAAGGCTTACATTGTGGAACGGAGGTACTCCCTCCGTTTCAAAATATAAGATGTTTTAGCTTTGTGAAAGAAGTGTATCTAGACCTCTTTTAGTGTGTAGGTTCATTTAGGTTTGGAGTGAACCTACACATTAAAAGAAGTCTAGATACACTCCTTTCACAAAGCTATAACATCTTATATTTTGAAACGGAGGGAGTAGTACCTACCAGTGGTTCCGCTAACAACCAAGCCAATGTCATTCAAGATGCAACAAAAGGAAATAAAAGAGAAAGAAATACAGGACTCAAAGTCGGCCACCAACAACAGATTGGTCATTCATCACTTTTTAATCATTTATCTACAGAAAATTGGTGCCAACTACTCCCTCCGTTCCAAGGCTTAAGGCCTATAATTTTTTTGAAAAGTCAAGCTACAGAAATTTTGACCAAACTTTTTAAAAAAACTATCAAGAACTATGATATTATATAGATACCACATGAAAATATGTTTGACTTTTTCAAAAAAGTATATGCCTTAAGCCTTGGGACGGAGGTAGTATTTATCATATCAATCAGCCAAAGCAGATAAAAGAGAAGCATTTACCTTATCCAGCCTGCAGTTTTCTAGCAGTGATCTGCGTTTGTCTTCAATCCATAATACAATGTACAAGTGGAACAACTCTTTTGCATCAACACCAGCTTTGATAGGGCTGGAGATAAATTAAAACGTCAGTCTTGCTTACACAAGACATGTGTGCAAGAAGAACCCAGTTAACAAGGATACTTACCAAATATTCCAGCTGGCAAGATCCTTCTGAAAATCTGCAGTCGCAATTACCAAATCTGCAACAGGAGACGAAGGGCCAGCAGGAGGGCAGGCAACAAGGAACGAGCGTAATCTATTTGAGAGCTCCACACTATAGATGGAGGCTGTCAAATTGGGGAGGTCGACAAAACTGTGGAAATAAAGCAAAGGTAACAGAATCATTTAGCTTAGATCGTACAGATAACTGTGTCTAAAAAATGCACATAAGGCCCAGAAAACTGTGGAAACAGAGGAATAAACAGAGATTGAAATTAATTCACTGAAGAGGAAATAAAGCAAAGGTAACCGAATCATTTTACAGTGAATAATTCGTATAGATCGTACATATAACTGTGTCTAAAAATGCACATCAGACCCAGAAACAG
Organism: Avena insularis; assembly: GCA_023614405.1. Classification (NCBI taxonomy): domain Eukaryota; kingdom Viridiplantae; phylum Streptophyta; class Magnoliopsida; order Poales; family Poaceae; genus Avena; species Avena insularis. The sequence continues at coordinate 383,583,688 of CM042694.1, forward strand.
CAAAGTACCTCGGAAGTATGTGATGATTGTGAATTTCAATGTCTGTAAAAATTTCATTGCGTAAATTATGGCACAATGATTTCATCTTCTGGTAAGCTGTTGTGAAGGAAACCAAGTCCATCTTTATGCCTTCAGAATTTCCTGCCACAAATTCATCAGTTTCAAGCATGTGCCTCCTCGATCGTTTCCTGGCTGCAGCCTGGACATATACAAAACTCAATAAGTAGCAGCACCTCGAAAAAAAGATATCATGCATTGACAAAGCAGTTGAAGAATGACCTGGAAGTAACCACAGAGTCTCAGTTGGGCCTCTGGAGATAGCACATCATGTAGTAGACTGTACAGCTTTATAGCCGGCTCCAGAGCTGACGCTGCCAATCCAGTTGGAGGCCTAAAGTCTTCCACCAGTCCAGACACCACTGACTCATCAAGGCACTTGTAATTTTCAAATACCATTGCTAGAGTCTGCTCGATTTGTTCCTCAACTTCCCCAAGTATTCGATTCTAATGAAGCAATTACAGTCACATAATCATGTTGAGATGTCAAGAGCAAGTTTAGATAAGTAAGAATTACAAGGCAAAAGAGAGGAAAGGATCTTATTCATTTCAGGTAACTATTAACTTTATTATACATCGACAGTAACAATACAATACTCCAGATTTAAGAAATTTGCTATCTTGTGAGAGAAAAAATGCTGTTTCATTTTGATAAAAAGGAGGAAATACCTCTTGATGGCTCAATGGGGCAGTACCATGGCTCTTCATTAGTACTGGCAGCAAGAGTTCATGCACCAGATTCAGCCAATCAGCGGTAGGGGTTGCAATATCCACAATATAAGAAAGATACCTGTTGAAAGAGTGATAAATAGCAGTTCACTGAAGGGAGGAGGAGGGTGCAAAGTAATTTGACAACATCCGGTGCAAACCCAACAAGAATCAAAAAGCATGTTTAGCCACAAAAGGTAAGTCAAATCACATAGAACACAAAAATCATGCAAAAAGGACTGAAACAATGAAGACGAGAAATAATGAACAGGCCAAAGAAGCTAGAAAGAGTTGGGACTACTGTAACCAAGTACCTCAACTTAGTGTAGGCATAGAACACAAAAGTCATGCAAAAGGACTGAAACAACGAATGCAGGCAATAATGAACAGTCAAAAGGAAGCTAGAAAGAGTTGGGACTACTGTAACCAAGTACCTCAACTTAGTGTACGCATCTGAAACCCCATAGTATGATGCAAATTCTGTCAGCAACCATTTCCAAGAACCTTGCAAGACTAGATTTCTTTGCTGAATGTGTTGTGCTTTCATTGCAACTTCCAAAGCAATATCATACGCCACTGTCTCTGCAACAGAGCCATACTAGAAGAACAAAGAAAGGCATGAGTATGAAGTTAAGAAATTGGTCAACATGTTAAAAGTATGACACATTCATTCACTTTATCATCAATGTATATATTCAGTCAGTTTTTTAATGACTGATATCATGATAAATATGCTTCCCTGGTCACCTATATTGAAATTGATAATATTCCTCGGTATGAGAATATTCTGGAGAACCTTTTACTTCGCTGACACAGGTAATCTTAATGCACTAAACCCAAAACTAATCTGTAACTAACAATACAATATAGCTACCATTAACATCTTCAAAATATATGATAAGTTGGTATAGCCATGCATCAGTACCTTTGTGTTGTTTTCATCCGCAGCGGTTGTATATTGGACATACAGATGTATACGGCCCACAAGTTCATGCTCTGGCTCCCGGTATATAGACCACCAGCGAAGTTTGTCAGCCTACAGAAGAAACTTTAAGTTTTCTGGGGAACATCAATCGAACAAAAAGCATAACTGGTAAGTAGTATGTCGCTAGCCACCAAACTATGAAATCTACAAGAATCTTTTTCTTTGACAAACTTTCAAGAAAGCAACAAAATAGCAAGGATAATCTTACAGATTCCTCTGCCATTGTGGCAACTTGAGCAACTACACGGCCACAGGGTTTTCCTTTGGAATCAGATACATCAATGATCAAATCGTCTCCCAGGCTATCTGGAAAGCTGAAATGTCCGTAGAAAGATATTCAGCTTGACACTAATTTCATAAAATTCATAAGTTGTTCTCACAGAGTATTTCTCAATAAATATACAACACACTAATTGGCGGGTACTTCCACCAGATACGAAGAATTAAGAGTGGCATATACATAATCAAATAACATTGCTGTTATAGAAAGTATCTTGTACGTACAAAACATGTGTTTCTCCAGATCCTGGCTGCATTGGTACCATGTCATCTTCAGGTGAACTTTTAAGCCTCAGTTTGCACGAATATGTCTCTGAGGACAGAACATGATGAGGTCAGGTAAAGAGCCTGCACGTTAAGGAAAGAAATAAAGTATGTTTACCTTGTTGTATTTCATCTGCTGAACTGCTGCGCAGGGTAGTCACACCAACTTTTAGCAGACCAGATACCTGCTTTATATATTGAGCACTTGCTTGCATGTATGCTAAGCTATGCTTTGAGAAGGAACTATTAGGAGGTAGATGCGGTGATACTTGAACTCTCCTAACTGACTCCCACCCAGATGTGATTGATGATTGTACGTTGGACAGACGGTGCCTAACTGAATCGAATTTCACCACTGGTAATGATGAAAAACTGCAACCAGAAGGCATGTCTACAGACATACGAACTTTGCGAACTGCAATAAATTACATTATGTTATCATTTAACATCATGGAATTTCTGAGTAGTTTACAGAGCATGTAAAGAGAAACTCCGAAGAGCTAGATCATCTGTCGCACTATTATAAGTCATCAGACAGCAGTGGAATAGTCAAAAGATTTGGCATGCATTTGGGAAATGTACCTTGCACTTTCATTTTGCCGATAGTTTTCTTGGGTTTTGATGCAGCGCCTTCAGTAACTAGTTCTGATGCCCGTTTTGTCATGAGCTCCTCTTCAGATCGCAGCAGCACATCTTGCAAGCTAAATGAAAACATGCAAGAAGATGAACTTACCTAGGTGTATAATTATGTTTGTACTGTAACATGTAAAAAAGTAGTATAATGACATGCCTGAATAAATAACTTGCACTCTACGCTAATTCAAACCAATGAAGGCATTGTGAGTTGCGGCCTTTTTTTTGTGTGATAATACTCGCCAATAAGACACCCATGAGATCTGTGATTCTTGGAAAAAATGGCGGCATCCTAGTTTAGAACATGTACGCCCTCCGTCTAAAAATAGATGTCGAAAATTTGTCTAAATTTATATGTATCACATCTATTTTGAGACGGAGGGAGTATTAAAGGTTGAATGATTGGAGTTCACAAGGAAAGAAGCTATTTTGGCTGATTCTATGTATTTTACTCTTCACAATTTGCATCAACAGAAGGACACTGAGCTTTCAATGGAACAAATTGACTTAAGTTCGAGCGTGCTTTTGCTTCCAGGACGGACTGAATCTATTGCCACCCGAAGAACGGGTGAAGATCCCCACAGCCACACTAGCCAAGAGATTGTGTCCTGATGGAGGCCAAAGCCCAGATGGGTTAGGCTAAATTTCAGAACAGGCTAACTCAAACTAAACATTTTCACCATTGCTGATGGTATAACCAAAAGTAGTAAGAAAGGTGCAGCTAGAATAATTCATGGCATCTTTACAGTTACTTGGTTTTAGGGTGTCAAGTGGGATCCCAGCTAAATCCCACTTCTAGTTCATTTGTCAAAATCTAGTTCAATTTTTTGCTCAAAATTTGCACTAGATTTTGACAAAGGAACTAGAAGTGGGATTTTGGCGGGATCACACTTGACCAAGGTTCAAAAAAGCGCTGAGCACTGAGCGAGCGTTTTCCGGCCGCTTTTTCACACAACGGAGGCTTAAGCGCTAAGCGCACACTTAAAGCGCAATTAAACGCTTAAGCGGCCTGAGCGTTTGCCCTCCGCTCAGCGCTAAAGTGCGCTTAAGCGTACGCTTAAAATAACACTGCACTTGGCACCTTACTTGTTTTAACTTGTGTGTGAACCTCCTTTGAGGGCTGTAACAAACTCTACCTATGCAATATAATGAAACGCAAAGCTTTTGCGTTTTCTCAAAAAAGCATGAAATATTTCAACCATAAGTCCATAACTCACCTAAATGTATCTCTCAACATAGTGCATTCATTTTCCAGAAAAACTGGAGCTTCCATACAGCCTCTTGCCCATGCATGAAGACATAGGCGAACACAAGCATCATATGCAAGCACAGAATACCATGGCCCTTGCAAACTGTTTTTATTGAACACATTAGTAAAAAAAATATAGAATAGTTAACAAAATATTATTTAATGTGTACTCTACATACCTGGCATGAAACGTGGGGACCCTAAGAGGAATTGAACTAGATGGCCTGCTGCTATGCCTTCCATTCAAAGTGCTCCTACATGGTACAGCAATTAGTCAGAATGGCGTGCTAACATAAGAAATACAATCAATTTCTGAATGATGGTTTGATCGAGCATCAAGTGTTACAAAAGCTACCTAGTAGTCTTTTCGGGCAAGTTAGCTCCCAGGATACCATCACTGTGTTCCTCTTTTTTGACATTTGAACCATCCGACGCACTTGCGTTTGCACAAGTTCTGGTATGAGAGTGAGGAGCTGGTGAAGCTTCCTGACTACAATCATGTATTGGTGGTGCACTGGGGACATCAGACAAACCATCCTGCACATGACCCATCCGATTCTGCATCAATAAAATAACGGTATCATAACTTTACATCTATTTGAGAAAGCAGGGCAACAGACAGCCCTTGCAACTTGTTGGGCCGAAGGACTCACAAAGAAAACAAATTTGGCCAGCAACTATGGGTCCTAGGTTACATCATCAATTAGAACCAGTAACAATACGACTATGATGCGGTAGAGGAACTGGTTTTTTCTTGCAATTTTCAGAGAAAAGTGAATATCTGGATTATAATGGTAAACAAAATCGAGTTTCTCCTAATATAATTGGAAAGCACAAAATGATTGGCCAGATCACTATCCCAGTGAACTAAAAGAAGAAGCATGTTAAGCAGATACCAAGAACCTACTTGTGTATCTTAATAGTAGTATCCATAGTTTTAAAAATCAGACCGGTTCAATGGTTTAATCGGAAAAAACCTGAACCGATGACCTCACCGATTTTTTAAGAGGCACCGGTCCAACTAGCAAAAAACCATGAAAAAGAAGAAGTTGCAAGAGGAATCGAACTCAAGACCTTTTCTTAGATAGAAATAGCACCACATAAGGCCCAATACCACTTGAACACACCATGTTTTGTGATTACATATTGAAATATACGTTTAATATACATCTTATTGTCATTTTGTACCGATTTTTGCTTAAATTTTAATTAAAAGGAACGGTTTTTATCACCATTGAACCGAATGAACCACTGATCCGACCAGTAAAAACCTGAACCTATAGCCTCATCGGTTCGATCACCGGTCCGGTTTTTTAAACTATGGTAGTATCTGGAGAAGGTTTGTTCAACTAGCAGAACATTTTGTTGCAATATCATGTTGAACAATTTTAATACCGAGTGCGTGTGCGAAGACTATTTATCACGAAACAACCCGCAAACATGATTGCTTGCTTATCTCAGAGAAAAAATTTAAGCTTTCACATGCGGCCAAGGAGTGAAACAGAACAAAAATGGTTCTATCCAATTTGACATGGCCAGGACCTTTGGTTCCTAGGTCACATCATCGATTAGAACCAGTAACCATAGGATTATGATGCAGTTGAAAAACTGAATTTTCTAAGGGTGAATCTCCGGATTATAATGGTAAATGAAACCAAGTTTCTCCTAATTATTGAAAAGAAAAAAATGATTGGCCAGATCACTATGCAAGTGAACTAAAAGCAGAAGCATGTTGAGCAGATACCAAGAATCTGCTTGTGTATCTTCTTAGAGAAGGTTTGTTCATCGAGCTTTACATTTGTGGCATTATATATCTCTATGTTGAACAATTTTTAAATGCCTAGTACACATGTGAATATTATTTATCATGAACAAACTGATCTTCATGGTACATGCAAACATGATTGCTCGCTTATCTCAGAGGAGATGTTAGAGCTTTCATATGCAACCAAGGACTGGAACAGGGTCCTATCAAATTTGATATGGCAGAGAATGAAGCAGGGGCTAAATAAAATGAGAACCGTTAGCACAGAAAACATACCGTTTTAGGAGAAGATTTGACATTGTCTCGAGCAGGGACATGGGCAGAGTAGTGCTCCTGCTGGTAATTCCTCGAGTTTGAAGGCTTATTATTAGCTGCCATGCGAGCCTTAGGAACCGCATTGCTCACTTCCCTTCTTGCTGGGCCAGTATGGGAGTACTCGGACGCATACCCACCACCCTTAAAGTTAGAGGCCACACCATTGGTCCTCCCCACGGGCTGGCTCGAGAACTCGGAGCTGCCTGCAGAGTCGGAGTACTCCTCCTCCTCCACGTAGGCAGCAGCGCGCGCCTGCTGTGGGCGCGGCTTGGCCCTTGGCAGCGCCGTGTCCCTGGAGGAGCTCAGATCCGAGTATCCGTCGCTGGAGTAGTAGCTATGCTGGGCTGGCACGTTGGCGTAACGGTAGAGGGGCACGGCGGTGCGGCGGGGGTGTTCGTCGCGGAGGCGGGGCGAGGAGTCGACGGAGTACCTGCCGCTGCAGACCTCGAGCTCCTCCTCGGCGTCCGAGGACTCGTCCATGTCCGACGCCGACGAAGCGCTGGTGCGCAGCACGCTGGCCGGCACGGACGCGCGGGGCAGGTGCCCGCTCCTGAACTTCTCCGGCGGCGGCATGCCGAGGCCGCCCGCGCCGCGCACGGCCCGGAGAGCGTCCATCCGGTCGTGGCTGTGCAGTGCGCCCGCGCCGTGTCCCTGCCACATTCGCGCAAACCAACCAACCAACGCGTGAGTCAGAGGCGGACGGGGGAACACCGCATCCCAGCTAGGGTTGAGTTGAGAGAAGCGCAGCGGCGGCGGCGGCGGCGAGGGGTTTACTCACCTCCCGCACCCACTTGAGCGCGTCCCGATCCAGCCCCTCGGTGAACATCATGGATGGCATGCAAATCCCAGCTATGCAACGCGCGAATCCGGCGCAAAACCAACAGATTAGAGCCAGGCACACCAAATGCAGCAGGCCAGAAAATCCGGGCAGAAAAAAGTTCTCGAAAAAATGCAGATGCGAGCACGGGGAATTGGGAGGGATTCGGGAGCCGAAGCGGCGGGGCAGAAACTGCCTACTTACTCCGGAGCCCAAATCGGGCGGCGCTGGGTTGCGACGCGAGCGCAGCGCCGGGGTTTGGTTTGAATTCGTTGGAAGAGAAACAGTTCCGAGGAGCGGCAGCAGCTGCGAGAGACAGAGAGAGGGGAGCGACAGCGATGGGAGCCTCCTCCCTCCGGGAAAGCGAAACGGAGTGGGGGAGAAAGGAGAGGGCGGAGGAAAGGGGCAAGAGGGAGTTTATTGCCTCCTGCGTGCGTATTATTATGTCACTGGAACGGAACTAAAACCCCGTGTAGTAGTTTCTTTCGAATTAATAACGTGAGGGAGACGGCGGGGGGTGGGGGCTTCCTTTGCAGTTACACCCCTCCCCTGCCTCTGCCTGCGCCGCGCCGTTTTTGGAAGGTAATGGTGGCAGACTGGAAGGTGATCTTCACGTGACGCGGCCGTAATCCGGCGGCGATCACCGCAGAAAAGGAAAGCATCGACCTAACGTGGTTAAAAATAACATGTTTTCCCGATAAAAGGGATCGTATTATCCGCACGTATCTCTGATTGTGATCTCTCGTATGCTCGTATCTTTTTTTTTCTCGAAAAGGAATTGCTTCGGCCTGTGGTTCTGTAATTTCTGAAGCAGAGAGGGTCTGATAAGCAAAAGAGTGAAGGAAACAGAGCCTCTCGCTTTTCCGTTTCCTGCAAGCGTAGTATAGTACGGGAGGAGGAGCCCCAACGGGAGGGTGCGGTGCGGGCGCAGCGGTGGCCGGCGTTGACGGCGTCAGTGGGTCATGGGGCCCTTCCCGTAATGGTCGAACGACGTGGTGCTGTGTGTTGGTGGGAAGTGGTGGACGAGTGCGACGACCCGGTGAGGTGACACTGTGGAGTGGAGTGGACCGGCCGTGGGAACGCAGCTCCCAGCCCATCCGGAGCCCCGATGCCGTCCGCTGGTACGGAAGGTGAGACGTGGAGGAGATCTGGGTCGTCGGTTCGCGTGGGCGGTGGCGTGGGGAGCATGCATGTGCGCGCGCGGGGCCCGCGTGCCGGGCTTCTTTTTCGAGCGGCGTGGGGATGGGAATTTCCTGGACGCTGTCCAAGGACTGGTCTGCCCCTGGTGGTTCGGTGAAATTTCAGAGGAAAGGGTCGGGATCGTGCCACTGATGGACTCACACTTGCAGCTTTCGGCGTGACCTTGTTTGGGGCGAGCTTTACCGTGACGGGGACGACGTGCCTACGGGTGGGGACGGGATGGTGACCTCGGAAAAAAGTCTATTTTAAACCCTAAATTCATAGAGATCCGGTGTTTTAAACCCTAAACTCTAAATCCCTGTCGTTTGCACCCTGAAGTACTAAATTCCGGTCTAAATCGGACCCTGAGACTGTTTGGCACACCTGGAAACCGAAGATGCCGACTGGGATTACAGGCTATTGTCACAGACATGTGGACCCTACTTGCCAAAAACTTCCCAAATGCGAAGCTCGGCTACCGGTTCGATCGATGACAAGTTCATGCATGGCGAAAGCCGACGCCTCTGCAAAGATGCGGCGACAGGGACAAGGCGGTGGCCAAGAATGCAAGTGTCTTATACACATCAGATCGGAGAGAACGATGAACTCTACAATCTTTATACACTGGGTGTATATCTGTACACTAGACAGGATAACGATTAGGGCCGGCCCGATTAGATCCAAAACTCCACTCTCCCAGTGTGATTATTTGGGAATTTCCATTAGAAGAAGGACTGAGGATCTTGTAGAGGAAGAACTATCCGGGGAATTTCTCCCCAATTTGTTTCGTATGCACAACATGTACTAGTATCTACCTGCTGCTATGGTGAACGATATTGGTTTGTCTGTTCACTGGAGGTTGTTGCCGGCGCGGTCTCGGTGCTGACAAGTCAGACCAGCGCGCACCTGACGGATGGCGGTAAGAAGGCGGGCTTGCTGTGGATGTGGCTGGCCCGGGCCTCCACTCGCACTCCTTGTGGAGGCTTCACCGTAAGAACCTGGGGTCGCTGGTCAGGGAGCACATGTGGGAGCGCCGACTCCTGGAGGCTGCGCCGATGCATTCCGGCGACCAGACAAAAACTTTGAGTGAGTTAGACCACGAGATTGGAATAGATAATTATTCATGGCTTTTGTTGTAAAATTTTAACTACGTGACATAGTCAACTTAGTCAAATAGTCTCAGGGTTCGATTTAGACCGGGATTCAGTACTTCGGGGTGCAAACGACAGGGATTTAAACTTGAGGGTTTAAAACGCCGAACCTCTACGAGTTCAGGGTTTGAAATGGATTTTTTCCGTGACCCGGCGATGAGCATATGGCCAAAGCCACCATCATGCTCGGCTCCAACCATTGGCATCTTGTAGTACGTATTTTTTTCCTACAGATGCGAGAGGAAACGGCCAAAAAGAACTCGAGAGTGTCATACTGCCATGTACCAGGTGTCTTCCAATCGTCACAGAAAACATTTCCGCAAGTGGAATTGCTGATCCATTTCACGCAAGTTCGCGCGTTTCCTTTCGGTCGCGCGGAAAAAGGGAGCGGTTCGGTCGGGTTAGACGCTGCAGGATTTTGGTGGTTCATCGCCGGCGCCGGTCTCACGCGTGACGAGCAACATGGAACGTGCTGCGAGCGCGAGCTGGACCCACGGAAAGGTTGCCCTTGCGGGCGTCCACGGCGATAACAGGTACTCCCTCATATCCATATTATTTGTCGCTCAAACGAACGTATCTAGACATGTTTTAGTAGTAGATATATCTAGTTTTGCGAAAGTATTATGAATCGGAGGAAGTACTTTTTTTTAAACAGTATATATATTAAGAACATCTCCACTCGCGTTCACAGGAAGACGTTCCCAGGGCCTATTTTTTGTTCGGACGGTGAAATTTCGTCCAGTCGCGTTCTCAGGACGTCGGTTTCGTCCGGATTTGGCCCAAAATTAGTCAGACGTTCTTAGGCCGAACCCGAGGCGTCGGGAACGGCATGCGAACGCCGGATGGAGAGAAAACGAGGGTGGGTCAGCCCTGTCGGTGAAACATCCAATTTCCCACCACCAGTCGCCTCTCCCGCGGCGAAGGTTTTCCCCCAGCTGTCTCGTCGTCATGCTTGCGCCGGTGAATCTCCGCCGACTCAAGCCGAAATCGCGCCTGTAGATAGGTCTGCCGCCATCGCCGCAAGTTCCCCCCGCAGCCTAGGTCACTTTTGCCGCCCCCACCTTCGTCGTAGCTCGCCCACGCTTCTAGCTCCCACCACCTCGCCCACCAACTGTTCGACGATTGGCATGTTCGGTCATGGACTCCGACGACGAAGAGTTGTTCGTCGTGTTGCTGGAGGAAGAGAACACCACATCCATCAAAGATGTAGAGCACGTGCAAATCCTAGCCTCTCTGGCACGGTTGTACATGCAGACGACAACGCCGAAGCATGGAGGCTCGGCGAAGGGTCGTCGGAAGTGCAAAGCAAGGCAGAGGGGCGAAGGGCTATTGCATGATGTACGCCGACTACTTCGCCGACGAGCCGCTCCACGAAGAGGCCGTGTTTCGGCGCCATTTCAGGATGAGCTAAAAGCTCTTCCTCGAGATCGTGCACGTCATCCGGGAGTTCGACCCCTATTTCGTATGCAAGAAGGACTACACCGGCATGGTAGGCTTTTCCTCACTGCAGAAATGCACAGGGGCGATGAAGTTGCTTGCATACGGAGCGCCGAGTGACAGTGCTGATGACTATCTCCGCATGGCCGAGTCGACCACCATCGATTGCTTGTACAGGTTTTGTAGGGCAGTGATTGCAGTGTTTGGGCCACACTACTTGAGAGCACCCACTGCTGAAGACACTGCTCGGATCCTCATAGTTAATGAAAGTAGAGGATTCCCTGGGATGCTTGGAAGCATAGACTGCATGCATTGGCACTAGAAGAATTGTCCATTTGCATGGCAGGGGATTGATACGTCTATTTTGTATCACTATTCTATATCATAATTTACTGTTATTCATTGATATATTTTATATTAAGAGATGGTACTTATATTATTTCATCTGTTTTTGCATGGTTGATGACTTTTGGAGCATGGACCGCTGCAGTCAGGATTTTGATAGAAAAGGTGCTGTTTGGAGGCAAAATTCGTGAAGATCAGAAAATCTGGGAAAATACATGGAAAATCCTATTTTTCCAGAAGACGAAGATTGCCAGAAGGGGGAGTGGAGATGGGCCAAGGGGGCCCACACCACCCCCTGGTGCGGGCCACCCTTGGCCGCGCCACCAGGTGGTGTGGCCACCCTGGCCCACTCCAGGCTCTCCCCTCTAGCGTATATTATCCTCCCGAAACCCTAAGACTCGGGGAGCGACCACGAAAAGATTTCGCCGCCTCTGCGGGGCGGAAAATACCGAGAGAGAAAGATCTCTCCGGCAGACAGAATTCTGCCAGGGGAATTCCTTCCCGGAGAGGGGAGATCGTCGCCATCAACACCACCATCAAGCTGGACTTCATCGGGATCATCATCATCATCACCACCACCATCATCTCCACTAGCACCATCATCACCACTTCATACCGCTGTAACAATTGGGTTAAATCTTGCATAGTTCTTAGGGGAAACTTTCCCGGTGTTGATTACTCCTTATAGTTGATGCTATTGAGTGAACCATTGAATTATCATTTATGTTCATATTGTTACATATCATTATATCATCTCTGATCTTGATCCATATGATGTCTTGTGAGTAGTTTGTTTAGTTCTTGAGGACATGGGAGATGTCATGTTGTTAGTAGTGAAATTGTGTTGAGAAAGATTCAATAGTTTGATATTTAAGTTGTGGTGTATTTCTTCTAGTGGTGTCATGTGAACGTCGACTACATGACACTTCACCTATATGGGTCTAGGGGAATGTATTGTGTATTTGGCTACTAATCGTAGGGGTTGCCGGAGTGACAGAAACCTGAACCCCTGTTAGGAAACCTTTGCACAAGGGACGTCAGGGTCTTAGAGTTTAAAGTTGTGGTTAGGTTTCTACCTTAATTACTTTCTTGTACTTGCGGATGCTTACAAGGGGTATAATCACAAGTATGCATTAGTCCTAGGAAGGTCGGTACATTAGCACAGGTTTACCCACACAACACTTAGCAAACTAAAGAAGATTAATCAACTATATGAAGCGAAAGCACCTGATGATATTCCCATGTGTCCTCGAGAACATTCGGTCATCTTAAGTAATACAGCTGGCTCGTCCTTTGCTAAAGAAAGGATTGGGCCACTTGCTGCATTTATTCTTATTGTCTTTTATTTACTCGTACTTTATTTTCCTGCATTATCAAAAACCCTTAAAAATCCGTTTGCTAAGTATTTACAGAGAATTCCTGCTCCAAGCCATTCGCCAACACCTTCTGCTCCTCGTTGGGTTCGACACTCTTACTTATTGAAAATACTGCGATACACCCCCTATACTTGTGGGTCATCAAGACTATTTTGGTCAATTGGTGCGCTATTGGAGAGTGGAACTGGTAAAGGAAACTTCTACTATGAGTATTGTTTATTTCTGTTAGTTGCTTTATTTCAATATGGATAATTCGCTGAGTTTCTTATTTCGTAATGCTACTACCACTGCTAAGGTAGTAGATGAACCACCACCTGCCGAGAATGATACTTTTAAAATACCTACAAGAATTATTGATCGTGTTATAGATAAGTATTATGTTGGAGATGGAACTGTCCATCCCGGTGATCATTTGCTCTTTATACACGAATTATGTGGGTTGTTTAAGTGTGCAGGTATTACAACAGATTAAGTCAAGAAGAAGTTATTCTCATTATCACTGAAAGGAAGAGCTGAAGAATGGTATAAGCTGCTGAAGAATGGTCAAGCTCTTGAATGGGAGGAAATAGTACCTCTCTTTTATTCAAAGTTTTATCCTCCTAGTGAGATTCATAAAGATCGGAATCAAATATACAACTTTTGGCCTCTTGATGGAGAGAGTACAACTCAAGCTTGGGGGAGATTGAAGTTACTAATGCTCAAATGTCCCATTCATGAGCTCCCCAACAATATTATTATCAATAACTTTTATGCAAGGCTTTCTCTTCATGATAAGGATTTATTGGATGCTTCTTGTGCTGGATCATTTACACACATGGAAGAAGAAGCTAAATGGGATCTTCTAGACCATATTCAAGACAATGTTGAAGCATGGGAGAATGACAAAGGAAAAAAGTCAGGTATAAATTATGATTATGAATGCATTGAATCTTTTATGGGAACTGATGACTTTCAAAATATTAGTAATGCTTATGGTCTTGATTCTCAAGTTATTACAAATTGTTTTAAGGCTTTTGCTTCTTATATTGAAATTCCGAAAAAGGGATGGAACAAGTATCATGCACCATATAAAGATATTGTTGATCGTGTTCCTGTTAGGAGTACTGAATTTTGCACTATTGACCACATCCTACCTGAACCTTATATCGAGAAAATTCCCTTCCCGGATAAGGTAAAGGAGCATCCTATGATAACTAGTGTAATCAATAAAAGTGCAAAGAGAACTGTAAAACATGATGAACAAATAAACATTGAACCTGCTGTAGCAATTGTGAAAGACCTTGTTACTAAAAGTTTGGAAGATGGACACATAGTCTTTTATGAGGATGCTTCTAATATTGTCTCACATCCTAATAGAACTAAAAAGGCTAGTGTCCTTGTGCTTTATGTTAGAATTGATGATCATTGCTATTATGGTTTATGTGATATTTGTGCAAGTTCAAGTGATATCCCTTATGAGCTTTACAAAGAAATTATGCATGAAATCAGTCCCTGTGAACTAGAAGAGATTGATGTGGTTATTCACCTTGCTAATAGAGAGACCATCTCTCCAATTGGTATTGTACGGGATGTAGAAGTTCTTTGTGGTAAGATTAAATATCCTGCTGATTTTCTAGTACTTGGTTTAGCTGCTAGTAAAACCTATCCTATCATTTTTGGTAGACCTTTCTTGAGTACTTGCGGAGCCATTATTGACTACAAAAGGGAGAAAAATTTAACTAAATTTGATGGGGAATCTTATGAGTTTAATTTTTCGAAATTTACTAAAGAACCTTGTGAAAATGAAACCCATAATGAGGATTTTAGAGTTGAACAACTTGATTCTATTTCTCTTGCTCCTAACAATGCTTTGCAGTAATTTATGGAAGACCACGAAAGTGAAATCTTTATGGAAGAAATAAATGAGATTGACGAGATTCTCCGTCGTTAACCTAAGATGCTTAAGCATAACTTGCCTGTGGAAGATTTGGGTACCATGTTGCCACCTAAAAAGGATCCGGTCTTTGATCTAAAACCTTTACCTGACGATCTTAAGTATGCTTACATTGATGATAATAAAATATATCATGTTATTATTAGCTCTAAACTTTCAGGGAAGGAAGAGGAAAGATTATTGGAGGTATTGAAGAAACACCGAGGGGCTATGGGCTATACTCTGGATGATTTAAAAGGGATTTCTCCTACTATATGTCAGCATGCTATCAATATAGAACTAGACGCAAAGCCAGTGGTAGAGCACCGTTTAAATCCTAAGATGAAGGAAGTGGTAAGAAACGAGGTATTGAAACTCCTTGATGCTGGTATTATTTACCCTATTGCTGATAGTGAATGGGTCAGTCCTATTCATTGTGTCCCTAAAAAAGGGGGAATCACCGTTGTTCCTAATGATAATTATGAGCTTATTCCCCAAAGAATAGTAGTAGGTTATAGGATATGCATTGATTTCAGAAAAGTTAACAAAGTTACTAAGAAAGATCATTACCCGCTTCCTTTTATTGATCAAATGTTAGAAAGGTTGTCTAAAAAGACCCATTTTTGTTTTCTTTATGGATACTCTGGTTTCTCTCAAATTGCTGTTAAACAACAAGATCAAGAAAAAACTACTTTTACATGCCCTTATGGAACCTATGCTTATAGACGTATGCCTTTTGGTTTATGTAATGCTCCTGCTACTTTTCAAAGATGCATGTCTGCTATATTTCATGGTTTTTGTGAGGAAATTGTGGAAGCGTTGATGGATGACTTCTTCGTCTATGGAACTTCTTTTGATAATTGTCTGCACAACCTCGATAAAGTTTTGTAGAGATGTGAAGAAACTAATCTTGTTCTTAATTGAGAGAAATGCCACTTCATGGTGAATGAAGGGATTGTCCTTGGACATAAGATTTCTGAAAGAGGCATCAAAGTTGATAGGGCTAAAGTTGAGGCAATTGAGAAAATGCCCTATCCAAGAGACGTCAAAGGTATTCGTAGTATCCTTGGTCATCCTGGTTTCTATAGAAGGTTTATTAAAGATTTCTCTAAGATATCAAAACCCCTCACTAATCTTCTTCAAAAAGATGTATCCTTTGTCTTTGATGATGATTGTAAGGAAGCTTTTGAAACTCTAAAGAAGGCTTTAACTACTGCTCCTATCGTTCAACCACCTGATTGGAGCTTACCCTTTGAAATAATGTGTGACGCTAGTGATTTTGCTGTAGGTGTTGTCCTTGGGCAACGAATAGATAAAACTTAAATGTTATCCGTTATGCTAGTAAGACTCTTGACGTTGCTCAAAGGAATTATGCTACTACTGAAAAAGAATTCTTAGCCGTTGTCTTTGCTTGTGATAAGTTTAGACCTTATATTGTTGATTCAAGAGTTGCCATTCATACTGATCATGCTGCTATTAAGTACCTTATGACGAAGAAAGATGCTAAGCCTAGGCTTATTAGATGGGTGCTGCTCTTACAAGAGTTTGACCTACATATTGTAGATAGGAAAGGTGCTGAAAATCCTGTAGCTGATAATTTATCTCGATTGGAAAACATCTCTTTTGATCCTATGCCTGTTAATGATAGTTTCCCAAATGAACAGTTGGCTGCAGTAGGGGTAAGCTCGCCAGGGAGCCCTTGGTATGCTGATTATGTTTCCCAAATGAACATATCTTAATGACTATGCCTGTTAATGATAGTTTCCCAAATGAACATCTCTTAATGATTATGCCTGTTATATTGTAGATAGAACTGCACAGAAGGTACTACAATCAGGTTTTTACTGGCCTACCCTTTTTAAAGATGCAAGAAAATTTGTCTTATCATGTGATGAGTGCCAACGAGTAGGTAACATTTCTAGACGCAATGAGATGCCTATGAATTACTCTCTAGTTATTGAACCATTTGACTATTGGGGATTCGACTTTATGGGTCCTTTTCCCCCTTCAAAGGGTTATACCCATATTCTTGTTGTTGTTGACTATGTTACTAAGTGGGTAGAAGTCATACCTACAAAAAGTGTTGATGGGGAGACCTCTTTAAAAATGCTTAAGGATATTATCTTTCCTAGGTTTGGAGTGCCTAGGTATCTTTTGACTGATGGAGGTTCTCACTTTATTCATGGTAGTTTTAGGAAAACCATTGCTAAATATGATGTTAATCATAGAATTGCTTCAACTTATCATCCCCAAACTAGTGGTCAGGTAGAGTTATCAGATAGAGAAATTAAATCCATCTTGCAAAAGACTATTAATAGATCTAGAAAAAATGGGCTAAAAAGTTGAACGATGCTTTATGGGCTTATAGGACTGCCTATAAAAATTCCTATGGGAATGTCTCCTTACAAAATGGTTTACGGGAAAGCTTGCCACCTGCCCTTAGAATTAGAACACAAAGCTTACTAGGCAGTGAAAGAACTTAATAGAGACTGTAAACTAGCTGGTGAGAAAAGATTGTTTGACTTAAGTTCGTTGGATGAATAGAGAAGTGAAGCGTATGAGAATGCTAGACTCTTTAAGGAAAAAGTTAAAATATGGCAAGACAGGAGAATTCTTAAGAGGGAGTTCCATGTTGGTGAGAAGGTTCTATTGTATAGGTCTCGTCTCAGATTTTTTGCAGGGAAACTACTTTCAAAATGGGAAGGACCTTTTGTTATCGAAGAAGTATATCGTTCAGGTGCAATAAAAATTTCTTCTTTAAAAGATAACACTACATAAGTGGTGAATGGTCAGCGACTCAAGCACTATATTGCTGGAGATTCATACAATGAAGATATTGATGCTATTCAAGTAGTAACTCCGAATTTTTTTTATCAAAGACCAAATTCAGAGACCTGCAGAGTCTGTTTTCGAATAGGTAACAGTTCTGGTAAGAAAAGTTCCGCAAAAGTTCTATCTAGTTATATTTTTGTAGTTTTTATCCAACAAGAAAAGCTACGAAGCGAAAGAGGGACGGAAACGGAGCCAGGGTGGCTCACACCACCCCCTGGCGCGGCCCCCTGGCCACGCCAGCAGGTGGTGTGGCCGCCCCGGACTCCGTCTCCGACCCGTTTTCTCCCAGTACCTTCCTTTTGTTGTAAAACTTCGTAATATATAATCCCTCGGATCTTCCAAGGTTCGTATATCGTGTTCTTGTCGTGTTTTTCTTTCGATCTGTTTCTGACAGGTAGAGTCCCAGATTTGGAACCATAATGTCTTCCTCTGGATCAGCCAAGGAAGATTCCTCAGCGGACATCATTGATACGTTGCTAACGTATCCATAATTTTTGATGTTCCATGCTTGGTTTTATCTACTTTCTTGTGTTTTGTTCCAACTTTGGAGTACTTTCTATACACTTTCTTGGACTAACCTATTAACAAGATGCCACAGTGCCAGTTGCCTGTTTTCTGCTGTTTTTGGTTCCAGGAAAGTCAGAAAATCAATATTCTCACAATTGGACTGGACAAAAGCCAAAGTCGATATTTTACCAGAAGACTCACGAAGCCAGAAGACGAGACGGAGAGGGGCCACAGGGTGGCCACATCATATGGTGGCACGGGCTAGCCCTGGCCGCGCCACCAGGTGGTGTGGGCCCCCTGGCCGCCCATCGACCTTGCCTCTTCGCCTATAAGATGCCTCCCGATGTAAAAACCCTAAATCATCAAGCCTCCAGCCACGAAAAGTTCCGCAGTGCCGCCGCCACCGAAGGGGAGATTCGGGGGACAGCAAGTCTCTGTTCCGGTACCCTGCCGGGACGGGGAAGTGCCCTTGGATCCATCTCCATCGATCTCCACCACCATCTCCATCACCATTGTTGATTCCCATGATGAGGAGGGAGTAGTTCTCTCTCGAGGCTAAGGGTTCTACCGGTAGCTATGTGTTCATCTCTCTCTATGCATGATCTTATTGAGATCATGAGCTTGTAATCTATAGATCTACCTTGCTACTCAAGTGCTTTAATAGATCTCTGCTCTCCCCATGTGTGTGAAGTTGACAGTGTGCACACCATGGTGGCACTTAGGCTAGAGATTACAAATACTTGTTATGAGTTATATTTGGAGTTGGATGTCTTTATGAAATTGTGGTGTTTGTTTGAACCATCTAGTGCTCAAGGTGACAGTGTGGGGTTATCTAGATGAGAAAGACTTACTTTGAGGTGTGCTGTTATAGCCCTACCATGGATTAGAGTGTCCAACCGGAGAGTAGGTCAGCGTAGTATCATAAAGAAGAAGATATTTATATGAGAGTGTTCACTAGTGAAAGTATGATCCCTATGCCTTGTTTCTAAACATTGAAACACCGTTTGCAATTAGATCAGTTACGTGATTGCTTGCTTCCATCTTTATTTCAGTTTGCCTTTAGTCTCTTAAGCTATTTTCTAGCACCGTTGTCTTATATCCATACCACTTATATTTTACTATCTCTTTGCCGAACTAGTGCACCTATACACCTGACAAGTGTATTGGGTGTGTTGGGGACACAAGAGACTTCTTGTATCTTGATTGCAGGGTTGCTTGAGAGGGGATACCTTTGACCACTTCCTCCCTAAATTCGATAAACCTTGGGTGATCCACTTAAGGGAAAACTTGCTGCTGTTCTACAAACCTCTGCACTTGGAGGCCCAACAACTTTCTACAAGAATAGAAGTGCATAGACATCAAGCTATTTTCTGGCGCCGTTGCTGGGGAGGTAAGGTAAAAGGTACTCACATCCTCCGGTGTGAGTGCTCGAAGTTATTTCCTTTAGATTCTACAATTTTATCTTTTTGTTTCTTGTTTTCACTAGTTAGGCTTAATGGAAAACAACAACAAAATTAGAGAGCTTTATAGTATTTATCTTGAGTTAGGACATGAAGTGTTTGAAGAGAAAATTAAAAAACCTATGGAACTTTATTTGCATGCTAATAGCAATGTTGTTAGTATGAATTCTTTGGACACCATTATTGCTAATGCTATGGAAAAGTCTAAGCTTGGGGAAGCTAGTTTTGATGAAAATGATCTTTTTAGTCCCCCGTCTTTAGAGGAGAAAATTTACTTTGATGATACTATATCTCCAATATATGATGAATACAATAATGAATATGATATTTTCAGTCCACCTACTATTGAGGAGAAAATTAATTATGATTACAATATGCCTCCTTTATTTGATGATTATGGTGATTAGAATAATAATGATAGCTATTTTGTTGAATTTGCTCCCACTATGATTAATAAGAATGAATATTCTTATAGGGAGAGTAATAATTGTTTTATGCATGTGGCAAATGATAAGAATGTTTCATGTGATTGTTATATTGTTAATTTTATTCATGATGCTACTGAAAGTTATTATGATAGAGGGAAACATGGTTTTATGTATCTCAACAACATTAAGTTTCCCCTCTTTATGTTGAAAATTTTGAAGTTGCACTTGTTTTGCTTTCCTATGCTTGTTGCTTTGTGCTTTCATGACCCGTTTCTTTACAAGATTCCTATGCATAGGAAGTGGTTTAGACTTAAATGTGTTTTAAATTTGCTTCTTGATGCTCTCTTTTACTTCAATTCATATTTCTTATGTGAGCATCTTCTCAAACTATCATGCCTAACTTAAAGGCGTTAAAGAAAAGTACTTATTGGGAGATAACCCAAAACTTTTAGATGAGTCTTGGAAAATATTACTTCAGTAATAACCGTTCCTTATCCTTTTTATTTGCTTTTTGTGCCAAGAGTAACCTCTAATGAGAGAGAAGTAATGATTGGGAAAGTTGCTGTCCCAAAACAGATTTTTGTGCTTCACCGTAAAAATTCGTGTAAAATCTCTGTACGTCCTTTTGAAGCGTGAATTTTTGTGCTTCTGCCCCTGGTTGTTATATAACTTCCGTTAGTTCAAAACTTTTCGATTTGAGCAACAAAAGGTCTTCAAAAAAATTCGTCTTTACCTACTGGTCTGTTTTGACAGATTTCTGTCATTTTCTGCATTTGCTTCTTGTTGGTTCCTTTTTGAGTTCTTTTGGGGAATTGAGATTTTTGAGGGAAGTGCTACAGTAGCTTGTGTTTTAATGGAAGTTTTATTTGTGTTAGAACTGAACATAAAAGACTTATTAACTTGAATGCACTTATGTTGCTAATAAAGATTGTGTGAAGTTTTGTATGAAGGAAAAATTTCAGGTGTATGGAAGGAATGAGTAATGAGATGAAGGATGGACTAAAGCTCAAGCTTAGGGATGCCACGCGTGTCACCCCAAGAAATATCCAAGAAGTACAAGCGTCAAAGCTTGGGGATGCCCAAGGCATCTCTCTCTTCATCAATAAAAATCCCAGGTTTCTTCTAAACGCTTCATTTTTATTGTTTCATGCACAGTTGTGTTGTTCTTGGAGCGTCTTCTTTTTCATTTTTGTTTTGGTTTTTCGTTTGTTTGGTTTGCTTAGTTTGCTGAATAAATTGGTTGGACCCCCTCTTTCATGCATTCGTTTTCAAATAAGATTGGTTTGGATTGGAAAAGAGTAGGAAAAGTTCATGCTTAAGTGGTATAAAAGGAGTTTGTTTTTGACTGTGGCATATGCTTTGTCATGTCATGCTTGGTATTGTTTTGGCTTTATGCTTAGTGATTTTGTTGTAGCATGACATGTTATAAACAATTGATATTGCTTAATGTGCCTTGAAGGAATCATGCGTTGTTTTAGCATATTAAAGCATAGTATTGTGGTATTCTCCTTTGATGCTTTATTTGGGTTGACTTGGCGCATGCTCACACCATGTTATGACTATCCCAAGTAACCATAAGCCTTTATGATCCTTTAGTTTTCAACTTGTAGTATCACTTTATGCTTTGATCAATGATGTTTTGTCGCTCTGCATGATTATGGCCATTATTGCTCTCTTAGTTTGTCGCTCCCAGTCTTTTGCTAGCCTCCGCAACCAAGTATGAGTTCCACTCATGCATCCAACTCCTAAAACCAAGTTATTCCAAAGAGTCCATGATACATTGCAAATGTATCTATAATTTTTGATGTTCCATGCTTGGTTTTATCTACTTTCTTATGTTTTGTCCACACTTTGGAGTAACTTTCATATGATTTCTAGGACTAACCTATTAATAAGAGCCACAGTGCCAGCTGCCTGTTTTCTGCTGTTTTTGGTTCCAGGAAGTCAGAAAATGAATATTCTTGGAATTGGACGGGACAAAAGCCAAAGTTGTTATTTTACCGGAAGACATCTGGATCCAGAATACGAGACGGAGAAGGGCTGGGGCCCGGCCACACCACCTGGCCACGCGGCCAGGCCTGGTCCGCACCAGGGGTGGTCTGGCCGACCCCAGCACCCCCTCGGCCTCTCCTTCCGCCTATATATTGCCTCCGATACCAAAACCCTAAGAATCGATCAAAAATCCACGAAAGAGTCTGTAGCCGCTGTCATCTCCATCCCTAGATCGGGAGGGATCTGAAGCTCTTCTCGGCACCCTGCCGGAGAGGGGAATTCACCCTAGAGGCGTTATTCATCATCATGCAAGCCTCCGGTGTGATGCGTGAGTAGTTCATCTCTGGACTACGGGTCCATGCAGTAGCTAGATTGCTGGTTCTCCTCCTTTGTGCTTTCATGTCTAGATCTTGTGAGCTCCGTTCATGATCAAGATCATCTATTTGTAATCCATACATGTTGTGTTTGCGGGGATCCGATGGATATTGAGATGCTATGTGAGATCCAGGCACATGGTTTAATAGGATTGATAGGATACCCATATCAATAAGTTGCAACTTCTTTTCCGGAAGCTCATTCGAAAAGAACTCTAAGGTTAAGCGTGCTTGGCCTAGAGCAATTCTAGGATGGGTGACTGACCGGGAAGTGGGTAACCGGGTGCGCACGAGTGAGGACAAAGTGCGCAGAAAAGACAAGTGTTGGTCTATGGGGCCAGTCTATATATCCTATTAAGCTGCCAGGAGTGACACCCCGGGCCCGAGTGGGCGGGTGTTACAAGTGGTATCGAGCCGACCCTTGCGATTACTCGGGTGTGTCGGTCGATGGCGGGACATGTGGAGCATGGCGTGTGGCCGAGTGGACACGGCATGGCACATGTCGCAGACCGGACGCAGACGTGCCAAGAGGGAACGTTCTGGGGTGTGCTTGATCGATGAGGGCATCGATCTTCTAAAGGTGTGTATGTGAGATCCGGGCACATGGTTTAATAGGATTGATAGGATACCCATATCAACAAGTTGCAACTTCTTTTCCAAGCTCATTGAAAAGAACTCTAAGGTTAGCGTGCTTGGCCTAGAGCAATTCTAGGATGGGTGACCGACGAAGTGGAGTAACGGGTGCGCAGTGAGGACAAAGTCTTGAAAAGATAAGTGTTGGTCTATGGGGCCAGTCTATATATCCTATTAAGCTGCCAGGAGTGACACCCCCCGGGCCCAGGAGTGGACGGGGTGTTACATGCTATTTCAGATTGATTATTGATTCTATCATGTCTTTGTTATTTGTGATCTTGCATGCTTTCCGTTGTTAGTAGCTATCTTGGCCAAGTAGATGCTAGCAACTCCAAGAGTTAGTATTTATGCTTGATAGTGGGTTCATGCCTCTAGTAATCTGGGGAAGTGACAGAAATCTCTAAGGTACTAGATGTGTTGTTGCTACTGGGAGAAAACAACAATCCTTTGTTCATAGAACAATCGTATTGTTTACTTTACATGCAATTCGTAAAGCAATAATCTGTTGCTTGCAACTTAATACTAGAGGGGGTTCGGATGATAACCTGAAGGTGGATTATTAGTCATAGATGCAGTTGGATGGCGGTCTATGTATAATGTTGTAATGCCCAATCAAGTCTCAAAGGAGTCAAGATGATTAGTATATGCTTGTATGCTTTCTCGATGTTTGTCAATTGCCCCGCTGTAATTTGTTCACCTAGCATGTTATCTATCTTAAGGAGAGCCACCTCTAGTGAACTATGGACCCTGGTCCTTTCTTTTACATTCAATCTATCAATTGTTTACTGGTTTGTGTTTACTTTCTGTAAACTATTACTTCCTTCCATTCGATACGTTTAATCCTTTGTTTTCAGCAAAACCGGTGAGATTGACAACCTCATCATAAGTTGGGGGCAAAGTTATGTGGTTGTGTTGTGCAGGTCTCCACGTTCTTTGTTAACCGATAGTCATACCAACGCTCATTAGCTACACCTTTGGGGTGTTTCCTTGCTCCTACTGGATTGATAACCTTGGTTTCATACTGAGGGGAAACTTGCTATTGTGCTCATCATACCTTCCTCTTGGGGTTCCCCAACGAGCTCGATATATTTGGGTCATCAACAACTTTTGCTGGCGCTGTTGCCGGGGAGTCAAGGACATCTTCACAAGGATTGAACTATTCTTCAAGGAACCTATTAGACTCTACTGCTGGAGGTACCTTTATGACCATTACTTTGGGTGTTGCAACAAAGCTTCTGGATAATATGATGGTTAACTATTCTGAATGGTATACTGAGAGAGCTCCACAAGGTAAGAAGGTAAATTCTGTTGAAGAAACCTCCTCCTTGAGTGATAAGATTGATGTTATTATGTCTATGCTTGTTAATGGGAAAGCCCATATTGATCCAAATAATGTTCCTTTAGCTTCTTTGGTTGCTCAAGAAGAGCAAGTTGATGTGAACTTCATAAGAAATAATAATTTTGGCAACAATACTTATGGTAGTAACAATTATAGGCCTTACCCTCCTAATAATACTTATGGTTATAATGGCAAGCCTGTATTACCTAGTGAAGGAAGAATTTTAGAAGTTGAAAGAGCCATTAAGAACTTCATGCAAATGCAATATGAACAAAATCAACTATTTACTAAAACTATGGAGGAACAATCTACCATTTTGAAGAACATTAGCCATCAACTTGAGAGTCTAAATAGGGAAATTCCTAGTTTACAATTGAAACTTTCTAATGCTGAAAGGAATATATCATCTTTGTCTAAAGCTCAATCTTCATTGATTAATAAAACGGCTGCTAAACCTGAAACTAATGATAATCCCTTTGCAGCTACTAATGCCATACAAGTAAGAATTGATGAAAATGTTAGACTATTAGCTGAATTACATGCTAAGTGGGAAAGAGAAGATGAAATTGCTAGAAACATTAGTGTTTCTACTATCACTACCACTAGTGTTGAGGCTAGTAATGGCTCTACTACCTTAGATGATAATTATGGTTTTGATCTTGATGGTTGCAATATCTCTGAAGTTATTAAGTTCCTACAAAAGCTTGCTAAAAGTCCTAATGCTAGTGCTATGAATATGGCCTTTACAAAACACATTACTGATGCTCTCATAAAGATTAAAGAAGAAAAGATGAAACATAAAGCTTCTATTCCTATAAAACAAGAATATGGTTGGGAACCCATCATTAATATAAAAGTGAATGATTTTGATTTCAAAGCTTTATGTGATCTTGATAGTAGTGTTTCTATTATGCCTAGAAGGATTTATGATATGCTTGATTTGCCTCCACTTGAAGATTGTTATTTGAATGTCCCACTTTATGATAATTCTAAAAAGAAACTCATGGGGAGTCTTAATGATGTTCTTATTATGGTTAACAATGCCTATGTCCCTGTAGATTTCTATGTTTTGGATGTTGAATGCTATGCTTCTTGTCCTATTACTTTGGGAAGACCTTTTCTTAGAACTGTTGGTGCCATTATTGATATGAAAGAAGGCACCATTAAATATCAACTCCCACTCAAGAAAGGTATAGAACATTTCCCTGAGAAGAGAGAGAAGGTTTATTTTGCCTCTCCTATGAAAACAAAATTTTCTCTTAATGCTTCTTCATTTGAGAATACTTGATTCTTTTTCTTGCTTCTTATGCCTAACTTAAAGGCGTTAAAGAAAAGTACTTATTGGGAGATAACCCAAAAGTTTTAGATGAGTCTTGGAAGTTATTACTTCAGTAATAACCGCTCCTTATCCTTTTTATTTGCTTTTTGTGCCAAGAGTAACCTCTAATGAGAGAGAAGTAATGATTGGGAAAGTTGCTATCCTGAAACAGATTGTTGTGCTTCACCGTAAAAATTCGTGTAAAATCTATGTATGTCCTTTTGAGGCGTGAAATTTTGTTCTTCTGCCCCAGGTTGTTATCTAACTTTCGTTAGTTCAACACTTTTTGATTTGAGCAACAGAAGGTCTTCGAAAAAATTGCCTTTACCTGCTGGTCTGTTTTGACAGATTTCTGCCATTTTGTGCATTTGCTTCTCGTTGGTTCCTTTTTGAGTTCTTTTGGGAAGTTGAGCTTTTTGAGGGAAGTGATACAGTAGCTAGTGTTTTAATGGAAGTTTTATTGGTGTTGGAACTGAACCTAAAGACTTATTATCTTGAGTGCACTAATGTTGCTAATAAAGATTGTGTGAAGTTTTGTATGAAGGAAAAATTTCAGGTGTATGGAAGGAATGAGTAATGAGATGAAGGATGGACTAAAGCTCAAGCTTGGGGATGCCACGCGTGTCACCCCAAGAAATACCTAAGAAGTACAAGCTTTAAAGCTTGGGGATGCCCAAGGCATCCCCTTCTTCATCAATAAAAATCCTAGGTTTCTTCCAAACGCTTCATTTTTATTGTTTCATGCACAGTTGTGTTGTTCTTGGAGCGTCTTCTTTTTCGTTTTCGTTTTGGTTTTTCGTTTGCTTGGTTTGCTGAATAAATTGGTTGGACCCCCTCTTTCATACATTGGCTTTCAAATAGTTTGGTTTGGTTTGGAAAAGAGTAGGAAAGTTCATGCTTAAGTGGTAAAGAGAGATTGTTTTTGACTCTGGCCTATGCTTTGTCATGCCATGCTTGATATTGTTTTGGCTTTATGCTTAGTATTCTTTTCTACAGCATGACTTGTTATAAACAATTGAGATTGCTTAATGTGCCTTGGATGAATCATGCATTGTTTTAGCATATTAAAGCATAGTATAGTGGTATTCTCCTTTGATGCTTTATTTGGGTTGACTTGGCACATGCTCACACCATGTTATGACTATCCAAATTCACCATAAGCCTTTATGATCCTTTAGTTTTCAACTTGTAGTATCACTTTATGCTTTGATCAATGATGTTTTGTCGCTCTGCATAATTATGGCCATTATTGCTCTCTTAGTTTGTCGCTCCTAGTCTTTTGCTAGCCTCCGTAACCAAGTATGAGTTCCACCCATGCATCCACCGCCCTAAACCAAGTTATTCCAAAGAGTCCACCATACCTACCTACTAGCTTATGCTATTCCAAGTATATTCATGTTTTTTTACCTTCCGAACTAAACTTGTTATGAGAAAACTAGTGATTAAAGCTCTCACGAACTTGATGGCACACTTTACTTTTCTTGCCCTTAATAAACTTGAACCATTGTGTCGTCTATGTTGTATATGCTTGCACTTATTTGTTGGGGATTAGCAGAACCATGCATTTATGGGGAACGCTTTCAACATTGCACGGGTACTTTGTACCTAGTTGATATCATGCTCTTTTGTCTATGGATGTCGTCGGTGTGAAATGAAAGGGGAGCTTGTAAGTCCATGGAGTTATGTATATGTGTTAGAGAAAGCACAGGCGCTGGTCTAATCCATGCTGACATGGTGGAAACCTGCAGTGTAACCATAATGAGCTGTCTATGAAGCATTCTTCTTATAAAAAAAGAGTCCTATATTGAGAAAAAAGAGAAAAAGAGAAAAAATGAGATTATGAAAAGAGGAAAGAGAGAAAAAGCACCATATTCCCATGGTAAATAAGAAGATTGCTGAGATGCTCGTTGTCTTCTTGCCTTGTCATTTTGATATGGGGATTCTTCCGTATCATCGGGCATGGGGTACCCCGTTGGCGGTTCTCTATGATACACATGTACTTACGATGACAAGAACTTACCGATGACTAAACTTGAGTAGCATGAGGAGCGACCCTCGTATTCAAGGGACATGACATTTCTAACTTATACTTCGTCAAGCATGTACATCATAGTTTGTTCACTTTAACCTTAATCACTTCAAGATACTTATGATAGGGGCAATGAGAGCTGAAAGCTATAAGTACCATAATTTTTGGAAGCTCTTTATGAAACTTGAATCTCTGCTTCCTTCTATGAAGGCCTTTCTTCCACTTATATATTGAGTCTCCATCTTCTACCTTTATGCACCTACTTTGAGAGCATAGTGGCCATTTTTAGTTCTATGTGCATTGTCCCAAGACTAGTTGATTGATGCATACCTTGATATTGCTTGTTTTAAACTATTTGTATCTAGTCAATCTTATGAACTTTGAAGGTGTCCTATGTATATTTGCTACTCTATGAGGGACAAGCTGAATACTATTATGCTATGTTTTCTTTATGTGAAACAAACAAACGTCTTGCAAAGCATTGTTATTCATTAATCTTTTGTTTGTGCCTTTTCATGTTGCATCATAGTTTATTTGTCTTATTGTTAGAACTTTGTCTTTCATGTTATGATTGAAGTACTATGATCCCAACTGAATGTTTTACAAATACTTTGATCAAGTTTATGATGGTGCATGTCACCTCAAAAATTATTATTTCTTTTTATCACTTACCTACTCGAGGACGAGCAGGAGTTAAGCTTGGGGATGTTGATACATTGCAAATGTATCTATAATTTTTAATGTTCCATGCTTGGTTTTATCTACTTTCTTGTGTTTTGTCCACACTTTGGAGTACTTTTCATATGATTTCTTGGACTAACCTATTAACAAGAGCCACAATGCCAGCTGCCTGTTTTCTGCTGTTTTTGGTTCCAGGAAGTCAGAAAATGAATATTCTCGGAATTGGGCGGGACAAAAGCCAAAGTTGCTATTTTATCGGAAGACATCTGGAGCCAGAATACGAGACGGAGAAGGGCTGGAGCCCGGCCACACCACCTGGCCACGCGGCCAGGCCTGGCCCGCGCCAGGGGTTGTAGCATCCCAATTGTCTAACAATTGTAATGCTACTTGGTCTAGTAATATAATGGCTACTTCAAATATATAATTGTTGCATCATCATTATATCATGCTCATGTCACCATGCCACCTTGCATTTGAGCATCATATAAAACCCTTTTTGTTTTGGTTCTTCTCTCATATGCATTGTTAATTGAATTTGCCTCTTGATATTGTATTTGGTTCTTGATATATTGTTTAAATGCCCAAGTTGAGTTGGGGGCATATCTCTTGTTAACTCCACCACCTTTTCTTTCACCACCTTATAATTCCACCATCCAACTATATATGAGCTTGGCACTTACTGGTTTTACCTCCAGCTCATGTGGGTTGGGATGGATCCAATTCTTTTCCACATGCTCTCATCTTGGCATCATGTTGTTTTCACATTATTGATATATGAGAGCCACATGGCCATCTTTGCATGCCTTGTGAGTGGAACCCTTTTTCCTAGCTTCCATATGGATTATCATGGAATTATGCTCATGTTGGAATATATTTGGGACTATTAATCATCTAGTGGAACCTACACACTAGCATGTTCCATTTTATTTCAAACATGGCCATCTCCAACTACTCCACATGGGGCCTTCTTTTTAATTCTTTTTGCTTGGCCTCTATTCCAATTTTGGGAATGCAAACTAGTAATGCCATGCAACAATATTGTTTTCACAAGAATCATCAGGGCAATAAATGTTTTTGCATGGGCCATGCAAGTGCCACCTTTGCTAGTATTTGGTTTTTATTTGAATCCTGAGTGGATCATCATCTCTCTCTACCACCCCTTTTGGCTTGGTTCTATTGTTCTTGCTTAAACCCTATCATCACATCCCTCTCTTTTCCTTGCTTAGATCTTGCTTGAGCTAGCCTTGTTCATGCTTGATCCTATCAAAGGACCACTCCATCTAACCTCTCCTCTCTCTCCTAATCTATATCTTAGCTAAACCCAAACCCTACCCCTAAACCACATGTTTTTGCTTGATCTAGTTGGGAGCATGCTAGCTTCTAAACAAACCTAAGCCCCCACCCCTTCTCTCTTACCCTCTATCTAGGCCTCCCTAATGACCTACCCTAGCTACCACCATCTCCTCTTACCTAAACCATACCCCCCCTAGAACCAAAACCCTAAGCTACCACCACATATCCCCCTCTCGGCCTCTCTCCCTCTCACCTAGCTGGCCCCACCATGCCACCTAGCTACCCCACCCAAGCAAGCCCTAGCCCGAGCCTAGCTCACCCGAGGCTCCCCCAAAACCCTAACCCGAGCCTACCCTCTATCCCTCTCTTCTCTCCCTGCCTTGTGGCCCCTAGCAGCCTGTCCTCTCTCCTCCCCGCCTGGCCTGCCTGCCCCACCTGCATGCCCTCACCCGACCACCGAAAACGTGAGGTGGAGGGAAAAAGGTGGCCGAGCCACCTTTATCTCCAACCACTCCCCCACGGCACCCCCTCTCCCTCTCTGCTATCTACCACCGTCCCCTGGCTCTCCTCTGCCCCAGATCCACCCCCAGGCACCTGCCCTCTCCTCCTTCCTTCTTCTCCATCGCCGCCAGCCACCCCATCACCGGCCACCGTCGGCCTCCACCGCACCCCGTCGATCCAGTCGAGCAGACGTGGGAGTGGTCGAGAGTACAAGGAGACCCCTGCAGCCCGTGCAGAGCTGCCAAGAGAAGCCCAGACCGCGACACCGACGCCTCGCCGAACCCTAGATCTCGGTCTGCTTCACCGTCGATCGCCAACGTCCCAAGCCGTTCGAACACCACCGACACACTCGCGGTGAGCCCCTCTTCCTCCCTGACACGGACCGCCTCGCTGTTCCGCCCTAGATCCGCCGGACGATTAATGCGTACGCTTCATCTGGCGCGCGCTGGCGTCGACTTCGCTCCCGACACGCGAAACCCTAGCTAGGCCACGCCCACCTCCGACACCAAGCCCAAGCCGGTAGCGGTGCTCCGCCTCTCTACGCGCCCGCGCGTCGAGATCGAGCCCGCGTGCGCCAGCGCTGCGTCGGTCGTGCATCGATCTGTCAGATAGTTCGAAGAAGAAGCAGTCGTCGGCGTCCTTTTGCGAAACCCCTCGCTTTTACTCCTAAACCCGGTACCTCTAGGCCCACCATACAGCCACCGTGGCCATCTCCCCGAAAACCCCCTGGCTTTTTGTAAACCATAACTCGCGCTCCAGCCTAGCCCCACTGTGGTCCACAGGCCACTCGCCTGCATCGCGTGGGCCTGTGGTCGCTGGTCCCACTGTCTGATAGGCTAGCGCACCATGATGTAAAATGTTTATTGCTGTGGAGTCCCAACAGCAGAGAGGCCCACTAAATCTGTGTCTGGCTAAACTGGAGTAACAAAAGTATTTCGGTAATCTGTTTTTAATTCAAACTTATTTCAAATTAATTCAAATTCAAATTTAATTCTGTTTTTAATTAACTTTTCAAATATAAATCCAAATAATGCAAATAATATATGTTTTCAAATCAGAAAAATATGAGGATTTCAAATATGCCATTCAAAATATATTTTGAACATGTAAAATTCCAAGTTGATTTAAATTACAAATAAATGCCCTTTTACCTTATTAATTGATAACTTTTGATTTATAATTCCAAATTTAACAAATGATATGTCTAAAATGATTAGCTCGACAAGACCTTTCTGTTTATGCATTCCATGGTTTGATTTGAAGCATGCGTCATATAAATATAATGTGTACAGCAACTTAATTGAGAATAAATGGGGCCAAAGCTCAATAAAAATGCTTTATTATTGTTTCCACACCTCACCATGCCATGCTACCTTATTGCCATGCAAATTGTGCATCATTCATCATGGCATGATTGTTTGCTTGATGCATTTATTCATATGCTTGTGCACTTTATTTATGTTGGCCCTTGTTTGTTTGGTTCTTCTTGAATAGGACGCCGAAAGGGGATATATCAAGAGAACCAGGAGCACTACCTGATCCATCACTTGCTTCAAGAGCTGCCGTGCAAGCACTACCACATGCTTGCATACATATAGTACCTATTGCCTCTTTCTTATTCTTGCATCATTGAGTCGCGATTGCATTAAAATGAATCCCAAGTATGGCATAGCCATTACTTTTAAACCCCACCGAAGCTTGTTCCTCCATCCCATGAGCCATTACTACAGGAGTTGTTTGAGCCATGCGAGTCGTAGAACAACATGTGTAGGGTATGTGAGTGTCTGATGGATAACGAGGTACCTATACAACTTAATTTGAGTAGTAATGGGATAACTAATGAAAGTGGCATCGGTGAGCCATATTCGCTATTTGGTTTTTCAGGCTCACTTGTGTCCCGTAGGACCCCGAGTACTTGATTCCTGTTCCTTGAATATTCGCTATCCACATCCGGAGGCTTATGAACCCCCACGAGCAGAGCTTGATTCATTCTTATTTCTTGGGGCCACAAACTAGTTTGAGGTTTTATTTACTATCTGTACTTATGCCATGCTTTCGCTTTATTTAAGATTGTGCGAGGAGCACCTGTCTCTGTTTAGGAAAGCGGAGTGTTTTGCGGTGTCGACAAGCCCAGTCACATTTTGGGTTCCCGATCGTTCACAGCCAGCGCAAACCTTGAGGCCGCCTCGAGTCACCTTGGGGTAGCTCAATGGGGTGGCCCCTGAAATATTTCAATCCTGTGATCGCTTTGTCGTGTGCCTCGTTGGGTTTTGATTTGGTTTTCCGAGGCATATCGAGTGTGTGTTGCTATTTGTGCACCCTGCGGTAAAACTTTCTGAAAGCCGTGTCCGCGGTTATGGACGACTTGGAGCACAGTTTCTCGATCATAGACAAGCATAACTAAAGTACCGCTTTTAATTTGACTAGACTAGGTACCTGACTAGTAAATAGTGCAATACTCACGGAATGGATAATAAAACTGCCAACGGATGGGGGGGTTGTTCGTCCGCTTCCTCGTCGGTAAGCGAGGAGGAGGATGGATCTGTTAAGATTACCGTTATAACTGTTGTTATTAATTCACGGACATCCGTCTATCTATGGTTAGGCGGATGGTTAGCGAGTATCTATAGAATTGCTAGGGTTTATCTTTTGCTGCAATTGCGTCACCCCAGGTTGTGTCCCCTTTAGAGGCATAAAGACTTGAGTACCCTAGGGTCTCACACGATAAATTATTGGTTCAGATGAACAGTACACTCGCAAGATGGATACTGGGTGGAAGAGACAGACGATGGGCAACGATCATTCGGTGTAGAGATTAGGAGAACGGGATCCGTGAGATCTGTGGGCGGGATGTGCTTATTTATGGGGCATCTTATGCCGATTTGCTTCTTATCCGTACTCGGATTTTGTCTTCCGCTTCCGCTTGATACTCTGTTGATTGATGTATGAGGAGATATCCTAAACTATTATATCTATCTAGGATATTTGGATCTTGCCGTATGGCGTTGCTATATTTCCTTTCTTTTTAGATGGAATGGCTCTGATGTACTGTTGTATGGTGGCTTGCATACATACTCATTTGTGTATGTAGTTGATCCCTTCGCCTGCTGATTACGCCGCCCGTTCTTGTCCCGATGTTTGGAAATGGTTGGGACGGCCGAAAGGTCTACCTGTGAGTGGCATTTGGGCCCCACCGTACTATTTCAACCATTTCTGAACATCCAGGCTTGTACTAGGAGCGTAATTCACCAAGGTAGTTACAGGGGTGGTCTGGCCGACCCCAGCACCCCCTCGGCCTCTCCTTCCGCCTATATATTGCCTCCGATACCAAAACCCTAAGTACCCGATGAAAAATCCACGAAAGAGTCTGTAGCCGTCGTCATCTCCATCCCTAGATCGGGAGGGATCTGAAGCTCTTCCCGCACCACGCCAGAGAGGGAATTCACCCTAGAGGCCTTCTTCATCATCATGCAAGCCTCTGGTGTGATGCGTGAGTAGTTCATCTCTGGACTACGGGTCCATGTAGTAGCTAGATGGCTGGTTCTCCTCCTTTGTGCTTTCATGTCTAGATCTTGTGAGCTCCGTTCATGATCAAGATCATCTATTTGTAATCCATACATGTTGTGTTTGCGGGGATCCGATGGATATTGAGATGCTATTTCAGATTGATTATTGATTCTATCATGTCTTTGTTATTTGTGATCGTGCATACTTTCCATTGTTAGTAGCTATCTTGGCCAAGTAGATGCTAGCAACTCCAAGAGTTAGTATTTATGTTCGATAGTGGGTTCATGCCTCCGTAATGCGGGAAGTGATGAAATCTCTAAGGTACTAGATGTGTTGTTGCTACTAGGGAGAAAACAACAATCCTTTGTTCATAGAACAATCGTATTGTTTACTTTACACGCAATTCGTAAAGCAATAATCTGTTGCTTGCAACTTAATACTAGAGGGGGTTCGGATGATAACCTGAAGGTGGATTATTAGTCATAGATGCAGTTGGATGGCGGTCTATGTATAATGTTGTAATGCCCAATCAAGTCTCAAAGGAGTCAAGATGATTAGTATATGCTTGTATGCTTTCTCGATGTTTGTCAATTGCCCCGCTGTAATTTGTTCACCCAACATGTTATCTATCTTAAGGAGAGCCACCTATAGTGAACTATGGACCCTGGTCCTTTCTTTTACATTCAATCTATCAACTGTTTACTACTTTGTGTTACCTTTCTGCAAACTATTACTTCCTTCCATTCGATATGTTTAATTCTTTGTTTTCAGCAAAAGCGGTGAGATTGACAACCTCATCGTAAGTTGGGGGCAAAGTTCTGTGGTTGTGTTGTGTAGGTCTCCACGTTGCTGCTGGCACCGGTAGTGCACCCTGCCAACGTTCAGCTAGCTACACCTTTGGGGTGTTTCCTTGCTCCTACTGGATTGATAACCTTGGTTTCATACTGAGGGAAAACTTGCTGCTGTGCTCATCATACCTTCCTCTTGGGGTTCCCCAACGAGCTCGATATATTTGGGCCATCAGTACAGCATACCTACCTACTAGCTTATGCTATTCCAAGTACATTCATGTTTTTGTCTACCTTCCAAATTAAACTTGTTATGAGAAAACTAGTGATTAAAGCTCTCATGAACTTGATGGCACACGTTACTTTCTTGCACTTAATAAACTTGAACCATTGCGTCCATCTTTGTTGCATATATTCTTGCGCTTTATAAGTTGAAGTTAGCAGAACCATGTATCATGGGGAACGCTTTCAACATTGCACTTGTACTTTGTACCCCGTTGATATCATGTTCTTTTGCTTATGGATCCGTGATTGTGAAATAAAAGGGGAACTTGTAAGATCATGGAGTTTGTATTTGTGTTAGAGAAACGCCTGGGCCGCTAGCCTAAGCCATGCCTAATCATGGTGGAAACTTGCAGCATAACCATAATGAGCACTCTATGAAGCATCATCAATAAAAACCTATGCAAATAGCAAATAAAAAGATCATTGAGATGCTCATTGTCTTCTTGCCTTGTCATTTTGATTATGGTATAGCTCCTGTATCATGTGCAAGGGGTACCCCGTTGGCGGTTCTCTATGATACATATGTACTTACAATGACAAGAGCTTACTTGTGACTAAAGTTGAGTAGCATGAGGTTCGGACTTCGTAAGTAAGGGGCATGAGATTTCGGCTTATAACTTGTCAAGCATATCCTCTTAGTTGTGTCACTTTAACCTTAATCACCTTCAAGATTCTTATGATAGGGGCAGTGAGAGCTGAAAGATAATAAGTACCATAATTTTTGGAAGCTCTTTATGAAACTTGAATCCCTACTTCCTTCTATGAAGGCATTTCTTTTACTTTTATGTTGAGTCTCCACCTTCTATCTTTATGCACTTACTTTGAGAGCATAGTGGCCATTCTTAGTTCTATGTGCATTGTCCCAAGACTTGTTGATTGATGCATAGCTTTGATATTGTTTGTTTTAAACTATTTGTATCTAGTCACTCTTATGAACTTTGAAGGTGTCCTATGCATTTATGTTTGCTACTCTATGAGGGATAAGCGGAATGCCACTATGCTATGTTTTCTTTATGTGAAACAAACAAATGTCTTGCAAAGCATTGTTATTCATGAATCTTTTGTTTGTGTCTTTTCATGTTGCAACATAGTTGCTTTGCCTTATTGTTAGAACTTTGTCTTTCATGTTATGATTGAAGTACTATGATCCCAGCTATCAATGTTTTACAAATACTTTGATCAAGTTTATAATGGTGCATGTCACCTCAAAATTATTCTTTCTTTTTATCACTTACCTACTCGAGGACGAGCAGGAGTTAAGCTTGGGGATGTTGATATGTTGCTAATGTAACCATAATTTTTGATGTTCCATGCTTGGTTTTATCTACTTTCTTCTGTTTTGTTCCAACTTTGGAGTACTTTCTATACACTTTCTTGGACTAACCTATTAACAAGATGCCACAGTGCCAGTTGCCTGTTTTCTGCTATTTTTGGTTCTAGGAAAGTCAAAAAATCAATATTCTCAGAATTGGACAGGACAAAAGCCAAAGTCGATATTTTACCGGAAGACTCATGGAGCCAGAAGACGAGACAGAGAGGGGCCACAGGGTGGCCACACCATATGGTGGTGCGGGCTAGCCCTGGCCGCGCCACCAGGTGGTGTGGGCCCCCTGGCCGCCCACCGACCTTGCCTCTTCGCCTATAAGATGCCTCCCGATGCAAAAACCCTAAATCATCAAGCCTCCAACCACGAAAAGTTCCACAGCGCCACCGCCACCTAAGGGGAGATTCGGGGGACAGAAAGTCTCTGTTCTGGCACCCTGCTGGGACGGGAAAGTGCCCCCGGAGCCATCTCCATCGATCTCCACCACCATCTCCATCACCATTGCTGATTCCCATGATGAGGAGGGAGTAGTTCTCTCTCGAGGCTAAGGGTTCTACCGGTAGCTATGTGTTCATCTCTCTATGCATGATCTTATTGAGATCATGAGGTTGTGCTGGCTCGTGGTTGATGTAGAGCTCGTTGGGAACCCCAAGAGGAAGGTATGATGAGCACAACAACAAGTTTTCCCTCAGTTATGAGACCAAGGTTTAATCGAACCAGTAGGAGCAAGGAAACACCCCAAAGGTGTTACTAGCTGAGCTTTGGCAGGGAGCACTACCGGCGCTAGTAGCAACGTGGAGACCTGCACAACACAACCACAAAACTTTGTCCCCAACTTGCGATGAGGTTGTAAATCTCACCGTGTTTTGCGGAAAACAAAGGATTAAACGTATCGAATGGAAAGAAGTAAAAGGTTGCAGAAAGGTAACACAAAGCAGTAAAAGATTGTAGATTGTATGTAAAGTAAAGGACCGGGATCCATAGTTCACTAGAGGTGGCTCTCCTTAGATAGATAACATGCTGGGTGAACAAATTACAGCGAGGCAATTGACAAACAACGAGAAAGCAATACATGCATATACTAATCATCTTGACTCCTCTGAGACTTGATTGGGCATTACAACATAATACATAGACCGCCATCCAATTGCATCTATGACTAATAATCCACCTTCAGGTTATCATCCGAACCCCCTCCAGTATTAAGTTGCAAGCAACATATTATTGCTTTACAAACTGCGTGTAAAGTAAACAATACATTGTTCTATGAACAAAGGATCGTTGTTTTCTCCCTAGTAGCAACAACACATCTAGTACCTTAGAGATTTCTGTCACTTCTCTAGATTACCGGAGGCATGAACCCACTACCGAGCATAAATACTAACTCTTGGAGTTGCTAGCATCTACTTGGCCAAGATAGCTACTAACAACGGAAAGCATGCAAGATCTCAAATAACAAAGACATGATAGAATCAATAATCAATCTGAAATAGCATCTCAATATCCATCGGATCCCCGCAAACACAACATGTATGGATTACAAATAGATGATCTTGATCATAAACGGAGCTCACAAGATCTAAACATGAAAGCACATAGGAGGAGAAACGAGCCATCTAGCTACTACATGGATCCGTAGTCCAAGGATGAACTGCTCACGCATCACACCGGAGGCTTGCATGGTGATGAAGAAGGCCTCTAGGGTGAATTCCCCTCTCCGATAGGGTGCCGGGAAGAGCTTTAGATCCCTCCTGATCTAGGGATGGAGATGACGGCGGCTACAGACTCTTTCGTGGATTTTTGATCGGGTACTTAGGGTTTTCATCCTAAGGGCAACTTATAGGCGGAAGGAGAGGCCGAGGGGGTGCCGGGAGCCACCACACCACCCCCTGGCGCGGGCCAGGCCTGGCCGCGTGGCCAGGTGGTGTGACCGGCCCCTGGCCCCTCTCCGTCTCGTATTCTGGCACTTGATCCCTTCCGGAAAAATAGGCACTTTGGCTTTTGTTCCGTCCAATTCTGAGAATATTCATTTTCTGACTTTCCTAGAACCAAAAACAGCAGAAAACAGGCAGCTGGCATTGTGGCTCTTGTTAATAGGTTAGTCCAAGAAATCATATGAAAAGTACTCCAAAGTTGGAACAAAACACAAGAAAGTGGATAAAACTAAGCATGGAACATCAAAAATTATAGATACATTTGCAATGTATCAACATCCCCAAGCTTAACTCCTGCTCGTCCTCGAGTAGGTAAGTGATAAAAAGAAATAATTTTTGAGGTGACATGCACCATCAAAGACTTGATCAAAGTATTTGCAAAACATTCAAAGCTGGGATCATAGTACTTCAACCATAACATGAAAGACAAAGTTCTAGCAATAAGCAAAGAAACTATGATGCAACATGAAAAGGCACAAACACAAGATTCATGAATAACAATGCTTTGCAAGACATTTGTTTGTTTCACATAAAGAAAACATAGCATAAAAGTATTCAGCTTGTCCCTCAATAGAGTAGCAAATATAAATGCATAGGACACCTTCAAAGTTCATAAGAGTGACTAGATACGATAGTTTCAAACAAGCAATAACAAGTTATGCATCAATCAACTAGTCTTGGGACAATGCATATAGAACTAAGAATGGCCACTATGCTCTCAAAGTAGGTGCATAAAGATAGAAGGTGGAGACTCAATATAATGGTGGAAGAAAGGCCTTTTGTAAAAAGGAAGTAGGGATTCAAGTCTCATAAAGAGCTTCCAAAAATTATGATACTTAAAGCTTTCAGCTCTCATTGCCCCTATCATAAGCATCTTGAAGTGATTAAGGTTAAAGTGAACAGACTATGGTGTACATGCTTGACGAAGTATAAGTCAAAAATCTCATGTCCCTTGTATACGAGGGCCGCTCCTCATGCTACTCAAATTTAGTCACCGGTAAGTTCTTGTCATTGTAAGTACATGTGTATCATTGAGAACCGCCAACGGGATACCCCTTGCCCGATGATACGGAAGAATCCCCATATCAAAATGACAAGGCAAGCAGACAACACGCATCTCAGCATTCTTCTTATTTACCATGGGAATATGGTGCTTTTTTCTCTCTTTCCTCTTTTCATAGTATCTCTTTTTTTCTTTTTCTCTTTTCTCAATATAGGACTTTTTTTATAAGAAGAATGCTTCATAGACAGCTCATTATGGTTACGCTGCAGGTTTCCACCATGTCAGCATGGATTAGACCAGCGGCCCAGGTGTTTCTCTAACACATATACATAACTCCATGGACTTACAAGCTCCCCTTTCATTTCACAATCGACATCCATATACAAAAGAGCATGATATCAACTAGGTACAAGTACCAAGTGCAATGTTGAAAGCGTTCCCCATGAAAGCATGGTTCTGCTAATTCCCAACAAATAAGTGCAAGCATATACAGCATAGAAGACACAATGGTTCAAGTTTATTAAGGGCAAGTAAAGTAAAGTGTGCCATCAAGTTTGTGAGAGCTTTAATCACTAGTTTTCTCATAACAAGTAGAAGGTAAACAAAAGCATGAATATACTTGGAATAGCATAAGCTAGTAGGTAGGTATGGTGGACTCTTTGGAATAACTTGGTTTAGGGAGTTGGATGCATGAGTGGAACTCATACTTGGTGGTGGAGGCTAGCAAAAGACTGGGAGCGACAAACGAAGAGAGCAATAATGGCCATAATCATGAAGAGCGACAAAACATCATTGATCAAAGCATAAAGTGATACTACAAGTTGAAAACTAAAGGATCATAAAGGCTTATGGTGAATTTGGATAGTCATCACATGGTGTGAGCATGTGCCAAGTCAACCCAAATAAAGCATCAAAGGAGAATACCACTATACTATGCTTTAATATGCTAAAACAACGCATGATTCATCCAAGGCACATTAAGCAATCTCAATTGTTTATAACAAGTCATGCTACAACAAAGAATACTAAGCATAAAGCCAAAACAATATCAAGCATGCCATGACTAAGCATAGGCCACAGTCAAAAATGAGCTCTTTTTACCATATAAGCATGAACTTTCCTACTCTTTTCCAAACCAAACCAAACTAAATGCAAACCAAAGTGTGAAAGAGGGGGTCCAACCAACTTATTCAGAAAACTAAGCAAACCAAAGCAAACGAAAACCAAAACAAAAACGAAAAAGAAGACGCTCCAAGAACAACACAACTGTGCATGAAACAATAAAAATGAAGCGTTTGGAAGAAACCTGGGATTTTTATTGATGAAGAAGAGGAATGCCTTGGACATCCCCAAGCTTTGACGCTTGTACTTCTTGGATATTGCTTGGGGTGACACGCGTGGCATCCCCAAGCTTGAGCTTTAGTCCATCCTTCATCTCATTACTCATTCCTTCCATACACCTAAAATTTTTCCTTCATACAAAACTTCACACCATCTCATTAGCAACATTAGTGCACCTAAGATAAATAAGTCTAAAGGTTCAGTTATAACACCAAATAAACTTACATTAGAACACTAGCTACTTTAGCACTTCCCTCAAAAAGCTCAATTCCCCAAAAGAACTCAAGAAGGAACCAACAGGAAGCAAATGCAGAAAATGGCAGAAATCTGTCAAAACAGACCAGCAGGTAAAGACGAATTTTTTCGAAGACCTTCTGTTGCTCAAATCAAAAAGTGTTGAACTAACACAAGTTAGATAACAACCTGGGGCAGAAGAACAAAACATTATAGCTCAATCCGACATACGGAGCTCTCTCAGAAATGTTTACGGTGAAGCACAGAAATCTGTTTCGGGATAACAACTTTCCCAATCATTACTTCACTCTCATTCGAGGTTACTCTTGGCACAAAAAGCAAATAAAAAGGACAAGGAGAGGTTATTACAGAGGTAATAACTTCCAAGACTCATCTAAAACTCTTGGGTTATCTCGCAACAAGTACTTTTCTTTAACGCCTTTAAGTTAGGCATAAGAAGCAAAGAAAGAATCAAGTGTTCTCAAATGAAGAAGCATTAAAACCAACTTTCTTGCCCTTACCTCTCTTACTTTTATTCTTAGCCTTGGGGAAAATATGATTGTTTGGTGGAGAAGAAAGGTGCATGGTCCCCTTTCCCACATCTATTATTGCTCTAAGAAGTTCCAATAGGGACCTTCCAAGTGTAATTTGTCCTTTTCCTGCACATTCAATAACAAGATAATCAATAGAAATCGTTTTCCCAAGGATCTTTGTAAACACTCCTTCAGCTATTTCAAGAGGTAATATGGTAGTATTATTAGTAAGAGATATTTATTTTCCTCCCTCAATGAGCCCCCAAGTATTCAGAGATTTATAAATATCTTTGGGCATAAGGCAAAATTCAGACATGATATCACAACAATCTTGAAAAGTTTCAGCGTTCATCTCAATCTTTACTGTAGGGAAACACTTTGATGGTTCAGAGTTTATTGGGACATAATCGTGATGCTCCCTAAGCGTATTATAGCACCCTTCTAATCTAGTAGTGCTAGCCTCAAGAGTGTCCAACCTAGCAAATATTTTTGCGAAGGAAATATCAGCTTGGCTAGGCATGTTGTAAGTGAGGATCAATTTCTTTATAGCATTAATAGCATCATCCTCATTACATTGGAGGAAGTCTCCTCCCACAATAGCATCTAGGGCATATCTATAGCAAAGAGCAATCCCAAGTTAAAAACTGCTAAGGAACAAGCTTTGAGTCATTTTAGGCTCAGTTTTTTCATGTAGATCAGAGATTCTAGACCAAGCTTCCTCAAAACTTTCCTCAATTACTTGTTTAAAAGTGAAATCATTTCCTTGGGTGACATAGTGACAGGAGCAAGGCTAGACATAATGAGATAGGAACTAATTTTTTTTGTGTTTTTGAAAGAACAAAACAAGCAAACAAAGCAAAAAGAAACTAAGCAAAACAAAAACAACAAAGTAAAGAGATTGGTTATGAGGGACTCCCCTTGTGAAGATGTCCTTGACTCCCCGGCAACGGCGCCAGAAAAATCTTTGCTGGCTCGTGGTTGATGTAGAGCTTCTTGGGAACCCCAAGAGGAAGGTATGATGAGCACAGCAGCAAGTTTTCCCTCAGTTATGAGACCAAGGTTTAATCGAACCAGTAGGAGCAAGGAAACACCCCAAAGGTGTTACTAGCTGAGCTTTGGCAGGGCGCACTACCGGTGCTAGAAGCAACATGGAGACCTGCACAACACAACCACATAACTTTGTCCCCAACTTGCAATGAGGTTGTCAATCTCACCGTGTTTTGCGGAAAACAAAGGATTAAACGTATCGAATGGAAAGAAGTAAAAGTTTGGAGAAAGTAAACACAAAACAGTAAAAGATTGTAGATTGTATGTAAAGTAAAGGATCGGGATCCATAGTTCACTAGAGGTGGCTCTCCTTAGATAGATAACATGCTGGGTGAACAAATTACAGCGGGGCAATTGACAAACACTGAAAAAGCAATACATGCATATACTAATCATCTTGACTCCTCTGAGACTTGATTGGGCATTACAACATAATACATAGACCGCCATCCAACTGTATCTATGACTAATAATCCACCTTCAGGTTATCATCCGAACCCCCTCCAGTATTAAGTTGCAAGCAACAGATTATTGCTTTACGAACTATGTGTAAAGTAAACAATACAATTGTTCTATGAACAAAGGATTGTTGTTTTCTCCCTAGTAGCAACAACACATCTAGTACCTTAGAGATTTCTGTCTCTTCCCCAGATTACCAGAGGCATGAACCCACTATCGAGCATAAATACTAACTCTTGGAGTTGCTAGCATCTACTTGGCCAAGATAACTACTAACAACGGAAAGCATGCAAGATCTCAAATAACAAAGACATGATAGAATCAATAATCAATCTGAAATAGCATCTCAATATCCATCGGATCCCCGCAAACACAACATGTATGGATTACAAATAGATGATCTTGATCATAAACGGAGCTCACAAAATCTAAACATGAAAGCACAAAGGAGGAGAAACCAGCCATCTAGCTACTACATGGATCCGTAGTGCAAGGATGAACTACTCAGGCATCACACCAGAGGCTTGCATGGTGATGAAGAAGGCCTCCAGGGTGAATTCCCCTCTCCGCCAGGGTGCCGGGAAGAGCTTTAGATCCCTCCCGATCTAGGGATGGAGATGACGATAGCTACAGACTCTTTCGTGGATTTTTGATCGGGTACTTAGGGTTTTCATCTTGAGGGCAACTTATAGGCGGAAGGAGAGGCCGAGGGG
This sequence comes from Avena insularis, assembly GCA_023614405.1. Taxonomy (NCBI): domain Eukaryota; kingdom Viridiplantae; phylum Streptophyta; class Magnoliopsida; order Poales; family Poaceae; genus Avena; species Avena insularis. Next base: position 383,626,715 of record CM042694.1, read on the forward strand.
GTGCCGGGAGCCACCACACCACCCCCTGGCGTGGGCCAGGCCTGACCGCGTGGCCAGGTGGTGTGGCCGGCCCCTGGCCCCTCTCCGTCTCGTATTCTGGCACTTGATCCCTTCCGGAAAAATAGGCAGTTTGGCTTTTGTTCTGTCCAATTCCGAGAATATTCATTTTCTGACTTTCCTGGAACCAAAAACAGCAAAAAATAGGCAGCTGACACTATGGCTCTTGTTAATAGGTTAGTCCAAGAAATCATATGAAAAGTACTCCAAAGTTGGAACAAAACACAAGAAAGTGGATAAAACTAAGCATGGAACATCAAAAATTATAGATACATTTGCAATGTATCAGCTTGTAATCTATAGATCTACCTTGCTACTCAAGTGCTTTAATAGATCTCTGCTCTCCCATGTGTATGAAGTTGACAGTGTGCACACCATGGTGGCACTTAGGCTAGAGATTACAAATACTTGTTATGAGTTATATTTGGAGTTGGATGTCTTTATGAAATTGTGGTGTTTGTTTGAACCATCTAGTGCTCAAGGTGACAGTGTGGGGTTATCTAGATGGGAAAGGCTTACTTTGAGGTGTGCTGTTATAGCCCTACCATGGATTAGAGTGTCCAACCAGAGAGTAGTTCAACATAGTATCATAAAGAAGAAGATATTTATATGAGAGTGTTCACTAGTGAAAGTATGATCCCTAGGCCTTGTTTCTAAACATTGAACACCGTTTGCAATTAGATCAGTTACATGATTGCTTGCTTCCATCTTTATTTCAGTTTGCCTTTAGTCTCTTTCACGCCATCAAGCTATTTTCTAGCACCGTTGTCTTATATCCATACCACTTGTATTTTACTATCTCTTCGCCAAACTAGCGCACCTATACACCTGATAAGTGTATTGGGTGTGTTGGGGACAGAAGAGACTTCTTGTATCTTGATTGTAGGGTTGCTTGAGAGGGGATACCTTTGACCACTTCCTCCCTGAGTTCGAGAAACCTTGGGTGACCCACTTAAGGGAAAACTTGCTGCTGTTCTACAAACCTCTGCACTTGGAGGCCCAACAACTGTCTACAAGAATACAAGTGCGTAGACATCAATCATCAACCCATACATGCGAGAGTTGAAGATTCATCCCAAGGAGTTGTTGCTTGAAGATGGGGAGGTACGGATAAAAGAGGTTCAAGGCCCCAAAAGTGAAGGAAGTCTGGAGGACAAGATGGAAGCATTGGAACAAGAAGTCTTTAGGTACAAGAAGATGGCGGAACGCGAAGTGGATATCATCCATAAGATTTGTTCCAAACTCATCGCCGAGCACCAAAAGGAGACTGTTGATTTTAAGGATGAAATTCTCTCACTCCACCAAATAACCAACCAACTGCAAGCATAGCTCTACGATGTTCAAAATCAAAACTGTGAGTACGAGGTTAGGTTTAAACGCATAACTGCTGCTGCAAGTTTCAGGATGTAGAGACCACGATGTCTTTTGTTGATGGAGAGCCCTTACCTTGGAAGTCGGACGATGACGAGAGAATACCACCACCACCGAAGGAGTAATTCATCATCAGGTTTTAGCATCCCCTTGGTTTGTTCCAAGCTTGGGGGAGTGCCGCGGTATCATATCACTATCTTCTATCTTTTTACCTTTTTAGTAGAGTCATATAATGAATAGAGAAGTTATCATGTAGGATGATTTGCATAATGGAAGTGTCCCCCCTCTCATTAGATATCTATGTATCCCTTGGTGTGAGTTGCCGTTATGGAATATTAATGAGAAGTTCTATCATTTACTCTTTTGCATATCTTATTTTAGTTTCAATTCATGGTTATATGATTGACCTTGTCATTAGTATTGGTATCACTTGGGGATCATTGAGTTAATTTAGTTGGTTCTGGCAAACCTGGCTCGGTCAGTAGCAACACTATTTTGAGAATTGAATGAAAAAGATAAAAAGTACTCTAAAGAAATATAATTTAATCATCTTTCTTTCTTGATTTGCTCATAAGCTTAGTATTCTCTAGTTAAGATCTTTTGTGCTTCCAAGGAAGATTGCATGTTTGTTTTTATCACTTGTATGTTTGTTTGTTTCCTTCAACTCTTATGCTTGCTACCCAGTCTTGCTAGCCAAAAACCTGTACTGAGAGGGAATGCTTCTCGTGGATCCAATCCTTAAACCAAAACCTATGCCATTTGTGTCCACCATACCTACCTATTAGCATTATTGCTATTCCAAGTAAATTCATGTTTTTATCTACCTTCCAAATTAAACTTGTGATGTGAAAATTAGTGATTAAAGCTCTCACGAACTTGATGGCACACTTTAATTTCTTACATTTAATAAACTTGAACCATTGTTCCCATCTATGCTGCGTATATGCTTGCGCTTTGTAAGTTGTAAATTAGCAGAACCATGCTGTCATGGGGAACGCTTTCAACATTGCACCGGTACTTTGTACCTAGTTGATATCATGTTATTTTGTCTATGGATGTCATCAGTGTGAAATGAAAGGGGAGCTTGTTAGTCCATGGAGTTATGTATATGTGTTAGAGAAACTCCTGGGCCTCTGGTCTAATCCATGCCTAATCATGGTGGAAACCTGCAGCGTAACCATAATGAGCATCTACGAAGCATTCTTCTTATAAAAAAGAGATATAGATTGAGAAAAAGAAAAAAAAGGGATGAGAAAAGAGGATAGAGAGAAAAAGCACCATATTACCATGGTAAATAAGAAGATTGCTGAGATGCTTGTTGTGTGCTTGCCTTGTCATTTTGATATGGGGATTCTTCTGTATCATCGGGCAAGGGGTACCCCGTTGGCGGTTCTCTATGATACACATGTACTTACTATGACAAGAACTTACCGGTGACTAAACTTGAGTAGCATGAGGAGCAGCCCTCGTATTCAAGGGACATGAGATTTTCAACTTACAACTTGTCAAGAAAATCCTCATATTTGATCGCTTTAACCTTAATCACCTAAAGATGCCTATGATAGGGGCAATGAGAGCTGAAAGCTAATAAGTATCATAATTTTTGGAAGCACTTTATGAAACTTGAAATCCCTGCTTCCCTCTACGAAGGGCCTTTCTTTTACTTTTTAGTTGAGTGAGTAAACCTATTCCCTTCTACCTCAGCAAGTATTTTGAGTTGTTGTGTTTCATTCATTCATATGATGACTTATTCAATCATGTCTCTTATGTTCCTTGTTTTGCACATTGCTCTTATGTTAGTGTCTACTACTTTGAAAGCTATCATTGAAAACCAGTTATTTGTGAACTCCTGCAAATTGTCAACTATTCTTCGACCATGAGCTAAGTTTGCCATTACCAATTATGATTTACTTTATGTATCTTTATTGTGTTTCCTTTACTTATTGCAAGTTAAGTTATATAATAATGAGTTATCTTCTATTATGATTTATGCATTCATGAATGTGATGCTTCTTGTCCATATTCTTTTATCGACTCTTCACTCCATAAACCTAAGGTCATGTTTATTGAGCTCAATTTTCACTTGGGGACAAGCGAAGTCTAAACTTGGGGGGAGTTGATACGTCCATTTTGCATTACTATTCTATATCATAATTTACTGTTATTCATTGATATATTTCATATTAAGAGATGATACTTATGTTATTTCATATGTTTTTGCATGGTTGATGAATTTTGGAGCATGGACCACTACAGTTAGGATTCTGATGGAAAAGGTGCTGTTTGGATGCAAAATTCACGAAGATCAGAAAATCCAGGAAAATACATGGAAAATTCTATTTTTCCAGAAGACGAATATTACCAGAAGGGGGAGTGGAGATGGGCCACAGGGGCCCCACACCACCCCCTGGCGCGGGCCACCCTTGGCCATGCCACCAGGTGGTGTGGCCACCCTGGCCCACTCCAGGCTCTCCCCTCTAGCGTATATTATTGATGGCTCAGTGCACGACGCCCAGAAAAGTGCTTGATGGATCATGGTTGATGTAGAGCTCGTTGGGAACCCTAAGAGGAAGGTATGATGAGCACAGCAGCAAGTTTCCCTCAGTTATGAAACCAAGGTTTAATCGAACTAGTAGGAGCAAGGAAACACCCCAAAGGTGTTACTAGCTGAGCTTTGGTAGGGCACACTACCGGTGCTAGTAGCAACGTGGAGACCTGCACAACACAACCACAGAACTTTGTCCCCAACTTGCGATGAGGTTGTAAATCTCACCGTGTTTTGTGGAAAACAAAGGATTAAACGTATCGAAAGGAAAGAAGTAAAAGTTTGCAGAAAGTAAACACAAAGAAGTAAACAGTTGTAGATTGTATGTAAAGAAAAGGACCGGGATCCATAGTTCACTAGAGGTGGCTCTCCTTAGATAGATAACATGCTGGGTGAACAAATTACAGCGGGGCAATTGACAAACACCGAGAAAGCAATACATGCATATACTAATCATCTTGACTCCTTTGAGACTTGATTGGGTATTACAACATAATACATAGACCGCCATCCAACTGCATCTATGACTAATAATCCACCTTCAGGTTATCATCCGAACCCCCTCCAGTATTAAGTTGCAAGCAACAGATTATTGCTTTATAAACTGCGTGTAAAGTAAACAATACGATTGTTCTATGAACAAAGGATTGTTGTTTTCTCCCTAGTAGCAACAACACATCTAGTACCTTAGAGATTTACATCACTTCCCAGATTACGAGGCATGAACCCACTATCGAGCATAAATACTAACTCTTGGAGTTGCTAGCATCTACTTGGCCAAGATAGCTACTAACAACGGAAAGCATGCAAGATCAAAAATAACAAAGACATGATAGAATCAATAATCAATCTGAAATGGCATCTAAATATCCATCGGATCCCCGCAAACACAACATGTATGAATACAAATAGATGATCTTGATCATGAACGGAGCTCACAAGATCTAAACATGAAAGCACAAAGGAGGAGAACCAGCCATGTAGCTACTACATGGATCCGTAGTCCAAGGATAAACTACTCACGCATCACACCGGAGGCTTGCATGGTGATGAAGAAGGCATCCAGGGTGAATTCCCTCTCCGTGGGTCTTGAAGAGCTTCAGATCCTCCCGATCTAGGGATGGACATGGCTGACTCTGAGACTCTTTCGTGGATTTTTGATGGTGCCAGGGTTTTCGTCGAGGGCAATATATAGGCGGAAGGAGGCCGAGGGTGCGGCCACACCACTGGCGGGGCGGGCCTGGCCTGGACGTGGTGTGGTGGCTCCTGGCCCTTCTCCGTCTCGTATTCGCACTTGATCCCTTAGGAAAAATAGGCACTTTGGCTTTTGTCCCGTCCAATTCGAGAATATTCATTTTCGACTTTTCTGGAACCAAAAACAGCGAGAAAACAGGCAGTAATGTGGCTCTTGTTAATAGGTTAGTCCAGGAAATCATATGAAAAGTACTCCAAAGTTGGAACAAAACACAAGAAAGTGGATAAAACCAAGCATGGAACATCAAAAATTATAGATACATTTGCAATGTATCAATTATCCTCCCAAAACCCTAAGACTCGGGGAGCGACCACAGAAAGATTCTGCCACTTCTACGGAGCGAAAAATACCGAGAGAGAAAGATCTCTCCGGTAGATAGAATTCTGCCGGGGGAATTCCTTCCCCAAGAGGGGATATCGTCGCCATCAACACCTCAAGCTGGACTTCATCGGGATCACCACCATCATCTCCACCAGCACCATCATCACCACTTCATACCACTGTAACAATTGGGTTGAATCTTGCATAGTTGTTAGGGGAAACTTTCCTGGTGTTGATTACTCCTTGTAGTTAATGCTATTGAGTGAACCATTGAATTATCATTTATGTTCAGATTGTTACATATCATTATATCATCTCTGATCTTGATCCATATGATGTCCTGTGAGTAGTTCGTTTAGTCCTTGAGGACATGGGAGAAATCATGTTGTTAGTAGTGAAATTGTGTTGAGAAAGATTCAATAGTTTGATATTTAAGTTTGTTGGGTTCACAACATAGAAAACAAAAAATTTCCTACGATGGGAACTATCGCCAAGATCTATATATTAGATACAAGCAATAGGTGGATATACATCCATAGAGAACTTACCCTCGAAGACAACAAAGCTTTGTTAACGAGATGGAACTCGTGGATGATGCAGTCGTACACTTGCCGATCTCAAGATCGTGATGAAGTCCAGCAGGTCCGGCTCCAGCACGTCCATCAGATCCATCTCCAGCAAGTCCAGCACCACCAAATCCAGCACCGCAAAGCAGCGGTGCATCCGTGATCGCACACACGTTCGGTACCCCGACAACCTTCGTCCCTCGCTCCAGCAAAGCAGCGGAAGCAGCAAATCCTTTCCAGATAAAGCCACCGGGAACATGTATCTCGCTAATCCGAGACCATGGGGAATAACTAGAGGGGGAGAGAGATCCTTCACGAGGAGGTGTGTGTTGTGAGGAGGAGAGAGGGGCCTTTTATAGGGAAGAGGGGGGCACCCAAGGGCCATGGCATGGCAGCCATGGTGGTGCCCCCACCTCTACCACATTCATGTGGGTGGATCTCCCACTCCCATAAAAAGCCTCCACTCAAAATTCCACTCACACATGCATTAAATTTCCACCAAATTTAATGCAAGCTCTCATTAAATAAAACTATTTTATTTATTTTATTCAGAATTTTTTTAATTATATTAATTAACAAACATTCACATAAAACCCCCTGCAACATTTCAATATCACATGCAGAACCAATTTCAGCAATTTCACCCGAAACAGTTTCGGTGTCTATTGAAATAATTCCAGCGTTTTCTTAAATCTTTATCTAAAACATATTTGCTCCAAATGGTGCCGGTATCCCTTAAGTGTGTCACCCTACGGTTCGCGAATAATGCAGACATGATCGAGACCCCTCTCCGATCAATAATCAGCAGCGGGACCTGGAGATCCGTACTGACTCCCACATATTCAACGATGACTCTTGTGATCGTGTGAACCTTTAATGTCGTAACTAAATCCCTTTGTCTCGCGATATATTATATGTCTGAGATTCGATCATCAACATCCAAATACCTAGTTTGATCTCGTTACCGACATGCACTCTTTTCTCATTCTCGTGATATAACATTCTAGTGATCACATCACTTGCTTGTAAGCTATTTCAATGTGGTATCACCGAGAGGGCCCAGATTATATCTATCCGTCATCGGGATGGACAAATCCCACTCTTGATCCATGAGCCTCAACATAACACCTTTGTAGCATTGAACCCACCTTTATAGTCACCCTATTATGATGTGACGTTTGTGTTGGGGATCGGTGTGGAAAACAAAAAATTTCCTACGATGTAACCCCAAAAACTGCCTAGGATCTATCTATGTAGTAATGCGGTAACGGCCAATGCATAGAGAGTACATACCCTTGTAGATCGTACACGGTTAACGTTTCGTGGGGAACGTGGTTGATGTAGTCGTACTCGTAGCCGACCTCAAGGTCGTGAAGCTCATAGTAGGTCACCCCTTTCTCCTTCTTGATCTTCATCATGCAACAGCTCCGGCTCACCACATTTAAACGCCCCAAGTGTTGCGCCTCATGTCTTCGTACACATCCGGTGCACGATGAGACCTCTGGCTCCCCGATTCCGCCGGGAGTGTGGAAGTTGATATCCGGCTAGGAATCCCTGCAGCGGAACGGCGTGCTGTAGGTGTGCCTTGATCGTACAACCCAAACTTGGGGCCATGGTCACAAGGGCCAGAGAGAGAGAGAGGGAAGGAGGAAGTCAACCAAAAGGACTTCTCCAAATATTGGTGTGTTCAATCCCACCCATGGGCACCCATTTATATAGGGGGAGGGGGTGTGCCCTCCCCATTGGGTTAGCCATGTGGGATTATTAGTTAAAGGAAAATTATAGGAATTTTTGTCCTGGCCGAATGGGCCAAAAGAGCTCAGCCCAATAGCCAAACAGAAAATAAACATCAAAAGGAAAAGGGGTAGCCAGCCTGGGCTCAGCCGGCCGGGTGGGCCGACCTGCCACACCCACCAGTGGCCGCCAGCAATGGCCAACGTGGAACAGACGGGCGGCCGGGTGGGCGGCCTTGGCCGCACGCCTGCGACCAGCGCCCGGCACTGGCTAGTGGCCGGGTGGTGGTCACGCCCGGCTCCCAGCACCAGCGTGGGCCAGGTCGGCGAGCCCGGTGGCGGGCTGGTAGTCGTGGTCCGCCTGTCTTTGTTAATAAAAAAACCGCCCATGTGGGCTGTTCCTTTTTCTTTTTTCCTTTTATTTTTTCTACAGCTTTTATTCTAGGCCTTTTCCCTCTGGGATTTGGCCTAATATAAAAGTTGCCTTTATAAATTTTAATCCAAATATTATTTAGAATATATTAATTCATAATTAACATATAATAAATATTTTTAAATTCCCGTTTATCTGAAAACACTTTTCCGGTCTTTTCCTTTATTCTTTCTCCGAACAACTTCGGATCTCTCCGTGGAACGATTCTGGCTTTCTCTCTTTCTCTACTATGATTCCGTCTTACGAATGATCGCTCTCATTGTACCCTTAAGTGTATCCTCTTACGGCTTGGGAATGCTCTAGACATGATCTAAATCAATGATCAATAGAGGGACCAGGGATGTCCATGTGACCCTATGCATTCCTGATGACAATGTCATTGGAACCGTCTAAATGTAGCATCCTCTTCCTTTTGTTTCTCGATACAACTTGTCCGAGATCCGATCACTGGTATCCCATACCTTGTTCAATCTCGTTCACAACAAGTTCTGTTTTCTTGTTACCGTGATATTACATCCCCGTGACCTAGTCACATGTTGCAACATTTATGGATGTAATCTCACCAAGCCGTCCGTATGTATCTTTACCCGTCATGTGGGTGAACAAATCCTGGTCTTGCAGTCACATGTCATCTACTATTCCTTCAGAATACCCAACATACACCTTTATGGCCACCGTTTTACCAGATGACGGTTGATGCAGTCTAAGCAACCTCGGGAAACAGTGAGTAATATGAGCTCATGGTCTAGGGAGAAGGAGTCTAGGTATAGCTGTTGCAACAATGAACTATATGACTTGATCGTGTTGCAATCCTTCTAGGAATGTCTAATCACATCATTCTCTAATGGTATGATCCCGTTGTCAATCGGCATAAATGCCCATGATGTTGAAACCCAGATCATCTTCGTGACCAACGAACTAGTATGAATAGAGGCTACTAGGGACTTTGTTGTTTCATACCACACCTGTACCAATGTTTCTACTTGGCACAGTTATAGCACAATATGAAACTATTATAAACTAATTGAGATATGACAATAAAAACCTATTTATTATTTGCCTCTAGGGCATATCTCCTTCAGTCTCCCACTTGCACTAGAGTACAAATAAACTAGCTCGCATTTTACTCATATAAACCATATGCCATATGCATTTACAAATCATGCATGCTCATGGGAAACGTCATGTCCATGTTCTGTTTTACTAGATCATTATGTCTTTTGCAACTCGTTAATGTCTTCCTAATTTTGACATTCACACCATTATCGTATAATGGGTCAAAGTATTTGTTTGGCAACAAAGCGAGACCTTTGTTTCTAGTGTTTATGACGACGGTCGTTTTCACCGTTGTCATCTAAACTTCGAAACACACTTTGCTATCCTTTGTGTATATACTATAGTCATGGCAGCAGAACGAGGCCGGATTCCAGGAGCTTACAGTGACGTTAGATCAACCTCGAGGGCTTTCTCATAGGCACTAGGCCCTGGGACACATCATTCTATGTTAAAAGCGAACTAGCCCCACCATAACAGTATACATCACATCAGATGTATCCTTTATACTTCTATATCTATGTAGATCCTAGTGCATGAAATGCATCTATGCCACTTACATTGCTTCTTGTTATTTATGTACAAACTTAATTCTGGTTCAGTGATCAACTCAGGAATCACTTAAAGACACGTTCTTATAGTTAAGACTTTGTCCTACCAACTAGAACCTTGGGTCACTTTATGTCGCGTATACAACATGGTTGTATGGAAGAACCTATGACTGAGGCATAGGAGATGCAACACATCTCTTTCTTTCAACCATAGTTGCAATACTAACTCAATGCTTCATACAGTAAGAACTTCTTTCTTACCTTGTTCCATTCTGAACTTTTTCAGAATCTTGTCTTAGGACATTTTGAACATCTTCCAGAATCAAGTCCAGGAAGCATTCGACATTCTGTGTTTATTAAACTCACCAATCTATCTCGATAGACCTCTTTGTTTAATAACTTCAACTTCATCCTTATTTATCTAACTTAAATATTATTAACACCAATCACATCATTCACATATGTTGTCCACATATTCCAGAATGATTTCACACTCCCACTCAAATATGACATTCATGTTTGAGATCCAGGGATTTCACTTAGCTCCCACTCAAAATATGCCAGCTACATATTATGAATTAGCCAAGCTGATTTGCTCCCACTCAAATCTAGGTCCTCTCGACAATCTTGGATATTCCAGAATTATTTGATCATCATCAAATCAAGAATTCCACTAACGAGATTTCAATGACCGTTCATTTCTCGTACTTAGGTCCATCACGCTTCTTTGTATTTCGTAGGTATGTCTTGTTCCAAGCATGACAAGTGAATCAACTATAATTCCACAAACTTGTAGAATATATAGTTGAATCCTACTTTCTTTAGTAAAAGTATTCACTGAAACTTTATGATCATTATCATTGGTTTCTCCTCTATTTGCAGAGTTCGGTTTCACGAAACAAATTCCGCTGCGCCACTCAACAATCCGGAGGCAAGGTCAAATACCTTGTTTTATTCTTTTACTTTCTTCCACCTATATCTTCATCAAGACACATCAACTTAGGACAACAACAGGTTTGCCCCTTGTGGACGATGCATTCATAGTTTCCTAAGAATGCTCTACAAAGACTTGTTTATTCGCCACGATTTCGACTTGTCGAAATCTCCAGAAACTCGAACATGCCATAACATTTATGGTGTTGTTTCCACGAATCTTTTAGATGTTCCTTTGTATTTCAAATGAGTGTTTGCTTATTTTGATCTCTAATTCTAAATGATAACTGTAACCCCTACAAGAGACAATATTATACCATATGTATCTTAATACATAATGATTATGATGTTTAGACATTTCAACACAGTTTGAATTCATCCAATTATCATAATTTGTGAAACATCTTTCACAAGTTCCTTTTATGCTAAACTTAACTTGAATACTTTAGTCATGTCGATCAAATCGAAAAGACTTGTTAATTCAGTTAAATATCCCATTTAGTTATGAACTCATTTGAATAATTCAAATCATTTCAAATTTCATGTTTCATTAAGTAAATACACTTATTCACTTAGGTCCACAATAAATGATTTCCACTACTTGTTGAAAATATGATACATCACTATGTATAAGATTCAACATTTTTTCGCATATCACCATTTTACCAGAATGCGGAGTTTTAGTCATTCTGCCCAAGAGGCATGGTTTTGCAAAGTCTCTAGATTAAGCATCTAGGACCCCGATCTTTCATAAAGAACCTGCAATAACCAAAATGACTTAAACTGTAGTGTCATTTCATTATTAAACTTTGGATATCTTTTAGCATTCTAATCCTTTATAAATGCTTAAACTATTAGCATTAACATAGTGATGAGAATAACTTATTTATAATCGTAATGTGACCATAAGGTATTATTCATAAGAATAGTACAAACTGGCTTGTAACTTGTTCATATGAATAACCGTCTTGCCAAAAGCAAGACACACAAACAAGGATTACAAATTATATGCGAGTTCACTAATCCAAATGACAAACTTTGAGGGAAGAGGTGATGTCGGCCATAAACTATTTTGCTTGCCGTCATCAAGTCACGTTGCCTCAAAACCAGCAATTCTCAAGCAGATCCTCCTGTTTTCACAAAATGGGACAAGTATCAAATACTTTGCAATTTGCAACGAGTTTTGCAAGAACCATATTTATAATTTGTATATCTTACATATACTTTTTCCTCCTTTTGCAATCAAGCCCTTAAGAGTTCTTAACTCTAATGCAAGATCGCTAAGTGTTTTTCCAAACATCCCGGAGTCATCGAATTATCTCCTAATGGTTATTGTATCAAGAAGAGAAGATCACCTTTTACGAGGATATCCCTCAGGCATGTGTATTAATCTATGAAGTTGGACCCTTTTGCTAAGTTCCAAAATAAGCAATATATTCCCGTGGTCACAAAGGACCTCAATGGGATAGGCCAAGAACTACTAAGATATTTGCAAACAAATATCTAGACTAAGTTCATAATAAGAGACCAATTTATAATTGGTCTCCACTAAAATTGTCATCCCCTGGACAACTTTAGTGATCGCATGATCCCTATTCTCTGCACCTCCCCCGATTGTCACGGCCATCAGTGCATTATCAAAGGTAGACATTCACCAATGCCAATCACATCATCCATGTGACTCATGCTCGATCTTTCGATCTCTTGTGTTCCAAGGCCATGTCTGCACATGCTAGGCTCGCCAAATCTAACTTGTGTGTATTCGCTGTGCAACATGGCTTACACCCACTGTATGTGAACGTAGATATGTCTGACACCCAGGCCTGTACCCTGGATCACCTCATACCGAAGAACTTTCTTGGTGGTGCACACACAAGGGGAACACGGAACATTGGAATTCAATAGGGATTATTTTGTTTGCTATCGTTGAGTATCTAAATACTAGCACACAATAAGATGTAAAAACTAGTATCAACATCATATGTATAATGTGATATGATATGGTCTTTCTTGCGCCTTGATCTCCATCGAGCGCTCCGGCATGATCTCCATATTGCCCTTGGTTTGACGCCAAGTCCACGACGCCGCCACCAGGTCGTCCATCAGAACAATGACTATTACTATACTACTTAGTAACAGAAAAGTAAACTATTTTACCTTTATAACAACCAATGCCATATCATAATCACATGCCCCCTGCAAAATAAAGTTAGATGCCTCTACTTTATCTATTGCAAGTTTTACGTGGTTGTTAGGGCTTTCACACTAGAACCGTTTCTAAACTACGAACTTTTCAACCACAACATGGATCCGACAGTTGTCTCTACTACACCCCTTACAGGGCCCTCCGTTGTAAATGTTATATCAAATATCGAATGAGAGACAGACACCCGCTATCCACTTATACGGTACAAGCCGTATGTTGAGCGTGGAACCAGTCTCATGTACAAATACGCGTAAGGTCGGTCCGGGCCGCTTCATCAAACAATACCGCGATATAAACAAGTACACGTTAGAGGATAACAACTAAGGGATCAATGCCCGCACAATACTTGTGCGTACTGGCCGTACAACACTCCTACACATAGATCGGCTCTGATACCACTGTTGGGGATCGGTGCGAAAAACAAAAAATTTCCTACGATGTAACCCCCAAAACTGCCTAGGATCTATCTATGTAGTAATGCGGTAACGGCCAATGCATAGAGAGTACATACCCTTGTAGACCATACATGGTTAACGTTCTGTGGGGAACGTGGTTGATGTAGTCGTACTCATAGCCGACCTCAAGGTCGTGAAGCTCCTCGCAGGTCACCCTTGCTCCTTCTTGATCTTCATTGTGCAACAGCTCCGGCTCACGACATTTAAGCGCCCCAAGTGTTGCGCCTCGTGTCTTTGTACACATCCGGTGCATGATGAGACCTCCGGCTCCCCGATCCCGCCGGGAGTGCGGAAGTTGATATCCGGCTACAAATCCCTACATCGCAACGGCGTGCTGCAGGTGTGCCTCGATCGCACAACCCAAACTTGGGGCCATGGTCACAAGGGTCATAGAGAGAGAGGGAAGGAGGAAGTCAACGAAAAGGACTTCTCCAAATATTGGTGTGTTTAATCCCACCCATGGGCACCCCTTTATATAGGGGGAGAGGGTGTGCCCACCCTATTGGGTTAGCCATGTGGGACTATTAGTTAAAGGAAAATTACAGGAATTTTCGTCCTGGCCGAATGGGCCAAAAGAACTTAGCCCAATAGCCAAACAGAAAATAAACAGCAAAAGGAAAAGGGCCAGCCAGCCTGGGCTCATCCGGCTGGGTGGGCCGACCTGCCCATGTGACCCAATGACTGGCAGCGGCCAATGTGCAAGCCGTGGTGGCGCCGCCACAATGGCCCAACATCCAGCGACGGCGATCACTGGAGCGATGGCCGGGTGGGCAGCGCTCTGGCAGCTCAGCTCCACAGGCGCCAGTGGGCAGGTGGCTGGTAGTCGCCCCGTGGTGCAATCGTAAGTTCCTTTTTCTTTTTTCCTTTTATTTTTCTGCAGCTTTTATTCTAGGCCTTTTCCCTCTGGGATTTGGCCTAATATAAAAGTTGCCTTCATAAATTTTAATCCAAATATTATTTAGAATATATTAATTCATAATTAACATATAATAAATATATATTTAAATTCCCATTTATCCAAAAATACTTTTCCGGTCTTTTCCTGTATTCTTTCTCCGAACAACTTCGGATCTCTCCGCGGAACGATTCCGGCTTTCTCTCTTTCTCTACTATGATTTCGTCTTACGAATGATCGCTCTCATCATACCCTTAAGTGAATCCTCTCACGGCTTGGGAATGCTCTAGACATGATCTAAATGAATGATCAATAGAGGGACCAGGGATGTCCATGTGACCCCTATGCATTCCTGATGACAATGTCGTTGGAACCTTCTAAATGTAGCATCCTCTTCCTTTTGTTTCTCGATACAATTTGTCTGAGATCCGATCACTAGTATCCCATACCTTGTTCAATCTCGTTCACAACAAGTTCTATTTTCTTGTTACCGTGATATTACATCCCCGTGACCTAGTCACATGTTGCAACATTTATGGATGTAATCTCACCAAGCCGACCGTATGTATGTTTACCCGTCATGTGGGTGAATAAATCCTGGTCTTGTTGTAACATCCCAAAACTTCAATCCAAGGTTATCAA
The DNA here is from genome assembly GCA_023614405.1 of Avena insularis. Taxonomy (NCBI): domain Eukaryota; kingdom Viridiplantae; phylum Streptophyta; class Magnoliopsida; order Poales; family Poaceae; genus Avena; species Avena insularis. The sequence continues at coordinate 383,641,731 of CM042694.1, forward strand.
AGATCAAATCATCCAAAATTAGGATTAACAAAAACTTTTCCATATTTAAAATGAAAGCATTCATATATGTGTGCATTTAAAATAGGAGTTGTTTTGAATTGCCATGATTGTGTGATCCTTTGCTTCTAAAATGTTTCTTAGGTGATTTAAACATCATCTACATCATTCCCAAACTTTTCCTAAAGAAAATCAAATAAAAAAGAATTAAAATGAAGGAATGGTCATTTGGACAAATTTAACTCTCATGCCTACTTTGGCTATTCCTAGTACTCATTTCTTAACAGAAACAATTATGGATCTTTACACCCCTTTGTAGTACACATAATGAGGTACCAAGGCCCACCTTTTGATCTACTAAAAACCTTCTGTTAACTAATTTAAATGACAGTTTAAAATTGAATCTAATGCATATGCATAGATCACCCCTATTTCAAAAACCATGTATTTGAGCCCCATTTTCAAAACCCTTGCAACCAGAGACTACCTAGCACTAGTGGAGATCACCCAAAATTTTTGAACTCAAAATTCAAAACTTTTTCTCTTGCGGCCATTTCATCAAACACTTGGCAGGCAGAATCACACCTCTAATCCTAGCTCACTGTTTTGAACAGAGTTTTGCCCCTATTTGATCTCCATTTAATCTCTTTGTCCCCCTCTGATCAAACCATGCCATTTGCAACCCATCCCCTACACCCTAGTAGCAATGCCATGCCATGCCGAGCACCACCACTGCAGCCAAACTTGCCTTGCACTGCAGACCACCTCCTCGTTCCTCTCCATGTCTAGGAGGTAGCCAGCACCGCACCACCCCTCTCTGTCCCTTGCCCGAGCCAAGACCAGCCCTGGACCACAGAGGAGAACCCGCACCCAGTGCCACCGAACCATCATGCCGCCGCCCTTGAGCGCCTTGCCTTGTCCCAGCGTGCACAAGCCGCGCTCGACACCAGCCGCGCCCACCGCCTCGACCTAGAGAACACCACAGACACCTCCGTTCGCCTAAAGCCCACCACCACGCTTCGCGTGGACACAGCCCGCTTGGCCAGTGAGCGCCACCTCACCCCGACCACATGCCACCGCCCCTACGGCCACATTGAAGCACTAGAGCACCGCCAGGGGACCGCCCATCGATCGCCATCCCCAGCCATGCCTCTAGCTCGCCGTAGCCATGTCGCCACCGTCGACCGCCCATCTCGCTCGGTCTCACCGTCGGGCCTATAAAAGGATCCCTCCCCAGCCATTCTTATCCACACCATTCCACTCCCCTCACCTCTCTGAACCTCAACCACCCCTCCCCGGAGCAAGTGGAGCAGCAGCTCGTCGGAATTGGAGCCGGAGCCGCCGCCTCTGGAGAAGAAGGGTGCCGTTGATTCCGGCCACCCCAAGCTCCGCCGCGACCACGCCTCGCCTCGCCATCGTCTTCCACTTCGCCGCCATCGCCGACCCTGGAGCCTTGGTACGCCCCAGTGAGACCCCACCGAGCCGCTAGGGTTCGAGCTGCACGGCGACCCGTCGTCGTCGACAGCGAACCTCGGCCGTAGATCTAGCCTCTAATCGACGGCCCAACGGTAGCTTGCTTACCGTTTCGCGTTTTAAGAGCCGCTGACAAGTGGGACCCCCTGTCAGCTGAGCCCCGTGCCGCGTAGCGCCACTGGGCCGGCCCATTTCCTTTCCCGTGCAAGCCCGTAGATTCAAATATAGGTTTTTCTTTTTAGTTAGAATATAGTTTCTGTCTAGTGTTTCAAAATTCAATTCTGTGAGTTTGACAAATCCAAATTACATGAAACTAATTTTGTCTGAAAGGTATTGAAATGCTCTATCCAAGACCGTTGGATTTAATTCATTTAGAGTTATAGATTTCTCCTAATAAAAATAAGAAGACAGAAGCTTTTGCAACTTGAAACATTTTTGTAAAATCAACCAAGTTAGATTTTGAGTTGATTCCAACTCTCAAAAATCACATTTCATCATATCTATCCAAATATGTAATAATATTAAGGTTTACAGGCAGTGACTTTGGACTAGTACCAAAATAATGCTATATAGGCATTTCTAGTCACTTTAAATCATTAAATAATAAACTTAAACCAAAGTAATATTGATCCAACGTTTAAATCTCATTCCCACATGTTAGAATATGTGGTGAGGACATGTGTCCACATGATCCCATATTTTGGTGGTGAATATTAAATTGTAGTTAATTTTTCAATGAGTAGAAATTACTTTTCCAAAATAAAAAGGTTGAAACTATTGAATTAAAACTTGTGATGTTTGGGATGATAATAGATCATCAATTGTGTGGTTTAGAATACTACTTAGCCTAAGTTAAGTATTGTTTGGTGATTGTGCACTCCCTATGTATTTCTAGACGATAGTACCGACGAAGCCTTCGAGGAGGAGGAGTTCTACCAAGAAGAAGAAGAAGAAAACTTCAACCACTGCACCAACCAAGGCAAGCTATTAGTGGCAAGATAACCCTTGCAAACATGCTTTAGTAAGATATTGTAGCAAGCTAGAATAAAACTAGATGGTTTAGTAAAGATGCCTTAAGCATACTTTGATCACACCCCCTTAGTTTACACAAAGTTCTTTAATTAATTTTGAAGGTAGCATAAAGAGTATAAAACTTGACCTACTTAGAAACCTTTAGATGTCATTCTATGGCATGAGATTGATCCCATCTTTCCATCTTAGTGAACACTATTAAATTAGTATTTTAGAATAGATCAAACTTGAGTCACTTTAGATGGGAACACTTGGAGAAAATGAGTTATGAAAACCTTGGAATGACGAGTCATTCTATTGAGATGTTTTGACATGTGTTGAGAAACACAATTGGTTTATTATGATGAAAATGATGAGGCATGAGCCTTAACCCTTTTATAAAACTGATGGTTGGATTCGAATGTGATACCATTCAAATTTACCGTACAACCACATTACCTAAATTGGGTAAGGCTTAGCTGGAAATTTATGTGCATTAGTATTAGTTCCCTCACGGGAGAGGTTTGAGATGAGGCGTATCGAATCTTGTGGTGAAAGTGTACCACCTCTGCAGAGTGTCAAACTATTCGAATAGCCGCGTCCGCGGTTATGGACAGTTGGAATGGCCGTACTGTTTCGTTGTCAGATGTTTTCTAAATAACTTGAAATGAATGATGACCGTTGACTTGACCACAACAGGGTTGTGTTAATGAAATTAGCTTCCCAACTTAAGTGATTCTAGAACTTTATTTTATCTTTTCTTGTTTCAGAACTCAGCTTAGGTTTCAAACTTAACTTGATAGTTATTCTTCCAATTCAGCAATTTAACTTAGAATCATAAACCTTGCTAGTAGTAGTTTGCGAGTACTTAAAGAGTACTCATGGCTTTTGTCTCTGGCTATTATCATGGCCAGACTATGAAGGAGATTATCAAGATGATGGTCAGCAGGACGGCTATGATAACTAGGACTATCTGCCTTCGTCAGCATTGCATGTGCCCCGAAGATGGACCCACCGCCACGCTATCGTTTATTTCCGCTGCTTATTGTATTAAAAATGGATCATGAGATCCTTATTTGTGTAAAACCTTATGTATGGTTTGTAATGGATGATGTCTTGTGATATCCAATCCGTTATGTCTCATAAAATGGTAATCCAGGATTGCGGTATGGCATAACGGGCATCGGGATTAAAAATCCGGGTGTTGACAAGTTGGTATCGAGCCATCGACCATAGGAGACCCTAGTTAGAATGGACGTCAAACCAAAAACTTAGCTTCAAAACCAAAGTGAGTATTTATGAAAACTATTTCTCCTCTTACCCTTGTGAACTCATTCTTTCTCAAAATAAATGTTCCTCAAAATTCTTACATTACTACTTAAAATTTGACACTTGATCACTTCACTAATTTCCTCATCCTAAATTCTTGTAGATGGAGACTCGATTCAGCAAGTTTTACCAGTTGGGAAGCGGAGGTCGGTGATCTTCGAGAGGATCTGGATTCACTGTCGAGTCTTTGGGACGCCCACATCCGGAGTTTCTTGGAGCTCAACTTCCGGGACCCCGGAGGAGACCTACAATGGCTAGTCACCGCAGATCTTCGAGGAAGCATTGAAGCACCAACTTCGGAGAATTCAGTTCTGTGAGAGAGAACAACTTGCTAGATGGATTAGCGTGGCAATGCATGAAGCTCTCGCGCGTCTATGTGCCCTCAGCGTCAACAAGATTCAAGGAACCCGTTTTGCCCACTATGCAAGACGTGACTTCATGGGAATGCCAATGGAAATGCCAAGTCACCCAGAGTTGAGGCGTCAAGTGGAGAACCTTGACTTCTTGCTTCATGACCGCAATGAGGCTGGACAATGCGGAGAGTTAGCCAACGAACCGTGCCATCGCCGACGTAAGGCCCAGACTTTCACTGCCGTCCAAGATCGCCCGGTCTTCGCCGCTAAGCGTGCCAAGAAGGATCACACCATCGCCCGTCTTTGCAAGAAGGTGGCCGACCTCGAGAAGACCGTCAAGGAGCAGGAAGCTCAGCTTGCCGCAAAGGAAGAAGATGATGAGGGAGAAGACATCCAGGGAGATATGGATTCTTACCTCAGCAATGATGACGATTTTCGGCGAGAGGATCTTTGTGGACTTCTACACCGATGATGAAGACTCCGACTTCATCGACGATGAGTAGATGCACTAGAAACCTTTGTAGCATGAGATGTATCATCTCATTGTATCGTAGTTGTAGAATGGTTCTTCAAACCATCTGTTTTCCCCTTTGCTTGTTGTGGTGTGTGTTGTATCGTGCTTGCTTGCATGAATGAAAAGAAGTTAGTTGAAAACCTGAGTCTAACTAATAGTTGTAGCTTTTAAAACCCAATACCTTGAACCTTATGATTTCCCTCTTACCCCTATATCGATCTCAATCTTCATTTGACTCGTGGAAACCAAGGAGGGAGCATCTCATCGCAGGACCCAATGTTTCAGATCTTGCGAGAATCTCATCATGGACCGTGAAGCAAGCGAGGGCGGCGTCAAACCAACTTAGCGACATTGCAGATCGCCCAAATGGCTCTCAACAACCAAGGACATGGAAATCAGGATCACCATGGATCTAAACTCAAAATGATTCGAACACCAATCCCTAATCTTCAACCAATCTGAAAACCCATTAGATCGATGACTGGTTACGCACCATGGAAAACAACCTCGAAGTTGCAGGAGTTGATGAGAATGAGAAAGTTCTCTTTGCCACCCACTATCTGGCGGGAGATGCAAGAGCTTGGTGGAATAGCGTCCGCAACATGAACCATGGCCAGGTGATGACCTAGGAAGCATTCAAAGTCAAGTTCAGCCGCACCCACGTGCCACAAGGTCTTGTCAACAGGATGAGAGATGAATTCCGTGAACTGAAGCAAGGAAGATTGACTGTAGTAGAGTACCGTGACAAATTCTTGTCACTTGCCAGATATGCACCGGATGAAATCAACACGGAGGCCAAGAAGAAAGAGAGATTCCTAAACGGACCGCATGATGAGATGCAAACTGTCCTCGTCAACATCCGTTTCCAGGATCTTGAAGAGCTAGTCGACTCTGCCATTCAGATGGAAGGGAAGATTAACCAGGCAAACGACAACCGCAAGCGTCGTATGATGTAGCAGTCTGGATCCAGTAGTCACCAGAAGTACCGTCCCAACCCCTCACCAGGATATGCACCAAGGAACAACCGACCCCCAAACTCTCGCCCAAGCTACCCCAACCATAGCGGAGGAAATGTGAAGCCCGGAGGAAACAATCACAACCCCGGCAACACCAACAACTTCAAACGTGCCCCTCCCAAGAGCAACAACAACAACCGCCCCAGGCTGGCAGCAATGCTGTACTGCGATCAGGACAAGTCCCAGATCACTTGTTTCGAGTGTGGAGTGAAGGGTCACTACTCCAATGAGTGTCCCAAGAAGACTGCCGCCAATGCCCCTGTGAATACCCCAGCTCAGTAGCAGCGTCGTGTTCAACCCGGAAGGAGATTTGCCCCAGGGAACCCTCACAACCACAACGGTCGTCTCTTCCACATGAACGCAGAAGAAGCCCAGGAAGCACCAGATGTAGTGCTGGGTATGTTTTTTGTCAACTCAGTTTTAGCAAGAGTATTGTTTGATTCTGGAGCATCGCATTCATTTGTCACCGAAGAATTTGTATGCACTAGTAAGATTCGCCCAACCAACCTGAAGCATGTCATGATAGTTCAAATCCCTGGTTCAACTACAAAAGCTAGAAAAATTTGCAAAGCTATACCTATCAGAATACATGGGATAGATTTTTATGTCAACCTAATTGTACTTGGAACCAAAGGTTTGGAAGTAGTACTAGGTATGGACTGGATGTCAAGGCATAAAGGACTGATAAACTGTGCTAAGAAAGCCATCACCATGACCAGTAGTTCTGGAGTAACAGTAGAACATATCTCTGAAACCTTACCCCGTCAATTCAAATGCAACAAAAGTGTAGCCCTGCCTACCATTGACCAAGTCAGAGTAGTCTGTGAATACCCCGACGTATTCCCAGATGAATTTCCAGGTATGCCCCCGGATAGGGATATAGAGTTCATTATTGAACTAATCCCCGGAACCGGACCTATAGCCCAGAGACCCTATACCATGAACCCCTCAGAGTTAGTAAAACGGAAGAAGCAGTTGGATGCCATGTTAGCAATAGGCTTGATTCAGCCAAGTGCATCGCCATGGAGATCACTAGTGTTATTCGTCGACAAGAAAGATGGAGGCAACCGTCTGTGTACAGATTACAGAAAGTTGAATGATGTCACCATCAAGAACAAGTACCCCTTGCCAAAGATAGAGGATCTATTTGATCGGTTGATGAGCTCGGTATTCTCAAAGATTGATCTTAGGACTGGTTATCACGAACTTAAGATTCGTGCAATGGATATTCAAGACGCCTTTACTACTCGCTATGGTTTATACGGTATACGGTTATGTCTTTTGGATTAACCAATGCCCTGCTTATTTCATGAATCTCATGAATAAGATCTTTATGAATTTCCTAGATAAGTTTGTAGTTGTGTTTATCGACATCCTTATCTACTCAAGTCAAGAAGAGCATGAGCAACATCTGAGAATCATCCTAGAAACCCCGAGAGCATCGTTATATGCCAAGTTCAGCAAGTGTGAGTTTTGGCTGAAAGAAGTAGGATTCCTAGGACATATTGTGTCCGGGAGGAGTCTCTGTTGATCCCAAAGAAGATCAAAGATGTCAAGAATGGGAAGCCCCAACCAATCAAACCCAAGTTCGTTCATTTCTCGGATTAGCGGGATATTACCGCAAGTTCATAGAAGGATTCTCGAGCATAGCCCGACCAATGACCCAATTGTTGAAGAAGGACAAGAAGTTTGAATGGACAGACAAGTGTGAAGCCAGTTTCCAGGAGCTGAAGAAGAGATTGATATCAGCCCCAATTTTGATCATGCCAGACATAAAGAAGCCATTTGATGTGTATTGTGATGCATCCAAGATTGGTCTAGGATGTGTATTGATGCAAGAAGGCAAAGTCATCGCGTATCTGTCTCGACAACAGAAGCAAGATGAGCAGAACTATCCGACCCATGATCTTGAGCTAGCAGCGGTGGTTCTAGCGTTAAAGACATGGCGTCATTATTTGATGGGTAATCGCTGTGAGATTTACTCAGATCATAAGAGCTTGAAGTATATCTTCACCCAGAAGGAGTTGAATATGAGGCAAAGAAGATGGATAGAGTTAATCAAGGATTATGACCTTGACATTCACTATCACCCCGGCAAAGCCAATGTGGTAGCGGATGCTCTTAGCAGATTGCCGTGTAGGCTTAACACCATGATCAAAGAGAAGCAACCAAGTTTGTATGAGGAGTTGGAGCAGTTCAGGACTGAGTTAGTTAGCAAAGGATTCCTAGCTAGCATTGAACTTCAACCCACTTTGATTAGCCAAATCAAGGAAGCCCAGAAGGGGAATGAAAGTATCGACGGAATCAAACGTCGTATTGGTACAGGCAAAGTACCTGGATTCACCGAAGACGAAGAAGGTGTACTGTGGTACAAAGGACGTATCTGTGTGCCAGCAGATTCGGAGCTGAAGGAAATTATCATGAAGGAAGCTCATGATACTCTTTATTCTATCCACCCTGGAGGAACAAAGATGTATCAGGATTTGAAAGAGCAATTTTGGTGGCACAAGATGAAGAGAGAGATCGGAAGCTACATCGCCAAATGTGACATCTGTCAAAGAGTCAAAGCAGAGCATCAGAGACCTGCAGGATTGTTGCAACCATTGCAGATTCCGGAATGGAAATGGGATTCCGTCGAAATGGACTTTATCACCGGTTTACCTACTTCTAGTAGGGGAAATGACTCAATCTGGGTCATAGTTGATAGACTATCTAAGGTAGCCCACTTCATACCAGTCAAGACAACCTACCAGAGTGCAAAACTAGCAGATCTGTACATTGCTAGGATTGTTAGTCTGCATGGAATCCCCAAGACCATCGTATCAGATCGAGGAACCCAGTTTACTTCAAGATTTTGGCAGAAAGTTCAGGAAGGTTTAGGAACCAAGTTAAACTTCAGTACCGCATATCACCCGCAAACAGATGGACAGACTAAGAGAGTCAACCAGATATTGGAGGATATGCTTAGAGCTTGTGTGTTGGAATACAGATCAAAATGGGAAGACTGCCTGCCCTTCGCAGAATTCTCATATAACAACAGTTATCAAGCTAGTTTGTGGATGGCGCCATTCGAATTCCTATACGGAAGAAAGTGTCGTACCCCCTTGAATTGGTCGCAAGTAGGAGAGAGTCAGATCTTTGGACCCGACATTCTCCGAGAAGCAGAAGAGAAAGTTCACAAAGTTCGTGAGCACCTCAAGACCGCCCAATCCAGACAGAAAAGCTATGCTGACAAGAGAAGGAGATACCTGACTTTCAATGTCGGAGATTTCGTATATCTCAAGGTTTCACCATTGGAGGGAACCCAACGCTTTAGCCTGAAGGGAAAGTTAGCTCCCAGATATATCCAACCTTTCAAGATCCTGAACCGTCGAGGAGAAGTATCATATCAGCTAGAATTGCCGGAAGAGATGTCAGCCATCCACAATGTGTTACATATCTTGTTACTTCGCAAATGCTTGGAAGTGCCTGAGAAGACTGAAGTTTTCCAGAATATCGATCACAGAGCAGTGGAAATCAACAATGACCTGACCTATCGGGAAGTGCCCATCCGTATCTTAGAGGAAGCCTACAGAACCACCAGGACCAGGAGTATCAAGTTTCTCAAGATTCAGTGGAGCAACCATACCGAGGAGGAAGCCACTTGGGAACGCGAGGATTACATTAGGACAGAGTTCCCAGATCTCTTTAGTTCCTAGTTTTCTTGTAAATCTCGGGAAAAGATTTTATTTAAGGGGGGAAGGTTTGTAACATCCCAAATGTTAAATCCAAGGTTATCAAAGATCAAATCATCCAAAATTAGGATTAACAAAAACTTTTCCATATTTAAAATGAAAGCATTCATATATGTGTGCATTTAAAATAGGAGTTGTTTTGAATTGCCATGATTGTGTGATCCTTTTCTTCTAAAATGTTTCTTAGGTGATTTAAACATCATCTACATCATTCCCAAACTTTTCCTAAAGAAAATCAAATCAAAAAGAATTAAAATAAAGGAATGGTCATTTGGACAAATTTAACTCACATGCCTACTTTGGCTATTCCTAGTACTCATTTCTTAACAGAAACAATTATGGATCTTTACACCCCTTGGTAGTACATATAATGAGGTACCAAGGCCCACCTTTTGATCTACTAAAAACCTTCTGTTAACTAATTTAAATGACAGTTTAAAATTGAATCTAATGCATATGCATAGATCACCCCTATTTCAAAAACCATGTATTTGAGCTCCATTTTCAACCCTTGCAACCAGAGACTACCTAGCACTAGTGGAGATCACCCAAAAATTTTGAACTCAAAATTCAAAACTTTTTCTCTTGCAGCCATTTCATCAAACACTTGGCAGGCAGAATCACACCTCTAATCCTAGCTCACTGTTTTGAACAGAGTTTTGCCCCCATTTGATCTCCATTTAATCTCTTTGTCCCCCTCTGATCAAACCATGCCATTTGCAACCCATCCCCTACACCCTAGTAGCAATGCCATGCCATGCCGAGCACCACCCTGGCCGGCCAAACTTGCCCCGCTGCAGCAGACCACCTCCTCGTTCCTCTCCATGTCTAGGAGGTAGCCAGCAGACCGCCCCTCTCATCCCTTGCCCAGCTAAGACCAGCCATGGACCACAGGAGAACCTGCCCAGTGCCACGAACCATGCCGACGCGCCGCAGAGCGCAGACCTGTCCCCGCGTGCACAAGCCGCCGCTCGACACCAGCCCGCACCCACCGCTCCGCCTCGACCTAGAGAACACCCCAGACACCTCCGTTCGCTGCCCAAAGCTCCACAGCCACCGCTCGCCGTGGACACAGCCGCTTCGGCCGCGCAGAGCGCCACCTCACCCCGACCGCATGCCACCGCCCCTACGGCCGCATTGAAGCACTAGAGCACCGCCAGGGGAGCGCCCATCAATCGCCATCCCCAGCCATGCCTCTAGCTCATATGTAGCCATGTCGCCACCGTCGAATCACCATCCTTCGGTCTCACCGTCGGGCCTATAAAAGGAGCTCTCCCCAGCCATTCTTCTCCACACCATTCCACTCCCTTCACCTCTCTGAACCTCAACCACCCCTCGCCGGAGCAAGTGGAGTAGCAGCTCGCCGGAATTGGAGCCGGAGCCGCCGCCTCTGGAGAAGAAGGGTGCCGTTGATTCCGGCCACCCCAAGCTCTGCCGCGACCACGCCTCGCCTCGCCGTCGTCTTCCACTTTGTTCGCCCGCATCACCTACCCTGCTGGAGCCCTGGTACTCCCCCAGTAGACCCCCACCGAGCCGCTAGGGTTTGAGCTCGGCGACCCGTCTGGCGTCGATTTACGACCCTCAACCGTAGATCTAGCCTCTAATCGCGACGACCCAGTAGCGTTTTAAGAGCCGCTGACAAGTGGGACCCCCCTGTCAGCTGAGCCCCGTGCCGCGTAGCGCCACTGGGCTGGCCCATTTCCTTTCCCGCGCAAGCCCGTAGATTCAAATCTAGGTTTTTCTTTTTAGTTAGAATATAGTTTCTGTCTAGTGTTTCAAAATTCAATTCTGTGAGTTTGACAAATCCAAATTACATGAAACTAATTTTGTCTGAAAGGTATTGAAATGCTCTATCCAAGCCCGTTGGATTTAATTCATTTAGAGTTATAGATTTCTCCTAATAAAAATAAGAAGACAGAAGCTTTTGCAACTTGAAACATTTTTGTAAAATAAACCAAGTTAGCTTTTGAGTTGATTCCAACTCTCAAAAATCACATGCCATCATATCTATCCAAATATGTAATAATATTAAGGTTTACAGGCAGTGACTTTGGACTAGTACCAAAATAATGCTATATAGGCATTTCTAGTCACTTTAAATCATTAAATAATAAACTTAAACCAAAGTAATATTGATCCAACCTTTAAATCTTATTCCCACATTTAGAATATGTGGTGAGGATATGTGTCCACATGATCCCATATTTTGGTGGTGAATATTAAATTGTAGTTAATTTTTCAATGAGTAGAAATTACTTTTCCAAAATAAAAAGGTTGAAACTATTGAATTAAAACTTGTGATGTTTGGGATGATAATAGATCATCAATTGTGTGGTTTAGAATACTACTTAGCCTAAGTTAAGTATTGTTTGGTGATTGTGCACTCCCTATGTATTTCTAGACGATAGTACCGACCAAGCCTTCGAGGAGGAGGAGTTCTACCAAGAAGAAGAAGAAGAAAACATGCTATTAGTGGCAAGCTAACCCTTGAAAACATGCTTTAGTAAGCTATTGTAGCAAGCTAGAATAAAACTAGATGGTTTAGTAAAGATGCCTTAAGCATACTTTGATCACACCCCCTTAGTTTACACAAAGTTCTTTAATTAATTTTGAAGGTAGCATAAAGAGTATAAAACTTGACCTACTTAGAAACCTTTAGATGTCATTCTATGGCATGAGATTGATCCCATCTTTCCACCTTAGTGAACACTCTTAAATTAGTATTTTAGAATAGATAAAACTTGAGTCACTTTAGATGGGAACACTTGGAGAAAATGAGTTATGAAAACCTTGGAATGATGAGTCATCCTATTGAGATGTTTTGACATGTGTTGAGAAACACAATTGGTTTATGATGATGAAAATGATGAGGCATGAGCCTTAACCCTTTTATAAAACTGATGGTTGGATTCGGATGCGATACCATTCCAGATTTACCGTACAACCACATTACCTGAATTGGGTAAGGCTTAGCTGGGAATTTATGTGGATTAGTATTAGTTCCCTCACGGGAGAGGTTTGATCTGAGGCTACCTCTCAATGATGTCCACCTATGTAGTGCCCAAGATGACTGATGGTCATGGTTGGGAGGCCATGCTCATAGGAGAGGTGCTTGTACTAGGGTGTGTAAAGGGAAGGTTATGTTTGATTATCTGCATACTAAGTATGATGATTCAGAGTTATCCCTGACAGATGTATCGAATCTTGTGGTGAAAGTGTACCACCTCTGCAGAGTGTCAAACTATTCGAATAGCCGCGTCCGCGGTTATGGACAGTTGGAATGGCCATACTGTTTCGTTGTCAGATGTTTTCTAAATAACTTGAAATGAATGATGACCGTTGACTTGACCACAACAGGGTTGTGTTAATGAAATTAGCTTCCCAACTTAAGTGATTCTAGAACTTTATTTTATCTTTTCTTGTTTCAGAACTCAGCTTAGGTTTCAAACTTAACTTGATAGTTATTCTTTCAATTCAACAATTTAACTTAGAATCATAAACCTTGCTAGTAGTAGTTTGCGAGTACTTAAAGAGTACTCATGGCTTTTGTCCCTGGCTATTATCATGGCCAGACTATGAAGGAGATTATCAAGATGATGGTCAGCAGGACGGCTATGATAACTAGGACTATCTTCCTTCGTCAGCATTACCTGTGCCCCTGAAGATGGACTCCACCGCTACGCTATCATTTATTTCCGCTGCTTGTTGTATTAAAGACTGGATCATGAGATCCTTATTTATGTAAAACCTTATGTATGGTTTGTAATGGATGATGTACTGTGATATCCAATCCGTTATGTCTCGCAAAAATGGTAATCCTGGGATTGCGAGGTATGGCATAACGGGCATTTGGGATTAAAAATCCGGGTGTTGACACTTGTAGTCACATGTCATCTACTGTTTCTTCGGAATACCCAACATAAACCTTTATGGCCACCGTATTACCAGATGACGGTTGATGCAGTCTAAGCAGCCTCAGGAAACAGTGAGTAATATGAGCTCATGGTCTAAGGAGAAGGAGTCTAGGTATAGCTATTGCAACAATGAACTATATGACTTGATCGTGTTGCAATCCTTCTAGGAATGTCCAATCACATCATTCTCTAATGATTTGATCCTGTTGTCAGTTGGCATAAATGCCCATGATGTTGAAACCCAGATCATCTTCGTGACCAATGAACTAGTATGAATAGAGGCTACTAGGGACTTTGTTGTTTCATACCACACCTGCACCAATGTTTCTACTTGGCACAGTTATAACACAATATGAAAATATTATAAACTAATTGAGATATGACAATAAAAACCTATTTATTATTTGCCTATAGGGCATATCTCCTTCAGTTTGATGTTATCAAGATACTCTTCCGGTGTTAGCAATTAACATGATCTCGTGGTCTAAGGACTAAGATTGCTTTGTATGATGTTATAGCAATATAAACATAATGACTCTGATCATAATGCTATACTTCGGATGAATGTTCATCACATCATTCCACCAATGTTGTGACCTCGTTATTAACAACATCCAATGGCCATGATCAGGAAACCTTGATCATCTTGTTAATCAACGAGCTAGTTTATATGAGAGGCATTACTAGGAACTTTGTATTTTGTTTATTAAACACACATGTATTAACGTTTCCAATTAATACAATTATAGCATGCAAAAAAAACATTTATCATAAACATGGAATAAGATAATAACCACTTTATTATTGCCTCTCGGGCATATTCTCTTCAAAGTTGTGGTGTATTTCTTCTAGTGGTGTCATGTGAACGTCGACTAGATGACACTTCACCTATATGGGCCTAGGCGAATGCATTGTGTATTTGGTTACTAATCGTAGGGGTTGCCGGAGTGACAGAAACCTGAACCCCCGTTAGGAAACCTTTACACAAGGGATGTCAGGGTCTTAGAGTTTAAAGCTGTGGTTAGGTTTCTACTTTAATTACTTTCTTGTACTTGCGGATGCTTGCAAGGGGTATAATCACAAGTATGTATTAGTCCTAGGAAGGTCGGTACATTAGCACAGGTTCACCCACACAACACTTAGCAAACTAAAGAAGATTAATCAACTATATGAAGTGAAAGCACTTGACGATATTCCCATGTGTCCTCAAGAACATTTGGTCATCTTAAGTAATACAACCGGCTTGTCCTTTGCTAAAGAAAGGATTGGGCCACTTGCTGCATTTATTCTTATTGTCTTTTATTTACTCGTACTTTATTTTCCTGCATTATCAAAAACCCTTAAAAATCCGTTTGCTAAGTATTTACAGAGAATTCCTACTCCAAGCCATTCGCCAACACCTTCTGCTCCTCGTTGGGTTCGACACTCTTACTTATCAAAAATACTGCGATACACCCCCTATACTTGTGGGTCATCAGAGATGTACAAAGGCCACAAAGGAGGTTGCACTGTGATGTTTGAGGCAGTTGCTACACATGATCTTTGGATCTGGCACTCCTTCTTTGGCATGGCAGGATTGAACAAAGACATCAACATTCTCAACTCCTCAAATGTCTTTGCCAAGCTTGTTGAGGGTCATGCTCCCCCCATGGACTTTGAGATCAATGGATACCACTACAATAAGGGATACTATCTTGCAAATGGCATCTATCCAAGGTGGCCAACATTTGTGAAGACTATCACAAACCCAATACTCGCCAAGCATGCTTAGTATGCCAAGGAACAGGAAGCTTGCAGGAAGGTCATGGAGCGGGCATTTGGTGTGCTCCAACAGAGGTTTGCAGTTGTCCGGTTCCCTGCAATGACCTGGTCGAAAGATTAGATGTGGGAAGTGATGAACTATTGTGTGACCTTGCACAACATGATCATTGAGGATGAGAGGAAGGATCTAGTGAGTTTGGTCAAGCAGAACGAGTCATGCTACAGACAGGGACCTCTTGCACAGCCTGATCACCAGGTGCCGCCAACTTGTGTTGCCTTCATCGCCATGCGTCAGGAGAGTCGAGACCCGGTAGTGCATTAACAGCTGCAGGATGATCTGGTTGAGTACCTATGGATATGCAGGGGAAACACATAGATGCCCAGCATGAATCTGGCCGAACTAGGCCGAAATATGTTATATTTTCATTGTTTGCTGAACTATGTTTAATTTTATGCCGAACTATGGTTAATTTCGTCTAGAACTATGCCGAACATTACTCTGTATTCATATTATGCCGAAATATGCCCAAAACTGGACGAACTTGAGCCAAATTTGGGCAAAAACACGCCGACCTGGGAACTCGGCCTGGGAACGCGAGTGGGAAATCGGACGTTCCCAGGCCGAAACCTTCGTCCGTCTAGCGCTATTTAGGTCCAGATTTTGGCCTAGGAACGGCCAACGAGTGGAGATGCTCTAAGCAAGCCGCCTCATTAAAAACCTTCCAGTCCCCTTAGGTACCCTGGTAAGAAAAAGAGTGCGTCTGAAACTTGCTGCCCCGATCAATGTACCGTTACATCATTTACCAAAGAGTCTAGGAGAAATCTAGGGGGTTCATCGATCCAATTACAAGATAAGCTATTATCAAAACAAAACCTAGCTAGCTCGTGGGCAACTTTATTTGCTTCCCTCGGACAGTGATTGAATAAGACCTCGCCAATAGTAGCAACCGAATCCATACAGTCCGCAAATACTGCAGAGGCTTCATTCCACCACCTTTCTTCTCCATTGCATGCATTAATAACACCAATGCAGTCTAATTCCGCTTGGACCATAGATAAGCTCATCTTTGTTGCCAGCTCTAGTCCTTCCCTCAATGCAATGGCCTCAGCCATCATGGGTGTCATTACATGCGGTATCAAGCAGCAAGAGGTAGCAATGAAATGACTATTAGCATCTCGTAGAATTGCACCCGCTGCCCCTGTTTTCCTGTCATCGGACAAAGAAGCATCAACATTAAGTTTGACATACCTTGGCTGTGGTTTAGACCACCTAATTTCTTTAGCTCCCCCGCTTGATCGGTTTACCCTCCTTGAATTCGCAGCAGTTGTGAGGATATACATTCTGCAGCGATGTGTTGGGGGTACAGATTCATCATGAGTTCGACGTCGCCTAATCCACCAAAGGTACCAGCAAGTAACTGAGATGATTTCCTTCAGGCCAATATTAATCTCTTCAATCGTATTGTCCTGTCGTCGGAGTAAATCTTCAAGAACCGTTGACCCTGACCGATCAATTTTGACCACCTCAGATATAAGTTCCAACAATCCCAAACTATCCCAAATCTCTTTAGCCACCTCGGATCGAAACAGGAGATGAGAAATATCCTCAGGGCCTTGGTTACAAATTGGACAACCTCTTGAATTTCTAATATGACGGTTATAAAGGATGGATTTCAGCGGGATGATGCCATGGAGAGCCCGCCTTAATAAAGTCTTAACCTTGCTAGGAATTTTCATCTGCCATAGAATTTTCCACACTGGGTTAATTGCCGAGACTCCCGGCAGTAAGACTTGATGTGCTGGTGCCCCAAGCTGATGGCGCCACTGGAGATAATGTCCAGAGCGGACTGTGTATCTACAATATTTTGTAGCATCACAAGCAATGAAGTCATCGAAACCTTGTCTATGTAAAGGAATTTGAAGAATACGATGCACATCCACTTCTCTAAACAGATCATGGAGCAGGACCGAGTCCCATTGACGAGGGGTAAGCTCGGCAATTCCCATGGTGATGGACTTGGGGTTTCGCGGAAAAGAGAACGTTGGGGATTTCATCGGATGTCAGGGAAACAATGGAATCAAAATGGCCTGGATATTGAGTAGGTGCTCTATTACAAGTTGTCCTCTAGATTTCGGTATCCTCGCTTGGGATTCTCCCGTCCTATATATAATAGGCCGGGTCTCAAAGCTGTATGAGGATAGGTTTCATACACGCGTAATTACAATACCAACATAATGCCGGTTCATGGTTTCTTTCCTAATATAGTCAAAGCCTTTATCGGTTGTTTCCTTGGGTTGTCATCTAGAACCTTCATGGGACGTAAGCCTTTTACCCAATGTAGGATAGCGAATAATGAGCATCCGAGTAATCATACCCATGTCACCCATTGTCCCGTAGTCGGATTTATAAGGTCACTCACTTTAGTATAAATCGCACCCCCTCTAGGAGAAATAACTCTCCTATCCGGGCTGCTAGGAATCTAGGGGTCCCTCTAGATATCAATATTTTCTCCATTACCAACTCTCCAAATATACCCTCATTTAAAGTTAGTAATTCCTGCGAGAATACTTTACCATGTGAAGGATGATCCCGCTTTAGGGCCTGCTTTAAGAATGTCACCGCCTGGGTAGTACTTGGCACGAAGCACCCGTGCACATAACGAATCCGGGTTATCAATAAGCCTCCAGACTTGTTTAGCCAACATAGCAAGATTAAAAGATTGGAAGTCACGAAAGGCCATGCCCCCTTCTCTCTTCGGGAAGCATAATTTTCACCAAGCATACCAGTGCATATTGTTAGAATTATCATCATCTCCCCACTAGAACTTGGATATAGCCTCCATCATGCGTTTACAAATTCCTTTTGGTATTAAAAAGACTGACATATCATAGACCAAAATTGTTTCAGCAACCACCTTCAATAATATTTCTTTAACTGCAATAGATAAAAGATTTTCTTTCCATCCATTGATTCTCTTGATAATTCTTTCTATCAGATGCTCAAAGCAATCACTTCTATCTGCCCCCACAATTGTAGGGAGCCCCAGATATTTATCAGATAAAGCTTCTGTGTCAATATGAAGAGCCTCACAGATCTCTGCTCTCAAAAGCACATTAGTATTTGGGGAGAAAAAGATACTTGACTTTGATAAACTTACTAGCTATCCTGAGTTTGCACAGTACGTGTCCAATACCCATTGTAAGGAATTTGCATTATTCATATCCGCCTTCATGAGAATAAGGGAGTCATCAGCAAAAAGTAAATGCGAGACTGATGGTGCATTCCTGCACACCTTTACCCCATCGATACCACCAACTTCTTCATACAACAAGAGGCTGGATAACCCCTCCGCACACAACCAGAACAAATAGGGAGATAGAGGATCTCCCTGACGGAGACCTCTGGTCGGCGTGAACATATCAGTTTCTTTAGAGTTAAACCAAACCTGATATCTCACCGAAGTAACACAAGCCATCATCCAAGAAATCCAAGTTTCAGCAAACCCAAGTTTGCGCAGCATTTTCTCCAAAAAGATCCACTTCACTCTATCATATGCTTTGTGCATGTCCAACTTGACTGCACAATTTCCATTAGTCCCCGATCTCTTATTTTTAATTGCATGAACACTCTCATATGCCACAAGAACATTATCAGTAATTAACCGACCAGGAACAAAAGCACTTTGCATAGGGGAAATTACCTCTGGAAGAATGTTCTTCAGTCTAAGAGAGAGCATTTTAGAAATAACCTTGTAGATAACATTGCAAAGGGTAATCAGTCTAAATTGAGTGACCGATTCTGGATTATCCAACTTCAGAATTAAGACAACTATGGTATCATTTCAGCCTTCGGGAATATGGCTAGAATTGAGAGCAAGGAGAACCTCTTGTGTAATCTCCTCACCAAAAAGATTCCAGAATTTTTTATAAAATATAGCATGCAAACCATCAGGTCCAGGCACCTTAAAATCTCCAATGCTAAACATGGATTTTTTCACATCATCAGTCGTAAATGGAGTTGTTAGCTTTTCATTCATTATTGGAGAAACTCTCGGATGAACTTTATCCAGGAAGCTCGGATCAATCTCCTGGACTTCAGAAGTAAAGAGATTAGTAAAATAATTAAGGATACGAGGTTTTAGCGCATCGGTACCTTCAATCCAATAGTCCACCTCATTTTTTAGCTTTGCAATGAAATTCTTTTTCCGTCGAGCAGATGCAAAATTATGGAAAAAAGAAGTGTTTCTGTCACCATGCTGGATCCAATTAGCCCGAGATCTCTGGGACCAACACACCTCTTCCTGCTCTAAGAGAATCTCGATCAAATTTGCTAACACTTTGCCTTTTTCTCACTTTCTTTCATTAATTGCCTGCTTAGAGCTTCATCTAATTGTCTCTGAGCTTTCTGCAAATGTTTCTTTGGTTGCTTAAGAATATTAGTATCCCAATCATGCAAAGCTGCATGCAAACGACCAAGCCGGTCAAGCACACCCACCGAACCACTTCCTGCCTCCTCCCAAGCTTTCTCAACAATTTCTCTAAAACCATCTTCATGAAGCCATTTTGCCTCAAACCTTCGCGGACCTGTCTTCTGACTTACAACACCAGCTTGATAATCAGTATCCAAAAATATCGGTCTATGGTCCGATCTAACATAGCCTAGATGTTGAAGCATAGCACCCCCGTGCATGGTAATCCCATTTAGGCTCACCATATAACTCCCGAATTCTCATATAACTCCCGAATTTTCTCCCAAGTTTTGTATTTATCTTCCCATTTAGGCTCACCATACATCTCAATGAGTCTCCAAATTTTGTCCGAAGCCTCAATCACTTTAACATCAATGTATTTTGGTGCCGAAAAAACTTGTTGAATAACTATTTCTTTCTTCAAAAAAAGAATGACTCCTCCACTTCTGGTTGTACCTGGATTAATAATTTTCAGATCCATATTTACCCGCCTCCTTAAGCAATCAGCCAGGTAGTCGTCTAAGTGAGTCTCAGACAGGAACATTACATCAGGATCACAACGCCTTCGGAGATCCATAAGCGCACGAACTATCGGGTCATTCCCTAAACCCTAATAGTTCAGAGATAATATTTTCATTGCGGCCAGACAGACTCCTCACGGGAGCCTGCCGATCCTAGTGAAGGGAAGACAACTCCATCTTTCTTTGTTCTCTTCTTCCGTTCCTTCTCTTCATCACCCTCCAATTCATCATTGGTTGTTATGCCATCTGTGGTCATTATTATATCATGACCATCTTTGTTACCAAGATTATCTGGATCAATCTCATCAGCACCTTTACCATTCATATCTAATGATCTTTTTCCACCATAGTCACTATCTATAGATTATCAAGGTCCATGTGCCTTGATTTCTGCGGGCTTATAGCCGTATCTTCAAGATCGCCATCCTTTCCCTTAGCGCTAGGGTTTCCAAGAGTATTGTGCCTTCAAGGCGTCGACATAGCTCTGCCTCTGCCATTAGGGTCTCTCCCTCTACCAAGACCAGAAGAATCACTAAACCGACCTCCGCCTCGTCCACCACCACGGCCAGCGCCAAGCCCACACCCACGCCATGTGTTCCAGTCCGCTTTCAGAAAATCTCCCCACTTTAGACTAGATTCCACATGCTCACCCATACCACACTCAAGGTGAGTATGGCCGAAGATACCACATGCACCGCAAAACCTTGGAATCTTCTCGTACTTGAGTTGGTAGAATTCACGATGGCCAGCCCTTGAGATTGTTACCACTTGAGACAAAGCTTTCCTCACATCTAATTTAACTCTGACACGCACAAAATTCCCTGCACCATTAACATCCGTATCTATCTTGATAACCTTCCCAACCTTCTTCTCCGTCAGATTTTTGATGAGAGTATCATTACGGTATCCAACGGGCAGCTTATGGATTTGAATCCATGCCGCAAAAAATTCAGATCAAACGCATCAGTTGGGGACAAGCCATCATATTCTTTAATGCAAACATCGCTCTGTCGGAATAGCCACGGCCCCCTTCCACAACTTTTAACCAATCTCCAAGGCAAAAGCATTGGATTGTGAACATATTACCTTCTAGATGCTGGAATTCGATCTGCTTCGCTGGGCTCCACGCGTTTTCATGTGTTGTTCGAACGTTAGTGGACTAAAGTAGTTTTCTATGTGTACTTTGACCAGCGCCATCCACTTGATACCCTCTTTGGGAGCCGCCTCATCATCCTCAAATACCAGATCGTCTATCTCCTCCTCCTCGATGCGCAAGAAATTCATCTATGGCCTCCGCTTTCTTCCCGGAGCCATCCGCCTGATTCGAGAAACTATCCGAGCTCGCCATAAGATCTCGACCAGAAAACCCTAGCCAAAAACTAGGGCACCCGCTACTGCAACTGTCAGGGAGAACCGGGGGGGCCCGACTCCAATCCGAGGACAGAGAGGGGCAACCGGGGATGGAAGGATCTTCGTACCGGAGAAGATCCGGCAGCGGAGTCAAAAGAACCCTAGTCGCCCTCGAGCGCTAGGTCTGTACGTACGGAGCGGAACCACAGAAAGCTCTCAGATTTGTCTTGATACGTGACTTCTTAGAGCATCTCTAGTGGCTAGTGTGTCCGGTAGTCTAAACCAAATATAGACCACCATGGACCAAAAATGCCTCCGGTGACTTGTGTATCCGGTGGTCTAAAATTTAGACATCCTCCAAACAGGTTACTCGTTGTTCATATTTGGACAACCAAGCCACCATGTCTAAAGCAAAGTTGATCGCTCGCGAGCTCGCTCCTACGTCAAATCAGAACATTTGTTATACTGATTTGCTATGTATATTAACTATTTTTGTGCAGATGAATATATAGACTTTAAATTAGGCTATCCACTAGAAAACTAAAGTCGTGTAAAAAGGTACACCATTGTCTATGTGAAGACGTAGACTGCTAAATTTAGACGAGCAAGATGTGCTCTTACTGTTGTTTGTACGGCGATAACAAGTACTCATGCCGGTTAATTAACTACTAAGACACGTTAATTACTTTCATATCCTGGCAGCTCGTTAATCTCTTCATTACGGTTCAGTACTAGTATTATATTCTGTCGCGCTGTTGACCTTCTGGTCCTGAGTGGAATGGAATTTCTTGCCCCGCGACGTCGTGTACCGTGCGTGCTGTGAACAGCATGTGGGGGAGCCAGCCGAAGGAGGCATCTTCCTCGTCGGTGAGATCTGCTTCCTTGAGTTGTAAGGAATGTCAGCCAGGTCGGGCCGAGCGGAGGTTCTACAGCAGGCAGATGATCGGCCTCTTTTGTTAGTGGCAAGTGGGGGCTGCAGTGCAGATACAGACGCGGAGCAAGGGTCCATGGAACATGGGACCTGCTGGAAGGAAGCGGCAATTGCTCGGCGCCCGCGGGATTTCCTGAAGAAGGATACCGGTGCAGACGAGCTGGTGCGTGGATTACCGCGTCGCAATTGGCAAAAGCCGGTGGTGCTACAGCCCAGTGGTAGCGGCTTTTGGTAGGCACGCTGAGAATTTTACTGGCGGCGCGAACGGCGGTGAACTGGACGTACGTGCGTGCATAGCGGTAGAACTACTGGAAACTTCAACGGGCCTCCGGTTGTGAATGATGGGCCTCCGGTTGTGAATGATTTTGATATTGTTTAGTTTAGGTTGCTCACAAAGTTGTGAATGATGTGATCGCGCTGCATCGTTTGTGCACCTTTGTTCGATCTCTTTCTCTTCCAACGGGGTATTCTAATATATGAAAAACATTAGTTTGGAGATATTAGGGTATCACGTAATTTGATTGGCATAAAGTTGTTTAAGAGGACAAAATTTTAAAAAGTTTTTATATTCATAAAAATTGGAAACTCCAAGAGACAATCTAGCCACCGTCCGTACGTGGGCCAACGATGGGGCGGCGGCGATTCACGTTGGCTCCTGGAGGGTTCTCGCCGCTAGTGCACTCCTCGCCGGCATCGGGGGGGGGGGGGGGGGGGTGATCCCCTCTGGATCGCGGTTTCAATGCCTAGGATCCGAGGCGGGATCGGAGGAAGACGACTCACTGGTGGCTAGAGAGGCCCTAGAGGATCTGGATGATGTCGATGGGGAGTTGGGCTGGACCAATGTATCTCGCCGGCGACGAAGAACGGACAAGGAGCTGAGACAGCAGTTTTGGGAGGAGATGGGGTTCCCCACGACGACGTCTCATTTCTGGGAGAGATCGTTGAACGGTGGTTCCGTGTCGCCTCCTAGATTGGATACTCCGGCACCTGCGGCGGCCGAGGGTAGAAGAAGGTCGGCCTCTCCATTTCTTCTCTGACATGGTGTGCATATGAAGTCATGGCATGGCCCTTTGCCCCATAGGCGGATCTCGGCGCCGCCGGTGATGGGCCGATTGATCACGTAGGCGCTCGAGCATGCGACTCCTGCGCCGGCTCGGATCCCGCTGATTGCGCGGAAGGCTGACGTGGCCAAGGTGGGACTTGATGAGGCTGACGTGGACGTTGTGTCAGGCCCCACAGCAGGAGGCACCGAGTCGAATTACTCCTAGACTGGAATCGCCAGGCGTTTGCAAGCTGCGTGGTCTAGGGTTTCCCCAGCACATTACGCATCGCCCGTCTCCGAGTCTACGCCGAGATCGCCAGCAACATCGTCCCCAACCCCGCTGAGATCGTCAGCAACTTCGTCTCCGACCACACTCTGCTTACCCCCTGGTCGTTCCTTTGTGGATGTGGTGCAGTCGTCGCCGGCCACCATGGCGGGAAAAAACCAGGGATATCTGCCTGGGGGTCCGTCGTCGATGCCTCGGGGTCCCCCGGTCACCGGTGCCCCTATGCCGCGTGGACCGCCGGCTACTACGACGCCGATGTCGCTGGGCCTGCAGGCCGCCTCCGCTGCGCCGCCATGGGGTCTATCTTCTTCGACTATTCCGGTCCCTATGGCGCCCGTGACCATGTCGTATGGTGGACGTCCAGGGTTCCCTCCCGGGGTTCAGTTCAGACCTCCCGCCACGTATTTCGTGGCTTCCTAGGCCGCGCAACTCTAGCCGCTCCAGCCACCCTACCGGGGGACGACCATGCCAAGCTACCTCGGGCCACCTCATGCAGTTCTTGCCGGGTGTGGGCAGGGAGGAGCTCCTCCCCATGTGCTTCATGCGGCGCCAGGGATGGCGTCTCGATCGCAGCAGTATGCTACGGGTGTCGGTTCAGCGAATACCGTAGTTCCTAAGAGGAAAAATAAGAAGATTCCGCAGGGTAATCCGCAACCTCAACACCAACCGGGGCCGTTCATGGCACAACAGCAGCAGTTTGCATTTCCGCAGAATCCTTATGCTCCACCATCATACACAATTCTGATACAGTTCGTTGGTGATGTACAGGAACAACAATTGTAGTATGAGGCTATGGCATGTGCGACGGAGGTGACTCAGGATGGTTCAAGTTCTGGGGCTATGGCAAAGAAGAACAAAAAGGAGGTCAGGTGCTGGAAGTGCGCGGTAGACTCTCATGCATCTAAAGACTGTAAATTCACTCATTATTGCTACATTTGTGATGTTTCATCTCATCCAACTTTGAGGTGTCCCGTGCTCAAGCAGCCTCGACACACTGCTTATATGGTAGGCATTGGTCATGACAAGATCCTCTTTGCTCAGATTCCTGATAGTATGGTCCGTGAGAACCTGGGAACAAGCAAGACTCCTATTACCTTGATCCAAGTATGTGGTGATGTTGTCTCTACGGATGTGATCGTAAATCATATTGATGGGAGATGACAGGTTTAGGCTCAGTGGAAGTGGGAAGCTCTATCACATGAGGAGAACGTATTTCTGGTCAGCTTTCCATCATTCGTAGACCTTGATAGGGTAGATGGCAGCCAGTTTTCGATTCCACAGAGTAAGACACGGTTGACCATGTCCGCATATAAAATTCAGGAAGTGCCACACAAATGTGAGCTGCATCAAATCTGGTTGCATGTGGACGTGATTCCACATTCCCTACACTCTTTCCTTGGATTATGGGCGGTGGGGTCGCTATGGGCACTACTGTTGATGTCGACTTGCCAGCTCTGAGACGAAGAGGTGTGGTCTGTATTTTGGTCGGTATGTTTGATATTACTGTGTTTCAGAAGAAGCAGGATGCTCTGGGCTTTTATCTCACCTCTGATGCTGTGGTTAAGTTCAAGGGGTATGAGCTTCACTTTAGGTTGGAGCCTGTAGGTTTTGTTCCAAAACCAGTTTTCTCAACCTACCTGTGGAAGAGGAATCAGGATGACCCCGAGGATGGTGGTACTGGGAACACTGGTGATGATGCTATGGATACATCCGAGTCGACTTTGACTCCCGCTACGGGAGGGGCTTCTGGCCAATCGGTTAGGGCTAGGATTCTGCACCATCCTCGTCGAGCTAGGTCCCTATATAGGTGTATGTTGTGACTCCTTTCAATGCTTCTCCTGTTACGAAGAGTGGGAAGGAACTACTTGATGCTCTTCCGCTCGACCCCCCCTACGTGGGAGCTGCTTTGCTAGTGCTTCTCCACGTGTCATGCCATCTTAGTTGCATGCGGCTCTTAAGGTGGTGAATGGTTCTGTGGAGACGTCAACTTCCCCATGTCGTGTTCGGCCGAATATGTTGGGTCGCACTATTCCGCGTCCCTCAACGGTGTTGGAAATATGACCTAGAGACAAATAGTAGTAAGGACTATTACCATATTTCATATAGTTTATGATTAAGTTTTATATCATGCTATAACTGTATTGAGTGGAAACATCAATACACATGTCATATACAAACAACCAGGGGTTCCCAGTGAAACTCTGGTCACTGGTTCATTGGTCAACAGATGATCAAGTTTCCTGATCATGTGACATTTATGCCAATTGGAAATGGAGTCAACTCATTCTGAGAATGAGATGATGAACCAATACCCAACCTAAACATCGTGACCCGATCATGTCACGAAGTTCAAGTTGTGATGATTAGAAATGGATCCTCATAGACTATTCCTTAGACCGTGAGGCTATATCAATCACTGTCTCCCAAGAGTGCTTAGATAGCATCAAGCGCCACTTGGTAATACATTGGTTATAAAGGTGTGTTCAGGTACTTGGAGGAAACCGTAGAGGAAATATATGTTAAGAGCGGTATTTGTCCGTCCATGTGACGGTAAGATACTCAAGGGCCCACTCGGAGAGGTTATATCCAATAGCTGCGCAGCGTGTGATTTGATCACAGGGATATCACTTGTCGGAACGAGTCAAATAGCATTGTTCGGTAACGAGATTGAACACGACATGGTGATGTCCTTGATTAGATCTCGGGAAATGCAAGTATCGAGAGACAAAGGGAATAAGACACGATTGTCCCGGTTCAAACAAAGAAAGATCTTCGTGGAACGCACATGGGTCACATGGCCATCCAGGTCCCTCTATCGATCATTGGTGCGGGTGTGTCCCGACCATGTCTGGAGTGTTCCCGAAATGTGGGGTATCACACTTAAGGGCTTGATGATGCTTAGAGAGTGTTTATAGGATCGGTAGAATCACCAAAGAATAATAGAGAGAAAACCGGAAGGGTTTCGGTAAGTCCGGAGGATGTCCGGAGTGGAGGTGGAAGTGTTCCATAACCACAGAGGTTAAATAATATGTGAATGAATGTTAAATATTGATTTAATAATTTATTCATAATTATTTAATAAAGAGAAAATCAATTTAAAAGGTCAAAAGGCTTAATGGGCCAATTCCCGGAGGGGAAAGGGCCCAAGAAGGGCCCGCACCCCTAGGAGGGGCCAAGGGAGTTGGCCGGTGGCCCTAATGGGCCTTCCCCACATGGGGTCCATGGTGGGGGCTAGCCGGCGGCGCCTCCCCCCACCTCCTCCTCCTTTAGTACCACCCCGGGACTTTGAGGGAGGGTGTACCCCCTCCTCCCCCTATATATAGTGGGGGTATTTGGCGACATATAGACACCCAATAATCAATAAAGGTATTCTCACTTTTGGGAGGACCTCCAACTGATATTTTCTCTCTCTCCCTCTCTCTCTCGTGACCGTGGTCCCAAGTTCGGACTGCGCGAACGAGGGACATCTTCACCGCAGAGCGCCGTCATGCTGCGGGATTCGGATCCAGGAGCTCTACTTCCACAACTGCTGCTGGATCGGGGAAGCGGGAGTCATCGTCAGGCACCGGACATGTGTAACTCCCCGTGAGGTGTCGCACTTGAGGCACTGAAGTCGTTGGAGCCAAAGGAGCGCAAGGACTTCATCACGACCTTGAGGTCGGCTTCGGCTCGTCTACATCAACCACGCTCTCCTGAGCATTGACAACACTTTTCTGTCTTCAAGGGTAAGTTTGTGAAAAGCCCTCCACATCAGACATTAATAGATAGGTCCCCGACAAAGATCAGGGGTTTAGGGGCATAGGGTAAAAATTATTGTTTTCATACGCGGAACCCCAACAAACGGATGGTCCAATGTTGATGGAGGTTGAAGATGATGAGGTGGAGTGTGGGCTTGCCTGGGAGGGGCTGGCCGACCGTTATGGTTGTTCGGTGGAAGCCCAGGAGGGGCATGCTACGGTCGACATCCCTATTGACCCCATGACTGGGGAGGTGGCGGCCTAGGAGTGCGTTCCGTTGGCACAACTATGCCCAGTCCGCCGATCAAGAAGCCCAGGAGGGAAGGCAAGGTGCGACCTTGGGTCACGCTAATGGAGTGGCAAACCAGGTGGGGCGGCCAGCTGGTGGCTATGGCGCTACCCAGGTGGAGCGGGCCCATGGGGGAATGTAACACCCCAGCATTAGGATCCAACGAAGGGTAGAATTAGGAATCTAAGTTTGTGCATGCATGCATCTGTAAAATCAGGGTAAATTTTTCGCCAAACAAAACTCTAAAGGGATCAAATTTCTTTCACTAACTGGAGGTAGGAATAGCTCTAGTTAGTGTATGCTATGAATTCTGACATGACCTTTAGGAATTATTAAGTTTTGGGGAAGTTATTTTGAATTCAAATTTAAATCAATTTGAAAATATTTAAGATTTGGAAGTCAGGAATATTAAATTGTTTTCCAAAATACTTTTTGAACATTATTTGATTAAATCATAGATATAGTAAACAACAATAAGGATCTGAGAAAGGAAAATGAGATAAGAAATGAATTCTTATTTCTTGATTACAGAACAACATTACAAATTGTAATAAGACATTCAAAGTAGAAGATTAAAGAGAATGGAAATACAACTTTATTCTCTTATAATAAATCTTTACAGGATTCTTTACAAAAAGGAATAAAGAAAAAAAAGATTACATTTAAGATATACGCTATTCAGTATTCCTAGACTAAATCTTGTATCTCCAGATCTTGTTCCTGCACATAAGAGAAAACAAGAAAAGAAAACAAAGGTTAATTAGTTAGTGTTTACTCTCAGTAGTGAATAATGAAGTGCATTGTTCAAATTACATCATCGAGTCATTAACAGGGGCAAGTTTCACCAGGCAGTAAAAAGTGAAAAGGGTAATAGGTGGAGATATTTCCACTTGAGCTGATCCACATGATCAGTAGACAAAGACAAACAAATTATTCATAGAATGCATGCAGTGTGCTGTCGATACAGCAGCAACACTACTAGCACTCAAGCAGAGCACTCAGCCAAAGCTCGTCCACAGCCAGCATCGCTCTCCTTCTCAAGCACACGCTCAGACTTCATCGAGCTCACCAAAGCATCCACAAAATCACCAGCCAATCTACCAAATTAACCACTAGTTCACCACAACATGGTGACATAAGGAGGGGGTGGTGTAGCAGGATAGCAAGGGCAACTTCCAGATCACAGGAGACAAGGAGGAGCAGGCGCAGAACCAGGAGGTGTAGGCCAAGATCCAACTAGCAGAGCAGGCTAGCAAGATCAAGCAACCAGATTAACTAGCAACAACACCAACCACTCCACTGTTGTGGTGAGTAATATAAAACCTTCACATGATCCAACTATCTTATCCAGATAAGAAGTCATGTGTTGTTCTATACTAAACCTCTCAGAAATCACCCAAGTGGGTGTATCCATCATAGAGGAATTAGAGCTAAAGCCAAGCAATACATCTGTGCAAATAATACTAGGATCTCAGACCAACATCACTGATGCTGGATATAAAAATTATATTTCATCTTCCAATATAAACATAGCCAAGGTTATGAACTGTAGGCACATCTCTTAATAGAGTAGCACCATAGAATCCATAGATCTTATGGATCCATAAAAGCACAACCACTATTTCATCCAAAGGATTCTAGAAGCAGTAACTGGTATTAATACCAGAACATAACTATGAGGGACAACCAGATAGGGAACTAGTTCCTATGCCTCAGACCAGCATCACAGGCATAAAACAATTTGTGAATATCATAAGCCAACATATATAGTAAGGGTTTTCAAAGCAATTAAGCATCAAGTCATTCTGGAACATTTGTAAACCAAAGCCAGTACTAGAGAAAACCCTATGTACCATTCCTAGGAGGTGTCACTAGGATTTGTTCTAACCGAAGCAAAGCTTACCCAAATATTACATAATCCAGGTCAGCTAACAGTTAATCATTTCCCAATACATTAATTGGAAATCATTGTTTTCACAGAAGAACTATCAACAGAGAGTATCCCAACTCTAGCATAATAGTGAGTCTCAATCTAATATAATGAACCCATCACAGATGCAACAAGGGTAATAACATAAGTATTCAATATACTTTCACAGAGGGTTCTCTGATAGAGAACAAGGTGGCAACAACATAATCTACAGGGTAGGAACCCTAGGGTTCAGAGATGAACCCTAGACAGGGGGATAATCATGTTAATCATGCCAGGGAAGTTAGCTAGAGCACAAGAAAGGAGCACTAAGGGGACGCACCCAAACTTACTCGAGGTCCTCACAAAAGTAATTGAAGAGGAAGTAGAGGAGTGGCCAGTGACAGTGCAAAAGCGGCGGTACGGGGAGCACCCCGAAGGGGCGCTGCAACCCACGCCTACAGCCCGTCAAAACCAGCCGGAGATGAAGGGAAGCACACCATGAGTACCCCGACGCACCATCCTTGAAGCTCCAGGGTGGCCATACCCTAACCCTAGCCTCGGGCAGGGGTTAGCGCGGCCAGGAGAGGACCCCATCAGTAGATCTACTCAGACAGAACGGAGCGGTGGCATCAACTTAGACATCATGCACCGTGGCGGTTGCAACGGCGACCGGACCAGGCCAGAATCGTGCACGATGGCGGCAGCGAGCGGAGGAGGTGACCGCGTGAGAGAGAGAGAGAGAGGGGAGGAGAGTGAGAGCGTGGGGGTACTGGGCCTATGGGCAGCCCAGTACTACCCCGGTGGGCTTAACTGGGCCGTGTGGGCCAGGTCAGGTTGGGCCGGGCCAGCCTAGTGGGCCAGGCCCGTATTTTAAAGGAGTTGCTTAAAAGAAATATTTACAAATATGGCCTTGAAACAAAAATAACTCTAGAAAAATAAATAAAAATCTTAAAAATATAAATAATGTATCTATGAACTCACAAAAATATCCACTATTAAATAAAAATAATTAATAGAGTTTTTGGTAACTAAAAAATTAGGTCCATTATTAATATTGTGCTAATTACTTTTGAATTTTATAAAAATATATGAAACACTTAAAATTGAAGAAAAATCATTTTTAAGATTCTAAATGGATATACTATTATATAAAAATACTAATTTGTATTTTTGAAAAGTAAATTCAATGTGATAAAAGTAAAGTCTTATTTGCTTAAAGGAATTTTAGTAAATATATTAAAGAGTAACAAAATTAAGTAAGTTCATATTTTTTTAACTCTTAGAATAACACTTTTCTTTTATTAATTAAAGAAAATAGTAAACTTTTAATAAGAGGGTAAAACACGCAAAGAAGCAGATAATAAACCATTGCATGACATTACTATCCATTACATATTGCTTCTTTAAATATTGTCCTTACCGGGAAATAATGGTTCTTAGTAGAAACCGGAGCTCAAGGTCAAGTGGAAGAATCCGACTTCACTACCTTGCAGTCACAAGGCAAGTTCATCACTTGCTCATGTCCTTTGAAGAGTCTTTATCAAAGGTATTGCAAATTGTGTGTTATCATCTATGATCTGGAAAAAGAAAATATTATCTTCTCTAATAAAAAATTGGTTATCATCCTAAGTGATGATAAAGATTGGAAGTGGAACTTAGGTTTCCAACTGCACAAGACACCTTAGGATTAACAACCCATGACATCAGTGATTCTAGCGCCGTATATTACGCGTTAACCATGAGATTTGGAATGGGACGAAGAAGTCAACTGTATCTTCTTCCTTTCATATGGAGGCAAGATAACCTTAGCGTGATGCTAGGATTCCTTGTGTGGATCCAGCATATGGGTGGGCACCCTTAGGCCCCATGATTTTGGTGTCTAGATTATCTATGAGTGGTTGCCAGAGGTATAGTCAGACCTTTATGGAGCTTGCCAGGGGCATCACCGGCTCATAGAGTCTTCGAGAACTCATCAGGGTTATAGCTTGCCCCAAATGGGGGCTTAACAGAGATGGAGCTCGGACCGGAGGATCATGCAGACATATGGGATCGCGGAGAGGGCAGTGATTGGCTTGAATCACCTACTAGGCCCCACATCACGGAATTGTGGACGGGAAAGTACGCCCGGTTATGCACCAAGGAGTTGATCTCTCATGGGTAAAGCAACGCACCTCTGTAGAGTGTAAGAACTGTAACTTGTTACTCCCTGTTCTGGGATGGAGCTACGAACGCGACAGGAAATGAACTCCATGAAGTTCTGGTTAAGTTGTGAAGGCCGATGGGCATAGTTTTGATAATAAAATCAATCTTTGAAGAATTGTTTATGAAAACTGCATAGAGCCAAGGACTAATAGTCCGAGGTGGTAGATAGAGCATCAAACTTCCCACCTTGCATATAATGAACTTGCTGGGTAACGCTGTTACTCACTCTTTCCTTTAAACCCCTGCTTAGACTCTGAGAATCCAGAAGACCCTTCGATGTACGCAGTTGAAGGATAAGAGGATGTCTACTATGAAGAGCCAGACCTGTCCAGAGGAGTTGAAGGGGTGGACTACGAGATACGCTACGGAGTGCAGGGCAACGAGTCCGAGTAGTTGTCTTAGTTATTCGTAAACCAATTGAGCTGAGCAACAGGAACTATATAGAATAAGTTGTTGAGCTCAATTCGAAGTATGAGTTTGGATTTTATATCTTCCCCTGAAACTACTTAAGTTTGGTTTGTAATTTTGTAACACTTGAAGTTGGAACTTCTGGTTTGTAATAATAATGAAGTGTGTATGTTTGTAATATGGACCCGCAATGTTTCTGTTGTACCACTCTGAGGGATGTGATATTTACGGAACGATGTTTTGTAAATGTCATGTCAATGACTATAGTGTACTACACATGCAGTGGTATGCTGGGTCACCGTAGCTAGTATCAGAGCAATTGCTTTGACCTTAGGTTGGAAACCTAGTAAAGGGAAATGACTGTAGGAGTCTAGGAGCAACGGTAAAGAGTTCTCTAGATTATATGATGAATATTCCATTGGGAATATTTCGTTATATTTTTTAGTGCGACAATTCTTTATTATGATGCATCATTATAATTAATGCATACTAATTATATTCATTTCTGTTATTTATATACAGTGGAAATGGCACCAAAGTTTCCAAAACAGACTTTGGCAAGGAAAGAAGAGACTCTCGATGACTATTAGGGGGCGTTAACTGAACAGCTTCGAGAACTTCTGAGAGTGTTTGGTTGCACAACTGATATTCCAGTCAATACCATTACCTACCATGATGGGCAAATGTTAGACAAATATCGTGTTAGCATCCAACTACCAAAGAAGCTTGGTTTATATCACGATTTACCTATGGGTGAAGGTAGAAGTCACCTAGCAGCATATCATGTTGCTATTGTGGAGGCGATAGCCAATGTTCGGGAGCACAAAGCAGAAGACTTAGCTGGAAGCACATATTCTGTGATTCCTCATGATTCTATAGACGAGCAACCTAAACCGGATCATCTTACTTTAGTAAGGAAGCATCCAAAACTAGCTTCTAAGTTTATGGATCTGTATCGACTGATGGTTGGGTCTTTGTATAAGACACATCAGGTTATTGTAGAAGATCAGGTTGATATGTTAGAGGATTTAACGAGTCCTGAAAGAAGGGAGAAGTTAGCACCTAAACTGGAGAATGAAGCAGTGGATAGGGTTAACCCAGTTTGCAAGGATATACCTATAGGTCCAACATCTTTTTACACCATATCCTTACTCACCTATACCAGAACCTACTAGATATCCTGATGAGGGCACTAGTCATCCAGTACCACAGAGCTCTTGGGGAACTGAAGACTTGGAACTACCTATTGGAAATTCCGAAGGATGGAGGTACGGATTGATGGATGGATCCGTTGGGAATCCTATTCCTGTGGAAGATTTAGTTGGAGATATCGGATAGACTAGTCGCATGGGCGTGAGATCTTATTCCGTTGATGAAGAGATGTACATGTGGAAGATGTAGAGTCCGATGAGGAAGATCTTGAAGAAAGGGTGTTTGAGTCACTAGAACATTATTCAACTCCAGATAATGTGCACTATCCAATCATAGCTAAGGACTATCGTACCCAGCAGAGTACTTGGGGGGCACCAGAAGGGGAATATTCTGTTGATTCCTTTAGAGTCGGGATGCAGGAGATGGATGAAGAAGACAGTGATGAGGATGATTCGGTAGATACTTCAGATGAGTTGGAAGGTATGGATGCACTTCAGTTGAATGATGTGTCAAGTCCGGAGACTTACATCGAGTATCGCCCGTCGAAGAGGCAAGTCGTTCCAGACGGTGCGTGACCTCCGCGACGACGGTTGTACTCCGGGTATGTACGATGAATGACACAACTTCTGGGGAGTGTGATTTCGACTAGGAGTATCTCCGCAGGATAAGGGAGTTAGAGTCTAAGGACTTGATGTAAATAAATAAGTGGGATAGTACCCACATGAGCTTGTAATGCTTAGTTAGTAAGCGCTTGTAATCACGTTGTATAAACTATGTTGTTTGTAATATATAATATGTGTGTAATGCATATTTGGTTCCTATTTGGATCTTGTTTTCCATTGTGTGACTAGTTCTGTGCATGAAGTTGAGCTCAGAACACATATGCATGATGTAGTTATGAGTGTTCGCTTTGTGTTACAGGACTAGGGGGTATGGAAACCGGAGTAGAGAACGAGACTGAGCAGCGGCACATGGAGCGCAAAGCTAAGGGAAAGGCGGATGAAGACGCTAGAATGCAGGAAAATTTACCACCACCACCAATGAGGCCCTTAATGGAGCAGAACTTTATGTAGTACATGCAAATGATGCAAGAGTCCCAAAACAAATTCATGGAGGGTTTGGTCGATCGAGTGGGACAGCAGAGGGCACCTCAAGGACGTGGTGTTAGTCTTTCAGATTTCCAGGATACCAGGACTTTTCCTTTTGCATCCGCTCCAAAACCAATGGATGCAGAGGATTGGTTAGCAGATACTGAAAGAAAGTTGAAAACTGTAGGATGCAATGGGGAAGAGAAGTTGAGATATGCAACACATCTATTGACCGGACCTGCAACAACATGGTGGGAGGGTCAGTTAGCTATGCAACTTCCAGGAAGAGAGTACAACTGGGAGGAGTTCAAGCAAAGATCCCGTGAATACCATGTTTCGGAAAGTATCATTGAGCTGAAGCGTAGGGAGTTTGAAGAACTGCAACAAGGTTACTCTAGTGTCATGAAGTACATCCGGGAGTTCGGTGATTTATTTTGTTATGCTACTAAAGAAGTTAGCATGGAGACTAAATCCATTTGTGAAGATGTAGTTGAGGCTTGCCAACACTCAAACTTTTCAACAGTTGCTTGATGCGGCTATAACTTTTGAAGATGATTACAAGAATTTCCATGAGGTCCGCATGAAGAGAGCAAAGAAGGAAACAAAGAGGATTCATGCAAGTAAACCCAAAACCAATCTGGAATTTCAACCTAGAAACAGACCCTACAACAACAACAAGAGTAGCAACAACACTAGAGGACAATTCAATCCTAGAAGGAATGTCATATGTCATAATTGCAAACTTCCGGGACATATCAGCACAGATTGCCAGAAACCAGTGACTATTTGTTTTGGTTGTGGTCAAAAGGGTCATATCAAGCCAGAATGCCCAAGTAAGCCACCCTGTGGTTGGCCCACCAAGAGTGGAGGACAAGCCAGTGGAGGCGGAGGTGGATTGCCTAACAGAGGTGGAAGCTATGGCAAAAATCATAATGGCAAGAGAGGTAGGCCTACTGGAAAGCTGAATTGCGCAACTTTGGAGGAGGTGGATAACTCGGATCAAGCGGTGATAGGTACGCTCAATATTCTCACAAATCCTGGAAAAGTTTTATTTGACACCAGTGCAACTACTTCTTTCATATCTGAAGAATGTTGTGATAAATTCGGGATTAGAAGGGCACCGTTAGTTAAACCTATGACCGTAGTTACCGCCGGAGGGATCGTGGTAGTTAGAAATATTAAACCAAACCAAGTCATCTTAGTCTGTGGTCAAACCTATTATGCAGATCTTTATGTGATCCCATTAAAAGGAATAGCAGTAGTGTTGGGAATGGATTGGATAACGGACTATGGAGCTCAGATCAATTGTGAGGATAAAACAGTTTCAATCAGGACTCCAAGCGGAGGAAGGATATTCTATCAGGCGGATAAACATAGTCATATCATGGTAGATCTGCAGTTGAACTCAATGAAGGAGGTCAAATTGGAAGATATTCCCGTGGTGAAGGAGTTTCAAGATGTTTTTCCAGCAGAGTTACCAGGAATGCCACCTGATCGGGAAATAGAGTTCACTATTGACCTGATACCTGGTACAACACCAATAGCTCAAGCACCATATAAGATGGGGCCAAAAGAATTAAAAGAGCTTAAGGAGCAAATTAATGAACTAGCCTGGAAAGGATTCATTCAGGAAAGTATATCTCCATGGGGAACTCCGGTGATCTTTGTGGATAAACGAGATGGAGGACGAACAATATGTGGGGATTACAGAAATCTCAACAATGTCACCATCAAGAACAAGTACCCATTACCAAGAATTCAAGATCTATTTGACCAAGTCAAGGGAGCTGGAGTATTCTCCAAGATTGATCTAAGGTCAGGTTATCATCAAATAAAAATTAAACCTGAAGATGTTCCTAAAATAGCATTTGTATCAAGGTATGGACATCATGTGGCATCCCGCTAAAACCACTACTAGAAAATCGTGGTGTTTTTGTGCATCGCATCATCATGACCGCATGCTCATGTCATCATGCCACATTGCATTTGAGCATCGTCATCATCATGCATGGTTTTGTCTAAAACTATTTTCGAAAAGTCTATTTTTGTTTTCTAAATACCCGTCTTTAATTCAAATCGAAAACCCCGGGCTTCTCCAGATTATTTTGTTTCGTCTACAAACAGATTTCAAAAGCCCCGTTTTTAAATAATAAAATATTTAAGTTGTTTTTAGGAGGCAGCCGCCAGGCCTGAAAGCCCGGCCGGCCACCTCCAAAACCCTAAATCTAGTCCTAACCCTGTCCCAATCCTACCTACCCCCTTTTTCCGCCCTCCCTCTCTCCCTTTTTCAGCCGCCGCCCACCACCCGCCTTTTCTCGCCCACTCCCTGCACGAGAGGCTCACCTCGCCGACCGACACGCCCTACCAGCCCGCTCTCCCACGCCCCGGTCCCACCCAGGTCGCGTCACACGCCCCACCATGCCCAACTCCCGCTGGCCCGCTCCCTTTTCTCTGGCCCCACCTGCTGCCCCTGCTCTGTCCTATCCTACCGTGCGGTAGAGAGCCCTCCCCTGCTCCCGACAAAAACCTCTCCGACCTACCGCTCCGGGTCCCACCTCGCGGTCCCACCCCCCACACGCGTCCAGCTCCTCCCCCACCAACCGCGTCTCCCCCGCGTGCCCATCCCCACTCTCGCCCTCTTCTTCCTGTCGAGGCAGAGCCCCGCTTCCACCATCGTAGCGCTGCCGGCCGCGCGAGCGTCCTCGACCTCCCCGTGCTCGGCTCCGGACGCCGCCGGGACCCTCGCCGCAAGCTCGCTGGAGCCGCCTTCCCCGCCGGCCGCACCGAGCTTGACCCAAGCCACCATCGGCCGCCGACCTCCTCCTCGTCCGTCCACCCCCGCCAGCCTCTCCCTCGTTGAGCCCCGGCGCGCCTCGGTCCGCTCCTCACCGAGTCGCCGGCCGCAGACCCTCCCCTCTCGCCTCGAAGCCCTAAAAGCCGTGACGCCGTGCTCCGCCACCACGACCCCCTGCGGGCCCTCGCTACCATGCCTGAGACCACCCCGCGCCACCGCCGCCTTGCCGGCTCAGCTGCCACCACGGTCGACCTCGACATCCTCTCCTTCCTCCATGGACGCCCGTGGAGCTCCACTGACCGCCGCCCGTTGAGCCCGCTGCCCCGCCAAGTTCCGCACCACCACGCGCCTCCCGTGGCCACCTCTGTTTCCGGCCATGGCGCCGTCCCGTGCGCCCTCGCGCCCGAGCCCGCGTGCCCTGGGTCCCCGCCTCACCGCCCTGCCTGCATTGACCCTTCCATCCCCTCTCTGTCCAGCACCACCCCGCTTATGCCATGGTCTCACTCGCCGGAGCCCTTGCACCGCCGCCACCTTCTCCGTCTGCCGCCAGGCTCGCGCCTTAGCTTTTTCTCCGCGCGTTCTATCACCACTCGGCTGCGACCTCGTTTTCCGCCAGCGTGTCATCGTCCGTCGTCTGCACGTCTTGTTGCCTAGAGCTAACATGTCGTCCCGATGAACCTCTTGGTCCTGGTTTTGTTTTCTGGTGTTTTGGTGTTGCCTGATGTCGAGAACGCTGCCAAGTTCAACGCCACACGTACCCCATCGTCAAGATCTTCCGTTGGTCGACACGCGAGAAGCCAACCTGAGGGACCGTACAGAACCCGGTGCTCGATCCATCCAAGCTCTCCATCGATCACGAGTTTCGCTTCTCG
The DNA here is from genome assembly GCA_023614405.1 of Avena insularis. Taxonomy (NCBI): domain Eukaryota; kingdom Viridiplantae; phylum Streptophyta; class Magnoliopsida; order Poales; family Poaceae; genus Avena; species Avena insularis. The sequence continues at coordinate 383,679,886 of CM042694.1, forward strand.
GATCCGGTGACTCAAAGCCATCCGCCGCGGAGCATCAAGTACTCCTACGAGGACTCCAAGACTCGTTCCCGGATCTGAAGCCTGACCCCGAAGACCGATCTCGATGAGACCTCGGACGCCAAGATCTCCCCACAGATCCTGGAGCCCCGTTCCCGGAGCCCGAAGACCGATCCCCGTTGAACCCTGAGACCCCGGAGCCGAGTCCCCAATGTGATCCCCTTTCCGAGACCCCTATTTTTATAATAAATGACATATACTTGTTGCATATTAATTTAGCATGTTTGCATACATACTGTGGGTGCTTGAGGGTATTTCGATGATTCACCTAAATTAAATATGGAGACTATATGAGGGCTTTTCTACTCTTATATTGTCTTCATTTAAATTTGTGTAGCGAACCGGTGTCATGTGTTGCCTTGTTAATACAACATTTAAATTGCGGGTGTTCTAAATAACTTGAACCGTGTAATTAATTATCGGGACCCCGGTTCCGCTTAATATTGCCTAATTGCACCACATCTGTGCCATGCCATGCATCATATCATAAGCATGCCAGATCTTCTGCCGTAGTATTAAATATTACATCCGGTGTTTCTTCTAGTGTTTGCTTCTTCGCGGATTAGGCCGATGAGTTGATGCGAGTATCGACAAGTTTTCCAGATATGATCCTTCGGCAGTGTTTCCCTGGCGAGCATTCTCCCTCTTTCTACCTATTTTGCATTTATAGTTTTTATTTCCTCCTGTTATCTATTGCTATCCGTGTCGCGATGCTTTAGTTTCCGTACACCAGTTATATCCCGTGTAGCCTCTATATTGCCTTGGACACCTTCTATTACCTGTGTTTGGTAGATAGCTGGCCTTGCGAGTCGTAGTTGCTTGCTTAAGTGCTGGTTCGTGTCGTTGTTGTTCCACCGTTAACGGAAGGTTGGCTTATGCTTAATGCTGGAGATGCTGTACGGTGCAGTTGATCATGACTTTAAATACATCTATTAAATTGCTGGGATAACTAATGAAAGAGGCACCGGTGGGCAATATAAGCTATTTGGTTTTTCATGTCCACTTGTGTCCCGTAGGCCCTGAGTACTTGATACCTGTTCCTTGACTATCGCACTATCCGCATATGGGACCATGAATCCCCTTAGCCAGAGCTTGATTCATTCTTATTTCTTGGGGCCACAAAGTAGTTTGGGGCTTTATTACTATCCTGTACTTATGCCATGCTTTTCTGCTTTATTTAAGATTGTGCGTGGAGCACCTATACTGTTTTGGATCATGCCACGTTTTCACGGTATCGACAAGCCCAGTCACACTTTCGGGTTCCCAGTCGTTTACAGCCGTCGTCACAAACCCTGGGTCCGTTACGGAGCCGGCCAACTTCGCTATGGTAGCTTAGTGGGGTGGCCTGAAATATTTTATGAATGCTGTTATTGCTTTTTCATGACAGCCTCTTTGTGTTTTGATTTGGTTTTTCAGATGTTGATCGTGTGTGTTGCTATTTGTGCACCCTCAGGTAAATCTTCAAAGCCGTGTCCGCGGTTATGGACGACTTGGAGCACAGTATCTCGATCATAGACAAGCATAACTAAAGTAGTGCTATAAACTTGACTTAATATGTGACTAGTAATCAGCTCAATTATAACAGAATGGATATTAAAAATGCCAACAACTGCTGGATCTGTGTCATGCTATACCTGCCTAGTAAGTATCGCAACTCCAATGGAATGAAATAGAAGTGCCAACAACTGCTGGGTTTTGGGATTCCTCAGGACAATTGTAACTGACTAGTAAATGTTCCAACTACAATGGAATGGTTAACTAAAACTGCCCACTACTTATGCTATCAGGATGACTCATGATACCTATATCTGACTAGTAATTGCTACAACTAAAATGGAATGAGTAAAACTGCCAACTGTGTGAGTTCCTCGGTTTGACTTCCTCGTTTGGTCTCGAGGGGGGAATACCAGGATGGGTATGATTGGTGTTAGTATCATGTTGGGCCCTAATAGGTCTTTCTTACCCCTCTCTAATAGCCGACAGTGGTTTCGAGTCTCTATAGGTTGTTTAGTGCATGCTTCGCTGCCGCTTCAGTCCACCATACCTATGTAGGCGAGAGCCGCCGAATTCTAGCCTCACCCTGTACTGGCCTCAGTACTGACGCTCCTCTTTTTCCCTTCGCCCTTTGTCGGCACCCCTTTTGTTTAGCAGGTACGAGTTCGACGTCATTAGCAGGGTTACCCTTCCGGCTTGGCCTGGGCAGGGTTATGGACGCCATTGGTTATTCTTCAGGGCTCTTAGCCCCATTTGCATCTTATCCGTACTCGGATGTTGTATCGTTTTCGAGGTGATTTGGATCTTTGAACTGTATATCTGTATCCTTGACTCGATGAGTCGTTGTTGTATATATATGTTCTGTGGGTCCCATCGTGGGCTATTGTGTAATGATATTACTTCGTTTTCCACCCGCAAGAAAGTGCCTGGTGGGCGTCTTTGAATCGTTTCTATGCGGGTTTGGCGGGAAGCGCTAAAACTTGCAAAGGGCCGATTCGAGGGTGTTACACATCATGAGTATTTAGTCGTACCTTTTGGTCTGACCAATGCACCAGCAATATTCATGAATTTGATGAACAAAATCTTCATGCCTTACTTGGACAAGTTTGTCATAATATTCATTGACGATATTTTGATATACTCTAAGGATAAAGAAGAGCATGTAGAGCATTTGAGAATAGCATTGCAAATCCTAAGAGAACATAAGCTTTATGCTAAGTTCAGTAAGTGTGAATTCTGGTTGGACGAAGTAGAGTTTCTTGGTCATGTGATCAGTAAGGATGGAATTGCTATAAATCCATCCAACGTTCAATCAGTACTGGAATGGAAGGCACCAACCAATGTAAAGAAAATCCAAGGTTTCTTAGGTATGGCCGGATATTATCGGAGGTTCATTGAAGGTTTTTCCAAGATAGCTGGACCAATGACCAAATTGTTAAGAAAGAATACACCTTTCATATGGGATGAGAAGTGCGAAGCGAATTTTCAAGAGTTGAAGACCAGATTAACTACCGCACCAATCCTAGCAGTTCCGGAACCAGGAAAAGATTACACGGTATATTGTGATGCCTCCAAGGAAGGATTAGGTTGCGTGGTTATGCAAGATCGTAAGGTAATTGCTTATGGATCTAGGCAACTGAAACCACATGAAGTGAATTATCCAACCCATGATTTAGAGTTAGTAGTAGTAGTCTTTGCTTTAAAAGGATGGAGACATTTTATCTATGGGGCAAGATGTGAGTTATACACTGACCACAAAAGTCTCAAATATTTCTTCACTCAAAAGGAATTAAATATGAGACATAAGCGTTGGTTGGAGTTAATTAAAGATTATGATCTAGCAATTAATTATACCCCTGGAAAAGCAAATGTTGTGGCAGATGCCTTAAGTTGGAAAAGCATAGATACGAACCCATGAATAGAGAACTGCCAAAAGAACTACAGATGGACTTGGAAAGGTTGGAATTACAATTTATAAGTACAACAGGTCTTGGAGGATTAGCTACCATGTGAGTAATTGAAGAACAGAGTAGTGATCTTCGACATGAAATCTTTAGACATCAAGGTGAAGACCCTTTCTTTGCTGAAGAAGTTCGAAGAATCTCTCAAGGTCAAACATTAGTTTTTCACCTAGGAGATTATGGATCTTTATGGTTTCAAAACCGTCTTTGTGTACCAGATGTGCCAGAAATTCATGAGGTGATACTTCGGGAAGCCCATGAAACACCATATTCCATTCATCCAGGAAGTACAAAGATGTACATGGATTTAAAAGACTTGTTTTGGTGGAATAATATGAAAAGAGATGTTGCAAAGTACGTATCTGAATGCCATACTTGCCAAAGGGTTAAAGCAGAACATCAAAGTCCAGCAGGACCATTACAACCTTTAGAAATTCCAGAATGGAAGTGGGAAGAAATTGGAATGGATTTTATCACAGGGTTACCCATGACACCGAAGCGGAAGGATATGATATGGGTGATTGTTGATAGACTCACAAGAAGTGCTCATTTTATTCCAGTAAACAAGAAGGATAATGCCGAAAAATTAGTAGAAATCTATATCAAAGAAATTGTGAGTAAGCACGGGGTACCCAAGAGGATTGTGTCAGACAGAGGATTTGTGTTTACATCAGCATTTTGGAAGCGATTACATGAAGCACTTGGTTCAAAGTTGGATTTCAACACAGCTTATCATCTAGAAACTGGAGGCCAGACAGAAAGGACCAACCAAATATTAGAAGACATGCTTAGAGCTTATGCATTAGATTTGGAGGTTCGTGGGAAGATCATCTACCATTGGCAGAATTTTCCTACAATAATAGCTATCAGAGTAGTCTGAACGCAACACCTTACCAAGTACTATACAGAAGGAAGTGTAGATCGCTTATATGTTGATATGAACCTGGTAGTAGCACGGAATTTGCACCAGACCATATCAAGGAAAAGCAAAATATCATTGATATTATCAGGGATCGATTGAAGATAGCTCAGAGTCGACAGAAGAGTTATGGCGATCAAAGCCGAAGATAATGGCATCCAGAAGTGGGGGATATGGTATATCTCAAAGTAAGTCCGATGAAGGGAGTAAAGAGATTCGGAGTTAAAGGAAAACTAAGACCAAGATATATTGGACCATTCAAGATACTGAGTCCGAACAGAACAATAGCTTATGCTCTGGAGTTACCAAAGAGGCTAGCTCAGGTTCACAATGTGTTCCATGTTTCACAACTCCGGAAATGTCTTAAAGTTCCCGATGATGCTATCATACATCAAGATATTGAGTTACAAGCAGATTTGACTTATGTCGAGAAACCCTGTAAGATTCTAGAGGAAAACTATAAAAGGTTGAGAAACAGGGCAATCAAATACTGCAAAGTACAATGGGAACATCACCTAGAGCGAGAAGCCACATGGGAGAAAGAGGATGACTTAAGAGAAGCTTATCCAGAGCTATTCAAGTACTCATCCGCAAACTTCGGGACGAAGTTTAATTTAAGGGGGAAGTCTGTAACACCCCAGCATTAGGATCCAACAAAGGGTAGAATTAGGAATCTAAGATTGTGCATGCATGCATCTGTAAAATCAGGGTAAATTTTTCGCCAAACAAAACTCTAAAGGGATCAGAGTTTCTTTCACTAACTGGAGGTAGGAATAGCTCTTGTTAGTGGATGCTATGAATTTTCACATGACCTTTAGGAATTATTAAGTTTTGGGGAAGTTATTTTGAATTCAAATTTGAAAATTTAAATCAATTTGAAAATATTTAAGATTTGGAAGTCAGGAATATTAATTTGTTTTCCAAAATACTTTTTGAACATTATTTGATTAAATCATAGATATAGTAAACAACAATAAGGATCTGAGAAAGGAAAATGAGATAAGAAATGAATTCTTATTTCTTGATTACATAACAACATTACAAATTGTAATAATACATTCAAAGTAGATGATTAAAGAGAATGGAAATACGACTTTATTCTCTTATAATAAATCTTTACAGGATTCTTTACAAAAAAGAATAAAGGAAAAAAGATTGCATTTAAGATATATGCTATTCAGTATTCCTAGACTAAATCTCGTATCTCTAGATCTTGTTCCTGCACATAAGAGAAAACAAAAAAAATAAAACAAAGGTTAATTTGTTAGTGTTTACTCTTAGTAGTGAACAGTGAAGTGCATTGTTCAAATTACATCATTGAGTCATTAAAAGGGGCAAGTTTCACCAGGCAGTAAAAAGTGAAAAGGGTAACAGGTGGAGATATTTCCACTTGAGCTGATCCACACGACCAGTACACACAGACACATAACTTAGTCATAGAATGCATGCAGTGTGCTGTCGATACAGCAGCAGCTCTACTAGCACTCAAGTAGAGCACTCAGCCAACGCTCATCCACAGCCAGCATCACTCTCCTTCTCAAGCACACACTCAGACTTCATCGACCTCAGCAAAGCATCCACAAAATCACCAGCCACTCTACCAAATTGACCACTAGTTCACCACAACATTGTGACATAAGGAGGGGGTGGTGCAGAAGGATAGCAAGGGCAACTTCCAGATCACAGGAGACAAGGAGGAGCAGGCGCAGAACCAGGAGGTGTAGGCCAAGATCCAACTAGCAGAGCAGGCTAGCAAGATCAAGCAACCAGATTAACTAGCAACAACACCAACCACTCCACTGTTGTGGTGAGTAATATAAAACCTTCACATGATCTAACTATCTTATCCAGATAAGAAGTCATGTGTTGTTCTATACTAAACCTCTTAGAAATCACCCAAGTGGGGTGTATCCATCATAGAGGAATTAGAGCTAAAGCCAAGCAATACATCTGTGCAAATAATATTAGGATCTCAGACCAGCATCACTGATCCTGGATATAAAAATTATATTTCATCTTCCAATATAAATATAGCCAAGGTTATGAACTCCAAGCACATCTCTTAACAGAGTAGCACCATAGAATCCATAGATCTTATGGATCCATAAAAGCACAACCACTATTTCATCCAAAGGATTCTAGAAGCAGTAACTGGTATTAATACCAGAACATAACTATGAGGGACAACCAGATAGGGAACTAGTTCCTATGCCTCAGACCAGCATCACATGCATAAAACAATTGGTGAATATCATAAGCCAACATATACAGTAAGGGTTTTCAAAGCAATTAAGCATCAAGTCATTCTGGAACATTTGTAAACCAAAGCCAGTACTAGAGCAAACCCTGTGTACCATTCCTAGGAGGTGTCACTAGGATTTGTTCTAACCCAAGCAAAGCTTACCCAAAGATTACATAATCCAGGTTATCTAACAGTTAATCATCTTCCCAATACATTAATTAGAAATCATTGTTTTCACAGAAGAACTATCAACAGAGAGCATCCCAACTCTAGCATAACAGTGAGTCTCAATCCAATATAATGAACCCATCACATATGCAACAAGGGTACTGACATAAGGATTCAGTATAATTTCACAGAGGGTTCTCTGACAGAGAACAAGGTGGCAACAACATAATCTGCAGGGTAGGAACCCTATGGTTCATATATGAACCCTAGACAAGGGGGCTAATCATGTTAATCATGCTAGGGAAGTTAGATATTGCACAAGAGAGGAACACTAAGGGGACGAACCCAAACTTACTCGGGGTCCTTGCAAAAGTAATTGAAGAGGAAGGAGAGGAGTGGCCGGTGGCAGTGTAGAAGCGGCGGTACGGGGAGCACCCCGTAGGGGCGCTGCAACCCACGCCTGCATCCCGTCAGAACCAGCCGGAGATGAAGGGAAGCGTACCGTCAGTACCTCGGCGCACCATCGCCAAAGATCCAGGGCGGACAAACCCTAACCCTAGCCTCGAGCAGGGGTCAGCACGGCCAGGAGAGGACCCCATCAGCAGATCTGCTCAGACAGAACGAAGGGGCAACATTAACTTAGACATCTTGCACCGTGGCAGAGGCAACGGCGGCCGGACCAGGCCGGAATCGTGCGCGATGGCGGCAGTGAGCGGAGGAGGTGACCGCGTGAGTGAGAGAGAGAGAGGGGAGAGGAGAGTGAGAGCATGGGGGTACTGGGCCCGTGGGCAGCCTAGTACTACCCTAGTGGACTTAACCGGGCCGTGTGGGCTGATGGCCCAAAATATATCGAGCTCGTTGGGGAACCCCAAGAGGAAGGTATGATGAGCATAGTAGCAAGTTTTCCCTCAGTTATGAAACCAAGGTAATCAATCCAGTAGGAGCAAGGAAACACCTCCAAGGTGTTGCTAGCTGAACTTTGGCAGGGCGCACTACCGGTGCCAGCAGCAACGTGGAAACCTGCACAGCACAACCACAGAACTCTTCCCCCAACTTATAGCGAGGTTCTCAATCTCACAGGTTTTGCTGAAAACAAAGGATTAAATGTACTGTGTGGAAGAAAGTAACAGTTTGCAGAAAGTAAACAGAAAGTAGTAAACAGTTGTAGATTGATGATAAAAGAAAGGACCGGGGTCCATAGTTCACTATTGGTGGCTCTCCTTAAGATAGATGACATGTTGGGTGAATAAATTAAAACGGTGCAATTGACAAACATCGAGAAAGAAATATGCATATACTACTCATCTTGACTACTTTGAGACTTGATTGGGCATTACAACATTATACGTAGACTATAATCCAACTACATCTATGACTAATAATCCACCTTCAGGTTATCATCCGAACCCCCTCTAGTATTAAGTTGCAAGCAACAGATAATTGCATTACACATTGCATGTAAAGTAAACAATATGATTGTTCTATGATCAAAGGATTGTTGTTTTCTCCCTAGTAGCAACAACACATCTAGTACCTTAGATATTTCTGTCACTTCCCTAGATTACTAGAGGCATGAACCCACTATCGAGCATAAATACTAACTCTTGGAGTTGCTAGCATCTACTTGGCCAAGATAGCTACTAACAACGGAAAGCATGCAAGATCACAAATAACAAATACATGATAGAATCAATAATCAATCTAAAATACCATATCAATATCCATCGGATCCCTGCAAACACAACATGTAGGAATTACAAATAGATGATCTTGATCATGAACGGAGCTCACAAGATCTAAACATGATAGCACAAAGGAGGAGAACTAGCCATCTAGCTACTACATGGACCCGTAGTCCAGAGATGAACTACTCACGCATCACACCGGAGGCTTGCATGATGATGAAGAAGTCCTCCAGGGTGAATTCCCCTCTCCGGCAGGGTGCCGGGAAGAGCTTCAGATCCCTCCCGATCTAGGAATGGAGATGATGGTGGCTACAGACTCTTTCATGGAATTTTGATCCAGTACTTATGGTTTCTATATCGGAGGCATCTTATAGGCGAAAGGGGAGGCCGAGGGGGTGCCGGAGGCGGCCAAACCGACCCCTGGCGCGGGCCAGGCTGGGCCGTGCGGCCAGGTGGTGTGGCAGCCCCCTGGCCCCTCCCCGTCTCGTATTCTGGCTCCGTGTGTCCCTCGGTGAAAAACTAACTTTGGCTTTTGTCCCGTCCAATTCCGAGAATATTCATTTTCTGACTTTCCTGGAACCAAAAACAGCAGAAAACAGGCAACTAGCACTGTGGCTCTTGTTAATAGGTTAGTCCAAGAAAGTGTATAAAAAGTACTCCAAAGTTGGAACAAAACATAAGAAAGTAGATAAAACCAAGCATGGAACATCCAAAATTATGGATACGTTTGTAACATATCAACATCCCCAAGATTAACTCCTGCTCGTCCTCGAGTAGGTAAGTAATAAAAAGAAAGAATAATTTTTGAGGTGACATGCATCATCATAAACTTGATCAAAGTATTTGTAAAACAATGATAGATGGGATCATAGTACTTCAATCATAACATGAAAGGCAAAGTTCTAACTATAAGACATAGCAACTATGTTGCAACATGAAAAGGCACAAACAAAAGATTCATGAATAACAATGCTTTGCAAGACGTTTGTTTGTTTCACATAAAGAAAACATAGCATAGTATCATTCAACTTGTCCCTCATAGAGTAGCAAACATAAATGCATAGGACACCTTCAAAGTTCATAAGAGTGACTAGATACAAATAGTTTAAAACAAGCAATATCAAAGTTATGCATCAATCAACATGTCTTGGGACAATGCACATAGAACTAAGAATGGCCACTATGCTCTCAAAGTAGGTGCATAAAGATAGAAGGTGGAGACCCAATAAAAATAAAAGAAAGGCCTTCATAGAAGGAAGTAGGGATTCAAGTTTCATAAAGAGCTTCCAAAAATTATGGTACTTATTAGCTTTCAGCTCTCATTGCCCCTATGGTGTATATGCTTGACGAAGTATAAGTTGGAAATCTCATGTCCCTTGAATACGAGGGCCGCTCCTCATACTACTCAAGTTTAGTTACCGGTAAGTTCTTGTCATAGTAAGTACATGTGTATCATAGAGAACCGCCAACGGGGTACCCCTTGCCCGATGATATGGAAGAATCCCCATATCGAAATGACAAGGCAAGCAAACAACAAGCATCTCAGCAATCTTCTTATTTACCATGGGAAAATGGAGCTATAACTTTAGAGATGTTGCAACCATCAAGATCAAAATCATAATTATCATCTAAAGTAGTAGAGCTATTACATCACTAGTTGTAGTGATAGTAGAAACACTAATGTTTCTAGCAATTTCATCTTCTCTTTCCCACTTAGCATACAATTCAGCTAATAGTCTGACATTTTCATCAATTCTAACTTGTATGGCATTAGTAGCAGCAAAGGGATTATCATTAGTTTCAGGTTTAGCAGCCATTTTATTCAAAGAAGATTGAGCTTTAGCCAATGATGCTATATTTCTTTCAGCATTATAGAGTTTTTCCTCAATAGTTTCATTGAAAGCAGTTTGTTTACTCATAAAATCTTTAAGCATAACTTCAAGTTCAGAGGGTGCACTCTTATTATTGTTGTAGGAATTTCCATAAGCATTACCATTGTTGGGAGGATATGGCCTATAATTGTTGTTACCAAAATTATTCCTGTAGGCATTGTTGCTAAAATTGTTATTTCTTATAAAGTTCACATCAACTTGCTCTTCTTGAGCAACCAAAGAGGCTAAAGGAACATGATTTGGATCAATATGAGCTTTCCCATTAACAAGAATAGACATAATAACATCAATTTTATCACTCAAGGAAGAGGTTTCCTCAACAGAATTTACCTTCTTACCTTGTGGAGCTCTTTCAGTGTGCCATTCAGAATAGTTAACCATCATATTATCCAGAAGCTTTGTTGCAGCACCCAAAGTAATGGTCATAAAGGTACCTCCAGCAGCAGAATCCAATAGATTTCTTGCGGAATAGTTCAATCCTGCATAAAAAGTTTGGATAATCATCCAAATAGTCAGTGCATGAGTGGGACAATTCTTTACCAAAGATTTCATTCTTTCCCAAACTTGAGCAACATGTCCATTATCAGATTGTTTAAACTTCATTATTTCACTTCTCATAGATATAATCTTAGCAGGAGGATAGTGATGGCTCAATGCACGGCGCCCAGAAAAATGCTTGTTGGTGGTGTTGATGTAGAGCTCGTTGGGAACCCCAAGAGGAAGGTATGATGAGCACAACAGCAAGTTTCCCTCAGTATGAAACCAAGGTTTAATTGAACCAGTAGGAGCAAGGAAACACCCCAAAGGTGTTACTAGCTGAGCGTTGGCAGGGCGCACTACCGGTGCTAGTAGCAACGTGGAGACCTGCACAACACAACCACAAAACTTTGTCCCCAACTTGCGATGAGGTTGTCAATCTCACCGTGTTTTGCGGAAAGCAAAGGGTTAAACGTATCGAATGGAAAGAAGTAAAAGTTTGCAGAAAGTAAACACAAAGCAGTAAACAGTTTATTGATTGTATGTAAAGAAAAGGACCAGGATCCATAGTTCACTAGAGGTGGCTCCCCTTAGATAGATAACATGCTGGGTGAACAAATTACAGCGGGGCAATTGACAAACACCGAGAAAGCAATACATGCATATACTAATCATCCTGACTCCTTTGAGACTTGATTGGGCATTACAACATAATACATAGACTGCCATCCAACTGCATCTATGACTAATAATCTACCTTCAGGTTATCATCCGAACCCCCTCCAATATTAAGTTGCAAGCAACATATTATTAATTTACGAACTGCGTGCAAAGTAAACAATACGATTGTTCTATGAACAAAGGATTGTTGTTTTCTCCCTAGTAGCAACAGAAAATCTAGTACCTTAGAGATTTCTGTCACTTCCCCAGATTACCAGAGGCATGAACCCACTATCGAGCATAAATACTAACTCTTGGAGTTGCTAGCATCTACTTGGCCAAGATAGCTACTAACAACGGAAAGCATGCAAGATCACAAATAACAAAGACATGATAGAATTAATAATGAATCTGAAATAGCATCTCAATATCCATCGGATCCCCACAAACACAACATGTATGAATACAAATAGATGATCTTGATCATGAACAGAGCTCACAAGATCTAAACATGAAAGCACAAAGGAGGAGAACCAGCCATCTAGCTACTACATGGATTCGTAGTCCAAGGATGAACTACTCACGCATCACACTGGAGGCTTGATGGTGATGAAGAAGGCCTCCAGGGTGAATTCCCCTCTCCGGCAGGGTGCCGGGAAGAGCTTCATATCCCTCCCGATCTAGGGATGGAGATGACAGCGGCTACAGACTCTTTCATGGATTTTTGATCAGGTACCTAGGGTTTTCGTCCCGAGGGCAATATATAGGCGCAAGGAGAGGCCGAGGGGGTGCTTGGGCTGGCCACACCACCCCCTGGCGCGGGCCAGGCCTGGCCGCATGGCCAGGTGGTGTGGCCACCCTCTGGCCCTTCTCCGTCTCGTATTCTGGCACTTGATCCCTTCCGGAAAAATAGGCACTTTGATTTTTGTCCCGTCCAATTCCGAGAATATTCATTTTCTGACTTTCCTGGAACCCAAAACAGCAGAAAACAGGCAGCTGGCACTATGGCACTTGTTAATAGGTTAGTCCAAGAAATCATATGAAAAGTACTCCAAAGTTGGAACAAAACACAAGAAAGTGGATAAAACCAAGCATGGAACATCAAAAATTATAGATACATTTGCAATGTATCAACATCCCCAAGCTTAACTCCTGCTCGTCCTAGAGTAGGTAAGTGATAAAAAGAAAGAATAATTTTTGAGGTGGCATGCACCATCAAAGACTTGATCAAAGTATTTGTAAAACATTCAAAGCTGGGATCATAGTACTTCAATCATAACATGAAAGACAAAGTTCTAGCAATAAGCAAAGAAGCTATGATGCAAAATGAAAAGGCACAAACAAAAGATTCATGAATAACAATGCTTTGCAAGACGTTTGTTTGTTTCACATAAAGAAAACATAGCATAATAGTATTCAGCTTGTCCCTCAATAGAGTAGCAAATATAAATGCATAGGACACCTTCAAAGTTCATAAGAGTGACTAGATATAATAGTTTAAAACAAGCAATATCAAAGTATGCATCAATCAACTAGTCTTGGGACAATGCACATAGAACTAAGAATGGCCACTATGCTCTCAAAGTAAGTGCATAAAGATAGAAGGTGGAGACTCAATATAATGGTGGAAGAAAGGCCTTTTGTAAAAGGAAGTAGGGATTCAAGTCTCATAAAGAGCTTCCAAAAATTATGGTACTTATAGCTTTCAACTCTCATTGCCCCTATCATAAGCATCTTGAAGTGATTAAGGTTAAAGTGAACAAACTATGGTGTACATGCTTGACAAAGTATAAGTCAGAAATCTCATGTCCCTTGTATACGAGGGCCTCTCCTCATGCTACTCAAGTTTAGTCACCGGTAAGTTCTTGTCATCGTAAGTACATGTGTATCATAGAGAACCGCCAATGGGGTACCCCTTGCCTGATGATACGTAAGAATCCCCATATCAAAATGACAAGGCAAGCAGACAACGAGCATCTCAACATTCTTCTTATTTACCATGGGAATATGGTGCTTTTTTCTCTCTTTCCTCTTTTCATAGTATCTCTTTTTTTTCTTTTCTCTTTTTCTCAATATAGGACTCTTTTTTTATAAGAAGAATGCTTCATAGACAGCTCATTATGGTTACGCTGCAGGTTTCCACCATGTCAGCATGGATTAGACCAGCGGCCCAGGCGTTTCTCTAACACATATACATAACTCCATGGACTTACAAGCTCCACTTTCATTTCACACCGACGACATACATATACAAAAGAGCATGATATCAACTAGGTACAAGTACCAAGTGCAATGTTGAAAGTGTTCCCCATGAAAGCATGGTTCTGCTAATTCCCAACAAATAAGTGCAAGCATATACAACATAGACGACACAATGGTTCAAGTTTATTAAGGGCAAGAAAAGTAAAGTGTGCCATCAAGTTCGTGAGAGCTTTAATCACTAGTTTTCTCATAACAAGTGGAAGGTAAAGAAAAGCATGAATATACTTGGAATAGCTAAGCTAGTAGGTAGGTATGGTGGACTCTTTGGAATAACTTGGTTTAGGGAGTTGGATGCATGAGTGGAACTCATACTTTGTTGTGGAGGCTAGCAAAAGACTGGGAGCGACAAACTAAGAGAGCAATAATGGCCATAATCATGGAGAGCGACAAAACATCATTGATCAAAGCATAAAGTGATACTACAAGTTGAAAACTAAAGGATCATAAAGGATATGGTGACTTTGGATAGTCATAACATGGTGTGAGCATGTGCCAAGTTAACCCAAATAAAGCATCAAAGGAGAATACCACTATACTATGCTTTAATATGCTAAAACAACGCATGATTCATCCAAGGCACATTAAGCAATATCAATTGTTTATAACAAGTCATGCTATAGCAAATAATACTAAGCATCAATCCAAAACAATATCAAGCATGGCATGACAAAGCATAGGCCACAGTCAAAAACAAGCACTTTTTACCACATAAGCATGAACTTTCCTACTCTTTTCCAAACCAAACCAAACTATTTGGAAACGAATGTATGAAAGAGGGGGTCCAACCAACTTATTCAGAAAACTAAGAAAACCAAAGCAAACTAAAAACCAAAATGAAAGCGAAAAAGAAGACGCTCCAAGAAAAACACAACTGTGCATGAAACAATAAAAATGAAGCGTTTGGAAGAAACCTGGAATTTTTATTGATGAAGAAGGGGATGCCTTGGGCATCCATAAGCTTTGACGCTTGTAATTCTTGGATATTTCTTAGGGTGACACGCGTGGCATCCCCAAGCTTGATCTTTAGTCCATCCTTCATCTCATTACTCATTCCTTCCATACACCTAAAATTTTTCCTTCATACAAAACTTCACACAATCTCATTAGCAACATTAGTGCACTTAAGATAAATAAGTCTTAAGGTTCAGTTCTAACACCAAATAAACTTCCATTAGGACTCTAGATACTGTAGCACTTCCCTCAAAAAGCTCAACTCCCCAAAAGAACTCAAAAAGGAACCCACAAGAAGCAAATGCAGAAAATGGCAGAAATCTGTCAAAACAGACCAGCAGGAAAAGACGATTTTTTTCGAAGACCTTCCGTTGCTCAAATAAAAAAGTGTTGAACTAACTAAAGTTACATAACAACCTGGGGCATAATAAAAAAAATTTACAGCTCAATCCGACATACAGAGCTCTCTCACGAATTTTTACGGTGAAGCACAAAAATCTGTTTCGGGACAGCAACTTTCCCAATCATTACTTCACTCTCATTAGAGGTTACTCTTGGCACAAAAATCAAATAAAAAGGATAAGGATCGGTTATTACTTCCAAGACTCATCTAAAACTTTTGGGTTATCTCCCAATAAGTACTTTTCTTTAACGCCTTTAAGTTAGGCTTAAGAAGCAAAGAAAGGATCAAGTGTTCTCAAATGAAGAAGCATCAAGAACAAATTTTGTTTTCATAGGAGAAGCAAAAGAAATCTTTTCTCTCTTTTTAGGGAAGTGTTTTATACCTTTCTTGAGTGGGAGTTGATATTTAATGGCGCCTTCTTTCATATCAATGATGGCACCAACAGTTATAAGAAAAGGTCTTCCCAAAGTAATAGGACAAGAATCATTGTATTCAACATCCAAAACATAGAAATCTACGGGGACATAGGAATCGTTAACCATAATAAGAACATCATTAAGACTCCCCATGAGTTTGTTTTTAGCATTATGATCAAGTGGGACATTCAAATAACAATCTTTAAGAGGAGGCAAATCAAGCATATCATAAATCCTTCTAGGCATAATAGAAACACTACTATCAAGATCACATAAAGCTTTGAAATCAAAGTCATTCAATTTCATATTAATGATGGGTTCCCAACCATCTTTTCTTCTTTAATCTTTATGAGAGCATCAGTAATGTGTTTTGTAAAGGCCATGTTCATAGCACTAGCATTAGGACTTTTAGCAAGCTTTTGTAGGAACTTAATAACTTCAGAGATGTTGCAACCATCAAGATAAAAATCAACTTTATCATCTAAAGTAGTAGAACTATTACTAGCCTCAACACTAGTGGTGGTAATAGTAGAAACACTAATGTTTCTAGAAATTTCATCTTCTCTTTCCCACTTAGCATGTAATTCAGCTAATAGTCTAACATTTTCATCAATTCTTACTTGTATGGCATTAGTAGCTGTAAAGGGATTCTCATTAGTTTCAGGTTTAGCAGCCATTTTGTTAATCAATGAAGATTGAGCTTTAGACAAAGATGATATATTTCTTTTAGCATTAGAGAGTTTCAATTGTAAACCAGGAATTTCCCTATTTAGACTCTCAAGTTGATGGCTAATGTTCTTCAAAATGATAGATTGTTCCTCCATAGTTTTAGTAAATAGTTTATTTTTCTCATATTGCATTTGCATGAAGTTTTTAGTGGCTCTTTCAACTTCTAAAATTCTTCCTTCACTAGGTAATTCAGGTTTACCATTATAGCCATAAGTATTACTAGGAGGGTAGGGCCTATAATTATTGTTACTAGAATTGTTCCTATAAGCATTATTACCATAAGCATTGTTGCCAAAATTGTTATTTCTTATGAAGTTCACATCAGCTTGCTCTTCTTGAGCAACCAAAGAGGCTAAAGGAACATTATTTGGATCAATATGGGCTTTCCCATTAACAAGCATAGACATAATTATATCAATCTTATCACTCAAGGAGGAGGTTTCCTCAACAGAATTTACCTTCTTACGTTGTGGATCTCTCTCAGTATGCCATTCAGAATAATTAACCATCATATTGTCCAAAAGTTTTGTTGCAGCACCCAAAGTGATGGTCATAAAGGTACCTCCATCAGCTGAGTCCAATAGGTTCCTTGAAGAATAGTTCAATCCTGCATAAAAAGTTTGGATGATCATCCAAGCAGTCAGTCCATGAGTGGGACAACTCTTTACCAAAGATTTCATTCTTTCCCAAGCTTGAGCAACATGTTCATTATCAAGTTGTTTAAACTTCATTATTTCACTTCTCATGGATATAATCTTAGCAGGAGGATAGTATTTTCCAATAAAAGCATCTTTGCACTTAGTCCAAGAATCAATACTATTCCTAGTTAAGGAATTTAACCATTCTTTAGCTTTTCCTCTCAAAGAGAAAGGAAACAATTTCAGCTTAATAATATCACCATCTATATCCCTATGCTTTTGCATCTCACAAAGTTCAACAAAGTTATTTAGATGGGAAGCAGCATCTTCATTACCAATACCAGAAAATTGTTCTCTCATAACAAGATTGAGCAAAGCAAGTTTTATCTCAAAGAAAGTATTTTCAGCCACACAACTTAGTGTTTTCAAGAGTAGTCATTTTTTTGGGTTTTCAAATAAGAAAGCAAACTTGCAAAACTAATTTTTTTGTGTTTTTGAAGAACAAAACAAGCAAACAAAGCAAAAAAAGAAACTAAGCAAAACAAAAACAAGAAAGTAAAGAGATTGGTTATGAGGGACTCCCCTTGTGAATATGTCCTTGACTCCCCGGCAACGGCGCCAGAAAAATGCTTGATGGCTCAATGCACGGCGCCCAGAAAAATGCTTGTTGGCGGTGTTGATGTAGAGCTTGTTGGGAACCCCAAGAGGAAGGTATGATGAGCATATCAGCAAGTTTCCCTCAGTCTGAAACCAAGGTTTAATCGAACCAGTAGGAGCAAGGAAACACCCCAAAGGTGTTACTAGCTGAGCTTTGGCAGGGCGCACTACCGGTGCTAGTAGCAACGTGGAGACCTGCACAACACAACCACAGAACTTTGTCCCCAACTTGCGATTAAGTTTTCAATCTCACCGTGTTTTGCGGAAAACAAAGGATTAAACGTATCAAATGGAAAGAAGTAAAACTTTGCAGAAAGTAAACACAAAGCAGTAAAAGATTGTAGATTGTATGTAAAAGAAAAGGACCGGGATCCATAGTTCACCAGAGGTGGCTCTCCTTAAGATAGATAACATGCTGGGTGAACAAATTACAGCGGGGCAATTGACAAACACCGAGAAAGCAATACATGCATATACTAATCATCTTGACTCCTTTGAGACTTGATTGGGCATTACAACATAATACATAGACCGCCATCCAACTGCATCTATGACTAATAATCCACCTTCAGGTTATCATCCGAACCCCCTCCAGTATTAAGTTGCAAGCAACAGATTATTGCTTTACGAACTGCGTGTAAAGTAAACAATACGATTATTCTATGAACAAAGGATTGTTGTTTTCTCCCTAGTAGCAACAACACATCTAGTACCTTAGAGATTTCTGTCACTTCCCCAGATTACTAGAGGCATGAACCCACTATCGAGCATAAATACTAACTCTTGGAGTTGCTAGCATATCAGCCAGTGAAGGCACACAACTTAGTATTTTCAAGAGTAGTCATTTTTGTGTGTTTTTAATAAAGAAAGCAAACTTGTAAAACTATTTTTTTTGTGTTTTTGATAAAGAAACAAGCAAACAAAGCAAAAGTAAACTAAGCAAAACAAAAAATAACAAAGTAAAGAGATTGGTTATGAGGTACTCCCCTTGTGAAGATGTCCTTGACTCCCCGGCAACGGCGCCAGAAAAAGTTCTTGATGACCCAAAATATATCAAACTCGTTGGGGAACCCCAAGAGGAAGGTATGATGAGCACAACAACAAGTTTTCCCTCAGTTATGAAACCAAGGTTATCAATCCAGTAGGAGCAAGGAAACACCTCCAAGGTGTTGCTAGCTGAACTTTGGCAGGGCGCACTACCGGTGCTAGCAGCAACGTGGAAACCTGCACAACACAACCACAAAACTCTGCCCCCAACTTACAGTGAGGTTCTCAATCTCACCGGTTTTGCTGAAAACAAAGAATTAAACGTACTGTGTGGTAGAAAGTAATAGTTTGCAGAAAGTAAACAGAAAGCAGTAAACAGTTGTAGATTGATGATAAAATAAAGGACCGGGGTCCATAGTTCACTAGTGGTGGCTCTCCTTAAGATAGATGACATGTTGGGTGAACAAATTACAGCGGTGCAATTGACAAACATCAAGAAAGCAATATGCATATACTACTCATCTTGACTCCTTTGAGACTTGATTTGGCATTACAACATTATACATAGACTGTAATCCAACTGCATCTATGACTAATAATCCACCTTCAGGTTATCATCCGAACCCCCTCTAGTATTAAGTTGCAAGCAACAGATAATTGCATTATGCATTGCGTGTAAAGTAAACAATACAATTGTTCTATGAACAAAGGATTGTTGTTTTCTCCCTAGTAGCAATAGCACATCTAGTACCTTAGAGATTTCTATCACTTCCCCAGATTACTAGAGGCATGAACCCACTATCGAGCATAAAGACTAACTCTTGGAGTTGTTAGCATCTATTTGGCCAAGATAGCTACTAACAACAGAAAGCATGCAAGATCACAAATAACAAAGACATGATAGAATCAATAATCAATCTGAAATAGCATCTCAATATCCATCGGATCCCCGCAAACACAACATGTAGGAATTACAAATAGATGATCTTGATCATGAACGGAGCTCACAAGATCTAAACATGATAGCACAAAGGAGGAGAACCAGCCATCTAGCTACTACATGGACCCGTAGTCCAGAGATGAACTGCTCACGCATCACACCAGAGGCTTGCATGATGATGAAGAAGGCCTCCAGGGTGAATTTCCCTCTCCGGCAGGGTGCCAGGAAGAGCTTCATATCCCTCCCGATCTAG
This sequence comes from Avena insularis, assembly GCA_023614405.1. Classification (NCBI taxonomy): domain Eukaryota; kingdom Viridiplantae; phylum Streptophyta; class Magnoliopsida; order Poales; family Poaceae; genus Avena; species Avena insularis. The sequence goes on from CM042694.1 coordinate 383,699,677, forward strand.
GGATGGAGATGACGGCAGCTACAGACTCTTTCGTGGAATTTTGATCCGGTACTTAGGGTTTCTATATCGGAGGCATCTTATAGGCGAAAGGGGAGGCCGAGGCGGTGCCAGAGGCGGCCAGACCACCCCCTGGCATGGGCCAGGCTGGGCCGCACGGCCAGGTGGTGTGGCGGCCCCCTAGCCCCTCTCCGTCTCGTATTCTGGCTCCGTGTGTCCCTCGGTGAAAAACTGACTTTGGCTTTTGTCCCGTTCAATTCCGAGAATATTCATTTTCTGACTTTCCTGGAAGCAAAAACAGCAGAAAATAGGCAACTGGCACTGTGGCTCTTGTTAATAGGTTAGTCCAAGAAAGTGTATAAAAAGTACTCCAAACTTGGAACAAAACATAAGAAAGTAGATAAAACCAAGCATGGAACATCAAAAATTATGGATACGTTTGCAACGTATCATGGGCCGGGTCAGGTTGGGCCGGGCCCGTATTTTAAAGGAGTTGTTTAAAAGAAATATTTACAAATATGCCCCTAAAACAAAACAACTCTAGAAAAATAAATAAAAATCTTAATAATATAAATAATATATTTATGAACTCACAAAAATATCCCCTATTAAATAAAAATAATTTATAGAGTTTTTGGTAACTAAAAATTAGGTCCATTATTAATATTGTGCCAATTACTTTTGAATTTTATAAAAATATATGAAACACTTAAAATTGAATAAAATTCATTTTTAAGATCCTAAATGGATATACTATCATAGAAAAATACTAATTTGTATTTTTGAAAAGTAAATTCAATGTGATAAAAATAAAGTCTTATTTCCTTAAAGGAATTTTAGTAAATATTTAAAAGAGTAACAAAATTAAGTAAGTTCATTTTTAACGCTTAGAATAATACTTTTCTTTTATTAATTAAAGAAAATAGTAAACTTTTACTAAGAGGGTAAAACACGCAAAGAAGCAGATAATAAACCATTGCATGACATTACTATGCATTACATATTGCTTCTTTAAATATTGTCCTTACCGGGCAATAATGGTTCTTTGTAGAAACCGGAGCTCAAGGTCAAGTGGAAGCATCCAACTTCACTACCTTGCAGTCACAAGGCAAGTACATCACTTGCTCATGTCCTTTGAAGAGTCTTTATCAAAGATATTGCAAATTGTGTGTTATCATCTATGATCTGGAAAAAGAAAATATTATCTTCTCTAATAAAAAAATTGGTTATCATCCAAAGTGATGATAAAGATTGGCAGTGGAACTTAGGTTTCCAACTGCACAAGACACCTTAGGATTAACAACCCATGGCATCAGTGATTCTAGCGCCGTATATTACGCGTTAACCATGAGATTTGGAATGGGATGGAGAAGTCAGCTGTATCTTCTTCCTTTCATATGGAGGCAAGATGACCTTATCGTGACGCTGGGATTCCTTGTGTGGATCCAGCATATGGGTGGGCACCCTTAGGTCCCACGATTTTGGTGTCTAGATTATCTATGAGTGGCTGTTGGAGGTATAGTCAGACCTTTATGGAGTTTGCCAGGGGCATCACCAGCTCATAGAGTCTTCAGGAACTCATCAGGGTTATAGCTTGCCCAAAATGGGGGCTTAACAGAGATGGAGCTTGGCCCGGAGGATCGTGCAGACATATGGGATCGTGGAGAGGGCAGTGATTGGCTTGAATCACCTACTAGGCCCCACATCACGAAATTGTGGATGGGAAAGTACGCCCGGTTGTGCAACAAGGAGTTGATCTCTCATGGGTAAAGCAACGCACCTCTGCAGAGTATAAGAACTATAACTTGTTACTCCCTGTTTCGGGAAGGAGCTACAAACGCGGCAGGAAAGGAACTGCATGAAGTTCGGGTCAACCTATGAAGGCTGATGGGCATAGTTTTGATAATAAAATCAATCTTTGAAGAAATGTTTATGAAAACTGCATAGAGCCAATGACTGATAGTCTGAGGTGGTAGATTGAGCATCAAACTTCCCACCTTGCATATAATGAACTTGCTGGATAATGCTGTTACTCACTCTTTCCTTTAAACCCCTGCTTAGACTCTGCGAATCCAGAAGACCCGTCGATGTACGCAGTTGAAGGACAAGAGGATGTCTACTATGAAGAGCCAGACCTGTCTAGAGGAGTTGAAGGGGTGGACTACAAGATACACTACGGATTGCAGGGCAACGAGTCTGAGTAGTTGTCCTAGTTATTCGTAAACCAATTGAGCCAAGTAGCGGGAACTATATAGAATAAGTTGTTGAGCTCAATTCGAAGTATGAGTTTGGATTTTATATCTTCCGCTGAAACTACTTAAGTTTGGTTTGTAATTTTGTAACACTTGAAGTTGGAACTTCTGGTTTGTAATAATAATGAAGTGTGCATGTTTGTAATATGGACCTGCAATGTTTCTGTTGTACCACTCTGAGGGATGTGATATTTACGGAACGGTGTTCTGTAGATGTCATGTCAACGACTATAGTGTACTACACATGAAGTGGTATGCTGGGTCATCACAGGAAACCTAGCCCAGGTGGGGTCGGGTTCTCTCCTAGCTACTGGCTATGGTGTTGCCTAGGTGGGGCGGACCCATGGGGGAAACCTGGCCCAAGCGGGGTTAGGTTCTCTCCTAGCTGGTGGCTATGGCACTGCCTAGGTGGGGCGGACCCTTGGGGGAAACCTGGCCCAGGCGGGGTCGGGTTCTCTCCCATGTTTGTCAGCAGGTGCTGATGCTTCTTTGGGTGGCATGTCGGAGGTGGAGGTGACACCGACATGACGGAGTGTTCATCATGGTGTCGATGCCCTCGGCACATCCGCCACTGATGACGACTCTCTGGTGAAGGCTATGCGGAGGAAGGCAAAATTAAATGATTCCTAGGGTACTAAGAATTCATCGAAATCCTTCCTTACTTTTTCTACTCCAGTTTTTGTTGATAGGCTAGCCAATGTTGGTATTAGCATGGGTAGATCTATAAAGAAAGTTAATTTTTCTAGTTCTGCTTTGAAACATATGGAGGTTGACCGTTTAACGGTTACTCCTAAGGTTTCTATTTTACGCGACTCTTTACCGATGGAGGAGGAGTTGCATGCCACAATAGATGGTCAACTCCTGTCTCACTTAGTTGGTGAAGTGTTAGAGGTGACCTTTGATAAGACTGGGATGGGTTCATTATACGAGCTGAAAGCTTATGGTCGGAAATCAAAGAGCCAAAAATCTCGCGAGAGGTCTCATGTATCCAAATATCCTATTGTTTCTCAATGAATGGCATGTTTTAAAATAGCAGAGGTCTTCATGACTTGGCTAAACATTTGTTCTTTGCCGATTGTGTGAGAGATCATAAGTTGGATTTTTTTGGATATTTCTGAGACTGGTAGACATGATTTCTCACAAGCCTTACTCAATCGCCTTTCTAGTGGAGTGGACTTTACGTGGGTATCACACCCTCCGAGAGGGAGATCCAGGGGAATCCTGTTAGGCGTTAGAGATGAGACTATGGAAGTTTTAGCTAGTTCGGCTGGAGATTTTTTATTAAACTCCATATCCGTAACAAAGCTGATGATTTTATATGGTCTTTAGTCGCTATCTATGGGGATGCCCAAGATGTTTATAAAGATGACTTTTTGCGTGAGTTGGTTAATCTGGCTAAGGATAATCCGTATCCTATAGTTATAGGTGGAGATTTTAACTTGCTAAGATTCCCTCATGAGAAAAGTCGGGGCCGTTACGATGAACATTGGCCTTTCATGTTTAACATTGTCATAGACAACTTGGACTTAATAGAGGTTACCATGTTAGAAAGACAATTCACCTAGGCTAACAGTCTTCCTGAGCCTACATATGAAAAATTAGATAGAGTTCTTATGGATACCGACTGAGAAGATAAATTCCCTATGGTAATTGTTCACACTCTTGAGCTTATTGAGGCTTTATCAGATCATGCTCCATTATTATTATCTGTTGGAACACCATTACGAAAATCCAAACATAATGTCAAATTTGAACTTGGATGGATGGATCGTGATGGCTTCCATGAATTGGTTAAGGCTATTTGGGAGAGACCGGTTAGTGGTCAAACGTTTATATAGCGATGGAACAACAAAATGCGTGCCTTACGTAAGTTCCTTTGTGGTTGGGCTAGACACACTGCTGGAATCCTTAAAAAGGAGAAAATATGCTTGTCATCTATTATTAATGATTTAAAGGCTTCTGCAGAAGTCAGGCTTTTAACTACACAAGAGACTGAGCTCAAAAACTAATCGAATGCAGAAATTGCCAGACTACTTCGTGAGGAGGAACTCAAATGGTACCAACGCTCTAAAAAGAAATTCATTCTTGAAGGAGATGCGAATACAAGATACTTCCATGTAGTTGCCAATGGCAAGCATAAGAAGAAACTTATTCACTCTTTAATTCAGGATGAAGGTATGATTGAGGGCCAGGAGCAACTAAAATCATATATCACTAATTATTATAAATCCTTGTTTGGGGCATCGCCGGAAAATTCTTTCTCATTGGATGAGTCCCAAATAGGAGATATTCCCTAGGTTTCGTTTGAGGAAAATAACTTTATAACCGCCCCGTATATAGAGGAGGAGGTCAAGAAAGCTGTTTTCTAAATAGAACATAACAAAGCACCAGGGCCCGATGGCTTTCCAGCAGAATTTTATCAAAAGTTCTGCGAAGTTATCGAAAACGATTTGATGCTTTTGTTTTCATCTCTGCAGATTGATCAGCTAGAACTTTTTAAACTAAATATTAGCAACATAATTTTACTTCCTAAGGTTAATAATGCAGAATGAATACAACAATATCGGCCAATCTGCCTTCTTAATGCTAGTTTTAAAATATTCATAAAAGTTGCTATGATTAGACTAAATTCGGTAGCTAATCATGTTGTACGCCCATCTCAAACTGCTTTCATGCAAGGAAGAAACATCCTAGACGGTGTAGTAATCCTTCATGAAGCAATCCATGAACTACACTCAAAGAAATTAAATGGTGTATTGTTCAAGATTGACTTTGAGAAGGCTTATGACAAAGTTAATTGGTCTTTTCTTTAGCAAACACTCTGTATGAAAGGTAGTTCAGAGGAGTCGTGTGCTCTCATATAGTCTTTTGTGACTGGTAGTAGTGTTGCCATCAATGTCAATGATGACACTGGAAAATACTTCTAGACCAAAAAAGGGTTGAGGCAAGGGGATCCACTATCGCCTATACTATTTAACATAGTGGCTGATATGCTGGCTATCCTGATTGAGAGAGCCAAGGCTGCTGGCCAAATTGAAGGATTAGTTCCCCATCTGGTTGATGGTGGTCTTTCTATTCTTCAATATGTTGATGATACAATCTTTTTCATGGAACATGATCTGGAGAAAGCTAAGAATCTGAAATTAATATTATCAGTATTTGAGCAACTCTCTGGATTGAAAATTAATTTCCATAGGAGTGATTATTTTGGCGAGTTCCAAAATGAGGCCCACCTATATGCTAAACTTTTCGGCTGTAGGCTGGGGCAATTTCCAATCAATTATCTGGGAATTCCGATCCACTATCGGCGTCTCATGATTGCTGAATGGAAACTCGTTGAGGAAAGACTACAAAAACGTCATAATAGTTGGAAAGGTAAATTGCTATCCCTTGGCGGAAGACTTGTACTCATAAACTCAGTACTCACCACATGGTACTATATATGATCTTGTTTTTCTAGCTTCCAAAAGGTGACTTGACGAAAGTGGATTATTTCCAATCAAGATTCTTTTGGCAAGGGGATGGTGAAAAAATAAATATCGACTAGCTAGATGGAATGTGGTTTGACGAGCGAAAGAATAGGATGGACTGGGCATACAAGATTTGCAAGTCAAAAACACCGCGCTTCTAGGTAAATGGCTTTTCAAACTACTGACAGAAGATGGTGTGTGGCACGACATTCTTTGGAGGAAGTATGTTGGCTCTAATGCGGTGTCTCAAGTGGTTTGGAAACCCGGTGATTCACACATTTGGGCTAGACTTATGGCATCCAAAAAGCACTTCTTCTAGTTTGGTGTTTTCATTATTAAGGATGGATCGTAGATTAGGTTCTAGGAAGGTATATGTCTTGGCCAAACTTCCCTTAGTGAACAATATCCAGCTCTATATTCGATTGTTAGACACAAAGGAGATACACTTTCCACTATTTTGGAATCTAATCCTCCTAATGTGTCATCCAGAAGAAGTCTTATCGGGCCTAGATTAGTATCATGGAACAATCTTTTATTACGATTATCCATGATACAACTATCGGAGGGGGTGGACGAGTTCAAATGGAAATTACTAGAGAGTGGTAAATTTTCTGCTGACTCAATGTATAGAGATTTGATCCAACCTGATATTCCTATCAATGATAACAATAGAATTTGGAATCTGAAATTACCCCTTAAAACAAAGATATTCGCTTGGTATCTCCGTAAGGGGGTAATTCTTACAAAATATAACCTTGTTAAGAGGAATTAGCATGGAAGTATACAATGTGTTTTTTGTCATCATAATGAGACAATCCGACACCTATTCTTCCAGTGTTAATTTGCTCATGCTATATGGTCAATCATCTAAGTAGCCTCTGGTTTATCTCCTACACGATCGTTTGCCAATGTATTTGTCAACTGGTTACATGGGATACAGGATAAATACGAGACTTTGTTTAGGGCGGGAGCGCTTGCCATTATTTGGTCGCTTTGCATATCTAGGGCGATTGATGTTGGCTGCAGCGTGGTGGACGAGAGCATCGCTGAGGCAGATCCGGTGCAGGAATAGCGATGCCCATGCAGCTGGTCTGGAGTTGTGGATATGGAACTCGTTGAATTAGATCCCTTCCGATGGATATCAATGAAGAAACTCTGGTACGGTTGGGTAACCGTCGGTGGAGGAAAGCAGAGCTTGGGAGGTCGATGATGACATTAGCACGGTGAACATGGCCGCAACTCTGGTGCAGTGGTAGAGAGAACTGGTAAACTAGATCTAGTGCGGTGGGCGTCGATGAAGCAGCTTCGGTGCGGTGCACGAGACCGCAGCTCAAGCGGTTCTGGCATTCGGCTCGTGCGCGCGGTGGTCATGGAGGTGAGCGCGTCAGATAGGAGCTTGGGATTTTTGGGAGGGCCAGCGAAAAATACTGCATGAATCAGGACTATAGAGATGAATAGAATAATACTTACGAGCGTGCCCCAAGCTATCGATTTTTCTCGCCCGATTGAGATTTGAATTTGGCTATCGGACAAATATTATAAATAAATGTAGTAGATTGTATCGCTATCTGGTTAGGAATTCATGGCCGAGAATCACATCAACTAATCATCCATAACCATATTTTTGCAAAGAAAATTGGATACCTTCGATTCACACAGCATAGGCGGGCAAATTTGCCGCTTGACTAAGAATTTTAATTTGGCTAGCATCCAAGTAATAATTGAAAAATGGTACTCTCTCGGTGGGAGATTTTGTCTCAAAATGTTTGAAACGGAGGGGCGCGAAATGCTTTGGGGTCGGTGGGTGCTTTTGCCGCTCGATTGAGATTTTTAATTTGGCTAGCATCCATATATCTACTAATAGAAAAATGGCACTCCCCGATGGGAGATTTTTCCTCAAAGTTTTTGAAACGATGGAGAGGGAAATGCTTCAAGGTTGGAGGGTGATTTTGCCGCTCGATTAAGATTTTGAATTTGACTAGCGACCATCTACTACTAGAAAAAAGGTAAGTAGTAGACCGTATGCTATCTGTCCCGAAATTTAAGGCCGAATGTCACATCCATGAGGATAATTGCGCAGAAAACTGAATACCTCCAATTCAAACAAACTACCCACACGGTAAATTTTGCAGCCCAACTGAGAATTTGAATTTGGCTAGCGTCCTGTGAAGATCCTAAAATTGTTCCCGTCCGTTACTTTTTTGGCCAAATATATCCATTCAAGGCCTATTAAACATAATCCTGGTCTATTGCGTTGCCTAGATGGCTAATTTTTTAGTCTATTATGTTGGCCATTTAGATATAAGTCACGAACGGGAGTTAAAATAACAATAACATAAGCTACAAAGAATTTAAATTATTACATAAGCTCCAAAAAATACACGAAATAAAGTACATCATTACACATAGATCAGAGTTAACTCCCATAGAAGTTATGCTTCAGGAGCTTCTTTCATTAAAAGTATATCAAGTGAATGGCAATCAGATATCGACATGATATTTTCATGCAGTTGGTGTATTTTAGAGATGTTAGAATCTGATTCCAGCATTTTCTTTCTAGGCATATCATTATAATCTTGGAGTCTGGCAGTTTGCAAAGAACTAGATAAACCATTGACCTACTTTGGTCACTGGTTAGACCAGGACAAGATGCCTAACTGTGCTTAGGGTAAGTATTGTAAGCTCTTCGTGTCCTCTGCTAAGTATTGTAGTTGATTTAGTTCCTCATGTTCTAAGAATATCAATAGAATCATGGAGTTTGTCGGCTTTATTACTTTCTATCAAAGGAAAATTCTTACTCAAGGTAGCAATCACGAGGTAGCTTCCAAGAGAAGAAGGAACTTTTGAAGTACCCAAACAAATAAAAAGGAGGCATACGGGGCAAAAGGAAACCTCGAAGCCTAGAATAGAACATTATGTATCCTACAATATAATATTGTAGGCCCATAAGGTAGAGAGATCATGATGGAAAGGAATCTCTCAAACGAAGCAGAGCAAATAAGGTAGGTGTGGTAGAGTCACAAGTATAGATGCGAGACTCATGGCAGAGTCCTAGATATGACGAGGTACTGGAGTTTGTTTCTCCTGACATCCCGAAATGGTTTGTCATGATGGACCATAAGAGTATATTGCATCGGAAGACACCAATGCACATTACTACTTGGCTACCAACTGATAGACAGAGGTCGGAAACAACAAGGGGAAGGAACATGCTCAGGATGGAATCCCGAGATGTGGATGCATGGATTATCAATCTTCCGAGAACCAATGCATAGAAGGTAGGTGTGGCAGAGTCACAAGTATAGATGCGAGACTCATGAGGAGCACTCTTGTCATGATCTATTTGGTTCCATTAAAGAATATCTGCCATAGCTAGTGGTAGGTAAAGTCCTTAATTGTCACGAGTTAATAGCGACAAAGACCACAAGCTTGAAGGCCAGAATGGTAGTACGAGCCATCCTGAGGTAATGTTTGAACATTAACAATAGGGGTCAAAAGAATGGACCTTGGGTTAAAGATCAACTTCATGTACAAGATTCACCACACTAGAATCTAGCACAATCCGGGATCTTCGGTTCAAGTCCAAGTGTTAAAACCCGAGAAAGAAGTAACTACTATTTGAGTGACACAGCGTACACTGCAAGGTAGCAATCACGAGGTAGCTTCCAAGAGAAGAAGGAACTTCTAAAGTACCCAAACAAATAAAAAGGAGGCATACGAAGAAAAAGGAAACCTCGAAGCCTAGAATATCCTACAATATAATATTGTAGGCCCATAAGGTAGAGAGATCATGATGGAAATGAATCTCTCTGACGAAGCAGAGCAAAGGAAAACAAGGAATTCACAACACACACAACTCTAGAGAACTCAATACTAGGTGAACTGGCTGAGAAACGACATGCTAAGAAGGCACCTAAGTTTTGAAAGATGAGACGAGATAGTAAAATCTTTTCCAAAGTCAACACAAGATAAGATGACCCAGAGTTAGAGCAAGACTGGATAAGGAGAAAAAGAATCATACTAGAGTTTTCGCAAATACTTTTCAGCTTTGAAATAGTTTTTGCAAACACTAGACTCAACATCGACCAATAGCAAGGTTTATCTATGGTCGGTACTGCTCTGATACCAAAACCTGTGACACCCCCGGGATCAGGGCTAAACAAATCCAGACCTTGGCCTAACATAAGCTTAACCTAGAGCTCGAGGATATCTAGTGAAAAATTGGTAACACAACAGTAACCCTGCGACACAAAAATTATTACAGCAAGCTCATAACTGAGCGAAGAACCAAAATATTACAAGTAGAAGTCACTGACCACAAACATCAAACAACGGAAGGCAAATTTAGCTATTAAGTATAGCAAACTTAACAAATGTCCTAAGAGACCTGAAGCATAACGATGACGTCCCAGCCCATAGATTCCAGGCTGCCGACCGGGAACCCCAAGCTACTCGTCGGTGTTGATGTCATACGGAACTTGTCTTCAGGGGAACACTTATTCTGCTACAAAAGTATCAACAAAGAAAGGGTGAGTACAAGGTGTACTCTGCAAGACTTATGGCTGGTGGGGTTATTTTGCATAAAGCCATCTTTGTTTTTTATAAAACAACGAGGAGAAGAAGCTCGTCCAATAAGAATATTTTAAAAGGGGATAAGAGAGCGACATCTCCGAAGAATTGATCACCATCTTGATATCCACCAAAGTAATCCTCATCTCACAACTAGGATCACCCCCTCGTACCCATGAGGAAGCATCCTTAAGCACACGTTGAACTACCAAGTTTTATGATTAGGTTATAGTTCTCTATGATCTCACGTTCATTCCCAAGTCGTCCATAACCGTGGACATGGCTTTTCGAAAAGATTTAACCCTGCAGGGGTGTACAACTTTACCAACACGTACCATACGACTCTTAATGCCAGAACGTTAGCCCTCTTCCTTGGAATGCCGACAGAGGGTGGTTGGCCACGACCTTTACCTTGCTTTCACTGAGACCATGAGTCACGCCCTAAGGATGGTTCCACCGTAATGGGTCAAATCCCGAAGTCGGTCCCTAGAGATGTGGGCGAGGTTGGTTTACTAGGGGCTCCATCTACCCCAAGCAACCCCGGCCACACTTACCTACCTGTATGAATGCACCTCCTTCACCTCCTCTTTCGAAAACATTTTCAATGCATATGTCGAATGGAATGCCGAACTATGTGACTCATGGAATCTACTAGGCAAGTGTCAACACCCGGATTTTTAATCCCAGATGCCCGTTATGCCATACCTCGCAATCCCAGGATTACCATTTTTGCGAGACATAACAGAGTGGATATCATAGTACATCATCCATTACAAACCATACATAAGGTTTTACACAAATAAGGATCTCATGATCCAGTCTTTAATACAACAAGCAACGGAAATAAACGATAGCGTAGCGGTGGGGTCCATCTTCGGGGCCAGGCAATCTTGTGAAGCGAGATAGTCCTAGTTATCATAGTCGTCCTGCTGACCATCATCTTGATACTCTCCTTCATAGTCTGGCCATGATAATAGCCAGGGACAAAAGCCATGAGTACTCTTTAAGTACTCACAAACTATTACTAGCAAGGGTTATAATTCTAAGTTAAAGTGCTGAATTGAAAGAATAACTATCAAGTTAATTTTGAAACCTAAGCTGAGTTCTGAAGCAAGAAAAGATAAAGTAAAGTTCTAGAATCACCTAAGTTGGGAAGCTAATTTCATTAACACAACCCTGTTGTGGTCAAGTCAAAGGTCATCATTCATTTCAAGGTATTTAGAAAACATCTGACAACGAAACATTATGGCCATTCCAACTGTCCATAACCGTGGATGCGGCTATTCGAATAGTTTGACACTCTGCAGAGGTGGTACACTTTCACCACAAGATTCAATACATCTGTTAGGGATAACCCTGAATCATCATACTTGGTATGCAGATAATCAAACATAACCTTCCCTTTACACACCCTAGTATAAGCACCTCTCCTATGAGCATGGCCTCCCAACCATGACCATCAGTCATCTTGGGCACTGCATAGGTGGTCATCATTGAGAGGTAGCCTCAGCTCAAACCTCTCCCGTGAGGGAACTAATACTAATGCATATAAATTTCCAGCTAAGCCTTACCCAATTTAGGTAATGTGGTTGTACGGTAAATTTGGAATGGTATCGCATCCGAATCCAACCATCAGTTTTATAAAAGGGTTAAGGCTCAGGCCTCATCATTTTCATCATCATAAACCCATTGTGTTTCTCAACACATGTCAAAACATCTCAATAGAATGACTCATCATTCCAAGGTTTTCATAACTCATTTTCACCAAGTGTTCCCATCTAAAGTGAATCAAGTTTGATTTATTCTAAAACACTAGGTTAAGAGTGTTCACTAAGGTGGAAAGGTGGGATCAATCTCATGCCATAGAATGACATCTAAGGGTTTCTAATTAGGTCAAGTTTTATACTCTTTATGCTACCTTCAAAATTAATTAAAGAACTTTGTGTCAACTAAGGGGGTGTGATCAAAGTATGCTTAAGGCATCTTTACTAAACTATCTAGTTTTATTCTAGCTTGCTACAATAGCTTACTAAAGCATTATTGCAAGGATTAGCTTGCCACTAATAGCTTGCCTTGGTTGGTGCAGTGGTTGAAGTTTTCTTCTTATTCTTCTTCTTGGTAGAACTCCTCCTCCTCGAAGGCTTGGTCGGTACTATCGTCTAGAAATACATAGGGAGGGCACAATCACCGGACAATACTTAACTTAGGCTAAGTAGTATTCTAAACCACACAATTGATGATCTATTATCATCCAAAACATCACAAGTTTAATTCAATAGTTTCCACCTTTTTATTTTGGAAAAGTAATTTCTACTCATTGAAAAATTAACCATAATTTAATATTCACCACCAAAATATGGGATCATGTGGACACATGTCCTCACCACATATTCTAACCTGTGGGAATGAGATTTAAAGGTTGGATTACTATTACTTTGGTTTAAGTTTATTATTTAATGATTTAAAGTGACTAGAAATGCCTATATAGCATTATTTTGGTACTAGTCCAAAATCACTGTCTGTAAACCTTAATATTATTACATATTTGGATAGATATGATGAAATGTGATTTTTGAGAGTTGGAATCAACTCAAAAGCTAACTTGGTTGATTTTACAAAAATGTTTCAATTTGCAAAAGCTTCTGTCTTCTTATTTTTATTAGGAGAAATCTATAACTCTAAATGAATTAAATCCAACGGGCTTGGATAGAGCATTTCAATACCTTTCAGATTTGTGCACACAAGCTGTTTGATGAAATGGCCGCAAGAGAAAAAGTTTTGAATTTTGAGTTCAAATTTTTTGGGTGATCTCCACTAGTGCTAGGTAGTCTCTGGTTGCAAGGGTTTTGAAAATGGTGCTCAATTAGATGGTTTTTGAAATAGGGGTGATCTATGCATATGCATTAGATTCAATTTTGAACTGCCATTTAAAATAGTTTCCAGAATGTTTTTAGAAGATCAAAAGGTGGGCCTTGGTACCTCATTATGTGTACTAGCATGGGGTGCAAAGATCAAGAATTGTTTCTGTTAAGAATTGAGTATTAGGAATAGCCAAAGTAGGCATGAGAGTTAAATTTGTCCAAATGACCATTCCTTTATTTTAATTCTTTTTGATTTGATTTCTTTTAGAAAAAGTTTGGGAATGATGTAGATGATGTTTAATTCCCTTAAGAAACATTTTAGAAGCAAAGGATCACACAATCATGGCACTTCAAAACAACTCCTATTTTAAATGCTCACATATATGAATGCTTTTATTTTAAATATGGAAAAGTTTTTGTTAATCCTAAATTTGGATGATTTGATCTTTGATACTCTTGGATTGAAGTTTTGGGATGTTACAGCAAGTTAGTTACTCATGAGGTTTTCCAGGCCCTGTGTGGCTGTACGCTCGTCTCGTTTCCAACGGCAAGAACTCGGGCCCTAGTAGTGGCGAGCATGGGACTACAAAAACCACATCCCACCGTGGCCTCCCATACAAGCCTTAGCATGTTTAACCTTTACCACTGATCTTACCTCATCAGTATACCTTGTTCTCCTGCCATACTAGATTCTCTGCATTTGGTACATCTTTTGGATGAACCAGCACTTACAGCTAATCATGGCTAAGCAAGACATAGATAAAATCTCTAGCAGTGTACACAAGCCAAACCTAGTTATGCTAGGAGCAGTGGATCAGGTAATATAAGCTCAAGGGAGTAATGCAACAGATAGGATACTCTATCTATCGATAAAATACCATAGTAGAATCGTATGCAACATGGCAAGAATGAAATACTTTCAAAAACATAGGATTCTTTTATGTGTGGGGCTATGCTTGCCTTGTTTGTTGATACCCAGATATAGATCTTCGTGAGACTTGTACTTGACTTGATTACAGTTGGTCAAGTATTGTTTGTCGATCTTCGATGGTGTTGATCTCGGTCTTCGATCTCGATCTCGATATCGTATTCTACCGGGAAGAACCAAACACCGGAAAGAAAAGAGGAACAACAATCAACACATGGCATCGATGAAATGCTTAAGCAAGGATAATGATATGACAAGTTAAATAGATCTTAATTGAAACCCTAGAGCATGCTTGGCAATTTAAGCGGGATCCGAGGGGTACAAACCCTAACACGGGAGAGACTTCAGAATCACCTACGGGGGTTCATTTAGTTCTCTAATTAAACTTGCGATTAAAGTTGTTGAACAATGCGTGATTATATATTAGATATGTAGATCTCATTTTTCTGAACATTTTTGATATATTATACATATTTTTTTGAGTTATAATTAATTAGATATTGATTTTATAAGATTAAATCAATTTCTTAAATTATTAAACTATTTAAAAACCTTTTATTGCGTCAGCATGACGTGGGGATGATGTCACCGGAGGGGACATGTTGTTTCTTACCAGGGCTGGGTCTAGCCATTGCAGCTGACAGGTGGGGCATGGGCCACGTTAGATCCACGCAGTGGCCACGCGGACTCCACATGGGAGCCACGTCGACTGGCTGACAGGATGCGGCAGATGGTGGCCGGCGACGACGCGGGAGGGCGAGGAGGGTTGCGGGGCTATGTGCGTTCGAATCAGCGCAACGAGACGGACCTAGTAGCAGAAGCGATGCTGGCTATTGGTCACCGGAGTGACCACCTCGTCAGTGACTAGCGGCGGACAACGACGGTGACTGACACAGGGACCATCCAGAGAGGTAGGGGAGGTGAGGAGGGGTGCCTGAGCACTATATGCTCACCCTGGTTGCAGTGGTGGCGTCGGTGAAGAGCAGGGAGGCCAGAATCGATGGCGAGGGCGGCAGCCGGACTTCGGGACGGAGGTGGCAATTGCGGCGATTGGGGGCTTCTCTGTCTTGGGCTCTTGTACTGGAAGAACAAGGAGATGGTGGCGGTTCCGGTGATGCTCTCGGATGGGCGGGAGGAGGCCAGAGTCGACGATGATTCGAGCTCTGGCCCGACTGTAACTACCTCGGTGAATTACGCTCCTAGTTACAAGCCTGGACGAACGGAAATGGTTAAAATAGTACGGTGGGGCCCAAATGCCACTCACAGGTAGACCTTTCGGCCGTCCTAACCATTTCCAAACATCAGGACAAGAACGCAGGCGTGTGCAGCGAAGGATCAACTACATACACAAATGAGTATGTATGCAAGCCACCATACAATAGTTCTCGAGCCATTCCATCTAAAAGAAATAGAAATATTACAGCAACGCCATACGGCAAGATCCAAATATCCTAGATAGATATAATAGTTTAGGATATCTCCTCATACATCAAACATCAGTATCAGTGAAGCGGAAAACAAGATCCGAGTACGGATAAGAAGCAAATCGGCATAAGATGCCCCATAAATAAACACATCCCGCCCACAGATCTCACGGATCCCCGATCCCGGAATCTCTACACCGAATGATCGTTGCCCACATCGTTCATCTCTTTCACCCAGTATCCATCTTGTGAGTGTACCCGTTCATCTGAATCAAACAATTTATCGTGTGAGACCCTAGGGGTACTCAGCAAGACTTTATGCCTCTAAAGGGGACACAACCTGGGGTGACACAATTGCAGCAAAAGATAATCCCTAACAATTCTATAGATACTCGCTAACCATCCGCCTAACCAGAGATAGACGGATGTCCGTGAATTAATAACAATAGTTATAACAGTAATATCAACAGATCCATCCTCCTCCTCGCTTACCGACGAGGAAGCAGACGAACAACACCCCATCCGTTGGCAGTTTTATTATCCATTCCATGAGTGTTGTACTATTTACTAGTCAGGTACTTAGTCAAATTAAAAGCGGTACTTTAGTTATAGTTGTCTATGATCGAGAAACTGTGCTCCAAGTTGTCCATAACCGCGGACACGGCTTTCAGAAAGTTTTACCCTGCAGGGGTGCACAAATAGCAACACACACTCGATCAACCTCGGAAAAACCAAATCAAAACCCAACGAGGCATTCACGACAAAGTGATCACAGGATTCAGAAATATTTCAGGGGGCCACCCCATTAAGCTACCCGCAACGAAGTTGGCCGGCTCCGAGACGGACTCAAGGTTTGCGTCGATGGCTGTAAATGACTGGGAACCCGAAAATGTGACTGGGCTTGTCGATACCGCGAAAACACTCCGCTTACCTAAACAGTACAGGTGCATTCCTCGCACAATCTTAAATTAAGCAGTAAAGCATGGCATAAGTACAGTATAGTAATAAAGCCCCAAACTACTTTGTGGCCCCAAGAAATAAGAATGAATCAAGCTCTGGCTCAGGGGGGTTCATAAGCCTCCTGGATGTGGATAGCGCGAATATTCAAGGAACAGGAATCAAGTACTCGGGGTCCTACAGGACACAAGTGAGCATGAAAAACCAAATAGCAGATATTGCTCACCGATGCCACTTTCATTAGTTATCCCATTACTACTCAGATTAAGTTGTATAGGTACCTCGTTATCCATCAGACACTCACATACTCTACACATGCTGTTCTATGACTCGCATGGCTCAAACAACTCCTGTAGTAATGGCTCATGGGATGGAGGAACAAGCTTCGGTAGGGTTTAAATGTAAAGGCTATGCGATACTTGGGATTCAGTTTAATGCAATCGCGACTCAATGATGCAAGAATAAGAAAGAGGCAATAGGTACTATATGTATGCAAGCATGTGGTAGTGCTTGCCTGGCAGCTCAGTTGAAGCGAGAGAAGGATCTGGGTAGTGCTCCTGGGTCTCTTGATATATCCCACCTTTCATTCAAGAAGAACCAAACAAACAAGGGCCAACATAAATAAAGTGCACAAGCATATGAATAAAAATGCATCAAGCAAACAATCATGCCATGATGAATGATGCACAATTTGCATGGCAATAATGTAGCATGGCATGGGTGAGGTGTGGAATACAAGTATAAATCATTTTGTTGAGTTTTAATCATGTTATAACCTCAATTAAGTTGCTGTATACATTATATTTATATGATGCATGCTGCAAAACAGAACAAGGAATGCATAAACAGAAAGGTCTCGTCGAGCTAATCATTTTAGACATATCATTTGTCAAATTTGGAGTTATAAAGCCAAAGTTATTAATTAATTAAGAAAAAGGGCATTTTATTGTAATTTTAATCAACTCGAAATTTAAAGTGTCCAAAATATATTTTGGAGGGCATATTTGAATTCCTCATATTTTTCTGATTTCAAAACATATATTACATGTTTAATTTGGGTTTATATTTTAAAAGTTATTTGAAAACAGATTTGAATTTTGAATTTAATTTAATTTGGAAAAGTTTGAATTAAAACAGAAATACAGAAACTCTTTTGTCACTCGCTCCGACCTAGCCACAGCCAATGACAAGTGGGGCCCTTTGGTGACGGGACCAAACGTGCACAGAAGGACTTTTTCCACCGCGGCTTGACCTAGCCATAGCAGATGACAGGTGGGGCCACAGCGACCTCGGGGGCCACCACAGCAGGCGCGCGCCAGCCGACGCGTGGTAGATCCAGGAGTGCGGTTGAGATTAAAGGGCTAGGGGTGTTACGTAAAGCTACCGAGGCGACGGTGGGGCAGGCTGGACCGCGGGTTTAGGAGTAAAAAGCTATAGGGGGTTTTTTGCAAAAAGGCGACGCGGCACTGTGCTTCTTCTCTGCTCGCTGACGACGGGTCGGTGCACGACAATGGCCAGGCGCGTCATGTGGCTCGATCTGGGTCGCGGGCGCTGGCGTGGCGTAACAGTCTGGGCACCTAGGCTTGGCGTTAGGAGGGCGGCTGGCGGCTAGATAACGCCGGACGTCACGGGATCGCGCAGACGCAGACACGTCCATAGGGCGTTCGACCTGGGGTCCGGCAAGACTAGGATGCGACTAAACCGAGGTGTCGTGGTCGGATGGCTCACCATGGATCGACGATGGCGAGGCCCGTGAGCTAGGGTTTCAGTCAGGCGTCGGCCACTGGTGGCTCCTCCTCCTCCTCACTGCATGTCAGGGACGATGCAGGGGAGGGCCCTTGGTCTTCCGCGGCACCCAGAGCGCCACGCCACCGGCTGATAAGAGGAGGGAAGGTGGAGGCCGACGGTGGGCGGCGATGGTGTAGACGGTGGCGGTGGAGGACAAGAGGGGGAGAGGCAGGGATCTCGGGTGGATCTGGGGAGGCAGCGAGCGAGAGAGGGGGTAGATAGGGACGGGAGAGGAGAGGGGGTGCCGTGGGGGAGTGGTTAGGGATAGAGGTGGCTTCGGCCACCTTTTCCCCCTCCTTCACGTGCTCGAGCTGGGAGGCAGGCACACGGGCGGGGCTTCCAGTGGGGCGGTGAGGCCAAGGAGGTAGGCTCGGTGTGGGGCACCTTGAGAAGAGAAAGAGAGAGGAGAGGGGAGGCTCATGCTAGGTTGGGGAGCCTCGGTTAGGGTTTGGTACTCGGGTTGGGGAGGGGTAGGTAGCTGGGGTGTGGCCAGGGAGAGAGGATGGCCAGGTGGGTCCGGCCTGGGGAGGCTCGGCATAGGTGAAGAGGAGAGGGTGAGGTAGGTTTAGGGTTTAGCTTAGGTGTAAGATGGTGGTAGAGGTGTAGGTGATTAGGGAGGGTCTTAGATAGAGGATTAGAGAGAGAGGGAGATGAAGATGAGGTAGGGTGGAAGATGATCCACTCAAAAGACCAAATAAAAACCAAGGAGGCCAAAAATATGGAGATGGTTGCATGGCCCATGCATAATATTAATGCTAGGTTTCATCTTGTGAAAACAACATAAATATCCATAGCATTTATACCTATGCATTCCAAAAATAAGGAATAAGCCAGACTAGAAGAAGTGGAAGGATGCCCCATGTGGAGTAGTTGGTGATGACCATATTTGAATAAAAATGGGACATGCTAGTGTGTATGTGCCACTAGGTACCTAGTAGGCCCAAAAATATCCCAACATGATAATATCCCCAAAACAACACATATGGAAGCTAGAAAAAGGGTTCCACTCACAAGGCATGCAAAAGTGGCCATGTGGCTCTCATAACCCAATTTGTGGAAACAATATGGTGCATATATGAGAGCATGTGGAGAAAGAAATGGATCCATCCCAACCCACATGATCTAGAGGTAAAACCAAATAAATTGCAATGCTCATATATGGTGGAATGATGGGGTGATGACAAGAAAGGTGGTGGAGTTAAATAAAAGATATGCCCCCAACTCAACTTGGGCATTAAACAATATATCAATAACCAAATACAATATCAAGAGGCAAATACAATTATTAATGCATATGAGAGAAGAACCAAAACAAAAAAAAGGGTTTTATATGATGCTCAAATGCAAGGAGGCATGATGACATGAGCATGATATAATTATGATGCAACAAATATATGTAGGAAGGTAGCATCTATATAGACTAGGCTAGTAGCATTGCAATTGTTAGACAATTGGGATGCTACAACTCTCCCCCACTAAACAAGAATCTCGCCCCGAGATTCCTAGGAAAAAGAAAACAACACAAGGAGAGGCGGGTGTTCGAACGAAGGTGACCCTTACGTTCCCAAGTTGATGAACAACGGAATGGTGCAACCACTACACCTTGCAAACTTGCTAGACTTGTTGCGAGTCTTGCGTTTTGCTTGAGAAACAACGGTTAGGAGAGTTGAAGGATTGTCGTGAGACAAGAAGGATAGGATGGACATAGCTCCGGTTTTCTCAAGAAACAAGATAAAAGACTATAACCACTTGTGAAAGAAAGGACAAGATGATGTATCATGGATAAAGAAAGACACACCATTAAGATTAAAGATTTACTGATACGAGAGAGGATGAATCTTTGTCTCGCCGGAGGAAAAAGAGCTAGATTGGAGAGGTTTTGAACCACTATGACAATAGCATCGTATCTTCTCTCGGATTTGGGAAATGAAGTTCGGAAATAATATTACCTTCAAACAATAGAGTCCCGTGATATCAACAGAAAGATTTAGTTAGACATCGTCGGATTAGATTCTTCTTGCGCCGGTAAGAACCAAAGGATCACGCAATTGAGGTGTGAATATAACTTCGAGAGGCGGATGTGAAGCGGATCTTGGTGGAATCCAGAAGCAAGGGATATGGAGGATCTGGAGTTTATAGAGATACTTATTGCTTTCTTTAGCCTTGAGGCTAACGCAATAGATTTGTGACTGATGGCCTCAACCATAATTGGTTTTACCAAAGAAAAAGAATTGATGAAACAACGAGAGAGATAGTTTCCTTCCATCTTGTTCGGGGATGTCGAGCACCGGTAGAATGACGAGGACAGAAAAGAGTTTGCGTTTGTTTCCACCAGATAATTGAAGATTTTGTGCCATATAGAATAGACAGACCAACAACAAGAGATTATTGATTACTTCCTTCGAGAGAGCACTCCGGAAAAACAAGGATGGAAGTAAAAGTATCAAGGGATAAAGGCCACTTCTAACTTCCGTGGAATGAGTGAAATCACATTAATTCACCAATTCAATGTACAAGAGCGAATGATAAGAGTAGTGGTATGGTAGCTACTCCATCCCGCACTCAAAGCATTACTCCGCACATGAATAAGAAAACCATGCAACCCAACTACCGAAAGCGGTGAAGGTATTGACAAAAACTCATGGAACTTCGTTAGAAAACAAGGATAGATGCAAACGATTCGCCGGATTCATAGATAGATAAAGATGATGATGTTGTCATCATGTCAGAAGTACCAAGCCTCCAGAAAGATATGAAGGAAGATTACGGATAAGAACTGCAAGATTCAACAGCTACAGAAAAGATAGCACCAACTTGAACGGAAGGAATACAAGATCTGGAAGGTCTTCATGGCCTCCGGTGGATAGAGCATAGACGATAGAGCGAGAGGGTTTCAAGAGATTACTTGACGAGACTGAGGTGAAAGAACTCCATGTTCTTCTTGAAATGATTGAGAAAGATTTAGCAGTTTTGAGGAAACCTACGGCGGAACGACGATGATAACTCGCCAACAAGGAAACTCCGGGTTTGATTGAAGATGGAAGATGGAAGATGGAATTAACAATGGACTTGCTAATTCCAGAGTTGAAGCGATCTATTTAGCAGAAGGACGTGGCCGAGATAGGTGACTTCAAGAAGCCAGAATTCTCACTTTGAGACTTTGCACACAGGCAGTGCTCACGAAGCTTGAGAGAAAGAGACACAGATGATCTTCCATGTCCTTCCATTGATATCGAATAGGCAAGCATATTATCAACATATACCACCATGGATTAACAAGATATTCCCAGAATACCAAGTTCAAAAGGCGAGAGAAACGAACAAATGCTCGAACACTTCCTGAGCTCAACGCTCTTAGAAAGATCAATATTAAGAGCTCGGGTTCGTGTTGAAGAAGATGCACTGGAAGAACAGATTATCTGGTCCTTCGGAAGAAAAAGAGGTGTCACCTGGTTCACATTGTCGATCGGATCACCGGTTACAAAGATAAAGAGATCTTGGATAAAGAAACGATGATAGCTCATACTTCAAGCAAAGCTACCAGAGACGAAAAGATGCAATTCCCTCGTCTCAGAGAGAATTTTGCAGATATGGAGTTCAAAAAGATGTGCAGCATGATGGACAGATGATAGACCGCCGTAGTGCTTTGGGAAACTCCGGATTGCCAAAGATGCTTGAATATGCATAGATATGATCACGGTGTACTCAAAATCACAGGAGATAACCGTCACCATTTGGAGGATAGTGGTGATTGCATTTTCCATATTCCACTCATGATAAGTGTCATATAGTTATGCCGAGAACCAATTTACAATCACCAGCATCGGATCGACACATGTTATGTAATTAGCCCAAGGGAACTGGAGATGAAAAGAAACTCTAGGATTAAGCGCCGGTGACCAAAGAATGAATTAGCATGGACATGCTGATAAACGGGAGATAGATAATGTTTCACACACGACTCGAAAGGAGTGTGGAAACACAGATGTATCAAAGAAAATTTTTCCGCATTTTTTGGCATTAAAATACCAATAGATGCGCAAAAACACTTATCAGGTAGAGATTAGCAATAGATGCTTTCACAGAATGTGGAGTTGCTAGAAGGAAGGACACCCTTAAGAAGATGGCACCAGTTAACAAGGAATCAGATAGATCGCACCGGTTTTCAAAAGCCTGTCAGTATGGAATGTACCAACAGTTGATGACCAAAGGCATATTGTGATAACAAATTGGATGCAACAGATAGACAAGGAATTACACACACACACACACACTTTCTATGGTACTACGGAAACCCAGAACACGTGAATCCTAGTTTGAATTTTAAGAAGAGGATTGAAAACGTTACACTTCCTTACCAGAAAAAAGGTGGTGGTTGGGTAAGAAGAAAAGTGGAAGCAGTCCTACTCTCACATTTTGTTTTTCCCTGGTATACATAGCTACCAAAAAGATTTGCTAGACTGACAACGACCATTTGGCTGAGACCCTGAAGGTCGGGATGGCTCTGATACCAATTGTAACTACCTCGGTGAATTACGCTCCTAGTTACAAGCCTGGACGAACAGAAATGGTTAAAATAGTACGGTGGGGCCCAAATGCCACTCACAGGTAGACCTTTCGGCCGTCCTAACCATTTCCAAACATCAGGACAAGAACGGGCGGCGTAATCGGCAGGCGAAGGGATCAACTACATACACAAATGAGTATGTATGCAAGCCACCATACAATAGTTCTCAGAGCCATTCCATCTAAAATAAATAGAAATATTGCAACGCCATACGGCAAGATCCAAATATCCTAGATAGATATAATAGTTTAGGATATCTCCTCATACATCAAACATCAGAGTATCGGTGACGGAAAACAAGATCCGAGTACGGATAAGAAGCAAATCAGCATAAGATGCCCCATAAATAAACACATCCCGCCCACAGATCTCACGGATCCCCGATCCCGGAATCTCTACACCGAATGATCGTTGCCCACATCGTTCATCTCTTTCACCCAGTATCCATCTTGTGAGTGTACCTGTTCATCTGAATCAAACAATTTATCGTGTGAGACCCTAGGGGTACTCAGCAAGACTTTATGCCTCTAAAGGGGACACAACCTGGGGTGACGCAATTGCAGCAAAAGATAATCCCTAACAATTCTATAGATACTCGCTAACTATCCGCCTAACCAGAGATAGACGGATGTCCGTGAATTAATAACAACAGTTATAACAGTAATATCAACAGATCCATTCTCCTCCTCGCTTACCGACGAGGAAGCGGACGAACAACCCCCATCCGTTGGCAGTTTTATTATCCATTCCATGAGTGTTGTACTATTTACTAGTCAGGTACTTAGTCAAATTAAAAGCGGTACTTTAGTTATAGTTGTCTATGATCGAGAAACTGTGCTCCAAGTCGTCCATAACCGCGGACACGGCTTTCAGAAAGTTTTACCCTGCAGGGGTGCACAAATAGCAACACACACTCGATCAACCTCGGAAAAACCAAATCAAAACCCAACGAGGCATTCACGACAAAGCGATCACAGGATTCAGAAATATTTCAGGGGGCCACCGCATTAAGCTACCCGCAACGAAGTTGGCCGGCTCCGCGACGGACTCAAGGTTTGCGTCAATGGCTGTAAACGACTGCGAACCCGAAAATGTGACTGGGCTTGTCGATACCGTGAAAACACTCCGCTTACCTAAATAGTACAGGTGCATTCCTCGCACAATCTTAAATTAAGCAGTAAAGCATGGCATAAGTACAGTATAGTAATAAAGCCCCAAACTACTTTGTGGCCCCAAGAAATAAGAATGAATCAAGCTCTGGCTCAGGGGGGTTCATAAGCCTCCCGGATGTGGATAGCACGAATATTCAAGGAACAGAATCAAGTACTCGGGGTCCTCAGGACACAAGTGAGCATGAAAAACCAAATAGCAGATATTGCTCACCGATGCCACTTTCATTAGTTATCCCATTACTACTCAGATTAAGTTGTATAGGTACCTCGTTATCCATCAGACACTCACATACTCTACACATGCTGTTCTACGACTCGCATGGCTCAAACAACTCCTGTAGTAATGGCTCATGGGATGGAGGAACAAGCTTCGGTAGGGTTTAAAAGTAAAGGCTATGCAATACTTGGGATTCAGTTTAATGCAATCGCGACTCAATGATGCAAGAATAAGAAAGAGGCAATAGGTACTATATGTATGCAAGCATGTGGTAGTGCTTGCAAAGCTCAGTTGAAGCGAGAGAAGGATCAGGTAGTGCTCTGGGTCTCTTGATATATCCCCACCTTTCGTCTATTCAAGAAGAACCAAACAAACAAGGGCCAACATAAATAAAATGCACAAGCATATGAATAAAAATGCATCAAGCAAACAATCATGCCATGATGAATGATGCACAATTTGCATGGCAATAATGTAGCATGGCATGGGTGAGGTGTGGAATACAAGTATAAATCATTTTGTTGAGTTTTAATCATGTTATAACCTCAATTAAGTTGCTGTATACATTATATTTATATGATGCATGCTGCAAAACAGAACAAGGAATGCATAAACAGAAAGGTCTCGTCGAGCTAATCATTTTAGACATATCATTTGTCAAATTTGGAGTTATAAAGCCAAAGTTATTAATTAATTAAGAAAAAGGGCATTTTATTGTAATTTTAATCAACTCGAAATTTAAAGTGTCCAAAATATATTTTGGAGGGCATATTTGAATTCCTCATATTTTTCTGATTTCAAAACATATATTACATGTTTAATTTGGGTTTATATTTTAAAAGTTATTTGAAAACAGATTTGAAATTTGAATTTAATTTAATTTGGAA
Source organism: Avena insularis (assembly GCA_023614405.1). Taxonomy (NCBI): domain Eukaryota; kingdom Viridiplantae; phylum Streptophyta; class Magnoliopsida; order Poales; family Poaceae; genus Avena; species Avena insularis. The sequence continues at coordinate 383,724,766 of CM042694.1, forward strand.
AAAGTTTGAATTAAAACAGAAATACAGAAACACTCACTCCGACCTAGCCACAGCCAATGAAAAGTGGGCCACTGGCTGACTGGGACCAAACGCGCACAGAAGGACTTTTTCCACCGCGGCTTGACCTAGCCATAGCAGATGATGGTGGGGCCAGCGACCTCGAGGGCCACCAGGCGCCATGGGACGCCTTGACGTGGTAGATCCAGGAGTGCGGTTGAGATTAAAGGGCTAGGGGTGTTCAGAAAGCAGCGCTGAGGGCTGACGGTGGGGCAAGCTGACCTGAGTTTAGGAGTAAAAAGCTATAGGGGGTTTTCTGCAAAAAGGCGACACGACCTTTTGCTTCTTCTTTCGCCGACGAGGTCGGTGCACGACAATGCGGCGTGAGGCTCGATCTGGGTTGCAGGCTTGCGTCATGAGGCGTAACCATGCATCCTAGGCTTGGCGTTAGGAGGCGGTGGCGGCTAGATAACGCGGCGTCACGGGATCGCCTGCGCAGCCTGCACGTCCATAGGGGCGTTCGACACAGGTCCGCGAGACTAGGGACGCCGACTAAACGCGAGGTGTCGTGAGGTCGAATGGCTCACCGCGAGGTTGTTGGAGGTGGTGGATCGGGCGGAGGGGTAGCGGATCGATGACGAGGCAGAGGCCGGCGAAGCTAGGGTTTCGCGTCGGAGCGGCGTCAGCCTGGTGGCTCTGGTCCTCCTCCTCCTGCTGCACGTCTGACGGCGTGGGAGGGCCCTTGGTCTTCCGCGGCACCCAGAGCGCCACGCCACCGGCTAATAAGAGGAGGGAAGGTGGAGGCCGACGGTAGGCGGCGATGGTGTAGACGGTGGCGGTGGAGGAAAAGAGGGGGAGAGGCAGGGATCTGGGGTGGATCTGGGGGAGGCAGCAGGCGAGAGAGGGGGTAGATAGGGACGGGAGAGGAGAGGGGGTGCCGTGGGGGAGTGGTTAGGGATAGAGGTGGCTTCGGCCACCTTTTTCCCCCTCCTTCACGTGCTCGAGCTAGGAGGCCAGGGCAGGCACGGGCAGGGCTTCCAGGTGGGGCAGGGTGAGGCCATGGAGGTAGGCTCGGTGTGGGGCACGCAGAGAAGAGAAAGAGAGAGGAGAGGGGAGGCTCGGGCTAGGTTGGGGAGCCTCGGTTAGGGTTTGGTACTCGGGTTGGGGAGGGGTAGGTAGCTGGGGTGTGGCCAGGGAGAGAGGATGGCCAGGTGGGTCCGGCCTGGGGAGGCTCGGCATAGGTGAAGAGGAGAGGGTGAGGTAGGTTTAGGGTTTAGCTTAGGTGTAAGATGGTGGTAGAGGTGTAGGTGATTAGGGAGGGTCTTAGATAGAGGATTAGAGAGAGAGGGAGATGAAGATGAGGTAGGGTGGAAGATGATCCACTCAAAAAGACCAAATAAAAACCAAGGAGGCCAAAAATATGGAGATGGTTGCATGGCCCATGCATAATATTAATGCTAGGTTTCATCTTGTGAAAACAACATAAATATCCATAGCATTTATACCTATGCATTCCAAAAATAAGGAATAAGCCAGACTAGAAGAAGTGGAAGGATGCCCCATGTGGAGTAGTTGGTGATGACCATATTTGAATAAAAATGGGACATGCTAGTGTGTATGTGCCACTAGGTACCTAGTAGGCCCAAAAATATCCCAACATGATAATATCCCCAAAACAACACATATGGAAGCTAGAAAAAGGGTTCCACTCACAAGGCATGCAAAAGTGGCCATGTGGCTCTCATAACCCAATTTGTGGAAACAATATGGTGCATATATGAGAGCATGTGGAGAAAGAAATGGATCCATCCCAACCCACATGAGCTAGAGGTAAAACCAAATAAATTGCAATGCTCATATATGGTGGAATGATGGGGTGATGACAAGAAAGGTGGTGGAGTTAAATAAAAGATATGCCCCCAACTCAACTTGGGCATTAAACAATATATCAATAACCAAATACAATATCAAGAGGCAAATACAATTATTAATGCATATGAGAGAAGAACCAAAACAAAAAAAAGGGTTTTATATGATGCTCAAATGCAAGGAGGCATGATGACATGAGCATGATATAATTATGATGCAACAAATATATGTAGGAAGGTAGCATCTATATAGACTAGGCTAGTAGCATTGCAATTGTTAGACAATTGGGATGCTACACCGAGCTAGGGTTTCGTCCCTGCGAGAGAGGAAGCGAGAGAGAGGGCGCGGGGGAGACTGAGAGGATAGGGATGAGAGGGAGCCGTGCGCGGCGGTCTTATCCTCCCAGGACGGCATCAGCAACACGGATCGCAGCGCATCGACGACGGATGGCGTCGGCGTCGCCACCGAGCTCCTTGGATGGAGGAGGAAGACGATAGAAGGGGGGTCGAAGGGGTACTGGGCCATGGTGGGCTGGCTGCTAGGCTGCTAGCTGCTGCTCGCGGAAGGCAGAGAGGGAGAGGAAGAGATGGGCCGGCCTAGAACTCGCTGGCTCTATTTTTTTAACAAAACCCTTTTTCTTTTTCTGAAATCTGTTTTCTTATTTGTGTTTCAAATTTCTTTCTGTTTTGGATATTTCAAAAATACCAGAAGCTTACAAATTATATAAGATAGTGCAGGGGCCCTTTTAGTCAATTTGGGCTCCATACATTTTGGAGTTTTCAAAACTCAAAATCCTTTTGAATATGTTTTCAAGAGATAGGAAAAAATAACTAGGGTTTAGGGTTTTGTATTTTTTCTTTTGCATGCATTTTAAAATATGATGCTGATGAATGCACAATCAAAGCCCTAATTTGGATTAGCTAAAACTGGGGTGTTACAAAACAAGATAAAGACGCTCCAAGTTTATGCGACTATCTAGTGAGGTTTCTAAACCGAGAGTATAATAGGTCTAGTGGGGTTCCTTGGACATCCCCAAGCTCATGGTCATCACCATTCTTGGATAGCTCATGGTGTGGTGTTTCTCTATTCCCTGTCAAAAAAATGTCAACACAAAACTTTCTCCCATTTCTTTTCTGTGGGATGACATTAGTGGGTACAAAGATATGATGCTATCTTCCATAAAAACCATAAAAAATTATATTTGATTTGTCTAGTAGGTATATTATGTTGTCTACATTTCCTAAATTTCAAAAAGACTTAAAAAGAATCAATTAGAAACTCAAAATCATGCATTAAACAAAAGTTGATAGAATCTAGCTAGAAAAACAGCAACCGCCGAACATAATTATTTCCCCCACTTAAACATGTCAGAAGTTCTATCAATATTTTTCTTATAGATGATGAAAAGTTGTAAGTATAATATAAATTTGAGCGCAACCGAGTTATAGAAAAAAAATGAGAGAATGTTTCTACTAAACAATGTTCATGCAGGAATTTTGCTACTCCATATGTTTTGTCAACTTAATATAATTTAAATGGGTTAAACTTGGTACTTTATTGGAAACTATTGTTGGTAAACTAAAATACAACTCTCTTGCTACACTAAGAGTGCACCAAGAAAATCCAAAAGATAAACTAACTGGGTTGCCTCCCGCAAAGCGATTTCTTTATAGCCATATAGTTAGGCTTTACTTACTTGATTTAAGATAAGTGGAGATCATGTGGTAACTTGTACCTTGGTGCTACCTCCTTCTTTCTTTGTAAGTGCTCTTCTTATGAGGGAACTGAAACTTCACATTCCCTTCCTTTGTATCTATGACGCCCCTGTAGTTCTAAAAAGGGTCTTCCCTCACATAGGTACGATAACTCGGGTACCCGATAGTTTTCTTATTTCCATGATATGATGAAAAATCTCGACGGACATGTTGGGTACCCGATAAAATAGAACTGGGATTCAGTATTCGATAAGACCTCAATGGCTCGAACTGAATTACACCAGTAAAAATTCTGAATTCAGGCCTAGGGACTTGAATTTGATGTAGGTCTACAATGTTTTTTGCCCCAGGAGCAATTAACTGATTCCTAATCCGTCGGATGCATCTGGCCTATTGTATCAAATCCCTATAAAATAAAGAAAAACATGAAAACAATTCATAAAATCTCAGAACATGAAAACTGAACATATCTTTGAGACTCAACCAGAATCTACGATTCAGATAGAGTCTCGGGGGCTACTGACATAGGTACGACAACTCAGGTGCTTATGATGCATCACCCTGGTTGCACAAAGGCTCACGGCCAATGAAGATCCAAGATGACAGCCTAAGAAGTATCTGATGATTTAGTTGTATTAGGAAAGGAAACATAACCGATAGTATGTTGGTGTTGTAATCACACACATGTAACCTATCTGTATATGGCTTTGAGACCCGGCCTATTATATATAGGACGGGATAAGCCTATGAGAGGACACAAAAAACAAGTGATCTGTAATAGTGTTGTTCATCAAGTATTCAGGAGACTTCGACTCCCTTATTTGCTTGACATCTGACGAAATCCCCAGCGTTCTCTTTTCCGCAAAACCATAAGTCCATCATCATGGGGATTGCCAAGGTTATCCCTCGTCACCGATATTATAGGACTAGAGGTCTTACTCCCCATGTCCATGATAACAAAATCAACACGAACAAAATTCATATGCAATTCAACCATGATATAATTTACTTTACCTAAAACATGTTTGGTAGAATCATCAGCAAGTAAAAGATCTATTGAGCATTTTTCCATGGTTTTAAGTTCAAGCAAGTCATATAGTTGTTTTGACAAAACTTAGTTACTAGATCCTAGATCTAACATAACATGGTGAGTTTATTTGCCAACTGTGATTAATATCTTGGGGATCCAAGCATCCCCAAGCTTTGGTGGTGTCATGGCTTCATTGTTGTATCTTGTTATATTTACTTTTATGACATAGTTTGCTATTTATGAACCAAATCCTGCTTGATGAACATTAATAGAAGCATCATTAGACAACTTTCATAATATATTAATGAGTTCATGCAAGCTGCATCTATCAAGATCTAGTAGAGGTTCATTTATTTCATTAAGCATTTTAACTTCATGTACTTGTTTTTAATTCACAACCATAAGTGATTCTTTATCTCTTTCTTCCATGTTTGCAATAAAAGTTTACACTAATTTTTATGTATTTTTTATGTTTAGATGATATGCAAATGAAAAACAAGAACAAGACAACTAAAAATGCTTTGTAAATCTAAAGGAAAATAAAAGCTCATAGTGGTGCAACCTCCCAAAGCTCAGGTGTTTGCAAAAATTCGGTGATGATGGCACTAAGAAGGAGCTTTCTCCAAACTTGATGACAACGGTGCCAGAAAATGTTGTAGTTATTATGGTGGGAATTGTCTTGTGCTCCCAAACTTGATGAAGATGCTGATGTGATTTGTCTCTTGCATCTCCCCGACAACGCTGCTAGAAAATGTTCTAGTAGTTACCGTGGGAGTTTAACAACACTAGAACCACTGTGATATGCTCTTCCAATTCCATGGCAACAGCGCTAGAAAATGTTTTAGCAGTTGTCGTGGGAGTTTAACCACACTACAACCTGAAGGAAATATGCCCTGAGAGGCAATAATAAAGTTGTTATTATGTATTCGTTGTATATGATAGATGTTTATTTTGCATGCTATAATTGTATTGATAGGAAACATCAATACATGTGTGTTTAATAAACAAAAAGGGTTCCTAGTTATGCCTCTCTTATAGACTAGCTTGTTGATTAACAAGATGATCAAGGTTTCCTGATCATGGACATTGGATGTTGTTAATAACAAGGTCATAGCATTTGTGAAATGATGTGATGAACATTCATCCGAAGTATAGCATTATGATCAAGTCATTATGTTTATATTGCTATAACATCATACGAAGTAATCTTTATCCTTAGACCATGAGATCATGTTAATTGCTAACACCGGAAGAGTATCTTGATAACATCAAACGTCACACCGTAACAGGGTGACTATAAAGATGGGTTCAGTACTACGAAGGTGTTATGTTGAGGCTCATGGATCAAGAGTGGAATTTGTCAATCCAGATGATGGGTAGATATACTCTGGGCCCTCTCGGTGATATCACATTAGGATAGCTTGCAAGCAAGTGCTGTGATCGCTAGAATGTTATATCACGAGAACGAGAAAAGAGTGCATGTAGGTAACGAGATCAAACTAGGTATGGAGATACCGATGATCGAATCTTGAACATGTAATATATCGAGAGACAAAGGGATTTAGTTACAAGCGTTAAAGGTTCTCACGATCACAGGAGTCATCGTTGAATGTGTAGGAGTCGATGGGATCTCCGTGTCCGCTGCTGATTATTGATCGGAGAAGGGTCTCGATCATGTCTGCATTATTCGCGAACCGTAGGGTGGCACACTTAAGAGTTACCGGACACCATTTTGGAGCACATATGTTTCAGACGAAAGAATTGCAAAGCGCATGAATTGTTTCAATAGAAACCAGAAATTGTTTCGGGTGAAATTGCAGAAGGTGGTTCTGCATGTGATATTGAAATATTGCAAGGGGCTATATGTGAATGTTTTTTAATTAAAGTAATTAACAAAATTCTGAATAAATTTAATAAAAGAGTTTTATTAAACGAGAGAGCATTAAATTTGGAGAAATTTAATGCATTTAAAGTGGAGACTTTAAAAGGGAATGTGAAGAGGCATTTTAATGTGGAGGGGTTACCACCACATGAATGGGGGAGGTGAGGGGTCACCCCCCATGCGCCGGCCATGGAGAGAGGGGGAACCCCCCTCCTCCTATAAAAGTCCACCCATTCCCTCCTTCATCCTCACACCTCCTTGTGAAGGATCTCTCTCCCCCTCTAGAATTATTCCCCCATGGTCTCGGATTAGCGAGATACATGTTCCCGGTGGCATTTCGTCTGGAAGGAGTTGCTGCTTCCGCTGGATCTCTGGAGCGAGGAGGTGGCGGTTGTCCGGTGGCTTGAACATGTGTGCGAGTGCGGATGCGCTGCTGAGTTGCGGCGCTCGGACTTCCTCACGATCTTGAGATCGGCAAGCGTACGACTACATCAACCACGAGTTCCTACTCGTTAACAAAACTCGTTGTCTTTGAGGGTAAGTTCTCCATGGATGTATGTCCACCCGTTTCTCTATATCTAGTAGATAGATCTTGGCGTATAGTTCTCATCGTAGGAATTTTTTTTGTTTTCTATGCTGCGGACCCAACACAACCAATGTGAGATGCTCTTCCAATTCCCCAGCAACGATGCTAGAAAATGTTCTTGATGGCAGCAACTCCGTTTCTACCAACTCGTTGGGACTCCAAGTGCGGAGTGTTGTAAAAGCATCTTTTCACCACAAGGGTGACTCGAGGATTTATATCGAACTCTTAGGAATTGTCTTAGAGTATATTTTGTTCTTCATCTTCAAGCAACCTACAAAACAAAGTAATTGCCTTGTGTACCCAACTCCACCATGTGGTTGTCAAGCCCAAGGTTTCGTATTAGTAAACTTGAAATAAGTTTGTAAATAAATAATAGTAAAACAATCTATGATTAGGCAAACAAAGAAATAACAATACTAGAAAGGTATTTTTGGGTTCTAGTTTGTGTTTGCTAATAGTAAAAGTATTTTTGGAATTTTCGGATTTCATTGATGTGGAAAATATTAAGGATGGCAATGTTGTTGGATAGTTGTTTCTAATGATTAAAATTGGATCGGGGTTCATGGTTCACTTGTCTATTCTCTCATAAGAAGCAATGGACATAAAACAATTCATAAGCAATATAATATTGATGAAACTTCATTATGTGTATAATTAGCATTCATATGGGCATCACGTCCTATCATAGAGATGATGCAACATAGCTATCTTATGCTCCTCTAGAAATGGAAAACTCCAAGCAATCTAGAATTAAGAATTAATAAAGCATAACCTTAGATACTTTGATATGATGTTTGAAAATCAAATATGCTACCTTGAACAAACAAGATATATCTTAGCTTTCACTAGATAGTTATAGAACATGAATTCACTTAATCCCTAGTGAGGTAACAAAAGATAGGTATAAACCATAGTAGATCTTAATTTTTTGTCAATATTCAATCACTACCACCATGTTACTCCGACTAATACACATGTTCCCCCCACATGTTCTCTCATACAATTTGGATCAAAACAATAACTTAAGAGTGCGGTACATGATATGCATCTACTCGTACATCTTACACATAAATGGATTCCAATCTCAAATATCAACTCATTGAATAAAGATCCACCATATAGGAATTATATATGACCATAATCATGTTGGACAATTCATATGGTACTAGATCAATGATAGAATGAGAAACAAATAGATCAATATACTACCAAAAACCCATAGTCTAGAGGTGCACTACTCCATCTTCATCATGGTGATGATGGTGGATATGTTGGAGAAGGTAGAGACCCCTCTGGTGGCGGCTCTGGCTAAGTTTCCCCCTCCAATCTTCACTGGTTCTATCTTTATTTCGGTGTTTCTGTTGTGCTCTCCTCCGGGTACACGCCCGGGGACCTTTATATAGGTGTTTTTAGGTCAAGATGATGATCTAGAGATGAATTCAGACGGTTGGAGATGCTCGAGGAGGGAAAGAGGAATGGTGGCATGGCCTAGGGTGGGGCTCATGCTACCTACCCTCTGTTGGGCCTCCGGTCTCCCCTGGTGAGGTCCAAGTGCTCCAAGTCCTTCTCTTCATGAAAATAAATGCTCTGAAAATCCTAGCTCCGTTTGACTTTGTTTAGGTCCATGAAAGATAAAAATACACAAAACAAGGAATTCCTGCTCGACAGAGTTATAACCAGAATAAAGGGGATCATAGGTAAATCCCAAAAAATCAATATAAAGCATGGATATAACATTTGTAAGTTGCTAATATGTGGAAATATGTATCAATAAACTACAAAGTTCATGTATGCATTTTACATGCATCACTTGCCAAAAAGAAGGAGAATGGCCAGCGTCCCAATGCGACAAGACTGAACCAAGGTCAAGCTAGAGGCGCTCTAGAAAAGGGCACAACTCAGAAAAATCCAGCCAATGCTACCCGATGACATCTGAATCATGTCAGCACTAAATAAGCTCATGAGTCCCCCAACACCGTTCTGGGTACGTTTCATGTCAACTCAGTTTCTGCCATACTGGTTTTTGATTCTAGAACATCACACTCATTTGTTACTGAACCCTTTGTTGAGAAGAGTGGAATGACTCCAAGTCATATGGAGCGCCTTATGATAGTGCAAATCCCTGGTTCGATGGCCAAAACCCAATCCTTCTACCCCAACATACCTATGATTATTCACGGAGTAACCTTCTGAGCATATTTGATAGTTCTGGGAGCGCGAGGCTTAGAGGTGATACTTGGGATGGATTGTATGTACACGTATCATGGGATCATAGATTGCGCTAGAAAAGCTATCACCATGACAAGTAATGAAGGACTTGAGGTCATGTATGTGGAAAATGTGTCATCATATCGAGCGTATTGCCGGAAGAGTATATATGTACCAACCCTAGAGCAAGTACCCATTCTATTTGAATATCCGAATGTTTTCCCTACCAAATTACCCGGTATGCTCCCTGATCGGGGTATCGAATTTATCATTGAGCTAGTCCATGGAACTTCACCCATAACATAGACAAATTATCATATGAACCCGGAAGAGTTAGCTAAGTTAAAAAAGGCAACTAAATGATATGTTGTGCGAAGGTTTGATCCGCTCTAGTGCATAACCCTAGGGATCACCCATTATTTTTGTGGATAAAAGGGATAGTACCATTCGTCTTGTTATGGATTACCAGAAGCTCAATGAGGTGGCTATTAAGAACAAGTACCCCTTGCCCAAGATAGAGGATTTGTTTGACCAGTTGAATGGAGCTCGAGTCTTCTCCAAGATAGATCTTTGTACTAGTTATCATCAACTCAAAGTAAGTGAATTGGACATCCCCAAGACCGCCTGCACCTAGTATGGTTTGTTTGAATACACCGTCATGTTCTATGGTTTGACTAATGCCCCTACTTATTTCATGAATCTCATGTACAAGGTGTTCATGCCCTACCTCGGCAAGTTTGTCATGGTGTTCATGGATGATATTCTGATTTACTCCGAGACTAAGGAGGAACATGAGAAGCATCTAAGGTTAGTCTTGGTAACATTTTGAGAACACCAACTGTACGCCAAGTTTAGCAAGTGTGAGTTTTTGCTGAAGGAAGTAGGATTTCTTGGACATGTCCTATCCACCGGTGGAGTCTCGGTAGATCCCTCCAAGATAAGATTAGTACTTGAATGGAAGGCCTTGACGAACCCGTCAGAATTTAGAAGTTTTCTTGGTTTAGCGGGGTATTACCGCAAGTTCATTGAAGGTTTATCAAGCATTACAAGACCGATGACCCAGCTGTTAAAGAAGGACAGGAAGTTTGAATGGACTATGAAATGAGGAGAAAGTTTCCAAGAGCTCAAGAAGAGACTAGTTTCGGCACCAATCTTAACCATGCCAGATATCATCAAGAGTTTTGATTTCTAGTGCGACGCCTCCAAGCTCAGACTAGGAAGCATACTGATGTAAGAAGTAAAGGTCATCGCTTATCTATCTCGGCAATTATGACCTCATAAAGTGAACTACCCTACTCATGATCTTGATCTTGCAGACATCATGCATGCTCTCAATACTTGGCGTCACTATATGATAGGAAACCAATGTGAAATCTACACCGATCACAAGAGCTCGAAGCATATCTTCTCCTAGAAAGATTTGAACATGAGGCAAAGAAGGTGGATTGAGCTAATTAAGGATTATGATCTAGGCATTCATTACTATCCTGGTAAGGCTAATGTAGTAGTTGATGCTCTTAGCCAGGAACGACGCTCCCTAAATGCGATGATCAAGGTAGAACAACCAGGGCTCTATAAAGAATTGGAGAAGTTTGGTTTGGAGTTGGTTAGTTCTGGGTTCCTAGCCAATCTTGAGCATGAACCCACCTTAATGATTAAAATCAAGGAAGCCCAGAAAGTTCATATAGTATAGAAGGGATCAAGCTTTGAATGGAAAGAGAAATGGTCCCTAGATTCAAAGTCGATGAACATGAAGTTCTGTGGTATAACGGTCGCACTTGTGTTCCCAATGACCACTACCTAAGCAACTAATCCTGAAAGAAGCTCACCACACACCCTACTCTATCCACCCTAGAGGTACGAAGATGTACCAGGATCTCAAGGAATAGTTCTAGTATCATGGTATGAAGAGGGATACTGCTCTCTACATTTCTTAGTGTGACATCTGTTAGCGAGTTAAGGCCAAACATCAATGACACACATGACTACTCCAACCCTCTAAGATACCAGGATGGAAGTGGGAAAAGGTTGGAATGGACTTCATCACCATACTTCCCAAGTTAAGCCGAGGTCATGACCCCATACGGGTCATAGTGGACCATCTCTTGAAGGTAGCACGTTTTATCCATGTCTATACCACCTACTCTGGACATCGCCTGGCAGAACTCTATATCTCCCGGATCGTTAGCCTCCATGGAGTTACTAAGGAGATTATATCTGATAGAGGATCCCAATTTACCTCCCATATCTAAAAGAAGCTCCATGAAGCCTTGGGTACCCACATGTCTTTCATCACTACTTATCATCCTCAGACTAGAGGACAGACCAAGCGAGTTAATCAAATCCTCGAGGATATGCTTCATGCATGTGTGTTGGCTTATGGGTCTAAATGGGAAGATTGTCTGCCATACACCGAGTTCTCCTACAACAATAGTTATCAAGCCAGCCTGAGGATGGCCCCATTCCAGTTTCTGTACAAACGGAAGTGTCGCACCCCTTTAAACTGGGTTGAGACATGAGAAAGCCAAATCATTGGCTCTAACCTTCTGCGAGAAGCCGAAGAACAAGTCCATATGATACCTGACCATCTGAAGGCTTCTCAATCACGCCATAAGAGTTATGCTGACACCAAGCGTCGCGAGGTGCACTTCAACAATAGAGACTTTGCATATCTTTGCGTCTCACCCCTCTAGGGAATGCATCGTTTGCATGAGAAAGGCAAGTGCTATCCGGGTTCCTGCGATCAACATTAGAGTTATTGCAGTACTTGTAGCAGCAACTATTTATTAAAAAGATCGATCCCAAGGGAGCTTTGCAAGATGGAAAACACACAACCATGTAGCCACGTTGTCAGTGCGGCCACGTTCGCACCCAAAATAGTGTTTGGAAATAGTCTACTCTATAGGTTACTAGAATGGCAATGATTTGAGGGAGGTTTGAAGTAACTAAGAACAAGGAGCTAAACAAGAACAAAGTAAACTAAAACTTAAAGTAAACGAAAAGGGTTGTATTGTAGAATTGAATGGAATGAGAGAGGGTTTCTAGGCTTCGGTCTCACTAGTACTAGATGGTCGAATATATGTGTGATCCATTGTCTACAAGAGATTCCTTGGACAAATAAACGTTTCCCACTTGATTACCGGGCAATCACACTGTGTGTACTATGCATGATTCTCGTGTGTCACTCACAAGGCAAACGTACACTTCTGGACCAAGGGATCCCATTAACTCATCTTCGACTCATGGAATTAAATTCTTGGATCACAAACACATTCTAACTTAGCGTACTAGGTCAAACCTCAACCTAGAACCTAACCAATCACTCACACATGGATGAATAGAGATACAAATAGTAATTCATGGACATCATCATGTTTAATCTTACAAATACAAAATCTAGAACAAGGGGGAGAGGTGGAGACGCTGTTGTGGATGATGACGATAAACGGTGCGCATGACGAAGATGGGGATATATCCTTCTCCTTCTCTTGCTTGGATCTTATGGAGGTGTTGGAGGAGATCTTGATCTTGTAGGTGTGCGGTGGCTCTAGAGAGGCGGCGGAGTGGCAGGGCTCCGCTCCTGATGCATTGATATCATGGAGGCGACTACGGTTCCCATCCTTAATTATTTATTCAGGAGGTCAGTTTTGCGAACCGACGGAGATCGGGGCTGAATATATCCATTGGGCCTTCACAAATGTTGTTATGTTTGAATAAACGAAGCCGTCAGAGCGTGGTACAACCGTACGGTATGGGCAAGCTCTTCCCGTACCTGCGGTCGTTAAACCCTTTGATGCCTGCAGTATTTTGGCCGCCATTTCTTCATATGGACTCCGGTTGAGATGTTCTTTGTCTCGTTGGATTCATATGGACGAAGGCTACAATACCATGGTCTCGGATCAGCAATATGAAATGATGGAAAATATGACTTTTCCACATCTCATATGGCTAATTCTGATGCCTGTAACTTCTCCAGATTGAATCTTCTTGGCTCCTTTTATCCATGATTGTCCATAGCACCTACACACATGTCAAAGAGAAGGAAAATAGTAATAAAATCCTACTAAAACTACTAGTTGTGCAAAATCCTTATGAAAATGAATGAGAACTAGTAATCATGCATAATGGGCATAGTTGTAGCTAGATATAGCATGTGATGAGTGACAATATGAATAATTTCTATGCTTAAATATGCATCATATTTGCACTCACAAACATCCCCAAGCTAAAAGTTGCTCGTCCTCAAGCAAGAAAGTTTATAAAAAATTAATGCTATCATCTAGCTTACCATATAAGATTGATGCCTTGTATCCTTATTTTCCCTACAATCTCAAAGCAAGATAAAACATATTCATACAAGGCAACACAAGCTTAGTTTTGTCAATCCATATAAGATCAATTAAAACTTCAATGCTCCATGTCAAAAGTAAATATAGCTTGAAAGCAAACTTGTGATCCTCCTATTGCGCCTTTATATTTTCTATCCTCACTTTTGTAAAGTGAAATCTTAGAAACTAAAAGTGACAGATCATGTAATAAGAAGCATAGAATTAGAGTGATTCATTAGCACACCCACATCAATAGATCAAGACAAACACTACTCTTCCATTCATTCTTTTTCAAGAAAATTCATGTAGTAGTAACGAGACCATGCCAAATACTATTTTGTGTGAATCTTTATTTTATTTCAAAGATAGTTTCTAGCCCATTACGGTAACAAGTGCTACCCATGTCATCAACTCATAGCCGAAATCAGGGGTTGTACCATTGATCGTTCGTAGGCCAGTGGAGTTGTTGGCATCCAAAGGTGTGCATCAAAGATATGTAAATAATCTTTAAATAGTATCACATTTTGACCCACAACATTTTAGGTTTGGCATGTATCTCAATCACCGCTAGACTTTGCTTGAATCAAACAACTCCTTTCAAGAGTGCCATCAAGTGTATTAATAAATCTATGGGGTTGAGTATCTATAAGGTTAGACTCTTAAGACAATTAAAATTCACTCAAGAAATTATTTAGAGGCTTCATCAATATACTTTTAATTATGTCAAATGTAGAAATCAAGGCAATGTATTATAGAGGATCACATTATTCTTCTCAAGTTGGATAAAGATTTTAACATAGTGCATAAAAGCTCTAACTCAACTCTTATGAATCCTAACAAAAGCAAATGCAACCATTATATAAACATGAAACATATCATACATAAGCAAGCATTAAAAACAGCGGGATACATGATTGCATAAACGGTTTCATCAAATAAAAACATTGCGCAAGACTCCACACAGACAGAAGTAACTTCCCCAAGATAGAACTTTTGCAAGAACCAAACCTGAATAGATTAATACAAGAAAAGAGAAATGCAGTTATCAAAAGAGAGTGTGAGAAGTGGTTAACTCCCCAAGCTTGAATAAAGCAAGGGTGACACACTTTACCATTGAGGTACGAATAACCCCACTTTTGATGGACATGGACCTTTGGTTCAACGAATACTTCCTTGTTGAAGCGTTGAGTTGAAACAACCAAGTGGCTTATGAAAGTATTTGCACGGTTGGCACAAACCATGCACATCATCACATGTGGTTCAAGTCCTTGCGAAAATAACAAATGAAGTAAAAGCAAACGATTTGGTGTACTAATAGTGTTCGTTCACCCAACCAGGAAAACAAAAGAAAAATAAAACATGAAACACTCTAGAGAATTATAGGCTAGGGAGTTTCAAAGGTGGATAAAAGAAAATGAAGTACAATGGAACATGTAGAAGGTAACCCAATGACCAGAGGTTGTCAAAATAAAAAGATTGGGGGGGAGGGGGTATAACCTTTTTGTACCCGTCCCTGCCCTTGCTATGCGGTGCCACTCCTTGGTACGGGCATGTGCCCGTACTGCACCTCGTATTCTCCTTATTTTATTTTCACTCTTTTTTTCCTCCCGTCGAAGTAGGTATGACCGGGTGGTACGTGCGGATTTTTCCTGTACGGGTGGTTGTTAAACCCTTTGGAAAGGTTTCATAATTTCCGTGTCTCGTAGTGAGATCGGTAGCAGCGGGCGGTACGGACGGCTGCACCAGTACCAATGCTCGATAACTTGCAGTATTTTTTCTGCTTCTTCCGATGTGTCACATGAGTGGTAAGGGTGCACGGTACGGATGGGTCTGCCTGTATTACTGCTCGTTAAACTCACTATAAGCTCTAGAAGAAGTTATTGTCTCTGAAAATTTTACTATAGAACTAAAACATTAGTCCAGAATCCAAACAAAGCATACATATATTTTTTTTGAGAATATTTAACCAAGATAAGCAACATATGATTAGAGAACCAAACAATTCTACCTTTTGAAAATAGTCCCAAGCCAACTCTAATAGGAAATCATGCAAATAGATATATAGGTGCCAATGCAACATGAATGCAACTAGACTCAAGACACAAAATTAAGAAATACACCTAAAAACTTCTAGGTTGCCTTCCGTCAAGAGCTTTCTTTAAAGCCATATAGCCAGGCTTAGAAGCTCCATTAAATTATCCACCTGGATCCCAGGGGATATCGATTCAAGGTTTCATGGTACTTACCTCCAACATAGGGTTGGAGCATCTCATAGTAGAGTACGGTCAAAGTCGTGCCCTTTTGTGGTGCATCGGCATCATATAGATGAATAAGTTCTCGCTTCTAAGCGAGCGTGGATGCACCAAGTGTGGTGAGTATGCCTTCTTATGTAGCTGCAACGAGAGGATTAGAGGTTGAAATATAATTTTTAAACTTTTACCTTGGGTACCATTGTAGGGGAACACTTCATAGTATTCTTCCTTTGTTTCAGGGAGTAAATCAGGTCCCTGCATATTAGCATTGAAAGATTCATAGCAAGGTTCTATCTATAGTTCATCATTAGTAATGCTGTCCTCATGAGTATCTAGGCACAAAACCTCCACAGATTAAATCATAATAAGTTTTAACATTATAAGAATCATTACTAGAGAGAGAGGCATCATAAACAAATGTAAGCAAATCTTTGTCAATGATGACTACAAGTGCACAAATCGATTGTAGCTAGTTTCGAAATAAGAGTATCGAACCCACAAAGAGATATTTGGTTAAGGTGTTTATGCACCTCGTCACTGTCTACCAAAGGATACTAGTAAGCCGCCTTTGATTTCAAGTAAAGGGTGTTTAAAAGGTTTTTGGTTGAATGTATAAAAGTAATTAAAACAAGTAAAAGAAGACAAGTAACAAAAGCGTTTGGAATGGTGGCTGAACTCAATAAGGCTAAAGCATTATCGGGGATGTAGGATACATCACTAGCATGTTGTAATTAATCATAATTAGGATAACCTATTTCTTATGTCATGACATGTGTGGAGAGATCTCCATAATAAGATGTTCACTACAAGGCTCGTAGAAAGTCACTTTGTTGAGCCAAGAATGAGGTCATCTCTAAATAACCACCACAATGTCTAAGAGTAGTCACCCAAACAGACCACCGTAATTAAGGGTCTCCCCGTGGATATCATAATTAGCTTAGTGAATCTCTCTTTATTCCTCCTTCGACCGTGCATGTTGCTAGCCGGTGCTTCTAGTCACAATAGCTCCGGGCACACTTCCAAACACATCCAAAGGATTTCACCCTTTTTCTTATACCCGAAGGCAAATGTTATGTGGCCGACTACACATACCATCTAAAGAGAGAGATCAAACACACATCATAGATCAATAGATCATGAACACAAGTAATAAATCATATTTATTTCATTTCATAATAGTGCTAGGGTTTCTCCATCTCCCCAAGAGCAAAGGAAACTACTCACACATGGAAGCAATCAACAACATCATCATAATCACATGAATGGATAAAAGTACGGGGATGAATCTAGTGCAAACCATAATTGAATATGGAATTACAACAAGATCTAATGGATGGAAGATGGGGGTAGCAGTAGTGATGGTGATGTAGCGGTTGATGATGTAGGGGATGATGCGATGTCCTCCAATGATCTTTGAAGCAACAAGGATTTTCCCTTCTCCAAGTTCCTCCTCCAGATCCCTTTCTGGTGTGGTTTTTCGTGGCTGGAAGTTTCTGTGAATGTCAGATCTCTAATCTGTCTTCACGAGGTGAAAGTATTTGACGAGGCGGTCATGTTGCCACATGGAACGGGCGGGCTCCGCTCGTATCAGTGGTCGTTAAGACCCTTGTGTCCTCCAATGCATGTGCAAATCTCCCAGGTGCGAAGATTAATCAATTAAACGACTTTTATCGCTTAAAATATCATATTACAACATAATATGATAGTTCCAATTGATATGTTCATAAGAGACTTAGTAATTTGGGATCCTTTTGAAACAAGGACAAAGGGTGCGTGCAAACGCAGTAAAATACCAAAAATCCTACTCTACTTATGCAAAAACAAAAGGTAAATATGCTTCCATTTTGCACTCATCAACTCCCCCAAGCTAGACTCTTGCTCACCCCCGAGAAAGATGGTGGCTTATGGACAAGATCATCATGTTCATGCGGCACGAGTCATTACAATAAATGAGGAAAAAATTGAAACAGGGGTACTGACATGGGTACACCCTATAGGTACTCGAGTTTGGTATATACGGTCCAGATACGGTAGAAGCCCACGGTGTTGCCAAGGCCCAGTGGAGAATTCGAGTGGCCCACAGACTCTCAATTGCTTGCGAGACAAGAAGAAGCTTAAGATAGAAAGTTCAAAGGAAAAACCCTAATCTGTAACCGACTCGACCTGCTACCCGAGACCTAGCCCATCTATATAAAGGCTAGGAAGGGGAGGCGAGGAGGACAATCACGACCCTAGTTTCCACAACTCTCGCCAGATTGCATCTGCGTGCCCCTGTAATCTTAGATTCCTTCGTTAATTCCAAGAGCAGACAAGCAGGAGTAGGGACCTCTACGAGGCCTGAACCTGGGTAAAACTTGCGTCCCTGTGTGCTTGTTTGCTAGCCGATTGATGCCTCTAGCGCTCCCTCCTTCTCCAAAACCCAAGTATATAATAATGGGCATTGACGAGTTAAACCCTCATCAGTTACAATATCAGATGTAGAGTTACATCAGGAGTTTTATCACACCTTTACACATCACATGACTTAGAGGCTTCCACACCTTTTTGTATCAATGAAGTTATAAGAAGCTTTTAGTGATTAAACATATTATATAATCATAAGGTTAGATTGGTTGAGCACTTGATTTGAGTAATGAAGATTCATGATCATTCTTTTTCTTCTTTTTTCTCTTTTCAAGCTTGTACTTTTCCTTTGCCTTGAAATTCTCTTGATAGTTGATCTTTTGTCTCTCTTCTCTTCTCCTTTTTTTATATAGCAGAGCTACTTGATCATGCTCACTACTTTTTATGGCTCTTGTAAACTCAAACCTGTGACTATAATATGCTACCAAGATCTTTATTCTCATAATTTAATCAATACTTTTATTGGTGTGGAAGACCCTAAAATCATAACAGCTATACAAGTATCATAACTCTCGACCTAATTCAATCATCTAATATAATAGTCATGAATCAAACGATTACTTCAAATATCATAAAGTCTCAAACTCAACGGATATAATTCTTTCCTTGAATAGAAGGGAGCTTGAAGATGCTGCAACTAATGCAAATTCGTGAATTAAAACCTAACATGCGTGCGGTAAATTAAACATGCTAAAACTAGAAGATAGATTACAAGGTCTTCACAGATCCCTCAAGCTTGGAATCAAGGATAGGAGGATCCCAAAAAAATCCTTGTGAGTACCTACTCCTTCTTGGGAGTGAAGAAGTCATCATCTTCTCCTTCCTCTTCTGTTTTGAGGCTGCAGGCGTGAGCAATACACGCGAATCAAGTGGACAGTTCTATGATGCTAACATGTTGTTCTTTAATTATTTTGCTTAGCATCTTCCTGTCGTCAGCCATCTCCATAATAATCTTGGTTAGGAGTTGAACTCTACCATCGATGTCGTCGACCTTCTTTTCAAGGTCTTTGCCCACATCTAGTAAGATTCAACTCCTTCTCCAATAGTTTCAACGCAAGCTTTGGAAATCTTTTCAAGGTTCTTGATCTTTTCCCTAATCTCATTCCTTTTTCCTCTTTCTAAGAAGAGGATACAAGAGGAGATTTGAGAGAGGATCCGCGAAGGTTATACCTGTAGGGGTTGAGTGGGGGTTCTTCTTTGTTCTTCCTTTGTTCCACGTGCATGAGCATCTCCAACTTGCATGAAAACATATCCTACCAGTTGGGGGTGGAACTACTTGAGTAGACTCTCTAGTTGAGGAAGACGAAGAATCCCTCTTGAATTCCCTTCTTTTAACCTATGCTGCAGGTACATCTCCCTTTTTGGTCTAGATCTGCTTGATATGAAAAGGCTGCATAGTTCTTGAACGATCAAGTGAGATCTGAGGTGTCATAGTGGAAGACAAAGAAAGAAAAGCCCTAGATCTGAAATATGATGACGAAAGACAAACAGGAGAAGAGGTGAAATCAAAAGGGAAAAATAAACCTAGATAAAAGGGGTCAGAAGTCGGTCACGGGTAATGGTATGGGCAGGCCCCGTCCGTACCGTGTGCCCGTACCGGTGTCTTGCCGACCTTCCTCTCTCTCTCTCTCTCTCTTTTTACAAGTAATATGAATAAACAAGAAAGATACAGGGTTGGCAATGACCTGCCATACGGTCAGCTGCGACTATATGACCCGGTCATACAGAAATGCGAGAAGAAAAATACCAGGTATCGACGGTTTAACGGCCACTGGTATGGTCGTACGCGCCCATACCACCAAGTCGTACCGAGTTCTAGAAAGTTGGGGAAAGTGGAAGGAACACCGAGCGTGTAACGACCACTAGTACGGACGCGTCTGCCTGTACGGCCCGTACTTGGTCAAAAACAACTCAGAAAAATCAGCAAAATAAGAGGGAAGCAAAGAACACAACAAAACGATCCGAAAAGTTTCTAGAATTGCAAAAATAAAAAGATAATATCTTGTTACCTCACTTTGTTTGAGATATTACTCGGCCGAGATTAAGGAAATTAGCTCCACCGTGTTGACTTTCCCAACTATATAGTGTTTTAAGCACTGCCCATTAACAATCTAGGATGAAGAGGAAGGAGTAGTATTTTTCAACTTCAGCGGTTCCCGAGGGATATACATCCTCTACTTCATAAGGTCCTTCCCACTTGGATTTTAGCTTTCCTGCAAAAATCTTAATCCTAGAGTTGTAGAGAAAAACCTTATCTCCAGATTTAAATTCTTTATTCTCTATTTTTCTATCATGCCATTTCTTTACTTTTTCCTTGAATATCCTTACATTTTCATAGGCCTCATTTCCGAGTTCATCCAAAGCATGAATATCTAAGAGACTTTTTCTCCTGCAGTTTTAAAATCAAAATTCATAGTTTTAATAGCCCAACGAGTCTTATGTTCTAACTCTAATAGGAGATGACAAGCTTTATCATAAACCATCTTATATGGTGTCATTAAAATTTTGGATTCTTGAATGCTGTGCGATATGCCCATAATGCGTCATTAAGCTCCATAGCCCAATCCTTTCTTGATTTATTCACCGTCTTCTGGAATACCTTAATTTCCGGTTAAACAGCTCCACTCTCCCACTGGTTTGTGAGTGATATGGTGAGGCTATGTAACACCCTTGAATCGGCCCTATGTAAGTTTCAGCGATTCTCGCCAAACCCGCATAGAAACGATTCAAAGATGCCCACGAGGCACTTATGTGTAGGTGGAAAATGAAGTAATACCATTACACAATAGTCCATGATGGAACCCACAGAAACATATATATACAATAGCGACTCAAAGAGTCAAGAATACAGATATACAATACAAAGATCCAAATCACCTTGAAAACGATACAACATCTGAGTACGGATAAGAGGAAAATGGGGCTAAGAGCCCTGAAGAATAACCAATGGCCTCCATAACCCTTCCTAGGCCAAGCCGGAAGGGTAACCCTGCTAATTACATCGATCTCGAACCTTCTAAAACAAAAGGGGTTCCGAAAAAGGGCAAATAATAGAGAGAGCGGTCAGTACTGAGGCCAGTACACGGCGAGTCTAAAATTCGGCGGCTCTCTCCTACATAGGTATGGTGAACTAAAGCGGCAGCGAAGCATGTACTAAACAACCTATAGAGACTCGATACAACTGTCGGTTATCAGAGAGGGATAAGGAAGACCTAGTCGAAACCAACCTGATACTAACAACAAACATACCCATCCTGGTATTTCCCCCTAGAGACCAAACGAGGAAGTCCTACCGAGGAAACTCACACGGTTGGCTGTTTTATTCATTCTTTCCATGGTGGTTATCCAACTTACAAGTCATATCAGATACAAGTCATATTATAATAGTAAGCTTTACTTATAGTTGTCTATAATCGAGAAACTGTGCTCCAAGTCGTCCATAACCATGGACACGGCTTTTTGAAAAGATTTAACCTTGCAGGGGTGCACCAAAGTATCCACACGCGCTTCAACCTTTGTTGTCAGATCCAATATGAGCAAGATCCTAAACATACACCCAACGGTATGCGATGGGGCTTCAGACACGATGTTTCCTAGACCCAAAGCAAGTACATGGGGGCCACCCCACTAAGCTACCCGCAACAAAGTCGGCCGGCTCCGAGATGGACCCAGGGTTTGCATCAATGTTTGTAAACGACTAGGACCCCGAAAGTGTGACTGGGCTTGTCAATACCGTGAAAATACTCCACAATCCTAAATAGTACACGTGCTCCATGCGCAATCCTAAATAAAGCAGTAAAGCATGGCATAAGTACATGATAGTAATAAAGCCCCAAACTACTTTGTGGCCCCCAGTATAGTACTTTGAAATAAAGTAGTAAGCCGATGGGGTGCGCGCACACCCATCTCTGGTTAGCACGCTCAATCTCGGAACAGGTGTCAAGAACTCGGGTCCTAGGTGGAAACAAGCGGGCTGTTAAAAACCAAATACTGACCATTACCCACTGGCGCCTCTACATTATATCTATTTCCAGCATTTTAATTGACAAGTTATATTGAAATCCATGATCATCTCCACCATTAAGCATGTACCATTCTCCCAACAACTGAGGAACTCGACAACTCGAATCGACACCTAAGCAAACAATATGGCTCGCAAGGCCAACTGTTTATCAAACAGCAGATAATAGGAGGTGTCCAAGGCAATATAGAGGCTGCATGGAAGATAAATGGTACGGAAAACTAAAGCATCACAACACGGATAGCAATAGATCAACAAGAGGAAGTAAAGACTATAAATGCAAAATAGGTAGAAAGGGGAAGAATGCTCACCTGAAAAACACCATCGAAGGTTCATATCCGAAGAACTTGTCGATACTCGCATCAACTCAACGGCCTAATCCGCGAAGAACCAAAGTACTAAAAGAAAGATCAGATGCACTATAAATACTACAACAGAAGATTGGGAATGATGCATGTATGATGTATGACATGACAAAGATGCAATGCAATTAGGCAATATTAAGAGGAACCGGGGTCCCGAAAATTAATTAGGAGGTTCATGTTGTTTGGATACCCCACAATTTATATATTGGTTTAGCAAGGCAAAACATGGCATCGGTTTGCTATGCAAATTTAAATGGAGCCAATATAAGACTAGAATAGACCGCATATAGTCTCCATATTTAATTATGAGGTGAATAGGCCTAACGCCCCCAAACCACACAATATGTATGCAACATGAACAATTTATATGCAACAAGTATATGGATGACAATTTATAAAAATAGGAGGCTCATATCGGGGTCACACATCTCGGATCAAAGATCATGGGGTTCGAGGGCCGAGGTCTTCGATTCCATGAAGGAGATGCCTTCGGGGTCTTGGCCATCGGATCCATGATGGAGACCTTGGAACGGCGCCGGGTTCAGGATCGGTCTTCGATTGTTGATTCCATGCAGAAGGTCTTGTCGATCCGGCCTCATCACATTCGGTCTCCATGTTGAATTACTCATCACCCATATTTTGTCAGTGTCAAACATTGGGGCGGAAGGAGCCAGTGGCATACCCAACTTGGTCTACTGGTCGATCTTATCAAGGGCTCACAGCTATAGGACACACACGGGAACATCTCGACTGGCTCTTGGGCAGAACCAGAAAATCATGTGGCAGAGGCAACATCGATGTAGGACTTGGGCCAGACGAGACCAAGCAGGGAAGGCCAAAAATTCACGGGCATTGAGCAGCAGAGAGGCGACACCAGGGGCGGAGGCTCTCACGCACATGCAGAGGCAAGGACATGCTCGAGCGGACGGCTCGGGGACTCATGGCGCCAGGAGAGGTGGGGCACCGACAAGTAGAGGAGGACCGGTGGCGGAGGCGAAGCGAGGCCTGCCGGGTCAGGGAAGAGGAGGGGCGATAGCAGCAGCACAGGGCGAAGGGTTCAAGGATAGGCCCAGGGCCGCGGCTGGGGCACGGACTCGATGACGACACAGGGGACGCAGCGGCACGAAGCTGCCGGGGTCGGGGCATGCGAGCACGGCGGAGGCTCGGGGAGGAGAGCGTCGGGGCGATGGAGGGCATGGACGCTGATGAAGGAGATCAACAACGGCCGGAGACGGGGCACAGGGGTGGTGCCGAGGAGGCGCGCATCCGTGGGGCTCTGTGAGCACATGCGACAGTGGTGTGCATCTGCGAGGTGGAGGGAAGGCGGCTGCCGCGGAGAGGTGGCCAGAGAGAAGGCATGTGACTACGGGGTGGAGACGAGCAGGTGCTTGGCCGCTGCAACAAGCAGAGGGGTGGAGGCAGACGGGGACCAAGGGGAGCAGCGGCGACGGGGTCGAGCTCTAGCTCTATTGATCGAAGGCGAAAGGGGGAGAGAGGCACGGGGTGCTTGGGAGAGAGAGAGAGAGGGGTGCCGCGTGAGGCGCGTGCGTGGTGGGATCGAGGTTTGTTGGGGAGCGGGGTGGGCAGGATCTGGGGATTGGGCTGGCGGTGGTTGACCGCGTGGCCTCACGAGGAGAGTAGCAGGGCAGGGGCGGGTGAGTGTGACATGGTCGGTACGGGGTGGGCAATGCGGGCAGTGGCCGGTCGGTCGCAGCGAGCGTGAGGTGGCATGTGCGTTCTGTTGCCAACGTGGTTGCGGCGGTGCGTGTGTACTAGTGTAGATAGGTTTGTGGCGTGTGGAGTAGGGATTAGGTCTAGGTGTTAGGGTTTCGTGGGAATTTAGGGTTAGAGTTTGGGGATGGACTGGGGTAATAGGCTGCTGGCTTGCTGGGCTTTTGGACTAGTAGGCTGGCGGGGCTCCCCCGGCAAAACATTTTTATTTATCCATTTATTTATTCTATTTGAAATATACTTTTGTAAATAGTTTTTAGACAAAACGAAATAATCCGGACGGCCGGGGTTTTAATTTGAAACAAAGATGGGAGTATTTAGAAAACAAAGTTAGGCTTTTAGAAAATAGTTTTAGGCAAAAATATGCATGATGACATGATGATGCTCAAATGCAATGTCGCATGATGACATGAGGATGGGATCATGATGATGCATAAAATAAAAACAACACGCGATTTTCTAGTAGTGATTTTACCAGGGGTGCTACAGGCTACTCGATGATCGACTCCATATTTTTGAAGTATCTTCCTGAAAGTACCCTTCATAAAATGAGTTCCACCATCAATAATCAAAAATTGAGGTACTCCAAACCTGGAAAAAAGATGTCCTTAATCATCTTGATGGAAGTGGTCGCATCTACATGAGAAGTGGGTATAGCTTCTACCCACTTGGTAACATAGTCAACGACAACAAGAATATGAGTATAACCATTAGAGGGAACAAAAGGTCCCATGAAATCCATTCCCCAAACATCAAATGGTTCTATTATGAGGTTATATTTCATAGACATTTCTTGTCTTTTGCCAATGTTACTCATACATTCACATGCATCACAACTCCTAACATAATCATGAGCATCCTTAACCAAGGTCGGCCAGTAAAATCCTGACTGTAATACTTTGGTTGTTGTACGATCACCAGCGTGATGTCCTCCATAAGGACTATCATGACATGCCTGAAGAATAGCTCTCACCTCATGGTTAGGTACACATTTCCTAATTATCCTGTCAATACCGTGCTTGTATAAATAAGGATATTGTCCCAAAAGTAATGCTTTAAATCATTAAAGAATTTCTTTTTTTTGATTGTAACTCATTCCTTTTTGTAGAAACCTACCTACAAGAAAGTTAGCATTATCTACAAACCAAGGATCATGTGACTCTACGACAACAAGATATTCACCTGTAAAAGATTCATTAATAGGAATGGGATCATCTATAATGCCCTCCATATGTGAGATATGATTGGCAATGGGATTATCCTTACCTCTTCTATTCACTATTTGTAGGTCATATTCTTGTAGTAACAAGACCCATTTAATTAGACGGGGTTTCACATCTTTCTTAGCTAGGAGATGTCTTAAAGCCTGATGGTCGGTATGAACTATTACCTTTGAATTGATAATTTAGTGTCTAAACTTGTCACAAGCGAAAACCATAGCTAAAAACTCCTTTTTAGTTATTGCATAATTTCTTTGATCTTCATTGAAAACTCGAGTAACATATTGAATAATGTTTAGGTTTAATCCATCCCTTTGTCCTAGAACAGCCGCAATAGCATAGTCACTAGCATCACACATAATTTCAAAAGGCTCATCCCAATTTGGTGGTCGAATAACGGGTGAAGAAACTAGTGCCTTTTTCAATTGTTCAAAGGAATCAATACAATTTCTATCAAAAGCGAAAGGGGTATCCTTATCTAGGAGATAAGTTAAAGGAGCAGCCATTTTAGCAAAATCCTTAATAAAATGCTTATAGAAACCAGCAATCCCAAGAAGTTCTTAATCCGTTTTACGTCTTGTAGAATCGATAACCTTTCTAAAGTAACAAGGTTTGAAACGTCAACCTCTATTCCCATTTCAGAAACTTTATGACCAAAAACTATACCTTCTCTTACCATGAATCGGTAGTGCTCCCAATTGAGAACTAGCTTAGTTTGTTTACACTGCTACAAAACTCTATTAAGATTATAAAGACATTTCTCAAAAGCAATTTCATACACAACAATGTTGTCCCTGAGAACCTCCATAGATCTTTCTACAAAACTATCAAATATCATCAAAACACACTCTTGAAAAGTTGCAGCTGCGTTGCATAAACCAAAGGGCATTAAGAGGTGAGCATAAGTTCCATAAGGGCAAGTGAAATTAGTTTTTTCTTGGTCTTCGAGCTGAATAGCGATTTGAGAATAACCCGAATAACCATCAAGAAAACATAAATGAGAGTTGCTAGACATCCTTTCTAATATGCTATTCATGAGAGGTATTTGATTGTGATTTTTTATGGTTTCCTTGTTTAATTTTCTAGTCTATACACATTTTATAACTTGCTATTCTTCTAGCAGGGATTAACTTATCCTTATCATTATTAACTATAGTTATGCAGCCTTCCCTGGGTATACAATGAGTTAGACTTACCCATTTGCTATTAGAAATCAGATAGATAATACCATTGTCTAACATACGTATGACCTCTTTTCTTAATACTTCTTTCATTCTAGGATTCAACCTTTTTTGATTATCTACAAATGGTTTATCATCTTCAACCATAGGTATTTTATGAGTCACTATGGAAGGATCTATCCCTTTTATGTCACTAAGAGTGTACCTAAAAGCTTCACGCTATTCGACAAGTACTTCTAACAATTTTGTATTTTCTTCAGGAGAGAGTTTATCATCTGTAATTACAGGGCACTTACCTTCCTTGTCTAAGAATTCATACCTGAGCCCTGGAGGGAGAGGCTTCAAAATAAGAGGTGGTGGATCCTCATCTCCTTTTCTTTCTAGTTCTTCAAATTCGTCTCTAAGGAGATTCTCAATTTCTGGTGCAGCGTTAAGGATTTTATCCAAATCTTCTTTTGCAGAGTTGTTTGGGAGTGAATAATTATCTGTCAAACTCCTCTCCAACTTAGACTGTGGGGTGCCAAAATAAATTGTCGCTGATTCTTCAATAGTTCTTTCCTCTTTGACCTCGATTTTCTTCTCATAAGGAAACTTTGTAAATTGACTGCAATTAACCTCTAAAACTTCTTCCCCAAACTGTAGAGACAAAACTTGTTTCTTGTCATCAATATCAACATTCATAGAGATGTAAAACTGAATACCAAAAATGACGGGGTAAAAGGAGTTCAAAGGCATATCGATAATATTAAAATCAACCGGGTACACAAAAGCTCCTACAAAAATGCAGGTAATGTGAAGAATTTCATGAGTCCGCTGCAAGGTTCGGTTAGAAAGCATAAAGGTAACTTTGGACGGTTCAAGATCCGGTTCATCAAGATGGCACCATAATTCTTCATAGATAGTGTAAGGCATAATGTTCATGGAATAGTTCAAGTCACAAAACCCAACATAAGTAGCTTCCCCTAAACAAAAAGGGATTTTCTGTTGACTTTTATTCTTACCATCAGACTTGCCTCTAATTATATCAGAAGATTCTCTACTTACCATGATTACTTCATCCTCAAATACCTTAGGCTCTAGAAGTTCTTTTGCTATGTCAATGTTCTTTTTGATAGTTCTCAGGTTTCTAGTTAACCTTCCTATCCTTTTCTTTCCTTCACCCTCACTCTCTATTCTTTTTGTGAGGGTAGTTTCCTCCTTAACTAGCATATTATTTTGCATTTGCTAGTATTTGTCCTTGGGACTAGCTCTAGGGGGCTTTACCTTACAAGGCGGTGTGTAGCGTTCCCACTCCTTTGGAATCTGCAAATGCTCAGCATAGGCTTTAACAATTTTAACAATCATACGAGGGTCAAGCTTGAAGTTTCCAAACAGTTTTTCTAATTTGCCCGAAGCTAGAATTTTTCTTAAGAGATCACAATCTATAAGATTTTCTTTGTTAAGTTCGGCCCCACAATAAGATTTTTCTATCCTATGTACTGTATCTAGTGTCGTCGGATTAATGACAAGTACGCCATGAGGGGGTCCTCGAGGCGTGGAGAAAGATGGGGTGTGAGACAATGGTGTTCTAGGACGATGAGCACACAAGCTTTATCTAGGTTCGAATCTGCCTATGGTGGACGGATCCTACACCTGCTAGCAATCTAATATTACGGTAGAGCCGGAAGTATAAATTACAAGAGAGGTTTTGCCTGTGCGAGCTGAGGTTGTGGTTGTCGATGCCCTAAAGGTCTATCCCTAGGACGGCTTATATAGTCATCCGGTCCTAGGGTTACAGGAGAGTCCTATTCAGCTATGATACAGAGTCGGTTACATAGTACATCTTGGACTACACGTAATCCTGCATGCCTAAGTTGGCAAGTCTTCTAGGCCTTCCCATAGCCGGATGGGGTTCCATCTTCTCTCCCTGGCTGGGCCACCCGTGAAGCATAGATCTAACCCGTAAGTTGGCCACCCTAGTCAGTGAGTCACAATGGGTATACCTAGAAAGTATATCCCTAATAGTAGCCCCCGGAAGTCTCCAAGATCCAAAGTCGAAGTTTAATCGTCTAGCTAGATTCTTCTTTGGTTGTAGAATCTTAAAGGGCTCCAAAACAAAAGTAGGACCCGAGTCTCAAGAAAATGAGTCGGACCTGTTAATATTTCATTATTGTTTTCCCTGCACGATTTCAAACTGAGTTAGAAACTGGAATCTGACACAACCTGACATTAGTCAAGGTCTAGTATTGTCACCACCAAACATTCTGTCAATGTGACCGTTGGTGGTTTCGCCTTGTGCGGAACCTAGGTGCCATTTCAATGCACACATGAAGATCGAGGCGGCGCAATCTTCTCGGGGAAGTTGCCTTGCTCCTTCCGCGACGTGTTTCTCAACTGTCATGTGTTTACACCAATCTTGGCGCAGGCGAGGTTTTAAGGGGTAAATCTCTCACCAGTGCCCTTGCTTCCTTCCCCTCGAGCCAAAATCTGCGCCCCCGTCCCGTCCTCCTCTCTCCCCAAATATCCATAATGCCTCCCACCCAAGGTCATACTCTCCGGCGAGATGGCAGACGCATCAAGATCCAGCACGACAGTGTCTACAGCGGCGGCGGAGGACAAAGGCCATCGCGGGATCTTGATCCCCTGCATCTTGGACGACGAGAAGCGTTGTGGCGTCGAGGTGGAAGGTCTCCTCCTCGCCGGCGAGTGGCGGAGCAGCTTCGATGAGCCTCTTCCTGCCCCCACAACAACGAGCAGGTACACTCTAGTACTCATCTTGATCGAGGTCTAACTTTTTCCCCCTCCGAGTCTTCTCCGAGGTGATTAATCATTACGGTGTGCAACTCCATAATCTTCCTCCCAATTCGATTCTAGAGATTAGCGCCTATGTCTCTCTTTGAGAGGGTTATCTCAGAATTAAGTCGAGTCTTACTTTCTTCCGGTACTATTTTAGTACTAGGAAAAACTCCATCACTGTCGGTGTTCCATACATAACTAGAACCCTTAGCCTAGTCCTTAGGAGAGACCAAGTCTATCCTAAGATCATAGCTAGTGAATCAGATATGGCCGTCCACATTTTTCTATCACAAGGACAAGCCAGCTCTCGGCAAGCAGGAAGGCTTGCCGGCTTTTGTTGACAGTGCCGGCTCTCCCCAGGGACGTGGAGGCGCCCGCTCTTACTAAAGATTTGATCCATGCCAAGAGGCTGATTTAATTTTTGATGAAGCATAGAGGACTGAAGGGACCTGACTTAGTCCATTTTTGGCTAGCTCGTCAGATTCAACCTCTTCAGCACCATGGGGATCGGGTGATCCACACGATCACCATGAGCAGAAAAAAGCCTGAGGATCAGCCGGCTCTCGATTCCTAACAAAGAATATGAGACCAGGGTCAGGTGGTTGATCAAGGAGCAGATAGACCGGAAGATCCCAGATGTCTCTCTGGACATGTTCATGAAAAAAATGCCCTGGACCCAAGTAAGATTTCCAACTGACTTCCCCTGTACTTGTTCATTTGTATGTTTTATTCGCAATACCGAGATAACTTTTCTTTCAGCTTGCAAATCTCCCCGATTCGGAGCTAGCTCCTCTCGAGGGATATCCATCTGAGGATCCAGTTCCCCAGGAGGATGAAGAGATGGAAGTGCTACTAGAATCGCTTACCCAGAAACGTAAGACTCCGGCTGTGCAAGTTGGCCCACAAGTTATGCCAGTCATCAAGATGTAAGTTCATCCATCAAACCATGTATCTTTTTTATATTATTTCCGGGTCATAACGATCTTATTCTATTATTATCTAGAGCTAAATCAATTATCAATGGGAAAGGAAAAGGAAAGCTGGAAAAGGCTCTGCGGCAGGATAAGCTAACCATTGTCCCGCCCGCTGTTGCGCCTCCGACTCCTACTCTGAACCCATCTTCAGTGCTAGAGGATATTCTGTCTCCGTGCATTGAAGATGATGTGGCTCAATCTGAAGGGCCAGTGAACATTGGTTCACAGCCTGACGTCACCATGAGTGACTCGGGAGTTGATAAGGGTGAACCCTCTAAGGGTAATGATCCCTCAGCCGAAACCTTTGCAGAGAACCTTCTGCAAAATCCGGGTGTCACCAAACTTGGTCTCACTTTAAAAAGCACAGCCCTCCACTGCTTGGAGACTAGAAACATTACGGCTTAGGAGGAGGCTCAAGAAGCCGAAGATGTAAAACTTGTTGAGCTGCTGGAACAAGTACGTCTTCATGATGAGAAGCTAAAGGCTGGTGCGGTTATGCCTCCACTAGTTATTCCTCTAACCCTCACTGAGAAGGTTTTTGTGGAAGTCAAAATCATCCTCAACAAGCTATCGAATGAGCATTTTGTAAGTCTTTTTTCGACTCTTTGTTGTAGTTAATATCATATCCTCTAGCCCCCAAGCATGAAGTTGGATAGTTATCAGGAATCCGAGTTTATGCTTCCATAGGATGCCAAAGAATGAAGTAGTATAACCCCCAAGGCTCATGCTGAAATTTAGTTAAAAATAATAGCCCGAGTCTTAGTAGCATTTCTGACTCTGGTTACCATTCCGACTTACAGAAAGTTAATGTTTACAACCAGGAATTGTTAAAGAACATTTGCAACAAACAGAGAGAAATCAAAGCTCGTCTGGTGTGAAAATGCTCAGTTGAAAGTTGAGAAGGATGATGCCGGCAGTAAGATTTCTGACAATCTCTTCTCGGATTTATGATTTAGTCGATTTTGATTAACTTATGTATCTCACTCTAGACTTGCTTTCCAAATCCTGCAAACTTGTAGAGGAAGCCGAAATTTACAGAACTCAAGAATCAGAGAATGTTGGCCTGTGATAGAAACTCAAGAAATTGTAAGAGGATCATGAGCGCAACAATGGCAACATCCTTGAATCGAGCAACCATGCCACCGAAGAACGTGATATGACTATTGCTTGCCAGGATAAAGAATTCTTGGAATTAAAAGCTGAACTGGATAGGCAGAAGGATACCACCCAGGCCCTTCGGGATGAACTCTAGAGTCCGAGGGAGGGGAAGACCAAAGTAGATGAATCTATCTTTGGTATGTTTTTACTGCCATTCCGACTTGTTGTTTGATTTTTCCAACTTTCTTAGTCAGAGTGTTCTAACAATGCTCCCTTTTCAGGGCTTCTCAACCTCCTGGATTCATCTTCATCCGAGTCACACACCAGCCGGCTTGTCGCAGTCGGAGATTTACTTCATGATTTCCGCCAATCCTTTAAGAATATTGGCGAGACCGTTAATCTACCCGACTTAGACAAGTTGTCTGCCTTTGAGCTTCATGACAAAGTGAAGGATATCCCGCAGTTGGTTGAGGATTGGAAGATGTCTTATGCCTGCACCACAAAACAGAATTCCCTCACAATGGTAATGACCCACCATGGAAACATGGAAATCTAGCAAGTTACCAAGGGATATTCGACTGTTGATGAAGATGCTAAGCTTCAGAACATTGGTGCTATCTGGGATTCTTGTGCCAGTTATGCTTGTCATCTAGCCGATGCAACGGACTATGATAAGCCATTCTTCTTACCCGTCGTAGCGCCTCCAAGCCCCAAAAGACGAAGAAATTCCTGAAGACGATGACGAAGAGACTGAGTCCGATGTCCCCGTCTCGGAAAAAGATCAGGGTGCGTTGGGTGATGGCACCAGCAAGCCGACAAATCCTTCTTATGCAACATGAAAAATTTGCAAGAAACTTTGTGTTATTCTGAAGAAAACCTTGATGTAATGGTTTAAAGTTATTTATTTTGTGGTCCTGCTATGTAAGAACTAATGCTTTACTCTTAGCACGTGTATATTTTTGCTTTTTCTGCTTGTAAAAATACTTAAGCACTTTTTGGTTTATACTTATCGTTTATCTGGATTTCTGCCTTGTCCCTTTCGTGAGACGGTAAACCATCATCACGGAAACTTCGCCGATAAACAGAGCTCAATTGCTAAACCAGCTTAAACCCGGAATCAAAGATATCTTCTAGTACGAATAATTCACTACTCGGAAAATACCTGCGTCCGGAAATCAGACAAAAATCCAAGTATAAACTTAAATTAGACTTATACCCAAAGGTTGGATTTTTTAGAATCATAAATCTAACCAGAACAAACATGAGCATAAAGTACATTCAAGTATCCTGGTATTTTCCACTATGACATGATCAGTCAGAAATAAGATGGTACTTTAAAAAACATCTCAGAAAAACATTGAGGAGACCAATACTTTATTTCACTTTGAACATGTACATTGATACAATTACAAAAAAAGAAACTTTAAGAATAAAAGGGACGTAGCTGAGCAATATTTCATGGTCGGTCTATCTCATTCGGGTCTGTACTACCTCCAGCTTGCTTTCTCTTCTTAGTAGCAGGTCTTTCTTTTTCCGGCCTCATGTTAGTTAGGTAGTATAAACCATTGTGCAATACTGTACTAACCATAAAGGGCCCTTCCTAGATTTGGAAAAGTTTGTGCTCTTTTTTGCACTAGTCGGAGAACTAGATCGCCCTTCTTGAAAGACCGATTTTTGACTCTCTGACTATGATACTTGCGTAAGTTCTGCTGATAGGTTGTAGATCTCTGCACAACAATGACGTGAACTTCCTTGAGTATATCGAGGTCATCTTGTCGAGCAACTTTGGGATATTCTTCGACATACGCAGCGACCCGGGGAGAAATATGGATAAGATCACTCAGAAGAACTACCTCTACACCGTAGACCAAGAAGAAAGGTGTATATCCGGTTGAATGGTTAGGAGTAGTTCGTAAACTCCATACAACAGATGGTAATTCATCCGCCCAAGCCCTCACAGCATGATGAAGTGGTGCTTCGAGTCTGGGATGGAGGCCTTGAAGAATTAAACCATTTGCCCTTTTGACTTGTCCATTGGATTGTGGATGCGCGACTAATGCAATATCAAGTCAGATCCCTTGATCTTTGCAAAATTCGACACATTCTCCAATTGAAAAGTTTCTCCTCTTGTCTGTAATGATACTATGCGGATAGCTGAATCGGATTATGACATCCTCGACGAATCTTTTGGTTGTTGTCCCATCGCAACTTATGATAGGTTCAGCCTCAATCCATTTCGTAAATTTATCCACCATCACGAGGAGGTCAGTAAATCCAATTGGAGACCGTTTAAACGGTCCTACCATGTCAAGCCCTCAGACCACAAAGGGCCATGTAATCGGAATTGTTCGCGGCTGATCAGTTGGAACATGGGCTTTTTTTGGCATAATTTTGGCAACCTTTGCAAGTCCTGACCAGCCTATCAGCATCTGCGTTAGCTGTAAGCCAGAAATATCCGTGTTCAAAAGCTTTTGCCACTAAAGATTTGGCTGCGGCGTGATGTCCGCATAGCTTTTGTGGATTTCCCTTAGGATTTCCACTCCTTCTAGAGAAACACAACGCTAAAAAACCCCCAAACACACTCCACCTATAGATCTCACTACTGATTATTGTGTAGGATTTCGCTCGTCGGAGGATCTGTTGGCTTAGAACTTCATCTTCAGCTAATTTTCCGTCTACCAAGAATTCTAGGTAGGGTTTTGTCCAGCTAGGAATTATGGCCAGAACTGCTATGAGCGATGAGTCGGATTTATCAGAGACTCCTCATCAACTCCTGTGATAGAGGGAACTCTTAGGTGCTCCAGAAAAGCACCATCCGGGACCTTTTTCCATGCAGAGCCTATTTGTAACACCCCTAGTTCTTCTAATAGCAATTAGGGTTTGTTTTGTGCATAGCATGAGCATCATATTTTAAAATGCATGCAAAAAAAGAAAAGAAAACCCTAATTTTACCCTCTCTATTTGAAATGTATTCAAAAGGGTTTTGTATTTCAAAAACTACCAAAACTTTTGGAGCCCAAATGGATTATAAGGGCTCTGCAGTATTTTAAGTATTTATAAAAGTTCTGGTATTTTGGAAAATCTTCAAAAGTAGTTTTGTATTTGAAATACAAAAGAGAAAAATAGAAAACAGAAAAGAAAAATGATTTTTTAAAAAATGAGCCAGATCAGAACTAGGCCGCAGCCCTCCCTCCCTCTCTTTCTAGCTAGCCCAACTTGGCCCACCCTGGTCCATACCGGTTCGCCCCTTTCTCTTTTCTTCCTCCTCGCCGGCAACGAAAGCAGCTGCCTAGCAACATCCTCACCGTCGATCCTCCTCGCGCTGCGATACCCGCCGCCGCCCCTAGACACTGGGATAAGAACGACCTCACGTACTGTCTCTCCCCATACCCATCTCTCCCTGCCTTGCCCTCTATCACGAAATCCCCTCTGAGCCTGAACCCTAGCCGCCATAGTGCCCCTTGTCGTTGGCGTTTCCGAACTTTCCAAGCCCCGCCGAGACGCCCAGGAGAACCGGCGTGCTCTCCTTGTCTACCTCCTGAAAGGAATCAGCCGCGGGAGCCTGCAATCGAGCAGGTCATTCGCGCCTTCCCCGACTCTGGCCGCCGCATCCGCCACCGATCTCGGCCGTCTCCAACCTCCTTCGGCCTCACAAACACCACCAACACCACCGTGGTGAGCACCCGATGCTCAGGCACCTCCTCCCCACGAGCACCTGCCGATGCTGACGCTGCCCATTGTCGAACTCCTCACTCTGACGACCATTCTTCAGTGGCGCGACCACCAGATGGTCCGCCTCGGTCTCCCGCGTCCAGCCCGCCCGCTCTTGTCGCCCCGCATCGCCCCTAGCACCGGATTTGACCTCTAGCTGAGAGCAGCTCCCTTGCTGACGTTAGCATGACATTAGCATGGCGTCATAATTCCTTTTTTGTTTTATATTTTCTGTAATTGTTTTATTAAATAAGAATGCTGACAGGTGGGTCCATAATGTCAGGTTTTTAATCTTTTTGGAAATGATTTATGAAATTAATAAAGGTTTGACATGTGGGTCCAGCTGGAAAATAATTTTAATAACTCCAAAAAGGTTTAATTGTTTTAAATTGATTTAAAAATGGATTAAAATTGGGAAAAATCATAACTAATTCATTTTAAATCAGAAAAATATGAATAATATATCAAAATGTTCAGACAAATGAGATCTACACAATAGACTCATAATCATGCATTTCTCAACAACTTAAATTGCAAGTTTCATTAGAAGAACTAATTGAACCCCGTAGGTGATTCCGAGGTTCCCCCTATTCTAGGATTTGTACCCCTCAGATCCTATTTAAAATGATCAAGCATGTACAAGGGTTCATTACAATATAATTTAACTTGTCATATCATCATCCTTGCTTGAGCATTGCATCGATGCCATGTGTTGATTGTTTTCCCCATTCTTTCTGGTGTTTGCTTCTTCCCGGTAGAATACGATATCGAGATCGAAGACCGAGGTTAACACCATCGAAGATCGACGCGCAATACTTGACCAACTGTAACCAAGTCAAGTACAAGGCTTCTGAAGATCTACATCTGGGTATCAACAGGCAAAGGCAAGCAAAACCCCACACATGATAAAATCCTATGTTTTCAAAATATTTCATTCTTGCCATGTGCATATGATTCCAAAGTCTTTTATCAATAGATATAGTAATCCTATCTGATGCATGTTATCTTTGTAGCCTATATTCCCTGATCTACTGCTCCTAGCATAACTAGGGTTTGGCTTATGAGCTTCGCTAGAGCTGCTATATCCGTTGTGCTTAGCCAAGCTTAGCTATTACCGCTGGTCCATCCGGTTGATGAATCAGAGCTGCGAATGAACCTCGTTGGATAGGATGACGTGATATGATCAGAGATGGAAGTTAAACATGCTAAGGCTTGTATGGGAGGCCACATCGGGTTGTGAATTTTGCAGTCCCATACTTGCCACCACTAGGACCTGAGCTCTTGCTTCTTGAACCAAGACGAGCATACAGCCACACGGGGTGTGGAAAACCCCTCGACTAACTAACTTGCCTAGTAGATTCCATGAGTCACATAGTTCGGGCATTCCATTCGACATATGCATTCCGGTTGTTCTTGAAGGCGGTGTTGGAGGTGCATTCATACAGGTTGGTAAATGTGGCCGAGGACAAGAGAGGCACGGCCTCCGTAATCTTGAACCCTTCGCACATATCTAGGGACCGGCTTCGGGACTTGACCCATTACGACGGCATCTCCTTAGGGCGTGACTCATGGTCTCGGCAAAAGCAAGGTAAAGGTCGTGGTCAACCACTCTCTGCCAGCCTTCCAAGGAAGAGGGCTTATAGCTTGGCATTAAGAATCGGTTGGTACATGTGGGTAAAGTTGTGCACCCCTGCAGGGTAATAATCTTTTCGAAAAGTTGTGTCCACGGTTATGGACGACTAGGGAATAAACGTGATGATCATAGATAACTATAACCTAATCATAAAATTGGGAAAGTAAGTAAAGTGTGCTTAAGGATGCTTCCTAAGGGATCGAGGGGGTGATCCTAGTTGTTAGGTTCAGCTGATAAAGTTTCGGTGGATATCTGAAGAAGATCAAAGCTAGAGATATCGCTTTCTTATCCCCTTTTAAAATGATCAATTTAGTCGAGCTTCTTATCCTCCCTCTTGTTTTACAAACAAAGATAGCTTTATGCGAAATAGCTCCACCAGCCATAAGTCTTGCGGAGTACACCCTGTACTCACCCTTGCTTCGTTGATACTTTTGCAGCAGAGTAAGTGTTACCACAGAAGAAGAGTTCGTTATGACAATAACATCGACGACTAGCTTGGGGTTCTCGGTTAGCAGCCAGGAATCTATGGATTGGGACGCCATCGTTATGCTTCAGGCCTCTTAGGCCATTTGTTAAGTTTGCTATACTTGATCGCATAATTTGCCTTCCATTGTTTGATGTTTATGGTCAGTGACCTCTGCTTGTAATATTTTGGATCTTTGCTCTGTTATGAGCTTGATGTAATAACTTTTGTGTCATAGGGTTACTGTAATGTTACCGATTCTTTCTCTATATGCTTCTGAGATTTAGGTTAGGCTTATATCAGACAGAGGTCTGGGATTTGTCTAGCCCTAATCCCGAGGGTGTCACAGGTTTTGGTATCAGAGCAGTACCGACCGTAGGAAAACCTTGCTATTGGTCGATGTTGAGTCTAGTGCTTGTGAAAACTATTTGCGAAAACTCTGGTATGCTTCTTTTTCTCCTTATCCAGTTTCATTCTCTGGGTCACCTTATCTTGTGTTGACTTTGAAAACTTTTGCTATCTCATCTCATTTTTCAAAGCTTAGGTGCCTTTCTGGCATGCTGTTTCTAAACCAGTTGACCTAGTGTTGAGTTCTCCAGAGTTAGTTGTGTGTGTTTTCCTTGTTTCCTTTGCTCTACTTCAGCTAAGATATTTCTTTCCATCAATATCTCTCTATCTTATGGGCCCACAACATTATGTTGATGGTTCCATAGTGATCTGTTCTAGGCCTTGAAGTTTCCTTTCGCCTCGTGTGCCTCCTTCTCGTTTGTTTGAGTACTTCAGAATTTGTTTCTTCTTTTGGAAGCTACCTCGTGGTTACTACCTTGTAGTACCTTCTGTACTACTAAGATAGTAGTTACTTCTTTCTTGGGTTTTAACCCTTGGACTTGAACCGAAGATCCCTGATTATGCTAGATTCTATCCTTGTGAATCTTGTACATGAAGCTGACCTTTAACCCGAGATCCATTCCTTTGACCCCTATCGTTAATGTTCACATATTACCTCAGGATGGCTGGTACTACAATTCTAGCCTTCAAGCTTGTGGTCTTTCTCGTGATTAATTACGACAAACAAAGGACTTCCCCTACCACATGTTATGGCAGATGTTCCTTAATGGAACCAAATAGATCACGACAAGAGTACTTCTCGTGAGTCTCGCCTCTATATCCATGACTCTGCCACCTGTCCCTTTTCTATGCATTGGTTTTCGGAAGATTGATAAACTATGCATCCACATCTCAGGATTCTATCCTGAGCATGTTCCTTTTCCCTTGTTGTTTTCTGACCTTTGTCTACCAGTTGGCATCCAAGTAGTAAATGTGCATCGGTGTATTCCAATGCAAGATACTCTTGTGGACCATCAAGACAAACCATTTCGGGATGCCAGGAGAAACAAACTCCAGTACCTCATCATATCTAGGACTAGGTTAAAGTGTTGTAATCCGCAGATCAAGATTCATTGATTAGCTTTTGTTTTGGTCTACCTTTAAGTATCACACTCTTATATACTAAGAGGTCGTGCTGAGTTACACAACTCCCTTAATGAAGTGATGCTCTTACACATATTTACCCACCCTTCCTCCGAGTTTTCGTGCTCGTGAATGATGCGTGTGCATAATAATGTGGCCATTTGAGAATATTAGCAATCATTACTGGTTTGGGCCTCAACAAGGACATTTGTTTCATTCTTAGCATGATGGTTAGCCTATCACTAATAAAAGTTTGACCGTGCTACCAAGTCTGCTAATCAAGCACACTCTTTTTGGTCAAAGAGTTAGGCTTGTGCCAAATATCTGATACTATGTCTTCTTGCCTTACCACGTAAGTTCCCTCTCGAACTAAATGACATATCGGTGGTTCGTGATATTCTAGATGTCTACTAGAAGTATCTCCATATCGCCACATGACCGTGTTTGTCAAGTTCTTGAGCAAGACAATTTCCTGAATTGCTCTTTTCTCCAAGGATCTGTACTGGATACCCTGAACTAGTTGGTTGAGCTTAAACAACAAATTGGAGAGTTGTAAGACAAAAGTTCTACCCGACTCAATTTCGTTGTAAAGGGATGTCTAGTTTTGTTCGTGCTGAAGAAGGATAGTGTTTCCTTTGTGGATATGTTATCGTCCCCACCTTTGGTTTGATTCGGGCTATCGTGAAATCAAACTCAGTCCTAAGGATTATCCTGATGGTGTATCTATTCGTGATGTTTCACCTAGGTACATCTTCATGTTCTTTGGTCTGACCAATATTCACGCTTTATTCATATAACATATGAGTCCATATTCGTTGAGTATTTGGATAACTTTGTTAATGATCCCATCGATGACATTCTTATCTTCTCCATGCTAGATTAGATTCATATGGAACTGTTGGCGGTAATGTTGGAAACTTTTGAGAACCG
This sequence comes from Avena insularis, assembly GCA_023614405.1. Classification (NCBI taxonomy): domain Eukaryota; kingdom Viridiplantae; phylum Streptophyta; class Magnoliopsida; order Poales; family Poaceae; genus Avena; species Avena insularis. The sequence continues at coordinate 383,764,608 of CM042694.1, forward strand.
TGTTCGTGTCATCTCGAAGTATGTGTTCTGGATGTTAGAAGTAACCTTATCTGGTTCACGTGCAATAGTTGAAAGTTGTCGCCGTGGATTTGATAAGAGTTATTTTTTTCTTCGGGAATCATTTCAAGTCAGTCAAGCAAGTGTGAAGTACTCTTGATATGGTAGGTCGATACCTTCACATCTTGAGAACATTCTCTAAGCATGCTAAGCCACTAACTAATTTGTCATGGAAGAGAACAAGTTCCACAAACTTCAGTATCCTCCTAAATGTCTTCTAACAATAAGGATGTATTTATGTTTTGTTGAAATTAATTATGTAGGAGCAATTATCTTTTGATAACTTGCTAATACATGGGTTTCTCAACCTAGCTCATTCTTTTGGATCTTTACAATGTAGTCCATGTCTTGAGAATCTCGTAACTTTACCTCTGTGGTAAATGTTGCACACTTTCTATTCGTCCAATGCTGAGACTGAAGTATCTATTCCACCTAATTAGAGCTAAATATCAAGCAGCAATGATGGTCGGTGTTCTTCAAGGTTTTTGACGTAGGTTTCTATGAAAATCAAGCAAGGTTTGATGTATTGGTTGACACAATTAGCCAGGAGACCTCTTGTCGCATTCTCTTGAATCAGCAATAACAACCACTCCTTATGAGGCATCTTCTATGACTTGTTATAGGATTTTTTCTGATGGTTTCCTTTGTACCGAAGTCTGACCTTTACTTGGTGTCTACTTTCTCACACATCAAGGAGAACATTTCCAGTAGAGTTGCTAAATGTCTCTCGGTCGATCCTCCAGACCCTTTTATGTTGCAAGCATCTTGTTGTGCCAAGTAATCGAAGTCTGAGGATGAAGTTTCTTTTTCCTCGTGTCATCGGGAATCTTCATATTTATTCATCTGGTGGTGTAAAGTGATATCATGATCTCCGACAAAGATTTCAATAGACCTAGATGAATAAAGAGTTCCGTTTGGTTCCTCTAACATGTTCGAAGAGCGACTATGATTCTGTTAATCAACAGTTTCTCTTGTTACATGTTCCATGTGACTCTTATGGGTCCTCCCCACAAAACAACCTTTCTGTCTTGATCTTCTGTTGAACGAAGAGTGATCCTTCTGTATCAAAACTAGTTCAACAGTTTGGCTCTCCGTATCTTTGTATCCCTAGAAGCTCTACTTAAGTCGCCTAGTAGAGTTTCATCTTCCGAAGTCTGTGGTTGTGTTCTTTCTGTTGTATACTCTCCTTTTCAGAAGCTCAAACTCTTATGAAGTTCCATGGTCTCAATCCTCATGAAGACCATCTATCTATACCTTGAAACCTTCTCTTTTTGTTTCCTCCTTTACCTTGATGTGTTTCATGCTCGTTGGCTCCACAGATGTTATGAAACATCTATCCATGAGTTGACCATGAGATACTCTATTCGTGGTTTTGTGTTTTTCGCTCTCTTCTTTAGTGTGTGCAGCTACCCTAAAGGAAATGAAGCGTTTCATTCATTCAATAATGGTGGCATGGATAAGCCTCTTCGAGAAGATCGTCGAAGTTTAGTGCAACCCTGTTCCTTCTATCTTCCTACCTAGGAATCTCGGGACGAGATTCTGTTCAGGGGTTAGAACTGTAACACCCCTAGTTCTTCTAATAGCAATTAGGGTTTGATTTGTGCAAAGCATGAGCATTATATTTTAAAAATGCATGCAAGAAAAAGAAAACAAAACCCTAATCTTACCCTCTCTATTTCAAATGTATTCAAAAGGGTTTTGTATTTCGAAAACGACCAAAACTTTTGGTGCCCAAATGGATTATAAGGGCTCTGCAGTATTTTAAGTATTTATAAAAGTTCTAGTATTTTGGAAAATCTTCAAAATAGTTTTGTATTTGAAATACAAAAGAGAAAAATAGAAAACAGAAAAAGAAAAATGTTTTGTTAAAAAATGAGCCAGATCAGAACCAGGCCGCAGCCCTCCCCCCTCTCTTTCTAGCCGGCCCATATTGGCCCACCCTGGTCCATACCGGTTCACCCCTTTCTCTTTCCTTCCTCCTCGTCAGCAACCGAAGCAACTGCCTGGCAACATCCTCGATGTCGATCATCCTCGTGCTGTGACACCCTCCGCCGCCCCTAGACATCGGGATAAGAACAACCTCGTCGTGCTGTCTCTCCCCATACCCATCTCTCCCTGTCTCGCCCTCTATCGCGAATTCCCCTCTGAGCCCGTACCCTATCCGCCGCAATGCCGCTCGTCACCGGTGTTTTCGACCTCGCCAAGCCCCACTGAGATGCCCAGGAGAACCGGCGTGCTCTCCCCGTCCACCTCCCGGAAGGAATCAGCCACGGGAGCCGGTAATCGAGCAGGTCGTTCACGCCTTCCCCGACTCCGGTAGCCGCTTTTGCCACCGATCCTGGCCGTCTCCAACCTCCTTCAGCCTTGCAGACACCACCAACACCACAGTGGTGAGCACCCGGTGCTCAGGCACTCCTCCTTTTCTCTCTCTCGCTCTCCACGAGCACTGACGCCGCTACCGATCGCCTCGGTCTCCCGCGTCCATCCCGCCCGCTCTCGTCACCCTGCATGGCCCCTAGCACCGGATTCGACCTCTAGCTGAGAGCAGATCCATTGCTGACGTCAAGATGACGTCAGCATGGCGTCATAATTCCTTTTTTGTTTTATAATTTCTGTAATTGTTTTATTAAATAAGAATTCTGACAGGTGGGTCCCTAATGTCAGGTTTTTAATCCTTTTGGAAATGATTTCTAAAATTAATAAAAGTCTCACATGTGGGGCCAGCTGGAAAATATTTTTAATAATTCCAAAAAAGGTTTAATTGTTTTAAATTGATTTAAAAATGGATTAAAATTGGGAAAATCATAACAAATTCATTTTAAATCATAGAAATATGAATAATATATCCAAATGTTCAGATAAATGATATCTACACAATAGAATCATAACCATGCATTATTCAAAAACTTAAATTGCAAGTTTAATTAGAAGAACTAATTGAACCCCGCTGGTGATTCCGACGTTCCCCCTATTCTAGGGTTTGTACCCCTCGAACCCTGTTTAAAATTATCAAGAATGTACCAGGGTTCATTACAATATAATTTGACTCGTCATATCATCATCCTTGCTTGAGCATTGCATCGATGCCATGTGTTGATTGTTTTCCCCTTTCTTTCTAGCGTTTGCTTCTTCCAGGTAGAATACGATATCGAGATCGAGATCGAAGACCGAGGTTAACACCATCGAAGATCGACGAGCAATACTTGACCAACTGTAACCAAGTCAAGTACAAGGCTTCCGAAGATCTACATCTGGGTATCAACAGACAAAGGCAAGCAAAACCCCGCACATGATAAAATCCTATGTTTTCAAAGTATTTCATTCTTGCCATGTGCATACGATTCCAAAGGCTTTTATCGATATATATAGTAATCCTATGTGATGCATGTTACCTTTGTACCCTATATTCCCTGATCCACGGCTCCTAGCATAACTAGGGTTTGCCTTATGAGCTTCGTTAGAGCTGCTATATCCGTTGTTCTTAGTAAGCTTAGCTGTTACCGCTGGTCCATCCGGTTGATGAATCAGAGCTACGAATGAACCTAGTTGGATAGAATGACATGATATGATCAGAGATGGAAGGTAAACATGCTAAGGCTTGTATGGGAGGCCACATCGGGTTGTGGCTTTTGTAGTCCCATACTTGCTACCACTAGGACCTGAGTTCTTGCCTCTTGAACCAAGACAAGCGTACAGCCACACGGGGCCTGGAAAACTCCTCGACTAACTAACTTTCCTAGTAGATTCCATGAGTCACATAGTTCGAGCGTTCCATTCAACATATGCATTCTGGTTGTTCTCAAAGGTGGTGTAGGAGGTGCATTCATACATGTAGGTAAGCGTGCCGGGAACAAGAGAAGTACGACCTCCGTAATCTTGAACCCTGTGCACATATCTAGGGACCGGCTTCAGGACTTGACTTGTTACAGAGGCATCTCCTTAGGGCGTGACTCATGGTCTCGGCGAAAGCAAGGTAAAGGTCATGGTCAACCACTCTTTGTCAGCCTTCCAAGGAAGAGGGCTTATAGCTTGGAATTAAGAATCAGTTGGTACATGTGGGTAAAGTTGTGCACCCCTGCAGGGTAATAATCTTTTCATAAATCTGTGTCCATGGTTATGGATGACTTGGGAATGGACGTGATGATCATAGAGAACTATAACCTAATCGTAAAATTGGGCAAGTAAGTAAAGTGTGCTTAAGGATGCTTCCTCAGGGATCGAGGGGGTGATCCTAGTTGTTAGGCTCAGCTGATAAAGTTTCGGTGGATATCAGAAGAAGATCAAAGCTAGAGATATCGCTTTCTTATCCCCATTTAAAATTATCTATTTAGACGATATTATTCTCCTCCCTCTTGTTTTACAAACAAAGATAGCTTTATGCAAAATAGCTCCACTAGCCATAAGTCTTATAGAGTACACCCTGTACTCACCCTTGTTTCATTGATACTTTTACAACAGAGTAAGTGTTACCATAGAAGAAGAGTTCGTTATGACAACAACATCGACGAGTAGCTTGGGGTTCCTGGTCGGCAGCCTGGAATCTATGGATTGGGACGTCATTGTTATGATTTATGCCTCTTGGGCCATTTGTTAAGTTTGCTATACTTAATAGCATAATTTGCCTTCCGTTGTTTGATGTTTGTGGTCAGTGACCTCTGCTTGTAATATTTTGGATCTTTGCTCAGTTATGATCTTGCTGTAATAACTTTTGTGTCATAGGGTCACTGTAATGTTACCGATTATTTCTCTGTATGCTTCTGAGATTTAGGTTAGGCTTATATCAGAAAGAGGTCTGGGATTTGTCTAGCCCTAAACCCGGGGGTGTCACACTATTCTTGATAGTGCATATGCTTCTTCATTTTCTATTCAGGGGAATGTGTTGGAATTCAAACCCTTCGAACGATTTTGCTAGTTCATCCACAATAGCTTGATATGCTGCCATGTGCTTGTTAGCATTGCAGATGTCAGATACTTGTTGATCAACTAAATCCGAATCTCCGTAGCACATGAGTCGGCGAATGCCGATGTCTTTTGCAATTCGAATTCCATGCAGCAGGGCTTCATATTCGGCAATGTTATTTGTCGTCGTGAAGTGAATCTGCAACACATATAATAGTTTGTCTCCTTGGGGTGATTTGAGTACCACGCCAGCCCCCGATCCCACAAGCGCTTTCGACCCGTCAAAGTGCAAGGTCCAATATTCCGACTCTAGGGGATTTGTATTTTCTGCCGTCTCTGTCCAATCAGCGACAAAATTGGAAGGATTTGATTGATGTACAAGGTTTATACTCAATGTAAAAAGCTGCTATCTCAAATCCCCCCTTAGCATTGCGTTCTGTGGCATCGCTGTTGTTGATTATGTCTCTCATGAGAGATGTGCTCACCATGGTAATTTTGTGCTCTAGAAAATAATGTCGTAGCTTTCTGGATGCGAAGAACACACCATAGGACAACTGTTGGTAATGAGGATACCTTTGTTTTGATTTAGTCAGAACCTCGCTGAGATAATAAGTCGGATGCTGCACCAGGTGTTCCTGTTTTTCTTCTGGCCGTTCCACCTGAAGGAGATATGCCCTAGTAGAAAATAATAAATGGAGTTCATTATCATATCCCAATTAGTTCATAATAGTTTCGTATTGTGCTATGACTATATCAATGGAAACATTGGTACAAATGTGGTATGAAATAAACCAAGTCCCTAGTAGTCTCTGTTCATACTAGTTCGTTGGGCAACCGATGATCAAAGTTTCCTTATCATGGAGCATTTATGCCAATTGACAACAAGGTCATATAATTTGTTATTCATGTGATGGACATTGCCCAAAGATTGCAACATGATCAAGTCACAGAGTTCATTGTTGCAATAGTTAGAAACGTAGTTCTTATCCTTAGACCGTGAGATCATATTACTCACTGTTTCCCAAGGCTGCTTTGACTACATCAAACGTCACTTGTGCGAGTGGTGATCATAAAGGTGTATGTTAGGTATTCTAGAGGAATAGTAGATGACATATGACTCAAGACCAGGATTTTTTCACCCACATGACAGGTAAGATACATATGGCTGGCTTGGTGAGATTACTTCCATAACGTTGCAACATGTGACTAGGTCACGGGGATGTAATATCGCGGTAACAAGTAAAATAGAACTTGTCGGTAACAAGATTGAACAAGGTATGTGATACCAATGATCGGATCTCGGACAAGTCATATCAAAGAAACAAAGGGAATTGGACTAGGTGTTTTATTTTTCAAACGACATTATCATCGTGGAATGCACAGGGGTCCTTATGGGCATCCCGGTCCTGCTATTGATCATTGATGGATCATGTCTGTGCCATTCCTGAGCTATGGGGAAATACACTTAAGGGTACGATGAGCTAGAGATCCTCTGTAAGTTGGAATCACCATATGAAAGAGAAAAGGAAACCAAAAAAGTTCCATGAGAGAACCGGAATCGTTCTGGGAAGTTCCGAAGTCGTTCAGAGGAAATCGAAAGAGAACCGAAAGGTGTTTTGGGTCAAATCACATTTTTCCTTAGAGAATTCCTCCCTCTATCTCTCTCTAGTTGTCTCATAGCTAAGAAAGGACTATACACGCAAGAGACGATCCACCTGTAGCATGCCGTTGCGCTACGGGGATTCCAAGCCGGAGATCTACTTCCACACTCCCGGTAGGGATCAAGGAGTCGTAGGTCGTCATCATACACCGTATGTGTACGAAACCTCGAGGGTGCCTCATACAAGAGAATCTTGGATGTCATGAGCCGGAGCTGCTGCACGATGAAGATGGAGCGAGGGGTGACCTGCGAGGAGCATCACGACCTTGAGGTCGGCCACGAGTTCAACTACTTCAACCACGTTCCCCTCAAAACATTAACCACGTACGGTCTACAAGGGTATGTATTCTATACACTCCAGTCGTTACTGCATTACTATATAGATAGATCTTGGGTGTTAGGGAGTTCTAACATAGGATTTTTTGTTTCTTCTACGGAACCCTTCACCACCACCATGACGATGCTGACGACTCCGTTTGCCGCAAGCATGTAGAGCAACATAGGTTCTTGAGGTTTCGGTGCTGCAAGGATAGGGGCGGACGAAATTACATCTTTCAGGTCTAGAAGTGCAGCTTCATCTTTGTCGGTCCAGACGAATTTCTTGGTCTTTTTCAAGAGCTTGTATAATGGTGCGGCTCTTTCATCGAGCCGGCTTACGATACAGCTGACCGGCCACAACAATGCAACCAGTGAGCCATTGTATATCCTTTAGGCGAGTCGGGCTAGGAATGTTGAGTATAGCCTTTATTTTGTCCCGGTTCACCTCTATGCCCATCTGAGACACGATGAAACCTAACAATTTTCCGGCTGGTATTCCAAAGAAACACTTCTTCAGGTTAAGCATTATATTGTATTTTCGTAGATTGGTGAATGTTTTCTCCAAGTCAGAAATGAGTGTTTCCTTCTTTTTGGACATCACGGCTATATTGTCCACATATGCATGTATATTGCACCCGATTTGATCATGGAGGCAATGATACATAGTACGTAGCTCCTGTGTTTTTTATCCCGAAAGGCATCATTACGTAGCAGAAGGTTCCGAAGGGGGTGATGAATGAATTCTTTAATTTATCTGACTCCATGCGGATTTTGTGATAACCGGAATATGCGTCGAGAAAACATAGGAGTTCCAAGCTTGCTATCGAGTCGATAACTTGGTCAATTCTAGGAAGAGCCAACAGATCTTTGGGATAAGCCTTGTTCAAGGCAGTATAATCAACACATATCCTTAAATCAATGGTGTCCTTTTTAGGGACCATTACAGGATTGGCCGACCACTCAATGTGGATGACCTCTGCAATAAATCTGGCTAACTCTAGCCGGGATAGTTCCTTAACTATTGCTTTGCTCTTTTCATCGCTGAAACATCATAAGGACTGTTTGATGGGTTTAGTGTTCGGATACACGTTTAAAGAGTGCTCGGCAAGTTCCCTAGGTACTCCGATCATGTGAGAAGGTTTCCATGTGAAGATATCTTTATTAGCTTTGAGGAACTCAACAATCACACTTTCCTATGCGTGGTCTAAACCTACGCCTATCCGTGTCACCTTGGAGGGGTCATCATCCTTCAACGGCGTCGTGTTCGTCTCTTCCGATGTCTTGAACTCCGGAGTCGGCTTTGTCACCTCCTTCTTCATTGCAGGCATCTCGTACGGGTCGATATTCTTCTTGATCTCCTGGTACTCCTCGGCATGCGGTACGGATTCAGAAAAGGCGGCAACTCCGTCTTTGCATCGTGCCTTCTTCGGGTTTCCCTGGATCATGATGATGGCACTGGGACCTGGAATTTGCAGCATGTTGTAGAAATAGCAAGGGAGAGCCATGAAATCCAAGTAAGCCAGATGCCTAAAGATAGCGTGGTATGCGTTCTTGAACGAGATGACTTCAAAAGACAGTGCTTCCATCTGATAGTTCTTTGGAGTTCCAAACGTAACATGCAAAGTAATTTCTCCCAGAGAATTCACTTGTCTTCCGGGGATAACTCCATGGAAACCACAGTGCTGTGGTTCAGCTGTGTTTTCGATATCCTCATATGGTGAAGTGTTTCGACGTATATGCTACTACCTCCATCCATGAGGGTCTTGGAGAACCCATAGCCGTCGATCAGTGGATTGATGACCAGAGCATACTTTCCTCGCCTGTGTGGTTTAAGCGGATCTTTGCTTCGGTCAAAGGTGATTGCCACTTCCGACCAGTCCAAAAATTGGGGGATAGCCGGAACAGTTGCGTTGAGCTCATGCATTACTACCTTTTTGACCTTAGCTGGTTGGGATTCAAGGAAGCAGACGTAAGTGTCTTTCCTAGTTGGGAAGGTCTTCTTTCCATCCGACTGGGGATTTGAGGTATCCGTCTCCTCCATGTCGGAATCTTCCTTGGACTCCTTCTCCCTGTTGGAAATTTTATTTCCTTTTCATCGCTTGGCCTAGCCAGCGGATTCGTATTTCTTGATGTCGTCATTGAAACGATGCTCATCATTTGTGTGGGACGAGCCCCTGTTGCCATACAGGTGATGCACACATGGATTATTGGCGATGTCGGCCCAAGAGTAGGTTTTACCAGGTTGCTGGTCTCCTCTATTTTGGACTTAGGAAGTTCCACGGCCTCCTTCGTGGCCTCCTCGTCTTCCAGACCCAAAAATTGCGTTGACAGTCGCAGTTTCCAGATTAGGTTTCTCTTCCGAGATGTTATTGAGTTTCTAGGCCTGTTGCTTCTTCGGCTGTTTGGCCGACTGTGGCACATCCAATATGTTTAGCAGTCCATTTGAAACATCGACAGCATCTGCATATTTTCTTGCCGTTTCTACCAGCTTCCCCAAGTTAGTAACTTTGTCAAAATTCAAGCGATGATGCAGTAATCTGATTGGGAGTCCCACGATGATGAAGGCGTCAATCGCAGTCTGGTCGTTTAGTCCCTCACATAGTTCTTCTTGTCGATCCATCGTCCGAGGTAGTCCCGGCAGGTTTCTCCGGGTTTCTGGGTGCAACGTTGCAGATCTTCGACCGTGTAGGGCCTCCTGTATATACCCTAAAAATTCTGAAAGAACACATTTTGCATATCATACCAATTGTGGATGGTGTTTTCCGGGAGTTCATTGAGCCATGATCGAGCCATTTTCCTCAGCATAAGCAGGAGATATCGAACTGTGACCAAGTTGTTTCCTCCTTTGGCGATGCAGCAGGCCTGGAAGAAATCCTGGAGCCAGGTGTCTGGCCGAGCCACACCATCGTAGGGTTGAATATGCCTTGAGATAGCAAATCCCTCCAGGAAATATGTTTGGCGTACACGTAGCCCGAAGCATTTTGGGCCCACGTATATATTATCTGACTCGTAGCACTGCGCTTATATGTTTGAGTTGATCTGGTACCTGGCATCACTTGGTGACAGAGAGCACCGTCTCGGATGTTTGTTGTGGCTGCAGTGCCGTGGCGCCGAATATACACCTATCATCATGCGGTTTGGGAGAGTTTTCGTCGTATCTTTCATACATACTATTGTAGGGGCTTTGATCCATGGCTTCTCCTTCCGTAGCCTTGGAGTTGATCTCGTCTTCAAGTTCTGCTTTGAACGCCTGGAATTCTGCCGATATCATGTAATCCTCAGGGGAAGCTGGTATATCATTGTTTGTTTTGCGTCTAGCACCGAGTCGTTGTCGTCTCCAGCGTCGGTAGAGCCGGATCCGGATCTAGCGTATCCAACGAAGTGAGATGTGTGCGTCCTAAGGTAATTGCGGCTTTCTTCGTTAGCTTCCTCGAAATGTTTTATGGTCTCGAGAACTGAATCTGTGTTGACTATGGCACCCATCATCATCCTCTTCACAGTGTGCCTCAGAAGCGATTTTCCTGCTCCAGAATCAATAGAGCTAGATCCGAAGCTGTTTCTGCTTTGATATTTGTGAGATTCGACCTCCTTTGGGAGATCCGATCTTATCCACTATCTCCGCTTCAGGTGTGCGCTGGGTGGGATTAGGGTTTTCTAAGACCCGGAACTCTGCCGCCTCCATGGACAAAGTGGATCCAGAAGTTTCTTCTGCCTCTATCATCACCTCTAGGGTGGGTTGGGAAGGTTCAGCGAAACTGAGGTAAACATCGACCTCGCCAAAATACATGATTGTGTAGCTAGTCACAGGTTCCCTAGCCTGAATCCAAGTCTCGTCGAGAAGGACAAGAGGTACGTCGCTGGCGTAGAGGACCCGATCGATGGCGCTTGTCTTGTCGATTCCGATTCGCGTAGATTCCTCCCGGAACTTAGCTCCGAAAGTCAACTGCCCCACTGTGGGCGCCAACTGTCGTCGGATTGATGACAAGTACGCCATGAGGGGTCCTCAGGGCATGGAGAAATATGGGGTGTGAGACGACGGTGTTCCAGGATGGTGAGCACACAAGCTTTACCTAGGTTCAAATCTTCCTGCGGTGGACGGATCCTACTCCTGCTAGCAATCCGGTAATATGGTAGAGCCGGAAGTACAGATTACAAGAGAGGTTTCACCTATGCGAGCTAATGTTGTGGTTGTCGATACCCTAAAGGCTTATCCCTAGGACGGCTTATATAGTCATCCGGTCCTAGGGTTACAGGAGAGTCCTATCCGGCTACGATATAGAGTCGGTTACATAGTATATCTTGGACTAGAAGTAACCCTACATGCCTAAGTCGGTAAGTCTTCTAAGCCTTCCCGTAGCCGAATGGGCTTCCGTCTTCTCACCCTGACTAGGTCGCCCGTGAAGCATTTCTCTAACCTGTAAGTGGGCCACCCTGCTCAGTGAGTCACAATGGGTATACCTCGAAAGTATATCCCCAACATCTTGCAAATTCTAGGATCTTTCAACACTAAATTTAGTAAATAACCCATTCGTAAGGGAGTCTAATTCACTTCTATTATTAATGATCAAACGTGCGTAGAAAGTGTGTATTAACAACCAAGGTGAGAAGTTGTGGTGGGGGCAGCGGTCGAGCAGTCCCCTAAACCTTGTGTATCCTTCATGCAAGCTGTCTTCAGGTCTCCCTTTAAAATTAGTGATCATGCGTCTAGCTCCAAGAGTTCTTATCCTGGGAAAGAAATCAACTAAGAATGAAGAAGCCAACCTCTCCTAGGAGTCAATAATTTTTTTAGGACTTTGAATATACCAAGAACGGGCCTCATCAATAAGAGTTTGAACAAAAAGAGCAGATTTAGCCTCATCCTCGGTGAATATATTAAGACAAAAGGTCCCACATGTATCTTCAAAGAACCCTACATGCTCATACGAATCTTCTGTACTGTCCCCTCTAGACTTTTTAACATGTAAAAGATCCAAAAGCATGGGACCAGAATTCTTTACAGCCTCTAGCTAAATTATATGTAAGTACCAGCCCATGGTGTTTACCTGAAACTAGTAAACAAGTTTAGTAAAACAATTAGTAGAATAAGAAACTAAGAACAAATACCAAAAGCGCTTTGCTCCCCAGCAACAACGCTAAAAAATAGCTTGATGACTGCAAGTGCATAGATCGATTGTAGCTAGTTTTGAAATAAGAGTATCGAACCCACAGAGAGTTATTTGGTTAAGGTCTTTATGCCCCTCGTCACTGTCTACCAAAGGATACTAGTAAGCTGTCTTTGATTTCAACTAAAGGCTGTTCGAAAGGTTTTTGGTTGAATGCAGAAAAGTAATTAAAACAAGTAAAAGAAGACAAGTAATAAAAGCGTTTGGAATGGTGGCTGAACTCAATAAGGCTAAAGTGTTCTCGGGGATGTAGGATACACCACTAGCATGTTGTAATTAATCATAATTAGGATAACCTATTTCTTATGTCATGGCATGTGTGAAGAGAGATCCATAATAAGATGTTCACTACAAGGCTTGTAGGCAGTCACTTTGTTGAGCCAAGAATGAGGTCATCTCTAAATAACCACTGCGATGTCTGAGAGCAGTCACCCATACAGACCACCGTAATTAGTTGTATATTCATTTGTGACGGGGCTTTTACCACGAAGGCCATCCGTCATAGAAGACTTTTCAACCATGAAAAATAGGCCTCTAAACACGAAAATCGTCTGTTGTAAAAGCCAAATTTTCTTGTAGTAAGCTCAAGTAATAATAGAAAACTAAACAATTGTTGCGAAACTACTTTGAATGAAGTATATGAGTAACATTGAAGTAGTATACCCACTTAGAACTAACAATAGCAGACAACACTAAGAGTGACAGTATTAATCCTACAAATGGAAGGATCGGTACCTAATCACTTAAAGTAAAAATGCCTAGCTCCAATAGCTACTAACCATTGATAGCACCGACACTTGATAAGCACTAACACTTCATAACTTAAAAGAATGCCAAGTGTTAACTAAAAACTTAGTAATCTACCACGTACTTGAACATCTGTTAACTAAACAAGATGACACTAATCAAACATTTAGTAAATACAAGGATGTAACCCTAAGAACAATGGAACCTGTCGAACCCTATAAACTTAATTAACATCTGGAAAGCCCTAGAAGCTTCTAGAACCTACTAATTAAACCCTAAAAAACCATTACAAAAGGACTACTGAAGCACAAACCCTAGAATCAACAAGTAGCTTAGAACTAGAGGAGGAAAAAGAGAAGAAGAAGGAGACCTACCTTCAGAAAGGGTGAGCCATCTCGACGGCGGGGAGCGCTGGCGGCTTAAGGGAGTGCCCAGAAGGCTGTCTCACCACCACAATGGCCAGAGCAGCTAGAGGCGGCATAGTAGATGCATAGGAGCGCCATCTCGGCGACGGGAGCACTGGAGTTGCGTCAGAGTTGAGGGAGATGATGAACCTCCGAAACCCTAGATCGAGTTAGGGTCGTGAGCGAGCATAGAGATAAAGAGGAACAAATCGGGTCATTAGGACGGTAGTGGAGGCGCGGTATTAATCTGAGCGGAAGCGTGGCGGGGGAGGCCGGAGCGGCCAGGCGACATGACGGCGATGCGCAATCGCCTGCGCGTGTGAGAGAGTGACGCGAGTGAGGGAGTGGGCCAGTTGGGATAGCTCGGGTCCAGTGAGTGGTTTTGACCAGCGGGCCCAAGCACTCAAGGTATTTCGGTCATTTCAAAATACCCTTAAACCCAAATGAATAATAACTCACACATAGATACTCAGAAAAATAAAATACAAAATAGTTTTGTGTGTGGAAAAATGCAAGGAATCCAAAAGGTATTTTTGTGGGATTTTTGCAAACACTTTTATTCTTATGAAATTTTTAGTGGAAATAATTAAGTTTCTTGACTTTAAAATTCATGAAAGTTCCAAAAAATTAGGAAAAATAATGATAAATATGTAAACCCCAATTTGCATAGAAATATGAAAATTCTAAAGTAAAATACTTAATATACCTAGTGGATAGCAACAATAAATAAAATACCAAAGAAAAATGCACTAAAATCCTAAAAAGGGTGAAAACACCAAAAACAAATAAATTGAGTCGGTATAATTCAAACAAAACACACAAGAAGTGCATTGCATATAATTGCATTAGAGCATCACACATTTGCCACCAAAACATTGTATTTATCGGACAATATTGCGAAGTCCAGAACTCGAGGTCCAGGGTCAAGTAAAACCTTCGAACTGCATTATCTCGTAGTTACCAGGCAAGTTTATTCTTACATCACCTTTGTGAGGTCAATCTTGCAATCATGTGGCAAGTGCAATCCTGCATGACTTTGGCTTATTTGTGAAAATGTTTTCAAAACATTATTATTACTTGCATTTAGAACAAAATACCATTTTAGGAATGGAATAAATAAATGGCGGGTGACAGAATCATGAATGTATACATGGTTGAAAGATAATGTGGTAGAGATTCCATTGTACCGGGAAAGTTATGGTTAACAATGGCAGCAGTCAGCCATTCTTGCATCATACAGTACCGCGCTAACCATATTTTTTATGGGGTGAGCGAGTCATAAGTACCTTTTTTTTCCTTTCATCTTTCCTCGTATATTTGGTCGGTTTGTGAACCAGAGTGCTGATCAGCGGGTGGTAGCCTGTGACGTCCCTATCTTGTGCTTCAGGGTAACAGATGGGTATACTAGAATGGAGTGTAACAAAATGTAGGTTGTATCCAAAATTCGTTATATTGGGAGGGCAGTGGGATCGTGGAGTGGGACTCATCATTACTCGATGAAACTTGGTAACAAGACCCCATATCTCAGAAAATATGGAATGAGTAATAAGACCAAGGACGTTTGTGGAAAACGTAGCGCACCTCTCGAGAGTGTATAAATGTGACATGTTACTCCTTATCCCGAGAAAGGATTATGATCGCAACATAGAAAGGAACTCCACAAAAGTTCAGACAACCCGTAAAGATTGATAGTTTTAGATTTTTAAAAATAAAAAACTTACCTTTCTAAAAAATCATTTTTGAAAACATGCACAGTCTTGGATCTTTGATCAACGACTTGCAAATAGAACTCCATTGAGAGTGTGATATGGTCGTCCTCTCCAGTTTTTCTCCGACTTTCCCCCTCAGATCGTTGCTCCCTCCTCTACCCCCGAGTCTTCTTCCTGTGGAATTCGTGTTCGGGGTGATCCAGGGACTCTCTGGTAGGGTTGCCCACCCATGGCCCGGTTTTGCAGGATCTGGCTAGTGGCAGCGATGGCGGGTCAGGCTGGGGGAGATGGGAGGGAGGCTGTGGCATCTACTGGCCAGATCAACAGCAGCGGTGGTTCCCCACGAGACCGTTGCAGGATGAGAAAGGGAAAGCAGCCGCGGCGGCGGCAATGGATGGTGCCAACCCTTCTATAGACGATGACCAGGTGGAGCAGATGATGGTGCGCCTGTGGAATCTGCTGCGGTGGTTATTGACGATGTTGATGACCTGGAATTGATCGATCCAGATCGATCTTTGGTGGGTAAGGTTCTGGCCCCGAATGTTCTCCATATCGAGATGATCAGGTCGGCCATGAGGCCGACGTGGGGAAATCTGAAGGGATTGATCTTCAATCCTGCGGGGGGACAACAAGTTCATCGTAGAGTTTGGATCAAAGGGCGATCGCGATTGAGTGATGGAGGGATCTCCATGGAAAATTGGTAAGCATGCAGTCCCGATGAAGAAATTTGATGCGGATGTGGCGCCTTCACGGGTTGTGTTCGACTGATTGATTGGCTATTTGGGTCAGGATTTTAGCTCTGCCTAGTCGGTTGATGAATTTTGATCGAGGGCAGGAGATTGCTAAACCAATTTGATTGGTGAAGAGAGTGGAAGCTGATGAACTGGGTCGTTGTTGGGGCCCTTACATGTGTGTGAGGGTTGAGGTGTCGGTCAATGAGCCTCTTCTCCGATATATTAGTGTTTTCTCTAGTCGTTTGCAGAAAACGTCGTGGTATGAAGTCCAATATGAAAAATTACCTTTCTATTGATTTTCATGTGGGCTGTTGGGGCACTCGTATCTGGGGGTGCACAAATCCAGCGGAAGGTGATGAAAATGATGAGCTCCCGTTTGCTTTAAAAAGAATGTCGGCTGCGGATGATTTTATCAAGAAGGCGGGAGGGTCGAAGTCTAGCTCTAATGCTACTTCTGTCGGGGACCAGTCTGTTCCGGGCGCCAAAACTTCTTCCGGGGGTTCGGCTGCTACTGGTTCTTGAGGCAAAGAGAAGGGAGTGAGCACAGCGGCTAGTTACAGTGCTGAGAAGGAGGATACTTCCCCTATAAAAGGACGAGGGGCTGGGAGAGGTCGTGGTCTAGCTCAGGGCCGTGGTCGTGGTCGCCCTGTTAGTTATGGAGGGGAGTTGTACTAGGAAAAAAGTCCAAAATAGTCCACTGCTGGCCAAAAGAGGAAGGCTACAAAGTCTAACAGTGCTCTGCTGATCGAGGAACCACTAGTTTAGGAGGGTCATTTAGCTATGGTGGTGTCTGACTACAAGGGCAACCATCCGGTTGTGGAGGGGGATGTTCAGAGTTCAGATTCAAACAAGAAGTTGAGAACTATTTTAAACCGATCGGTAGATCTGGCGGAGGCTGTGGAGCAGCCCCACCATGCGCAATGAGTATCATAGCATGGAACTTTCACGGTCTCGGGTCTGACGTGACAGTTGGCGAGCTTCACTGGCTGGTGAAGACCTTTAGAACCGCCCTACTTTTTTTGTCAGAGACAAAGATGTGGGACAAAAAGGCAAGGAATTTCATGTGGTCGCTGGGCTACTCGGGTTCATTTGCCATCAGTTGCGAGGGCCGCAGTGGCGGCCTTGCACTCTTCTGGAAGCATCCGTACTCAGTTTCTGTTCGGGGGTTCAATTCGCATTGCATCAATGTGAGAGTGACCACAAAGGGGACAGAGACATGGCGTGCTACCTTTATCTATGGTGAGCCAAAGCGCGAACTAAGACATGTGTTCTGGGATCTCCCGAGAAGATTGAGGGGAGAATGGGATGGTCCATGGCTGTGTTGCGGAGACTTCAATGAAGTGCTCTGCCAAGAAGAACAATATGGCGCACGAGACCGATCTGATGCTCAAATTGAGAAATTTTGTCATTGTCTTGAAGATTGTGGTCTCGTGGACATGGGATATTCTGGTCCTAAATTCATGTGGACCAATAAGGAGGATGCTCAATGCAACATTCGCGTTCGCTTGGACCGGGTTGTTTCGAACCATGTGTTTGCTGAGATATTTGAAGAGTGTTATGTGGAGAATATCATCACTTCTTCTTCCGATCATTACGCCATTTTGCTTAGGTTTGCTATTGATGAGAGTCTGCAGCCAAATGGGCTATTTTTACGGTTTTCGGTACGAGGCCATGTGGCGTCGGGATGAAGACTACAACACTACTGTGGAGGAGGCCTGGAAAACGAATAGTACTGGGCTGACCTCTCTGTAGTCTACATGGGCTACACTGATTCAAACTGGCCGTTCCCTCCAAAACTAGAGTAAGGCGACCTTTGGGTCTGTCCGCAGGAAGATTCAGTGGCTCAAGAAAAAACTGTACCTTTGTGAGTCACTGGTGAGCGATGAGGTTCTCTCATAGGAAAGGGAGGTGGAAGGGCAACTGCGTGAACTCTTTGAACGCGAGGAGATAATGGTACGACAAAGGTCTAGGGTGGAGTGGTTGCGTGAGGGCGACCGCAATACGACATTTTTCCATGCTCGTGCCACTGCTCGCAAGAGGACACATCATATCAGCACACCTGTGAGAGAAGATGGCTCTAAATGTGAGGAGAAGAGGGAAATCAGGGAGATGGTACATGTTTTCTATGAGAAGCTTTTTTTCCTCTGAAACTAAACTCTCTATGGATTCGGTCTTGGATGCAATTCCAGTTAAGGTAGATTATCAGATGAACGAGAGCTTGTGTGCTCCTTACACTAATGAGGAGATCAAGACAACTCTCTTTCAAATGGGGCCTACAAAGGCGCCGGGCCCTGACGGGTTCCCTGCTTAATTCTACCAGTCTCACTAGGAATTGATTCAGAATGAGGTGTGTGAGGCAGTTAGGGGTTTCCTCAATGGGGCGGATATTCCAGATGGCTTTTGTGATTCAGTTATTGTCCTTATTCTCAAGGTATCCCGAGCTCAGCACCTCTCTAAATTCAGACCTATCAGTCTTTGCAACGTTATTTATAAGCTTGCTTCAAAAGTCCTTGCTAATAGACTGAAAATATGCCTTCCTATGATGGTATCAGAGTTCTAGAGTGCTTTTGTACCAGGTCGGCTTATTATTGATAGTGCTTTTATTGCCCTCGAGTGCCTGCATACGGTCCGAAACCAGAAGAATAAATGTCCATATTTTTCCTTGAAAGTGGACATGATGAAAGCTTATGATAGAATTGAATGGGCTTACTTGCATGGTTGCTTATGTAAGCTTGGCTTTGATCCTAGGTGGATAATGCCCATCATGTGGTGTGTGACATCGGCCCATTATGTTGTCAAAGTAAATGGAGAATTGACAGCTCCTATGATTCCCTCACGAGGCATTCGACAGGGTGATCCTATAAGCCCCTATCTATTTCTACTTTGCACAGAAGGTTTGTTAGGTTTACTGCAAAAGAAGGAGGATCTTGGTGTTCTATAAGGATTTCGTAATGGAAGGCAAGGCCCCCCTATAAACCACTTACTGTTTGCAGATGACATCATCTTCTTTGGTCGTGGAGATAGTCGGAGTGTGGAGTCCCTCAAAGATGCATTGGACACGTACTGTGAGGCCTCCGGTAAGAAGTGCCCTGAAAATGTCAAGGACTTGGTCAAGACTAAATTGGAGGTGGCTAATGAGATCCTTCATGATACATACTTAGGCATGCCGACAAAGATTGAAAGATCGGTCTCCTCATCTTTCAAGTTTCTGTCAGATCGCATGTGGAAGGGTGTGATGACTTGGCCTGATTGGCCTTTGTCTCGAGCTGACAAGGAGAAAAAATTGAAGGCTTGCATGCAGTCAATTCCAAACTTTGTTATGAGTTGTTTTCAAGTCCCAACTGGTATTTGTTACAAGATGCGGCAGTGTATCGCTGCTCATTGGTGGGGTTTCGAAGATGGCAAAAAGAAAATGCATTAGCGGTCCTGGGAGTGGCTTTCTTAGGTGGAATGGGCTTCATGGATTTCGGTCTGTTTAACCAAGCTATGCTTGGGAAGCAGTGTTGGAGGCTAATTACAGAGCCAGACTCACTTTGTGCGAGGGTGTTAAAGCGCCGCTACTTCCCTGATTCATATTCCCTATCTGCGTGTAAACCGTGAGCAACCTCCTTCACTTGGAGATCAATTTTGTTTGGTCACGAGCTAATCCAGAAAGGCCTCAGATGGGGGTGGGCAATGGAGAAAGAATTAATATTCTGAGTGATAATTGGATTCCTAACTACATGCCAGGGTCCTTTGTTCGATTGCAGCCACTACCTGCGAATGCTACTGTCAAAATGTTGCTTAATGATAGTGGCACAGATTGGAACATGGATGCAGCCAGGTTCTACTTTATAGAGGAACTATCGTATGTTATTCAAAGGATACAGATCAGTAGGCATGGTGGCGAGGATTTTGTACCATGGCCACATGCTCGGTTTGGCATCTACACAGTCAAGCCTAGTTACCATATACCCCGTACTAATCTTTCTACATGTCACGAGCTGCTGCAAAGCATGGTGGAAGTTCTGATGTAGAATGTCAATGAAACAATGGAAGTCCATTTGGTGAGTTAACTATCCAAACAAAATGAAGATTGTTCTCTAGCGTCTTGAGCATGATTGTCTTCCCACTGGAAAATAGCTTCAACATCACCACATCCCAATAGAGGGAAATTGCACTTTCTGTGGCCGATCAGAGGGTTTTGGTCATCTATTTCTCTTCTGCCCTTTTGCTGTGGCAGTGTGGAAGTCAGTCAAAGACTAGTTCCCTGTCAAATTTAGTAAGAAGTCATTTACTCGTCTGGCTCACTGTATTTTTGACTATCTTGCTAAGGGGACACAAATTCAGGCAACCTCCCTAGCTGTAACGTGTTGGCACATCTGGGAGGCTCGAAATGACGCGAGGAATGGGAAGGTTCCCTACTCCCAAATCGTGTGGCATGCAAAATCAAAGCTTATGTGGACAATATTGTGCAATTCTGTTCCAAACCACCGGCGGGAAACATGTGTGAATCTTCTGTTCTATTCGATAATGGTAGGAGAAGAACCTACTCGGTATTCTTAAAAAAAGAGGGGAAGAAGAACCAAGTCAAGATGATAGGGGTCGCCCCTTCTTCTTGCGCCAAAGATCTTACCATTTCCGAAGGAACTGGGACTACATTTCTTTTCAATTTCCATTCAAGAGTCAGCTTCACGTTAGTTCCACCACCGACGGGTCAGGTTTGTGTGAATGTTGATGCTGTGATTTTTGCTGCTGACAAACACATGGGATGGGGTGCCGTGGTACGTGATCACGCAGGAGCTCTGAAACTATCCTGGAAGGAAGGTATTGTTGGTATCACTTCCCCTGAAATTGCTGAAGCTTTGGCCATTAGGCGGGCGCTGGAGGTGACGAGGAACCATGGTTTGAATAGCATTATTTTGGTTTTCGATTGCTTATCTGTTATCTACCTTATTTGCTCTCCTGTGAGAGATCGGTCAGAAACGGGAGCTGTTGTCATCGACATCAAGAAGCTGGCAACAAAGTTCCAGTCTTGTTCTTTCAAACATTATGGTAGTCAGCTGAATGTAGTGGCACATGTTCTAGCTCGTAGTAGTGAGTCAAGATTATGTAATATTTTCATTGATGCTATCCCGGATTCTATCAGGGATGTACTCTGTAATGATGTTGATTAATCAATAAAGTGTCGACATTCTCTAAAAAAATGACTTTCAAATAAACATCATACAACCACCATCGAACTTTCTAAGTACACTCGTACTCAATCTATCTTTTTAAACCCTTGCTTAGGTTGTGAGAAGACTCGACGACCGACATGAGGAGTAGAATCAATAACAGGGTATCAGATTAGTAGAAATAAGACAAAATGTAGATATAGGAACCACTAGAGTACGCATAGGTAGATCAGCTAGCAATAGTATAGATTCTCCAATAAGTTGCCAGCTCCAATGGTTTACCATTGATTAGGAAGCTATCCCTTCCGCATTTGAATTTATATCGCGTTGTGAATCCTTATTGGACCGAGGAAGATCTCGAATCTTTTGTACACTTTCGGTTCTTAGTATGAATAAATAAAAGCTGTTAGGCCCGCAATATTTCTGTTGTACCACTCTGAGGATGTGATATTTACGGATGAGGATTTCTGTGAGTGTCATATCAATGACTTGTAAACTACAACATGTAGTGATGTACTGGGTCACCGCACTGCCCTTCTACCCTAAACCAATGTTAGGCATGGTTTTATTCTTATTGGCTGGGTGGGAAAAATTCTTTGGTTTTGGCAGTGGTTTGCTGGTCACTTGTTATTCTTATTTGAGGACATGATAACTTTTCGTGGATATATCCTAGGTCACTTGTTACTATTATGTTTACGACTTGCTCTTTTCTCAAATATTGGGCAGGTCTCTATAAGGAATAAGACATGAGTGCCACTGCCATCATGACTGGAGTGGAGTAGCCGTTGGACAAAACACTGCAAATTGCTAGACCAACTGCAAGAGCAAGCGATTCACAGGTTACTGCCACTGGTCTAGTGATGATCACCAATGGTTGAGCTTTGTTCTTTTAGAATGTGTTTTGCGTTGTAATATGAACATGTTGAATGTTTGTCGTATGAACTATCCTTAGTTGTTTAGGGGGTTACATTGACAGGTTTTTGCCCCGTAGGGATATTCAATGGCGTATACTCGCAGTGGGTTCCTCTTGGTGTCCTCAAACGTGCTTTCCTTTTTCTTTTCCTTCAAACTTTGTTCTTATTATCAAGTTGGTCTTTCTGTTAAGAAATTAATGAAAAAGAGAAATTAAAGAAAAGGGGATAGCCCGTTTAGAAGAGAGAGAGAACGTTTTAGTAAACTAAACTGCTTTGCTAAAATATCTTTTTTTTAGAGGAATATCTTATAAGTATTAGTTAACATAGGGGAGTACATGCATCGACATATAATTTACAAATATTTTGATTCATGTGAATAGTTAGATATATTTTCACAGACTATACACGTCACTTAAAATTACAATCCCTGCTGGCAAGAACAAAAAAACGACAGCGAGCCGTGATGATGCAAAGCAAAAACGAACTATAACTACGGACTATGCTAACTTGTGCGTGTCGTCGCTGCAGATGAGCTCGTGCGCTTCTTCGAGGTGGGCTACGACGTCCGACATAGTGGGCCCCTTCCCTGGCGGAGAAGAAGATGGAGACAAACAGCGTGCGGCCATGTCAGACACCAGCTTCAGCGCCTTGAGCTGCCACGGCGTTGGCTTTACGGCTGGACGGCGGTCCAGCACATCCGCCAGCTTCCCGGCCTCAATGCTCGGCAGCGCGAAGGACTCCAAGGTCACGTCCACCTCGCCCTTCTTTTCCTCTTTCCAGATACTCACGACCGGCTCCCTCCCTGTCAACACCTCGAGCATTAAGACGCCGAAGCCACGCACGTCGCCCACGGCCGACTCGATACGACATGTGCGGCTTCCGACGGCGTCGAAGACCGAGGCGCCGAATGTTGGATAATTAGGCACAATTTCCGTGATTAATTCCAGAATATTAAACATGACAATACCAGCTATTAGCATAGGTAACTCGAACATACTAGAAGTACTAAACAACAAGATGAACGGAAACAAGCAGCAGCTAAACATGTGCTCGCAGTACATGATTAATAACCAGACATCAGCACATCGCACGTACCGTTCGATTGCAGTAGTCGTAGCAGTAACCTTGGGGAAGATCGGTCGAAGCAGGCGGCGGCGAAGACGACGATAGGCAGCACCGCCCGACTTGGATGGAAGACGAGCCGTGATGCAGAACTCGAGCAGTCGTGCAGAGCGCTTCCCAAAAACCTTATTCGCCTTCTCCCGTACAGGATCACAAAGGCGAGTGGTTCCGAAGACCTGCTCTCCCATTCGCCGGTGCACGCCGGCAAGTGGGATGGAGTAAACTACGATGGCGGCGCAAGGCAGAGAGGAGGCAAAACCCTAGATTGATTTTCGGTGTGTACGTGGTGGAAGCCGCACTGGCGTTTATATAGAGCGGCTCGGGAATCCCGCATAGGGCACGTCGTGGACCAAGCCCACGTTGCGCATGTTCGGGTCGGTTAGAGATAGCCCACGATCCGGGAGCGACCCGAATAGGCTGACTGTTGACACGTCTGTCAAGACCGCACAAGTTTTCCCAAGCAGCAAAAATAAAGCTTGGCTCGGCGAGATTCCCGCAACCCGCGGCGCGCGCGCGTGCGTGCGGCGGCGGCGTCGTCGGAGGAGGGCGCGTGTAGTTCTCCTCTTCTCACTCACTTTACTAAGTGATAAACCAATCCACCTTATAAGGTGGTGTAACTCTCCTCCAACTTTTTATGTGGGACTAAACTTTAGCTCCCACTTCACTCATATGTGAGCTGCCACCAAATTGGGCTAAATCACACATGGGCTTCCACACACATGGGCTTTGAGATTTAGGGATAAACTGAAATCACATATGGGCTTAAATAAATTAGCCCGTTATTTCTAACAATCCCCCACCAGATCTCAAATGCCCATTTGAAGATTTGCCAATCCTCGCTACTTGTTTATATACCAGTGTTTCAGTAGAGACTGTTAAGTTGAACATCCGCCTAGAATCTTGAACTACGTCTATCAGCAACTTGAACAATGGACGAACCTTGAATTGCAAGTTTGGTGCCAATAGATTTCACTCAAAATCATAACTAGTACCTGGCTGCAAGTAGCCTACCCCGCGTGTTGGAGCATATGCGTCATACTCCATGGTCTCTTCATGAGTTTAGTAGAGACCACCCAAGTCTCATAGACCGCGATGTTTACAGTCGAGTTCATATAGGTGTGTTCTTTCAAGAATGCCTTGTAGGACAACATCTTCGCTAGTTATAGCCAACAGAAACACATTAAGGCATTTTGCCAACCTGCCTTACAGATTTGAGAGTCGTGTATCTTCACCTAGAGAGGGTTACAAAAGTACTCTCCTCAGTCAAACCACTAGCTTGTTCTTCCTAGATCCTAATTCACGGGATCTCCGATCATAAAGGTTGGGTTACCACGATGGTGTGACATCCATGGGTCTCAACCCCATCTCCCTCGATGCATTTTCTATCACAATTCGTGATAGTCCCTTTGTAAAGGGATCTGCCAGGTTTTTATCTGTTTGAATATACGTAACAGTTATTACTCTGGAGTTTCTCAATTTCCTGACAGATTTCAAACGTCTCTTGACGTGTCTTGATGATTTCGCGTTATCCTTAGAATCGTTCACTTTGACAATAACAGTTTGGTCGTCACAATTCAAAAGGATTGCCGGCATAGGTTTTTCAACCACTGGCAAGTCCATCAAAAGTTCATGCAGCCATTCTGACTCAACAGTGGCTGTGTCTAAAGCAGTAAGTTCTGCTTCCATAGTTGACCTCGTCAATATGGTCTGTCTATGAGATCTCCATGAGACTGCGCCATCTCCAAGAGTAAACACATACCCACTCGTGGCGTAGAGTTCATCAACGTCAGAGATCCAGTTCGAATCACTATATCCTTCAAGCACAGAAGGGTATCCTGAATAGTGAATCCCATAGCTCATTGTACCACATAGATAGCGGATGACCCTTTCAAGTGCATGGCAATGATCAATACCCGGGTTAGACATGAACCTACTCAACTTGCTCACAGCAAAAGAGATATCGGGTCTTGTAGCGCTTGCTAAGTACATGAGAGAACCAACAATTTGTTAATATTTCAACTGGTCTGTTGGTTCCTTCTTATTCTTTCGCAATGTCAAACTGGGATCATAAGGTGTTGGAGAAGTCTTGCCATCAATAAAGCCAAAATGGCTCAAGACCTTCTCAATATAATGATATTGCGTTAAAGTAATCCCATTCTCTTTCTTAATAAGCTTGATGTTCAGAATCACATCAGCCTCTCCCAGATCTTTCATATCAAAACTCTTTGACAGGAAAGACTTGACTTCATTTATCACATCCATGTTTGTACCAAAGATCAGAATATCATCCACGTACAAACATAATATAACGCTATCGCCCCCACCATGGCGATAGTACACACACCCACCTATCAGCCTCATTAATGACAAAGCCAGCAGAAAGTAGAGTTCTGTCAAACTTCTCATGCCATTGCTTAGGTGCTTGTTTCAGACCATATAAAGATTTTAACAACTTACACACCTTTGTCTCTTCACCTTTTACTACAAACCCATCTGGCTGATCCATATAGATCTCCTCTTCCAACTCTCCATTAAGGAAAGCTGTCTTCACATCCATTTGATGAACGAGAAGACCATAAGAGGCAGCTAGGGATAGTAGTACTCGAATGGTGGTCAGTCTAGCGACAGGTGAATAGGTGTCAAAGTAATCTTCACCTTCTTTCTGTGTGTAGCCCTTTGCTACAAGCCGTGCCTTGTACTTCTCAATAGTACCATCAGGCCTTAACTTCTTCTTGAACACCCACTTATAGCCCACAGGTTTGCAACCGTAGGGTCGTTCTGATAGTTCCCAAGTTCCATTAGAAAGAATCAAGTCCATCTCATTTTGGACAGCTTATTTCCAATCATCTGCATCAGGAGATGCATATGCCTCTGCAATGGATCTGGGAGTATCGTCCACAAGGTACATGATGAAATCATTACCAAATGATTTTGCAATCCTCTGTCTCTTACTCCTTGTGGGAGGTTCATCGTCATCCTTCTCTAGGACTTCCTCATGTGTTTGTTCAAAATTCTCAATAGATGCACTAGATTCAGGAAGCATTTCAGAAGAAATTCTAGCAATGCTATGCATATCCTTCATAGGAAACATATTCTCAAAGAACGTTGCATCACGAGATTCCATTATAGTATCAACATGCATATCAGGAACCTTAGACTTAACCACTAGAAATCTATAGCCTATACTTCGCGAAGCATATCCTAGAAAGATACAATCCACTGTCTTAGGTCCAAGTTTGCGTTTCTTGGGAATCGGTATGTTGAACTTAGCCAAACACCCCCAAGTGTGCAAATATGCAAGTGATGGTTTTCTCCCAGCCCACTCCTCATCAGGGGTCTTTTCTTTATTCTTGTTAGGAACTCTATTCAGGACATGACATGAAGTCAACAAAGCCTCCCCCACCATGCCTTTGATAAACCAGCAGTGGCTAGCATGGAATTCACCAAGTCAGTCAGCGTGTGGTTTTTCCTCTCGGCAACCCCGTTTGATTGGGCGAGTAGGGAGGCGTCCTCTCATGAATAATGTCATGTTCCTCACAGAACTCGTCAAAGATTTTGGGAAAATATTCACCACCACGATCCGACCTAAGACGTTTGATCTTTCTCTCTAGTTGATTTTCAACTTCGGCTTTATAAACTTTAAAGTAGTCTAAAGCTTCATCTTTAGTGCGCAACAAATAAACATAGCAGTATCTAGTCAAATCATCAATCAATGTCATGAAATATCTCTTTTCACCTTTTGTCAACACACCATTCATCTCACATAGATCAGAATGTATGAGTTCTAGAGGTGCCAAGTTTCTCTCCTCGGCAGCCTTGTGGGGCTTTTGAGGTTGCTTTGATTGCACACAACTATGGCACTTAGAACCTTTGGCAATAGTGAAATTCGGAATTAGACTCATGCTGGACATCCGAGACATCAAACCAAAATTAATGTGACATAAACGAGAATGCCAAACACTGGTATCATCATTAACATCACCACAAATATGATTCACGGATTTATTACAAAACTCTGAAAGAGAGAAACGGAACAAGCCTCCAAACTCATAACCTTTACCAATAAATTATCCATGTTTCGAAAGAACAACTTTATTAGACTCTAACACAACCTTAAACCCATCTCTGCATAGAAGGGAGCCACTAACGAGATTCTTGTTCATAGTAGGGACATGCTGCACGTTCCTCAGCTGCACGATATTTTCGGAAGTAAACTTCAGATCCACCGTGCCAATACCACGAACAGAAGCATGTGATCCATTCCCCATTAGGACGGAAGAATCCCGTGTGACCTGATAAGAAGTGAACATAGAGATGTTAGCACACACATGAACATTAGCACCCCTATCAATCCTCCAACATGGTGATTGAAACACTGAAAGAACAGTAAATAAATTACCATACCCATCCGTGTTGCTAGCGGTCACGACATTGACAGTCTTTCCACTTTTCCCTCTATGATTTGCATGTTCTGGGCAGTCCTTGGAGAAGTGTCCGAGCTCTCCACAGGTAAAGCATCCTAGCTCGGCCTTGTTCAGCTTCTTCTTGTTCTTGAAGGTTGTAGTCTTTTCAAGCTTGTTGAAGGAGGGCTTATAGTTCCCTTTGTTCTTGCCGAAGGTCCTCTTCTGCACCATGTTGGCGCTAGACTGACCCTCGCCTCCTTTCTCAGCAGTGTCCTTAGCCCAAGCCTTCTCCTCAACATCAAGAGACGCTATCAGGTTTTCAACTGATATATCCTGCCTCTTATGTTTGAGAGTTGTGGCGAAGTTCCTCCATGAAGAAGGCAACTTTGCAATGATGCACCCAGCCACAAACCTGTCGTGTAAGTTACACTTAAGGATTTCAAGCTCCTTCGCAAAACACTGTATATCATGAGCTTGTTCGACTACAGAACGGTTGTTAACCATCCTGTAATCATGAAAGTTCTCCATGATGTACAGTTCAATGCCAGCATCTGTTACACCGAACTTAGCATTCAGTGCCTCCCAGAGCTCTTTGCCATCTTTGAAGTGCATGTACACATCAAACATCTTGTTGTCAAGAACACTCAGAACGCATCCCACAAAAGCAAGATTGGTTTCCTTGAACTTGTTCTGATCTTGTTCAGATATAGTTCCTTCAGGTAAACCCTCAGTAGCCTCGAATACTTTCAGATTTTGCAGCCACATAGTGGTCTTATACTGCCACCTCTTAAAATGAACACCGGTAAACTTTTCCGGCTTCATCGCATCGGCCAAGTGTCCCATGTTTATCTCGGAAAATTGCCTATAATAAGGTTTTTGGATTGTTGGATAATTAGGCACAATTTCCGTGATTAATTTCAGAATATTAAACATGACAATACCAGCTACTAGCACATGTAACTCGAACATACTAGAAGTACTAAACAACAAGATGAACGGAAACAGGCAGCAGCTAAACATGTACTCGCAGAACATGATTAATAATCAGACAGCAGCACGTCGCACGTATCGTTCGATTGTAGTAGTCGCAGCAGTAACCTTGGGGAAGATCAGTCGAAGCAGATGGCGGCGAAGACGACGATAGGCAGCACCGCCCGACTTGGATGGAAGACGAGTCGTGATGTAGAACTCGAGCAGTCGCGCGGAGGGCTTCCCAAAAACCTTATTCCCCTTCTCCCGTATAGGATCGCAAAGGCGAGTGGTTCCGGAGACCTGCTCTCCCGTTCGCCGGTGCACGCCGGCAAGCGGGATGGAGTAGACTAGGGTGGTGGCGCAAGGAAGAGAGGAGGCAAAACCCTAGATTGGTTTTTGGTGTGTACGTGGTGAAAGCCGCACTAGCGTTTATATAGAGCGGCTCGGGAATCCCGCATAGGGCACGTCGTGGACCAAGCCAATGTTGCGCATGTTCAGGTCGGTTACAGATAGCCCACGATCCGGGAGCGACCCGAATAGGCTGACTTTTGACACGTCTGTCAAGACCGCACAAGTTTTCCCAAGCAGCAAAAATAAAGCTCGGCTCGGCGAGATTCCCGTAACCTGCGGCGCGTGCGGACGTCGTGATGAGACGAGTGGGCGTAGGCGTCGCGTCGTGCTGGCAGCGTCGGTAAATCGGCTGTAGTTCTTGTTGGAGATATGCCCAAGAGGCAATAATAAAGTGGTTATTATGATATCTTTATGTTTATGATAAATGTTTACATCCCATGCTATAATTGTATTAACCGGAAACATTAATACTTGTGTGTTTTGTAAACATAAAAGAGTCCCTATTAAGCCTCTTATTAAACTAGCTTGTTGATTAATGGATGATCATGGTTTCCTGATCATGGGCATTGAATGTCGTTAATAACAAGATCATATCATTAGTAGAATGATGTGATGGGTGATCATGGGCATTGAATGTCGTTAATAATAAGATCATATCATTAGGAGAATGATGTGATAGACACACACCCATAGTAAGCGTAGCATAAGATCAAGTCATTAAGTTCGTATTGCTGTAAGCTTTCAAATGCATAGTAACCTAATCCTTTGACCATGAGGTTATGTTAATCACCATCACCGGATGGGTACTTTGATGACATCAAACACCGCTTCGTAACTGGGTGGTTATAAAGGTGTCATTGGGTATTCTGAAAGTATGTGTTGAAGCGCATGGACCAAGATTGGGATTTGTCCATCCATATGACGGATAGATATGCTCTGGGCCCTCTCGGTGGAATGTCATCTAGTTAGCTTCCAAGCATGTGACTAGGTCATAAGGGATGACCTATCACGGAACGAGTAAAGAGTACTTATTAGTAACAAGGTAGAACTAGGTACGGAGATACCGACGATCAAACCTCGGATAGGTAGAATATCACGTGACAAAGGGAATTGGTTTCGTATGTTAATGGTTCTATCGATCACGAAGTCATCGTTGAATATGTGGGAGCCATTATGGATCTCCAGATCCCGCTGATGGTTATTGATCGGAGAGGTGTCTTCATCATGTCTGCATATTCACGAACCGTAGGGTGACACACTTAAGGTTCGAAGTTGTTTTAAGTAGATATGGAATATGCGTTGGAAACCGAATGTTGTTCGGAGTCTCATATTGGATCCGGGACATCACGAGGAGATCCAGAATGGTCCGGAGAATAAGATTCATATATTGGGGATCATTTTCTAAGTTAGGAAATGTTCCGGAGTGTTTGTATGGAGATTCTAGAAGGTTTCGGAATGTTCTGGAAGGTTCTAGAAGAGTTCTTGGTGTTTGCTTGAAAACCAAGAAAGGGTCAAAGGAAACCTTGTGGGGCGAGACACGGATTCGTGGGGGAGGAGGACTCCTCCCCTCCTTCCAAACCCACCGGCCATAGGAGGGGAGTCCTACTAGGACTCCCCCTCCCAGGCGCGCCTCCCTCCTTTAAATAGAAGGGAGGGGGCGCCCCCTCGAATAACTCTCTTATAACAAGCTCTAGCCGCCGCCTCTCTCCTCTACCTTCGCTCTGCTCCGGCTTAGGCGAAGTCCTGGGGAATTCTCTACTCCACCACCACCACCACACCGTCGTGCTGCTGGGATTCCGTGGAGAAGATCTACTACCTCCGCTGCTCGCTAGAACAGGGAGAGGAAGGTCTGCTTCGACTCCGCACGTGTGACCGACTGCGGAAGCGCTGCCGGAACGTGGCGCTGGAAGGATCATCCACACGATCGTGAGCTCGGCAAGTGATCGACTACATCAACCCCGAGATCTAATCTCGTAACGCTTTCGGTTCTACGAGGGTTAGTACAGATCTATCTCGTTGCACATGTCTAATAGATTAGATCTTGGCTTTTATCTAGATTATATCTGGGTTTTGTTCGTTCTTGCGGTAGAATTTTTTTGTTTTCCTTGCTACGAACCCATCAGTGGTATCAGAGCCTTGTCTATGCGTAGATCTGTTGCACGAGTAGAACACAATGGTTTTGTGGGCGTTGGTGCTCGTGCCGTCTTTTGCTTTGTGTACTTTGCATCTTGCGGTATGGTGGGATGAAGCGGCTCGGGCTAACCTTACATGTCATCGCACATGAGACTTGCTCCACGCTTGACGTGTAACTTGCTTTGCACAAGTGGCTTTGCGGGTGTCTGTCTCTCTCATCATAGTATAGATCCAATCTACACTTTGCACTTGATAGAACTTGTATCAACGTTGTGGTTCATTTTCGTAGGTAAGATCCATTCTTATTCGAAAGCCCCAAACCACGTAAAACATGCAAAGAAAATTAGAGGCGTCTAACTTGTTTTTGCAGGGGTTTTGTGATGTGATATGGCTATCATGTGATTGTGATTATATTTGATGTATGCAATGATCCTTGTTGTAATATGGCAACCGGCAGGAGCCTAATGGTTGTCTTTAATTCTGTTAAGACCTGCGTGTCTATTCATCTTGTAATAGCTTTATTCCAAGTAGTTGCAAGGTTGCTAGTGATGATGGACAACCATGAAGCGGTGCCACTGACCTTGACGCAATGCTGGTGATGATGGAGATCATGTCCGTGCTTTGGAGATGGAGATCAAAGGCATAAGAAGAAAGGGCCATATCATATCACACTAATTATGACTTGCCTGTGATGTTAATCCTTTATGCATCTTGTATTGCTTAGATCGCGATGGTAGCATTATAAGATAATCCCTCTCACTAAATATCAAGTAATAAAGTGTTCGTCCTTAGTAGGCACCGTTGCTAAGACTCGTCGTTTCGAAGCATCTCGTGATGATCGGGTGTGATAGATTCTACGTGTGCATACAATGGGTGCAAGACAGATTTGCACATGCGGATACTAAGGTTAACCTTGACGAGCCTAGCATGTACAAACATGGTCTCGAAACACGGAATACCGAAAGGTAAAGCATGAGTCATATGGATGATATGATGAACATGTTGATTGTTCGCCTTTAAAGCTACATCATCTCACGTGATGATCGGACTTGGTGTAGTGGATTTGGTTCGTGTAATCACTAAAACAACTCGAGGGATGTTGTTTTGAGTGGGAGTTCATTTGTAATTTGGATTAGTCAAACTCAATTTATCATAAACACAATCAAAGTGAATTTGCATAGTTTGTTGTAGTCATTGGCAGCCGTTCACCTCCTTACGCTTAGTTATAGTTGAGATAGTAGAACTATAGAAATTCTGGATATTTGCTTTACGAACTGGTATCGTATTGTTTTGAGTGTCAATATAAAGTTTAAAAGTCATATTACAAACTTTCAGCAAACTCCGTTTACTCTGTGAAGTTTAATAAACAGTATTAAATCAAGAGTAACAATTCCAGTGTTAGTATCTAATGTATCATGTTTGCCTCCATGATTCTTGATACTCAAAAGATTGTTTTTAATATCAAGTTTATCTAAGAGCTGAAAGCAATGTTTCAGAACCATCATATGTGAAAGGTATTGCGATATCTAAAACAGTGTGTTGGTTACAACATGATAGAGTATATGTCCTCATATTTGATGAGAATTTGTGAAGGTTGGAGACGCTGGTCGTCCTAATCCTCCAAAAGGTTTTGGAAAAGAAACATTATACTCGCAAGTCACCTTTATAAGCTATAGCAGCTTGATCATGAAAGTTGTCATGATAAGGATGAATAGAAGATGTAAGTAAAATGTTTACTACAATAAAAGATTACTAATGAATGGAATTTTGAAAGAATACCAAACATTTGATGAAGGTGATCCACTTCAAAGTGCAAGTCCAAAGGAATTAGTATTTGACTATACACACTTTGTACTATGTGTCATGTGAATGACACCACTATTGATGTTGACAGATTCTTTTAAAAGAAAAGGAATTGTTGAAAGAGAATCTATAAAATATTTGGCAGAAAAGAAAAGATTGGAGATATCCAACTTAGGTATATAGAAGATACATGTTATGGCTGTATTCCTTGGTTGTTAAATAATGTGGTTCTGCGGTATAGGATACCGAATTGGTTGGTATGAAGTGTCATACAAGACAACACAATTCATGAACTGCAATGGCCTAAGTAACTAGCAAGAGAATATGTGATGATGTTCATCGAAAACAAACAAAGGGTTGTTGTGTTGCTCGTTAACATCAAAGCTTGCCTTCAAGATTTTGTTTCAATAATTGTTATTTTTATCAGGTATTATGACGACAAAAAGTTGTTCAAATAATTGTTGTATTCCATAATAGATGGATGATATACAAGTCTGGTTGGAGAAATAACGACCATAAAACTAATGCTAAAATGTCGTAAGACAAATGATTGAAAGATCACTTGCAAAGTGACATCGCCGTTTAAATTATATTGAAAGGGATACATGAAGAAACTCCATGTTGATGGATTTTTGGAGTATTTGATTTTGATCAAATGACGCTTGTGATACTTTCCTGGAGATAATTAAAACTCCGTTTGTAGGCCAAAAGAGGAACAGACGACTAACTGATTGGAATTTGTACATATTGATGTATATAGTCCATTATGTGTAGTCGTGGGCGATGGATTTCATCTTCATATGCTTTCTCTGAAGATTTGAGTGAGTATATGTATATACTTACTCAATAAGGAAGAAGTATGAAACATTTGAAAATGTTCAAAGACTTTTAGGATGGAGTGGAAAATCATTGTAACAAGAAAATAAAAAGTTTATGATTGGATCATAAAGAAAGATGTTTGAGTTACAAGTTTAGCGAAACACCTAAGATTTGAGGAATCGTTCCATGGATTTGCATTTCCCAAATCACCATAGGAGTATGGAGTGTTCGAGATATGTAATGAAACCTTGTTTGACATGGTAAGATCAAAGGTGTCATTTATAAAACTGCCATTATATTTTAAAGATTAAAGCTTTAGTGACTACCGCTTTTACACTGAAAAGAGCTCCATCGTGATCCGCTGAAATGACACCATATAAGTCATGGTTTGGGATAAAACCCAAGTTGTCCTTTCTTAAATTTTTGGTATGCTAGGCATAAGTAAAATGTTTACAACCAAAGTCGGATAAGCATGTCTTTGTAGGATATTTCGAATAACCATTGGGTATTCCTCCATAACGCCAAAGACAAAAGTGTTTGTCACTTAGAATGTCAAGTTTCTTGAGAAGGAGTTTTTGGTGAAAAGTTAAGTGGGAGGACAATAGAACTTTGACAAGGTTGTTGAACCTTGGCTAATATGTGCTGAGTTGCGCAGCGTCGAAAAGTGTCCCGGAGGCAGCAACAATGCTCATGGCTCACGTGCCTCAAAGGTTGTGGTCACGGAGATCTAAGTTACTATTGAACCAAGTAGGTCGGGTAAGTAATCAAATGCCAAGATTTGAGAGTTAAATCATTGTTGTTTGACAATGATGAACCGACTACATGCAAAGAAGCAATGATGGGACCTGACTTCGTTAAGTGGCTTGAAGCCATAAAATCCGTGATAATTCCATACACGAGAAATCAAGCTTTGAATTTGAAAGACCCTCTGGAAAGGTGCAAGACCTTACAGTCGTATATGGAACTATAAAGAAATAGACATGGATGTTTCACATCTATGAAATAGTCGACATGTCGGAAAAAGTTTACGACAATGTTCAAGGAATTGACTATGATAAGGTTTGATCTTTCATAGCGATATTTAGTCTGGACGGATTAATGTAGCAACCACTACATATATTTTGGTATATGGTAGTTGAACAAACAAAACAAGTTCTTCTAATAGAATGGTTACCTAGGATGTGTCCATGACACGATCCAAAGGGTTTTGTTAATTCAAAGGATGCTAAAAGAGTATGCAAAGCTTCAATGGTTGAAGTGAGCATCGCGGAGTTGGAATCTTCACCGTGATGAAACCATTAAAAGGTTTAATTTCATCAGAGACGATGAAGATGCTTGCATTTTTGCAAGAAATTAAGTGGGAGCGCTAAGACATATTTCTAATACATTATGTGAAAGACATATTGTTGATTAGAAATGATGTATCTTTTATTGACACAGGTTAAGAATTTCATTTCGATGAAAGACTTAGGCATAACCCAAGAATTAGGCATCGATGTCTATATGGATAGATTGAGGCGCTAATATGGTTTTGCCAAATGTACATAGATAAGATGTTGAATGAGTTCAATATGGAAACAACAAGAAAGGTTCTTGACGCACGGAAAGGACTGAATCAAGATTCAAGTGTGTTGACACGAGATTCAAGTGTTTTGACACTTGGTGAAATCACAAGAATATTTTGATCAATCTTTGAGATGTACACATCCAGATATGTCCTATGCTCTAAATGTTATGAGCATATATGACTCATAAGATGATCATTGGACAATAGTAGGGATATTCCTATGATCTTTGGAAGAACTAAGAATATATTATTTATATAGTGGTGACAAATAGTTCATTGTAAATTGTTACATTGATACTAGTTTTGTCACAAATTAAGTTTATCTCAATTTAAACTATGGGTGGCACAATGTAATGGAAAGGAAATTCCATAACGGATTTGGTTGAGTACCAAAGTTAAAACATTGTGACAGATACTACAACAAAAGGCTAAGTATATGACTGCTATTGTAGCAGCAAATGAGGGCATTTGTGTCAAGTAGTTTGTTATCAAACTAGGTGTGGTTCATAGCGGGATAATACTATGAAGATACATTGTACGACAATTATATCAACATGATTTAATCCCAAGGAACTAAAGGTCTCACCAAAGGACCAAATTTATACAATGCCATCTCATTAGAGAATGAGTAATGCGTAGAGACGCAAGGACATGCAAATACACACGGACCTAGAAGTGTCAGATCCGAAGATTATGTTTACCACTAGCAATAGTGTCTATACAACACCAGAAAGCCATAGGTGTTGAATGCATAAGTTTTTAACTAGATTACTGACTCTAGTGCAAGTGGGAGACTGTTGGAGATATGCCCAAGAGGCAATAATAAAGTGGTTATTATTATATCTTTATGTTTATGATAAATGTTTACATCCCATGCTATAATTTTATTAACCGGAAACATTAGTACTTGTGTGTTTTGTAAACATAAAAGAGTCCCTAGTAAGCCTCTTATTAAACTAGCTTGTTGATTAATGGATGATCATGGTTTCCTGATCATGGGCATTGGATGTCATTAATAACAAGATCATATCATTAGGACAATGATGTGATGGACACACACCCATAGTAAGCGTAGCATAAGATCAAGTCATTAAGTTCGTATTGCTGTAAGCTTTCAAATGCATAGTAACCTAATCCTTCGACCATGAGGTTATGTTAATCACCATCACCGGATGGGTACTTTGATGACATCAAACACCACTTCATAACTGGGTGGTTATAAAGGTGTCATTGGGTATTCTGAAAGTATGTGTTGAAGCGCATGGAACAAGATTGGGATTTGTCCATCCTTATGACGGATAGATATGCTCTGGGCCCTCTCGGTGGAATGTCATCTAGTTAGCTTGCAAGCATGTGACTAGGTCACAAGGGATGACCTATCACGGAACGAGTAAAGAGTACTTATTAGTAACGAGGTAGAACTAGGTATGGAGATACCGACGATCAAACCTCGGATAGGTAGAATATCGCGTGACAAAGGGAATTGGTTTCGTATGTTAATGGTTCTATCGATCACGAAGTCATCATTGAATATGTGGGAGCCATTATGGATCTCCAGATCCCGCTGATGGTTATTGATCGGAGAGGTGTCTTCATCATATCTGCATATTCACGAACCGTAGGGTGACACACTTAAGGTTCGAAGTTGTTTTAAGTAGATAAGGAATATGCGTTGGAAACCGAATGTTTTTCGGAGTCTCGGATTGGATCCGGGACATCACGAGGAGATCCGGAATGGTCCGGAGAATAAGATTCATATATTGGGGATCATTTTCTAAGTTAGGAAATGTTCCGGAGTGTTTGTATGGAGATTCTAGAAGGTTTCGGAATGTTCTAGAAGGTTCTAAAAGAGTTCTTGGTGTTTGCTTGAAAACCAAGAAAGGGTCAAAGGAAACCTTGTGGGGCGAGACACGGATTCATGGGGGAGGAGGACTCCTCCCCCCTTCCCAACCCGTCGGCCATAGGAGGGGAGTCCTACTAGGACTCCCCCTCCCCAGGCGCGCCTCCCTCCTTTAAATAGAAGGGTGGGGGCGCCCCCTCGAATAACTCTCTCATAAGAAGCTCTAGCCGCCGCCTCTCTCCTCTACCTTCGCTCTGCTCCGGCTTAGGCAAAGCCCTGCAGATTTCTCTACTCCACCACCACCACCACACCGTCGTGCTGCTGGGATTCCGTGGAGAAGATCTACTACCTCCATGCTCATTGGAACGGGAGAGGAAGGTCTGCTTCGACAGATGTGTGACCGATCATGAAGCGCTGCCGGAACGTGGCGCCGGAAGGATCGTGCACACGATCTTGAGATCGGCAAGTGATCGACTACATCAACCCCGAGATCTAATCTCGTAACGCTTTCGGTTCTACGAGGGTTAGTACAGATCTATCTCGTTGCACATGTCTAATAGATTAGATCTTGGCTTTTATCTATATTAGATCTGGGTTTTGTTCGTTCTTCCGGTAGAATTTTTTTGTTTTCCTTGCTACGAACCCATCAGTTCTCCTCTTCTCACTCACTTTACTAAGTGGTAAACCACTCCACCTTATAAGGTGGTGTAACTCTCCTCCAACTTTCCATGTGGGACTAAACTTTAGCTCCCACTCCACTCATATGTGAGCTGCCACCAAATTGGGCTAAATCACAAATGGGCTTCCACACACATGGGGTTTGAGATTTAGGGATAAACTGAAATCACATATGGGCTTAAATAAATTAGCCCATTATTTCTAACAATCCCCCACCAGATCTCAAATGCCCATTTGAAGATTTGCTAATCCTCGCTACTTGTTTATATACCAGTGTTTCAGCAGAGACTGTTAAGTTGAACATCCGCCTAGAATCTTGAACTACGTCTATCAGCAACTTGAACAATGGACGAACCTTGAATTGCAAGTTGGTGCCAATAGATTTCACTCAAAATCATAACTAGTACCTGGCTGCCAGTAGCCTACCCCGCGGGTTGGAGCATATGCGCCATACTCCCTGGTCTCTTCATATAGGTGTGTTCTTTCAAGAATGCTTTGTAGGACAGCATCTTCGGTAGTTATAGCCAACAGAAACATATTAAGGCATTTTGCCAACCTACCTTACAGATTTGAGAGTCATGCATCTTCACCTAGAGAGGGTTACAAAAGTACTCGCCTCAGTCAAACTACTAGCTTGTTCTTTCTAGATGCTAATTCACGGAATCTCCGATTACAAAGGTTGGGTTACCACTATGGTGTGACATCCATGGGTCTCAACCCCATCTCCCTCGATGTATTTTCTATCACAATTCGTGATAGTCCCTTTGTAAAGGGATCTGCCAGGTTTTTATCTGTTTGAATATACGTAACAATTATTACTCTGGAGTTTCTCAATTTCCTGACAGATTTTAAATGTCTCTTGACGTGTCTTGATGACTTCGCGTTATCTTTAGAATTATTCACTTTGACAATAACAGTTTGGTTGTCACAATTCAAAAGGATTGCCGGCACAGGTTTTTCAACCACTGGCAAGTCCATCAAGAGTTCACGCAGCCATTCTGACTCAACAGTGGCTGTGTCTAAAGCAGTAAGTTCTGCTTCCATAGTTGACCTCGTCAATATGGTCTGCTTCCATGTGGGACTAAACTTTATCTCCCACTCCACTCATATGTGAGCTGCCACCAAATTGGGCTAAATCACACATGGGCTTCCACACACATGGGTTTTGAGATTTAGAGATAAACTGAAATCACATATGGGCTTAAATAAATTAGCCCATTATTTCTAACACCGAAGCCGGACACGCACGGCTTCCGGGTCGCATCCAGAAGAATGTTGGACGAATCGATGTTGCCGTGGACGATGGCGTGGCAGTGGACGTGCTCGACCGCGCGCGCCGCGGCGAGCAGCACGTCCATGCGCGCTCTCCACGACGCGCAATCTCCACGACGCAGGTGATCCCTGAGCGTGTTGTTGCCCACGTACTCGTAGACGAGCATGCGATTTCCGTCGCCCTCCCACCAACAAGAGCAGGCAGACGATGTGCTGGTGGCGAAGACCGGAGATGACGGCGAGCTCCGCGCGGAATGCTGCCTCGTCGCTGTTAAAGCTCTTGATGGCTACGTGTCACCCGTCCTAAAGCCTGGCCTTGTACACCACCTTCCCGGTGGCTTTGTCATTGCTGACCACGGTAACGGTGGACGCGGCTGCAACCTCCGTCCACGTTATGTCATTCTTCGCCGCCTCTGCCGGCTGGGAGGCTGGCGGTGGCGGTTGTACGCTCGTGGGTCTTTGGGGTGGAATTCGGTCCACGGTGGCCTTGATGTCGATGTGGTTGATCAAGGGGAAGACTAGAAGGTAGAAGTTGATCTCGCTCTGGACGTCGGTCAACTTGCTGGCCTGCAGGTTGGTCGTGAAGACCCGGTTGACCAAGGTACCGCTCTGGCAGGACTTGATGAGCTTGAGCGCCTCCTGGAGCGTGGCGACCAGCCGCTCCAGTGGCGCCCGCACGGCCTTCTCCTCCGGGCCCTGCAAGTATGGCAGCAGGTCCATTATCAAGCGGACGCGGTCGACAAGCTGCACGCACTCCTTGTTCCGGCGGGCCGTCTGCGCCAGCTTCATGATCATTTTTATGATCCCGCCGATGTTCGCCATGGACAAGTGTGACGCCGCCGTCCCTGCCAGCTGCGCAACCGTCGTCGCCGTATCCAGACTGGCGTCCATGGCGCCCATGACAGGCTAGAGCATGCAGCGAGCCAACTACTTTCTTTTTGCAATTATGGGAAGTCATGTAAAGACGAATTAGTTCTATTCTCGAGAGGAGTGTGTCACGGAAGGAACAACCGTGGACGCCATTTTTATACGAGAGCCCCTTGAGCCAGTGAACTGCACGGTACTTCCGGTCCGACCTGTGGTTGACTGGCTCGAGAAACTTCCACACATGCCTCTCCGCGTTTCCTTCATCCCTCCTACTATAACGTGATTGAAGATACGTCAGCCATCGTTGCCTTCCAGCCTAAGTCCAGTGCCTACGCGTCGTCTACGCGCTGCGCACCCTTCTCTTCTCCCATTAAATTTCTGAGAAATCCCAAATTGATAGAGATTGAGATCGGCCGGTTCCAAACGATCTGTGGAATCCTCTGGTGCCATCGACCTGATGGTGTTTGGCAACTTCTGTTTCGTTTGACTGTAGATGATTCATGTCATTTGATAGCGTCAGCAAGAGACGAAATTAGATGACGCCAGCGCTTTTTTCTCGGCGATTTTTTAGATTTTAAAATTTGTATAGGAGTATTTTTGTTTGATATAGTTCAGTTTTTATTCACCACACGGTGGTTTTTCTTGCAAAACCAAGTACGGACGCACGCAAGTGCTCACAAGTACGTACTCGAACGCATGCGCACACACTATCTCTATGAATACCCGAGTCTGAGAGACAGATCTAACTGGTCTTGAGATTAACGAAGTATCTCGCTATTGGCGTGTCGTGGTATTGCCGACGAATACACAATGAAGGGGGTCCTCACAAAGCATGGAGGGTGGGATAAGACGGTGAGTTGGCGGTTACGAGATAACACAACTTACCCAGGTTCAGATCCCACAACGGTGGCGGAATCCTACTCCTGCTTCCAATCACTAGAAAAGCAATACGCCGGGTTACAGAGGTTGCAAAGTTTGCTATGAGAGATGTAGCTTTCCCTAAAGGCTCCAGCAGGTCCGGCTTATAAAGGCGCTAGAACCTAGGGTTATAGGGTAAAGTCCATACCAGACAGGTTACAAAGTCCTATGGTAATAGTAGCTAGTCTTCGTGTCTTGTACT
Source organism: Avena insularis (assembly GCA_023614405.1). NCBI lineage: Eukaryota > Viridiplantae > Streptophyta > Magnoliopsida > Poales > Poaceae > Avena > Avena insularis. Next base: position 383,805,315 of record CM042694.1, read on the forward strand.
CCAAGCTCCGACTTCATCTATGTCGGTTCGTATCCTTCTTGTTTATTCGGCATGAGCCTCCCTTCTAGATTCCACTAACTAGGCCTCCCAGCAGGCCATTGGCTATGCTACCACTGTGGGCCACCTAGGTTATCTGGAATAATGCTATGCTATGGTGGTACCTATTATGCATATCCCAAACAGTAGCCCCGAACGAACTTTAAGATCTGCGGCGTCTTGCTGCTGGTTCGTGAATGCTTCGTCTAGGTGATGTCGGCAGCTCTGACAAGCAACATCCTGAACATCTCCCAAGAAGCACTACAATTCTTCCTTCTTCGGCTTCAATATGTAATCGGAGGAATGTTGAGTCTTGATCATCCCCTGATGGTCAGATAACTTCCGGCTATCTTGGAGAATCTTCAGACGTGACCTGTCTCCTGCATCTATCAGGAGGATGATGTAGGGTACATCCTAACGTTACCTCGAAACTCATAAATGGCTAGGAAAATCATCATTGCGATTTTATCGCGCGAGAAATCCAAAGCGTTGGTGTCGGACGCAGAGACGTGGCGAAATTACCGCGCACGTTTCTCAACACAGTGCATACACGTACTCCCTTGGATTCCCACCTACACGAATCTTGATGCTGGGCCTTTATGAATTACGATAGCGTTTAATATTTTCATTCATCTACCTTCTCTCCCACTTCATATTCTTCCACACGACGAGCACCATTTCGAGCTCCTGAGTGGAAAACCCTAAACCTCAATCTTCCTCTCCACATTCCCTTCCTCCAATGACCAACACGAGCAGTCCTTCGAAGGTGGCATCAACCGACGCTTCGATTGAGCCAACCCATGTGGTTGTGCCTCCACCAGAGGAGGTGGTTCCACCAGCCATTACCCCGGTGGAGGAAACCACCGGTGGCGACCAAAATGTGGTGGCACGTGACCCTACCGAAGAAGATGAAGATGTTGATGTGGATTCCTTCAAGGGCATGTGGAGGGGCTCAAAGCTCCGTGCCACAAAATTGAAAGACCTCGTCACCGAGGGGTACCTCCCGTCGACGGAGGGGCTAGACTGGTGGTTGGCATCAGCCGGTGAGGTGACTTCTTCTCCCTAAGATGGAGAGAAGGTATACCTCAAAGCCCAACTGGTTGTCTCTAACTTCCTCTTTCAAGTACTAGAGTACTTCCATGTTCTTCCCACAATATTTCTCTGAATAGCATCTTAGTGCTTAGCATCTTCATAGCATTGTTCGAGGGGTACTTAGGAATAAAGCCTAGGCTAGATATCTTCATCTACTTTTTCACCGTCAAGAGGGAGTCGGGCATTGTCAAGGATGAGCTTGCCAATTGTGGGACTATTAGTTTCAAGATCCATCGAAACCGGAGGTTTATCGACATCCTCGGGCATGAATCTGTCAAGAACTGGCAGATGACATACTTCTACGGTCTGGATATTCCTCTCGAGGGACGCGAAGCTACATATCTTGAATTTGTGGATGGTTCTGTTGTAGAGTCTGCCAACTAGCAGGTCAAAGCCATTCTCCCCTCCTACCTGGAGGCCTCTCACATAATAAGGCGGATATAGTGGCTCATTGACATAGGATTGACCGACTTGGACCTGGCCATGTGCTGGTTTACAAGGGGGGTTCAACCTCTCTAGCATCACTCCGTCTTGATGCATATGTACACTAGAGAAAGGAAAGATCCTCTCTGGATTTCTCAAGACATCTTCTCCAACGATACCATCAAGATCCGCATGAAGGATATAGTCAAGGTGAAAGACAAGAAGCTCGGCTTCAAGATCGCCTATGACATGTTCGAGAACGTCAAGTGTTCAGAGGTAATGCATACCTTGTATCATTTGTACTCCAAAGTTTCCGTCTTGGTTCCATCAATCACATTATTGACTTGACATTTTCCATCTTATGGGTATGGCCGAGGAAGACATGGCTCCTCAGTTCTATGACCCAAAGCTCAAAGACATCTTGATCTTGTCGGATGACGAGGCCGCCAAATACTCCATCCGTTTCAAAATATAAGATGTTTTAGCTTTGTGAAAGAAGTGTATCTAGACTCCTTTTAGTGTAGGTTCATTCTAAATCTGGGTGAACCTACACACTAAAGGGGGTCTAGATACACTCTATTCACAAAGCTAAAACATCTTATATTTTAAAATGGAGGGAGTATCAACCTTCTCCAGCCACGAGAAAGCATAAGGGTCCTGCCTCTGATGCTGCTATAGCGGGAAAGAAGAAAAAGAAATCGGAGAGTGGGATCTCCAAGAAATTCACCGCCTCTTTGGAGGCAGAAAAAAGAATAATCGCCGCCAAAATTTCGTTGGCCAAAGTGCCTGCTGCTAGGGGGCAGGAGGGGGGAATCTTGGACAATGGGCGGAAGCCCGATCGAGCAATATGTAAGCATTTTCTTTATCCGTCTTAATTTGTATTTTGCTTCTTCTAGTACTTATACTTTGATTTGTACGTCTAAGGAAGAAGAGCACTGGTGGCCCGAGGCATACCTCCAAAGATGTCTATGCATCTAAGGATATTCGGAACATTCTTTCGAAATCATCCCCAGCCACTTCTCCAACCACTCATGCCTCCGCAGTTCCTGCTAGCTCAGGAGGAAGTTCATCTGCCGCAGATCCAGAAGCCTCCACCATGGAGATAATCAGCACTCCTTCCCAAGATGCTTCTAGTTCTTCCGGCATGGACATTACTCCCCAAGCTCTCAGGCAACGCAATATAGCGTGCCTATTGTCACAACGACTGAAGCTCCGGCTAAGGATGGCCTACCAAAGGAAAAAGAGCCAAAGGCGATAGTAGCAACCAAACCAACAACCAGCAAGGCGATAGCCCCCAAGCCTACTCCAACTTCTTCGGGCCAAAGAGCAGCTAGGGCCTCCTCAGTTTGTTTGGCTAGGGCTTCATCTCCTGCCTCCACGCCTCCAACATTGAGATCCGATGATTTGTCCAAGCAGGTAGACATTTTGTGTATCAACACAAAGATTACACATGACAACACTGTCCAAGCTGCGAGCAATCTGAAGATCATTGCCATGCTAAGTCCTTGGTACTTTACTTTGTAATATATACCATTGTAGCCCCGAGCTCTTAGGTGAAAAACCATTAGTTTTTTGGCCTTAGTGCTCTTGGAGAAAATAAGTGAAAACTTTGAAGTGTAGCCCCGATTTTCTAGTGGCAATTGAAAATTCCAATTAGACACTCTTAGAGTAGCTTTTTAGTTCAAATTCCCATATTGTAGCCCCCGAGTTCTTAGTTGAAAAAGCATAGATTTTCCGACTAAATGCTCTAGAGTAACTAAAACATGTATGTTGTTTATAACCTCCAAGTGTAGGGGATCATCGTAGTACAATTCGATAAGTATTTGAGTGTCAAACCCACGAGGAGCTGAAGGTAAACTATCTATTCTCTAAAGCCCTATAACCCTCTTATATGGCCTTATATGCAAAGCTAGGATCTAAGTGTGTGTTTTGTTGGTACTAGGTAGAAAATAAATAAAGTATGTGTTAGTGGAAACTACAAGTAAACTAGTGCAAGTTAAATTGATCTAATGAAGTGGAGGGAGTGGTGGCAAGTTTTCTCAAGTAGAAAGTTCCTCAAGTAGCAAGTATCTCTAAGGGAGTAAATATTTGGGCAATTGTTATTTCATTCGTTTGTTTGGTTGTTTATTGTTTCTTCTAGGACAGAGCCTTAATTAGGTGCATCCAAATAAATGTGCATACACAACTCTTATAATGGATCCTAAGGCCATGTTACTAGCAAACATAGGAATTATTAAGACATAATTGTCCCATCATATCTATAAACTCTGGTAAATCTAGATAAATATTTCTGATGTACGCTTCTTCTGGAGGAACGTTGGGGCGATTACAGGGGCGATTATGGCCCATCTCGTCTTCCTCGTCCAGCTCCGGTGAGGATGGATTAGATGATGGTGAGGCTGGATTAGATCGCAAATCTGCTTCACCTTCGACATTGGCTGTCAGGGTGGATTCGGAAGATCAGAGTCGGGATCTTCTGGAAGAGTCCTCATCAAGATATCGGAATAAAATGGCAAAGCGGAAGGCACAAAGAGAGGCTACCCTACTCTTCCATTCCACTTCAATTGGGGTTTCGCAGGTGAGTGTTCCTCCGGTCTCATCCATCTCTGATCGAGTGGAGGCAAAGGCCTGCCAGTCCTCGGTGGTATCACCGTCCAACTTTTATCTTGATTCTTTCGATCCAAAAGAATGGATCTTGGTGCAGCGGAAGAAAAATCGTAATCAGTGAGATCAACCGAGAAGAGCTCGGTTTTTTAACAAATTGCCCACAATATTGTGTGATCGTCAGCGTTTTGTTACTGCTTGTAAATCAAATATTCCAAGCCGATCTAGAATTAACTACAAAATATTACATGTGGTGCTGAAGGGCATAAGGCCCTTAGGCTTGCTAGAGCACCAATGAGGAGTGCGATGATCAGTCGTCAGCATTCCTCTCCAGCACGCTGGATTCGCCAGATCAATGGTGATGATGCAGTTCGGTTCAGACTTTTTCAAAATTCTCTTACTCCTGGGCATAAGGCCCATAAGGAGTTTTTGGGTAGCACCTGTTTACATTCATGCCAAAAGGGCCTAGCTACTCATCTTCAATCTGAACCGTCGATGGTTTACAGGAGGATGCGTTTGCATTTTGGGTTGCCCACACCATTATCCCGCATCCTGCAACAACCGCCCTCGACGTTAAACTCTGGAAGCGATCCTAGGTTTTCCACAATGGCCGAACGTGATTCTCATCCTCCTAGAGGAGGGGTGAATGCCTAGGGGGGTATGTGATACGTTGCTAATGTATCCATAAGTTTTGATGTTCCATGCTTGGTTTTATCTACTTTCTTATGTTTTGTTCCAACTTTGGAGTACTTTCTATACACTTTCTTGGACTAACCTATTAACAAGAGCCAAAGTGCCAGCTGCCTGTTTTCTGCTGTTTTTGGTTCCAGGAAAGTCAGAAAATGAATATTCTCGGAATTGGACAGGACAAAAGCCAAAGTCAGTTTTTCACCGAGGGAATACGGAGCCAGAATACGAGACAGAGAGGGGCCAGGTGGCTGCCACACCACCTGGCCGTGGGGCCCAGCCTGGCTCGCGCCAGGGGGTGGTCTGGTCGCCTCCGGCACCCCCTCGGCCTCCCCTTTCGCCTATAAGATGCCTTCGATACGGAAACCCTAAGTACCCGATAAAAATTCCACGAAATAGTCTATAGCCGCCATCATCTCCATCCCTAGATCGGGCGGGATCTGAAGCTCTTCCCGGCACCCTGCCGGAGAGGGGAATTCACCCTGGAGGCCTTCTTCATCATCATGCAAGCCTCCGGTGTGATGCATGAGTAGTTCATCTCTGGACTATGGGTCCATGTAGTAGCTAGATGGCTGATTCTCCTCCTTTGTGCTATCATGTTTAGATCTTGTGAGCTCCGTTCATGATCAAGATCATCTATTTGTAATTCTACATGTTGTGTTTGCGGGGATCCGATGGATATTTGAGATGCTATTTCAGATTGATTATTGATTCTATCATGTCTTTTTTATTTGTGATCTTACATGCTTTCCATTGTTAGTAGCTATCTTGGCCAAGTAGATGCTAGCAAATCCAAGAGTTAGTATTTATACTCGATAGTGGGTTCATGCCTCTAGTAACCTGGGGAAGTGACAGAAATCTCAAAGGTACTAGATGTGTTGTTGCTACTAGGGAGAAAACAACAATCCTTTGTTCATAGAACAATCGTATTGTTTACTTTACACGCAATGCGTAATGCAATTATCTATTGCTTGCAACTTAATACTGGAGGGGGTTCAGATGATAACCTGAAGGTGGATTATTAGTTATAGATGCAGTTGGATTACGATCTATGTATAATGTGGTAATGCCCAATCAAGTCTCAAAGGAGTCAAGATGAGTAGTATATGCATATTGCTTTCTCGATGTTTGTTAATTACCCCACTGTAATTTGTTCACCCAACATGTCATCTATCTTAAGGAGAGCCACCACTAGTGAACTATGGACCCTAGTCCTTTCTTTTATCATCAATCTTCAATCAACTGTTTACTGCTTTCTGTTTACTTTCTGCAAACTATTACTTTCTTCCACACAATATGTTTAATCCTTTGTTTTCAGCAAAACCGGTGAGATTGACAACCTCACTGTAAGTTGGGGGCAAATTTCTATGGTTGTGTTATGCAGGTTTCCACGTTGCTGCTGGCGCCGGTAGGGTTCCCCAACGAGCTCGATATATTTTGGGCCATCAAGCACTTTTTCTGGTGCCGTTGCCAGGGAGTTAAGGACATCTTCACAAGGGGAGTCCCTCATAACCAATCTCTTTACTTTGTTATTTTTGTTTAGCTTAGTTTACTTTTGCTTAGTTTGCTTGTTTCTTTCTCAAAAACACAAAAAAATGTGTTTTACAAGTTTGCTTTCTTTATTAAAAACACAAAAAAATGACTACTCTTGAAAATACTAAGTTGTGTAACTTCACTAGCACCAACAACAATGATTTCATGAGCACACCTATTGCTCCACCTGTTCCTGAAGCTACTTTATTTGAAATAAAACCTGCTTTACTCAATCTTGTTATGAGAGAACAATTTTCTGGTATTGGTAATGAAGATGCTGCTGCTCATCTAAATAACTTTGTTGAACTTTGTGAGATGCAAAAGCATAGGGATATAGATGGAGATATCATTAAGCTTAAATTGTTTCCTGTCTCTTTGAGAGGAAAAGCTAAAGAATGGTTGAATTCCTTAACTAGGAATAGTATTGATTCTTGGACTAAATGCAAAGATGCTTACATTGGAAATTACTATCCTCCTGCTAAGATTATATCTATGAGAAGTGACATAGTGAAGTTTAAACAATCTGATAATGAACATGTTGCTCAAGCTTGGGAAAGAATGAAATCTTTGGTAAAGAATTGTCCCACTCATGGACTGACTGCTTGGATGATTATCTAAACTTTTTATGCAGGATTGAACTATTCTTCAAGAAATCTATTGGATTCTGCTGCTGGAGGTACCTTTATGACCATTACTTTGGGTGCTGCAACAAAGCTTCTGGATAATATGATGGTTAACTATTCTGAATGGCACACTGAGAGAGCTCCACAAGGTAAGAAGGTAAATTCTGTTGAAGAAACCTCTTCATTGAGTGATAAAATTGATGTTATTATGTCTATGCTTGTTAATGGGAAGGCTCATAGTGATCCAAATCATGTTCCCTTAGCCTCTTTGGTTGCTCAAGAAGAGCAAGTTGATGTGAACTTTATAAGAAATAATAATTTTGGCAACAATCCTTATGGTAATAACAATTATAGGCCTTACCCTCCTAATAATACTTATGGTTATAATGCCAAACCTAGAATACCTAGTGAAGGAAGAATTTTAGAAGTTGAAAGAGCCACTAAAAACTTCATGCAAATGCAATATGAACAAAATAAATTATTTACTAAAACTATGGAGGAACAATATACCATTTTGAAGAATATTAGTCATCAACTTGAGAGTTTAAATAGGGAAATTCCTAGTTTTCAATTGAAACTTTATAATGCTGAAAGAAATATACCATCTTTGTCTGAAGCACAATCCTCTTTGATTAGTAAAATGGCTGCTAAACCTGAAACTATTGATAATCCCTTTGCTGCTACTAATGCCATACAAGTTAGAATTGATGAAAATGTCAGACTATTAGCTGAATTGCATGCTAAGTGGGAAAGAGAAGATGAAATTTCTAGAAACATCAGTGTTTCTACTATCACTACCACTAGTGTTGAGGCTAGTAATAGCTCTACTACTTTATATGATAATTATGATCTTGATGGTTGCAACATCTCTGAAGTTATTAAGTTCCTACAAAAGCTTGCTAAAATTCCTATTGCTAGTGCTATGAATATGGCCTTTACAAAACACATTACTGATGCTCTCATAAAAATTAAAGAAGAAATGATGAAACATAAAGCTTCTATTCCTATAAAACAAGAAGATGGTTGGGAACCCATCATTAATATGAAAGTGAATGATTTTGATTTCAAAACTTTATGTGATCTTGATAGTAGTGTTTCTATTATGCCTAGAAGGATTTATGATATGCTTAATTTGCCACCATTAGAAGATTGTTATTTGAATGTCCCACTTGATGATAATGATAAAAATAAACTCATGCGGAGTATTAATGATGTTCTTATTATGGTTAACAATACCTATGTCCCTGTTGATTTCTATGTTTTGGATGTTGAATGCAATGCTTCTTGTCCTATTACTTTGGGAAGACCTTTTCTTAGAACTGTGGGTGCCATTATTGATATGAAAGAAGGCACCATTAAATATCAAATCCTACTCAAGAAAGGTATAGAACACTTCCCTAATAAGAAAGAGAAGATTTCTTTTGCCTCTCCTATGAAAACAAAATTTGCTCTTAATGCTTCTTCATTTGAGAACACTTGATTCTTTTTCTTACTTCTTATGCCTAACTTAAAGGCGTTAAAGAAAAGTACTTATTGGGAGATAACCCAAAAGTTTTAGATGTGTATTGGAAGTTATTACTTCAGTAATAACCGCTCCTTATCCTTTTTATTTGCTTTTTGTGCCAAGAGTACCTCTAATGAGAGAGAAGGAATGATTGGGAAAGTTGCTGTCCCGAAACAGATTTCTGTGCTTTACCATAAAAATTCGTATAAAATCTCTGTACGTCATTTTGAGGCGTGAATTTTTGTGCTTATGTCACAGGTTGTTATCTAACTTTCGTTAGTTCAACACTTTTCTATTTGAGCAACATAAGGTCTTCGACAAAATTCGTCTTTACCTGCTGGTTTGTTTTGACAGATTTCTGCAATTATTTGCATTTGCTAATTGTTGGTTCCTTTTTGAGTTCTTTTGGGGAATTGAGCTTTTTGAGGGAAGTGCTACAGTAGCTTGTGTTTTAATGGAAGTTTTATTGGTGTTGAAACTGAACCTAAAGACTTATTATCTTGAGTGCACTAATGTTGCTAATAAAGATTGTGTGAAGTTTTGTATGAAGAAAAATTTCAGGTGTATGGAAGGAATGATGTAATGAGATGAAGAATGGACTAAAGCTCAAGCTTGGGGATGCCACCCCGTGTCACCCCAAGAAATATTCAAGAGGTACAAGTGTCAAAGCTTGGGGATACCCAAGGCATCCCCTTCTTCATCAATAAAAATTCCAGGTTTTTTCCAAACACTTCATTTTTATTGTTTCATGCACAGTTGTGTTGTTCTTGGAGCGTCTTCACTTTTTTTTTGGTTTTGTTTGCTTTGTTTGCTGAATAAATTGGTTGGACCCCCTCTTTCATACATTGGTTTTCAAATAGTTTGGTTTGGATTGGAAAAGAGTAGGAAAGTTCATGCTTAAGTGGTAAAGAGAGCTTCTTTTTGACTGTGGCCTATGCTTTGTCATGACATGCTTGATATTGTTTTGGCTTTATGCTTAGTATTATTTGTTGTAGCATGACTTGTTATAAACAATTGAGATTGCTTAATGTGCCTTGGAAGAATCATGCGTTGTTTTAGCATATTAAAGCATAGTATTGTGGTATTCTCCTTTGATGCTTTATTTGGGATGACTTGGCACATGCTCACACCATGTTATGACTATCCCAAGTCACCATAAGCCTTTATGATCCCTTAGTTTTCAACTTGTAGTGTCACTTTATGCTTTGATTAATGATGCTTTGTCGCTCTGCATGATTATGACCTTTATTGCTCTCTTAGTTGGTTGCTCCCAGTCTTTTGCTAGCCTCCATAACAAAGTATGAGTTCCACTCATGCATCCAACTCCTAAAACCAAGTTATTCCAAAGAGTCCACCATACCTACCTATTATCATATGCTATTCCAAGTATATTCATATTTTTATCTACCTTCCGAATTAAATTTGTTATGAGAAAACTAGTGATTAAAGCTCTCACGAACTTGATGGCACACTTTACTTTTCTTGCCCTTAATAAACTCGAACCATTGTGTCGTCTATGTTGTATATGCTTGCACTTATATGTTGGGGATTAGCAGAACCATGCTGTCATGGGGAACACTTTCAACATTGGACTTGTACTTTGTACCTAGATGATATCATGCTCTTTTGTCTATGGATGTCGTCGGTGTGATATGAAAGGGGAGTTTGTAAGTCCATGGAGTTATGTATGTGTGTTAGAGAAACGCCTGGGCCGCTGGTCTAATCCATGCTGTCATGGTGGAAACCTGCAGCGTAACCATAATGAGCTGTCTATGAAGCATTCTTCTTATAAAAAAAAGAGTCAGATATTGAGAAAAAAAGAGAAGAAAAAAAAGAGATATGAGAATAGAGGAAAGAGAGAAAAAACACCATTTTCCCATGGTAAATAAGAAGATTGCTGAGATGCTCGTTGTCTGCTTGCCTTGTCATTTTGATATGGGGATTCTTCCATATCATCGGGGAAAGGGTACCCCGTTGGCGGTTCTCTATGATACACATGTACTTACTATGACAAGAACTTACCGGTAACTAAACTTGAGTAGCATGAGGAGCGGCCCTCCTATTAAAGGGACATGAGATTTCCAACTTATACTTCGTCAAGCATATAGACCATAGTTTGTTCACTTTAACCTTAATCACTTCAAGATGCTTATGATAGGGGCAATGAGAGCTGAAATCTAATAAGTACCATAATTTTTAGAAGCTCTTTATGAAACTTGAATCCCTACTTCCTTCTATGAAGGCTTTTCTTTTACTTTTATGTCGAATCTCCACCTTCTATCTTTATGCACATACTTTGAGAGCATAGTGGCCATTCTTAGTTCTATGTGCATTGTCCCAAGACTTGTTGATTAATGCATAACTTTAATATTGCTTGTTTTAAACTATTTGTATCTAGTCACACTTATGAACTTTGAAGGTGTCCTATGCATTTATGTTTGCTACTCTATGAGGGACAAGCTGAATACTACTATGCTATGTTTTCTTTATGTGAAACAAACAAACGTCTTGCAAAGCATTATTATTCATGAATCTTTTGTTTATGCCTTTTCATGTTGCAATAATAGTTGTTTTGTCTTATTGTTAGAACTTTATCTTTCATGTTATGATTAAAGTACTATGATCCTAGCTATCAATGTTTTACAAATACTTTGATCAAGTTTATGATGGTGCATGTCACCTCAAAAATTATTCTTCCTTTTTATCACTTACCTACTCGAGGACGAGCAGGAGTTAAGCTTGGGGATGTTGATACGTTGCTAACGTATCCATAATTTTTGATGTTATATGCTTGGTTTTATCTACTTTCTTATGTTCTGTTCCAACTTTGGAGTTCTTTTTATACACTTTCCTGGACTAACCTATTAACAAGAGCCACAGTGCCAGCTGCCTGTTTTCTGCTGTTTTTGGTTCCAGGAAAGTTAGAAAATGAATATTCTCGGAATTGGACGGGACAAAAGACAAAGTCAGTTTTTCACCGAGGGACACACGGAGCCAGAATATGAGACGGAGAGGGGCCAGGGGCCGCCACACCACCTGGCCACACGGCCCAGCCTGGCCCGCGCCGGGGGGTGGTCTGGCCGCCTCCAACACCCCCTCGGCCTCCCCTTTCACCTATAAGATGTCTCCGATACAGAAACCCTAAGTACCTGATCAAAATTCCACGAAGGAGTCTGCAGCCGCCGTCATCTCCATCCCTAGATCAGGAGGGATCTGAAGCTCTTCTCGGCACCCTGCCGGAGAGGGGAATTCACCCTAGAGGCCTTCTTCATCATCATGCAAGCCTCCGGTGTGATGCGTGAGTAGTTCATCTCTGGACTAAGGGTCCATGTAGTAGCTAGATGGCTGGTTCTCATCCTTTGTGCTATCATGTTTAGATCTTGTGAGCTCCATTCATGATCAAGATCATCTATTTGTAATTCTACATGTTGTGTTTGCGGGGATCCGATGGATATTGAGATGCTATTTCAGATTGATTATTGATTCTATCATGTCTTTGTTATTTGTGATCTTGCATGCTTTCCGTTGTTAGTAGCTATCTTGGCCAAGTAGATGCTAGCAACTCCAAGAGTTACTATTTATGCTCGATAGTGGGTATATGCCTCTAGTAACCTGGGGAAGTGACAGAAATCTCTAAGGTACTAGATGTGTTGTTGCTACTAGGGAGAAAACAACAATGCTTTGTTCATAGAACAATCATATTGTTTACTTTACATGCAATGCGTAATGCAATTATCTTTTGCTTGCAACTTAATACTAGAGGGGGTTCGGATGATAACCTGAAGGTGGATTATTAGTCATAGATGCAGTTGGATTACGGTCTATGTATAATGTTGTAATGCCCAATCAAGTCTCAAAGGAGTCAAGATGAGTACTATATGCATATTGCTTTCTCGATGTTTGTCAATTGCCCCGCTATAATTTGTTCACCCAACATGTCATCTATCTTAAGGAGAGCCACCACTAGTGAACTATGGACCCTGGTCCTTTCTTTTATCATCAATCTTCAATCAACTGTTTACTGCTTTCTGTTTACTTTCTGCAAACTATTACTTTCTTCCACACAATATGTTTAATACTTTGTTTTCAGCAAAACCGGTGAGATTGACAACCTCACTGTAAGTTGGGGTAAAGTTCCGTGGTTGCGTTGTGCAGGTTTCCACGTTGCTGCTGGCGCCGGTAGTGCGCCTTGCCAAAGTGCAGCTAGCAACACCTTGGAGGTGTTTCCTTGCTCCTACTGGATTGATAACCTTGGTTTCATAACGGAGAGAAAACTTGCTGTTGTGATCATCATACCTTCCTCTTGAGGTTCCCCAAGGAGCTTGATATATTTTGGGCCATCAGTATGCCGAGACTTCGGCCGCTGGTGGAGGTCATGGTGTTGAGGTAGTCGATCCAAGAGGGTCACAGGGGCAATATCCTTAGCAGCAACATTTCGAGACTAGCTCGAGCTCAAACCAGGGCTATGGTGGTAACTATGGTGCTTGGTGCCAAGAGCAACAAGGTAACAATTCTAGGTCATGGTGTCAAGATCAATAGTTTAATAATCAGGGTTTCTCTGGAGATTTTGGTCTTTCAATCAAGGGTACTTTGATGGTACACAACAAAACATTGGCGCGGGTGATCAGGGAGATAATAGATATCGGAGACAACATAGGCCTCAACAATTTTATGGGAATAAGACCACTGGGGGACAGCGTGGTGGTTATCGTGGCCGCAACTATCGTCCGGCAGCTACTCGTGTACTGCGATCACCCACTGATCCCATGACTGCTAATCCTGAGTTGTAGTCAACGACACTTCGAAAGACGATTGGCACTACAGTAGTGCCTCCACAGCCTACTCCTCATATGGCTGGGACTATTGATTCAAATGCATCAGCAATATCTAAGGCGGCGCCACATGCTCTTTTTAAGCACACCAATAAGTCTGATAGTCTGGTTTGTTTCAGGTGTGATCAAGTTGGTCACATGGCAAATGATTGCACTCGTATTCTATGTATCTACTGTGCAAAGGCAACTCATGATAAGAAGGACTGCCATCTCTTATCTATGCAAAAACCAACCGCTATTACTTATGGGTGGTGCCGTAGTGAATTAATGTTTCATGAGATACCAGTTTCGGATGAGGTGAGCCTCAAGCACGATAGTGGTAAGGTGGGGAAATAATAGTACAAGGTGGCATAATGACTGCTCATGAAGTCATCAAGGAGCTGAATTGGATTATACCAGGTGATCATCCATGGCTACTAACCATAGCTGGTGAGAATACTTTTCATACCACTTTTCCCACCAAGGCAGACTTGTCTAGACTGAAAAAAATCATCAATATCCCTATAGAGGATAGCAAGAATCTGAAATTTGAGGAATGAAATTCAGTTCCTATAGATAAATACAGATTAGAGGAAACATGCGTTTTGTTGTCACGTTGTCCATATAAGTTGAGGAGTGATTATTTGGGATTGTTCGCAGTTGGTTCTCTCATTGGTAAGGCTAAGGAGGTGGATATGGAGTATACACAGGCTCATGTCAATGTACTAGCATCAAGATGATTCTAGTTGGTACCGATCACACATATGATGGCGAGGGGTTTGGTATTACTTTTGTTGTTGAGGGTTCGGATACTACCACTGATGGTGACGCCACTACGCATGATGCTCCTACTGATAGGGATGACAAAGCCCAAGATAAAATAAAAGAACAAGATAGTTCTGGAACTAATATTATGAGAAAAGCACAAGCTACTGCTACTTTAGTTGTTGGTAATGGACAGCAACAAGATTTTAGCGGGAAGCAAGTTGCTCCGCTTCAGATTGGGTCACTACTAATCTGCTCTCCCACACGTTCATGCCACTCTGAAGGAAAAATTACGTCTTTGAAACCAAGGAAGTTATGGGGAGATAGAGTGGAAGAGGAAGAGGACAGTCTACCTTCTCCGCTTGCTAGGTCTATACCCGTTACAAAATTTTCAAGGCATGAAAAGCATTTAGTACAGCCTGTTCCTTTTCCAAATGATACGTCTGGAGTGACTTTAGCGACAGAAAATGAGAAAGTTTTTTTGCCGCGACAGAGACGGATAAGGTTTCTGCTGCCGCGGTAGCGCATGCTGCATGTATATCTGCCTCGGCTAATAAGACGGTAGTTCAGTCTGTTCTAATGCCGATCACGAGCACACCTCAGGCTGACGTTTTGAAGACGGATACTTATGGCGGCATGAAACTGAATGGCCCCGATTCTGCAACTTCTGCAACTCAGCCGAGTACTCCAGGAGGGAGTGCTCGATGCATCTCATTGCCTAGCTCACTGATGGGGATAGGAGTGTTCCTAGGAGGACGATACTCAAAAGCTAACATCATCGTTTTCGGGGGAATTCAGCAAGATGATGCTAATGCATTTCGTTCAAGCAATCTTATACGTGCACAACTCAATGCCGATGACACTCAGGTACTAAGTTAGTGTTTAAATATTCGAGATCGCACTATACCCTGAGGTACTAAGTCAATATTTAAATATTCTACTGCTTCTTTTTTCTGATGACACTGTAGTACAAATAGCTTCTAAGCTAGGGGTTTCGTTAGGGGAATCACAAACACAAGTATTTGATTCTGTTCAGACCATTAAAAACCTAGATCTGCAACGCACTTTAACTATTCTAAAAAATAATGAAGAAAGGATAAAAAAAAGGATGATTCCCTAGAGAGCTTGGTTCTGGAGGAAGCTATAGGACTAAGTAATGATTTAGAGGTAGAAGAGCAATAAGGCTCATTGGATCGTAAGGATCTGGACATACCTATCTCATCCTTTAGGACAGGGGCGTACCTACCTTGTGTTAGCAGGTGTCACAGGACACCTGGTAAAATCCCATTTCTTTGCTAATTTTTAGTCATCTGTAGTATACGACACCTCAAATCTAGCTGAAATATATGTGTGACTTATAGAGTGACCCCCGGTCGATTTTGCTTTGGGTCTGCCCCTGCTTTAGGAAGCCACGAAAGAGGAAAACAAAAGAGGTCACAACCATTAGGCGTAGTGCTAGAACCAGATTAAATATTAATAAGATATGAAGGGCAGCTTCTGGAATTGTGGGTAGTTCAGAGATTTAGCTAAGCATGCTGTGGGTCATGATACTATAAGAGAACACAACTAGATTTCTTTGCGATTTTGGAGACTCGTAGAGATAATTTCTCGGTGCCTTTTCTTAAGAACTTATCAGGCAGCCAAGACTTTGTTTGGTATTGTATACCACCACAAGGAAGATCGGGTGGTATCTTAGTTGGTATAAATGCTCAAACTTTACAAGTCAAAGGGGTTAATCCTGAGGAGAGATGTGTTAAGTTTCACCTCTCTTCAAAGTTTGATAAATTTGAATGGTCCCTGGTGGCGGTGTATGGGGCTACTCAGGTTGCCCAAAAATGTAAATTTTTGTCTGAATTAGTTCGGATTTGCCAAGATGATCCTCTACCCATATTAGTTGGGGGAGACTTTAATATCATTCGGCGACAAGATAAAAAGAATAATGACAATTTTAATGCTAGGTGGCCTTTTATTTTCAATGCCATTATTGAAAGTCTTGACCTGAAGGAAATTTCTGTGTCTAGAAGACAATTCACGTGGGCAAATAAAAAAACTAATCCAACCTATGAGAAGTTAGACAGAGTGCTTTCAAGCATCTCATGGGAACAAAAATATCCGCTTGTCACTGTACGGGCTCTCACTCGGGCGGGCTCTGATCATACACCTTTGTTACTTGATTCAGGTGAACAAGCACATCTTGGTAATAAATCACAATTTTGTTTTGAACTATCCTGGTTAAGACAAGAAGGTTTTTTCTAGATGGTTGCTCGAGAATGGGCAGCGGTTAGCGAAGGGGATAATCCGATGGAAGTGTGGCAGAATAAAATCAGTCACCTTCAGAATTTTCTTAGAGGGTGGGATCGTAACAAAATTAGTGACTATAAAAAAAGAAAAATAAAGGTTATTGAATATTATTGACCTCCTAGATGTGAAGGCTGAATCCATCCCCCTTTCTCAGGATGAAAGGGAAACATTGAGAGATGCAAATGACAAATTGTCCAGTCTTAGAAGAGACAAAGAAACCAAATGGGCACAAAGGGCACAAGTGAAACATATACCGGAAGGTGGTAATAATACGAAGTATTTTCATATGATAGAAAATGGAAAATATAGATGCAAAAAATCTTCCAGCTAGAACAAGATGAGGGCATTATAATAGGGCAAGAAAATATTAAAAATTATATTACTGATTTCTATAAGAGATTGTTTGGAGCAGAGGCCCAAAATAATTTCTCTTTGATTGAAACCCAAATTACCGATATACCTCCATGAAGAAAATGCAATCCTCACAGCCAACTTCACAGAGAAAGAGGTATGCGATGCAATTCTGCAAATGGAGAAGAATAAAGCACCAGGACCAGATGGGTTCCCGGCTGAATTCTAACAGAAATTTTGGGAGGTTCTTAAAGAAGACCTCATGAAAATGTTCTATTGTTTCCTTGTAGTGGAACAACAGTTGTTCCATTTGAATTTTGGTACTATAATTTTACTACCTAAGAAAGAGAACGTTGTCCAAATACAGCAATTTCAGCCCATATGCCTGCTAAATGTTAGTTTCAATTTTTTTACTAAAGTCGACACAAATAGAGTGACAGAGGTTACTCATAAAGTTATTCAACCTACACAGACTGCCTTTATGCCTGGCAGACACATTCTTGAAGGGGTTCTAATCTTACATGAAACAATTCATGAGTTACATAGTAAAAAATTGGATGGAGTTCTTTTGAAGCTAGACTTTGAAAAAGCTTATGACAAGGTGAAATGGCCATTTCTGCAATAAGTGTTGCGTATGAAAGGCTTTGACCCTAAATGGTGTAAATGGATTCATGACTTTGTCAGTCATGGAAGTGTAGGTATTAAAATAAATGATGACATAGGTCATTATTTTCAAACAATAAAAGGGTTGCGCCAAGGAGACCCGCTTTCACCAATCCTCTTCAATCTAGTTGTGGACATGCTAGCAATCTTAATTACGAGGGAAAAAGAGGATGGGTAAGTCAATGGCCTTATACCTCATTTAGTTGAGGGAGGGGTGTCAATTCTTCAATATGCAGACGGCACAATCATTTTTTAGAACATGATATATAAAAGGCACTCAATATGAAATTAATCCTGTGCATTTTCGAACAACTATTCGATCTTAAAATTAACTTCCATAAGAGCGAAGTCTTCTATTTCAGTCAGGCAAAACAGAAGGAGACCATATATAAAAATTTGTTTGGTTGCGAAATAGGCTCTCTCCTTTTTAGGTATTTAGGAATACCGATTCACTACAGGAAATTGAGAAATGGAGAATGGAAACCAGTCGAGGACAGATTTGAAAGGAAATTATCTAGTTGGATAGGCAAGTTACTATCCTATGGTGACAGATTAACGTTAATAAATTCAGTCTTAACTAGTCTTCCTATGTTCATGCTATATTTTTTTGAGATACCCATAGGGGTAAGGAAAAGACTAGATTACTTTAGATCATGATTCTTTTGGCAAAGTGACGGCCATAAAAAGAAATATAGGCTTTCGAGATGGAACATCATATGTAGACCTAAGGATCAGGGAGGGCTAGGCGTTGAGGTGTTAGAAATCAAAAATAAATGCCTACTAAGTAAGTGGCTATTTAAGCTTTTATCTGAAAAGGGGGTGTGGCAAGAGTTACTGCAAAATAAATATATGCACTCAAAACCTTTATCACAAGTTAAGGGTAAGCCAACGTACTCTCCATTTTGGAAAGGGATTATTAAAATAAAATAAGTTTTTTTGAGCGAGGCTCTTTTAAAATTGGCAATGGTCTAGACACCCTTTTTGGGAAGATACTTGGTTGAGGGATAAGCCCCTTACACAATAGTATTCCACACTGTTTCGCATTGTACAAAGGAAACAAGTTTCCGTGTTAGATGTATTATCTCAAGCACCAATAAATATACAATTTATAAGAGTCTTAACTGGAGACAGATGGAATAGGTGGATTCATTTGGTCAGACGCCTGATGGAGGTTCATCTTACGGATGGATCAGACATTTTCGTTTGGAGTTTAACAAAATCTGGTGTATTCTTGGTTAAATCTTATTATTTGGATTTATTAAATGACCAAATTTCTTCGCAAGTATATATGGAAGATGAAAGTACTAATTAAAATTAAGATTTTTATGTGGTTCTTGTATCGTCGGGTGCTACTTACAAAAGATAATTTGATTAAACGGAATTGGATGGGCAACAAGAAATGTTGTTTTTGTGATAAAGATGAAACAATACAACATCTATTTATTGAGTGCCCTTTGGCAAAAATTGTGTGGAGAATTGGGCATATGGCTTTCAATATTATACCCCCTGCAAATATCTATAATCTCTTTGCTAATTCGTTAAGGGGAGTGGTAGAAAAAGATAAAGTACAAATTCGAGTAGGAGTTTGTGCTTTACTATGAGCCGTATGGAATATACGTAATGACTATATATTTAACAATGCAAAATCTACTTCTTTCATGCAGGTTACCCCCTTGGCAACATAGTGGATCTGTATGTGATCCTATCTATAGCCAATGGAAAAACAACACACTCTGGATACTGGGTGCAACCGATTGGAAACAGTTGCACGAGACTTATTCAGCCAGTGCAACTAGCATTTTGTTTTACGGTTAACATGCTGATGGAGAGTCAATTCATGTTATCTTGTATTTTTGCTTGGTTGATTCATGTCGCAACTTTGTGTGACCCGTGATGTAATAAGTGACTTGAAATAATGTTGAATAAAGTAATAAAAGGCTACATGTATCGATTGATATAGAGGCCGGGGAATCATCCCATTTCAAAAAAATATATCTATAAACTCTAGGTACTCGGTATATTTCCCACCTAATGTAACTTTATGGATTCGACGACGGTTTTCTGTCCTCCCTGGTCCTCCCCACTACATTACATCACGGTGATCACCTAACATCCATTCCCCAATATATGCGTGCACTCATATATTGTACAAGAAGACAATCATAAAAGCTAACAACACCAAATGCAACCAATAAACGAACTATTTTACTTTGCCATAACAATTCACTACTCAAACAAAGACATGGAGTCACAATAGATCAAGGGATGATCTAAATATTGCTTCACACATCATGTTTTCCAAGAGATTACATTAGGGTGATGGAGAGGATATTACTGTAGGTGTTGATGATGAACACGCTGGAGGGGGTGGAGCTCTCCGGAGGTGATTCCTGATGGGTTCGTAGCATGGAAAACAAAAAATTTCTACCGCAAGAACGAACAAAACCCAGATCTAATCTAGACAAAAGCCAAGATCTAATCTATTAGACATGAGCAACGAGATAGATCGGTACTAACCCTCGTAGAACCGAAAGCGTTACGAGATTAGATCTCGTGGATGATGTAGTCGATCACTTGCCGATCTCAATATCGTGTGGACGATCCTTCCGGCGCCATTTCAGCCGCTTCCAGACGGTCACACGTATGAATCGGTAGACCTTCCTCTCCTGCTCCAAATGAAAGCAGGAGGTAGTAGATCTTCTCCACGGAATCCCAGCAGCACGACGGTGTGGTGGTGGTGTTGGAGATGAGAATTCTGCAGGGCTTCGCCTATGCCTGTGCAGAAGAAAAGTGGAGGAGAGAGGCGGCTGAGATTAGTTGTTATGAGAGGAGGGGCAAGAGGGGGCGCCCCCTCCTTTCTATTTAAGGGAGGAGGAGGCTGGGAGAGGAGTCCTAGTAGGACTCCCTCCTGGGTCAAGGGAAGGGGAGGAATCCTCCTCCCCCACGAATCCGTGTATTGCCCCACTTGGACTCCTTGATCCCTTTCTTGGTTTTCAAGTAAACTCCAAGAAATCCTCTAGAACATTCCGAAACCTTCTAGAATCTCCATACAAACACTCTAGAACATTTCCTAACTTACAAAATGATCCCCAATATATGAATCTTATTCTCTGGACCATTCCGGATCTCCTCGTGATGTCCCGGATCCATTTCGAGACTCCGAACAACATTCGGTCTCCAACGCAAATTCCATATCTACTTAAAACAACTTCAAACCTTAAGTGTGTCACCCTACGGTTCGTGAATATGCAGACATGATGAAGACACCTCTCCGATCAATAACCATCAGTGGGATCTGGAGATCCATAACGGCTCCCACATACTCAACGATTACTTCGTGATCGATTGAACCATTTAACATACGAAACCAATTCCCTTTGTCACGCGATATTCTACTTATCCGAGGTTCGATCGTCAGTATCTTCATACCTAGTTCTTCCTCGTTACTGATAAGTACTCTTTACTCGTTCCATGTTATGTCATCCCTTGTGACCTAGTCACATGCTTGCAAGCTATCTAGATGACATTCCACCGAGAGGGCCCAGTGTATATCTATCCGTCATATGGATGGACAAATCCCAATCTTAGTCTATGCGCTTCAACACATACTTTCAGAATACCCAATGACACCTTTATAACTGCCCAGTTACGAAGCAGAATTTGATGTCATCAAAGTACCCATCCGGTGATGGTGATTAACATAACCTCATGGTTGAAGGATTAGGTTACTATGTATTTCAAAGCTTACAGCAATACAAACTTAATGACTTGATCTTATGCTACGCTTACTATGGGTGTGTGTCCATCACATCATTCTCCTAATGATATAACCTTGTTATTAATCACATCCAATGTCCATGATCAGGAAACCATGATCATCAATCAATCAACAAGCTAGTTCAACAAGAGGCTTACTAGGGACTCTTTTATGTTTACAAAACACACAAGTATTAGTGTTTCCTAATAATACAATTATAGCATGGGATGTAAACTTTCATCATAAACACAAAGATATAATAATAACCACTTTTATTATTGCCTCTTGGGCATATCTCCATTAGTCTCCCACTTGCACTAGAGTCAATAATCTAGATTACATGGTAATGTACCGAACACCCATGGCGTTCTGGTGTTGGTCATGCTTTGCTCTAGGGAGAGGTTTAGTCAGCAGATCTGCTACATTCAGATCAGTGTGTACTTTGCAAATCTTTATGTCACCATCTTGGACATACTCGCGAATAGCATGGAACCGTAGCTTGATGTGCTTCAGCTTGCTATGTGACCTTGGCTCCTGTGCATTAGCTATGGCACCTATGTTGTCACAGTAGATGGCCATCGGGTCTAACACACTAGGAACCACGCCAAGTTCAGTAATGAACTCCTTCATCCATATGGCTTCTTGTGCAGCCTCCGAAGCAGCTATGTATTCCGATTCAGTTGAAGATTTCGCCACAACGCTCTTCTTGGCACTCCTCCAGCTCACTACAGCACCATTCAAAATAAATACGTATCCAGACTGTGACTTTGAGTCATCTGGATCGGTGTTCCAACTAGCATCAGTGTAACCATTTACAGCAAGCTGTTCATCACCTCCATAAGAAAGAACCATATCCTTAGTCCTATTCAGGTACTTTAGGATATTCTTGACCGCTGTCTAGTGTTCCATTCCAGGATCACTTTGATATCTGCTAGTCAAACTAACATCATGTGCTATATCCGGTCTTGTACACAGCATGGCATACATGATAGAACCTATGGCCGAGGCATAGGGAATTTTATTCATTTTTTCTCTATCTTCTGCCGTAGCCAGACTTTGAGTTTTACTCAAGGTCTTACCTGACAACATGGGCACGAACCTTTCTTGCTCTCTTCCATTCTAAACTTCTTTAGAACTTTGTCTAAGTATGTACTTTGTGAAAGCGCTATTAGACGTCTTGATCTATCTCTATAAATCTTGATGCCTAGAATATATGCCGCTTTGCCAAGATCCTTCATCGAAAAACTATTATTCAAATAGATTTTGACGCTATTAAGAAGTTCTATATCATTCCCAATCAACAATATGTCATCTACATATAGTACTAGGAATGCTACAGAGCTCCCACTCACTTGCTTGTAAATACAAGCTTCTCCATAAGTTTGTATAAATCCAAAGTTTTTGATTACTTTATCAAAACGTTGATTCCAACTCTGGGATGCTTGCTTCAGTCCATAAATGGAGCGCTGAAGTTTGCATACCTTGTCAGCATCTTTAGGATCGACAAAACCCTTGGGTTGTACCTTATACAACTCTTCCTCAATGTCACCATTAAGGAATGCCGTTTTGACATCCATCTGCCAAATTTCATAATCGAAATATGCAGCGATTGCTAACATAATCCTCACAGACTTTAGCTTCGCTACTGGTGAGAAAGTCTCATCGTAGTCAACTCCTTGAATTTGTCGGAACCCTTTCGCGACAAGTCGAGCTTTATAGACGGTAACATTACCATCAGCATCTGTTTTTCTTTTGAAAATCCATTTGTTCTCGACAGCCTTACGACCATCCGGTAAGTCTACCAAAGTCCATACTTGGTTTTCGTACATGGATCCCATTTCGGATTTCATGGCTTCTAGCCATTTGTCGGAATCTGGGCTCACCATAGCTTCTTCATACGTCGCAGGGTCATCAGTGTTGTCCACTAACATGACGTTCAAGGCAGAGTCATACCACTCAGGAGTGGTACGGACCCTCGTTGACCTGCGAGGTTCAGTAGTAACTTTGTTCGAAGTTTCATGATCATCATCATTAGCTTCCTCTCCAGTTGGTGCAGTGCATGTAAACATCTTCCGTTCTGCGCTACTCTCAACTCCGAAGAAGGTTCAATAACCTCGTCGAGTTCTACTTTCCTTCCGCCACTTCTTTTGAGAGAAATTCTTCCGTAAAGGATCCATTCTTAGCAACGAAAACTTTGCCTTCGGATCTATGATAGAAGGTATACCCAATTGTTTCTTTAGGGTATCCTATGAAGACGCATTTCTCCGCTTTGGGTTCAAGCTTATCGGGTTGTAACTTCTTTACATATGCTTCGCAACCCCAAACTTTAAGGAACGACAACTTAGGTTTCTTTCCAAACCACAATTCATACGGTGTCGTTTCAACGGATTTAGATGGTGCCCTATTTAAAGTGAATGCGGCTGTCCCTAATGCATAGCCCCAAAATGATAACGGTAAATCTGTAAGAGAGATCATAGACCAAACCATATCTAAGAGAGTTCGATTACGACGTTCGGACACACCATTACGCTGTGGTGTTCCCGGTGGTGTCAACTGTGAAAGTATTCCACATTTCTTTAAATGCATGCCAAACTCATAACTTAGATATTCACCTCCGCGGTCAGAACGCAGAAACTTAATCTTCTTGTTACGATGATTTTCCACTTCACTTTGAAATTCCTTAAACTTCTCGAAAGTTTCGGATTTATGTTTCATAAAGTAGACATACCCATATCTACTCAAGTCATCCGTGAAAGTGAGAACATAACGATATCCACCACGCGATGCTACACTCATTGGACCGCACACATCGGTATGTATTATTTCCAATAAATCCGGAGCTCGCTCCATTATTCCAGAAAATTGAGTCTTAGTCATTTTTCCCCATTAGACATGCTTCACATCTTTCAAGTGATTCAAAATCAGGTGATTCAAGAAGTCCATCAGAATGGAGTTTCTTCATATGCTTCACTCCAATGTGACCAAGACGACAGTGCCACATGTATGTAGAATTATCATTCAATTTTATTCGTTTAGCATCTATGTTGTGAACATGTGTATCACTACTATCGAGATTCAATAAGAATAAACCATTCATCTTAGGTGCATAACCATAAAAGATATTACTCATATAAATCGAACAACCTTTATTCTCAGACTTAAAAGAGTAACCGTCTCACAATAAACAAGATCCAGATATAATGTTCATGCTTAACGCAGGCACCAAATAACAATTATTTAAATTTAAAACTAATCCCGATGGTAGATGCAGAGGGAGCGTGCCAATGGCGATCACATCAACCTTGGAGCCATTTCCAGCGCGCATCGTCACCTCGTCTCTCGCCAGTCTTCGTTTATTCCGTAGCTCCTGTTTCGAGTTACAAATATGAGCAACCGAACCAGTATCAAATACCCAGGCACTACTACGATTACTAGTAAGATACACATCTATAACATGTATATCGAATATACCTTTCTTCTTGATGTTGCCGTTCTTCAAATCCGCCAGGTATTTGGGGTAGTTACGCTTCTAGTGACCAGCACCCTTGCAGTAGAAGCACTCAGTTTCAGGTTTAGGACTAGCCTTGGGCTTCTTAGCAGGTGCGGCAGCTTTCTTGCCGTCCTTCTTGAAGTTGCCCTTGTTCTTAGGCTTGCCCCGTTTCTTGAAATTGGTGGTCTTATTGACCATCAACACTTGGTGCTCCTTCATGATCTCCACTTCAGCAGTTTTCAGCATGGACGATAGTTCAGGCAACATCTTGTTCATGCAGTGCATATTGTAGTTCATCACAAAGTTCTTGTAACTTGGTGGCAGTGATTGGAGGACACGGTGAATCCCCAATTCATTAGGAATCGGTATCCCCAACTCTCAGAGTTTGTTTGTGTGCCCAGACATGGTGCGCACGTGCTCGCTAACAGAGCTACCCTCTTCCATCTTGCAGGTAAAGAGCTTCTCGGAAGCTTCATAGCTTTCCAGGGCCGCCATGAGTCTCAAAATGAGTTTGAGCTCCTTAATGATCTCAAACGGGTCATGGTGCTCAAAACGCTTTTGAAGTCTGATTCTAAACCGCATGTGATGGCACACTGAACTGTGGAGTAGTGATGTTTCCGAGTGGCATAAACATTCTTTACGTCATCGGTGGCATCTTCTGTAGGTGGGTCACCTAGCGGTGCTTCGAGCACATAGGTCAACTGACCAGCCCTGAGGACGATCTTCAGTCCACGGAACCAGTCCATGAAATTGCTTCCATTGTTCTTAAGATTTTCTTTCTCTAGGAACACATTGAAATTGATGGAAACGTTCGCCATAATCTACAACAAATTTGCAAGTAGTTTAGACTAAGTTTATGATAAATAGTGTTCAATTTAATTCTTAAATCAACTAGGTGAACTCCCACTCAAAACAACATCCCTCGAGTTGTTTTAGTGATTACACGAACCAAATCCACTACACCAAGTCCGATCATCACGTGAGATGATGTAGCTTCATCGGCGAACAATCTTCATGTTCATCATATCAATCATATGACTTATGATCTACCTTTCGGTATTCCGTGTTCCGAGACCATGTCTGTACATGCTAGGCTCGTCAAGATTAACCTTAGTTTCCGCATGTGCAAATCTGGCTTGCACCCATTGTATGCACACGTAGAGTCTATCACACCCGATCATCACGAGATGCTTCGAAACGGCGAGTCTTAGCAACGGTGCCAACTAAGGACGAACACTTTATTACTTGATATTTAGTGAGAGGGATCATCTTATAATGCTACCGTCACAATCTAAGCAATACAAGATGCATAAAGGATTAACATCACAGGCAATTCATAATTAGTGTGATATGATATGGCCCTTTCTTCTTATGCCTTCGATCTCCATCTCCAAAGCACGGACATGATCTCCATCATCACCAGCATTGCGTCAAGGTCCATGGCGCCGCTTCATGGTTGTCCATCATCACTAGCAACTATTACAACTACTTGGAACAAAGCTATTACAAGATGAATAGACACGCATGTCTTAACAGAATTAAAGACAACCATTAGTTCTCGCCGTTGCCATATTACAACAAGGATCATTGCATACATCAAATATAATCACAATCACATGATGGCCATATCACATCACAAAACCCCTGCAAAAACAAGTTAGACACCTCTAATTTTCTTTGCAAGTTTTACGTGGCTTGGGGCTTTCGACTAAGAACGCATCTTACCTACGAAACTGAACCACAACGTTGATACAAGTGCTATCAAGTGCAAAGTGTAGATTTGATCTATACTATGATGGGAGAGAGACACCGAAAGCCACTTGTGCAATACGAGTTGCACGTAAAGCGTGGAGCAAGTCTCATGTATGATGACATGTAATGTTAGCCCGAGCCGCTTCATCCCACCATACCGCAAGATGCAAAGTACACACATCGCAAAAGACGACACGAGCACCAACGCCCACAACCTCATTGTGTTCTACTCGTGCAACAGATCTACGCATAGACAAGGCTCTGATACCACTGATGGGTTCGTAGCATGGAAAACAAAAATTTTCTACCGCAAGAACGAACAAAACCCAGATCTAATCTAGACAAAAGCCAAGATCTAATCTATTAGACATGAGCAACGAGATAGATCGGTACTAACCCTCGTAGAACCGAAAGCGTTACGAGATTAGATCTCGTGGATGATGTAGTCGATCACTTGCCGATCTCAAGATCGTGTGGATGATCCTTCCGGCGCCGCGTTCCGGCAGCGCTTTCGTAGACGGTCACATGTGCGGAATCGAAGCAGACCTTCCTCTCCCTGTTCCAGCGAGCAGCGGAGGTAGTAGATCTTTTCCACGGAATCCCAGCAGCACGACGGCGTGGTGGTGGTGGTGGAGATGAGAATTCTGCAGGGCTTCGCCTATGCCTGTGCAGAAGAAAAGTGGAGGAGAGAGGCGGCTGAGATTAGTTGTTATGAGAGGAGGGGCAAGAGGGGTGCCCCCTCCCTTCTATTTAAGGGAGGGAGGCTCACCTGGGGAGAGGGAGTCCTAGTAGGACTCCCCTCCTTGGGCCAGCGGTGGGAAGGGGGGAGGAATCCTCCTCCCCCACGAATCCGTGTATTGCCCCACTTGGACTCCTCGATCCCTTTCTTGGTTTTCAAGTAAACTCCAAGAAATCCTCTAGAACCTTCCAGAACATTCCAAAACCTTCTAGAATCTCCATACAAACACTCTGGAACATTTCCTAACTTAGAAAATGATCCCCAATATATGAATCTTATTCTCCGGACCATTCCAGATCTCCTCGTGATGTCCCGGATCCATTCCGAGACTCCGAACAACATTCAGTCTCCAACGCAAATTCCATATCTACTTAAAACAACTTCGAACCTTAAGTGTGTCACCCTACGGTTCGTGAATATGCAGACATGATGAAGACACCTCTCCGATCATTAACCATCAACATGATCTGGAGATCCATAACGGCTCCCACATACTCAACGATTACTTCGTGATCGATTGAACCATTTAACATACGAAACCAATTCCCTTTGTCACGCGATATTCTACTTATCCGAGGTTTGATCGTCAGTATCTTCATACCTAGTTCTTCCTTGTTACTGATAAGTACTCTTTACTCGTTCCATGTTATGTCATCTAGATGACATTCCACTGAGAGGGCCCAGTGTATATCTATCCGTCATATGGATGGACAAATCCCAATCTTAGTCTATGCGCTTCAACACATACTTTCAGAATACCCAATGACACCTTTATAACCGCCCAGTTACGAAGCGGCGTTTGATGTCATCAAAGTACCCATCCGGTGATGGTGATTAACATAACCTCATGGTCGAAGGATTAGGTTACTATGTATTTCAAAGCTAACAATAATTTAACTTAATGACTTGATCTTAAGCTACGCTTACTATAGGTGTGTGTCCATCACATCATTCTCCTAATGATATAACCTTGTTATTAATCACATCCAATGTCCATGATCAGGAAACCATGATAATCAATCAATCAACAAGCTAGTTCAACAAGAGGCTTACTGGGGACTCTTTTATGTTTACAAAACACACAAGTATTAGTGTTTCCTAATAATACAATTATAGCATGGGATGTAAACTTTCATCATAAACACAAAGATATAATAATAACCACTTTTATTATTGCCTCTTGGGCATATCTCCAACAATTCCAGTAGCGTTTCCCCCCTCCGATCTTCTCGGGCGGCAGCCTCCTGACTCTCTGTTTCTGTGCTTTTGATCTCCGCCTCCCTCTATGTCAAGGATCACTGAAAGGGGGTATGTATAGTAGGTTTTAGGTCAATACAAGTCGTTTGGTGAAAGAATCAACGACATCGGAGACTCGAGGGAGGAAAGAGCATACCAGCCGCGACCAAGGGGGGGGCACGACTGCTGTGCCTATTCCCTCCTCGGTCTTCTTTTCTTGCGGATCGTTGGCCCATTGTTCTTTATTCTGATATATGTTGGGTCCCGTGAAGTTTTAGGTCAATTGGACGTTGTTTGGGTACCTGAAAGTCAAAAACATTGAAATAGGGGTTTTCTGCCTCAGCAGGGTTAATTCCAAAGCAATATGGGAAGTGTGAATTATTCCCAATAATCATTATAAAACATTAATATAACCCATATATGATGCAAATTTGTTGGAATATCAGGTAATAAAGTGCATCTAACATCCCAATTTTAGAAATCCTGATTAGTTATCCAGAATGCAAAAAATCAGGGGAAACAAAAACTTTTTCTTGTTCAATGATGCAGTGCTTGCTTGTTATTGTCTGTGCTTATGCATCTGAATGTATAGCATAGGATATACTCCTTACCTCAACATCAGTTGACAAAAGCTATTTAACAAAATTATCCTAGTTCTTTTTACATATTCTCAAATGTTCTCGCATTTGAAAACCTGAGCCAAGATGCCTTTGCAAACCAAAACTATTTCAGTAGCTTCTATTAACAAAACTATGGAGAGCTATATGATATAATCTCCTTATGTTTTCAAGACAGAACCTTCAGCTACTCTTACCTCTAGGATTTCCAAAACCTTTTATAAAGCTTTTGAATTCTTCTCTTGGTAGAGATACCAAGGACTCTCACCTTATTCAAACTCCAACCTTTCAACATACCCATCTTTACCTCAAGCTAGGCTTGATGGTATCCATAGTAGTAGCTTTACTTGTTTGGAAGATGAATTGCCTTGATCTATTGTCTAACTTGTTTGATTAGGATCTAAAGTGAGATACTCTAGGAGCTCATCCTCTAGGATCAAGATACTTTAAGAGCACCAAACCCTAAGCAAGAATACAAGATGGATATGATCTCTAGCCACTAGGTGATCATCTAAAACCCTTAACCAGATCAATTCTGAAGTGATCCATTCTAGAAGTTCCCAAATCAATGAAGACCAATATCAAGCATGGATCTATTCTACTACACTTCAACATCATCCACTTGATGATGCTTTGATACCTTGAAACCCCTCAAAAACATCCCCACTCTTATTCTAGTCAAAAACCCCAAATCTGCTAAATTCGACCAAGTCTGGAAACTGTTTCAACATCACTTCTTTGAATGCCTCTCTTTCTCAACCCTTGTGAAATTTTGGTAATGCACTTGAACCATATTGTAGACCACCATAAGTACTAGGACCACTCTTGCCTTTGGCTAGGTCATCTTTTAACCCCGTTGTTCTTGATAGTTCTGCAGGCAAGAAATAACAATTCCTGCAAATCTTATCAACTAGCCTACTTTGGAAGAAGCTCACATATCCATCCTACCTTATTTGGACCAACTATTTGCATGGTTATGTCATACTCATAAACTTATATCACTCCCTACTTGAATTGTTCCAATTGGACCCTTGTGCTTCTAAAACCCACATGGGTTAGAAGGCTATTTGACAATCTTCCTCGGCAGGCTTACTTTATTCAAAGTTTGGAATCAATCCTTAGTAAGATCAAGCATGATCAATCTCAAACCTCTACACCATGGTGATATACATCACTTCGTCTATCCATCCATATACTCCATGACCCAAGGGGAGCTCTGAGGTCCAAGATCGAACAAGATTTTGAAGGCAATAAAATAACATTTCCCTAGATCCTCTTATCCTTATGTCCTACCAAAATCAAGATGGATTCTCAACACCCAAGGTTGAAAAATTCTATATACACCTTGTGTACATAATATACCTTGATTATAAATACTTATCAAATATTATCCACAATTATTATGG
Organism: Avena insularis; assembly: GCA_023614405.1. Classification (NCBI taxonomy): domain Eukaryota; kingdom Viridiplantae; phylum Streptophyta; class Magnoliopsida; order Poales; family Poaceae; genus Avena; species Avena insularis. The sequence goes on from CM042694.1 coordinate 383,835,705, forward strand.
CTCAAAAACTATTTAATTCACTAAATGGGCAAAATCTCAAAAACTCCATCTACAAAGGAAGGTTTGGTTTTTGACAAAGAACTTCCCCAAATTTAAGAACTTTTGAGGCCTATATATCATATCCCATATTCCCATTGCAAAAATAAATATTTTTGAGATTCTTTATCTTTTATTTTTGCCCTTTTTCTTAAATGGCAGAAACAAGAATTAATTGCTTATAAATACTTTTCTATCTAAATAAATTCAAAGAAAATTCTCCAATATGAGATATGGTATTTAGGACCATATCACATCAAAAACCAACCTTGTCCAAAGTAAAAATATCAAATGAGATTCTAGAAACCTATTCTGCACTATTTGAATAAATGAGATAAACATGATCTAAAATGACCCAATAAATGTCACAAAGTTCCTGGAGGTACATCCTGACCATGCCTATCTACCAACACCTTTATCCCATCTTGCCGAGATCAGGTTGGAGAAATTCCTTCATAACTACTACTATGGCCAAGATTTGACAAAATCTAAAACTAAGATCCAAATCATTTCAAACCTTCACCAAACTGTTCCACTACTACTCCACAGTAACCCCACTCTCCCCTGGTCATGCTACACTGTAGCATAGTGCTGTAGAAATCCCCCACACATTGTCCCCATGTGCTTAAAAATGAGAGAGACATCGCCTTTAAGTCAAAAGCCTAGAATTAAGGCAGCAGTAGCCCCACTACCCCTTTGCCCTATGAACGACCCCAGAGCACACATCCACACTCTCTCCACCGCCCCTGAGGCCCAACCAACGAGCAACACCCCTCCCCTTGCCCCTCCTTAGACAATGTCCACCATACACCCAACCCCCTTTGGATATAAGGCTAGGAGGCCACCCCTGCGCCTCTCTCTGCCTCATTTGCTCCCTCCCACTCCACCTCACCAACCCCGAGCTCCACTTCCCCTCCCTCGCTCTATACTGGCCAGGAGAAGAGAGGGAAGTCCCCTCGGTCCTCTGCAAGATCTGATCATGGAGCCCCTCCTCCACTTCTTTCCCTCTACATGTTAGCATGCCAAGACCCCCATGCCCCTGCATCTAACCCTATGCTTTTTTTGCCCTAGGACCGCCCCTAGACGAGGCTCCGGCGAGCACCAACACAAGCCCCGATGACACAGGTTCGCACGACGCTTCCCACGAACAAATTAGCCTATGCCGCCCCTCTATAGACTCGTCGCCGACCGCCACACCTCCCTGGATTCTCCTGGCTCCTCTCTGCCCTGCTGGTAAGCTTCCTGTGCCGCCCCGCTGCCAGATAGGGTTCCGCCATCGCTTGGCTGTTGCAAGCAAGGAGACGAGCCCCCATCGTCCATCGCGACTAGATCCTACGGTTGCGCATGCCCCGTAACCCTTCGTGCCCCAGGTTCGGTGACAAGCAGGCCCCATGGCCGACATTCAAACGCATCCCGTGCGCTCACCCCCGTACGCTGGATAGGATGTCCTAGTACCACCTTGCCCATTCCCTTTCCAAATGCGGCCCAGCTACCCCGCCTTTTAATTTTTTCTCTAGATCTGCTTGTATAGTTGCAGTTTTAAATCAGAACAAAATTGATAAATGAATCCAAATGCCCAGATCTAAAATTCCTAATGTTTGAATGTTTTATTAAACATGCAGAGCTTGTACCTTACCCAGAATAATATCCCTTATTTTTTGGTAATTAATCTAGCAAAAAGTATCTTTTGCAATCTTTAAATCCCTCAGTAGGTTGCATTTGTGCAAATAGGGGAAACAAGATTTCCCTGGTAGGTATTCACTATACCTATCCTAGAACACTAGTTCCATCCATTTTGGAGCTATGGTTTATATTTGAAAAAAATAACAAAAACTATTAAAAATTGACTTTAGAAAATTCTCTAGGCTAGACCATGAGTTGAAACGATCCAATTACAACTCTCAGTGGTGTGGTACACCCAGAGATATCTATATCCGGGAGTTCAATAATTATTGAGCTTCTGAGTATTTTCAATGAATTAAACACTTCTATATGTGGTATTAGCATTAGATAAATCCTAACAGAAGTTATACATCTCCAAAAATGATGATTCCAATTCCTATTGGAAGGTATCTATAATACCTATCCAATGCCTTTGACCTCAGACCATTTATACTTGTATAATAAATCTGGTTAAAAAGACAAATTGCATGCAGAACTTCCTTTGGGAATTTCTTGAGGGCATTTTGTTAAATATTTTGACATGATTACAACTCTTAGTGAATCAGTACATCAAACCTTACACAACCATCCAAGGAAATAATTTTTGGACTCACAAAACTTTTCTGATGAATTATTTCCTAAAACTAGGGTTGATTTCACTAGAAAAATCATAAATAATTAAAGAAAATTGATAAAATCATGAAACCACTTTTGTTGGCCTTGTTATTTCAATACTTATTTGTTGATATCAATTTTGTACATTGAGATCATATAGACCCAAGCCTTAGTTCAAAAACTCCTTCATTAGGTGGTATTTGACAAATAAATCATAAAGGAAATTCCACAAAGGCAATTTAAGTAATTCCAAATGCTATGTTCTCAATCTATCAAAATCTACTGAATTGAATGAGGTGTGCTATGTTTGTTTGCTGTATTGAGAGATGATTGCATGCCTTGTGTTGATTGTGGCCTTGTTTGCTTGCATGTGTTATCTCTGACGATCATAGTTGCGATTATATCAAAGACCGGAAGAAGTGGTTATTATTGAATTATTATGGTATTCTAAGAATAAGTCCATGGACATATATTGCCAGTTTTATGATCATCAGGCAAGCCACCTTCTTTCTCATAAGCTTTGTCCTATTGTTTTACTTATGCATGTTTTTATCTACTGTTTACAAAATTGCATTGTTTTATTATATGACGAGTTATCTCTGGCAGTGGCTTGGCTCCTCCAAACCATTACACAATGGTACTGTTAAGTACAACCCCCTTGTTTATGCCTACTCTTCCCTAGTATGATAGTTGGTGCACAACACCATACCCCTTTGGAGACCCCGCTTTAGCCGAAGCAAGACTAGAGGATGGGGAGACCCTGGAAAAGTTTTACAAAATGTTTTATGATAAAACCTTGGTGAGGTTTGACCTACCAAGAGAAGTTTGAGAAAGGAAAAAGGGGTTTTGTTTTACAAAAGGCTGAAAGAAAGATGGAGGATTTTTTTTTACAAAAATGCACCCGGTTCTTTGCAGCTTTAGCTATAACAACCTAACCTGTGCAACCACATTACTCTGGAACGGGATAGGGCTGGATTTGATGTTTGCTTATTCTGGTATAAGCTGCCTCACAACGACTACAGGGGATAAAATCCCTGGAGGGTGGGCCTTCTCCTGTAAAGGTCCATGTGAGACATCGACCTGGAGAAGGAATGTAACACCCCAAAAATGCTAATCAAGATTATTAAGTTCTAATCACCCAAGTTTAGGGTTAACAAAAATTTTTATTACTAAATTGAATATGAATGCATGTGTGATTTGCATTAGTGTATGATTGAGTCAAAATGCCATGTTTGATTGCTACAAATGATAAGAAATGGTTTAAAGATGAATACTACATCATCTAGGCCAATTACAAACAAAATCCAAAGAAAAAGAAATCAAATATAAAGTATATGATCAAATGGTCATTTTGACCAAATTTGACCACTAGGCCACTTTGTGAGTTCCTAGTAAAGAATTTCCAACAGAAACATTTCCATTTCTTTTCACCCCTTGCTAGACCAAGTAAAAGTGAACCCAAGCCCACTTTACAAACTCACAGAAACTATTTTCAAATCTATTTAAAGGACAGTTCAAAATTGAATCAAGTTCATATGGTAAGATCACCATTTTGCAAAACCATGCAAATCAATTCACCTTGACAAACCCAAGCAACTAGAGACTACCAAGCATAAGATCAAAACACTCACCAAATTTCATTCAAAATTTTTAAATTTAAATTCTTGCGGCCATTTAGTCGAAAACCTTGCAGACACAATTTAAACCACTGCCTTATTTCACTGTTTTGAGCAGTGATCACTCACCCCACTGTCCCCTCTTCACTCCCCTGGTCTCCCCCAACACATAGCAGCGCCAGACACGCCTTCCCCTTTGCTGTTGTGCAAGTGAAGCGCCGCCCAGAGCTGGCCACGCCGGCCGACCATGGACCGCTCGCTAGAGACCACGTCGCCCTCGTCCATGATGTCCAGCAGGCAGGCCACCGTCCACCGCGACCCCTGTCCGCAGCCAGGCCATGGACCACCCCAGCATCGCCACGCCCACTTTCTCTACGCCGTGCCGAGAGCGCGCCAGAGCGCCACAACCGACTAGCTCGCACACGCCGTGCCTCGCCCGCTCCGCGCATGCACCCACTCGTCATAACACCAGCTAGCTCCCAGACATCCCCGTTCGCCGCCGCGCGACCAGTAGCCCCCGTGCACCGTCTCGAACACCGCTAGTTCTGCGTAGAGCACCGCACTCGCCCGACCATCCTCGACCGCCCCGTGACGTGCCTTTAAGCCTGTGATGACTACCAGGAAGCACTGCATCGCCCCCTACCCTCATCCACGCCGATAGCTCGCTGTACCGCCATCGCCGGAGAAGCCAGCCCATCCTGCTCTGTCCCCTCGCCGGTGTATAAATAGAGGCCACCCCCGCCTCAATTCACCACACCACCTCACTCCCCACTCCTCACAACACCTGCCACACCCTTTCTCGGAGCAAGGCGAGTTCCGCATCGCTGGAATTTGGCCGGAGTCCGCCGCTGCAGAGGAGAAGAGGAGCCGTTGATTGGAGCCGCCCCAGGAGCCGCCACGACCACCGTTCGAACCGCCATCGTCTACAACATCGTTCGCCCCATTGCCGACCCTAGCTGGAGCCCAGGTGAGCCTCACACGACCCCCACCACCGCGTTAGGGTTCAGACCTCGCCGGAGCTATTCGTCATCGACGATGAACCTCAGCCATTAGATCAGGTTCTAATCATAGGTCCTAGATTGAAAGATACCGTTTCGGATAATCGATGGGCTGACTAGTGGGACCCCTATCAGTAGCCCCTGCGCAGATTGGGCCGCCCAGTTAGTTTCCACAGAGAGCCCAAAGGATTCAAATAATTCTTTTCCATTTTTGTTAAAACCAGATTCTGTCACTAGATTCAAAAAACAATTCAAAGAGATTCAGTAAACCAAATTGCATGATTCCAATTTTGTTAGAAAGATATTTAAATTATCTATCCAAGACCGTTGGATTCAAACCATTTGAAATTATAGATCATCTATAGTAAAAATAGCAAGACAGAGACTTTTCCATATTCAAACATTTTTCAAAAATCAACCATAAATGCTTTTGAGTTGATTACAACTCTCAAAAATCACATTTGACAAGATATATCTGAATATATAAAAATATTTAGGTTTGCATGCAGTGACATTGGACTAGTACCAAAAGTATGCTAGTTAGGCATTTGTTGTCACTTTAATTCTATTAAATGATAATATTAAACTTTATAAAATATGACCACCACTTTAAATCACATTCCCATGTATTAGAATATGTGGTGATGACATGTGTCAACATGATCCCATATTTTAATTGGAGAATATTAAATCTTAAGTATTTTCAATGAGTAGAAATTACTTTTCTAAAATAAGAGAAACAAGATTAAGTCTTTATTTCCTGTGATGATTGTGATGATGCTAGATCATCAAGTGTGAGCCTTAGTGTGCTAAATATAAGTAGTTAAGTATTGTTTGGTGATTGTGTAGCTCGTATTCATTTATAGACGATAGTACCGACTCGGGATATGAGAAGGATGAGTACTACCAAGAAGAAGAAGAAAACTTCAATCACTGCACTACTCAAGGCAAGCTAACACTTGCAAGTATTATACCTATGCAAGCCTAGCACTACAAGTTAACTATGCAAGTTAACACTTTCCCACTTGATAACTTAAGCAAAATGCATTAGGCATGCTTGGTTATATAACTTTGATTATACCAATCCCAAGTTTTACTTGCAAGCTTTATTCTTTTACTTTACCAAAGTTCTTTACTTTTAGTTAGTGCTTTCTGAGTATTGGAAGAATAGTATAGATACCATAAAGAGTATAAAACTAGGCCTAATTAGTTATACTTATATGTCATTCCAAGGCATGAGATTAGAGTTGTATAGTTACCCTTGATTATCACCCCTCATTAGTGAATACCCTCAACTTTAGTGGCTAGTGCTAAACATAAAAGTTGATCACTTTAGATGGGAATACTTGGTGAAAATGATTATGAAAACCTTGGAATGATGATTCATTCTATTGAGATGTTTTAACATGTGTTGAGAAACACTAAAGGATTTTGATGATAAAATGTTGAGGCATGAGCCTTAGCCCTTTATAAAAACTGATGGTTGGGTTCAAATGCGACACCATTCCAATTTTACCGTACAACCACAATACCTTATTTGGGTAGGGCTTAAATGGAAGTTTATATGCCTTAGTATGGGTTCCCTCATGGAAGAGGTTGAGCTGAGGCTACCTCGTGAGTGTGAATGTCCAACTATGCAGTGCCCAGGATGGCAGATGGCCATGGCTGGGAGGCCAAGCTCATAGGGGAGGTGCCTATACTAGAGTGTGTAATTGAAAGGTTATGATTGATTATCCGCATACTAATAAGTATGATGATTCAGGGTTATCCCTGACGGATGTATCGAATTTTGTGGTGAAAGTGTACAACCTCTGCAGAGTGTCAAACTATTCGAATAGCCGCGTCCACGGTCATGGACAGTTGGAGTGGCCATACTGTTCTGTCGTCAGATGTTTTCAAAATGACTTATGAATTGAACTATGACTTTGAATTGACCACAACAGGGTTGTGGATATGTAAGCTAGGTTCCCACTTAAGTGATTTAGAACATTAACTTAGTTTTCTTTACTTCTAAACTCAGTATGAGATAAATCTGGCTTTGTGCAAATAAACCTAGAGCTTAAGATTCCTACTAGAACTACCTTACTTATTAGTGATAGTTTGCGAGTACTTAAAGATTACTCATGGCTTTGTCCCTGGCTATTCCCGTGGCCAGACTATGATGAGGACTACCAGGATGATGGACAGCAGGAGGTCTACGACAACTAGGATCATCTCCCATCATCAGCATTGCCTGTGACTCTGAAGATGGAGCCCCTACTACGTTTATTTTCTGCTACTTGATCACCTCACTAACTTACTCACCCTAAATTCTTATAGATGGAGGTCCAGTATTACAAGTTCTACCAGCTGAGCAACAGAGGCGAACTAATCTTTGAGAGGGATCTAGATGCACTATCAGAGTATCTTGAGCGCCCGCACCCGGAATTCTTCGGGGCCCAACTCAACGATCACATAGGAGGAGATCTACAATGGCTGATAGTTGCAGATCTTAGAAGCAAGATGGAAGCACCCACTTCGGAGAAGATCCAATTCACCTTGCGTGAGAACAACTGGCTAGATGGATTATCCAGGGCTATACATGAAGCTCTTGCCCGTCTGTGTGGGCAAAACATCAACGTAATCCAGGGAACTCGCTTTGCTCACTTTGCAAGGCGTGATTCTATGGGAATGCCCTTGGAGATGCCAGGACACCCGGAGCTGATGCACCAAGTGGACAATCTTGACTTCATGTTGTATGATAGGCAGAAGGAATTGGATAACGCCCGTGCCTACGCCAACCACAACCATGCCATTGCAGTCAAGAAGGACCAGACCCTCACCATTCTTGCCAAGGAGCACCAATCACTTCATCGTCAGCGTGACAAGAAGGATCGCACCATCGACCGTCTTCGCAAGAAGGTGGACGCTCTCGATAAGACCATCCATGAACATGAAGTCCAGCTTGAAGCGAAGGAGGAGGAAGGTGATGATATCCAGGGAGATCTTTACTCTTACCTCAGTGATGACAACGACTACCTGGAGGATGATGCCATGGAGTTCCACACTGATGATGATGATTCCAACTTCATTGATGATGATTAGATGCACTTGAGCACTACCGTAGGAATGAGTTGTACCAGTCCCACTGTATTGTAGTTTCACAGAATGGTTCTTAAAACCATATGTTTTCTATTTGTGTTGTGGTGTGTGTTTGTATGGTGTGCTTTGAATGAATGAATGAGAGGAAGTTGTTAGTTTGCAAAACCTGAGTCAAACTCAAAGTTTAAAGCTTTTGAAACAAAACCATGAACCCTAGATATTTCTGTCTTATCTCATTATCTATCTCAATCTTCAGATGACTCGTGGAAATCCCGGAGGAAGTAGCTCACCTCAGGACCCGATGCTGCAGATTCTGCAAATGCTAGTTTCTGACCGTGAAGCTAGTAGAGCCGAACGCCAAGCCAACCTAGCCACTCTTCAACAGATAGCTCAGATGGCCCACAATAATCAAGGTCACGGAAACCAGGATCACCATGGATCCAAGCTCAAGAACTTTCAGAATACCAACCCACCTATCTTTAGTAAGTCTAAGGATCCCTTAGATGCTGATGACTGGCTGCAAACCATGGAGAACAACTTGGAGGTCGCCGGAGTTGAAGCCAATGAAAAAGTGTTGTTTTCCACCCATTATCTGACAGGAGATGCAAGAGCCTGGTGGAATAGCACCCATACCATGAACAAAGGTCAGATGATGACTTGAGAAGCATTTAAGATCAAGTTCAGCCGGACCCATGTGCCCCAAGGTTTGGTCACCAGGATGAGGGATGATTTCAGGGAACTAAAGCAAGGAAGCATGACGGTAGTTGAGTACCATGACAAATTTCTCTCCCTATCTAGATATGTCCCTGGTGAGATTAACACCGAAGCAAAGAAGAAAGAAAGGTTCCTGAATGGATTGCATGATGAGATGCAGACTATGTTAGTCAACATCTGTTTTGCAGATGTAGAAGGGCTAGTAGATTCTGCCATTCAGATGGAAGGGAAGATCAATACGGTGACCGAGCATACCACTGCATGATGTAGTACACTATAGTCATTGACATAACACCAATGAAACACCATTCACTAGTCTTACATCCCTCAGAGTGGTACAACAGAAACACAACATGTCCAACACATGACTATAATTTACAACTCGAGTCTTTACAAAAGATCCAGAAAACACTCTAGGTTAAAGAGAGAGAAAGAACTTCTTTCAAAGAAGAACCAGAATTCATAAATCAGAAATATCTAGGAACTAAGACTAGTATCTAAACTATTTAGCTTGCCATTGCTACTATTGCAATGCTCTACAGAAATAGGTTTTATGGCTAGAGGATCTACTCCTAACTAAACCGACACTTTATCTTCACTTCAGCTGATGTATATGTTGACTTCATTGACTTTATTGAAGAACTTGAGTTGCTGATGATGGTTTCTTGAGAAGAAATTGATGTTGATGTCGTCTTCACTGGCTTAGAATCTAGCAAGGGTTAAGAAGGTACGGTTGAGTACGAGCCTACTCAGCAAGTTCACTAAAAAGGAGTGTATGATGCACTAACTCTACAACCACAGACCATAGGCTGTAGGCAATGCAGGTTTTCATAAACATTTCTTCAAAGATTGTTTTTATTCTGAAAACTATATTCGATAGCCTTCACAGGTTGACCAGAACTTCATGGAGTTCCTTTCCTTCCGCGTTCGTAGCTCCTTCCCGGAACATGGAGTAACATGTCACAATTCTTACACTCTGCAGAGGTGTGTTGCTTTACCCATGAGATATCAACTCCTTGTTGCACAACCGGGCGATCTTTCCTGTCCACAATTCCTTGATGTGGGGCCTAGTAGGTGATCCAATGCAATCACTGCCCTCTCTGCGACCCCATATGTATGCACGATCCTCTAGGGCTGACTACACCTCCGTTAAGCCTCCAACTAGGGCAAGATATAACCCTGGTGAGTTCTCGAAGACTCTATGAAATGGTGATGCCCCTGGAAAGCTTTATAAAAGGCCCGACTATACCTTCGACAGTCACTCATAAATAATCTAGATACCAAAATCGTGGGGCCTAAGGGTGCCCACCCATATGTTGGATCCATACCAGGAATCCCAACGTCACGATAAGGTCATCTTGCCTCCATATGAAAGGGAGAAGATACAGCTGACTTCTCTGTCCCATTCCAAATCTCATGGTTAACGCGTATTATACGGTGCTAGAATCATTGGGCGATATTGGTTGTTTAAATCCTAGATATTATGTTCCTTTACCACCAGAACTGTATCAAAAGATTATTACCTATTGGTAAATAATTCATAATCATGTTATTGTGAAAATAGTGTTTTCTGAACTTTTTGAAATGCAGGCGATGACAACATTTGAGTTACAAGTATTTGATAGTCAAATAATCAAAGGACATGAGCAAGTTATGAACTTGCCTTTTGTGATTGCAATATTATGCACTCACGGTCTTCAAGATAATAGAAGATCCAAATTCTGTAAACAACATCATTGGTCTGGTAAGGACTAATGTTTAAAGAAGAAGAATGCAATTATGCATAATTAATGTAATGCAGTTTGGAAAACCCTGAAGTGATACCCCAATATGGTGAATGAGTTAAATTTTAAGTGTTTTCCTTAAGTTTTAGTTGTTCTATAAATTTACTTTACAAGTGAATATACATATACAAGGAACTTAAAACTAACAAGTATGATATAAGGTAAGTATAACAGCACATGAGTAGAGTTCTTTGATATTTGGTATTTATTAAGGAAGTCCATGTTTTAAATTGATGAGATTGTTGCTTGAAGTGGCAAAACGAATAACTTTTGAGGAAGAGGTTCCTTTGATAAAGTTTAACCAATCTTTAAGGTTAGCAAAATGTGATCGATGTCATTTGCGTTTGTTCGATAAGTTTAGATTTGAGATGCCTTATGACTTAATTTGCAATAGACAAAAGTTAACTATAAAACGTAATCAAACTTTGTATACTATCTACATGACTTTATGATTCAAAGTTAACTTTGAAACATAAAAAGACCTAGGTGTGAAGTGTTCAAATTATTTAAAAGCGTTAAGCTTTAATAATAAGCATGTTTGAGACTGTGAGATCATTCAATCCTGATATAAGTGAATGATAAGTTTAAATGTGTTTAGTTATTATGAATTTGATTTGACTTAATAAGGAAAATAATTTTAGTTAAGGACATTAATGTGCTAGGGTTTCAAAACTATGCTAAACATGGTTGAGTTAAAAGGTAAGAAGCTTAATTTTTTATTAATAATGATTGATGTCTGAAAACTTAATCAAACTTGTTGGTTTACTCGAATTTAAGGTTTATACAGTTAATAGTTTATATTTTAAGTTTTGCATAAATCCAAATTATGGTTTTGGAACTAGTATTTGAATATAAAAGAGTTAAGGTTATATGATTATTTCTTATTTAGGAGATGTTTCTAAGGAATTTATAAAATAGGTATTTTATATATAATAAATCAGGATTTAGTTCTTAATAATCTTAAAATGTGTTGGAATAATATAATTAGTATTTTTCTAGTAAAATATACTTACTTAAGATATTAGAAGTGGATTTTATTTGATTTTTGGTGTTATCCTTATTTTTACAAAATTCCATAAAGAATTTTATATTTTTAAATATTTGCTATAAACTTTATTTGCAAAATTGTAAGGTAGTATTCTTATGAAATATTAGTTTTATTTTTATATGTAAAAATGATTTTTATTCATTTTTAGAAATTTTCTTAATTTAAGAAATTTTACTTAGCATCTAAGTAATCTCAATATTTGGTTGTATTGTATATAACCTAAAATAAGTGGATGTATATTTTTATTATGTAGAGATTATTTGTGTGATTAATTTTGATATATTATATGCATTTTTAGGGTTCGCCTATTTTTTTAGAATTAAAATAAGTTCAGGGACATATTTGTAATTTAACCTTTTGCTAAGGTTTTCTTCTTAAGATATGGGCCTGGCCCGTACCGATCCAGCCCACAGGGTTGGGTCAAACCAACCCAGGGTCACTGGACCGTCCCCACCAGCCTAGTCGCTACCCTCTCTCTCATTCACTCGATTTTTTCCTAGCTTCTCTCGGTCGCTCAGGCGACCGTGGTTCGTCCCGCCGTCGCCGACCGATTCCGGCCATCCTGGGCCTCCCCGGTTGATGCCGCTGTGCAGGGTGAGGTTGTCGACGGTGCTATCTCTCCCAACCGTCTTCGATTCGTGGCTCGTTCTCTCTGCTGGTGGTGCTTCTACCTTCCCCTGGCATCTAGGGTTAGGAGCTCACCGATGATTTGGCGCTCCAATGTCCTTTTGACGCCGCGCTGGTGCCTTGGTGATGGTGGGGTGTCACCCTATCTTGTGGCCGCCGTGATTGCGGCTCGGCGCGGGTCGTAGCGTCCCTCTGAGGTGCTCCTCGTGCCTTCGTGTGCTTCCTTTTCTCTGGTCTCTGCTTCCACTTCTCTAAACTCGCGAGGACCTTCAGTAAGTTTTTCTATGCTTCTCTCTGTGCTCTCTATCCTCTGCCTTGTTCGATAGCCTCTGTGTGCTTCTAGTGAGCAATCCCTAATTGGGTTCAAGGTTTGATTAGGGTTCATCCTTCTAGTTGGGTGATGATGACTTTATTAGGACTGATTGTAGCGATTATACTGTCCTGGATGTTTGTTCACTGATTCTAGTGATGTGGATTTCACTATTGCTTCCTGATCTTAGTACTGACAATGGTACTGTCAGTGATGGTTTATTTAATTTTTATACACTAATTTGTGTTTATTTATTTCATATTGGAGTTAATATGATACTCCAATGATTCTTTGATTGTGTATAAGCAACCATGGTTATGATTCCTGAGTGTCCATTCTAGGAAAATGACTAGTTAGCTAACTACAAGTTTACTGGTGAAATTTAAGTATAGCATTTGCTCGGTTTTAGGAGTGATACTTGTGACATCTTCTTTAGAATGGTACACAAGTGTCCATACTACTATTGGGTGAAATTCTACCCGTGTCCAAGTGTGGCTTTTGTTAGTGTAGATGTCACTGTGGAGCCTTAAATTTGAGTGTGCATAGTGGTTATCTAAACTAGCAGGATTTGCTGCACTCCAGTACTTGTATAAATGGAAATGGAACCATTTACTTGAAATGATTTGTAGGTGGCTAATGATCTGAAATCCTCGTTCCAGTGATGCAAAAGGCTAAGGCATTGGCTTAAACAAGAACAGGGTTAGTAATTGATAACTTGGGTTAAATCACTTAGTGCCTTCTGCTGCCATTAGATCCGCTGTTGTGGTGCCTCCCATATGGAGTGTGCACAATAGTAGATCAGAACAGCATGGCTTGCTGTGATCAACCCCTGCCTAGGATTTATAGACCGAGGCCATTTTATGGATACAGGGCATATACTTGTTTGTGGCTTTAATTCTCTGTGATGAGCTTTGCATGGCATCACCATGCAAGACTGAGAGAATCTTTCCCATCCTTTTCTCCTAGATAAAATCTAGTTGATGTAGATGGAATTGGTGACTGTTTATTATTTCCTTGGTATTCCCAGATCTTTATACAAAATATAAGAACATATATAACATGATCTATTGGTTGGTTCTGATGAATCTTTACTTGTTGTTGGGGAGTGATTTTATAGACTGTTGGAGATCTTGGCTTAATACACATGCTTCTTGAGTATCCAGCCTTTCATGTGATCATGCTTGATCTCAATCTCTTCCTTGCTTGACTTGTTGCTGAACTGTTTCCGTTCTTGGTGGTATCTCTTTCTCTTAGTACTATAAACTAGCTCATACTTGAGCTGCTGGGTGGTGGATTCGATCAGGGTGTTTTTGAAAGAAAACTGATAAGAACCAGTGATTTCTTTGTGGGGTTCTAGAGATAGGTGTGTACTTGATAAGTTAGAATGAGCTCCCAGGTGGTTGTGCTACGGCAGGGTGTTCTCTTTTGACTGCTTGGACTGCTGCTGCTGTGTCGGCAACACATAACATCCAGTTAGCAGAGTAAGCTGCTTTACTGTTTGGCCTATTTGGATCAGATCAAGTGAACCTAGATATTTCTTGGGGATTTTTACCTATTGCCTTTTACTATGTTGGTGAAATGAAGTGTGGCGAGTGACCATCAAAGTGGTACTCTGTTGCTATGGCTGTGTTCTTATCCTCCCTTGTGGAGGTCTTGTGTCGACAACCCAAAAGCATGCAATGAATGAGCTGTTGTCAAGTGGGCTCTATAGGGTGCAAGTTTCAAATTTTAACTCATGTGGCTATGGATCAGCTTGAGTGAATAGATATCTTTCTCAATCTTTGGCTTACTTCTTTGATTTTCTAAATGAAGGCCTTTTTGGTATTAAGCTAATGATGCACAAGTCTGAAGCATATAACATGATAAGAACAGATCCTATGTGGCCCATTTAATCCATACTCAATGATGAACTTAGCATAGCAACATTATGCCAGTCTGAGAGTAGCACTAATCTAAACAACTCCCTTTATTTTATTCTTTTACTATTGCTTTGTTATCTTTTGTATTGTTTTGCAGGAATCAGAGTAAAGAATGAAGACACTAGATGGAGGAATAGCTAGATATTAGTCTACGGTTTTTATTTCATTACCTTTGTAATCTTTTATTATAGATTCTTTTGTAATTCATTTATTCTTTTATGTATCTGTAAAGACAATGTATTATCATTTGTTTGAGATAAAAAAGTTTGATTTTTCTCCCTTTTTTGGAGTTTAAGGCTTGTTATTATTTGTACTTATATTTTCGTGTATTCTCATTTATTAATGTAATCTTTCATTGGTCTTGAGATACTTTTATCACAAAGGGTAATGTATTATATATATTCATATAAGGTATACTTTATTCTATTATGGCAATTTATTTTCCAAATTCATCTCAAATTCTATTTGAATTCAAACATAACTTTTAAATGTTCAAATTTGAATAACTTCCCCTTCAAAAGCAAAGATACAGTGGAGGTCATGTCGAAATCTATCGCACTTGCCCGGATGCTTCCATCAAAGAAAGAGAGATCCCGATCCCTCACTGACTTAGTTAGTTTTGCGCGAAAATTCCACGGATTTTCTATGCATCAATGCAATGCACACACCTGTGTTTAGCTTATTTCTAAGCTCAATGCTAGGATGTTACAGACTCTCCCCCTTAAAATAAACTTCGTCCTTGAAGTTCGTAATTTCTAGCGTCCCCGAACGAGGTGTTGACTTGTATTGAGTATGCCATTTCTCAAATTCCATTGTGATCATAATTGGGAATAATTATGGTATCCAATCGCTACCCTCTCTCTTGTTCACTCGATTTTTTCCTCGCTTCCCTCGGTCGCTCAGGCGACAAGTTCGTCTCGCCGTCGGGACCGATTCGCCGTCCCTGGCCTCCCGGTTAGCCTTGACTGCAGTGACGTTGTCGACGGTGCTACCTGATATGTTGCTAATGTATCCATAATTTTTGATGTTCCATGCTTGGTTTTATCTACTTTCTTATGTTTTGTTCCAACTTTGGAGTACTTTTTATACACTTTCCTGGACTAACCTATTAACAAGATGCCACAGTGCCAGTTTCCTATTTTCTGCTGTTTTTGGTTTTAGGAAATTCAAAAAATCAATATTCTCGGAATTGGATCGGACAAAAGCCAAAGTCGATATTTTACCGGAAGACTCATAGAGCTAGAAGCCGAGACGGAGAGGGGCCACAGGATGGCCACACCATATGGTGGCGTGGGCTAGGCCTGGCCGCGCCACCAGGTGGTGTGGCCCCCCTGGCCACCCACCGACCTTGCCTCTTCACCTAAAAGATGCCTCGCGATGCAAAAACCCTAGATCGTCCAGCCTCTAGCCACGTAAAGTTTCGCAGCACCACCGCCACCGAAGGGGAGATTCGGGAGAGAGAAAGTCTATGTTCCGGCACCCTGCCGGGACAGGGAAGTGCCCCTGGAGCCATCTCCATCGATCTGCACCGCCATCTCCATCACCATTTCTGATTCCCATGATGAGGAGGGAGTAGTTCTCTCTCGAGGCTAAGGGTTCTACCGGTAGCTATGTGTTCATCTCTCTCTCTATGCATGATCTTATTGAGATCATGAGCTTGTAATCTATAGATCTACCTTGCTACTCAAGTGCTTTAATAGATCTCTGCTCTCCCCATGTGTGTGAAGTTGATAGTGTGCACACCATGGTGGCACTTAGGCTAGAGATTACAAATACTTGTTATGAGTTATATTTGGAGTTGGATCTCTTTATTAAATTGTGGTGTTTGTTTGAACCATCTAGTGCTCAAGGTGACAGTGTGGGGTTATCTAGATGGGAAAAGCAAACTTTGAGGTGTGTTGTTATATCCCTACCATCGATTAGAGTGTTCAACCGGAGAGTAGTTCAGCGTAGTATCCTAAAGAAGAATATATTTATATGAGAGTGTTCACTAGTGAAAGTATGATCCCTAGGCCTTGTTTCTAAGCACCGAAACACCGTTTGCTATTAGATCTATTATATGTTTGCTTCCTTCTATCTTTATTTCAGTTTTACTTTAGTCTTTTCCACACCATCAAGCTATTTTCTAGCACCGTTATCTTATATCCATACCAGTTGTATTTCACTATCTCTTTGCCGAACTAGTGCACCTATACACCTGACAAGTGTATTGGGTGTGTTGGGGACACAAGAGACTTCTTATATCTTGATTACAGGGTTGCTTGAGAGGGATATCTTTGACCACTTCCTCCTTCAGTTTGATAAACCTTGGGTAATCCACTTAAGGGAAAAATTGCTGCTGTTCTACAAACCTCTGCACTTAGAGGCCCAACAACTGTCTACAAGAATAGAAGTGCGTAGACATCAAGCTATTTTCTGGGGCTGTTGCCGGGAAGGTAAGGTAAAAGGTACTCACATCCTCCGGTGTGAGTGCTCGAAGTTATTTCCTTTAGATTCTGCAATTTTATCTTTTTGTTTCTTGTTTTCACTAGTTAGGCTTAATGGAAAACAACAACAAAATTAGAGAGCTTTATAGCATTTATCTTGAGTTAGGACATGAAGTGTTTGAAGAGAAAATTAAAAAACCTATGGAGCTTTATTTGCATGCTAATGGCAATGTTGTTAGTATGAATTCTTTGGACACCATTATTGCTAATGCTATGGAAAAGTCTAAACTTGGGTAAGCTAGTTTTTATGAAAATGATCTTTTTAGTTCCCCAACTTTGGAAGATAGCTATTCTATTGCTTATGATGATACCAAACCTCCAATATATGATGATTACAATGATGAATATGATATTTTCAGTCCACCTACTATTGAGTAGGAAATTAATTATGACTACAATATGCCTCCTATATATGATGATTATGGTGATGAGAATAATAATGATAGCTATTTTGTTGAATTTGCTCCCACTACAATTAATAAGAATGACTATGTTTATGTTTAGAGTATTAATTCTTTTATGCATGTAACTCCTGATAAGAATGTTTTATGTGATAGTTATATTGTTAATTTTATTCATGATGCTACTGAAAGTTATTATGAGAGAGGGAAACATGGTTTTATGTATCTCAACAATATTAAGTTTCCCCTCTTTATGTTGAAAGTCTTGGAATTGCACTTGTTTTGCTTTACTATGTTTGTTGCTTTGTGCTTTCATGACTTGTTTATTTACAAGATTCCTATGCATAGGAAGTGGGTTAGACTTAAATGTGCTTTGAATTTGCTTCTTGATGCTCTCTTTTACTTCAATTTATATTTCTTATGTGAGCATCTTCTCAAACTATCATGCCTAACTTAAAGGCGTTAAAGAAAAGTACTTATTGGGAGATAACACAAAAGTTTTAGATCAGTCTTGGAAGTTATTATCTCTGTAATAACCGCTCCTTATCCTTTTTATTTGCTTTTTGTGCCAAGAGTAACCTCTAATGAGAGAGAAGTAATGCTTGGGAAAGTTGCTGCCCCGAAACAGATTTTTGTGCTTCACTGTAAAAATTCGTGTAAAATCTCTGTATGTCTTTTTGAGGCGTGAAATTTTGTGCTTCTGCCCCAGGTTGTTATATAACTTTCGTTAGTTCAACACTTTTTGATTTGTGCAATAGAAGGTCTTCGAAAAAATTCGTATTTACCTGCTGGTCTGTTTTGACAGATTTCTGCCATTATTTGCATTTGCTTGTTGTTTGTTCCTTTTTGAGTTATTTTGTGGAATTGAGCTTTTTGAGGAAAGTGCTACAGTAGCTTTGTGTTTTAATATAAGCTTTATTGCTGTTGGAACTGAACCTAAAGACTTATTATCTTGAGTGCACTAATGTTGCTAATAAAGATTGTGTGAAGTTTTGTATGAAGGGAAAAATTTCAGGTGTATGGAAGGAATGAGTAATGAGATGAAGGATGGACTAAAGCTCAAGCTTGGGGATGCCACACGTCTCACCCCAAGAAATATCCAAGAAGTACAAGCGTCAAAGCTTGGGGATGCCCAAGGCATCCCCTTCATCAATAAAAATTCCAGCTTTCTTCCAAACACTTCATTTTTATTGTTTCATGCACAGTTGTGTTGTTCTTGGAGCGTCTTCTTTTTCTTTTTGTTTTGGTTTTTTGTTTGCTTTGTTTTCTTAGTTTGCTGAATAAATTGGTTGGACCCCCTCTTTCATACATTGGTTTTCAAATAGTTTGGTTTGGATTGGAAAAGAGTAGGAAAGTTCATGCTTAAGTGGTAAAGAGAGCTTGTTTTTGACTGTGGCCTATGCTTTGTCATGCCATGCTTGATATTGTTTTCGCTTTAGGCTTAGTATACTTTGCTGTAGCATGACTTGTTATAAACAATTGAGATTGCTTAATGTTCCTTTGAAGAATCATGCGTTGTTTGAGCATATTAAAGCATAGTATTGTGGTATTCTCCTTTGATGCTTTATTTGGGTTGACTTGGCGCATTCTCAAACCATGTTATGACTATCCCAAGTCACCATAATCCTTGATGATCTTTTAGTTTTCAACTTGTATTATCACTTTATGCTTTGATCAATGATGTTTTGTCGCTCTGCATGATTATGGCCATTATTGCTCTCTTAGTTGGTCGCTCCCAGTCTTTTGCTAGCCTCCACAACCAGGTATGAGTTCGACTCATGCATCCAACTCCTAAAACCAAGTTATTCCAAAGAGTCCACCATACCTACCTACTACCATATGCTATTCCAAGTATATTCATGTTTTTTATCTACCTTCTGAATTAAACTTGTTATGAGAAAACTAGTGATTAAAGCTCTCATGAACTTGGTGGCACACTTTACTTTTCTTGCCCATAATAAACTTGAACCATTGTGTCGTCTATGTTGTATATGCTTGCACTTATTTGTTGGGGATTAGCAGAACCATGCTGTCATAGGGAACGCTTTCAACATTGCACTTGTACTTTGTACCTAGTTGATATCATGCTCTTTTGTCTATGGATGTCGTCGGTGTGAAATGAAAGGGGAGCTTGTAAGTTCATGGAGTTATGTATGTGTGTTAGAGAAACGCCTGGTCCGCTGGTCTAATCCATGCTGTCATGGTGGAAACCTGCAGCGTAACCATAATGAGCTGTCTATGAAGCATTCTTCTTATAAAAAAAAGAGTCAGATATTGAGAAAAAAAGAGAAGAAAAAAAAGAGATATGAGAAAAGAGGAAAGAGAGAAAAAAGCACCATTTTCCCATGGTAAATAAGAAGATTGCTGAGATGCTCATTGTCTGCTTGCCTTGTCATTTTGATATGGGGATTCTTCCGTATCATCGGGCAAGGGGTACCCCGTTGGCGGTTCTCTATGATACACATGTACTTACAATGACAAGAACTTACCGGTGACTAAACTTGAGTAGCATGAGGAGCGACCCTCGCATTCAAGAGAGATGAGATTTCCAACTTATACTTTGTTAAGCATATACACCATAGTTTGTTCACTTTAACCTTAATCACTTCAAAATGCTTATGATAGGGGCAATGAGAGCTGAAAGCTATTAAGTACCATAATTTTTGGAAGCTCTTTATGAAACTTGAATACCTGCTTCCTTCTATGAAGGCCTTTCTTTTACTTTTTTTGAGTCTCCACCTTCTATCTTTATGCACCTACTTTGAGAGCATAATGGCCATTCTTAGTTCTATGTGCATTGTCCCAAGACTTTTTGATCGATGCATAGCTTTGATATTGCTTGTTTTAAACTATTTGTATCTAGTCACTCTTATAAACTTTGAAGGTGTCCTTTGCATTTATGTTTGCTACTCTATGAGGGACAAGTTGAATGCCACTATGCTATGTTTTCTTTATGTGAAACAAACAAACGTCTTGCAAAGCATTGTTATTCATGAATCTTTTTTTGTGCCTTTTCATGTTGCAACATAGTTTCTTTGTCTTATTGCTAGAACTTTATCTCTCATGTTATGATTGAAGTACTATGATCCCAAGTTCGAAAGTTTTTCAAATACTTTGATCAAGTTTATGATGGTGCATGTCACCTAAAAAAAATATTCTTTATTTTTATCACTTACCTACTCGAGAACAAGAAGGAGTTAAGCTTGGGGATGTTGATATGTTGCTAACGTATCCATAATTTTTGATGTTCCATGCTTGGTTTTATCTTCTTTCTTTTGTTTTGTTCCAACTTTGGAGTACATTTTATACCCTTTCCTGGACTAACCTATTAACAAGTCGCCACACCATATGGTGGCGCGCGCTAGCCCTAACCGTGCCACCAGGTGGTGTGGGCCCCCTGGCCACCCACCGACCTTGCCTCTTCACCTATAAGATGCCTCCTGATGCAAAAACCCTAGATCTTCCAGCCTCCAGCCACGAAAAGTTTCGTAGCGCCGCCGCCATTGAAGGGAAGATTCGGGAGAGAGAAAGTCTATGTTCCGGCACCCTGCCGGGACAGGGAAGTGCCCCTGGAGCCATCTCCATCGATCTCCACCGCCATCTCCATCACCATTGCTTATTACCATGATGAGGAGGGAGTAGTTCTCTCTCGAGGCTAAGGGTTCTACCGGTAGTTATGTGTTCATCTCTCTCTCTATGCATGATCTTATTGAGATCATGAGCTTGTAATCTATAGATCTACCTTGCTACTCAAGTGCTTTAATAGATCTCTGCTCTCCCCATGTGTGTGAAGTTGATAGTGTGCACACCATGGTGGCACTTAGGCTAGAGATTACAAATACTTGTAATGAGT
This sequence comes from Avena insularis, assembly GCA_023614405.1. Classification (NCBI taxonomy): domain Eukaryota; kingdom Viridiplantae; phylum Streptophyta; class Magnoliopsida; order Poales; family Poaceae; genus Avena; species Avena insularis. The sequence continues at coordinate 383,856,855 of CM042694.1, forward strand.
TATATTTGGAGTTGGATCTCTTTATTAAATTGTGGTGTTTGTTTGAACCATCTAGTGCTCAAGGTGACAGTGTGGGGTTATCTAGATGGGAAAAGCAAACTTTGAGGTGTGTTGTTATATCCCTACCATCGATTAGAGTGTTCAACCAGAGAGTAGTTCAGCGTAGTATCATAAAGAAGAATATATTTATATGAGAGTGTTCACTAGTGAAAGTATGATCCCTAGGCCTTGTTTCTAAGCACCAAAACACCGTTTGCTATTAGATCTATTACATGTTTGCTTCCTTCTATCTTTATTTCAGTTTTACTTTAGTCTTTTCCACGCCATCAAGCTATTTTCTAGCACCGTTATCTTATATCCATACAAGTTGTATTTCACTATCGCTTCGCCGAACTAGTGCACCTATACACCTGACAAGTGTATTGGGTGTGTTGGGGACACAAGAGACTTCTTGTATCTTGATTGCACGGTTGCTTGAGAGGGATACCTTTGACCACTTCCTCCTTGAGTTCGATAAACCTTGGGTGATCCACTTAAGGGAAAACTTGCTGCTATTCTACAAACCTCTACACTTGGAAGCCCAACAACTGTCTACACGAATAGAAGTGCGTATACATCACTACCTCTCCCTACCCTCTTCGATTCGTGGCTCGTGCTCTCTGCTGGTGGTGCTTCTACCTTCCCCCTGGCATCTAGGTTAGGAGCACGCCGATGATTTGGCGCTCCGATGCCCTTTTGACGCCGCGCTGGTGCCTTGGTGATGGTGGGGTGTCACCCTATCTTGTGGCCGCCGTGATTGCGGCTCAGCACGGGTCACAGCGCCCCTCTGGGGTGCTCCCCGTGCCACCGTGTGTTGCCTTTTTTCCGGTCTCTGCTTCCCCTTATCTAAACTCGCGAGGACCTTCAGTAAGTTTTTCTACACCTCTCTCTGTGCTCTCTATCCTCTGCCTTGTTCGATAGACTCTGTGTGCTTCTAGTGAGCAATCCCTAATTGGGTTCAAGGTTTGATTAGGGTTCATCCCTCTGGTTGGATGATGATGACTTTATTAGGACTAATTGAGCGATTATACTCTCCTGGATGTTTGTTCACTAATTCTAGTGATGTGGATTTCACTATTGCTTCCTGATCTTAGTACTGACAATGGTACTATTAGTGATGGTTCATTTAATCTTTATACACTAATTTGTGTAGATATTTCAGATTGGAGTTAATATGATACTCCAATGATTCGTTGATTGTGTATAAGCAACCATGGTTATGATTCCTAAGTGTCCATTCCAGGAAAATGACTAGTTATCTAACTACAAGTTTAATGGTGAATTTAAGTATAGCATTTGCTTGGTTTCAGGAGTGATACTTGTGACACCTTCTTTAGAATGGTACACAAGTGTCCATACTACTATTGGTTAAATTCTACCTATGTCCAAGTGTGGCTTTTGTTAGTGTAGATGTCACTGCGAAGCCTCAAATTTGAGTGTGCATAGTGGTTATCTAAACTAGTAGGATTTGCTGCACTCTAGTACTTGTATAAATGGAAATGGAACCATTTACTTGAAATGATTTGTAGGTGGCTAATGATATGAAATCCTCTTGCCAATGATGCAAAAGGCTGAGGCATTGGTTTAAACAAGAACATGGTTGGTAATTGACAACTTGGGTTAAATCACTTAGTGGCTTCTGCTGCCATTAGATATGCTGTTGTGGTGCCTCCCATATGGAGTGTGCACAACAGTAGATCAAAACAGCATGGCTTGCTGTGATCAACCCCTGCCTAGGATTTATAGACCGAGGCCATTTTATGGATACATGACATATACTTGTTTGTGGCTTTAATTATCTGTGATGAGCTTTGCATGGCATCACCATGCAAGACTAGTGGAGGAAACCTGAAGTCTGGAGGAAACCACAACAATAACCCCGGCAACTTCAATAACTTCAATCGTGCACCGCCCAAGACCAACAACAACAACATTACTTCCCCAAGGACTGGAAGCAATGTTGTGCCTGTTGCAGGAAAAGACAAGTACCAGATTACTTGCTTTGAATGTGGAGTCAAGGGTCACCACTCCAATGAGTGCCCCAAGAAGCTTGCAGCAGCCACCAATGTGAATGCACCCGCTCAGCAGCAACACCGTGTTCATCCTAGAAGGAGATTTGCCCCAGGGAACTCGCTCAACCGCAACGGTCGTCTGTTCCACATGAATGCTGAAGAAGCCCAGGAAGCGCCCAATGTCGTACTGGGTATGTTTTCTGTTAACTTAGTACTTGCAAGAGTGTTGTGCTGGGTATGTTTTCTGTTAACTTAGTACTTGCAAGAGTGTCGTGCTAGGTAGCATCATTCCAAAGCTTCACCAAACTGGTCCATTGCTACTCCACAGCAACCCTACTCTCCCCTGGTCATGCTACACTATAGCATAGTGCTGTAGAAATCCCCCACACATTGTCCCCATGTGTTTAAAAAGGAGAGAGACATGGCCTTTAAGTAAAAAGCCTAGAATTAAGGCCGCAACAGCCCCACTGCCCCTCTTCCCTATGAACAACCCCAGAGCACACCTCCACACTCTCACCGCCCCTAAGGCCGAACCAACGGGACATCACCCCTCCCCTTGCCCCTCCTTAGACAATGTCCACCATACACCCAACCCCCTTCGGATATAAGGCTAGGAGGCCACCCTCGCGCCTCTCTCTGCCTCATTTGCTCCCTCCCACTCCACCTCACCAACCCCGAGCTCCACTTCCCCTCCCTTGCTCTGCACTGGCCAGGAGAAGAGAGGGAAGTCCCCTCGGTCCTCTACAAGATCTGATCATGGATCCCCCTCCTCCACTTCTCTCCCTCTACATGTTAGCATGCCAAGACCCCCACATTGCTACATCTAACCCTATGATTTTTTTGCTCTAGGACCGCCCATGGATGAGGATCCGGCGAGCACCGACGCAAGCCCCACCGACGCAGGTTCGCACAACGCAAACCCAGGGACAAATCAGCCTATGCCACCCCTCCCGGACTCGTCGCCGACCGCCGCACCTCCCTGGCTCCTCTCCGCCCCGCTGGTAAGCTTCCCGCGTTGCCCCACCGCTAGATACGGTTCCACCATCGCCTGGCTATCGCGAGCAAGGAGACGAGCCCCCACCATCCATCGTGACTAGATCCTACGGCTGCGCGTGCCCCGTAACCCTTCGTGCCCCAGGGTCGATGACAAGCGGGCCCCACGGCCAGCATTAAAACACCTCCCACGCGCTCACCCCGGTCCGCCGGATGGGCCGACCCAGTACCACCTCGCCCATTTCCTTTCCAAATCCGGCCCAGCTACCGTGCCTTTTAATTTTTTCTCCAGATCTACTTGTATAGCTGCAGTTTTAAATGAGAACAAAATTGATAAATGAATCCAAATTCCCAGATCTAAAATTCCTAATGTTTATAAATGTTTTATTAAACATGCAGAGCTTGTACCTTACCTAGAATAATATCCCTTATTTTCTGGTAATTAATATAGCAAAAAGTATCTTTTGCAATCTTTAAATCCCTCAGTAGGTTACATTTGTCCAAATTGGGGAAACAAGATTTCCCTGGTAGGTATTCACTATACCTATCCTAGAACACTGGTCCCATGCATTTTGGAGCTATGTTTTATTTTTGACAAAAATAACAAAAACAATTAAAAATTGACTTTAGAAAATTCTCTAGGCTAGACCATGAGTTGAAATGATCTAGTTACAACTCTCAGTGGTGTGGTACACCCAGAGATATCTATATCCAGGAGTTCAATAATTATTGAGCTTCTGAGTATTTTTAATAAATTAAACACTTTTGTATGTGGTATTAGCATTAGATAAATCCTAACAGAAGTTATCCATCTCCAAAAATGATGATTCCAATTCGTACTAGAAGGTATATGTAATACCTATCCTCTGCCCTTGACCTCATACCATTTATACCTGTATAATAAATCTGGTGAAAAAGACAAATTGCATGCAGAACTGCCTTTGGGAATTTCCTTAGGGCATTCTGTTAAATATTTTGACATGATTCCAACTCTTAGTTAATTAGAACATCAAACCATACACAACCATCAAAGGAAATAATTTTCGGACTCACAGAACTTTTCTGATGAATTATTTCCTAAAACTAGGGTTGATTTCACCAGAAAAATCATAACTAATTAAAGAAAATTGATAAAATCATGAAACCACTTTTGTTGGCATTGTTATTGCAATACCTATCTGCTGATATTAATTTTGTACATTGATATCATATAGACCCAAGCCTTAGTTCAAAACCTCCTTCATTAGGTGGTACTCCCTTCGACCCAAAATGTAAGACGCCTAAGCTTTAGCCAAAAGTCAACATCTTCTAAGTTTGACCAAGTTTATAGAAAAATAATACGAATATCTACAATATCGAATACATATTAGGAAGCTATACTTTATGGTGAATCTATTGATATTGATTTGATATTGTGGATGTTTATATTTTTACATATAAATTTGGTCAAACTTAGAATATGTTGACTTTTGACGAAAGCTTAGGCACCTTACATTTTAGGACAGTGGGAGTATTTGACAAATAAATCATAAAGGAAATTCCACAAAGGAAATTTAAGTAATTCCAAATGCTATGTTCTCAATCTATCAAAATCTACTGAACTAAATGAGGTGTGGTATGTTTGTTTGCTGTATTGAGAGATGCTTGCATGCCTTGTGTTGATTATGGCCTTGTTTGCTTGCATGTGCTATCTCTGACGATGATAGTTGCGATTATATCGAAGACCGGAAGAAGTGGTTATTATTGAATTATTATGGTATTCTAAGAAGAAGTCCATGGACATATATTGCCAGTTTGCTGATCATCAGGCAAGCCACCTTCTTGCTCATAATCTTTGTCCTACTATTTTACTTATGCATGTTTTTATCTACTGAAATGGATCGTATGGGCACCTAGAGGGGGGGTGAATAGGTGCTACTTCAAATTTTAATACTTTTTCAATTTTAGGCTTGACACAAAAGGTAAATTCTCTGGATATGCAACTATGTAGAATTTCCCTATATGCAAACCTAACTACTAGCGAGTAAAGTCGAGTAAGATTGAGGAACAAGGAAACCATATTGGAGCACGCGGAGACACATGATTTGTTTTACCGCAGTTCCTTCCTTGTTAAGGGAAGTACATCTGCATTGGAGGGGTGGGTGGTACTAAGACCACCATGCCACAATAGGCCTCACCCTGTTCTCTGATGGATCTCGCCACCAAAGGCCTGATCCACCTTTCCACTATTGGAACCCTTCGAGGCGGGAACCGGTGCCTTTACAAAACTAGCGGGGCACAACTACACAATCAAATTGGAGGCTCCCGTAAAGACAATAAGCTGGAACAAGAACAATTGTTATCAATAACAAAACACAAGATCTAGATATTAACAAGAATACTAGATCGGGGATTCTCCAAGTGAATGGAGAGGAGTTGAAGCGCTTGATTCGTGATGATGATAAATGATGTCTCCTCCTTTAATTCCCCCAAAGATCAAAGCCTTCGGGTGGTTGAAGTGGGAGACCTTGGGAGAGAGCTTTTGCAATAGGTCTGAACTTTTTCGAATGAATCAAGAGATTTGACAGGAGGGGGGATTGGAGCTTTTATACCCCTGCCCTGAAAGAGCCGTTGGTGTGTTCTGGGACGGATTATCCGGCCTAAGTGAGGGCTAGATTATCCGGCCTAGGGAAAACTCCGCCCCAGACTCAGATTATCCAGGGGAAAATCCGCCCCCGAACAGAAGCTCGCGCCGGGCCAGCCTTGGCATCATCTCCCGGGGCCAGATTATCCGGCCCAGGAGGGAGGCCGGATTATCCGGCTGGTGGGGGGGATACGTCCTAGACATGGATTGTCCAGGGGAAAATCTGCCCCCAGACAGAGACTCGCTCTGATGCTCCCTTGGCAACTTTCTCTGGGGGGCAGATTATCCGGCCCCAAGAGACGGCCGGATTATCCGGCTGGGGGGAAATCCGCCCCAGCCACGGATTCTCCGAGGGAAAGTCCCCTCCCAGATAGAAGCACGCACGCACCCAACTCTGGCCAAGAGGGTCAGGCTGGATTATCCGGCCCTTGATGTGGGCGGATAATCCGGCCCCCAAACACCAAAAACTCTTTCCTGCAACACTTAGCACACATGAGAAACTCCACAATATTGTTATCTAACATGCAAAAAATAAGAGATCACTAAATGCTCTTTCATCTACTGTTTACGAAATTACATTCTTTTATTATATGATGAGTTATCTCTGGTAGTGGCTTGGCTCCTCCAAACCATTACACAATGGTACTATTAAGTACAACCCCCTTGTTTACGCCTACTCTTCCCTAGTATGATAGATGGTGCACAACACCATACCCCTTTGGAGACCCCGCTTTAGCTGAAGCAAAACTAGAGGATGGGGAGACCCTGGAAAAGTTTTACAAAATGTTTCATGATAAAACCTTGGTGAGGTTTGACCTACCAAGAGAAGTTTGAGAAAGGAAAAAGGGTTTTTGTTTTACAAAAGGCTAAAAGAAAGATGGAGGAAAAATGTTTACGAAAGCGTAGCCAGTTCTTTGTAGCTTTAGCTATAACAACTTAACCTGTGCAACCACATTACTCTGGAATGGGATAGGGCTGGATTTGATGTTTGCTTATTCTGGTATAAGCTGCCTCGCAACGACTACAGGGGATAAAAATCCCTGGAGGGTGGGCCTTCTCCTGTAAAGGTCCATGGGGAGCCCTAACGAAGAGTTCCACTGTTCATAGGGAGTGGGAGCAGTAGGAGTTGGAGGATCGCCATATGCCCCTGACACATGGTGAAGAATGAGCTGCTAAGTATGGGCCATCTCGTCGCGCTCCTTGTACGCCTTATACTGCCCTTTGCGAGTGTCTACCCCCATGCAAAGAATGTTCCACTAGAACCAATTCAAGTGCTTGATCTCACGAGAAATAGGAGGCACTGGAGGCCTATGAGCACTAGCACGGGCATCCCTCATGAAGCCCTCGGAACAGATGATGGATGTAAGGTCTTCCTAACCTTGTTGTATATCTTCTGCGCCTTATGCTCAACATCAATGTGAAACTCTCTAGTGGGAAGCAGGTGCTTGATCAACATCATAATGTATGGTGCATAAGGAATGGAGAGCCTATTGAACATTGCATCAGTCAACTCATGATAGATGAAATCTATCACATCCAGCTTGTAGTCCGTAGACTCATCCTCACAAGATGCCACCTCATAGGAGAAAGCCAACAACTGAACCAAATGACCACGAATAATGTCGTTGTTTCCCCCACTTGGAGTGATAGAGTCATGGAAAATGCCCACCAAGCTAGCATGCAGAGGAGAAAGACCAGCAAAAGAACCCACAATACCATTGTCAACTGTGCTGGGAGAGAGAACAACATCCTGATTGGGCTTGAGCTGGGTGATGATACGATGGCCACTAGCACGGTCCCTATGGAGGAAAGGATATCCAAGCACCACAACAAAAGTTCGAAACTCAGCTTGCATTGGCATGTCATGGGTCATTCACTTCATGGTGCGGTGCTTATCACCACAAATGACCAAAGTGGAGAAGAATTGCTTCAGTACTTTGGAGTCAAAGGAACACTGAAGAGCCATGAGATGGTGCAGCCCCATCCTCTCAGTCACGAACATAGCATCAACAAGTTGAGGCTTTTCCATGGACTCAGCAATAATCATGGCATGCATAGGATGAATCTTCAACTGAGCATAAACACCTTCATAAATAGACTTTTGGTCAGCACACCAAAAGTGGGAGTCACCAAGCTCAGTATCTCACGCAGATTCTGCAAACAGATCACGATGGCGAATAGAAGAGTAAGTGATAGCATCCATCTTATTATAGTTGATCTTTGGTTCCTTGCCCTTTTTCTTGGACACACCCTTCCTGATCCTATCCCTCTTTGCCTGTTTAGCCATGCGGTGAGCCTCTTTGTTCCTCCTTCTCAGTTGAACCTCGTCCACAAGACCACCTTCACCGTCGTCCCAGAAATAGAGGCCACGATGACGACACTTGTATGTCTTGGGAGCACTGGAACCACCTGTGAAGCGAATAAGATGGATAGCATGGGGATAAGCATACATACAAGTATAGGAGTGAAAGTAGAAAAAGGAGTCACACAATCCACAACCCTCATACACCGTGCAAGCATCTATAGAAAAACTGAAGCAGAGATGAATCTGTCAGGCCGGATTATCCGGCCTGGCCAGGGGCGGATAATCCGGTCCTGGCAGAAATTTTCAAATCCTGCAGATGTGATGCAATAACATAGATCGGGCATGTAAATTGCGAGATAATGATTTCTACATGAACAGACATCCACAAGGAAGCTCCTACACCATGCTCCCCCAACAAGTACCACATCAACACAAAATATGGGAGAGAGGGTGATGAGGGGTAACCTCGGTAATGTCCATGGTGATGGACTTGGGGGTTTCGCAGAAAAGAGAACGCTGGGGATTTCGTTGGATGTTAGGGAAATAATGGAATCAAAGTCGCATGAATATTGGGTAATTGCACTATTACAAGTTGTCTTCTAGATTTCTGTACCCTCGCTTAGGCTTCTCCCGTCCTATATATAATAGGCTGGGTCTCAAAGCTGTATGTGGATAGGTTTCATACACACATGATTACAACATCGACAAAATGTCGGTTCATGGTTCCTTTCCTAATACAGTCAAAGCTTTTGTCGGTTGCTACCTTGGGCCGTCATCTAGAACCTTCATGGGTCGTAAGCCTTTTACCCAATATAGGGTAGTGAACCGTGAGCATCTGAGTAATCATACCCATGTCAGTAGCCCCCGAGACTCTACTTGAACCATAGTTTCAGGTTGAGTCCCAAAGTTTATTTTTTCCTTCTTTCTGTTCCTTGATTTTTATTTTTTTAGGGATTTTGGTACAACGAGTCTGATGCTTCCGACGGATCGGGAATCAGTTTATTGCTCCTAGGCAAAAACAAAGGTTATCCTACATCAAATTCAAGTCCCTGGGCTCGAATCCAGAATTGGCTACTGGCGTAATTTAGTTCGAGCCGCTGAGGTCTTACCGAATACCGAATTCCAGCTTCTTATTTTATCGCGTCCGTCTGGATTTTTCATCGTATCGTTGATACGGCATTCTTGTGCGATTACCAGGCCACACAGGACGAATCGTGTGGTCTTACCTTCATGTTTATGAACACAACATTCGGATTTTTTTGTCGCGCCTGAGCGTGATCCGAGGTTTTTGGCTTTATTAGCAGTTGGCCTACTAGTCCGCCAATATTTCTGATTTTATCAGATAGTTTTAGTGCTTTATATTCACTCCCGATGGGAGTAATACCGTTTTGAGGATACACTAGTGTAAAACTCAAAGGGGTTTGCAATCATGAATATATTTTTATACACAACTGAGGATTTCTATCGGGTGCGCGCCAGTGCTCTCGATGGGAGTAGCCCCCGAGGCTATGTTCGGATGCCTGTATCTGGACATAGGCTAATAGTTGCTGTTAGTTTTGATGGAAATATTGATCTTTTGAATAATAAAAAGATTAAGGTACATATAACTTATCTCTTTATACATAAGGCGAAAAATCGATGATAAATTATTATTTGGGCAGATGACCTCTAGCCGTTGGCTTGGATATCCTGGCTTAAGAAGCCGAAATGTAACTCTTATCATATTGTAACTAATCTTATGCGTAAAAGCGTCGTGGTTGTGCTACGTTCCATGGATTTGAGTAATTTACTCATGTCTTCTTGTCTTGTAGTTGATATGCTCCTCCAGGAATAACTTCTGTGACGATGTATGGTCCTTCCCATGGCGATTCTAACTTCTTGTGTCCATCTTGCTTGAGGCAGAGAACTAGGTCCCCTACTGTGAAGGACCTAGGCCGCAATCTTCTGCTGTGACAATTGCGTAGGTTTTGCTGGTACATGGTTGCTCTTTGGAGGGCTTCATCACGAGATTCATCAAGTGCATCCATATCATCTTCAAGTGCTTCTCTTGATTCTTCTTCATCATATGCAGCTACTCTTGGGGATTCGTGTGACACCTCAACTGGAAGCACGACCTCCGCACTATGGACCAAAAAGAAGGGCGTCCTTGTGTTGAATTATTTGGAGTTGTTTGTAAACTCCATAACACGGATGGCAATTCATCCACCCACGCTCCTTTTGCTCTGTCAAGTGGTGCTAGTAGTCTTTTCTTGAGTCCAGCAGTAACGAGTCCATTGCCTTTTTCTACTTGTCCATTTGTTTGCGGGTGAGCTACCGAAGCATAGCTTATTTTGATGCCCATCTCCTGGCAGTACTCTTTGAACTCATTGGAAGTGAAGTTGGTCCCGTTGTCCGTGATGATGCTGTTTGGTACACTAAATAAAAATACTATGGATTTAATAAAATTCATAGCCAAAGTTCCATCTTGGGTGGTGATAGGCATTGCTTCAATCCATTTAGTAAATTTGTCGACTGCTACTAGCAGAAAGACGTGTCCTCTTGGCGATGATTTGTGAAGTTTTCCCACCATATCGAGTCCCCACTGGGAAAACGGCCAGGCCAAAGGTATAGGATTCAACTCAGTGGCTGGTGCTCTAGGCTTTGTTGCGAATCATTGACATGACTCACATGTTTTGACAATGTCTTTTGCATCTTGAACTGTAGTGAGCCAGTAAAATCCTACTATGAATGCTTTTGCAGCAATTGCTCGATTACTAGCATGGTGACCACAAAATCCTTCGTTTATATCTTTGAGTATGGTTTTTCCTTCTTCAGGTGTTACACAATGTTGCAACACGCCTGAAATACTTCTCTTATATAGTTCCCCTTTGATTATCCTGAAGGCCTTCGATCGTCGGGTGATTCGCCGAGCTTCTATCACATATTCTGGTAGCTCACCCTTTGTCATATATGCTACATACGGCTGCATCTAGGTGGGCTCAATTAGCATGACCTCTTCAATTTATTATTCTTCTTCTTCGATAACTTCTTCTATGTTCTTGGCTTCTGAAGGAGCCCCCGAGTCTTTTTGCGGATGTTTCTTTTTCACTGTCTTTGGTGCTCCAACCTTGGAGACTCTTTTTGGTTTCATCGATATCTTCGTTATTTCCTCCCAAAAAACTCCGGGTGGTATTGGTAAACACAAGGATTCGATGTTTGCTAGATTGTCGGCTTCCTCATTGCTTGCTCTTCCTATATGTGATACTTCACACCCATCAAATTGAGCTTCCATAATTCCATATAGATCGTGATAAGCAGCCATATTTTTGCTGACGGCGTCGCACTTGTTCATTGTTTGCTATGCCACAAGATTAGAATATCCGAAGATTTTGAGGCGAGTTGCACCGCAAGATTTGGCCATTCGCATGCCATGGAACAGGGCCTCATATTCTGCTTCGTTATTGGATGCGTTCGTGAAGCTCATCTGAAGTATATAGCGCATTTTGTCACCTTGAGGTGATATTAGTACGACTCCTGCTCCTGCTCCCTCTATTCTTTTTGATCCATCAAAGTACATTGTCCAAGCACTAGAAAGGTCTTGTGGACCCGCACATTGCAACTCTATCCACTCTATGATGAAATCCGGCAAAACTTGTGACTTAATTGCTTTGCGCTTCTCATATGTGATATCCCGAGGGGATAATTCGATGCCCCATAGAGAGACACGTCTAGTTGCTTCTGGATTGTTGAGGATACTTGACAAAGGTGCTTCGTTGACCACTATGATTGGATGATCCGAAAAATAATGGCGTAGTTTTCGTGCTGTCATAAATACCCCGTATGCTACTTTCTAGGAGTGTGGGTACCTTTGTTTGGATGGCGGTAGAACCTCGTTTAGGAAGTAAACTGGCCTCTGCACCCCGTGGGTCTTCCCTTCTTCGGATCGCTCTACAACCAAGATCGTGCTGACCACCTGATTTGTGGCAGCGATGTAAAGGAGTAAAGGCTCTTTATCTTTTGGCGACATGACGACATGAGATGTCGAAAGTGTCCTTTTAAGGTCTTCAAAGGCGCGCTGAGCTTCTTCTGTCCACTCGAATTTTTCTGATTTCCTCATGAGGGCGTAGAATGGCAGCGCCTTTTCTCCTAACCTTGCAATAAAATGACTGAGTGCCGCTACTCGTCCTGCTAGTTGTTGTACGCCACGTAGATTTGTTGGCTTCTTCAATGTTAGGATTGCTTGTATTTTCTTGGGATTAGCCTCGATTCCTCTAGCTGATACCAAATATCCGAGGAGTTGCCCTACCGGGACTCCAAAGGAACATTTCTTCAGGTTTAGTTTGATGCTAAACCTATTGAGGTTTTTGAACGTTTCCTTGAGGTCCTTGATCAACGCAGATCCTTGAACCGTTGTAACTATTACGTCATCAATATACACTTCACATTTGTGCCTATTTGGCTTCCCAGGCATTTATGCATCATCCGCTGATATGTTGCTCCGGCGTTCTTGAGGCCAAAAGGCATTTTTGTGTAGCAGAATACACCATAAGGCGTGATAAACGATGTTTTCTCCTGATCTTCTTCCTTCATCCTAATCTGGTGGTATCCTGAGTAAGCGTCCAAGAAAGAAAGACATTCGCATCCTGCAGTTGCATCGATTCTTTGGTCGATTCGTGACAATGGGAAGTGATATTTTGGGCAATGCTTGTTTAGTGTAGTAAAGTCGATGCACATACGAAGTTCTGTAGTGTTTTTCTTTGGAACACATACTAGGTTTGCGAGCTACTCTGATTTCATTAGTTCTTTGATAAAATTGGCATCAGTTAGGCGATGGAGCTCCTTTCCAATGGCCTTGCTCTTTGGCTCTGCGAAGCATCGAAGCGGCTGCTTTACTGGCTTCGCCTTTGGATCTAGATTCAATGCATGCTAAGCGAGTTCCCTGGGAATTCCCGACATGATAGAAGGTAGCCTTGTGAAAATCTCCTAGTGCTCACAGAGGAACTCGATAAGCGCGCTTTCCTATGCGAGATCAAGGTTAGAAGCCACGAATGTTGTTTTCATCGGGTCGGCAGGGTGGATCTGTACTTCTTTTGTGTCTTTTGTCGTGTCAAAAGCCTAATCGGGATTGACACATGTTACTTCCAGAGGTTGCGTGTTTGCTGAAGTTTTGAGTTGTTCAAACTCAGTTGCCATCTCGAAAGATTCAGAAATTTTGTTGAACTCAGGATCACAGTTGTCGGCACGTGTGAAGCTTCCTTGTACCATGATAATTCCATTGGGTGCTGGCATTTTCATCACTAAGTATGCATAATGCGGCACTGCCATAAACCGTGCAAAGTTGGTTGTCCCAGGATTGCATGATATTATGATGGCCAATCCATGACTTCAAATTCGAGTTTTTCTTGCCTGAAATTTATCTTGGAACCAAAAACAATGTCAAGAAATACTTTGCCTAAAGGAATTTCGGCTTTAGCTGGTACTATTCTATGGAAAGATGTTTTTGTTGGGGCAAGATTATCTAGGGGGTAGACTATTGTTCTTAGTGTTTTTGCGTATATCAGATTTATGCTACTTCCTGCATCCATGAATACCTTGCTCATATCGAACCTGCCAATTTGTGCTTCGACTATCAAGGCTGAGTGACCTGGTCATGGGACCCGAAGTGGGTGATTGGCTCTGCTAATTGTGATTTCTTGCTCTGACCAATGGTAATATTCGGGTGTGGTTGATGTTGCTGTTTCCGCCATATTGATCTATCTTGTGATGAGCTTCTGAGTTCTGTTGGATGGACGCCCTTTCTGAATCATAGACATTGCTCCTTTTGATCTGGGGTACTCGTTGTTTTGATCGTTTGTGTTTTGTGGTGGTGCCGCTGCTGGTGGTGGTGGTGCACCGATGGCTAGTGTACCAGGCGTGGATGTGTATCCTCGATTTGTGGCTTCGGTTGCCTTTACGTTGCACAACTCCTGCATTTTTAGGAATGTTCGACAGTCTTCCACGAGGTGGTTGGATTATCGTCTGCATGCTGAGTCGATGTTAATATGCATATTGCAGGGTCCCTCCAGCATTTGCATTGCGGACATAGGTGGGTCTCGTGCTCTTGGCTGATACCGCCGTGCGGACTGGCTTCCTCCAATGTCGTCCCCGTTCTGGCGGTATCCGCTGTTGTGGTTGTTGCTTCTATTGTTACCTTCACCCGAAAAACCTGCTGTGACGTAACTGGGTCCTGTATTTCTATCGTTGTTCCTTCTTCTTCTATCATTGCCACGCTTATCCCTGTCTTCCTTGGGTGACCGTGCGTGCTTATTATGTAACGCGTCCTCTCCATCAGCCCAGCGGTTTGCTATCTCCATTAACTGTGATATTGTCTTCAGTTTAACCCGTCCTAGTTCTTCTATGAATTCTCGGCGACAGAGGCCATCGTTGAAGGCGTCGATGGCCCTTTCATCGGATATGGATTCATTGATAATATTCCACCACTGTATGAATGCTCTTATTGACTCTCCAGATTTTTGTTTACACGCTCTTAACTATTCCAAAGATGCTGGTCGTTTGAATGTAGAATGGAAATGTCGGATGAACTTATCTTCCAGATTGTTCCAGCTACCAATTGAATCTTCAGGTAACTGCTTGAGCCATGATCTTGCAGTGCCGGTGAGATGTAGTTGTAGGCTTTGCATTGTGGTAGTTGTGGAGCCACCCTGTAATTTGATGGTGGCCAAATAGTCTGCTAACCAAGCTTCGGGTTCCTGGAGTCCATTGTATTTGTGGCAGTCGTGTGGAAGTTTGAAGTCCTTGGGAACTAAGGCCTTGTGAATCCTCTGTGTGAAACAGCTAGCCCCGCATAGCTCGTGATCATCTTTGTCATATCCATCCTGATATCATCGACTGCGACTTTCATCTCTGGGTCCGCTGCTCCTATGTTGGGTGTTGTCGTTTCTTGTATTGCTTCACGGCTCGGATCCTACGAGATGCGCCTGGTGTGGTGATCGAGATCATCGGGTGTATCCTACTTGTCGAGGACTGTTGTGATGGCGTGGGGATCTTTGTGTGATTCCTTGTTCTGCTTCCGCGAGAGAGGCTCCTACCATGCCGAGGTTCATCAGGGCGGAGCGGTGAAGGGCCGCGCGCGGATCGTCGGATGCGGGTTGGGTGGTGACCAGATACGTTTGCGCGGCCACAATGGCTGCTTGAGCTGTTTTTGCCTTGATGTTTCCTGCTTGATCAATTGACATGAATGATAAGTCGAGATCTCAGATGATTCCACTTCTTTCTGCTTCGGGGATATTCTATAGTCGAGATGTTGCATTTCTTGGTGGTGCTGCTCCTGTTACAATCCTTGATCCTCGACTAGAGATTAATTGTTCCCGTCGTAAGCTAGATTCGTCGGCTAATCTCTTTCTTTCATCGAGTTGCCTTTGCATCCGGAGTAGGTATCTCTTCTTGTGATGGAGCATATATTGGTCAGCTAATAGATCCTCATGTGAAGCATCCGCTATCATTGGGACTGCTCCCAAAATTGCCTCCCTTGCTTTTTGCCATGCCAATGCTGGTAGCCGGAGTCCTTGTCTTTCTCCTGTGTGCGGTTCTCCGCCTCCTCCTTGGACTATGCGATTATCTGCTGTTTCTCCTCCGTTTCCATGGTCTCCTTCATTGTCGTGGTTTCCTGCATGGTCATCTGATAAAATATCATCAGGGTTGAGGATAGGATTACTGTTTTCATCGCGTGGAGTTAAGGTATCTCCGTTGATCATGCACACTTGGTGGCGTGTTATGCGTGGCATAATGGCGTCATCTCCTGCGTCAAAGTGTAGTCTCATATTTTTCCGTGATTGTAGTTCTGGATAGATTTTCTCCATCCTTTCTTCAAAGTCGACATTTTCGCTGCTTTCGTCGGGTTTTGAGTTTGTCGGGTTTGCTTTGTGTGGTGGGGTTGGCCGATGACCTTCTTTGCCTACTTCGATCTGTGTTGTGATGTCCGTGGAGGATCCGACGGAAGATGCTGGTGCCTATGTAGGTGTAGCTTTTCCTACCGATGGTTCTGATGCTATTAGGGACGAAAGGTGTGATTCTTGCTTGTTGTCTGTTTGGAAGTGGAGGCTTCCGATGATTAGATCAGATCCACCATTGAAATCGGCGGGTACCAATACAGGGGTGGGTGGGTGTGGATCTGCTTTCATCGATTTGATGCTTGGTGGAGAGCGTTCTGCCAAATCCGTGGTTCCAGCGTTCATGTTTCCCACAGACGACGCCAATTGACAGGGGTAACCTCGGCAATGTCCATGGCGATGGACATGGGGGTTTTGCAGAAAGGAGAACGCTGGGGATTTTGTTGGATGTCAGGGAAACAATGGAATCAAAGTCGCCTGAATATTGGGTAATTGCACTATTACAAGTTGTCTTCTAGATTTCTATACCCTCGCTTAGGCTTCTCCCGTCCTATATATAATAGGCCGGGTCTCAAAGCTGTATGCGGATAGGTTTCATACACGCGTGATTACAACATTGACATAATGTCGGTTCATGGTTTCTTTCCTAATACAGTCAAAGCTTTTGTCGATTGCTTCCTTGGGCCATCATCTAGAACCTTCATGGGTCGTAAGCCTTTTACCCATTATAGGGTAGCGAACCGTGAGCATCCGAGTAATCATACCCATGTTAGAGGGAGTTACCCTCACTCATTGAATGAAGAACGCGGAGGAGAAGATACCCGGAGGTGTGGGGAAGAAGATCCGGGGAGGCCCGGAGAATCCGGTGGCCGGAGGGGCTCTAGGGAGGGTGGGGGCAGCGGGCGGTGGCTGGGGAGAGGCAGAGTGGTCAGGGGAGAAGAACTACTCGTTTTGAGCCCTTCCCCCGATGCCCAGCCCTTAAGATGATAGATCCGCCAGGGCCGGATTATCTGGCCACCACTTGGGCCGTATTATCCGGCCTGAACTCTAAAGTCCTGTTACACACAGGTTCAGGCCCGCGCGTCCCTAAACAAAAACCCCACAAGATGAACAAAGGACTTGTGTGCTAGAAAGATGGCTTAGGGATAGAGAGAGGCTTGGGATTAGACAACCAAACTGAGATGGTACTACACACTCAAGATTGCAAGAATCAAATCAACTAAAAGCCAAAACCGAGTGTGATTTCCATAAGAACAAGAGATGAGCAAAAACAACCAAAAAGATCCACATAAACCCAACTCTTCTCATGGAAGAGGGCGGTGGCCGAGGCCACCTTGTTGGAGTGCATGGTATGACACCGCAAAGATATATCTTGGGTTCATGACCAATACTCACCAATAAGCTCACATATCACAAAATGATATTAAGAGAAATGATATGACTTGCTTTCGACATTATGGGGGGAGGGTTAGCCCAATTAATTAGGACCACACTCCCCCTATATCCATGCCCACACCTAGACCAAACAAGGATGAGATATAAGAGTGAGTGCATGGGTAATCAAGACACACTCCTTGAATCAACGATATTTAGCTCATTCCTCAAGTAATAGAACCTTGCTTCATCAAGTGGCTTCGTGAAAATATCAGCAAGTTGATTCTTCGTGCTCACAAAAGATAGAGCAATATCACCTCGAGCTACATGGTCCCGAATAAAATGATTCCGAATCTCAATATGCTTTGTCCTTGTGTCTTTTTTGGATTATGCATAATTTTGATTGCACTTTCATTATCACATAAAAGAGGCACTTTGTCACAATTGACACCGTATTCCTTTAAAGTTTGCCTCATCCATAATAATTGAGTACATGCACTAGCAGCAGCCACATATTGATCCTCGGTGGTGGAGAGAGATATACAATTTTGCTTTTTAGAAGACCAACATACCAAAGACCTTCCCAAGAATTGACAAGCTCTAGAAGTTGATTTTCTATCATCCTTATCACCAGCCCAATCTGAATCAGTGTAGCCACATAGAGAGAAATTGGAGCCCTTGGGATACCATAGACCAAAATTAGGGGAATGAACCAAATATCAGAAGACCCTCTTGACCACCACTAAGTGGATTTCTTTAGGAGCTGCTTGATACCTTGCACACACACCTACACTCAACACAATATCGTGTCTAGATGCATAGAGGTAAAGAAGAGAGACGATCATGGACCGGTATACCTTATGGTCTCCATCTCTACCATGGGGATTGAGTTCAAGGTGACATTTAGTTTGCATCGGCGTGGCGATGCCATTAAGATCCGTCATCTTGAATAACTTGAGCATGTCTTGGATGTATTTTGCTTGATTTATGAAGGTTCCTTCTCTAAGTTGTTTGATCTCAAATCCAAGAAAGAACCGTAACTCCCCCATCATAGACATATCAAACCTGTCAGTCATAAGCTTTGAAAATTCATCATTAAAAGCTTTATTAGTAGAGCCAAAGATAATGTCGTCTACATATAGTTGGCATACGAAGAGCTCCCCCTTAACCTTCTTAGTAAAAAGAGTGGGATCAATTTGCCCAACTTCGAAGCCACGATCTAGCAAAAGCTCTTTAAGGTGCTCATACCACACACGTGGGGCTTGTTTAAGGGGCTTGTTCGTCTGCGGTTCCAAAGTTCGTAGGCCAGCGCATGGCGGTACCTAAGTTGCCTGAAATTGCCGTGTTTCGAAAAGTTGGGCCGCCAACTACTGAGAGGGGCCATTTCGAGGCATACTCATCTCACCCCTGCCAAATTCAAACATTTCGTTAAATTGCCCCGTGAAGTAGACGGTCGGGACCCTCATGTCGGTCATCTGACCGTGACGCGAGCGCCAACGTGGCAAGCTCTTAGGAAAATCAAGTAGCTAAGTGGATTGGATGCGTTGACCAATTTCACAAATCCATTCCCACCTTTCCCCTAACACCGGCGGCATCGGAATCCACCCTCCAGGCAGGACGATCCCTTCAGACATTTGACTTCCGTCGCCAAGTTGCTGTGCCTAGTCGCTGATCCCGAGCTCCAATGGCGCATGCCGTAGCCGCCGTTGCGAGGCTCTAGCCTGTCTCCGCCGCCAACGAGCCGAGCATCTCGGAGGATGGCAGATCCTACTACCAAGGAAGAAGAAGTTCTAGATACAAGCGGCTGAGCGACCCTTCTCTTTGCTATTCACACTAATTATAACTGCTACCTGGCTACTGAACCTCAAATTGTTTGTTAGCCCAACGTTGACAAACATATTTTGTCCATAGTTTTCTATCAAGTGGGATCTCTGCGGACCCCCTTACCTGGTTACGGTAGTCCTCTACAGGTACGACTCTAAGGGCAAGTGGTATGGACACCATTATATCACGATGAAAGAAGCGCCTGCGCAGATCTGCACTATATCTGGTATGGTTGCTGCTTTGCGTAATCATGATGAATTATGGCCGAAGCAGACTGCAAAGTTCAGCTTCATGGATGAACATGGCATCATGGTTCCTCTAACGTGTGATAGTCAACTAATTGGGTTGATGAAAAGGTATGTTTCGGCTGCCATGTTTGAGCTAAAATGTGATGTACTAGATGTGGAAGCTGCTGCAACTGGGAGTGGCCCTTCTATTATCGAACCCAATTAGCTCCTGGTAAGCAAAGGTCTCTTAGGGTTCGCATGTTTGTGCTGAATTGTAATTTTTGTTTTATTTACTCTGTAGATATTGGGAAGTTATGCAACAGTCTTGTTTCTTTGACAGGAAGCGCCGCAAGGTTAGAAACATGACTACCGGGTCAGTCATTTTACTGCCCGAAGAAATTAAAAACGAGTGGAAAGATGATGCTGGACACGATTCTGGTGCCCATTATCCCAGCGATGCAGAGTACGTGAAGCTAAGAAAATTGGCACCGAGGAAGAGGAAGAAGGCAGGAAATGAAGAAGCCAGTGGACATGAAGGCTTGGCACCCAGGCTGCGGAAGAAGGCTGTTGGCAATGAAGATGCATAGTAATGTGTTGAACTTGAACCTATATATGTAATTCGGTTAAAGTTTGGAGCTCTGTGTGTGGCACGTTGCTGGGCGAAACAATCTACCCACATTCCCTGAGTAAAATGTACCACGACTTAGGGGTTGGAAATGCCTGAGTCAGTAGTTGAATCCGAAATTGTGATTTTGCTACTGCAATCTGAAAACACATAGCACCGGTTCCACGATTGGTGAGGGGCAGAAGGTCTCCAAATACGACGGAATGTAAGTGGCACAAAAATAAATTATTTAAGCTGCCACACTCCACGAAGAAGCAACTTATTTCAGATGCTGCACAACGATGTGGCAACATAAACAGTGATGGCAACCGATAATGCCCAGACGCTTGAGCCCGTCTATCTCACCGCCTCTCTGCTCCTGCATCCCCTGCATCTGGCGAAGCTCTTGGATCTCCTGTAACCGGGTGTACGTGCTTCCACTTTATAAATTGTGGTTGTGCCATTTTCATGTGGCACAATCCACCTAGATTACGTTTAAACAAACCACCAATGTCAAAATACACTAGTATAAAAGGGGACTTTGGTCCATGGTCACGTTCCCAATCCGGGACAGAGATCTAAATCGAGGCAGAAATTGATCTAAATCACAAATTCTTCCACAAATTAATCGAGACAGAGATTTAAATCGAGGCATTTCATTAATTCAACCACAAATTCTTCTAAACAAAGGTGCGATTTCACATTCTACATTAATTCAACCACTAGTCATCAATTTCACTTCCGCTTCCACTATCCTCTGAGCCACCGGCTTCCTCGTCGTCGTCGGACGAAACCTCCATGATTTCCGCATTGTTCGCGAGACAGAGCACCTCTTCGCAGCGAGTGGCAGCGATGACGGTGTACTTGGTCCGTCCAGGGATGGACCAGAACCTCTCCTGTCCTTCTCGGTTGCGGAGATCCCGGTGCACCACGCGCCTGTCAATGATGCGGTTTTCAATCTTGGCTTTCCGCTCCTTCTTGAACAGCGCCGACCAGTACGGGCTGGCCGCCGCGTACTGGGGGCCGTGCCCTCTTCCACACAGGCATCTGGCGGCGGCGCGCCGTGATTTTGCTCTCCATCTCGGCACGGCTAGGGAGTGGAGCCACCGGCACCCCCACATAGCTGATGCACCATCCATGGGGCACCTTCGTGGCCGGCGGTGTGAGGATGTCGAAGTGCGCGAACATCACCGCCTCGTAGAAGTTCAGCGAGGGCATCTCCATGGCGGCACGGTGGAGATTGGAGAGGGAGCGAGGAGATGGACGACGAAGCGATAGCGCGGTGGAGATTGGAGAGGACGAGGGGATGGACGATGAAGCGACGCGTTGTGGCGCCTCCTATTTGTACACGAGGACGACGAAGCAATGGGCGGAATATCCAAGGGGCATTGGTCAGACAAAATAAGTAATGCGGGGTTAAGACAGATTAACGAGCGACCAATTTTTTTCCTCCCAGGACTCCGGGGCAAATAGTTCAGACCGCTAGGTCAACAAGTACAACTATTACAACTTAAAAAGGCACGGAGCTTAAGCTAAATAGAACTAGTTATCACACATCACCTTGATCTTCCTAATCTTTGCCCGATGCGCATCTTCCTGCGAGAGCAAGGATCGAATTGTCTGCTCCTTCCTTTTAGCATCTTCCTTGCACAGCTTCAATTGTTTCTCTACATTTTTCCTCATGCACTTTTCAATACTCGTAGTTGTTAACTGCAGGACTTTGGCCTGGTGAAGATCATTCCTTGCTTGAGTCAGTTCTTGCTCTGCTTTAGCCTTCAAGGACAACACCGCGTCCCTCTCCTTCTCGACTTTGCTAACCTTGTCTTGCACCCACCTGAGATCTCGCTGATGCTTGGTCGTGTCAACTGGTTCCCATAGCTTCATCTCAACACTATCAAGAAGTGAGCTTAATATGGATTCTTTCAACTCAATAGTCATTTCCCGTAGTTTGTCCAGCGTTTTCTGCATCGATTTGGGCCACTTTGGATCTACCCATTTGACAACACCGCAACTTCCGCCTTGCATAATTGCACGATGTCCTTGACACTATAGAAACCTCCTGCCTGCGTTTCGTCCTTCGAATGCTACAAATTTAGCGGGCACATATCCATGTTTACATAGCAGAGGACTGTGTTCATCTACTAAACAGTGATAGTCAGAGTCATACATCGTCTGGTTGGCCTAACACATCATACGCGCATGAGTAAACAGATTACATCTAGCTCAAAAAATAGATAACTAGCCATAGATGATAGAGATAGAGATGAGACGACTCACATCGAAATCACCGTCCCTGTCGTCACGACGTGTTTCCTCGCCGTCTCCCCTTGAACCCATGGAGAGAGGGGAGGGGGGGTGGCTGCCGGAGAGGGGATTGGGATGGAGGCGCCACAACGCGTCGCTTCGTCAGGATGGGAGTGAAGTGGGGAAAGTGGCTTCGAGGGGAAGGAAGAGAAGTACGGGGAGGAAGAGAAGTAATGGGGATGTGACACTGGGATATGGCCCACTAAACTCGTGAGTCGTGACACTCGCAACAGGGTAGCGCCTGGTGTTGCCAGTTTGTCCAGAGAAAGCATGGCCAATCATGCCACATAACAGCCTACTCGCGGATCGCTCTCACGAAGACCATCCCAATCGTCCAAGCGCCCCGATCGAACAGTATGTAACAATCGTCAAGAAGAACAACTGTGTTAGGGTGTGCCTTCTAGAAGAACAACGGCCACCCATGCAATGACACTGGTGTATCCATGTGTGGTTTGTGAAAATAACAGACATGCAATCACACTAGGTGGATCCAAGTGTGGTTTGTTTAGAAGAACACACATGCAATGACTCTATCTATGGTTCATGAAAAGAACACACATGCAATGACACTGGTGGATCCATGTGTGGTTCATGAAAAGAACAGACATGCAATGACACTGGTGGATCCTTATGTGGTTTTTTTAGAGGAACAGACATGCAATGACACTGGGTGTGGTTCATAAAAAGAACAGACATCCAATGACACTAGTGGATCCATGTGTGGTTCATGAGAAGAACATGCATACAATGACACTGGTGGATCCTTATGTGGTTCATGAAAAGAATAGACATGCAATGACACTGGTGCATCCTTATGTGGTTCATGAAAATAACAGACATGCAATGACACTGGTGGATCCTTGTGCGGTTCCTGAAAAGAACAGACATGCAATGACACTGGTGGATCCTTATGTGGTTTGTTTAGAGGAATACACATGCAATGACACTTGGTGTGGTTCATTAAAAGAACAAACATGCAATGACACTGGTGGATCCATGTGTGGTTCATGAGAAGAACATACATGCAATGACACTTCTGGATCCATGTGTGGTTCATGAAAAGAACTGACATGCAATGACTCTAGTTGTGGTTCATGAAAAGAACAGACATGCAATGACACTGGTGGATCCATGTGTGGTTCATGATAAGAACACACATCCAATGACACTGGTGGATCCTTATGTGGTTCATGAAAAGACCAGACATGCAATGACACTGGTGGATCCTTATGTGGTTTGCTTAGAAGAACACACATGCAATTACACTGGGTGTGGTTCATGAAAAGAACAGACATGCAATCACACTAGGTGGATCCATGTGTGGTTTGTTTAGAAGAACACACGTGCAATGACTCTAGTTGTGGTTCATGAAAAGAACACACATGCAATGACACTGGTGGATCCATGTGTGGTTTGTGAAAATAACAGACATGCAATCACAGTAGGTGGATCCATGTGTGGTTTGTTAGAAGAACACACATGCAATGACTCTAGCTGTGGTTCATGAAAAGAATAGACATGCAATGACATTGGTGGATCCATGTGTGGTTCATGAAAAGAACAGACATGCAATGACACTGGTGGATCCATGTGTGGTTTGTTTAGAGGAACAAACATGCAATGACAGTGCTTCATAAAAAGAACACACATGCAATGACACTGGTGGATCCATGTGTGGTTTGTGAAAATAACAGACATGCAATCACAATAGGTGGATCCATGTGTGGTTTGTTAGAACACACATGCAATGACTCTAGCTGTGATTCATGAAAAGAATAGACATGCAATGACATTGGTGGATCCATGTGTGGTTCATGAAAAGAACAGACATGCAATGACACTGGTGGATCCATGTGTGGTTTGTTTAGAGGAACAAACATGCAATGACAGTGGTTCATAAAAAGAACAGACATGCAATGACACTGCTGGATCCATGTGTGGTTCATGAGAAGAACACGCATCCAATGACACTGGTGGATTCTTATGTGGTTTGTCTAGAAGAACACACATGCAATGACACTAGGTGTGGTTCATGAAAAGAACAAACATGCAATGACACTGGTGGATCCTTATGTGGTTAGTTTAGAAGAACACACATGCAATGACTCAAGTTGTGGTTCATGAAAACAACACACATGCAATGACACTGGTGGATCCTTATGTGGTTTCTTTAGAAGAACACACATGCAATGACACTAGGTGTGGTTCATGAAAAGAACAAACATGCAATCATACTAGGTGGATCCATGTGTGGTTTGTTTATAAGAACACTGATGGCTGAATGCACGGCGCCCAGAAAAATGCTTGTTGGCGGTGTTGATGTAGAGCTCGTTTGGAATCCCAAGAGGAAGGTATGATGAGCACAGCAACAAGTTTCCCTCCGTTATGAAACCAAGGTTTAATCGAACCAGTAGGAGCAAGGAAACACCCCAAAGGTGTTACTAGCTGAGCTTTGGTAGGGCGCACTACCAGTGCTAGTAGCAACGTGGAGACCTGCACAACACAATCACAGAACTTTGTCCCCAACTTGTGATGAGGTTGTCAATCTCACCTTGTTTTGCAGAAAACAAAGGATTAAACGTATCGAATGGAAAGAAGTAAATTTTTGTAGAAAGTAAACAGAAAGAAGTAAAAGATTGTAGATTGTATGTAAAAGACAAGGACCGGGATCCATAGTTCACTAGAGGTGGCTCTCCTTAAGATAGATAACATGCTGGGTGAACAAATTACAACGGGGCAATTGACAAACACCGAGAAAGCAATACATGCATATACTAATCATCTTGACTCCTCTGAGACTTGATTGGGAATTACAACATAATACATGAGACCATCCAACTGCATCTATGACTAATAAACCACCTTCAGGATATCATCCGAACCCACTCCAGAATTAAGTTTCAAGCAACAGATAATTGCTTTACGAACTGCGTGTAAACAAAACAATACCATTCTTCTATGAACAAAGGATTGTTGTTTTCTCCCTAGTAGCAACAACACATCTAGTACCTTAGAGATTTCTCACTTCCCAGTTACGGAGGCATGAACCCACTATCGAGCATAAATACTAACTCTTGGAGTTGCTAGCATCTACTTGGCCAAGATAGCTACTAACAACGGAAAGCATGCAAGATCTCAAATAACAAAGACATGATAGAATCAATAATCAATCTAAAATAACATCTCAATATCCATCGGATCCCTGCAAACACAACATGTATGATTACAAATAGATGATCTTGATCATGAGCAGACTCACAAGATCTAAACATGAAAGCACAAAGGAGGAGAACCAACCATCTAGCTACTACATGGATCCGTAGTCCAAGGATGAACTACTCACGCATCACACCGGAGGCTTGCATGGTGATGAAGAAGGCCTCCGGTGAATTCCCTCTTGACAGGTGGGAAGAGCTTGAGATCCCTCCGATCTAGGGATGGACGGACTCTGAGACTCTTCGTGGATTTTGATCGGTACTTAGGGTTTTCATCCCGAGAGCAATATATAGGCGGAAGGAGAGGCCAGGGGTGCCTGGCTGGCCACACCACCTGGCGTGGGCTGCCGCCAAGGTGTGGTGGCCGCCCTCAGCCCTTCTCCGTCTCGTATTACGGCACTTGATCCCTTCCGAAAATAGGCACTTTGGCTTTTGTCCCGTCAATTCGAGAATATTCATTTCGACTTTCCTGGAACCAAAAATAGCAGAAAACAGGCAGCTGGCACTATGGCTCTTGTTAATAGGTTATTCCAAGAAATCATATGAAAAGTACTCCAAAGTTGGAACAAAACACAAGAAAATGGATAAAACCAAGCATGGAACATCAAAAATTATAGATACATTTGCAATGTATCAACATCCCCAAGCTTAACTCATGCTCGTCCTCGAGTAGGTAAGTGATAAAAAGAAAGAATAATTTTTGAGGTGACATGAACCATCAAAGACTTGATCAAAGTATTTGCAAAACATTCAAAGCTGGGATCATAGTACTTCAATCATAACATGAAAGACAAAGTTCGAGCAATAAGCAAAGAAGCTATGATGCAACATGAAAAGGCACAAACAAAAGATTCATGAATAACGATGCTTTGCAAGACGTTTGTTTGTTTCACATAAAGAAAACATAGCATAATAGTATTCAGCTTGTCCCTCAATAGAGTAGCAAATATAAATGCATAGGACACCTTCAAAGTTCATAAGAGTGACTAGATACAATAGTTTAAAACAAGCAATATCAAAGTATGCATCAATCAACTAGTCTTGGGACAATGCACATAGAACTAAGAATGTCCACTATGCTCTCAAAGTAAGTGCATAAAGATAGAAGGTGGAGACTCAATATATAAGTGGAAGAAAGGCCTTCGTAGAAGGAAGTAGGGATTCAAGTCTCATAAAGAGCTTCCAAAAATTATGGTATTTAATAGCTTTCAGCTCTCATTGCCCCTATCATAAGCATCTTGAAGTGATTAAGGTTAAAGTGAACAAACTATGAATTATATGCTTGACAAAGTATAAGTTAGAAATCTCATGTCCCTTGAATACGAGGGCCGCTCCTCATGCTACTCAAGTTTAGTCACCGGTAAGTTCTTGTCATCTTAAGTACATGTGTATCATAGAGAACCGCCAACGGGGTACCCCTTGCCTGATGATACGGAAGAATCCCCATATCAAAATGACAAGGCAAGCAGACAACGAGCATCTCAGCAATCTTCTTATTTACCATGGGAATATGGTGCTTTTTCTCTCTTTCCTCTTTTCATAATCACTTTTTTATCTTTTTTTTTCTCAATATAGGACTCTTTTTTAATAAGAAGAATGCTTCATAGACAGCTCATTATGGTTACGCTGTAGGTTTCCACCATGTCAGCATGGATTAGACCAGTGGCCCAGGCGTTTCTCTAACACATATACATAACTCCATGGACTTACAAGCTCCCCTTTCATTTCACACCGACGACATCCATATACAAAAGAGCATGATATCAACTAGGTACATGTACCAAGTGCAATGTTGAAAGCGTTCCCCATGAAAGCATGGTTCTGCTAATTCCCAACAAATAAGTGCAAGCATATACAACATAGATGACACAGTGGTTCAAGTTTATTAAGGGCAAGTAAAGTAAAGTGTGCCATCAAGTTCGTGAGAGCTTTAATCACTAGTTTTCTCATAACAAGTGGAAGGTAAACAAAAGCATGAATATACTTGGAATAGCATAAGCTAGTAGGTAGGTATGGTGGACTCTTTGGAATAACTTGGTTTAGGGAGTTGGATGCATGAGTGGAACTCATACTTTGTTGTGGAGGCTAGCAAAAGACTAGGAGCGACAAACTAAGAGAGCAATAATGGCCATAATCATGCAGAGCGACAAAACATCATTGATCAAAGCATAAAGTGATACTACAAGTTGAAAACTAAAGGATCATAAAGTCTATGGTGACTTTGTATAGTCATAACATGGTGTGAGCATGTGCCAAGTCAACCCAAATAAAGCATCAAAGGAGAATACCACTATACTATGCTTTAATATGCTAAAACAACGCATGATTCATCCAAGGCACATTAAGCAATCTCAATTGTTTATAACAAGCCATGCTACAGAAAAGAATACTAAGAATAAAGCCAAAAAAATATCAAGCATGGCATGACAAAGCATAGGCCACAGTCAAAAACAAGCTCTTTTTACCACATAAGCATGAACTTTCCTACTCTTTTCCAAACCAAACCAAACTATTTGAAAACCAATGTATGAAAGAGGGGGTCCAACCAACATATTCAGAAAACTAAGCAAACCAAAGCAAACGAAAAACCAAAACAAAAACGAAAAAGAAGATGCTCCAAGAAAACACAACTGTGCATGAAACAATAAAAATGAAGCGTTTGGAAGAAACCTGGAATTTTTATTGATGGAGAAGGGGATGCCTTGGGCATCCCCAAGCTTTTAAGCTTGTACTTCTTGGATATTTCTTGGGTTGACACGCGTGGCATCCCCAAGTTTGAGCTTTTGTCCATCCTTCATCTCATTACTCATTCCTTCCATACACCTAAATTTTTTCCTTCATACAAAACTTCACACAATCTCATTGGCAACTTTAGTGCACTTAAGATAAATAAGTCTTAAGGTTCAGTTATAACACCAAATAAACTTCCATTAGAACACTAGCTACTGTAGCACTTCCCTCAAAAATCTCAAGTCCCCAAAAGAACTCAAAAAGGAACCCACAAGAAGCAAATGCAGAAAATGGCAAAAATCTGTCAAAACAGACCAGCAGGTAAAGACGAATTTTTTCGAAGACCTTCTGTTGCTCAAATCAAACATTGTTGAACTAACGAAAGTTATATAACAATCTGGGTCAGAAGCACAAGAAATTACAGCTCAATCCGACATAGAGAGATCTCTCACGAATTTTTACGGTGAAACACAAAAATCTGTTTCGGGACAGCAACTTTCCCAATCATTACTTCACTCTCATTAGAGGTTACTCTTGGCACAAAAAACAAATAAAAAGGATAAAGAGCGATTATTACTGAAGTAATAACTTCCAAGACTCATCTAAAACTTTTGGGTTATCTCCCAATAAGTACTTTTCTTTAACGCCTTTAAGTTAGGCATGATAGTTTGAGAAGATGCTCACATAAGAAATATGAATTGAAGTAAAAGAGAGCATCAAGAAGCAAATTCAAAACACATTTAAGTCTAACCCACTTCCTATGCATAGGAACCTTATAAGAAAAAATCAAAGAAGCACATAATAGCAAGAATGGGTAGATAAAACAAGAGCAACTTCAAAACTTTCAGCACATATATAGGTGTTTCAATACCATGAAAACTTCTAGAACCATATTTTCCTCATAATAATTTTCAGTAGCCTCATGAATAAACTCAACAATATAACTATCACATAAATCATGCTTTTCATGATCTACAAACACTAGAGCTTTATTATAAACATTTTCAAAAGAATCCTTAGGAACATGACATTCATCATTCTTTGGTAAGCATGGGGGACAATCAAATAATGTAAGGGGTAAAGCGTTACTCTCATTAGAAGGTAGGGATGGGTAGATCCATTCTTCCTCCTCTTTTTCATCCAGTGAGCTTCCAGTTTCAGCAATTGCTTCTTCCATAGTCTCTTCCAAGGCATTAGTCTCTTCTATTGGTGGAGAGCATCTATTAAGATATTCAAGAATATATCCATTCTCTACCTTGTAATTATCAAAGAAAAATTTAAGTATATCATAAACCTCATATTTATAAGGTGCATCATCAGTATTTTCGAGCAAATAAGCAAGTTCGAATGCACCCTTCCAAGCAATAAATTCTTCAATTTGTTCCACATCATAAAAGTCATAATTCCCTTTAACATAAGAAGATATGGTAACATTATCATTATACTCACATTGAAAAGGGAGGTGTTTATACCTCCTACAGCAACAAGATTTATCAAAGCAATAAGTAACATTATAATTAGAGCACACGTTTCTAGCAATGGTATACAATTTATCAATTTGTTCCCATCAGTGTTTCCCTTTTTGTGACAAGCGGTGTTCCTTATAATAATATTTTTGTTCTTCCGTGAACCCACCTTGCCAATAAGATTCAGTTTCAAAGAAACCAACCATTGATAGTAAGCGTGATAAAGCAAGACAATAACAGACCAACGAAAATACCAACTATAGTAGGAACTATTTTTTTTGTGTTTTTCAAATAAGAAAGCAAACTAGTAGAACTATTTTTTGTGTGTTTTTGAATAACAAAACAAGCAAACAAAGCAAAAAGAAAACTAAGAAAAACAAAAACAACAAAGTAAAGAGATTGGTTATGAGGGACTCCCCTTGTGAAGATGTCCTTGACTCCTCGGCAAAGGCGACAGAAAAATGCTTGATGGCTCAATGCAAGGCGCCCAGAAAAATGCTTGTTGGCGGTGTTGATGTAGAGCTCGTTGGGAACCCCAAGAGGAAGGTATGATGAGCATAGCAACAAGTTTCCCTCAGTTATGAAACCAAGGTTTAATCGAACCAGTAGGAGCAAGGAAACACCCCAAAGGTGTTACTAGCTGAGCTTTGGCAGGGAGCACTACCGATGCTAGTAGCAACGTGGAGACCTGCACAACACAACCACAGAACTTTGTCCCCAACTTGCGATGAGGTTGTCAATCTCACAGTGTTTTGCGGAAAACAAAGGATTAAACGTATCGAATGGAAAGAAGTAAAAGTTTGCAGAAAGTAAACACAAAGAAGTAAAAGATTGTAGATTGTATGTAAAAGACAAGGACCGGGATCCATAGTTCACTAGAGGTGGCTCTCCTTAAGATAGATAACATGCTGGGTGAACAAATTACAGCGGGGCAATTGACAAACACCAAGAAAGCAATACATGCATATACTAATCATCTTGACTCCTATGACACTTGATTGGGCATTACAACATAATACATAGACTGCCATCCAACTGCATCTATGACTAATAATCCACCTTCAGGTTATCATCCGAACCCCCTCCAGTATTAAGTTGCAAGCAACAGATTATTGCTTTATGAACTGAGTGTAAAGTAAACAATATGATTGTTCTATGAACAAAGAATTGTTGTTTTCTCCCTAGTAGCAACATCACATCTCGTACCTTAGAGATTTCTGTCACTTCCCTAGATTACCAGAGTCATGAACCCACTATCGAGCATAAATACTAACTCTTGGAGTTGCTAGCATCTACTTGGCCAAGATAGCTACAACAACAGAAAGAATGCAAGATCTCAAATAACAAAGACATGATAGAATCAATAATCAATCTGAAATAGCATCTCAATATCCATCGGATCCCCGCAAACACAACATGTATGATTACAAATAGATGATCTTGATCATGAACGGAGCTCACAAGATCTAAACATGAAAGCATAAAGGAGGAGAACCAGCCATCTAGCTACTACATGGATCCGAAGTCCAAGGATGAACTACTCACGCATCACACCGGAGGCTTGCATCGTGATGAAGAAGGCCTCGTGGGTGAATTCCCCTCTCTGGCAGGGTGCCGGGAAGAGCTTCAGATCCCTCCCGATCTAGGGATGGAGATGACGGTGGATACAGACTCTTTCGTGGATTTTTGATCGGGTACTTAGGGTTTTTGTCCCGAGAGCAATATATAGGCGGAAGGAGAGGCTGAGAGGGTTCCTGGGCTGGCCACACCACCCCCTGGCATGGGCCAGGCCTGGCCGCGTGGCCAGGTGGTGTGGCCGCCCTCTGGCCCTTCTCCGTCTCGTATTCTTGCACTTGACCCCTTCCGGAAAAATAGGCACTTTGGCATTTGTCCCGTCCAATTCCGAGAATATTCATTTTCTGACATTCCTGGAACCAAAAACAGCAGAAAACAAGCAGCTGACACTGTGGCTTTTGTTAATAGGTTAGTCCAAGAAATCATATGAAAAGTAGTCCTAAGTTGGAAGAAAACACAAGAAAGTGGATAAAACCAGGCATGGAACATCAAAAATTATAGATACATTTGCAATGTATCAAACACACATGCAATGACTCTAGTTGTGGGTCATGAAAAGAACACACATGCAACGACACTAGTGGATCCATGTGTTGTTCATGAAAAGAACAGACATGCAATGACACTGGTGGATCGATATGTGGTTTGTGGAAGTAACAGACATGCAATGACTCTAGCTGTGATTCATGAAAAGAACAGACCTTCAATGACACTGGTGGATCCATATGTGGTTCATGAGAAGAACACACGTGTAATGACACTGGTGGATCCTTATGTGGTTCATGAAAATAACAGACATGCAATTACACTGGTGGATCCTAATGTGGTTTGTGAAAAGAACAGACATGCAATGACATTGGTGGATCCTTATGTGGTTCATGAGAAGAACAAACATGCAATGACACTGGTGGATCCTTATGTGGTTTGTTTAGAAGAACACACATGCAATAACACTGGTGGATCCTTATGTGGTTTGTTTATAAGAACACGCATGCAATGACTCTAGCTGTCGTTCATGAAAAGAACACACATGCAATGACACTAGTGTATCCATGTGTGGTTTGTGAAAAGAACAGACATGGAAGCACACTAGGTGGATCCGTGTGTGGTTTGTTTAGAAGAACACACATGCAATGACTCTAGGTGTGGTTCATGAAAAGAACAGACATGCAATGACACTAGTGGATCCATGTGTGGTTCTTGAAAAGAATAGACATGCAATGACACTGGTGGATCCTTATGTGGTTTGTTTAGAGGAACACACATGCAATGACACTAGGTGTGGTTCATGAAAATAACAGACCTGCAATGACACTAGTGGATCCGTGTGGTTCATGAGAAAAACAGACATGCAATGACACTGGTGGATCCATGTGTGGTTCATGAAAAGAACTGACATGCAATGACTCTAGCTATGGTTCATGAAAATAACATACATGCAATGACATTGGTGGATTCATATGTGGTTTGTGGAAGTAATTGACATGCAATGACTCTAGATGTGATTCATGAAAATAATAGACATGCAATGACACTGGTGGATCCATGTGTGGTTCATGAGAAGAACACACATCCAATGACACTTGTGGATCCTTATATGGTTCATGAAAAGAACAGACATGCAATGACACTAGTGGATCCTTATGTCGTTTGTTTAAAAGAACACACATGCAATGACACTGGGTGTGGTTCATGAAAAGAACAGACATGTAATCACACTAGGTGAATCCATGTGTGGTTTGTTTAGACGAACACACATGCAATGACTCTAGCTGTGGTTCATGAAAAGAACACACATGCAATGACACTGGTGGATCCATGTGTGGTTTGTGAAAAGAACAGACATGCAATCACACTAGGTGGATCCATGTGTGGTTTGTTTAGAAGAACACACATGCAAAGACTCTAGCTGTGGTTCATGAAAAGAACCGACATGCAATCTCACTGGTGGATCCATGTGTGGTTCATGAAAAGAACAGACATGCAATGACTCTAGCTATGGTTCATGAAAAGAACATACATGCAATGACATTGGTGGATTCATATGTGGTTTGTGGAAGTAACAGACATGCAATGACTCTAGCTGTGACTCATGAAAAGAATAGACATGCAATGACACTGGTGGATCCATGTGTGGTTCATGAGAAGAACACACATCCAATGACACTTGTGGATCCTTATGTGGTTCATGAAAAGAACATACATGCAATGACACTGGTGGATCCTTATGTGGTTTGTTTAAAATAACACACATGCAATGACACTGGGTGTGGTTCATGAAAAGAACAGACATACAATCACACTAGGTGGATCCATGTGTGGTTTGTTTAGAAGAACACACATGCAATGACTCTAGCTGTGGTTCATGAAAAGAACACACATGCAATGACACTGGTGGATCCATGTGTGGTTTGTGAAAAGAACAGACATGCAATCACACTAGGTGGATCCATGTGTGGTTTGTTTAGAAGAACACACATGCAAAGACTCTAGCTGTGGTTCATGAAAAGAACCGACATGCAATCTCACTGGTGGATCCATGTGTGGTTCATGAAAAGAACAGACATGCAATGACTCTAGCTATGGTTCATGAAAAGAACATACATGCAATGACATTGGTGGATGCATATGTGGTTTGTGGAAGTAACAGACATGTAATGACTCTAGCTGTGACTCATGAAAAGAATAGACATGCAATGACACTGGTGGATCCATGTGTGGTTCATGAGAAGAACACACATCCAATGACACTTGTGGATCCTTATGTGGTTCATGAAAAGAACATACATTCAATGACACTGGTGGATCCTTATGTGGTTTGTTTAAAAGAACACACATGCAATGACACTGGGTGTGGTTCATGAAAAGAACAGACATGCAATCACACTAGGTGGATCCATGTGTGGTTTGTTTAGAAGAACACACATGCAATGACTCTAGCTGTGGTTCATGAAAAGAACACACATGCAATGACACTGGTGGATCCATGTGTGGTTTGTGAAAAGAACAGACATGCAATCACACTAGGTGGATCCATGTGTGGTTTGTTTAGAAGAACACACATGCAAAGACTCTAGCCGTGGTTCATGAAAAGAACCGACATGGAATCACACTAGTGGATCCATGTGTGGTTCATGAAAAGAACAGACATGCAATGACACTGGTGGATCCATGTGTGGTTTGTTTAGAGGAACAGACATGCAATGACACTGGGTGTGGTTCATGAAAAGAATAGACATGCAATGACACTGGTGGATCCATGTGTGGTTCATGAGAAGAACATGCATCCAATCACACTGGTGGATCCTTATGTGGTTTGTCTAGAAGAACACATATGCAATGGCACTGGGTGTGGTTCATGAAAAGAACAGACATGCAATCACACTAGGTGGATCCATGTGTGGTTTGTTTAGAAGAACATACATGCAATGACTCCAGCTGTGGTTCATGACAAGAACACACATGCAATGACACTGGTGGATCCATGTGTTGTACATGAAAAGAACATACATGCAATGACACTGGTGGATCCATATGTGGTTTGTGGAAGTAACAGACATGCAATGACTCTAGCTGTGACTCATGAAAAGAACAGACAGGCAATGACACTGGTGGATCCATGTGTGGTTCATGAGAAGAACACACACCCAATGACACTGGTGGATCCTTATGTGGTTTATGAAAAGAACAAACATGCAATGACACTGGTGGATTCTTATGTGGTTTGTGAAAAGAACAGACATGCAATGACACTGGTGGATCCTTATGTGGTTCATGAGAAGAACAAACATGCAATAACACTGGTGGATCCTTATGTGGTTTGTTTAGAAGAACACACATGCAATGACACTGGTGGATCCTTATGTGGTTTGTTTACAAGAACACACATGCAATGACTCTAGCTGTCGTTCATGAAAAGAACACACATGCAATGACACTGGTGTATCCATGTGTGGTTTGTGAAAAGAACAGACATGCAATCACACTAGGTGGATCCATGTGTGGTTTGTTTAGAAGAACACACATGCAATGACTCTAGGTGTGGTTCATGAAAAGAACAGACATGCAATGACACTGGTGGATCCATGTGTGGTTCCTGAAAAGAACAGACATGCAATGACACTGGTAGATCCTTATGCGGTTTGTTTAGAGGAACACACATGCAATGACACTGGGTGTGGTTCGTGAAAAGAACAGACGTGCAATAACACTGGTGGATCCATGTGTTGTTCATGAAAAGAACAAACATGCAATGACACTGGTGGATCCATATGTGGTTTGTGGAAGTAACAGACATGCAATGACTCTAGCTGTGATTCATGAAAAGAACAGACATGCAATGACACTGGTGGATCCATGTGTGGTTCATGAGAAGAACACACATCCAATGACACTGGTAGATCCTTATGTGGTTCATGAAAAGAACAAACATGCAATGACACTGGTGGATTCTTATGTGGTTTGTGAAAAGAACAAACATGCAATGACACTGGTGGATCCTTATGTGGTTCATGAGAAGAACAAACATGCAATGACACTGGTGGATCCTTATGTGGTTTGTTTAGAAGAACACACATGCAATGACACTGGTGGATCCTTATGTGGTTTGTTTAGAAGAACACTCATGCAATGACTCTAGCTATCGTTCATGAAAAGAACACACATGCAATGACAGTGGTGTATCCATGTGTGGTTTGTGAAAAGAACAGACATGCAATCACACTAGGTGGATCCATGTGTGGTTTGTTTAGAAGAACACACATGCAATGACTCTACGTGTGGTTCATGAAAAGAACAGACATGCAATGACACTGGTGGATCCATGTGTGGTTGCTGAAAAGAACAGACATGCAATGACACTGGTGGATCCTTATGGGGTTTGTTTAGAGGAACACACATGCAATGACACTGGGTGTGGTTCATGAAAAGAACAGGCATGCAATGATACTGGTGGATCCATGTGTGGTTCATGAGAAGAACAAACATGCAATGCCATTGGTGGATCCATGTGTGGTTAATGAAAAGAACTGTCATGCAATGACTCTAGCCGTGGTTCATGAAAAGAACATACACGCAATGACATTGGTGGATCCATATGTGGTTCGTGGAAGTAACAGACATGCAATGACTCTAGCTATGATTCATGAAAAGAATAGACATGCAATGACACTGGTGGATCCATGTGTGGTTCATGATAAGAACACACATCTAATGACACTGGTGAATCCTTATGTGGTTCGTGAAAAGAACAGACATGCAATGACACTGGTGGATCCTTATGTGGTTTGTTTAGAAGAACACAAATGCAATGACACTGGGTGTGGTTCATGAAAAGAACAGATATGCAATCACACTAGGTGGATATATGTGTGGTTTATTTAGAAGAACACACATGCAATGATTCTAGCTGTGGTTCATGGAAAGAACACACATGCAATGACACTGGTGGATACATGTGTGGTTTGTGAAAAGAACATACATGCAGTCACACTAGGTGGATCCATGTGTGGTTTGTTTAGAAGAACACACATGCAATGACTCTAGCTGTGGTTCATGAAAAGAACAGACATCCAATGACACCGATGGATCCATGTGTGGTTCATGAAAACAACATACATGGACTGACACTGGTGGATCCATGTGTGGTTTGTTTAGAGGAACAACCATGCAATGACACTGGGTGTGGTTCATGAAAAGAACATACATGCAATGACACTGGTGGATCCATGTGTGGTTCATGAGAATAACACGCATCCAATGACACTGGTGGATCCTTATGTGGTTTGTCTAGAAGAACACAAATGCAATGACACTGGGTGTAGTTGATGAAAAGAACAGACATGCAATGACACTGGTGGATCCCTATGTGGTTTTTAGAAGAGCACACATGCAATGACTCTAGTTGTGGTTCATGAAAAGAACACACATGCAATGACACTGGTGGATCCTTATGTGGTTTGTTTAGAAGAACTCACATGCAATGACACTCGGTGTGGTTCATGAAAAGAACAAACATGCAATCACACTAGGTGGATCCATGTGTGGTTTGTTTAGAAGAACAGACATGCAATGACTCTAGTTGTGGTTCATGATAAGAATACACATGCAATGACACTGCTGGATCCATGTGTTGTTCATGAAAAGAATAGACATGCAATGACACTGGTGGATCCATATGTGGTTTGTCGAAGTAACAGACATGCAATGACTCTAGCTGTGATTCATGAAAAGAACAGACATGCAATGACACTGGTGGATCCATGTGTGGTTCATGAGAAGAATAGACATCCAATGACACTGGTGGATCCTTATGTGGTTCATGAAAAGAATATACATACAATGACACTAGTGGATCCGTATGTGGTTTTTGAAAAGAACAGACATGCAATGACACTGGGTGTGGTTCATGAAAAGAACAGACATGCAATCACACTAGGTGGATCCATGCGAGGTTTGTTTAGAAGAACACACATGCAATGACTTGAGCCGTGGTTCATGAAAATAATACACATGCAATGACACTGGTGGATCCATGTGTGGTTTGTTTAGAAGAACAAACATGCAATCACACTGGGTGTGGTTCATGAAAAGAATAGACATGCAATGACACTGGTGGATCCTTATGTGGTTTGTTTAGAAGAACACACATGCAATAACACTGGGTGTGGTTCATGAAAAGAACAGACATGCAATGACACTGGTGGATCCTTATGTGGTTTGTTTAGAAGAACACACATGCAATGACACTGGGTGTGGTTCATGAAAAGAACAGACATGCAATGACACTAGTGGATCCTTATGTGGTTTGTTTAGAGGAACATACATGCAATGACACTAGTGGATCCTTATGTGGTTTGTGAGAAGAACAGACCTGCAATGACTCAAGCTGTGGTTCATGAAAAGAACACACATGCAATGACAGTGGTGTATCCATGTGTGGTTTGTGAAAAGAACAGACATGCAATCACACTAGGTGGATCCATGTGTGGTTTGTTTAGAAGAACACACATGCAATGACTCTACGTGTGGTTCATGAAAAGAACAGACATGCAATGACACTGGTGGATCCATGTGTGGTTGCTGAAAAGAACAGACATGCAATGACATTAGTGGATCCTTATGGGGTTTGTTTAGAGGAACACACATGCAATGACACTGGGTGTGGTTCATGAAAAGAACAGGCATGCAATGATACTGGTGGATCCATGTGTGGTTCATGAGAAGAACAAACATGCAATGCCATTGGTGGATCCATGTGTGGTTAATGAAAAGAACTGTCATGCAATGACTCTAGCCGTGGTTCATGAAAAGAACATTCACGCAATTACATTGGTGGATCCATATGTGGTTCGTGGAAGTAACAGACATGCAATGACTCTAGCTATGATTCATGAAAAGAACAGACATGCAATGACACTGGTGGATCCATGTGTGGTTCATGATAAGAACACACATCTAATGACACTGGTGAATCCTTATGTGGTTCGTGAAAAGAACAGACATGCAATGACACTGGTGGATCCTTATGTGGTTTTTTAGAAGAACACAAATGCAATGACACTGGGTGTGGTTCATGAAAAGAACAGATATGCAATCACACTAGGTGGATATATGTGTGGTTTATTTAGAAGAACACATATGCAATGATTCTAGTTGTGGTTCATGGAAAGAACACACATGCAATGACACTGGTGGATACATGTGTGGTTTGTGAAAAGAACATACATACAGTCACACTAGGTGGATCCATGTGTGGTTTGTTTAGAAGAACACACATACAATGACTCTAGTTGTGGTTCATGAAAAGAACAGACATGCAATGACACCGATGGATCCATGTGTGGTTCATGAAAACAACAGACATGGACTGACACTGGTGGATCCATGTGTGGTTTGTTTAGAGGAACAGCCATGCAATGACACTGAGTGTGGTTCATGAAAAGAACATACATGCAATGACACTGGTGTATCCATGTGTGGTTCATGAGAATAACACGCATCCAATGACACTGGTGGATCCTTATGTGGTTTGTCTAGAAGAACACAAATGCAATGACACTGGGTGTAGTTGATGAAAAGAACAGACATGCAATGACACTGGTGGATCCCTATGTGGTTTGTTTAGAAGAGCACACATGCAATGACTCTAGTTGTGGTTCATGAAAAGAACACACATGCAATGACACTAGTGGATCCTTATGTGGTTTGTTTAGAAGAACTCACATGCAATGACACTCGGTGTGGTTCATGAAAAGAAAAGACATGCAATCACACTAGGTGGATCCATGTGTGGTTTGTTTAGAAGAACAGACATGCAATGACTCTAGTTGTGGTTCATGAGAAGAATACACATGCAATGACACTGCTGGATCCATGTGTTGTTCATGAAAAGAATAGACATGCAATGACACTGGTGGATCCATATGTGGTTTGTCGAAGTAACAGACATGCAATGACTCTAGCTGTGATTCATTAAAAGAACAGACATGCAATGACACTAGTGGATCCATGTGTGGTTCATGAGAAGAACATACATCCAATGACACTGGTGGATCCTTATGTGGTTCATGAAAAGAATATACATGCAATGACACTAGTGGATCCGTATGTGGTTTTTGAAAAGAATAGACATGCAATGGCACTGGGTGTGGTTCATGAAAAGAACAGACATGCAATCACACTACGGTGATCCATGCGAGGTTTGTTTAGAAGAACACACATGCAATGACTTGAGCCGTGGTTCATGAAAATAATACACATGCAATGACACTGGTGGATCCATGTGTGGTTTGTTTAGAAGAACAAACATGCAATCACACTGGGTGTGGTTCTTGAAAAGAATAGACATGCAATGACACTGGTGGATCCTTATGTGGTTTGTTTAGAAGAACACACATGCAATGCCACTGGGTGTGGTTCATGAAAAGAACAGACATGCAATGACACTGGTGGATCCTTATGTGGTTTGTTTAGAAGAACACACATGCAATGACACTGGGTGTGGTTCATGAAAAGAACAGACATGCAATGACACTAGTGGATCCTTATGTGGTTTGTTTAGAGGAACATACATGCAATGACACTAGTGGATCCTTATGTGGTTTGTGAGAAGAACAGACCTGCAATGACTCAAGCTGTGGTTCATGAGAAGAACACACATGCAATGACACTGGTGGATCCATGTGTGGTTTGTGAAAATAACAGACATGCAATCACACTGACTGTGGTTCATGAGAAGAACACACATGCAATGATACTGGTGGATCCTTATGTGGTTTGTTTAGAGGAACATACATGCAATGACATTGGGTGTGCTTCATGAAAAGAACAGTCATGCAATGACACGGGTGGATCCATATGTGGTTTGTGAAAAGAACAGACATGCAATCACACTGGGTGAATCCATGTGTGGTTCATGAGAAGAACACACATGCAATGACACTGGTGATATGTGGTTTGTGAAAAGAACAGACATGCAATGACTCTAACTATGGTTAGTGAAAAGAGCAGACATGCAATCACACAGGTGGATCCATGTGTGGTTTATGAGAAGAACACACATCCAATGAACTCTAGTGGATCTATCTTGGCATAATTTTATGTATTCCATGATGTATTGCATTATACTAGACACTTTCCATTTTTATACTACTTAGTTTTGCCCTTGGTTTTATGTGGTACTACTTAGTTTTGCCCCCTCTCTCTATCTTTCGTAGAAGCCCAAACTTGTGCTCACCTTGTCTGCTACTCCCTGATTGGTTGTCACAATTGTCACGCGGATCGTGTGCACCAACCGTTGATCCTATGCGATCCAACGATGATAGTTTCACACGTCGTGCCCTTCACAGTACAGCGTGAGACAGCACGTATGTCTCCCTCAGCGAGACTTCTATAGGAAGGAACACCATGCCGTCCATGTAAAAAGTCGTCGAGCGGTCATGTCAAGTTTAATTAAGTCTGAAAAGCCTACTACTGGTACTACAACACATGCAAAGGGCAACGGGGTCATCGAGTGCACGGTTGTCGATGGGACGCTGCAATTTATTGCCACTTGATTTTAATAAGACATATCCCATTTTTACGCAGCGCTCTCAATATCACTTCAAACTGGGCCCTACCGCTAGTAACTTCCATGAGTCAAGGGCCCCCCTCGGGTAGATCTAACGTTGCTAGAAATT
Organism: Avena insularis; assembly: GCA_023614405.1. Classification (NCBI taxonomy): domain Eukaryota; kingdom Viridiplantae; phylum Streptophyta; class Magnoliopsida; order Poales; family Poaceae; genus Avena; species Avena insularis. The sequence goes on from CM042694.1 coordinate 383,898,192, forward strand.
GGTTCCGCGCCACTTGCATGTAGTGGAATCAAGGTCTGCCATGAGCGTGTTTTCAATGCAGCTCTAAAGTGGAGATCGTGGCTGTTTCAAAAAAAAGGGAACCCAAAAAAAAGGGTGGAGATCGTGGTAGCCCTCGCCCCTACCCACCACACGTGTCCACTCGAGGACTACGAACGGTCAGTTGTTTATAACCCCCCTCCACCTTCTTCTTCCATGAGCTCGTGTCATTTTCCCCTAGTCTGTCTAGTCCCAAGACCCCAATCTACACCTACTGTGCGTGCCGAAGCTCCCTCACTTGCACTACCTCCTTCCCTTGGTGCGCCATGAAGCGTACGCGTGAAGATGAGCCGGAGGTGAAGCCAGTTGAAGGCGTAGCAGCAGATGGCTCGGTCGTTGCCAAGCAGGCGGAGGCGTCTTCTCCGGGCACGAACACCGCTTGTCGCCGCACCGTCGAGGGTGCAAGCTCATCTGTCCAGCCAGTAGCCATCGCTGCCGAGCAGTAGGTGGTAGCCTTCTCCGCCGAGCAGCAGGTAGTAGCCGTCGCCGCTGAGCAGCAGGTGGCCGACAATATCGTGGTGCCAGCGTCAGATCTAGATGGGGGTAGGCGGCAGGCGGAGGCAATCCGGTGCTCTACATCAACGACCCCATCACCGTACAAGAAATCTTAGACGCAATCGCGGAGAATGACGAGTTCGAGGAGGAGGTCCCTGATGAGGACTCTAAGGTACTACATTGCTAGCTTCTCTAGTCACAGCCGCAATTTTTACTATTCATACATAGGATTTGCTCAATCGTTTACAAATTCTTTTGCTCTTGAAGTAGGGTAGTATATATATGGTTCGATCGGTCGATTGATGCATCTGCCAGCTAGTCACAAAACCCCAATCTGCTCATGTGCCATCTAGTTGAGTTTGCTAGTTGAGTGTTGATTTCGATACACAGCAGGCCTATAACATTACATTTCTATTCCTTACTGAGCCCAATGATTCAATTTTGCCCCAAAGTAGTGCAAGGGCATCTGATGGTGTCGTTTTCTTAGGGATGGTTAGTGAACCTCAGGCAGCAATGCACATAAACAATATAGGTTGTGATGTTGGTATTTTGGTTCTCCGACTCCATTGCTGAAAAAAATGAGGCCCTAATTTTTTTCTCATATGGAACCTATATCTATAATCTTTGTATTGTTTCTGATCTATGAATACAATGTATGATTCATATGTATATCCCTGAATATTGTTTTGTATGATTACATTTCAATTTCTTATTGTGGCCAATGATTCAAATTTGCCCTAAAGAGAGGCAGACACATTGCTGTCAGATTTTTTCAGGGATGAGTGAGCGAACCTGGGACCATGTACAAGATCAATATAAGCTGTGCAATTGTTACTTGGTTCGCTTACGCCATCTCTGTAGAAACTTATGTGGCTGCAATCTTTATTCTACATTCATAGAACTATGCTATTTGAATTATCTATTCCATGCATTCATAGTATATAAGAATTACATTTTAGTTTGTCACCACGGCCGATGATTGAAATTTGCCCCAAAAGAGTTAAAGGGGAGACACGTATGATGGTGTCGTGTTTTAGGGATGGGTTGGTGAACCTGAGGCAGCAATGCACACAAACAATATAGGTTGTGCTGTTGGTACTTTGGTTCTCCAACTCCATCTCTAAAAAAATTTTGTGGCCCTTGATTTATTCTCATATGGAACTACATATATGATGCTTGATTTGTTTCTGATCTTTTAATGATTGGTGTGATGCATATGTATATGAATGGTTTTGATCATAAGTATTTTTAACATGTACCTGAAGATTAAGTGTTTGGTTTTTTATTTATAATTACAATATTTAGGCTTGTTTTTGTACCTAACTATGTATATCCCTGAATATTGTTTTGTACGATTATATTTCAATTTCTTATTGTGGCCAATGATTCAAAATTGCCCCAAAGAGAGGCAGACACATTGGTGTCAAATTTTTTTAGGGATGAGTTAGCGAACCTGGGGTTATGTACAAGATCAATATAAGCTGCGCAAGTGTTACTTGGTTCGCTTACGCCATCCCTGTAGAAACTTATGAGGCCGCAATCTTTATTCTACATTCATAGAACTATGATATTCAAATTATCTATTCCATGCATTCATAGTGTATAAGAATTACATTTTAGTTTGTCACCGCGGCTGATGATTAAATTTGCCCCAAAAGAGTTCATGGGGAGATACGTATGATGGTGTCGTGTTTTTGGGATGGGTTGGTGAACCTGAGGCAGCAATGCACACAAACAATATAGGTTGTGATGTTAGTACTTTGGTTCGCCAACTCTATCTTTGAAACAAATTATGAGGCCCTAGATTTATTCTCGTATGGAACTACATATATGATCCTTGAATTTTTTCTGATCTTTTAATGATTGGTATGATGCATATTATATGAATGGTTTTGATCATAAGTATTTTTAACATGTACCTGAAGATTAATTGCTTGGTTTTTTATTTATAATTACAATATTTAGGATTGTTTTTGTACCTGACTATGTATATCCTTGAATAATATTTTGTACGATTACATTTCAATTTCTTATTGTGGCCAATGATTCAAATTTGTCCCAAAAGAGAGGTAAACACATTGGTGTCAGATTTTTTCAGGGATGAGTTAGTGAACCTGGGGCGATGTACAACAACATTACAGGTTGTGCAATTGTTACTTGGTTCACTGACTCCATCCCTGAAGAAATTTACGAGGCTCCTCTATTTATCCTACATTCACTCTGATGCAATTATTTGTCATTTTGTTGAGATGAAATGATATATGAACCGATCAAACTATTGCTGAGATGCTTTATCTTTGATATACACGGATATAATTTCTTACATATACATGTTGTCAATTCTTGAGTTGTAATACAATTCAATCATATGTATAAGTTCTAAGTTATGTTCTTAAAAATCAACAGGACGATGATGATGAAGTGGACGGTAGCAAGGTATCTAGGGACAACAAGATATGCTACGTGCTGAGGCGGTTACGGTGTGGGCTAATCCGTTTCCACCGTAGGGGGAGACTGTTTTGCCCATTCTGTGGCAGAGCAATCAACGTGGACCTCAACAACATGATCCAGCACACGGAGGGCGTTGGCAGAGGCGGAGGCAGAAGCCATAGGACGATTACCTTGGCGCGACACGCAGCCTACGGCAAATTCCTTCGGGAATATGTCAGGACTAGCCTGTATCCCATCGACTAGGCTGTCGCTGTCTCCTGCTGATAAACCCCTGCCTTGCTAGGCGTCTCCGTGTCCCAGCCTCCTGCTGTCGCCCCTGCTATTATTTTGTTTTAGTTAATTATTACCTGTGTGCGGCATGTAAGACAATATATCCGTGGTGTCTCTGGTGAACCTTCTATATTAATCTACTCCTTTATATGGAGTGTCTTAAAATATCTAGTGTTCAATTATATTACTGATCATGCTCATGCACACTACAAAATATTTCTAGTGCTCGATTATATTATAATTGTCAAGGAATACATCAACAAGTTAAATTGGTCGAAATTTTGTATTGAAGTAACTAAATGATATCACATCGGCGGTGGACGTTGACAGAAAACATTGGCATTAGCCGAAGACCTTGGAGCGGCACACAGTCTTTAGCAAATTCCTTGCAGGTTCAACAAGGGGTTGCCGCCGCCCAGCTCTGAATTCGCTTACAGGTCCAACATGACAGAACTTGAGCTACCACAGAGACCTCGGCAGAGGTGGCGGAATTGGTGTGGGTGCAACCACGGTGACCGTGAGCTCGGATTCTAGAGGAGGAAAACAGAACCGAGCATGGTCGACACGGTGACATATCTCACCAGGAACGAATTCTCGTCCCCGCACCGTGCCATGGGTGCGTCCATGGTGAGGGCGAGTTCCGACTCGGGATGGGGAGGAGAGCGGGGCCGAGCAGGTTCGTCACGTCCTAGCTCTAGGCCATGGCCGTGATCACAGATTGCCACTCCAGGGAAGAAGAAGACGCATAATAGATGCAGGCGCCAATGCTACAAGCCTACAGGGAGGAGAGCTGGGCCGAGCAGGTTCGTCCATGTCCCAGCTCCGCGCCATGGCTGCGACCCCCCACAGATTGCCGCTCCGGGTAAGAAGAAGACGCATAATGGATGCTGGCGCCAACGCTGCAATCCTAATTGACACCTAAGCGACGGGAGCGACATAACAGCGATAACTGACAGGGGAGGCAACTTGACGGCCATTAGCCTAATTTTTTGTATTCAAATGTAAAGTTGAATTCGTGCTAAAAAAGACCCTCTGAGTATTTGGCACACCAACTGTAGTCATCCCGGCTGATTTCAGAGAACTTGGGTACCGCGTTGCCTGGCCGACCCAACTTTCGAGCCGCAAAATGATATTCTCATATTTAACACCATAGAGTGACTTATCAAGTTTGTAGACATGGTTCGGAAAGTTAGGATCCTCAAATCCTGGGGGTTGCTTTACATATACCAACTCATGTAGAGGACCATTAATAAAAGCACTCTTAACGTCCATTTGTTGTAATTTAAAATTATTATGAGCAGCATAAGCAAGAAGGATATGGATGGACTCAAGATGAGCCACTAGAGCATAAGTCTTGCCGAAGTCGATGCCCTCAACTTGGGAATAGCCTTGTGCCACTAGTATTGCCTTGTTCCTTACAACAATGCCATTTTCATCTTGCTTATTTTTAAAGATCCACTTTGTGCCGATAACATTGCGGCAATCCTTGGGCTTCTCTACTAATTTCCAGACCTTGTTGCGTTCAAAGTTATTCAACTCTTCATGCATAGCAACAACCCAGTCCGGATCTTCAAGGGCTTCAAACACTTTCTTGGGTTCCACCATGGATATGTGAGCTTGCTGCTCACCAAAGCTTGCTAGCTCCCTCCTTCGTCTGAGATCACCTAGAACTTTTCTAGAGTGTGACCCCTTTATTCAATATTCCTATCTGCACGAGCTTTGCGACGAAGTTCAATCAGTTTGTTGTCTCTTGGAGGAATAATGTAACACCTCAAAAATATTAAACAAGCTTATCAAGATCTAATCACCCAAGTTTAAGGTTAACAAAAACTTTTATTATTAAACTTGATATGAATGCTTGTCTAAATTCCATTGTTGCATGAATACCTGAAATTGCCATGTTTGAGTGCTACCAATGCTAAGTATTAGTTTAAAAAGGATTACTACATCATCTAGATCATTTACAAGCAAATATCAAATAAAAGAAAAATCAAGAATAAGGCATATGAACCTATGGTCACTTTTGCCATTATTAACCACTAGACCACTTTAGGTGTCTCTAGTAAAAGATTTTCAACGGAAACCATTCCAATTCTTTTCACCCCTTGCTAGACCAAGTAAAAGTGAATACAAGCAAACTTTACAAAATGGAAGAAACTATTTTCAAATCTATTTAAGAGGCATTGCAAAATTGAATCAAGTTCATATGCCTAGATCATCACTTTTCAAAAACCATTCAAACCACTCCCACCTCACAAATCCCAGCAACCATAGACTACTAAGCAAGTACTCAGATCACTCACCAAAAATCTTTCAAAAATTCAAAAGATGAGTTCATGCGGCCATTTGGTCGAGCACCTGGCAGACACAGTACAATCTCAACCACTATACACTGTTTTCATCTATCAATTGCTCACAAATTGTACTGCAATCAACTCCATATCTTGCCCATGATCATTCCTAGTCCTTGGCCGTGCAGACGAGGAGCTCATCTCCACTGTTGCACCAGTGGCATGCCCGTACCGAGCCAGCCATGCTTGTCGAGCACGAACCAGTCGCTGCATGCCATGCTGCCCTCACCCACGATGTCTAGCGAGTAGCCCTGACCTCACCGCCACCCCCTGTCCACCCCTTGACCAAGGGCGAGGAGAGGAGGAGATAGGACAACCACACCCATTTAAGCCTCTGCCATGCTGAGCGCATGACGGAACGCCGCAGCCCCCTCGCACGCACACGCCGCGCCTCGCTCTCTCCGCTCGTACCCGCAGTCGCCGTGGCACCAGTGACCTCCCAGACATGATCATTCACCGCCACGCGCCCCGTGACCACCGTACCAAGTGACGAATACCCGCGTACCCGAACAGAGCGCCGACGTCGCCCGACCAACCAAGACCGCTCCTTGTCATGCTGTCATGAACGTGACAATCGCCGTAGTACCCCGCATCGACCCATGCCCTCCGCCATGCTTAGCTCTACCTATAGCAACATCGCCGGAGGAGCCTGACCATGCCGCCTGATAACCCACAAGTATAGGGGATCACGTGTAGCCTTTTCGATAAGTAAGAGTGTCGAACCCATCAAGGAGCTAAAGGTAGGATAAATGTTCTCTCAAGTTCTATCAACCACTGATACAACTATACGCACACTAAAAGTTTGCATTATCTAGGAAATAAAACTAGAGCAACAATATGAGTAATAGAGATAGCTTTGCATGATAATAAATAACAAGAAAGTAAAGCTAGTTGCTGCAGCAATAATATACACTAAACTAACAGAAACATGAGTGTGGAATAGTGGTGGTAATTGTGGTGGCTTTGTCCAAGTTTAAATAGCGAATAGATCAGGTTCATTGTCTTCGATGTAGTTTTCTATGTGGGAGAGGCTAAATATACATGCGCTTCACTACTTAGAATTACATGTACTATATGATTGGATTGTTAGCAAACATCCGTAAGTACTAATCAATGCATTAAGGTTTTCCCAACCATAGCCTTAAGTTTAATGGTCCTCTTACTCCCATACATGCAACGTTCTGGTTCGCGTCCTTAGGTTTCTGTCACTCCGGCAGAACTCCCGCTTCCTTTTACACATACTACAAACCCTATGATGTTTAATCCATGCGCACACAAATATAATGGACACCAAAGGAGTGTCCCATATCAACATACAACTCTAATGAACCAAAGACATTCAACCATTCAATCTAAGAACAAAGAAACTACGCAAACATCACATAGATCACAGGATTATAACTTATAGCATCAAACACCATGTTTACATAGGACGATACAGAGGTGTGTGGGAGGATGAACCACTTCATACTAGGAGGATTGGGTGATGGACATGGCGGTGAAGATGGTGAAGAGGGCGGTGGCGACGCCGGCGGCACGGAGGACTCCTTCCGTGCCGCCGGTATCATTGGGGAGCACCGCCCCTTAGCCCCCTTACTTCATGGCTTCTTGGGAGCCCTCCCCCATGGAGATGGGATCCATGGGGAGGCAAAAACATGGGTTTGGTGGATGCAAATTCGTGGGTGGAGATGCCCTGGGTGAATTAGGTTTCCTCCCTTTATATAGCTTCTCGGATTCCCGTCATCCCATCTTGGGCTGCAGTAAATCGGGCCTAAAAGGCTCGTCCGGACTCGGAATCACCAGAACGTTTGTCGCGAAATTTCCAACAACTTTGTAGTTGAAGAGTTTTCGGTTTGACGCCATCCTCGACCCGAAACGTGACCATCTTCAAAAAGAGTTCTGAGACAGATTTCTGGAAAAATCCCAATTTGACTCCAACAAGGTTTCCACTTGTATTCTTATAATTCCTACACATCAAAGTGTAAAACAAGAACATTGTGCACTTTTGCTACTATTAGTAGGTTAGTCCAAATAAATCATAAACTTTATACAAAAAGGAGTATCAAAAGCATATTATTAGCATAAAACCATCAAAAATTATAGATACGTTATGGACGTATCAACATCCCCAAGCTTAGTTCCTGCTCGTCCTCGAGTAGGTAAATGATCAAAACAATATAATTTTTGAGGTGACATGCAGACAACACAATCTTGATCATCATTATTATAAAAGAATTGATAGTTGGGATTAAGGTACTCTAAACATAAATCATGAAAGATAGAGTTCTAACAATAAGACATAGCAACTATGTTGTAACATGAAAAGGCACAAACAAAAGATTCATGAATAACAATGCTTTGCAAGACGTTTGTTTGTTTCACATAAAGAAAGCATAATGAGAATGGTACTCAGCTTGTCCCTCATAGAGTAGCAAAACATGAATGCATAGGACACCTTCAAAATTCATAAGGGTGACTAGATACAAATAGTTTAAGAACAAGCAATGTCACAGTTATGCATCAATCAAGAAGTCTTTGGACAATGCACATTAAACTAAGAATGACCACTATGCTCTATTAATAGGTGCATAAAGATAGAAGATGGAGACTCAACATAAAAGTAAAAGAAAGTCTTTCTTAGAAGGAAGCAGTGATTCAAGTCTCATAAAGAGCTTCCAAAAATTATGGTACTTATTAGCTTTCAGCTCTCATTGCCCCTATCATAAGCATATTTAGGTGATTAAGGTTAAAGTGACACAACTAAGAGGATATGCTTGACAAGTTATAAGTTGAAATCTCATGCCCCTTACTTATGAGTACCGAACCTCATGCTACTCAACTTCAGTCACAAGTAAGCTCTTGTCATTGTAATTACATATGTATCATAGAGAACCGCCAACAGGGTACCCCTTGCACATGATACCGGAGCTATGCCATAATCAAATTGACAAGGCAAGCACACAATGAGCATCTCAGTGATATTTTTATTTGCTATTTGCATAGGTTTTTATTGAGGATGCTTCATAGAGTGCTCATTATGGTTATGCTGCAAGTTTCCACCATGATTAGGCATGGCTTAGGCTAGCGGCCCATGCGTTTCTCTAACACACATACAAACTCCATGATCTTACAAGTTCCCCTTTTATTTCACACCATCGGGATCCATAAGCAAAATAATCATGATATCAACGGAATATAAGTGCAATGTTGAAAGAATTCCCCATGATACATGGTTCTTCTAACTTCAACTTATAAAGCGCAAGAATATACGCAACAAAGATGGACACAATGGTTCAAGTTTATTAAGTGCAAGAAAATAAAGTGTGGCATCAAGTTCGTGAGAGCTTTAATCACTAATTTTCACATAACAAGTTTAATTCGGAAGGTAGATAAAAGCATGAATATACTTGGAATAGCAAATGCTAATAGGTAGGTATGGTGGACTCTTTGCGATAACTTGGTTTTATTTAGAGTTGGATGCATGAGTGGAACTCATACTTGGTTATGAGGCTAGCAAAAGACTAGGAGCGACCAACTAAAAGAGAAATAATGGCCATAATCATGCAAAGTGACAAAACATCATTAATTAAAGCATAAAGTGATATTACAAGTCTAAAACTAAAGGATCATAAAGGCTATGGTGACTTGGGATAGAAATAACATGGTGTGAGCATGCGCCAAGTCAACCCAAATAAAGCATCAAAGGAGAATACCACAATACTATGCTTTAATATGATAAAACAACGCATGATTCTTTCAAGGCACATAAAGAAATATCAATGGTTTATAACATGTCATGCTGCAGCAAAAATAACTAAGCATAAAGCCAAAACAATATCAAGTATGACATGATAAAGCATAGGCCACCGTAAAAAACGAGCTCCTTTTACCACTTAAGCATGAACTTTTCCTACTCTTTTCCAATCAAAACCACACTTATTTGAAAACTAATGTATGAAAGAGGGGGTCCAACCAATTTATTCAAGAAAACTAAGAAAACCAAGCAAACGAAAACGAAAACAAAGACACTCCAAGAACAATACAACTGTGCATGAAACAATAAAAATGAAGTGTTTGGAAGAAACCTGAGATTTTTATTGATGAAGAAGGGGATGCCTTGGGAATCCCCAAGCTTTGACACTTGTACTTCTGAGATATTTCTTGGGGTGACACGGGGTGGCATCCCCAAGCTTGAGCTTTAGTCTATTCTTCATCTTATTACATCATTCTTTCCCTTCACTAGAAATTTTTCCTTCATACAAAACTTCACACAATCTTCAGTAGCAACATTAGTGTACTCAAGATAATAAGTCTTTTGGTTCAGTTCCAACACAAGTAAAACTTTCATTAAAACACAAGTAAAAGGAATCAATAAGAAGAAAATGCAAATAAAGGCAGAAATTTGTCAAAACAGACTAGCAGGTAAAAAATGATTTTTTCGAAGACCTTCTGTTGCTCAAATAGAAAAGTGTTGAACTAACGAAAGTTGGATAACAACCTGGGGAATAAGCACAAAAAATTACAGCTCAAACCGACGTACGGAGATTTTACACGAATTTTTAAAGCAAAGTACAAAAATCTGTTTTGGGACAACAACTTTTCCAAGCATTACTTCTCTCTCATTAGAGGTTACTCTTGGCACAAAAAGAAAATAAAAAGGATAAGGAGAGGTTATTACTGAAGCAATAACTTCCAAGACTCAACTAAAACATTTTGGTTATCTCCCAAGAAGTACTTTTCTTTAACGCCTTTAAGTTAGGCATAGGAGCAAGATTCAATTATTTTTGAATGAATAAGCATTAAGATCAATACCAGAAATATCTTTCTTTTTCAAGGCTTCGTGCATTCCTACAAGTTTTTAACTGAAAAGCTTCCATGGAAAGATTTGTTTTGGTTTCATAGGCATGAAGACAAGTGTTCAAGGTTGACCCCCACTTAACCATTACTCATCTTTCCAATCACTTTCCTTTTTGAAAAGGTTTTTAAGTAACAAGTACAACTAATTTTTTTTGTAATTCGCATTCCCTATCCATACTAAGATAGAGAAGAACTTAAAACTGAAAGTAAAACCTACTTAGAGATAAAGCAAACAAGTGCACACAAGAATATTCACCCACACGCTATTGCTCCCTAACAACGGCGCCAGAAAAGGTCTTGATAACCCACAAGTATAGGGGATCATGTGTAGCCTTTTCGATAAGAGTGTCGAACCCAACGAGGAGATAAAGGTAGGATAAATGTTCTCTCAAGTTCTATCGACCACTAATAAAACTCTACGCACACTAAACGTCTGCATTATCTAGGAAATAAAACTAGAGCGACAATATGAGTAATAGAGATAGCTTTGCATGATAATAAATAACAAGAAAGTAAAGCTAGTTGCTGCAGCAATAAAATACACTAAACTAACAGAACCATGAGTGTGGAATAGTGGTGGTAATTTTGGTGTCTTTGTCCAAGTTTAAATAGCGAATAGATCGGGTTCATTGTCTTCGATGCAGTTTTCTATGTGGGAGAGGCTAAATATACATGCGCTTCACTACTTAAAATTACATGTACTATATGATTGGATTGTTCGCAAACATATTTAAGTACTAATCAATGCATTAAGGTTTCCCCAACCATAGCCTTAAGTTTAATGGTCCTCTTACTCCCATACATGCAACATTCCGGTTCGCGTCCTCAGGTTTCTGTCACTCCGGCATAACTCCCCCTTCCTTTTACACATACTACAAACCCTATGATGTTTAATCCATGTGCGCACAAATATAATGGACACCAAAGGACTGTACCATTCAATTTAAGAACAAAGAAACTACGCAAACATGACATAGATCATAAGATTATAACTTATAGCATTAAACACCATGTTTACATAGGACGGTATAGAGGTGTGTGGGAGGATGAACCACTGCATACTAGGAGGATTAGGTGATGGAGATGGCGGTGAAGATGGTGAAGAGGGCAGCGGTGGCGCCGGCGCGGGGGACTCATTCCCCGCTGCCGGTATCATGGGTGAGCACGCCCCCTTAGCCCCCTTCCTTCATGGCTTCTTGGGAGCCCTTCCCCATGGAGATGGGATCCATCAGGGAGGCAAAAATGTGGCTTTGGTAGCTGCAAATTCGTGGGTGGAGATGCCCTAGGCGAATTAGGTTTCCTCCCTTTATATAGCTTCTCGGATTCCCGTCATCCCATCTTGGGCTGCAGTAAATCGGGCCTAAAAGGCTCGCCCGGACTCGGAATCAGCTAAATTTTATGTTCAGAACATTTGTCACAAATTTCCAACAACTTTGTAGTTGAAGAGCTTTTTGTTTGATACCTTCCTCGACCCGAAACGTGACCATATTCAAAAAGAGTTTTGAGACAGATTTCGTGAAAAATCCCAATTTGACTCCAACAAGGTTTCCACTTGTATTCTTGGTAATTCCTACACATCAAAGTGTAAAACAAGAACATTGTGCTCTTTTGCAACTATTAGTAGGTTAGTCCAAATAAATCATAAACTTTATACAAAAATGAGTGTCAAAAGTATATTATTAGCATAAAACAATCAAAATATAGATACGTTATGGACGTATCACCGCCTTGCCACCGAATCTGGTGTATAAATAGAGGCCACCCTAGACCTCATTCTGCACACATTCCACTCCCCACTCACCAGGAACCTCACCGACCCTTCCCGGGAGCAAGGCGAGCACCATGACACCGGAATATGGCCAGAGTCCGCCACTGCAGTCGAGGAAGGAAGCCATCGATTGGAGCCCCCAGGAGCCGCCGCGACCACCGTTCGAACTGTCATCGACGACAAGCCTATTTGCCCCCATCGCTGATCCTAGCTGGAGCCCTGGTTAGTCCCCAGCGACCCACACCACCGCGTTAGGGTTAGAATCTCGCCGGAGCTATTCGTCGTAGACGATGAACCTCAGCCATAGGATCCTATTCTAATCGTAGGGCTAGGATTGCTAGATATCATTTCAGTTAGAATTAGTCGCTAACGTGTGGGACCGTCCTATCGGCAGCCCGCTGCACCAGCGCTGTGCAGTTGGGCCGACCCATTTAGTTTCCCACGCAGAGCCCAACAGTTTAAATAAGAATTTTGCAATTTAGTTAAAACCCTATTCTATAAATAGATTCAAAATTCAATTCAAAGAGTTATACTGATCCAAAATGCATGTTTCCAAATTTGTTGGAAAGGTATTGAAAATATCTATTCACTCCAGTTGGATTCAAACCAATTGAATTTATAGATCACCTATATTAAAAATAACAAGATAGAGACTTTTGGCTCTTTAAACATTTTTATAAAATAAACTGTAAATGCTTTTGAGTTGATTCCAACACTCAAAAATCACATTTTCCATGCTCTACTTGAATATGTAAAAGTATTTGGGTTTTACAGATATTAAACATGGACTATGATTAAAGGAATGCTATATAGGCATTTCTAGTCACTTTAATATTATTAAATAGTGATCTTAAATCTTGTAATGCATGACCATCATTTTAAATCACATTCCCAAGTATTGAAGTAGGTGGTGATGACATGTGTCAATATGATCCCCTATTTTAATTGGAGAATATTAAATCTTAAAGATATTAAATGAGTAGAAATTAATTTTATAAAATAAGAAGAATAAGAAAATGTTAATATTCCATATGATGACTGAGATGATGCTAGATCATCTATTGTGAGCCTTTCTGTGCTAAATAGAAGTAGTGAAGTGTTGTTTGGTGATTGTGTACCTTGTGTGCATTTATAGACACTAGTACCGACCCGGGGTACAACGAGGAGGAGTACTTCGAGAAAGAGGAAGAAAACTTCAACCACTGGAACCAACAAGGAAAGCTAGAACTATGCATGCTATATGTGCAAGCCTCTATACTAGATGACCTAGGCATGCTTGGTTATGCAACTTTGATTATACCATTCCCAATTTTACTCCAAGCTTTACTTTTCCTTTACTACAGTTTCTTACTTAGTTAATGAAATGTGATTAGTGGAAAATAGGGTGGAGATCATCAAGATCATAGGACTAGTCTTGGATACTTATACTTGATTAGAACCCCTCAATAGTGATACCCTCAACCTTAGTGGCTAGTGCTAAGCTAAAACTTGATTACTTTAGAGGGGAATACTTGGTAAAAATGATTATTAAAACCTTGGAATGACGATTCATTCTATTGAAATGTTTTGACATGTGTTATGATACACCATGGTTTGATGATGAATCTCTTGAGGCATGAGCCTTGACTTTAATAAAACTGACGGCTGGGTTTGGATGCGATACCATTCTAATTTTACCGTACAACCACATTACCTGAGTTGGGTAGGGCTTCAGTAGAAGTTTATATGTCTTAGTATGGGTTCCCTTGCGGAAGAGGTTGAGCTGAGGCTACCTCATGATGAATTTCCACCTATGCAGTGCCCAGGATGACAGATGGTCATGGCTAGAAGGCTAAGCTCATAGGGGAGGTGCCTATACTAGGGTTTGTAATTGAAAGGTTAGGATTGATTATCCACATACCAAGTATGATGATTTAGGGTTATCCCTGACGGACGTTTCAAATTTTGTGGTGAAAGTGTACAATGTCTGCAGAGTGTCAAACTATTCGAATAGCCGCGTGCGTGGTTATGGACAGTTGGAGTGGCCATACTGTTCCGTTGTCAGATGTTTTCAAAATGAATTGTGACTTGAAAGATGACTTTGACTTGACCACAACAGTGTTGTGGACATGAAATCTGAGTTCCCACTTAAGTAATGTAGAGAACTAAACTTAGGTCTTTACCCTTAAGGATTATGAAATAAACCTGGCTTTTTGGCAAACAAAACTAGAGCTTAAGGTTCCTTCTACCCTTTACCTTATTCTTCCTAGTGTTAGTTTGCGAGTACTTAAAGAGTACTCATGGCTTTATCCCTGGCTATTCCCATGGCCAGACTATGAGGAGGATTACCTGGAAGATGGATAGCAGGAGGTCTATGACAACTAGGATCATCTCCCATCGTCAGCATTGCCTATGATCATGAAAATGGTGCCCTACTACGTTTACTTTCCGCTGCTTTGATTGTATTAATACTGGATCATGAGATCCTTTATTTGTAAGACCTTTATTATGGTTTGTAATGGATGATGTATTGTGGTACGACTTCTGTTATGTCTCGCAAAAATGGTAATCCTGGGATTGCGATGTACGGCATAACAGGCATCTGGACTTAAAAATCCGGGTGTTGACAAGTTGGTATCAGAGCCATCCTGACCATAGGAGACCCTAGTTAGAATGGACGCCTGAAAAACCTAGCTTCAAAACAAAGAAAGTGAGTATTTACAAAAACCTATTCTCATTCATATTCTTGAGATTCTTTCCAAAAGAGATCACTCGCTACTCAAAACTCTTACAATTCTACATAAAATTTGACACACTTGATCACCTCACTAACTTCCTCATCTCAATTACTTATAGATGGAGGTCAAATATAGCAAGTTTTACCAATTGGGCAATGGAGGACAACTTATCTTTGAGAGGGATCTGGACTAGCTTTCGGAGTATCTGGGATGCCCGCACCCAGAGTTCTTTGGAGCACAACTCAACGACCAATCTGGAGGAGAGCTATAGTGGCTGATTGTTGCTGATATGTGAGGCAAAATGGAGCTACCTCTTTCTGACAAGATTCAGTTCATTGTAAGGGAGAACAACTGACTAGACGGATTAGCTAGGGCAATGCAAGAGGCTCATATACGTTTATGTGCACAAAACATCAACCAGATCATCGCCACCCGTTTTGACCACTATGGAAGACGTGACTCTACGGGTCAACCTTTGGCCATGCCGGCACATCCAGAGTTGAAGCATCACGTGGACCACATGGCCTTCACGCTGCATGAGATGCATAAAGAGTTAGACAATGCCCGTGCTTATGCCAACCAGGACCATGCCGAAGCTGCGGAAAGGAACCAAACCCTCGCCATTCTCGCCAAGGAGCGCCAGTCATTTCGTAGCCAGCGCGACAAAAAGGATCGCACCATCGCCCGTCTTCATTAGAAGATAGCCACCCTGGAGGAGACCATCCACGACCGGGAGATCCAGTTGGAGGAGAAGGATGAGGAAGGTGAAGATATCCGTGGTGATATTCACTCTTACCTCAGTGATGACAATGACTATCTAGAGGATGCTTCCATGGAGGACAACACTGATGAGGATGATGCTGACTTCATTGACGATGATGAGCCTGATCCCCCTGATGATGAGTAGTCGCACCTGAGCACTATCCTAGGTATGAGTTGTACCCTGTCCCATTGTATCGTAGCTTGTCAGAATGGTCCTTAAGACCATCTGTTTTCTAGTTGTGGTGTGTGTTTGTATTGTGTGCTTGGAATGAATAAATGAGAAGAAGTTGTTAGTTTTCAAAACCTGAGTCATACTCAAAGTTTAAAGATTTTTGAAACAAACCCATGAACCATAGAAATTTCCCTCTTGTCTCACTATCTATCTCAATCTTCAGATGACTCGCGGAAACCCCGAAGGAAGCAGTTCATCTCAGGACCCAATGCTACAGATTTTGCAAATGTTAGTTTCTGATAGTGTAGCTGGTAGAGCTGAACGTTAATCCAACTTAGCCACTCTTCAATAGATAGCCCAGGTGGCCCACAATAATCAAGGCCATGGAAACCAAGATCACCATGGATCCAAGCTCAAGAACTTCCAGAATACCAATCCCCCTATGTTTAGCAAGTCACAAGAACCCCTAGATGCCGATGATTGGTTGTAGACCATGGAAAACAATCTAGAAGTTGCAGGAGTTGATGCTAATGAGAAGGTTCTATTTGCCACCCACTATCTGTCCCGCTATGCCAGATCTTGGTGGAATAGTACCCGTACGATGAACAGAGGTCAGATGATGACTTGGGATGAATTCAAGCTCAAGTTCAGCAGGACCCATGTGCCCCAGGGTCTGATCAAGAGGATAAGGGATGAATTCAGAGAACTAAAGCAAGGCAGGATGACAGTGGTTGAGTACCGTGACAAGTTTCTGTCACTAGCTATGTATGCACCTGATGAGATCGACACCGAAGCGAATAAAAAGGAGAAATTCTTAAATGGTCTACATGATGAGATGCAGACAATGCTAGTCAATATTACATTTGATGACCTCGAAGCCTTAGTGGGTTCTGCAATCCATATGGAAGGAAAGATTAACCAATCCAGTGAGAACCACAAGCGCCGTATGATGCACCAACCAGGACCCCACCATACCCTAAAGTATCGCCCTAACCTGTCTGCAGGATATGCCCCAAGGAACAAAAGGCCCCTAATGAACCATCCGAACTACCCCAACCGTGGCGGAGGAAACACAAGGCCCGGAGGAAATCACAACAACAACCCTGGCAACTCCAATAACTTCAGCCGTGCACCGCCAAAGTCTAACAACAACAACAACAATACTGCCCCAAGGATTGGAAGCAATGATGTGCCTGTCGTAGGGAAAGACAAGTCAATGATAACTTGTTTTGAATGCGGAGTCACGGGTCACTACTCCAACGAGTGCCCCAAGAAGCTTGCCGCAGCAACCAATGTGACTGAACCTGCCCAACAACAGCGCCATATCCAGCCTGGAAAGAGATTTTCCCCAGGAAACGCGCACAACTGTACAGGCCGTATGTTTCACATGAATGCTGAAGAAGCCCAAGAAGCGCCAGACGTCGTGCTAGGTATGTTTTCTATTAACCCAGTTCTAGCAAGAGTGTTGTTTGATTCTGGAGCATCACACTCGTTTGTTACAGAAGAATTTGCATGCACTAGTAAGATTCAACCAACAAACTTGAAGCATGTCATGATAGTTCAAATACCTGGTTCAACTACCAAAGCTAGAAAAATTTGCAAGGCCGTACCTATCAGAATCCATGGGATAGATTCTTATGCCAATCTAATAGTACTTGGAACCAAAGGTTTGGAAGTAGTGCTAGGGATGGATTGGATATCAAAACATCAAGGATTGATCGACTGTGCCAAGAAAGCATAACCATGACCTGTAGCACTGGAGTATCAGTAGAGCATGTATCTGAGACATTCAAGTGCAACAAGAGTTTAGCCAAGACCACCATTGACCAGGTCAGAGTAGTCTGTGAATACCCCGATGTGTTCCCAGATGAATTGCCTGGTATGCCCCCAGATCAGGATATCGAGTTTATCATTGAACTAGTTCCTGGAACTGCACACATAGCTCAGAGACCCTATAGTATGAACCCATCTGAATTGGTGGAGCTGAAGAATCAACTTGATGATATGCTGGGAAAAGGTTTGATACAACCAAGTGCATCGCCATGGAGATCACTATTTTGTTTGTTGATAAGAAGGTTGGTGCCAACTGTTTATGTACGGATTATCGGAAGTTGAATGACGTCACCATCAAGAACAAGTACCCCTGCCAAAGATAGAAGATTTGTTTGATCAACTGACTGGTGCCAGAGTGTTTTCTAAGATTGATCTTAGAACTGGTTATCATCAATTGAAAATCCGTGCGACGGATATCCCAAAGACTGCCTTCACCACCAGATATGGATTGTATGAGTACAATGTCATGTCTTTTGGATTAACCAATGCCCCCGCTTATTTCATGAACCTCATGAATAAGATTTTTATGAACTTTTTGGATAAGTTTGTCGTTGTGTTTATCGATGACATTCTGATCTACTCGAAATCAGAAGAAGACCATGAGCAACATCTAAGAACCATCCTTGAAACCCTTAGGGAGCATCAGTTGTATGCCAAGTTTAGCAAATGTGAATTCTGGTTAAAGGAAGTAGGATTCCTAGGCCATATCTTGTCGGCAGGAGGAGTTGCTGTCGATCCTGCCAAGATTAAGGATGTTGAAGAATGGAAAGCCCCAACCACTCAAACAGAAGTCCGCACATTTCTTGGATTAGCTGGATATTACCGCAAGTTCGTTGAAGGATTTTCGAGCATCGCAAGGACAATGACTCAGTTGTTGAAGAAAAGATAAGAAGTTTGAAAGGACAGACAAATGTGAAGCAAGTTTCCAAGACCTCAAGAAGAGATTGATTTTAGCCCCAATTTTAATCATGACCGATATCAAGAAGCCTTTTGATGTGTATTGTGACGCATCCAAGATTGGTCTCGGATGTGTGTTGATGCAAGAAGGCAAAGTCATATCCTATCTGTCCAGACAACTGAAGCGGCATGAGCAGAACTACCCCACCCATGACCTAGAACTGGCAGCCGTAGTTTTAGCTTTGAAGACATGGCATCATTACCTTATGGGAAATCGCTGTGAGATTTATTCGGATCACAAGAGTCTGAAGTATATTTTCACCCAGAAGAAGCTGAATATGAGGCAAAGGAGATGGATAGAATTAATCAAGGATTATGACCTTGACATTCACTATCACTCCGGCAAAGCTAATGTGGTAGCGGATGCTCTTAGTCGATTGCCGTGTAGGTTAAACATAATGATTAAGGAAGCCCAACCAAGTCTGCATGAGGAGATGGAGAATTTCAGTCTGGAGCTAGTTAGTGAAGGATTTCTAGCTGGCATAGAACTCCAACCCACTTTGATTAGTAAGATAAAAGAGGCCCAGAAAGGAAATGCCAGTATCTATGGAATCAAGCGTCGTATCGGAACAGGGAAGGTACCCAGATTCACCGAAGATGAAGAAGGAGTTCTGTGGTACAAAGGACGTATCTGTGTTCCAGCAGATTTAGAGTTGAAACAAGTCATTATGCAGGAAGCCCATGATATCCTTTATTCTATCCACCTAGGAGGAACCAAGATGTATCCGGATCTGAAGGAGAAATTTTGGTGGCACAAAATGAAGAGAGAAGTTGGAAGCTACATAGCCAAGTGTGATATCTGTCAGAGAGTCAAAGCGGAAAATCAGCGACCTGCAGGACTTTTGCAACGATTGCAGATTCCAGAATGGAAATGGGATTCTGTCGGAATGGATTTTATCACAGGTTTGCCTACCTCTAGTAGGGGAACTGACTCCATTTGGGTCATAGTAGACAGACTGTCCAAGGTAGCCCATTTCATACCCGTCAAGACTACCTACTAGAGTTCGAAGCTAGCGGAGTTGTATATCGCTAGAATAGTCAGTTTGCATGGAACCCCCAAGACCATAGTGTCGGATCGAGGAACCCAGTTTACCTCAAGATTTTGGCAGAAGGTCCAAGAAGGATTAGGAACCAAACTTAATTCCAGCATAGCTTATCACCCGCAAACCGACGGGCAAACTGAAAGAGTCAACTAGATCTTAGAAGATATGTTGAGAGCTTGTGTGTTCGAATATGGATCTAAATGGGAAGATTGTTTGCCTTTCGTGGAATTCTCATACAACAACAGTTATCAAGCCAGTTTGCAAATGGCCCCATTTGAGTTTTTGTATGGAAGAATGTGCTGTACGCTGTTGAATTGGTCGCAAGTAGGACAAAGTTAGATCTTTGAACCAGACACTCTACGAGAAGCCGAAGAGAAGGTTCACAAAGTCCGTGAGCACCTCAAGGCCACTCAATCCAGACAGAAGAGTTATGCTGACAAAAGACGTTGAGACTTGACCTTCAATGTCGGAGATTTTGTGTATCTCAAAGTGTCACCTTTAAAGGGAATGCAACATTTTCAACTGAAAGGAAAGTTACCCCCAGATATATTGGACCCTTCAAGATTTTGAATCGCCTAGGAGAAGTATCATATCAACTAGAATTGCCGGAGGAGTTGTCAGCCGTGCATAATGTGTTCCATATCTCGTTACTTCGCAATTGCCTAGAAGTTTCGGAGAAGACCGAAGTTTTCAAGAACATCGATCACCGAGCCATAGATATCAATAGGGATCTAACCTATCGTGAAGTGCCCATCCGTATTTTTGAAGAAGCATTCAGAACCACCCGAACCAGGAGTATCAAGTTTCTAAAGATCCAGTGGAGTAATCATACAGAAGAAGAAGCCACCTGGGAGCGAGAAGATTATATTAGGACCGAGTTTCCCAATCTATTTAGTTCCTAGTTTTTCCTGAATCTCGGGACGAGATTCTGTTTTAGGAGGGAAGGTTTGTAACACCTCAAAAATATTAAACAAGCTTATCAAGATCTAATCACCCAAGTTTAGGGTTAACAAAAACTTTTATTATTAAACTTGATATGAATGTTTGTGTGAATTCCATTATTGCATGAATACTTGCAATTGCCATGTTTGAGTGCTACCAATACTAAGTATTAGTTTAAAAAGGATTACTACATCATCTAGATCATTTAAAAGAAAAAACCAAATAAAATAAAAATCAAGAATAAGGCATATGACCCTGTGGTCACTTTTGCCATTATTAACCACTAGACCACTTTAGGTGTCTCTAGTAAAAGATTTTCAACAGAAACAATTCCAATTCTTTTCACCCCTTGCTAGACCAAGTAAAAGTGAATACAAGCAAACTTTACAAAATGGCAAAAACTATTTTCAAATCTATTTAAGAGGCATTGCAAATTGAATCAAGTTCATATGCCTAGATCATCACTTCTGAAAAACCATTCAAACCACTCCCACTTGACAAATCCCAACAACCATAGACTACTAAGCAAGTACTCAGATTACTCACCAAAAATCTTTCAAAAATTCAAAAGATTAGTTCATGCGGCTATTTGGTCGAGCACCTGGCAGACACAGTACAATCTCAACCATTATACACCGTTTTAATATATCAATTGCTCACAAATTGTACTGCAATCAACTCCATATCTTGCCCATGATCATTCCAAGTCCTTGGCCATGCAGAGGAGGAGCTCATCTCCATCGTTGCACCAGTGGCATGCCCGTACCGAGCCAGCCATGCCGGTCGAGCACGAACCAGTCACTGCACGCCGCGTTGCCCTCACCCACGACGTCTAGCGAGTGGCCCTGACCTCACCACCACCCCATGTAGATCCCTTGACCAACGGAGAGGAGAGGAGGAGCCAGGACAGCTGCACCCATTTAAGCCTCTGCCATGCCAAGCGCACGACGGAGCGCCGCAGCCGCCTCGCACGCACATGCCGTGCCTCGCTCTCTCTACTTGTGCCCGCAGTCGCCGTGGCACCAGTGACCTCCCAGACATGATCGTTCACCGCCGCGCGCACCGTGACCACCGTACCAAGTGACGAGTACCCGCGTACCCGAACAGAGCACCGACATCACCCGATCAACCGAGACCGCCCCTTGCCGTGCCATCACGCGCATGATGATCGCTGTAGTACCCCGCATCGACCCATGCCCTCCGCCATGCTTAGCTTGACCTGTAGCAACATCGCCGGAGGAGCCTGACCATGTCGCCCTGCCACAGACACTGGTGTATAAATAGAGGCCACCCCAGACCTCATTCTGCACACATTCCATTCCCCACTCATGCAGGAACCTTACCGACCCTTCCCCGGAGCAAGGCGAGCACCACGACGCCGGAATTTGGCCGGAGTTCGCCGCTGCAGTCGAGGAAGGAATCCATCGATTGGAGCAACCTAGTAGCCACCGCGACCACCATTCGACCGTCGTCGATGATAAGCCTGTTTGCCCCCATCACCGACCCTAGATGGAGCCCTGGTGAGTCCCCAGCGACCCACACCGCTGTGTTAGGGTTAGAATCTCACAAGAGTTGTTCGTCGTAGACGATGAACCTCATCCGTAGGATCCTGTTCTAATCGTAGGGCTAGGATTATTAGATACAGTTTTGGTTGGAATTAGTCACTGATGCGTGGGACCGTACTATCAGCAGCCTGCTGCACCAGCGCTGTGAAGTTGGGCCGGCCCATTTAGTTTCCCGCGCAGAGCCCAGCAGTTTAAATAAGAATTTTGCAATTTAGTTAAAACCCTATTCTATAAGTAGATTCAAAATTCAATTCAAAGAGTTGTACTGGTCCAAAATGCATGATTACAAATTTGTTGGAAAGGTATTGAAAATATCTATTCACTCCCGTTGGATACAAACCAATTAAATTTATAGATCACCTACACTAAAATTAACAAGACAGATACTTTTGCCACTTCAAATTTTTTTATAGAATAAACTGTAAATGCTTTTGAGTTGATTCTAACTCTCAAAAATCACAATTTCCATGCTCTACTTGAATATGTAAAAGGATTTGGGTTTTATAGATATTAAACATGGACTATTATTAAAGGAATGTTACATAGGCATTTCTAGTCACTTTAATATTATTAAATAGTGATCTTAAATCTTGTAACGCATGACCATCATTTTAAATCACATTCCCAAGTATTGAAGTAGGTGGTGATGACATGTTTCAATATGATCCCCTATTTTAATTGGAGAATATTAAATCTTAAAGATATTAAATGAGTAGAAATTACTTTTCTAAAATAATAAGAATACGAAAATGTTAATATTCCATATGATGATTGAGATGATGCTAGATCATCTATTGTGAGCCTTTGTGTGCTAAATAGAAGTAGTGAAGTGTTGTTTGGTGATTGTGTACCTTGTGTGAATTTATAGACGCTAGTATCTACCCAGGGTACAACGAGGAGGAGTACTTCGAGGAAGAGGAAGAAAACTTCAACGACTGCAACCAAAAAGGCAATCTAGAACTATGCATGCTATATGTGCAAGCCCCTATAAGAGAAGCCCTAGGCATGCTTGGTTATGCAACTTTGATGATACCATTCCCAATTTTACTCCAAGCTTTACTTTTCCTTTACTACAATTTCTTACTTACTTAATGAAATGTGATTAGTGGAAAATAGGGTGGAGATCATCAAGATCATAGGAATAGCCTTGGATACTTATACTTGATTAGCACGCCTCAATAGTGATACCCTCAACCTTAGTGGCTAGTGCTAAGCTAAAATTTGATTACTTTAGAGGGGAATACTTGGTAAAAATGATTATGAAAACCTTGGAATGATGATTCATTCTATTGAAATGTTTTGACATGTGTTATTATACACCATGGTTTGATGATGAAACTCTTGAGGCATGAGCCTTGACTTTAATAAAACTGATGTTGGGTTCGGATGTGATACCATTCCAATTTTACCGTACAACCACATTACCTGAGTTGGGTAGGGCTTGGCTGGAAGTTTATATGTTTTACTATGGGTTCCCTTGCGGAAGAGGTTGAGCTGAGGCTACCTCATGATGAATGTCCACCTATGTAGTGCCCAGGATGATAGATGGTCATGGCTGGGAGGCCAAGCTCATAGGGGAGGTGCCTATACTAGGGTGTGTAATTGAAAGGTTAGGATTGATTATCCGCATACCAAGTATGATGATTCACGGTTATCCCTGATAGATGTATCGAATTTTGTGGTGAAAGTGTACAATCTGTTCAGAGTGTCAAACTATCGAATAGCCGTGTCCGCGGTTATGGACAGTTGGAGTGGCCATACTGTTCCGTTGACATATGTTTTCAAAATGAATTGTGACTTGAAAGATGACTTTGACTTGACCACAATAGTGTTGTGGACATGAAATCTGAGTTCCCACTTAAGTAATGTAGAGAACTAAACTTAGGTCTTTACCCTTAAGGCTTATGAAATAAACCTGGATTTTTGGCAAACAAAACTAGAGCTTAAGGTTCCGTCGACCCTTTACCTTATTCTTGCTAGTGTTAGTTTGCGAGTACTTAAAGAGTACTCATGGCTTTGTCCCTGGCTATTCCCATGGCCAGACTATGAGGAGGATTACCCGGAAGATGGACAACAGGAGGTCTATGACAACTAGGATCATCCCCCATCGTTAGCATTTCCTGTGATCATGAAGATGGAGCCCTATTATGTTTACTTTCCACTTCTTTGATTGCATTAAGACTAGATCATGAGATCCTTTATTTGTAAGACCTTTATTATGGTTTGTAATGGATGATGTACTGTGGTATGACTTCTGTTATGTCTCGCAAAAATGGTAATCCTGGGATTGCGATGTACGGCATAACAGGCATCTAGATTTAATAATACAGGTGTTGACAAATAACTTCATCATTTGAGTCTTTGTTGGAATCATTAGCTTGGACTTGATCTCCTACTTGATCAGCAGGAATAGGAGATGATGAATCTTGCCCTTGATGTTGATCAACAGCCCTAACAGGAGGCTCTTGCTATTCAGGATTTTCAGGGCCGTATAATCCGGCCGAGGGTGTGGCCGGATAATCTAGCCGAGGGTGTGGCCGGATAATCCGGCCTGGGAGAAGTTGATGCACCTTCAATGTCTTGAATGGTTCTAGCTCAAACTGGAGAGAGGGGCCGTATAATCTGGGATCAGCAGGAAAATCTAGCTTGGGACTTGCAACAGGTTCTTCAACATTATGTTCACTTATGCCAGTTGAGGAGAGTTGGCCGGATAATCCGGTGTCCACCAGATAATCTGGCCTGGAGCTTTCTGGAGCAGTTGCTTAATGATCTTCAGCAGTTTGTGGGATTGGTGTAGAGGTTTCTCTAACAGTTGGAGCATGTTGAGCTTGTGTCGATGAGGGCTCTACTTGAGTAGAGCACTGTCCTTCCTGATCCGCCACAAGGGGTTCCTCAGTGGGGCGGAAAAATCCCACGCCTTATGGCATCTTGGGGTATTTCAACATTTGCATCACAAACATCAACTTGCCCCGCACGGGAGCCATCATTTTCCTCGAACACCACACTACAAGATTCTACAACAGTTCCGGAGAGCTTATTGTAGACTCTATAAGTGTGGGATTCGGCACCATAACCAACAAAAATGCCTTCTAAAGCCTTAGACTCGAATTTAGATAAACGAACTCCTCTGATGAGAAAGAAACACTTACAACCAAAACCCAGAAGTAGGAGATGTTTGGCTTGTTGCTGATAAGTATTTCATAAGGTGACTTGTCCAAGATTTTGCGGAGGTAGACCGGTTGGATGAGTTGCATGCGGTAGAAATTGCTTCAGCCTAGAAATAATATGGTGACTTGAACTCAGCTAACATTGATCTTGCCATATCCATTAAAGTATGATTCTTCCTCTGGGCTACACCATTTTGTTGAGGGGTGTACACAGCGGAATATTGGTGTCTTATCCCCTCTTCACTTAGAAATTCATTTAAAGTGTAGTTCTTCAACTCGAAGCCGTTATCACTTCTAATTGCCAATATAGAGACATTGTGTTGACGTTGAACCTCGTTGCCAAAATTGATGACCGTTTGTTGAGTCTCGCTCTTCAACTTGAAGAAATAGACCCATGTGTATCTTGAGTAATCATCAACAATCACGAGGCAATATTTCTTCCCACCGAGGGTTGCATGAGATGGAGGACCAAAGATATCCACATGAAGGAGCTCCAAAATCCTCGTTGATGAAATAATGGTCTTCCATCGATGGGAGAGTCATGCATTTTTCCTTCAACACAAGCCCTGCAAAAAAGATCTTTGGCAAAGGAAACATTTTCTTTTAGTCCAAGGATGTGGCCACCCTTGTGAAGACTTTGCAAAGTTCTCATATTGATGTGGGCTAGTCGGTGATTCCAAAGCTAACCCGCATCAGCCTTTCCAAAAAGACACATCGGGCTTGTAGTGGTTTTCCCCGATAAGTCCACCACATACAGGTCATTCTCGACATATCCCACGAAAGAAACCTTTAGAGACTTGCTCCACAAGAGTACCACTAAATCACCATCAAGGAAAATTATGAAGCCCATCTTACCAAGGGCACGAACTGAAAGTAAATTGTAACCGAGGGTCTCAACAAGCATGACGTCCACGAGAGAGATATCGTGATCAACCACAACCTTGCCAAGACCCAATACCACAGATTTTGACTTGTCACCATAGGAGACGGTTATGTGATCATGATTTGGCTGCATCTCCGAGATGATCTCCTTGCTTCCGGTCATATGACTAGTGCACCCGCTATCGAGCACCCATTTGGACCCACCGGAAGCATAGCCCTGCAAGAAAGTTACTTCTTGGTTTTAGGTACCCATTTTCAATGGGTCTTCTCATGTTAGTGACAAGGGTCTTGGGAACCCAAATAGACCAATATATGTAACTATCAAATGGACCTACATAGCTAGCATATACATCACCATAATAATCACAAAATAATTCATAATTTGGATTATTAGCCCCTGCAAAACCAACATAGTTAGTCTTATCATTAGTTCTGGTGCTTGTCTTTGGCTGAGCAGTTTTGCTCTTCTTCTTCGTCTTCTTCTTCTTCTTCTTCTTTGTCTTGGAAACATAACCAAGACCTTATTTCCATCGTTTGTCCTTTGCTTGCTAAGAATCTCATCTAGGACTTCTTTACTTTAGGTTGAGATCCCTTTACAAGTTCTTCCTTTAATCTTGCATCTTCTTAAATAATACCTTCATGTCCACACGTTGGTGTGGATGTTCTAGGCATATTATACTTTTCCAATTGAGTTTGGAGCTGATCACGAGACTCATTTAGAGTAGAATATTCACTCTCCAATGCCTTGTAGGCAATGCCAAGTTTCTCAAACTTCTCTAAGAGTCTAGCATGAGCAGCCTCAAAATCAATCTTCTCCTTCTTTAGTTTCTTTACCTTAGAAAGAGCATTGTCACATTCTTTTATGAGCTGGGCAACCATTTCTTCGTAGGACTCCTCAATTGACTCAAGTTTCTCCTCTAAAGAGACTTGAGTTTCCTCTTCTTCCTCTAGAGCGATCTTCAAAGAGGCTATCTCCAAAGCATCTTATCTTTCAATTCTCCCCTTCTCTTTGAGGAGTTCTTCGGAGTGAGCAAGTTGACTCATAAGAGCATCAAAATGAAGTTTGTGCTCACCTTGGAAGTTAGTAAAGAAATTGTCCAAAGCAATAACCTCTTCTTTTATCTTAAGACTTGTATGATCATCCATATTAACATCCATAGTAGTCTTAGGAAATGAGGAGATGGAGGATGATACCTCGGACCCTCTTGCCATAAGGAAAGTGACATTGTTGTTGATGAAATTTTCATTTGGAGAGTCGAAGAGAGATGTAGGGCTTGATGTGGTGGCTATAGCAGCCACCTCCCGAGAGTTATCTTCATCTTCTGCATGTTCACTTGCAGAAGAATATTCCTCTTAAGCTACCAAGACAATCTTAGGCTGCTTCTTTTAAGGGCCATTCTTCTTGATAAATGGTTTCTTTCGAGGTGCCTTGGATTTTTCTTTGAGGATGAGCCTGCCTCCATTGTCTTCTCTACTTTGATAAGGACATTCAGCCACAAATGGCAACTGATCTCCACAATTGTAGCACGTCCTCAGTTTTGGGCCATTCACTCTTCTTCCCTTGACCCATTCTTGTGCTCGAGTTCAGGCTTGGCCTTGGCTGGGTCCTTCCAAAAGTTCCTTGCATAGAAAGCCATGTACTCACCATGAGCACGCTTAACCTCCTCGAGACAGCCCATGGAGACAACATCGTATCCTCTTTCATCCTCATCCTGTTCAACAACATTTTCCTTTAGAGCTACATTGACTCCCTTTTGCATTCTAATGGCCCGAGCACGGGCATCTTCGGCGTTCTTAGCAGCAACCTTGAATGACGCCATTTCTTGCATGACTTCATTGGAAGTCATTTGATGGTAGTTGTGTCTACCTTGCAAACTCTTCAAGTCCATTGGCTCAAATGGCATGAGAGCACTCACGTATTTCCTTTTGATCCAAGCATCATCAATGTGAGTGGCTCCATGCTTTCTAAATGTTGTTGCAATGCCCTTGAGCCTTCTATACATGTCTTCATGGTCCTCACCATCCAACATGTAAAATCCTTCATCTTCATTGCTAAGAGAATCATACCTATTTCTTCTCATGCTTTCATTTCCAATGAATATGTTGGTGAGAGCATCCCAAGATTCTTTGGCGGTGTTGAAGTTCTCAATATGTGGCATGTCCTTGGGACCCACTCCGAGATGAATCATGTGAAGAGCCATTGCATTTAGTTGACTATCCACAACTTATCTTCTAGTAAAGTTAGTGGGATCTCCAACATGAAGACCATCTTCAATGATCCTCCAAAGCTCAATTGATGAACTGCACACATGAGATTTCATTAAGAATTGCCATTGATTAAATGAGGATGCAGTAAGCTTGGGTGGATCACCCTATATGAGGATGAAGGATAGGTGGGTCAGGAGAATATAAGTGAGAGACCTCACTGTAATCTTCCTTACCGCTTCCCTTCTTGGAAGCGGATCCATTATTTTTCTCACCCACCATCTTATCTTCCTTAGATTCGGCATGAGCCTTATCCTTAGATAGAGGAGTGGTGGCCTTAGAGGAAGATGGAGGTGGGGATGTAGATGAGGTGAGACGAGCAATCATTTGCTGTATCTCTTCCATCTTGGTCTCAAAGGATTTCAACAAGGTTGTTTCCAATGTCTCGAGGTCATCCATTGTGGCCTTGTCCATAGCCTCACTCCTATTTTCCTTAGTTCCCATAATTCTCTTAGGTAGACTGAATAAAGAGCCAGCGCTTTGATACCAATTGAAATTGATTGTATGGGCACCTAGAGGGGGTTGAATAGGTGCTACTTCAAATTTTAATACCTTTTCAATTTTAGGCTTGACACAAAAGGTAAATTCTCTAGATATGCAACTATGTAGAATTTCCCTATAAGCAAACCTAACTACTAGCGAGTAAAGGCGAGTAAGATTGAGGAACGAGGAAACCGTAGTGGAGCACGAGGAGACACATGATTTGTTTTACCGTAGTTCCTTCCTTGTTAAGGGAAGTACATCTACGTTGGAGGGGTGGGCGGTACTAAGACCACCACGCTACAATAGGCTCACCCTGTTCTCCGATGGATCTCGCCTCCAAAGGCCTGATCCACCTTTCCACTATTGGAACCCTTCGAGGCGGGAACCAGTGCCTTTACACAACTAGCGGGGCATAACTCCATATCCGAATCGGAGGTTCATGTAAAGACAACAAGATGGCACAAGAACAATTGTTATCAATAACGAAACACAAGATCTAGATATTAACAAGATTACTAGATCGGGGATTGATACGTCCATTTTGCATCACTATTCTATATCATAATTTACTGTTATTCATTGATATATTTCATATTAAGAGATGATACTTATGTTATTTCATATGTTTTTACATGGTTGATGACTTTTGGAGCATGGACCGCTGCAATCAGGATTCTGATGGAAAAGGTGATGTTTGGAGGAAAAATTCGCGAAGATCAGAAAATCCGGGAAAATACATGGAAAATCCTATTTTTCTAGAAGACGAAGGAAGCCGGAAGGGGAAGCGGAGATGGGCCTGGGGGGCCCACCACCCACAGTGCGGGCCACCCTAGGCCGCGCCACCAGGTGGTGTGGCCGCCCTGGTCCACCCCTGGCTCTCCCCTCTGGCGTATATTATCCTCCCGAAAGCCTAAGATTTGGGGAGCAACCACAGAAAGATTCCGCCGCCTCTGCAGGGCGGAAAACACCGAGAGAGGAAGATCCCTCCAGCAGATAGAATTCTGCCGGGGGAATTCCTTCCCGGAGAGGGGAGATCGTCGCCATCTACACCACCATCGAGCTGGACTTCATCGGGATCATCATCATCACCACCATCTTCTCCACCAGCACCATCATCACCACCTCCATACCGCTGTAACAATTGGGTTGAATCTTGCATAGTTCTTAGGGGAAACCTTCCCAGTGTTGATTACTCCTTGTAGTTGATGTTGTTGAGTGAACTGTTGAATTATCGTTTATGTTCAGATTGTTACACATCATTATTTCATCCCTGATCATGATCCATATGATGTCTTGTGAGTAGTTCGTTTTGTTCTTGAGGACATGGGAGAAGTCATGTTGTTAGTAGTGGAATTGTGTTGGGAAAGATTCAATGGTTTGATATTTAAGTTGTGGTGTACTTCTTCTAGTGGTGTCATGTGAACATCGACTACATGACACTTCACCTATATGGGCCTAGGGGAATGCATTTTGTATTTGGCTACTAATCGTAGGGGTTGCCGAAGTGATAGAAACCTGAACCCCCGTTAGGAAACCATTGCACAAGGGACGTCAGGGTCTTAGAGTTTAAAGTTGTGGTTAGGTTTCTACCTTAATTACTTTCTTGTAATTGAAAATGCTTGCAAGGGGTATAATCACAAGTATGTATTAGTCCTAGGAAGGTTGGTACATTAGCACAGGTTCACCCACACAACACTTAGTAAAGTAAAGAAGATTAATCAACTATATGAAGCGAAAGCACTTGACGATATTCCCATGTGTCCTCGAGAATGTTTGGTCATCTTAAGTAATACAACCGGCTTGTCCTTTGCTAAAGAAAGGATTGGGCCACTTGCTGCATTTATTCTTATTGTCTTTTATTTACTCGTACTTTATTTACCTGCATTATCAAAAACCCCTAAAAATCCGTTTGCTAAGTATTTACAGAGATTACATGCTCCAAGCCACTAGCCAGCACCTTCTGCTCCTCATTGGGTTCGACACTCTTACTTATCAAAAAGAGTGCGATACACCCCCTATACTTGTGGGTCATCAGGACTATTTTCTGGCGCCGTTGTCAGGGAGTGAAGCGCTATCGGAGAGTGGAACTGGTAAAGGAAACTTCTACTGTGAGTATTGTTTACTTCTATTAGTTGCTTTATTTTCAATATGGATAATTTGTTGAGTTTTTTATTTCGTAATGCTACTACCACTGCTAAGGTAGTAGATGAATCACCACCTACTTAGAATGATACTTTTAAAATACCTACAAGAATTATTGATCGTGTTATGTATAGCTATTATGTTGGAGATGGAACTGTCCATCCTGGTGATCATTTGCTCTTTATACACGAATTATGCGGGTTGTTCAAGTGTGCAGGTATTACTACAGATCAAGTTAAGAAGAAGTTATTGTCATTATCACTAAAAGGAAGAGCTGAAGAATGGTATAAGCTGCTGAAGAATGGTCAAGCTCTTGAATGGGAGGAAATAGTACCTCTCTTTTATTCAAAGTTTATCCACCTAGTGAGATTCATAAAGATCGGAATCAAATATACAACTTTTGGCCACTTGATGGAGAGAGTACCGCTCAAGCTTGGGGGAGATTGAAGTTACTAATGCTCAAATGTCCCATTCTTGAGCTCCCCAACAATATTATTATCAATAATTTTTATGCAAGGCTTTCTCTTCATGATAAGGATTTATTGGATGCTTCTTGTGCTGGATCATTCACTCGCATGGAAGAAGAAGTTAATTGGGATCTTCTAGACCGTATTCAAGACAATGCTGAAGCATGGGAGAATGATAAAGGAAGAAAGTCAGGTATAAATTATGATTATGAATGCATTGAATCTTTTATGGGAACTGATGACTTTCAAAACATTAGTAATGCTTATGGTCTTGATTCTCAAGTTATTACAAATTGTTTTAAGGCTTTTTCTTCTTATATGGAAATTCCAAAAAAGGGATGGGACAAGTACCATGCACCATATAAAGATATTGTTGATTGTGTTCCTGTTGGGAGTACTGAGTTTTGCACTATTGATCACATCTTACCTGAACCTTATATCGAAAAAATATCCTTCCCGGATAAGGTAAAGGATCATCCTATGATAACTAGTGTAATCAATAAAAGTGCAAATAGAACTATAAAACCTGATGAACAAATAAACATTGAACCTGTTGTAGCAATTGTGAAAGATCTTGTCACTAAAAGTGTAGAAGATGGACACATAGTCTTTTGTGAGGATGCTTCTAATATTGTCTCACATCCTAATAGAACTAAAAAGGCTAGTGTCCCTGTGCTTTCTGTTAGAATTGGTGATCATTGCTATTATGGTTTATGTGATATTGGTGCAAGTTCAAGTGCTATTCCTTATGAGCTTTACAAAGAAATTATGCATGAAATCATTCCCTGCAAACTGGAAGAGATTGATGTGGTCATTCACCTTGCTAATAGAGAGACCATCTCTCCAATTGGTATTGTGTGGGATGTAGAAGTTCTTTGTGGTAAGATTAAATATCCTGCTGATTTTCTAGTACTTGGTTCAGCTGCTAGTAAAACTTATCCCATCATTTTTGGAAAACCTTTCTTGAGTACTTGTGGAGCTATTATAGATTGCAAAAGGGAGAAAATCTTGACTAAGTTTGATGGGGAATCTTATGAGTTTAATTTTTCGAAATTTACTAAAGAACCTTGTGAAAATGAAACCCATAATGAGGATTTTAGAGTCGAACAACTTGCTTCTATTTCTCTTTCTCCTAACAATGCTTTGCAGCAATTTATGGAAGACCACGAAAGTGAGATCTTCATGGAAGAAAGAAATGAGATTGACGAGATTCTCCATCGTCAACCTAAGATGCTTAAGCATAACTTGCATGTAGAAGACTTGGGTACCATGTTGCCACCTAAAAAGGATCCGGTCTTCGATTTAAAACCTTTACCTGATGATCTTAAATATGCTTACATTGATGATAATAAGATATATCCTGTTATTATTAGCTCTAAACTTTCAGGGAAGGAAGAAGAAAGGTTATTGGAGGTACTGAAGAAACACCAAGGGGATATGGTCTACACTCTGGATGATTTAAAAGGGATTTCTCCTACTATATGTCAGCATGCTATCAATATAGAACCAGATGCAAAGCCAGTGGTAGAGCACCAATGACTTTTAAATCCTAAGATGAAAGAAGTGGTAAGAAATGAGGTATTGAAACTCCTTGATGCTGGTATTATTTACCCTATTGCTGACAGTGAATGGGTTAGTCCTGTTCATTGTGTCCCTAAAAAAGGGGGATTACCGTCGTCCCTAATGATAATGATGAGCTTATTCCCCAAAGAATAGTAGTAGGCTATAGAATGTGTATTGATTTCAGGAAAGTTAACAAAGTTACTAAGAAATATCATTACCCACTTCCTTTTATTGATCAAATGTTAGAAAGGTTGTCTAAAAAGACCCATTTTTGTTTTCTTGATGGATATTCTGGTTTCTCTCAAATTGCTGTTAAACAACAAGATCAAGAAAAAACTACTTTTACATGCCCTTACGGAACCGATGCTTATAGACGTATGCCTTTTGGTTTATGTAATGCTCCCGCTACTTTTCAAAGATGCATGCCTGCTATCTTTCATGGTTTTTGTGAGGAAATTGTGGAAGTGTTCATGCATGACTTCTCCGTCTATGGAACTTCTTTTGATAATTGTTTGCACAACCTCGATAAAGTTTTGCAGAGATGTGAAGAAACTAATCTTGTTCTTAATTGGGAGAAATGCCACTTCATGGTGAATGAAGGTATTGTACTTGGACATAAGGTTTCTGAAAGAGGCATAGAAGTTGATAGAGCTAAAGTTGAGGCAATTGAGAAAATGCCCTGTCCAAGAGACATCAAAGGTATTTGTAGTATCCTTGGTCACGCTGGTTTCTATAGAAGGTTTATTAAAGATTTCTCTAAGATATCAAAACCCCTCACTAATCTTCTTCAAAAATATGTACCCTTTGTCTTTGATGATGATTGTAAGGAAGCTTTTGAAACCCTAAAGAAGGCTTTAACTACAGCTCCTATCTTTCAACCACCTGATTGGAGTTTACCCTTTGAAATAATGTGTGGTGCTAGTGATTTTGCTGTAGGTGCTGTCCTTGAGCAACGAATTGATAAAAAGTTAAATGTTATCCATTATGCTAGTAAGACTCTTGCTGCTGCTCAAAGGAATTATGATACTACTGAAAAAGAACTCCTAGCCGTCGTCTTTGCTTGTGACAAGTTTAGACCTTATATTGTTGACTCAAAAGTTACCATTCATACTGATCATGCTGTTATTAAGTACCTTATGACGAAGAAAGATGCTAAGGATAGGCTTATTAGATGGGTGCTACTCTTATACAAGTTTGACCTACATATTGTAGACTAGAAAGGTGCTGAAAATCCTGTAGCTGATAATTTATCTCGATTGGAAAACATCTCTTTTGATCCTATGCCTGTTAATGATAGTTTACCAAATGAACAATTGGCTGCAGTAGGGGTGAGCTCGCGAGGGAGCCCTTGGTATGCTGATTATGCTAACTTTATTGTCCCCAAGTATTTGCCTCCAACTTTCATAGCTCAGCAAAGAAGGAAGTTCTTTTATGATTTGAGGCATTAGTTTTGGTATGACCCACACTTATATAAAGAAGTAGTGGATGGTATTATATGAAGATGTGTTCCAGAATATGAACAAAAGGAGATATTGCGTAAATGTCATGGTAGTGCTTATGGAGGACATCATGTAGGAGATAGAACTGCGCAAAAGGTGCTACAATCAGGTTTCTACTGGCCTACCATTTTTGAAAGATGCAAGAAAATTTGTTTTATCTTGTGATGAATGTCAGCGTGTTGGTAATATTTCTAGACGCAATGAAATGCCTATGAACTACTCTCTAGTTATTTAACACTTTGATTGTTGGGGATTTGACTTTATGGGTCCTTTTCCTCCCTCAAAATGTTATACTCATATTCTTGTTGCTGTTGATTATTTCACTAAGTGGGTAGAAGCTATACCTACGAAGAGTGCTGATGGGGAGACCTCTCTAAAAATGCTTAAGGATGTTATTTTTCATAGGTTTGGAGTGCCTAGGTATCTTATGACTGATGGAGGTTCTCATTTCATTCATGGTGGTTTTAGAAAGACCCTTGTTAAATATGATGTTAATCATAGAATCGCTTCAGCTTATCATCCCCAAACTAGTGGATACGTAGATTTATCAAATAGATAAATTAAATCCATCTTGCAAAAGACTGTTAATAGGTATAGGAAAAATTGGGCTAAAAAGTTGAACGATGAATTATGGGCTTATAGGACTGCCTATAAAAAACCCCATGGGGATGTCTCCTTATAAAATGGTTTATGGGAAAGCTTGTCACCTACCTTTAGAATTAGAACACAAAGCTTATTGGGCAGTTAAAGAACTTCATAGAGATTGTAAGCTTGCCGGTGAAAAAAGATTATTTGACTTAAGTTTGTTGGATGAATGGAGGAGTGAAGCATATGAGAATGCTAGACTCTTTAAGGAAAAAGTTAAAAGATGGCATGACAAGCGAATACTTAAGAGAGAATTCCATGTTGGTGAGAAAGTTCTATTGTATAGGTCTTGTCTCAGATTTTTTGCAGGGAAACTACTGTCGAAATGGGAAGGACCTTTCGTTATTAAAGAAGTGTACCGTTCAGGAGCGATAAAAATTTCTTCTTTAAAAGATAACACTACACATGTGGTAAATGGGCAGCGACTCAAGCACTATATTGCTGGGGATTCTTACAATGAAGATGTTGATGCTTTTCAAGTTATAACTCCAGAAAAAAATATCAAAGACCAAATTCAGAGACCTGTAGAGTCCATTTTCGAATAGGTAACAAATATGGTAAGAAAAGTTCCGCGAAAGTTCTGTCCAATTATATTTTTGTAGTTTTTATCCAACAAGGAAACTTATGTAGCGAAGGAGGGACGGAAACGGAGCCAGGGTGGCCGACACCAACCCCTGGCGCGAGCCCCCCTGGCCGCCCCGGCAGGTGGTGTGGCCACCTCGGCCTCCATCTCCGACCCGTTTTCTCCCAGTACCTTCCTTTTGTTGTAAAACTTCGTAATATATAATCCCCTGGATCCCCCGAGGTTTGTATATCGTGTTCTCGTCGTAGTTTTTGTTTCGATCTGTTTTGTTCAGATGTTGTTCAAGGGTTCATCTTCGAAGGATTACGAGCTGCGACACTGTAGCGAGCTCCATCGCAATCTTGAGTAGGAGACTCTCGTGGGACAGCTGAAAGAAGAAAGGATCGCAAATAGGCACGAAGACATGGATCGGAATGGTAGGGAGGAAGTAAAGGGACATGACAGCAGGCATGAAGGGGCTGATACCTCCAACTCTAGAACTCAGTTCCTACCCTGCAGCAGTGGAAGCTCTACGAGTAACTGATGAGTTCTACGACAAGTACCGAGTCGTTAGGAGGAAGGTGGATATGCTTCAAGAGGAGAATAACAGGCTTCACAAGTTACTAGAAGATTTCCTCGCGCCAATCGAGAGAATACCACTACCACCAAAGGATTAATTCCTCATGAGGTTTTGGCATCCCCTTGGTTTGTTCCAAGCTTGGGGGAGTGCCGCGGTATCATATCACTATCTTCTATCTTTTACCTTTTTAGTAGAGTCATATCATGAATAGAGAAGTTATCATGTAGGATGTTTTGCATTATGGAAGTGTCCCCTCTCTCATTAGATAAGTATCCCTTGGTGTGAGTTGCCGTAATGGAATATTAATGAGAAGTTGTATCGTTTACTCTTTTGCATATCTTATATTAGTTTTAAATTTCTATTATATGATTGATCTTTTTGTTAGTATTGGTATCACTTTGGGATCATTGAGTTAATTTAGTTGGTTTTGGCAAACCTGGCTCGGTCAGTAGCATCACTATTTTTGAGAGTTGAATGAAAAGATAAAAGTACTCTAAAGAAATATAATTTCATCATCTTTCTTTCTTGATTTTCTCATAAGTTTAGTATTCTCTAGTTAATATCTTTTGTGCTTCCAAGGAAGATTGCATGTTTGTTTTTGTCACTTGTATGTTTGTTTGTTTCCTTCAACTCTTTTACTTGCTACTCAGCCTTGCTAGCCAAAAACCGGTACTGTGAGGGAATTCTTCTCATGCATCCAATCCTTAAACCAAAACCTATGCCATTTGTGTCCACCATACCTACCTATTATCACTATTGCTATTCCAAGTAAATTCTTGTTTTTATCTATGTTCCAAATTAAACTTGTTATGTGAAAAATAGTGATTAAAGCTCTCACGAACTTGATGGCAGACTTTACTTTCCTTTCCCTTAATAAACTTGAACCATTGTGCCCATCTATGTTGCGTATATGCTTGTGCTTTGTAAGTTGTGAATTAGCAGAACCATGATATCATGGGGAATGCTTTCAACATTGCACTGGTACTTTGTACCTAGTTGATATCATGTTCTTTTATCTATGGATGTCGTCGGTGTGAAATGAAAGGGGAGCTTGTAAGTCCATGGAGTTATGTATGTGTGTTAGAGAAACGCCTGGGCCGCCGGTCTAATCCATCCTGTCATGGTGGAAACCTGCAGCGTAACCATAGTGAGCATCTATGAAGCATTCTTCTTATAAAAATAGAGATAGAGATTGAGAAAAAGAGAAAAGGAAAAGAAAAGAGATGAGAAAAGAAAAAAAGCACCATATTCCCATGGTAAATAAGAAGATTGTTGAGATGCTTGTTGTCTGCTTGCCTTGTCATTTTGATATGGGGATTCTTTCGTATCATCGGGAAAGGGGTACCCCGTTGGCGGTTCTCTATGATACACATATACTTACTATGACAAGAACTTACCGGTGACTAAACTTAAGTAGCATGAGGAGCGGCCCTCGTATTCAAGGGACATGAGATTTTCAACTTACAACTTGTTAAGCATATCCTCATATTTGATCACTTTAACCTTAATCACCTAAAGATGCCTATGATAGGGGAAATTAGAGCTGAAAGCTAATAAGTACCATAATTTTTGGAAGCTCTTTATGAAACTTGAAATCCCTGCTTCCCTCTGTGAAGGGCCTTTCTTTTACTTTTTAGTTGAGTCAGTAAACCTATTCCCTTCTACCTCAGCAAGTATTTTGAGTTGTTGTGTTTCATTTATTCATATGATGATTTATTCAATCATGTTTCTTATGTTCCTTGTTTTGCACATTGCTCTTATCTTGGTGTCTACTACTTTGAAAGCTATCATTGAAAATTAGTTATTTGTGAACTCCAGCAAATTGTCAACTATTCTTCGACCAAGAGCTAAGTTTGCCATTACCAATTGTTATTTACTTTATGTATCTTTATTGTGTTTCCTTTACTTATTGCAAGTTAAGTTATATAATAGTGAGTTGTCTTCTATTATGACTTATGTATTGATGAATGTGATGCTTCTTGTCCGTATTCTTTTATCGACTCTTCACTCCATAAACCTGAGGTCATGTTTATTGAGCTCAGTTTTCGCTTGGGGACAAGCGAAGTCTAAGCTTGGGGGGAGTTGATACATCCATTTTGCATCACTATTCTATATCATAATTTACTGTTATTCATTGATATATTTCATATTAAGAGATGATACTTATGTTATTTCATTTTTGTTGCATGGTTGATGACTTTTGGAGCATGGACCACTGTAGTCAGGATTCTGATGGAAAAGGTGCTGTTTGGAGGCAAAATTCGCGACGATCAGAAAATCCGGGAAAATACATGGAAAATCCTATTTTTCCAGAAGACGAAGGAAGCCGAAGGGGGAAGTGGAGATGTGCCACTGGGGTGCCACACCACCGCTTAGCGCGGGCCACCCTAGGCCACGCCACCAGGTGGTGTGGCCGCCCTAGTCCACCCGTGGCTCTCCCCTCTGGCGTATATTATACTCCCGAAACCCTAAGACTTGGGGAGTGACCACAGAAAGATTCCACCGCCTCTGCGAGGCGGAAAACACCGAGACAGAAAGATCTCTCTGGCAGATAGAATTCTGCCGGGGGAATTCCTTCTCAGAGAGGTTAGATCATCGCCATCAACACCACCATCGAGCTGGACTTCATCGGGATCATCATCATCACCACCAGCACGATCATCACCACCTCCATACCGCTATAACAATTGGGTTGAATCTTGCATAGTTCTTAGGGGAAACTTTCCCGGTGTTGATTACTCCTTGTAGTTGATGTTGTTGAGTGAACTGTTGAATTATCGTTTATGTTCAGATAGTTACACATCATTATTTCATCCCTAATCATGATCCATATGATGTCTTGTGAGTAGTTCGTTTTGTTCTTGAGGACATGGGAGAAGTCATGTTCTTAGTAGTGGAATTGTGTTGAGAAAGATTCAATGGTTTGATATTTAAGTTGTGGTGTACTTCTTCTAGTGGTGTCATGTGAACGTCGACTACATGACACTTCACCTATATGGGCCTAGGGGAATGTATTGTGTATTTGACTACTGATCGTAGGGGTTGCCGGAGTGATAGAAACCTGAACCCCCGTTAGGAAACCATTACACAAGGGACGTCAGGGTCTTAGAGTTTAAAGCTATGGTTACGTTTCTACCTTAATTACTTTCTTGTACTTGCAGATGCTTGTAAGGGGTATAATCACAAGTATGTATTAGTCCTAGGAAGGTCGGTACATTAGCACAGGTTCACCCACACAACACTTAGTAAGCTAAAGAAGATTAATGAACTATATGAAGCGAAAGCACTTGATGATATTCCCATGTGTCCTCGAGAACGTTTGGTCATCTTAAGTAATACAACCGGCTTTTCCTTTGCTAAATATAGGATTGGTCCACTTGCTGCATTTATTCTTATTGTCTTTTATTTACTCGTACTTTATTTACCAGCATTATCAAAAACCCCTAAAAATCCCTTTGCTAAGTATTTACAGAGAATTCCTGCTCCAAGCCACTAGCCAGCACCTTCTGCTCCTCGTTGGGTTCGACACTCTTACTTATCAAAAATACTGCGATACACCCCTTATACTTGTGGGTCATCAGGGATTCTCCAAGTGAATGGAGAGGAGTTGAAGCGCTTGATTCGTGATGACGATAAATGATGTCTCCTCCTTCAATTCCCCCAAAGATCGAAGCCTTCGGGCGGTTGAAGTGGGAGATCTTGGGAGAGAGATTTTGCAACAGGTCTGAACTTTTTCGAATGAATCAAGAGATCTGACATGAGGGGGGATTGGAGCTCTTATACCCCCATGCCCTGATAGAGCCGTTGGTGTCTTCTGGGGCCGGATTATCCGGCCTGGGGAAAACTACGCCCCAAACTAGGATTATCCGAGGGAAAATCCGCCCCCGAACAGAATCTCGCGCCAGGCCAGCCTTGGCATCATCTCCTGGGCTAGATTATTCGGCCTGGGGGGAATCTATCCTAGACAAGGATTGTCCGGGGGAAAATCTGCCCCCATACAGAGACTCACGCTGACGCTCCCTTGGCCACTTTCTCTGGGGGCCAGATTATCCAGCCCCAAGAGACGGCCAGATTATCCGGCTGGAGGAAAAATCCGCCCCATCCACGGATTATTCGGGGGAAAATCCGCCCCGAGACAGAAGCACACACGCATCCAACTCTGGCCAAGAGGGTCAGGCCGGATTATCCGGCCCTTGATGGGTGCAGATAATCCGGCCCCCAAACACCAAAAACTCTTTCGTGCAACACTTAGCACACATGAGAAACTCCACGGTATTGTTATTGAACATTCAAAACATAAGAGATCATGAAATGCTCTTTCATCTACTGTTTATGAAATTGCATTGTTTTATTATATGATGAGTTATCTCTGGTAGTGGCTTGGCTCCTCCAAACAATTACATGTTGGTACTATTAAGTACAACCCCCTTGTTTACGCCTACTCTTCCCTAGTATGATAGATGGTGCACAACACCATACCCCTTTGGAGACCCCGCTTTAGCCGAAGCAAAACTAGAGGATGGGGAGACCCTGGAAAAGTTTTACAAAATGTTTTATGATAAAACCTTGGCGAGGTTTGACCTACCAAGAGAAGTTTGAGAAAGGAAAAAGGGTTTTTGTTTTACAAAAGGCTAAAAGAAAGATGGAGGAAAAATGTTTACAAAAACGCACCCGGTTCTTTGCAGCTTTAGCTATAACAACTTAACCTGTCCAACCACATTACTCTGGAATGGGATAGGGCTAAATTTGATGTTTGCTTATTATGGTATAAGCTGCCTCGCAACGACTATAGGGGATAAAAATCCGTGGAGGGTGGGCCTTCTCCTGTAAAGGTCCATGTGAGACATTGAACTAGAGAAGGAACTAAGGGTCTATGGGCCTCCACGCGTTACTATGAGCCCCTCGTTGAAATCACACACTTTGTGTAGTGCAAAAAGCGCTCCGGTTGGCTTGGGAACTATATAGGGCATCCCGGTGTTGAGGGGAACAACACTCATAGGGTAGGCACTTATATTGGAGTGGCATCAAGAGAGTCTTGATCGGTTACTCGATCCACGATCGGTGTAGATCAGGGTAGGGTACCTAGATGGTGTGGATAAAGTGTACAACCTCTACAGAGTGTAAATCTATTTGAATAGCCTTGTCCATGGTTAAGGACAGGTTGGACAAACTACTGTAGAGCGGTGCTAGTTTTGTTTTCAAAAATGATTTCGAAAAAGCAATGGCTTTGGAGATGTTCTGACCATGGGATGGTCATGATCAGAAAGGATAAATGTTTGGACCATGGGATGGTTGGAAAGAAAGGAAAGGATTTGGTCATGGGATGACCGGAAGGAGGAACTAATGGGTGACCCAATCCTACTATTTTCCAACACATTTCAAAAAGGTTTCCACAATATTTTACAAAAGTTTTCAACAAATATATGTAGATGCTATATCTACAAGAGAAACTATTTGAGAAAAGAACCTCTCTTGGAGCCCTCCTAATACCACAACCATATTTCATATCCTCTTGTTATTATTATTCTCTTAAGGTGGTTTGCGAGTACATTCAAAGTACTCACTAGCATTGTCCCTGGCTATTAACTTGGTCAGATATAAAGAAGAAGGTGACGTTGTCGACTATGCGAGCTAGGACGTTCTCCCAGTCAGTTGCCTATAGGCTAAGGCATGGCTCGGGCTCTACGCTTGATGAAGCTCCGCTGATAATTATTGATGTAGCCATAATGGCATGTAAGGTATGCCATGTATCCGCTTAAGTAATGGATGTTTACTTGATACTTGTCAGTTATGTGCCACGACTAACTGATCATGGGATCATGGTGTATGCATAACAGGGATTCTCGGAGGATTAATCCGGGGGCCCCACAGTGCAAAGTTCATGTATGCATTTTACATGCATCAACATCCCCAAGCTTAACCCATACTCATCCTCGAGTATAAAGATGATAAAACTAACATGGACTTTGTACTTTAATACTATTTTGGATATCAAAACTGATTACTATTTCTACACAAAGTCAAATGATTCATTCTTCAAAGGAATAGCAATATGCAAGATAGATAATGAAGTGATATCTGATATACAATGAAAGGATGATCAATAGTAATTCGCAAAGTGTAACATAGAAGAAAGATCTATGGACCAAATGAATGCAAAATCAAAAGTAAAGTAAAAACATCCTATAGTGGTCATAGATTTTTCTTCTAAATTCTGAATATTAAAGTGGACACTTTGGAAAGATAGATAATAAGTAGGGATTAATCATGAATAAGTTTAATATAGCTTCCAAACGCTTCCTCTTATGATTATGTTTGAACTATGGTATTCATTAGCTTTGAGCTCTCATTGCCCCTATCATTAGCATCTTAAATGGTTAAGGTTAATGTGATGGCCAGCATGAGGTATATGCTTGACAAAATATTAGTTGAATGCCTCATGCCCCTTGAATACGAGTAACTAAACCACATGCTACTCAACATAGGTCCCAAATAAGTTATTGTCATTGTAAGAATACATTTATCATTGAGAACGCCAACGGGTACCTCTTGTACCATGATATAGGAGGTTTCCCATATCAAAACAATAAGACAAACACACAATGAGCATCTCTGTAATTCTTTTTATTTACTATGGCATAGCTTTTTATTGAAGATGCTTCATAGAATGCTCACTATGGGTTTCTGTAAATTTCCACCATGAATGATGCATGGCTTGGGTTAGCGGCTCAAGCATTTCTCTAACACATATACAA
This sequence comes from Avena insularis, assembly GCA_023614405.1. NCBI lineage: Eukaryota > Viridiplantae > Streptophyta > Magnoliopsida > Poales > Poaceae > Avena > Avena insularis. Next base: position 383,941,442 of record CM042694.1, read on the forward strand.
ACTCCATGAGCTTACAAGTTTCCAACTTATTTCACACCGATAGGCATCCATAACAAAAGAACATGATATCAACTAAATATTAATAAGTGCAATGTTGAAAATGTGCCCCATGAAAACATGGTTGTGCTAAGTCCCAACCCATAATTTGACAAGCACATAGCCTCATAAGATAGTCACAATGATTCAAGTTTATTATGTGCGGGAAAATAAAATGTGCCATCAAGTTCGTGAGAGCTTTACTAAGTAACTTTCTCACAGCAAACAAAATCATCAACATTTTAATTTGGAAGCTAGATAAAACAATAAAGAATGATAAATATACTTGGAATAGCAATTATGCTAATAGGAAGTTGTGGTGGACACTCTGGAAAAACTTGGTTCAAAGGGAGTTGGATAAACAAGTTTTAACTTGTTGATTTATTTTTGGGTTAGTAAGAGGGAGAAAGTTGACCGTCTACATGCATGCATAAGAGTACATAGTTCTAATCAATCCATGTCAAACAATGTAAACTAATATAATGCATCAAAACATGAACAAAAGATAAGTCTACATAATGTAGTTGCAAGTTGATATTCATCAAAGCATATGAACCATGTAACTATATGTAATCTTTTTAAATCAACTTCAACATCCCAATCCCAATTTTTTTATAGCATCCAACTTAATTTATTTATAAAACAAGTATATATTGATAATGGTCTTGGAAACATGAATAAAATGAAAACTAAAAATAAAGGAAGTAAGACACAAATGCTCCAAGTTTATGCGATAGTAATGTGTTGCTCGAAAAACAGAGAGTAGACATGTGCAAACCGAGAGTGTGGTTGGTCCAGTGGTATTCCTTGGGAATCCCCAAGCTTATGGTTTTCGCCATCCTTGGATATCTCTTGGTGCATCTGTTCTAATCCCTGTGAAAAAACTTCAACACAAAATTTTATCCCATCTCTTTTCCGTGGGGTGACATTAGTGGGTAGAAAAGGCATAATGTTTGCTGCAAGAAATCCTTCTAAAAATGTATATATGAAGTGTACAGTAGGTATATAATGTTGTATGCTCTCTCATGAACTCAAATTAATCAAAAAGATTCAACTTAAAAGGTCAAAGCACATAAAACAAAACGGGACAGAATCTGTCCTAAAATCGTAATTAATTACCCTACTTAGACATGTCCTAAAATCACGAAATTTCTTGAGAATACATAGGATGAAATTTTTTAACTATAGTTAAAAAATAAGCTCAATCGGAGTTACAGAACAAATATGAAAAATCATACGATACAGAGACTCGTGCAGGAATCTGCACTCTATATTTATGTTCAACTCTTTCAATCCAAAATGGAAAAAAACTTGGTACTTTATTAAAAATTCTAGAATAAAAAAACTAAGGTCTCTTGTTACCGCAAGAGGACACAAAGAAAATCAACAAAATAATAATCAGGTTTCCTCCCACAAAGCGCTTTCTTTATAGTCATATAGCTAGGCTTACTTACTTGATATCAAGATGGTTTGAGCTTATGAGGTAGCTTGGACATCCCCAATCTTGAATGCTTGTATTCCTTTGATACATGTGGGGTCCTCCTAGGGGTAACATCCCCAAGGTTGACCGTTTGTCCTTCTTAATCTTCATTCATCCCCCTCAACTCTTTCCACACAAAACTCATCATAAAACTTGATTAGAGTGCTTAGTGCATCCATAAATTAAATCCCAATACGTACCGCAAAGACATATCATGAAATAAACATTAGCTACTATTACTATGGTTTCGTATTGATCTTTGATAAAAAGAAACCGCACAAAACAAAGGTAACAAGACTAATGCATAATAGAAATAAAATATGTCAAACTCGACAGTCTATAAAGAGCGAATTTTCAGAGGCACTTACGTTGCTCAAATAAAAGAACTTTGAACTAATGAAATGTGGGTAAAGAGCTGAATATTTATGATGTGAAATTTAAGGTCAAAATTCCTCTTCTGTGAGTGAAGAACTTTTAACATTTTTTGCAGTGAAGCTCAGGAATCTTTTTCTGGACAACAAGCTACAATTGTTTGATCTTACCTCTCAAAAGAGGTTATTCTCGGCACAAAGATGAGAACGTAAGTAAAAGGTCCAATTTTGGTCAACTAGAGGGGGTGAATAGGAGACTACCAATTTTTATTCCTTCCTTGCAATTTTAGGCTTTGCACAAAGTAAAGTTCACTAGAGATGCAACTAGATGAACAACCTATATGACAAACAATACAACAAGTAAACAAGATGGTAATTGCAAGAAGTAAAGGAGAGGAGCGGATAAACCGGCGAGGGGAAACGGATATATAATTCCCGTAGTTCACTTCCATGGAAGCTATGTATGTTGGAAAACTGTCAGGGCCACACAAGGTCACCCAAGCACCAAAAAGGCCTCACCTTCTTCTCCGGTGAGCACCACCACAATGGCGGCCTCATAATTCACTAACCTGCGACCTTGAAGGCACCAACCGAAACCTTTACAACAAGGTTGAGAGGGGACTCCACAACTCAATTGGAGGCCCTCAACGACACCACGAAGCTTCACAACAATTTCCCTAGCTCCGAGGATGCCCTACACCATCTAGGGTTCCAAAAACCCAAGAGTAACAAAATCCACTAAGTATGGGTGGGGGAAATCATGATTCCTTAGGTGGAAGTGTAGATCTTGGTCACCTCTCCCAATCCTCAAAAGATCAAGAGGTTTGAGTGGGTAGGGAGAGAGATCTTGGAAGATGAAGATCTTGTATTAATGGAGGAGAGAGAAAACATAGAGATGAAATGGAGAGGAGGAAGAAGGGATCCTTAAATAGGCCCCTTCAAACGAGCCCTTTTTGTGCGCCCCGCGACACCACCGGTACTACCGGTGGCGGCCGGTACTTCTAGTGGGCAGAGCCCAACGGTCCGGAGCCGCTCCATGGAACAATCGGAAAGCCAGCTTAGGGAGCCCCACTTTTTGACCAGTACTACCGCCGTAAGTTCTGGTCCAGATTCTCGCAAAAATATTTCACTTCGATAACAAAGTATACTGAACCGAAAAACTGTTGAGCAGAATTTGGAGCGAAACATGCGCCAGAAATACGGGGTCGCGAGGATATGACCGGTACTACTGGGCCGCAACAGTACTACCGCTCAAAGAGGTTGGGGCTGCACATCGCTGGCCGGAAGTTCCAGTCTAAACGGACCAAAACTTCTGGCCAGTACTACCGGTCTAGTTCTGATGCTAATTCAGCCAAATATGATGCTTGGATACAGAAGTATCTTGAAGTTTAGCGGAATTAAGTCCAGAACCAGTGCCGGAAGTTCCGCTCGATCAGCTCCCAAAAACCTTTGGGCCGTACTACCGGAGCCTGGACGGTACTACCGGTCAGGACAGAAAACACTCAACCACCTCTAAAGATCACTCTCTTGCTGAAAACATGGGAAGGCTGTGGATGTGCTAGTATGGTCTATGCATGAAAGCGTGATTTCCCACAACCTTACTAGGTGGACCCCCTCTTGATAGTACGGTATCCTAAAACAAAGAGAAGAGAAAGTGCAAAAAATAGCCACCGCCTTCAAGCTCCTCCAAGAGAAGAGTCCACCAACTAAACCATCCGTAAATAAAACCTGCAACTTAGGCACATGGTTACACCACAATTGAAGTTGTCATCAACACCAAAATAAATGAAGAAATCAATATCCTTTCAATCTCCCCCTTTTTGGTGTTTGATGACAAGCCCATAAGATTTTCATAAAAGATATCAACAAGGTACAGCCTTATGAATGAAAGAAAGAAGTAGCCCCCCCTAGATGTGTGCTAGATATAAAAATTGATTCTAGAATGCAACATGCACACATTCGAGAGAGCTCTCCGTTTCTTAAACAGAACAACAAGGGTGCAAGGAAAGGTATACAAGAGAGAGAATCATACCTTGCACCAATACCAATATGGTGAGACAATATGAGATAAACTAAGATACCTCCACCCAAAATAACCAACCACTAGAACATCACATAGATACCACAACACATAATCTCACCAACAGAGTAGCATACATAATAGAGGTCCATAGACAAATAGATAATGGAGGTCCACAAGCATACATACATGAAGAAAAGTGTGCATGAGCATAAAAGATCAAAGAAGGAACGACCTTGTGACACAACCCATGCAAATCCCGTAGCCCTAAAGGAACACTTTCTCCCCCTTTGGCATCAAGATGCCAACAAGGGACAAAGTTGACAAACTAAGCGCCCCACCCACCAACATACGGAGGGGGAGGCTCGGGGTCCCATGAGGCATTGTTCCAAGCGGGCGGATAAGGACTGGTGACCTCAGGCTCATCATCACTATTAGTCCACCTGCAATGAGCATTGACCCACTGATCCTTGGGCGCGGTGATGGAGCTGGACTCAAGAGATACCTCAGTATCAAGCTTCCTCATGATTGCCTTCTCCCACTTGACACTGTGCCTCTGAGCAACATATGATTGATACTCATGGTCCTGATTGAAGCAGAAGATCTTCTTTACTTTCTTCAGCAGCTTCTTAGCCCAAGATGGCTGTCTCTCAAGTCGGGGTGGAGGAGAAGACTCAGCACGGTCCCCATCACTAGCATGGCATGATGCCTCAACAGCGTATCTAGTAGCCCTCAATGAAGCAGCCTCCCTCTTAGCTTGAGAATGGGGTTTCTTGTGTTTCATCACATGGAGGGTCTTCAACTCATGAACAGTGCAACCATCCCGAGGAAAGGGGGTGCCTGTGGCATCTTGCCACTTGGCATTGATGAGGCTCTGGATGTAAGGAGCATACAGAAACGGCCTCTTCTCAATCAGGGCAGACCAAATCTCTTCAAACATATAGTCCATAACATCAAGACATTCCAGAGAATTTTTGTGGTGATAAGTCTGGTACATGAGATAAATCTGGAAGGCATGAAGCTGATCAAAGTTACCTACCTTGGGAGCAATGGTGTTTTGGTAAACTTTGCGCATGATATCATAGGTTGGAAGGAGATGAGCTACATTACCATTGACACCCCAACCCTAAATGTACAAGGGCTCCAAAACTTCAGGAGCAGAGGCCTTGGACCTATGAACATGCCACCCATTAGCCCATGAGCCTTGCAGAATGGGATATCCAAGGAGATCAGCAAACTTAGACCACTTGGCAGACAGTAACCTATTGAGAGTCATCCTCTCCATAGTTCTATCCTGGGATTCAGTGTCAATGTAAAGAGTAGAGTAGAACTGAGAAATGGCCCTCTCATAAAAATCTTGATGATGCTCCATAAGCTTGACGAGCCCAAGCCTCCTGCACATGTCAAGAGCCTCACCAAAGTACTTAGGCTTTCTCTCCGTGTGAGCGCCATGTTGATGTGCTTCCGAGGAGCAACAACATGTTTCTTCTTTGTAGCATACACTTCGAGATAGATCTCTTCTTGACGCTTTGTGTGGAAGAAGGGATCTTGACACAGACAGTCATGGGGAGCAGCATAGGGATCCAACTTGCAAAAATCCTCATAAGCGGTGTGAGGCCAGGATGAAATCTTCTTATTGTTGGTGTCAGGCCCAGTGGTGGTTTTCTTCTGGATGGCCATAATAGGTCGCTTTCCTTCAGCCACAGCAGCTCGACGCTTAGCAGCAGCTCTTTGACGGGCAGTCTGACTCGAAGGGCGCACAACTTCGATATCATCTTCATCAATTTTTGGAGGACCACGAGGGGGAGCACGAGACCGCTTGGAGCCACCACGGGAACCACCTTGCCCTAAGAAGAAAACATAGGATAGGGAGGAAAGGAAGGATAAGTGCACAAGTTCGACAAGAAAAACAAAGAGAGATTGAGAAAATACAGAGTTTGAGTCCAAAAATGTGTGCAACGGTAGTTCCGGTGAGCCACCGGAACTATCGGTGGAGCGGAGCCCACCGGAAGTACCGGTCATGCCCCACCGTTAGTACCGGCGAGAGCACGAACGGGGCAGATCCTTGGTTCTGAGCGCACACATAAATGGATTCAAGCAAAGTATTGACCCAATTTCCCTCAACAAGACGTCCTAGACCCTACCAAGATCCCCTAGATAGCTCTAGCCAAAGAGAGTGCCCTAGACAAGGTATGCCCTAACTCAAGCAAAGAAAGAGCTAGATCTCCATGAATGGAGGGAGATAGGGGCAGGTACCAGGGTCCATGGCGGGGGATCGAGGTGGGGAGATACCCCATAGAGCAGATCTAGGAGGAGACGGTCGGAAATGGCAAGGCCGGTGGCGCCACCACGGGAGAGTAGCTCCTGGCGTCGGTTCCTGTAAGGTGTGGGTCGGGGGAGAAAATAGGGAAGAAGACCCCGTGGGCTCTCCGGCCTACAACTTAAAGATCGAACAACCCGATCGGTAGTACTGGCCAGGGACCAGAACTATCGGTGACACGAGTAGGGCAGGCGTGGGCGGTAGTACCGTTCCGGGTAAAACTTTTGTGAAGTTTGAGCCAATACTGATACTATCGGCTCCGGCCAGAACTACCGGTGCTGCCATAAGCAGATTCCCAGGTATGGAAGGTGGCAAGGAGCGAACTTGTGCAAGAAAAAGAATGTTTAATGCAGAGGAGTAAAGGCCTGGGATAGATAGCACAAGCTGTGAAGAACCAAATAAAGATACAAAAACGACCAAAAACATCAAAAACAACACGAATGAACACAATGAAAAAAACACAAGGTTGATGGCCTAGGCCACCATATATTAGTATATTTGGCTTGACACCGTGAAGATATATCTTGGGTTCATTACCAAAACTCATCATTTAAGCTCATTTTGTCTCCTTGAGGTTCCATTGAGAAAGAATACATTAATATGTGCATAAATAGGGAGAGTGTTGGTTCATATGAGGAACTACACTCCCCCTAAATCCATGCGTACATCCAAACAAGATATTCTTTGAGACCCGGGCAGGTGTGCAAGATACTCAAACCACATTGCTCGAATCTATGATATTTAACTTGACGGGAATATGCCCGAGAGGCAATAATAAAGTTGTTATTATCTTATTCCATGTTGATGATAAAAGTTTATTTTATATGCTATAATTGTATTAATTGGAAATGTTAATACATGTGTGTTTAATAAAAAAATACAAGGTTCCTTGTAATGCCTCTCTATAAACTAGCTCGTTGATTAACAGGATGATCAAGGTTTCCTGATCATGGACATTGGATGTTGTTAATAACGAGGTCACAACATTGGTGAATGATGTGATGAACATTCATCCTAAGTATAGCATTACAATCAAAGTCATTATATTTATATTGCTATAGCATCAAACGAAGTAATCTTTATCCTTAGACCATGAGATCATGTTAATTGCTAACACCGGAAGAATACTCTGATAACATCAAGCGTTACACCGTAACAAGGTGACTATAAAGATGGGTTCAGGTATTATAAAGGTGTTATGTTGAGGCTCATGGACCAAGAGTGGAATTTCTCAATCCTGATGATTGATAGATATACTTTGGGCCCTCTTGGTGATATCACATTGGTTAGCTTGCATGCAAGTGATGAGATCACTAGAATGTTATATCACAAGAACGAGAAAAGAGTGCATGTCGACAACGATATCAAACTAGTTGTGGAGATACCGATGATCGAATCTCGGACAAGTAATATATCGCGAGACAAAGGGATTTAGTTACTAGTGTTAAAGGTTCTCATGATCACAGAAGTCATTGTTGAATGCGTGGGACTCAGTATGGATCTCCAGGTCCCGCTTCTGATTTTTGACCTGAGAGGGGTCTCGATCATGTCTGCATTATTTGCGAACCGTAGGGTGACACACTTAAGGGATACCAACACCATTTGGAGCAAATATGTTTCAGACAAATGAATTGTAAAGTGCTGGAATTATTTCAATAGACACCGAAATTGTTTCAGGTGAAATTGCTAAAATTGGTTCTGCATGTAATATTGAAATGTTGCAAGGGGGTTTATGTGAATGTTTATTAATTAAAGTAATTAAAAAATTCTGAATAAAATAAATAAAATATTTTTATTAAATGAGAGAGTATTAAATTTGGAGAAATTTAATGCATTTAAGTTGAGACTTAAGTGGAGAATGTGAAGTTGCATATTTATGTGGAGGGAGTTACCACCACATCAATGAGGGAGGTGAAGGGGCACCCCCATGGGACGCCGGACATGGGGAGGGGCACCCCTCCTCCTATAAAAGGACCCCCTCTCCTCACTTCTCACTCACACCTCCTCGTGAAGGATCTCTCTCCCCCTCTAGTATTATTGCCCCATGGTCTCGGATTAGCGAGATACATGTTCCCGGTGGCATTTGTCTGGAAGGAGTTGCTGCTTCCGCTACATCGCTGGAGCAAGGAGGTGGAGGTTGTTCGGTGTCCTGAACGTTTGTGTGAGGACGGATGCACTGCTGATTTGTGACGCTAGGACTTCCACACGATCTTAAAATTGGCAAGCGTTTGACTACATCATCCACGAGTTCCATCTCATTCACAAAGCTTTGTCGGTCTACGAGGGTATGTTGTCTGTGGATGTATATCCACCTGTTGCTTGTATCTAGAAGATAGATCTTGGCGTATAATAGTTCCCATTGTAGGAATTTTTTGTTTTCTATGTTGTGAACCCAACAGTGGTATCAGGGCCTAATCTATGCATAGGTGCTTTGCACGGGTAGAACACATAAGAGTATGTGGGCGGTGATGATCATGTTATTGCATCTTGTATGTATTTTGGATATTGGTGGCATAGTGGGATGAAGTGGCCCAGACTAACTTTACATGTCCTCGCACATGAGACCTGTTCCATGCTTGACATGCAACTAGTTTTGCCTAAGTGGCTAGCGGGTGTCTGTCTCTCCTACTATAGTCAATATCTGATTTACAACGAGTTGCTAATAATTTGGTTATCATCGTTGTGGTTCCATGTTCATAGGTAAGAATAGTTCTATCTTCGAAAGCCCTCAACCACGTAAAACTTGCAATTGATAAATTAGATGGGTCTAGTCTAGATCATTGCTAGGCTAGTGTCATGATATGGTAATGTTATAATTTGAAGTATAGTTGATACTCTTGGAAATTATAGCATACCTAAATGTGTAAGTTCCATAGGCCTTGGCCTTACACATAAAGAAATGATAAAGATCATACCACGATGCACAAGATAGTGATCAAGTGCAAGAACCATATCATTTCGCTTTACACATATGATGTTTGTTTGCATCTTATATTGCTTGTTTGGCATTTTAGTAGCATTATAAGATGATCCCTCATTTAGATATCAAGATAAAAATGTGTTCTTCCTTAAGTACACACTATTTTTATGTTTTGTTGCTTCTATACATCACGTGATGATCAGGTTTACTTGAATCCATGTTTGCATAACGGGTGTAAGACAGTTTTACACACGCGAGTACTAAGGTTCTTACTTGGAGAGCCTAGCATGTACATGCATGGCCTCGGAACACGGACCGAATGGTTAAGCATGAGTCATATGGTTGATATGATGCCCATATAGATACTCGCCTTTGAAGCTACACCGACTCACGTGATGATCGGACTTTGTGTAGTGGATTTGGTCCATGTAATCACCAAAATAACTCGAGGGATGTTGGTTTCGAGTGGGAGTTCATGTAGTAATATGATTAGAGTTGAACTCACTTTATCATAAACTGAATCAAAGTAAATTTGCATAATTTGTTATAGTCATTGGCATCTGTTTACTACCTTGTACTTAGTTGTAATTGAGATAATAGAACTATAGAATTCTAGATATTTACTTTACGAACTGGTATCGTATTGTTTTGAGTGTCAATATAAAGTTTAGAAGTCCTATTGCAAACTTTCAGCAAACTCAATTTACTCCATGAAGTTTAATAAGTAGTATTAAACCAAGAGTAACAATTCCAGTGTTAGTATCTAAGTATCATACTTGCCTCCGTGATTCTTGATATTCAAAAGTTGTTTTAATATCAAGGTTATCTAGGAGATAAAAGAAATGTTTCAGAAACCATCATGTCTGGAAGATATTGTGATATCTGAAACTATGTTTTTGGTTGCAATATGATAGAGTATAATTTAGCAAAATACATGTTCTCATATTGTATGAGAATTTGTGAAGGATGGAGATGCTAGGCATCCGGATCTCCGAAAAAGGTATCGGGAACTAGCATTATACTCACGATTCTTCCTTATATGCTATAGTAGCTTAATCGTGAAAGTTGTCATGATAAGGATGAATAGAAGATGTAAGTAAACTATTTACTATGCTAAAAGATTACTAAAGAATGTATTTTTGAAAGAATGCCAAACATTTGATGATGGTGATCCACTTCAAAGTGCAAGTCCAAAGCTATTAGTATTTGACTATATACACTTTGTACTATGTGTCATGTGAATGACACCACTATTGATGTTGATAGGTCCTTTTAAAAGGAAAAGGAATTGCTGAAAGAGAATCTATAAAATATTTGGCAAAAAAGAAAAGTTGGAGATGTCCATCTTAGGTATATAGAAGATATACATGTTATGGCTATATTCTTTGCTTGTTAAACAATGTGGTTCTTAGGTATTGGATACCAGTATTGGATACCAAATTGGTTGGTGTGAAGTGTCATACAGAACAACACAATCCATGAACTGCAATGACCTAAGTAACTAGCAAGAGAATAAGTTATGATGTTCATCGAAAACAAATAAAGTGTTATTGTGTTTCTTGTTTTTGTCAAACCTAGCCTTCAAGATTTGTTTTAATAATTGTTATTTTGTTCCGGTATTACTAGAACAATGGTTGTTCAAATAATTACCGTATTCCATAGAGGATGGATGAACTTTTACAAGTGTAGTTGGAGAAATCACATGCATAAACACTATTGCTAAAATGTCGTAAGACAAATGACTGAAAGATCACTTATGAAGTGGCATCACTGTTTGAATTATATTGGAAAGAAAACATGAAGAAACTCCATGTTGATGGATTTTTGGAGTCTTTGATTTTGATCAATTGACGATTGTGAGACTTTCCACGAGATAATTGAAACTCCGTTCATAGGCCAAAGAGGAATGGATGACTAACTTATTGGACACCATACATGTTGATGCATATGGGCCATTATGTGTAGCCATGTGTGGTGGATCTTTCGACTTCATATGCTTTCTCAGAAAATTTGAGTGAATATATATGTATATTACTTAATAAGGAAGAAGTATGAAACATTTGAAAATTGTTCAAAGACTTTGAAGATGAAGTGGAAAATCATTGTAACGAGAAAATAAAAGAATTATCATTGGATCATAAAGGGAGATATTTGAGTTACAAGTTTAGCAAAAATACCTAAGATTCGAGGAATCATTCCATGGATTTGTGTTTCCCGATAAACCATAGGAGTATGGTATGTTCGAGAGATCAAATCGAACCTTGTTTGACATGGTAAGATCAAAGGTGTCATTTATAAAACTGCCATTATGTTTTAAGGATTAAAGCTTTGGAGACTACCACTTTTACCTTGAAAAGAGCACCATCGTGATCCGTTGAAATGACACCATAAAGGTTATGGTTTGGGATAAAACCCGAGTTGTCTTTTCTTAAATTTTGGTATGCTTGGCATAATTAAAATGTTTACATCAATGTCGGATAATCACGTCTTTGTAGGTTATCCCAAAGCAACAGTTGGGTATTCCTCCATAACACTGAAGATAAAAGAGTTTGTCCCTTTGAACGTCAAGTTTCTTGAGAAGGCTTTTTTCGCAAAAGTAAAAGTTAAGTGGGAGGACAGTAGAACTTTGATTAGGTTGTTGAACCTAAGCACCATGTGCTAAGTAGCACAGCATCGGAAAGTGTCCCGGAGTTGGCTACAATGCTCATGGCTACCATGATTACAAAGGTTGTGATCTCGGAGATTAGAGTTCCTACTGAACCGTGTGGGTCGGTAAGAATCAAATAGTAAGATTTGAAATAGAAGTCGTTATTGTTTTGACAATGATGAATCGACTACATGCAAAAAAGCAATGATGGCCCCTAACACCATAAAATTACTAGAAGCCATAATATCCGTGATAGTATCCATACAAGAGAAATCAAGTTTCTGAACTTGGCAGACCCTCTAGAAAGGTGTGAAGCCTATCGGTTGTATTTGGATCTATAAATAAATAGACATGGATATTTTACATCTATGAAATAGTCGACATGTCCGAAAGGAGTTTACGACAATGTTCAAGGAGTTGACTATGACAAGATTTGATCTTTCATAGTGATATTTAGTCTTGACGGATTAATGTAGCAAACACTACATATAATTTGGTATATGGTAGTTGAACAAACAAAACAATGTTCTTCTAATAGAATGGTTACCTAGGATGTGTACATGACATGGTCCGAAGGGTTTTGTTAATTCAAAGGATGCTAAAAGGGCGTGCAAACTTCAATGGTTGAAGTGAGTATAGCAGAGTTGGAATCTTCACCATGATGAAAAGTTTAAAAGAGTTTAATTTCATCAGAGATGATGAAGATGCTTGTATTTGCAAGAAATTAAGTGGGAGCGCTGAGACATATTACTAATACATTATGTAGAAGACATGGTGTTGATTGGAAATGATGTATATTTTATTAACACAAGTTAAGAATTTCATTAAAATTGGATTTTGATGAAAGACTTGGGCAAAACCGGAATATTTGGCATCATTGTCTATATGGATAGATTGAGGCGCTAATATGGCTGTGCTAGACGTACATATATGAGATATTGAATGAGTTCAATATGGAAACAACAAGAAAGATTCTTGCCGCATGGAAAGGGTTGAATCAAGATTCAAGTTGTCATGGTAGTGTGACGGCAGATGCCATGGATAGGCTAAAGGTGGGGCCAATATGCACTAGAGGAATCCAGGGAGGGATAGTGTGGTGATTCCACACACTGATGCTTTGTATTCTCCAAGTTCACTGAGTTTACAAATGCTCCTTGAGTTGTGTTAGGGGGAGGAGGAAGAAGAAGCTCTTCCTGCGCGGACTGAGCCAATGCCGAGCCTTCCTAGATCTTTCTCTTTTCTTGTGCAATCACGAGTGACTCGGCCAGGTTAGACCCGGCTGGTGCACACTCAATGGAACGTCGGAAATCCCCAGCTATTGTAATTACTCCATTTGGCCTAGGCAACTTCATCTTCAGGTAACTGATTTGAGTACTTTCCATGAATTTGTTTAGGGCTAGCCTGCCGAGCGACGCGTGATATGCGCTTTCTAAGTTCACAACCTCAAACTCCAAATTCTCAGTTTGGCAGTTATCTCTTGTGCCGGATAACACGTCAACCCGGACATTGCCAATGGGTTCACAGGAGATACCTGGCACAATGCCATGGAAAGTTGTCCGAGATACCCAACTTGCACATTGTATCCCTGTACATGATATTGATGCTGTTGCCATTGTCAATCAGCACCTTGGAGAACCTCACATTGATACTTGGCCCGATGAAGGTTGGGTCTAGCACTAATGCCTACGAACCAGGACTCGGCATGTGCCTGGGATGGTCCTTGATACTCTAGGTAATTTCCTGATCAGACAAAGGCATATACCTCGTCACTGCCGGCATAACCGCATTCACCTCCATATGTCGGCGTTGCAAGCTCTTTCTATTCGTTTCCTCCGTGGTAAACACATAGTAACTCTGGTGATGCTCCCTGTACTCATTTCTCCTCTCATTGCTAGGGTACCTTTGATCTGGATGATGCTGATTTTCCACCTGATGTACTGCATTGCTTCTCTCATGGCTCTCATGCCTGGTCGGAGGCGGTGGCAACATTAACTATTGCATATTTGCTTCGGAGAGTAGTTGCTGCCGAGGTAACTCTTGCCGTGGTTGATCATTCCGAGGTGCCTTAGCATTCCCCGAACCACTTTGCTCTATCTTCCTCATCCGCTCACACTACCTAGTTGTACGACCCGTCGGGTTACTCGAATTTGGCGTGTGAAACTTGCACGGCTGATCTAGCATTGCCTCATACGTATACCTCCGCCGGTCTTTCTTTTCTTGCCACTGTCTCTTTTGCTCCGGCGTCCAAGTTTTCTTGCCATCATTTCTTGGAGTCCACTACTGCCCTCCAGTTTTCCGACGCTGATTAATCCCTGCTCCGGGTTGATCTTGATTTACAACAGCAACTTGTTGCGAACTATACCTGTATTCTGGTCTATCATCTCTTCTCTTATTCCGGTAGTCATTTCGCCGGATGATCCGGCTCCATCTCGCTGGTAGTACTCCTCAGTTGACCCGTTTGACATAAGCCGGGGTTGAGTCGGATCACCTAAAGCATACGAATTAGCAATCCGGATTGTTTCTGCCAGCGTAGTTGGCATATCCCTTTGTAACCTTTGCCATAGCATGCTGGCGTATCTACACCCTTGTGCAAATCAAGCTATGGCATGTGACTCAATCACGCCTTCACATGAGTTTCGCACATTGCACCAGCGATTTAGGAACTCCCGATCTGTCTCAGTTGGTCTCTGCTTGCACATTGCTAGGGTCTGTGGCCTATTCGGCCTCTGATATGTGCTTGAGAAGTTACTCACGAACATTTCCTCAAAATCCAGCCAGCAGTTGATACTACTGGGTGGTAAATTGTTTAACCATACCCTCGCTAGCCCCTCCAACATCTGTGGTACGCATCTCACTGCCCATCTCAAATTGCCTGTAGCAAATTTTACCGCCGTTGCGTAGTTAATCAACCAATCCTCCGGCTTAGTGCTGCCGTCATATGTTTTCGTGCCTCTGGGTAACTAGAAGTTAGATACCGGAGGATCTTTCATGATCCGGGGCCCAAAACATGCTGGACCCGGAGGACCTTGCCCCTCAATTTTCTCCGACCTATAGAGCCGATCCAGCTTCAGCCTGGCGTCGTCTGGTAGCAAATACCTGCTTCCCAACCTTGACCCTATCACATGATGATCCAGCCTATGGTATCCTGCATTCGCCATTTCCGAATCAGCATCGTTGTATCTTTCTTGCTATCGTTGAGCACATTTCTGCCGCATACCTTGGCCGGCACTTTTCTCTTGCCGAGGTATACTCCGCTACTGCTATTGCCGAGGTAGGTTTTGCCCTGCACCCACCGAGTTATGCTGTCCGACATTGCCGTTTCCATCGTTTCTCTGACCGGCATTGCCTTGGTCGCGGTTATCTCGGCCAGCTTCACCTCAGCTGACACTTTGTCGATCCTCATTACCTTGCACCTCCTTTCCTTTCCCTGCCCTTGCCGGGTCATACGGGACTATTTGTTTGTTTCTCCTTGCCGAGGTTACCACCCGGGTCATACGGGTCATCCTCTTCTAGGACCATCATGAGGGGATGATGCAGCCCCAGTGGATTTCTCCGGGTTACCCACTGCCGAATAAACGACCTTGGAAGCCCCAGCTCTTGGCGGGTTAGCCCTGAGCAACTCGTCATTCTGTCTGTTAGCGATCCGAACTAACTCGTTGACCCTCTCCTGCTGTCTTTGCCGGGCTTCACCCGTAAAACCTTCTAATTTGAATGCAGCCGCATCCGCTGCCCTGAGGTTCTTTGCCGGGGTGCTTTACTTCGACAGCCCCATAGACAAAAGGTTCTCTGATTCCTTGACTCTGGTCTCACCCTCTTTGTTCATTTCACTGATGAGGTTTTTCCCTTTTACTTTTACAGCATCTACCTTGTTTGCTCTTGCGTACTCACGCAGCGTCATGTTCAATGACTGCTGAGCTGCGGCTATCTTTTTTGTTCCCTCTAATATTTTCTACCTAGTTTCCTCTAACTCGGCTTGTGCCTGTGCTGGATCTACCATAGCTGCTATGGGCCTTGCCAAGCTATCTATTGCCTGCTGCAGCACATTCTCTGGCCTCTCTAGCAGAGGACCTCTACTCTTCCTAGGTGCCATGGGTGTTACCTCCGGATCCGGTGCCGGGTCTTTGCTTGCGCCAGCGTCAGGCACTGTCGTCATCACCTCAGCACGGTCTGGGGAGCGAGCGATGCACGCACCATGAGCCGCGCTAAGGGGAGGCTCGCCTCCCTCGACGACATGCTGCGGTTGAACGCAAGACACATCGACGCTGACGTAGATCTTGTGGGAACCAAGCTTGATGAAGAGGCCATTGCATGGTGGAGGTCGCCTGCCGAAGCTACCAGCATTGTCGCTGACGTAGTCCAGTGGTCCAAAGCGCTGAACGAGCCCAGAGATGATGCGCTCGCCGGTGCCGATGATGCTTCCCGTCCGGATCTTCACTCCTGCTAGCGCCGCTAGCCCCACGGTGGGCGCCAACTGTCGTGGTGGTGTCACGGCAGATGCCATGGATAGGCTAAAGGTGTGGCCAATATGCACTAGAGGAATCCAGGGAGGGATAGTGTGGTGATTCCACACATTGATGCTTTGTATTCTCCAAGTTCACTGAGTTTACAGATGCTCCTTGAGCTGTGTTGGGGAGAGGAGGAAGAAGAAGCTCTCTTACTCTCACCACTACTTTCACCCAATGATCAGTCCACTAGCCCGCGAGCCCCTTCTACAGAGGTCCTAGCGCTCCTTATAAAGGGGAGGCTAGGTTACATGTTAGGGCATACGTGGAGGCATATTCCTGGGAATATGCCTCTCCCAAAATAGCAAACCAACCGGGTCACCTTTTCCCTTTGTAAGCCATTCAGAGGCTACGTAACCCTCTGCGGCGCCAGCGTTAGCCGACATAGGCTACAAAACCTTTGTTGGCCACGCCCTGCTAGTCCTTCCCTCTGTCTACTTTGCTAACGCTCCAGCACACAGAGCCCACCTTTTGACCAGCGGGATACCTTCCTTCTCTTGCAAGCCTGATATAACCCGGCTCAGGCCTGGTTAATCCGGCCCCGTGGGTACTTGCAGACAAGTTACAAAGAGTCTGCCGACATACGATATACATCGGCAGGGACGTGATGAGGGGGACATCCTCTGGGCCGGGTTACTCCGTAAGTCAGCCTGCCTTGAGTGACCCAGCCAGCTTTCGCTTTGACCTTGCCATACCTCGGCTAACTCGGCCTCTATACCCCGACGTGACCCTACCCCGGGATATCCCCCCAACATTAGTCCCTGAAGCTGGTGTGGTTTTAGCAACTTTAGCTTCTAAGGCCACGACAGGTTCAATTTACCAAGCCTTTGTTCCCCTTTCCGAGTTACCCAGTGGTTCGGATCTCGTGGCCCAGCTTTTCCCTTGGCACATTCCGAGTTATTACTCGCTAGCCGGATTACTCTTCAGTTTTCCTTCTTATCCTTCCTTCTCTCATACACTTCCCCACGTCCTACGTGGAGGGTAATTATCATTTTGCCTCATTTTAAGGGCCAGTGCCAGTTACCGTGCCGCGTCAGTTACTACAGTTATCGTCAGGGGTTACTACGGAAAACGTCGCGTCGTGCCTGCCTCCTCGTTAACTGCATCACCACGTCCCGTCGTGGGATCCCCTGTTCCTTGTGGCCCTTCCTGTGGCTCGCTTCTGATTGGCTGACCTGGCAGATACACGGCCACCCCGTGTGGCTTTGATGCACTGCCCGATCCCACTATCCTTCACTAGGGCATGGTTAAATAGGGGAGAGGGCGCGCCCTTTGGCTGTTTTCCCCCTTCTCGCACCCCTCTGCCCATCTGCTCCTTCTTCTTCCTTGCAACACCGCTGCCGCCACCGCTTCTACTTAGCACTGCCACCACCGCGCCTTGCTTCCGTGCTTCTTCGCATTAGCCTCGCTGCCGCTCCCGCGCTGCTTCAACACCACGGGGCCATGCCAATCTAAGCCATTGTCCCCCACCTCTGATTGGGCCGGTGAGGACAACGATTTGGAGATGACAGAAGAGGATCTTGCCATCGTCGAGGAAGAGGAGATGGAGGAGGAAGGCGAGGCTCAGGAGCGCGGTGCCTGGGCCGGCTCGTGGGTGTGCCAAGATGACCTCGTTTGGCTTTACTGCACCCGCCGCATCCCCGAAGGCGTGATCTCCCGCCTTGCCTCCGAAGAAATTGCTCCCTCGCCTAGTCCGGGTGAGTTCGTCATCTTCCTCTCCCACTTCTAGCATGGCTTCGGCCTGCCAGTCAGCAATTTCTTTCATGATCTTTCCAATACATATGAGCTCCAACCTCATCATCTTCCGGCGAACACCATTACTTCCCTTTCCTCCTTCGCGTATGCCATAGAAGGGTACCTCGGCTTGTGGCCTACTAAGGAGCTTTGGATCCGATTCTTCGGTCTTCAGAAGAACTTCATTCCGGATAAGACTGCTGCCCCTGTTGACAAGTTGCTCACCCAGTGCGGTGCCGCTTCCATCTCTTCCCGCAAGAATTCCGTCTTTCACCGGGTTACTGGCCTCGAGTCCTGCAAGGGCTAGTCCCGAACCTTCTTTTATGTGAGGAACAACTCAAATGAAGATCTGATCTGGCTGCGCCCCTTCGCGATGGGCACTCCAAATCCGGCTCTGTGGAACCGGATCCCAAGAAGCCAACTGCCTTGGCGAATCAGGTGAATAACCGATTCAAGGAACTCAAGGAGTTGGGGCTGTGCAACGAGGATGTGATGATCACATTTGTCCGCAGCCGGATTTCCCCACTGCAGAAGCGCACACAGAAACTCTGCCGTATGAGCTGGCGTCTTGACCCCAACGGGACCTCCTCCTTCGAGCTGAACAACACCGAGATCTTCCGCCGGGTTAAGGCTATCTTCACGACTGATAAAGACTTCAACGCGGATTGGGAGTGGGGATTGGAGCACTACTACCGGGACAAGCCTCCTCCTGCGGTAAATTTTATTACCCAATCCTTCTCCGAGTTACACCCTATATCGGAACATGTCGTTTATTTGATCCCCTTGCATTTTGCTTTTAGTTGTTTCTCCAGCAGACCATTGAAGATGGCACCGAGTCTTCCCTCAAATGGGGGAAGGATCGGCTTGTCTCAGATGAGGAGGAGCCGGATCAGGAAATGTTCTTGCCTGCCCCGGACGTATCCAAGCGAACCTCTGGTAACTTCTTTTCCTTAGGGGGTTGGCCTGACGATGAGGATGATTCCGATATTGAGATGTTGGAGGTATTTGACCCGGTTCCCATTTCTTACGCATTTCCAGCTTCAGCTAATCCGGCTAGGCAGATCCACGAGTATCCCCCTCTTGCTACGGGTGAACCGGTCCCAGCCATGTCTAAGAAGTGGGCCACCACTTCGGTTGCTTCTTCTCAGCCTCCCCAAATAACCAAAAGGCGGAAGAAGTCCGCTGACAAGGCCGCTAGCAAGCCTCCGACTTCTGACATGTGAGTCTCTTTTTCCTTGTCCAATTTTCTGCTTCATGCTTCTTTGTCTCCATGCCTCTCTTTCTGTTATATAACTTGTTATTCGTGGTTTAATTCGGCAGGGCTACCCGGGAGGTTCCCCAGAGAGGGTGCAGCATCGCTTCGTCTTTCCTGTGCACCCCATCTCCCCCTCGCGACAACGACATGCGCCCGCTGAGCCCAGTTCAAGAAGGCTCGGCGGCTGCTCCGGATCTTAGCCCATCTTGTCTAGAGGAGGGAAACCTCGGTGCAAGGGGAAGTGGTGCGGCCGAGGACATGCTAGTGCCTGATGCTCCCAGCCTTTCATCGGCCCAGCCGCAAACCGTCATTTCCGAAGTTCCAGCAGCAGTAGCAGCACCAACACCAGCACCAGCTACAACACAAATACCAGCACCTGAAGCAGCACAAGCACCAGTGCCAGTACCTCCAGCAGCACCAGTAGCATCAGCACCGGCGGCAACACCAACACCAACTCCTCCTGCCTCGTCTGAGTCTTCCAAGACTCGGCGAGAAGTCCCAACTATTATAAAGGCTGCGCCCAAGTCCAAATCCGCAGCTCAAGCCTCAGCCTCCCAACAACAACCCAAGGCTAGCAGTCAGGCCAAGAAAGGTTATGGTGCCACCAAGGCATCATTCATCGAGGCTGGTCAGCGCACCCTTGCGTCCATGCTGCCGAAGGGAGATACCTCCTTCGGGTCAGCTGGCAACAAGCAACTTGCACTGCATATCAGGCCCGCTGGCGCCCAAGTTGCGAGGAGAGAGGCCCATGCCAAATGTCTGGTTGCGACCCACATGCTTAGTGGAGAGAGTTATCCTCCGGCTTTGGTTGAACATGTCAACAATTGGAACAACGCGGAGTTCATCAATCCAAACGATGATCTCCCGGAGAAGTTTGGGCCACGAGTTATTGACCTTGAGATGAATACGGCAGCCAAGGCTATCAACCTCGCTAGCCGAATGATGGAGGTACGTTACTTTGTCTTTTCCTTAATATGCACAAGTGCTTAGAGATATATCCATTAGTCCCCGAGCCTCCGTGGGAGTAACTTGTTATTCGGCCGGATGCTCCTTAGAGAACTAGCATAGCTCCTTAGTAGCTTCGAATATGCACATACCCAAAGCCGGGTTAAGTTCCACTTGGCCCGGATTTGGTACATTTTAAATATGCACACACCTAGAGCCGGGTTAAGTTCCACTTGGCCCGGATTTTGTACACTTTGAATATGCACACACCCAAAGCCGGGTTAAGTTCCACTTGACCCGGATTTTGTACACTTCGAATATGCACACACCTAGAGCCGGGTTAAGTTCCACTTGGCCTAGATTTTGTACACTTCGAATATGCACACACTCAAAGCCAGGTTAAGTTCCACTTGACCCGGATTTTGTACACTTCGAATATGCACACACCTAGAGCCGGGTTAAGTTCCACTTTGCCCGGATTTTGTGCACTTCGAATATGCACACACCTAGAGCCGGGTTAAGTTCCACTTGGCCCAGGTTCTATACACTTCGAATATCCATATAGCTGAGCTAACATTGCTCTTTTCATATCACTACCAATCACCGGACTGCTGAGTTTCAGTGCCTCTTGGACTCACACAAGGGGATGGGCTCGAAACATGTTGCACTTCTTACTGAGTGCGAGAAAAAGGGTAAGTTTTCTCTTTCACTTTTCCCCCATCCTTCTTTGCCTTTTCCCGCCAAACTAATCTGTGATTCGGATTGCACAGCCGAAGTGGAGGCCGAAAATATAATCATGAGAAAAAATTTGGACGAGATAAAAGGTAATTCGCTTTGGTTAGCTCTTTTCCGTG
Organism: Avena insularis; assembly: GCA_023614405.1. Taxonomy (NCBI): domain Eukaryota; kingdom Viridiplantae; phylum Streptophyta; class Magnoliopsida; order Poales; family Poaceae; genus Avena; species Avena insularis. The sequence continues at coordinate 383,962,526 of CM042694.1, forward strand.
CTCTTTCTCCTTTCTCCTTGACTCGGCAGATATTTATACCTCGGCTCTGCCGGGTCAACAAACCGTTGCAGCATCCTTTGAAGATAGTGTGCCCCTGCCTGACATGATGTTGCATTTTCTCGAACAAGCAGGGCAACATCAGGCCAAACTTAAGAAGAAGGACGACGATCTTGCCAAGCTCCTAGCCAAGGATGATGAACTCGCCAAGCTCAAGGCTGAGATGAAAAAACTCAAAGAGCTCCACAAGGCTGAGATGGACAAGGCTGGCCAAGACTTCGCCGAAGAGCGAGAACATCTTAGCCTCCAACTTGCAAAGGATCAAGAGTTGCTGAAGGAGGCCAACGTCAAGCTTGAGTCGGCTAGTGGCGAACTTGAGAGGCTCCGGAAGAGGCGTGGTGATTGCACCATAGAGCTGACCCGGATCCATAGTCATATCTCCCGTAAGTTTTGTTCCTTCCGCCGAAGTGTATTTCTCCGCGTTAAACTCCTTTACTTACTTCACTTGTTTTGTTTTCAGGAAAATTCCCAGAGGGCGATGCCATTGCGGCTACTGCTGTTGCCAAGTTCTGATGGCAGAGGGGTACCCCAACTGGTCCTGGCTCTGAAACCATTCCTTATGACATGGTGGGCCTGCTGGTTAGCCTATCCTCCCGAATTGAAATTGTGAAGAACTATGGTTCGGGTATCCTGGATTTAGCCGCCCGGATCTTCCGCGCACTTTGGCCTGGTGAGGATCCTCCGAAGGGATCCACTGCTTTGATCAACAGGTTGATGGATTGCGAGACCCAGCTCGACCTCTGGAGGGAATCAGCTGCACGTGCCGGAGCTGATACTGTCCTCCACTTCGTGCTCACTTGGTATGAAAAGCTGGATTTGAAGGTTCTCGAGCGCTTGCGCACCGGGTCCAGGTGGTCGAATGATCCGGATTGGGTCGCTCGGTGCAAGGCTTGTGCCCACAACCTTATCCAGTATGCCCCTATCCATCAATGGAACGAAGGACCAAGCTTCATCGGCATTGTTGACGATGAATACGTCGAAGATGGTCGGATGGCGAGGAAGAGGACGAAGCCTCGAATCTCGAATAGAATGAAGATGGAGACGAGGCTGAAGCCGAAGCTCGACCCACTGGCGCCGAGTTACCCCCTCCTGCTGTTGCTCCTTGAGCACCGAAAACACTTTAAAGTTTATCAGATCCCCGGGATGCCGGGTGCAGATGTATCAAGCATACTGATTATACTTTGCTTCTAAGTTATTCAAACCGGATTAACTTGGGCGTAGTCCCCGAGTTTCATTTTCTTGTTTCTCCAATTTGATGGCTCGGCACGCGTCTACCTTGATTCGGTTTTGTTGCTTACGAGTCCGAGTTTCAAAAATTGACTTAACAATACTTGGAAACTTTAGGATTAGCTCAAAATAATCCAGCATAGTAAAGATAAAGTAAACATAGGGTTAGTCCAAATAATAAATGTCGGCTCGATTACGTTCTTTTCCTTAGTCGTTTTTCGTGTGCTACGCAATTCCAAACTTGTTCTCTTGCTTGCCATGAAGCCAATTATTGTCGGACAACAGCAAGTCAAAGAGTCGAGTTTTTGGTGCTCACACGCTACTAATCCGAGTTAGGCAGAAGGAACTTAAGCCAGCCGACATAAATAGTAAACATATAGAACAACAAACATTACTAAGGCAGTCCCCGAGTTACTGCTCGAGGTGCCAAGATTTCATTGATAAACTCATTGCCGACATACATACCGACATATGAGAGACTCGGATACATACACTTCTTTGTTAAGTGTAGAACGGACGAAGTAGGGCTACATTCCATGGACGCTTAGATTCCTCGCCGGACCTGTCCGCCTTATTCTTCTCCTGTGGTTGTGCATCAATGAGATAATAAGAGTCATTGTGCAATGCTTTGCTTACAGTGAATGGCCCTTCCCATGGGGGGGATAACTTATGCATGCCAGTAGTACGTTGTACTAGTCGGAGTACTCGATCACCTTCTCGGAAGACTCGGGGGTTTACTTTTCGGCTATGAAAGCGTCGGATATTTTGCTGATATATGGCTGATCTGGACAATGCCAATTCTCTCGCTTCTTCTAGTAGATCAACATCATTTTTCTGGGATTCTCGCACTCCGGCTTCTGTGTATTGGGTGACCCTAGGCGACGCATGCTCTATGTCGGCTGGTAATATAGCTTATTCCCCATATACCAGAAAAAATGGCGTATAGCCTATTGATAGATTCGGAGTTGTTCTTAAACTCCATAGTACCGCTGGTAGTTCTCCTATCCAGCACCCCGCTGATCTTTGTAGCGGCTCCATGAGCCGGGGATTTATCCTGGATAATACTAATCCGTTGGATCTTTCCACTTGTCCGTTTGATGCGGCGTGGGCTACTGAGGCAACGTCTAGCCGGATCTTCTTATCCCGGCAGAATCGCGCAAATGCTCCTTCAGCAAAATGGGTGCCATTATCTGTTATGATACTGTGAGGATAGCCATATCTCAGAATGATATCTTTGAGGAATGACACGGCTGTAGCTCCATCACATTTTCTTATTGGTTTTACTTCAATCCATTTTGTAAACTTGTCAACCATAACCAAGATGTGGGTCATGTTTCCTTTTGCCGGCTTGAATGGGCCAACCATATCCAAACACCATACGGCAAATGGCTAGGTAATTGGTATGGTCTTGAGCTCCGACATTGGCATGTGTGTCTTGGTAGCATACCTCTGGCAACCGTTGCATTTCCTTACTAGATCCTCTGCTTGCTCCAAGGCACTTGGCCAGTAAAATCCATGCCGGAAAGCTTTTGCCACTAAGGCTCTGGATGAGGCGTGATGCCCACATTCTCCTTGATGTATATCTTGGAGGATATCAAGCCCTTCTTCCGGGTTAACACATCATTGTAGGACATTCGTGACACTCCTCTTGTATAGCTCGGCATTGATAATCGTGTATGCCTTTGCCCTCCTCTGAATTTGCCTTGAAAGCACTTCTTAATTGGGCAAAGATCCATCCTTCAGGAACTGGAATATGGGCAGTGCACAAGCTGGTATAGCTCGCACCGAAAACACATCCGCCAGCATAACCTCTGCCGGGTCACGCTGTGCAGTCCTCGGGTCCTGCAAGGTAGTCTCCGGGTTTGCCAAAGAAGTCCCCAGGTTTCCTGAACCACTTCCCACATCAATGTCCATGGGCACAGCTTCAGACTCCGGATTGGCCAGGATATAGATTGACTCGGATTCTGGGGATGGCCTGATAGATGGCTTTCTGAGGTGCTCTAGTGCTACACTCGGTGGGATCGCTTGTCGGGTTGATTCGATCTTCGACAGTATGTCGGCAACCTCATTTTCCAGCCGAGGTACATGGTGAAACTCGCATCCCTCGAAGTATCCTGATATCTTCTGCACATGAAATCTGTATAATGCCATGTTTGCATCCAAAGCATCCCACTGCCCTGAGACTTGCTGAACTACCAAATCCGACTCGCCGAAGCACTGGATCCGACGTATTCCAATTTCTTTTGCCACTTTGAGTCCATGCACAAGTGCTTCATATTCGGCAACATTGTTTGATGCTGTGAAGTGGATCTGCAGCACATACTTCAGTTGGTCTTTCTTGGGAGAGGTAAGCACAACTCCGGCGCCTAACCCGGTTGGTTGCGGCTATGTAGAGCAACATTGGCTCTTTTGATAGTGGAGAGGCTAACACCGGTGCAGTGGCTAACATCTTCTTTAACTCGATGAAGGCTTCATTGGCCTACGGCGTCCATATGAACTTGTCTGACTTTCTCATTAGCTGATAGAGAGGCAATGCCTTTTCTCCCAACCGACATACAAACCGACTTAAGGATGCCAGGCAACCTGTGAACTTCTGGACATCGTTAAGGCACTTCGGCAATTCCATTCGCTCTATGGCTGGGATTTTAGTTGGGTTAGCTTCGATACCTCGGCCGGAGACAAGAAATCCGAGTAATTTACCAGCCGGGACACCGAAGGTACACTTCTCCGGGTTAAGCTTCATTCGGAACCTCCTTAGGTTCGCGAATGTTTGCCAGATATCATCAAGGAGCGTTTTGCTTTCCTTGGTCTTTATAACCACATCATCAACATACACTTGCACATTTCGACCAATTTGGTCGTGTAAGAATTTTTGCATACATCTTTGATACGTTGCTCCTGCATTAAGTAAACCAAAAGGCATAGGGCGATAGCAATAAGCCCCATACGGGGTGATAACCGCAGTCTTTATTTGATCATCCGGGTTCAGAGGTATCTGGTGGAAACCAGAATACGTGTCTATGAATGACAACAGTTCACACCCAGCAGTAGAATCTATGACCTGATCTATCCTGGGTAGCGGGAATGGATCTTTTGGGCACGCCTTATTCAGGTTCGTGTAATCGATGCACATACGCCAAACCACTGCCACATTCGGATCATCTTTCTTCTTTTCCACAAGCACCGGATTAGATAGCTAGTCTGGGTAAAGCACTTCCATGATGACCCGGCTGCGAGGAGCCAAGCTATCTCATCTCCAATGACTTTTCTCCTATCTTCGGCGAAGCGTCGGAGAGGTTGCTTCACCGGCTTTGCTCCGGGTCTCACATTCAAAGAGTGCTCGGACAATTCCCTCGGAACACCTTGCAAGACCTGTGTGGACCAAGCAAAGATATCTCGATTCTCATGGAGGAAATTGACGAGCTCGCTTTCCTATTTCTCAGTTAACCCGACACCAATTGTTACTGTGCGCTGACACATTGCAAATGTATCTAAATTTTTTGATGTTCCATGCTTGGTTTTATCCACTTTCTTGTGTTTTGTCCACACTTTGGAGTACTTTTCATATGATTTCTTGGACTAACCTATTAACAAGAGCCACAGTGCCAGCTGCCTATTTTCTGCTGTTTTTGGTTCTAGAAAAGTCAGAAAATGAATATTCTCGGAATTGGACGGGACAAAAGCCAAAGTGCCTATTTGTCCGGAAGTCATCAGATGCCAGAATACGAGACGGAGAGGGGCCAGAGGGCCACCACACCACCTAGTCACGCGGCCCAGCCTGGCCCTCGCCAGGGGGTGGTCTGGCCGCCTCCGGCACCCCCTCGGCCTCCCCTTCCACCTATAAGATGCCCTCGGGACGAAAACCCTAAGTGCCCGATAAAAAATCCATGAAAGAGTCGGTAGCTGCCGTCATCTCCATCCATAGATTGGGAGGGATCTGAAGCTCTTCCCGGCACCCTGCCGGAGAGGGGAATTCACCCTGGAGGCCTTCTTCATCACCATGCAAGCCTCCGGTGTGATGCGTGAGTAGTTCATCCTTGGACTACGGATCCATGTAGTAGCTAGATGGCTGGTTCTCCTCCTTTGTGCTTTCATGTCTAGATCTTGTGAGCTCCGTTCATGATCAGGATCATCTATTTGTAATTCTGCATGTTGTGTTTGCGGGGATCTGATGGATATTGAGATGCTATTTCAGATTGATTATTGATTCTATCATGTCTTTGTTATTTGTGATCTTGCATGCTTTCCGTTGTTAGTAGCTATCTTGGCCAAGTAGATGCTAGCAACTCCAAGAGTTAGTATTTATTCTCGATAGTGGGTTCATGCCTCTAGTAATCTAGGGAAGTGACAAAAATCTCTAAGGTACTAGATGTGCTGTTGCTACTAGGGAGAAAACAACAATCCTTTGTTCATAGAACAATCGTATTGTTTACTTTACACGCAATGCGTAATGCAATTATCTATTGCTTGCAACTTAATACTGGAGGGGGTTCAGATGATAACCTGAAGGAGGATTATTAGTCATAGATGCAGTTGGATGGCGGTCTATGTATAATGTGGTAATGCCCAATCAAGTCTCAAAGGAGTCAAGATGAGTAGTATATGCATGTATTTCGTTCTCAATGTTTGTCAATTGCCCCGCTGTAATTTGTTCACCCAGCACGTTATCTATCTAAGGAGAGCCACCTCTAGTGAACTATGGATCCCGGTCCTTTTCTTTACATACAATCTACAAACTGTTACTGCTTTGTGTTTACTTTCTGCAAACTATTACTTCCTTCCAATCGATACGTTTAATCCTTTGTTTTCAGCAAACGACGGTGAGATTGACAACCTCATCACAAGTTGGGGACAGAGTTCTGTGGTTGTGTTGTGCAGGTCTCCATGTTGCTACTAGCACCGGTAGTGCGCCCTGCCAAGGCTCAGCTAGCAACACCTTTGGGGTGTTTCCTTGCTCCTACTGGTTCGATTAAACCTTGGTTTCATAACTGAGGGAAACTTGCTGCTGTGCTCATCATACCTTCCTCTTGGGGTTCCCAACGAGCTCTACATCAACACCGCACCAGCATTTTTCTAGCGCCGTACACTGAGCCATCAAGCATTTTTCTGGCGCCTTTGCCGAGGAGTCAAGGACATCTTCACAAGGGTAGTCTGTCAACACCCGGATTTTTAATCCCAGATGCCCGTTATGCCATACCTCGCAATCCCAGGATTACCATTTTTGCGAGACATAACGGATTAGATATCACAGTACATCATCCATTACAAACCATACATAAGGTCTTACACAAATAAGGATCTCATGATCCAGTCTTAATACAACAAGAAGCGGAAATAAAAGATAAGCGTAGCGGGGGTCCATCTTTAGGGCATAGGCAATGCTGACGAAGGCAGATAGACCTTGATGGGGATATGCCGAAGGGGGTATGCCCAGCAGGACGTTTCGATTGGGACGAAGGGACTGCGAGTGCGTCCGAAAGACGGCGACTGGACTACGAAGGAAGGAAAGGCCCAGCGACTATCGACTGGAAGCCCAGGAGCGTAACAGAAGCCCAGTCGGACTAGGTCAAAGCCTCCGGATCCTTATCTTGTTCGGTGATAACTTGTAAACCCTAGCGAGGTTCCTTGTATATAAACCTCCCTAGGGTATCCTAGAGACTTACATTCCATCATACACCCCCTCAAGCGACTTGCTGCCTAGCTGCCGAGCTCGCCACCCTTGTAACTCACTCTCCAATAATCTAATCTAGCAGGAGTAGGTCTTTACCCTCCGGTGGGGCGAACCTGGGTAAACCCATGTGCATCCGCCCCATCTCGCACCGCAGATGGCCGCCAACTCTTCCTCACGAAACACTCAATCGCTGCCAATGGTAGCGACTGCCGTGGCCATTTCCACGACAGTGTCGCCCACCGTGGGGCATAGTGGGACTGGCCTGAGTTCTGCGGCGAGACCCTACTCGCCGATCGATCGGCCGCTCGCCACCGGTCGCATGATCGCCATCGGCGGGATCTTACAGATCCTGCCCAGCAGCTACATCCTGGCATCACATCCGATCACTCACGGCTCGGTGATGCCGGTCGTCTCCATCAACCTCTTCGTCGGCTTCACTGGCGCGATCGATCCAGCTGCAACGGTGATTGTTGGCGGGTCACCGCCACACCACGATCTGCTTTTGGAGGAGCAGGTCTGCTCCATCAGGAGCCTCGTCACCGAGTACGACTCGGCTGCCAGCGACGCGGTCGAGACTAACGCCGCCACCAACGACAATGCCCTAAACGCCGACGCCGACTCCGCGACCCCTGCATCGGTCGACAGATCCATCACCGCCGCATCACGGGAGGACTCCATCACGCGAGTATCCTACCCTGAGGACTTCGAGGACCCCTCCATCCTGGGGATCTTCGACTGCGATTCCGGCTCAGAGTCCCCCGAGGATTTTCGCGCCAGATCCAATCGCTTCAACGCGATCTACATGGCGGGTAGCACGGCCATCGTGCCAGATCCGTTCACCACGCCGATCCTGCCGACTACGATAGCCACGGAGGTGGAGCAAGCCCGCCTATGGCTCGCGGAGGCGCAACGCAACAAACTCGCCGAGCGCGAGAAATACCGCCTAGAACGAGAGACGGCACGGGAGTTGTCGCTCTGAGGACCCGCCTGAACCCCAACGTCCAGGGCCACGTCCTAAACTTCAACGACAAAAGCGACCCCGTGCGTGCTGCCGAGCGCGAATACTGCGAAAACGTGCCACCAGGCGGGAGCAACCCCGCGAGACCACCGCCTGGAGCACCGGCGACCGGGGCCCCTCCACCACCCATGGGCCGCACGCCCCCGCCGGACCAACCGCGGATCATCATCTCGCCTCAAGCCCGTGACGCCAACGGGTTACCATTATACTCCACCCTGATGGACAACATCGTCGCGGCCGACGCCGCAATCGCCAACCTCGACGTCCAAGGCAACGGCAAGCTACAGATCTAGTACACCAAGGCCATACTCGTCAGGGCCGTCGAGCAACAAGCCGCGGGAGTCGACCCGCGGGGGCGGATGTACTCCCGCTCATCAGCAAGCAGGGCGACATCAAGCGGCCACTCCATCATGGCCAACGCATTAGTTTGCCCACCACCCCAGCCCCTGGCAAACCAACCACGGGCCGCCAATCCCGCGTTGTCAACCAACGAGCCGCGACCGGCGAACAACATGGTTGCTGCCAACGGGCAGCCCCTCGACGCTCGAACGAACATCATCAACAACCAGGCGTGGCGGTCGCGCCAGCCCAACGACCTGCGGCACACCCTCACCAACCACGGTGACCCGGAACCAAGAGGCTCGCTCAGTCGAGTCAGGCCGCAATGCTTCGGATCCATGATTCGCGGGGAAAAATATCCCACCAATTTCAAGGCCCCCAAGGAGATCGAGAAGTACGACCCGACATACGACCCTGCTGTCTGGCAGGACACATACCTCATGGCAATGGGAATCACAGGCCACACTGACCTGCTCGCCGCTCGCTACCTCCCCCTGATGATGGAGCGTGCGACCTGGCAGTGGATCAATATGCTCCCTGCCGACAGCATCGACTCCTGGGAAGAAATGCAGGACGCCTTCGTTAGGCACTTCGAGGGCTCCAACACCCGCACCACCAACATAGAGGACCTGGAGCGATGCATCCAGGGACAACGTGAGTCGACTCGCCGCTGGATCCAAAGATGGTAGGAACTGTGGATAAACGCCTCCGGCATCCACCCAGACACGGCGATACACTGCTTCAAGAACGTGTGTCCATACGAACCCCTGGTCGCCAAGATCAAGAGGGTCTACCGGACGCTCGACAATATCCCCGACCTCCTCGAGATCGCCAGCGCTATTCAGAGGAGGACCCCAACCAAGACTCCGACGACGAGTCGGGAGGAAGACGCCGCACTAGCATCCATGACAGCGGGCGCCTACGTGACATGCGCTACAGAAACACCCGCATCACCGGCAAGCGCCGCACGGACGGGCAATTCGACTTCGTCACCAACGCCTGCTACGGCCAGCGCGACTCCAAGAACTACCGCCACGACGGAGGAAACTACCGCGACAGCGGGAACTACCGCGCCAACAACACGACGATGCCGAAATTCGACCCCGCCGCCCTGCTCAATCAGCCCTGCATCTACCACAGTAGGGAGGGAAAACCTGCCACCCACACCACCGCCGATTGCCAGTCTCTCAAAGAGATTGAGAAGGCGAGACAAGCAAGGGAGGACCCCAACAACAACCCACCTCGGGACAACGGGAATGGCGGCGGCTTCGGCACCGCCGTCGGCTCGCTACATACCTTCATCGGACTCGGCACCAAGCGCGAGAAGCAGGTGCTCGCCCACGCGGTCGCCGTCAATGCGGTGACACAAGTCGACATCCCTCGCTTCCTAAACTGGTCCGAGCAGAGCATCACCTGGAGTCGCCAGGACCATGCGCCAAGGATCGAATACCCAGGGGGAGTCGCCCTGGTAGTCAGGCCCAAGGTGGCCGGCTACTGGCTGCCCAGGACGCTAATGGATGGTGGGAGCTCCATCAACATCTTGTACCTCGACACGTTCAAAAGGCTCCAGCTCCTAGAAGCAGCCATTGAGCCAACACTGACGACCTTCCACGGCATCGTCCCCTGTCGGAAGCCGTACCCGATCGGTAAAGTGACGCTGCCAGTCACCTTCGGCACTCCAGCAAACTACCGCACGGAGAGGATCATGTTCGAGCTGGTGAACTTCCGCAACCCCTACCACTGCGTCCTGGGCCGCCAGGCATTCGCAAAGTTTATGGCGACCCCACACTACGCCTACAACATGATGAAGCTCCTCGGGCCAAGCGGCATCATCACCGTCCACGGCGACCCCGAAATGGCCGTGGAATGCGAGGACAAGGGCGCCGAGCTCGCCGACGCTGTCATCACCGCGGAGAGCAACCACGCGGAGGAGCTCGCGAAATACGTGGGCAACATCAACAAGGACAACCCCACCATCCTAAAGAAACCAACCGCCGCGAACTCCACGTTCGAGGCAACCACGCACACCCGCACCGTCGAGCTCGTCCCAGGCGACTCCAGCCAGACGGTCCCCATTGGGGCGCACATGAGCCCCGCATAGGAAAGCGCGCTCATCGGTTCCTCCATGAGAACCGCGACATCATCGCATGGAAGCCATCTGACATGCCAGGTGTCCCAAGGGAACTCGCTGAGCACAAACTCAACGCTGACCCCAAAGTGCGACCAGTAAAGCTGTCGCTACAGCCCTTCAATGAAGAGCACTGTCGAGCAATCGCTGAAGAAGTTCAGCGCCTGCTAGCCACAGGCTTCATCCGGCCAATCAAGTACTCCAAGTGGCTGGAAAATCCAGTCCTAGTTCTCAAAAAGAAAAACACATGGAGAATGTGCATTGCCTACACAAACCTCAACAGCACCTGCCCGAAGGAGGAGTTCGTCCTACCGCGCATCGATCAGATCATCGACTCGACCACGGGATCGGAGTCGCTGTGCTTTCTCGATGCTTACTCTAGTTATAACCAGATCAAGATGGCGGTCGAGGAAGAGGAGAAGACGGCGTTCATTACGCCATTCAGCTTATTCTGCTACACGGCCATGACGTTCGGCCTCAAGAACGCAGGTGCCACATACCAGAGGTGCATGCAGGAGTGTCTAGCAAGCCAAATTGGCTGCAACATTCACGTCTACATCGACGACGTGGTGGTAAAATCCACCCGCCAGGATGACCTGCTTGCCGACCTAGCCGAAACCTTCGCAAACTTGCGGAGGTACAACATCAAGCTGAACCCTGGAAAATGCACCTTCGGCGTCCCCACCGGACAACTCCTGGGTTATGTAGTCTCCAAGCGAGGCATCGAAGCCAACCCCACCAAGATCGACACCATCGCGCGACTCAGGAAACCCGAGTGCCTGCACGACGTCCAGAAGTTGGCAGGGCGAGTCGCGGCCCTCAGTCGCTTCATCCCCCGACTAGGCGAGAAGGCAATGCCCCTCTACCGCCTGATGCGCAAGAACCCCACGTTCCAATGGGACGCGGAGGCCGACGACGCACTCAAAGCGCTCAAAGAAGTGCTACTCGCGGCGCCACTACTCGCCGCGCCACTCGACAAAGAGCCAATGCTCGTTTACGTCGCGGCCTCTACTCGAGTGGTCAGCGCCGTGATGGTCGTCGAACGACCATAAGAGGGCAAGGAGCGCCCCATACAACACCCCGTCTACTACATCAGTGAAGTCCTAACGGACTCACGACAGTGCTACCCGCAATACCAAAAACTAGTGTACACGGTATTCTGAGCACATCGGCGACTCCCACACTACTTCCAAGAGCACCCAATCACGGTAGTCTCCTCCGCGCCCCTGTAGGACATCATACGCAATCGCGAGGCGACCATTCGAGTCGCCAAGTGGGCCGTCGAAATCGGCGTCCACAAGATCAAATACGAGCCCCGCAAAGCGATCAAGTCACAAGCCCTGGCTGATTTCCTCGCAGACTGGGAAGAAGCACAGCAGCCAGAGAAGCTCCCGTACCTCCACTACTGGTCGCTCCATTTTGACGGCTCCAAGAACGCCGACGGCGCAGAGGCTGGGGTCATCCTGACCTCTCCCAAAGGAGACAAGCTCCGCTATGTGCTCCACCTCAACTTCAAGCCCTGCACCAACAACATGGCAGAATATGAGGCCCTCCTTCATGGCATGAGAGCCGCTAAGGAGATGAACGTCAACTGCCTACGATGCTGTGGCGACTCCGACCTAGTCACCGGCCAAGTCGCCGGGACGTGCGACGCCGTCTCCCCAACAATGATCGCGTACCGCCAAGCTGTCGACCAGTTGGGGGACACTTCGACGGCAACTCCGTCGAGTGGATCGACAGGCGCAAAAACAAGGAGGTAGACGCCCTCTCCTGCATCAGATCGACCCGACAAGCTCCGCCAGTAGGCGTCTTCCTCTACATCATCCACAAACCATCGGTTAGCCCACCAAAAGAGATCAACGTTGGGATCCCACTGCAACCAGAACCGGCCTTAGTCGCCATAGTTGTGGAACCTAGCGACTAGATAGCACCATACGTTGCCTTCCTGCAACACAAACTCCCACCGAGCAATGAGACAGAGGCGCGAATGATCGTGCGCCGCTGCAAATCCTTCGTCATCATCAACGGCGAGCTCCACAAGCGCATCGTGACCGGCGTGTTCTAGCGGTGCGTACAACCAGAAGAAGGCCACAAGATCCTCCAGGACATTCACGCTGGCGACTGCAGCCATCACGCCGGCGCCAAGTCGCTAGTCGCCAAGGCCATGCGGCATGGTTTCTACTGGCTCACCGCACACGCCGACGCCACCAACATCGTCCAACGATGCGTCGGGTGCCAGAAGTATGCCAACCAGATGCACCTCCCTGGCTCGGCACTCAAGACCATCCCCATCACGTGGCCATTCGCCGTATGGGGCATGGACATGGTAGGCCTGTTCAAGAAGGCCCCGTCTGGCTTCACTCACCTCCTGGTCGCCGTTGACAAGTTCACCAAATGGGTCGAGGCCAGGCTGATAAAAAAGTGCGACGGCAAGACGGCCACCAAGTTCCTACGCGAACTCATCTACCGGTATGGCTACCGGCACAGCATCATAACAGACAATGGCACCAACTTTGCCAAGGGGGCCATGGCGGAATTATGTGAAGAACACGGCATCTGACTCGACCTCGAATCAGTCGCTCACCCGGAGTCAAATGGCCAAGCAGAACGCGCCAACCAGAGTGTCCTCCATGGGCTCAAGCCGCGAATCCAGGTGCCCCTCGAGCGCACCCCAGGATGCTGGGTCAACGAGCTCCCCTCTGTGATATGGGGGATTCGCACCTCCGTCAACCGCTCAACCGGGTTCACGCCCTTCTTCATGGTGTATGGCGCCGAGGCTGTAATGCCAACCGACCTGGAGCATGACTCACCTCGAGTCGCCAACTACATCGAGGCGGCCAACGAGGTTGCCCGCCAAGAAATCATCGATCAACTCGACGAGGAACGCGACCTAGCTCGCTCCCGCACCACCATATACTAGCAAGGACTCCGCCGCTACCACAGCCGCCGAGTGCGAACTTGCACCTTCCAGGAAGGCGACCTGGTCCTACGACTGGCCCAAGACAAGAAGGGCATGCACAAACTCTCCCCCCATGGGAGGGGCCGTTCACCATAGGCCGAGTCCTTGGCAATGATGCCTACTACCTCATCGACATACAGGGTGACGGCCAATTGGAGGTCAGGAGGCCATGGAATGTAAACCTCCTCACAAAGTTCTACACTTAGAACCTCACATTGTACTCCATCGGAATATATAATGAAATTCATCCGGACCGCACCAATTGTGTCCACTCGCCATATTCTTGTGCCACTCTGGTCGAGCGACCGACACGGCTAAGTAGTGTGGCACAAGGGCACCGGAAATATTCGGGCCTTGGGTCGTCCACGAAAAACGCAAACCCGGAGCCGCCATTGGAGTCGCCTAGCCCGACTGGCCCACCGGGCCAAGACAACCAGTACACGCTTCTCACAGCGACTTGTCCCTCCCACCCTCGTGCAAAGCGACTCGAACGGTTAAGTACCACGCACGGGGACTCCGCAAAATGGGAACCCCCACGTGGATCGGGAACACACCAAGTAAGAGAGCTGCCTAGGGCTTGCCAAGCGACTGGCTCTCCGGGCTAGGGGAGGAGACGCGTTACAAACAACAAACTCACAACCTGAAACAGGAGCAGGACCAATATGGTCGGGCACCGCGCTCGGGGACTAGCTTATAAATCAGTCCTACTCGTGCTCGGGGACTCACCACTCAGAAGACCCGAGGGACAAAAACAATGCATAAACAAAAGAATACACAAAGTCTACAATCGAGTTAAACCCCATCAAAGGGCGGACGCGCTCGAGGACTCGCTCAATCAAAACGATGCATAAACAAAACACACCACACATTCCTAGTTGCAAAACAAGTCGATCGACTCCCCTGGGCATATATTGCAAAAATATCTTACAGCATTCGCCACTTGGCATACATAACAACTTGGACAATTACATTGTTTACTCCACAGGCCCTGATGAAGAAGCAGCGCCACTCCCCTTGACGCGAACAAAAGGCTGCCATGGGTTCGTCGGGTACATCGTCAGCGACTTCGACAACAACGACCGGAAGGCTGCTCCGACTTCATGTCGCGATGCTCCGGCTCGGGGTAGCCAGGTGCCAACACCGTCTCCTGGTACGGTAGCAGATCCCCCATCGCCAAGACACGATCGGTGCAAGGGGCGGCCTTCGCGGTCAGCTTCAGCACCTCTGCCATCTCCACCGTGCCGGTCGCCGATGGATAGCCACTCGTCACATCGTCAAGGTCGAAGTCGTCGGGTAAATGGGCGAGACCCAAGCTCAACGCTGTGGCGGCCCCACGCCCGAACACTGAGCGCGTCATCCACTCCACAACGGTGGGCACCTCTTCCAGATAGCGCCACACCTCCGTAAGCCCCCCAGGAATAACTTCGGTGGGGAACATGCCCTGAAAGCCGCTTGGATGCACAACGCCGAGGCCGTGGCCGCATTCACCACGGCCATCACGCACTGCGAGGCGTTGTAAGTTTGCACCACCGGGTTGCTTTTGCCTACCACAGCTGCAAAGTCAGGTGTCAGTGAAACTACGAAACCCCCAAAAAGGGGACTCGACAAACGGGTCAGGCAAAGACAAAGACTCACCAAGGAGTTTGCGACAGTTCTCCTTAATGTGCTTCTCCAAGGCGGTTTGCTCGTTGTGCAGCCCCATGATGCTGGAATCCGTGGCTTTGCGTTCTTCCTCAGCCACAGCGACGGTAGCCTTCGCTCGCTCTTCCGAAGAAATTGAGGCCGCTTTCGCCTCCTCCAAGTCCTTGACCAGGGAGGCTATTCGTCCATTCGCCGTGTCCAGCTCGGCGACCAGAACATACCCCTCATGGGCCTTGGAGATCTCAGCCGGGAAACCATCTGCAAGAAGCAATCAGCGTACTGTACACGACTAGCTCACACCCGAAAGAGGAGAATAAAGACAAACAGATACTCACCAATAGTTTCCTGAAGCCGTTGGTTCACCTCTTGTGCTTCGCGCAAGTCACGCTCCAAGCACTCTCTCGCGGCCTGCCGATCGATCGACTCCCTTTGCAATCCCTGCAAACAAACAACTCGCCTTAGCATTTGGCAAAACAACACCTAGTTCCCAGCCGCTGAAATTCAGCGAACAGGAACTCGGGGACTAGAGAAGGAGAAAGAAAATCAATTCCTAGCCGCCAAAATTTCAGCGACTAGGAATTCGGGGACTGGAGAGGAGCAAGAGGTTCAGTTCCCAGACGCTGAAATTCAGTGACCAGGAACTCAGGGACTGGACATGCCTGAATAGCAGCGCCGAGCATCTTGTGAAGTTCTCTGGCGTCAGTCGACGGGATCGTGAAAGAAGTGCGCCCGCGACGGGACCCAATGTCCGCATCCATGATTTCTGGACTCTGCGGAGACTGTGTGTCCGCCACACCTAGAAACCCCCTCGCAATGAAACGCGGGAACGTCACCGACGCTCTAGCGGGGGTGCTGGTTGTCGGGGCCGGCGCTTCCGGCACGGACGCAGCCAAGGCAGGTTCCGATCGCGACGCCACCACCTCTTCGGCTGGCTGGTCGACTCCCGGCGCCGCCCTTGGTCGCAACGCATCGCCGCCGCTTCGCTTCTTCGCGGCGACCCGGTCGCCACATCTCCGGTGGCCTTTCTCTTCTTGGGGAGGTCGCCCTCTCCCATGTCGCTGGCTGGTGGAATCTTAGCCACCGAAGGACGGCCAATCTTCTTGGCCTCGACCTACACGAGTCCCCACAATCAATACAATGACAACACAAAAGAGCAAGGCGAATCGGGATGAAGGAGCAGTACTTACTTAGCAACTGGGAGGACGCGAAGCCCGGTGCTGATGTGGGCGGGCTTGTCCAACTCGGGACCCAACTTACGGGTGAGCCCCCTCTCGAAGACGTCTGAAGCCCACGAAACCGCGGGCTTCCTTGACGATGAAGCTGCAGTCGCCAGGATCTCCGGCTCCAACGCGGCCGCCCTCGACGGCTGTGGCGACTTGGACGTCATCGCCTCATCCGCTACTTGACTTGGAACCCCCGAGGTCGTCGGCGCAATCGCCGCCAGGGGAACCTCTACCACTACCTCTGTGTCCTTGCCCTCTAACCTCTTTGTCGAGACTGCATCCTTTGGGGCCTTGTACGAGACCTTGGGAGAACCTTCATCATCGGAATTGTCATCCGACTTGAACACCACCGCTGACTTGGACGGCGGTGGTGGGCCTTTTCGCTGGCGACTTGGGCGTGCGTGTGGGCTTCGATGACGTGGCAGTATGCCGGGACGTATGCTCTTGTGCGACCTCGTCGCCTCTGTCATGCTCGTCCAGGTTGCGGCTCACCTCAACTTCACGTTGTTTCTGCATGCGGGTCTTGCGAGCCACGGGCGCCGGGGGAAGAACCTCCTCCTCCTCCCCATCGTTGTCGGAAGGGTCCCCCTCGGAGTCTTCCTCCAGTTCCTAGGGAACCTCTTCATTGAGCGGAGGGAGCCAGCCCTCCAACACCTGAAAAAGCTGAGAACCACCATGAGTAAAACACCAAACGAGGAGACTGAAAACTGAAACATGGACGTAGCGATTGGAAAGAGAACTTACTATGGGGCTTCATTCTTCACAGGAGTGTACGGGGCAACCCCGACTGCCACACTGGTGAACTCTGCGTCGGTGATCTTCTTCAGGGTGGCCTTGTAGTCCTCGGCCTCCCATGACTCCTTGCTAGTTCGGGATGGGTCATGCTTCCCGCTGTACTCATACATCCAGTCTTGGCCGCCGAAACCAGGAACCAGCGCCGCCCGAGCCAGCAGTTGTAGAGGTTGATCGGAATCAACCCCTAGACCTTCAGCTTCTGGATCTGGTTCATCATCTCCGCGACGGCCATCCACTGGTCTTCGGGAAGCTTCTTCGGCGCCAACCGACAGGGCTCGCTCCTCTCTGCGACGAACTCGGGAAGAGCCACCTTGCCGGAGGGAGTGGCTTCTTTGACGTAGAACCAACTCTTCTTCCACTCGCTGGCGGCCTTCTTCGGCAGGAGGAGCTTGATGAAATTGGCCTTCGGCTTGAGTTGAAACGTGACTCCAC
The DNA here is from genome assembly GCA_023614405.1 of Avena insularis. NCBI lineage: Eukaryota > Viridiplantae > Streptophyta > Magnoliopsida > Poales > Poaceae > Avena > Avena insularis. Next base: position 383,980,016 of record CM042694.1, read on the forward strand.
CTGCGGCCAGCATCAAGCCGTCGGACGCCTCGTGCCCGATGCGGCCGTGGAAGAGCTCCAGCCGTAGCGGGAAATACGGCCTGCAGCCGAGGTAACATTCGCAGAAGGCGACGAAGATCGCCAGTTGCTCGATGCTATGGGGGCCAAGATCCGATGGCTTGATCGCGTAATACGCGCAGAAGCGGTGGAAAAAGAGTGATGTAGGGAACCCCAGACCCCTCTCAAGATGACTAGGTAAGCAAATGAACTCGCGGGTCGCGGCTTCGGCTCGGTCTCGGAGGAGGAGGGAACCCGCCAATTTCCCTTGCGGAGCACTCCGGCATCCTCGAAAGATCTAAGCTAGGTCGTGGTACAGTTGGATTTCCCCCATGAGCCATTGGGAGGCGCGATCGGGTAGGATGTGTAATCACACGATGCGGGAAGGACAAGTCGGAAGGACGTAGGCAGGAAGATTGGAGGCAGGAAGAACGAATGAGGAGGAATGAAGAATGCGAAGAAGGTCTGCGGAGCTGAACCATCACTCCCCTTATAAGGGCAACGCCACCCCCCAAAATCGGGGTAGCCATTACTCGCGGTAATTGCGCCAAAGTTACCGTTGGAAATTCCAACGGAAAGTTTGACCAGACTAACGGTCCAACTCCTTTATTTCACCTACCACCCGCCAGTCTTTCCATTCGCCAAGACGATGACTTGGTGGCAGTAACATTCATTGAGACGACGAGTGGAAACATGGGGAAATTCTCCTTGGTTCTAAGGGAGTCCATTGCCGACTCGACTGGACGCCCAAATTGGGCACGCCTACTCCGAACGCCAAAATGACGCCTGCGCCTGCATTGACGATGGCCTCGGGGACTACTGATGGGGATATGCCGAAGGGGGTATGCCCAGCAGGACGTTCCGATTGGGCCGAAGGGCCTGCGAGTGCGTCCGAAGGACGGCGACTAGACTACAAAGGAAGAAAAGGCCTGTTGATCGCTAATCGAAGCCCTGTGAGCATAATGTAGTCTCAAAGGATCGGCGCCCAGAGCCCTTGAGGAGCATAAATTGGTGGCTTGACTAGGTCAAAGCCTCTGGATCCTTATCTTGTTCGATGATAACTTGTAAACCCTAGCGAGGTGCCTTGTATATAAACCTCCCTAGGGTATCCTAGAGACTTACGTTCCATCATACACCCCCTCAAGCGACTCGCTGCCTAGCCGCCAAGCTCGCCACCCTTGTAACTCGCTCTCCAATAATCTAATCTAGCAGTAGTAGGTCTTTACCCTCCGGGGGGCCGAACCTGGGTAAACCCATGTGCATCCGCCCCCATCTCGCACCGCAGATGGCCGCCATCTTCCTCACGAAACACTCAATCGCTGCCAATGGTAGCGACTACCGTGGCCATTTCCACGACAGTCCTAGTTATCATAGTCGTCCTGCTGGCCATCATCTTGATAGTCTCCTTCATAGTCTGGCCATGAGAATAGCCAGGGACAAAAGCCATGAGTACTTTTAAGTACTCGCAAACTACCACTAAAAAGTAGTATAGTGCTAAGTTAAAGTGCTAAATCTAAGTTTACCTATAAAGTTAAGTTTGAAACCTAAGCTGAGTTCTGAAGCAAAGAAAGATAAAATAAAATTCTAGAATCACTTAAGTTGGGAAGCTATTGTCATAAACACAACCCTGTTGTGGTCAAGCCAAGATTCATCATTCATTTCATAAGTTGTTTTTAAAACATCTGACAATGAAATAGTATGGCCATTCCAACTGTCCATAACCGCGGAAGCGGCTATTCGAATAGTTTAACACTCTGCAGAGGTGGTACACTTTCACCACAAGATTCAATACATCTTTCAGGGATAACCTTGAATCATCATACTTAGTATGCAGATAATCAAACATAACCTTTCCTTTACACACCCTAGTATAAGCACCTCTCCTATGAGCATGGCCTCCCAACCATGACCAACTATCATCTTGGGCACTACATAGCTGGACAACATTGAGAGGTAGCCTCAGCTCAAATCTCTCCCGCGAGGGAACTAATACTAATGCATATAAACTTCCGGCTAACCCTTACCCAATTCAGGTATTGTGGTTGTACGGTAAATTTGGAATGGTATCGCATCCGAATCCAACCATCAGTTTTATAAAAGGGCTAAGGCTCATGCCTCAACGTTTTCATCATCATAAACCATTCGTGTTTCTCAACACATGTCAAAACATCTCAATAGAATGACTCATCATTCCAAGGTTTTCATAATTCATTTTCACCAAGTGTTCCCAACTAAAGTGACTCAAGTTTTTATCTACTCTAAACTATTAAGTTAAGAGTGTTCACTAAGGTGGAGGGTGGGATCAATATCATGCCATAGAATGACATCTAAAGTTATCTCTATAGGTCAAGTTTTATACTCTTTATGCTACCTTCAAAACAAGTAAGGGACTTTGTGTAAAGTAATGGAAGTAAAGCTTGAAAATAAGACTTGGGGTAACTAGTAGTCAAAGTGGTATGATCAAAGCATGCCTAAAGCATCTTTGCTTGGGTTATCTAGATTGCAAGGATTAGCTTGCATTGTTAAATGGTGGCTTGAAAGTACAACTTGCAAGGGTTAACTTGGATAGTGCTAGCTTGCCTTGGTTGGTGCAGTGGTTGAAGTTGTCTTCCTCCTCTTGGTAGAACTCCTCCTCCTCCTAAGCTTGGTCGGTACTATCTTCTATAAATACATACGGAGTACGCAATCACCAAACAATACTTAATAGTCTAATTAGTACTCTAAGGCACACAATTGATGATCTATTATCATCACAAGGATCACAAGTTTTATTCAATAGTTTCATTCCTTTTATTTTAGAAAAGTAATTTCTACTCATTGAAAAATTAACTAAGATTTAATATTCACCACTTAAAATATGGGATCATGTGGACACATTTCATCACCACATATTCTAACATGTGGGAATGGGATTTAAGGGTTGGATCATAATTACTTTGGTTTAAGTTCTTTATTTAATGATTTAAAGTGACTGCATTATTTTGGTACTAGTCCAAAGTCACTGCATGTAAACCCTAATATTATTACATATTCAGATAGGTATGATGAAATGTGATTTTTGAGAGTTGGAATCAACTCAAAATCTATCTTGGTTGATTTTATAAAAATGTTGCGAGGTGCAAATGCTTCTGTTTTATTATGTTTACTAGGAGAGATCTATAACTCTAAATGAATTAAATCCAACTGGCTTGGATAGATCTTTTCAGTTGCTTTCCAACAAAATTGGAATCACCTGTCGCCGATGAGCTCTAACCCTACCGGCTCGGTGGGGGAGCATAGGGGGCGTACCAGGGCTCTAGCAATGACAGCGAGGCGGGCAAACGGATTGGTGGTCGACGGTGAGCTCAGGGACGGTCGAGGCAGCTCCGAGGGTGGTCGCAATCAGCGGCGCCCTTCTCCTCCAGAGGTGGCCTGCTTTGGTGCAATTCTAGCGAACTGCTGCTCCCCGTGCTCCGGCTAGAGGTGTGGGACGATTAGTGAGGTGAGGGGAGTTGAGTGGTGTGCTGCAAATGGCTGGGGGTGCCCTCCTTTTATAGGCTCGACGACGGGACAGCACGACATGGCCAGGCGATGGTGGCGACATGGCTACGGGCTGCCAGTGGCATGGCTCTGGGCGGCGATCGACGCGCGGTCTCCTGGTGGTGCTCTAGGGCTTTAATGCGGGCTTATGGGTCATAGTATGTGGTTGGGCGGAGCTGGCGCTCTGAGCGGCACAGACAGCGGCTTCAGCGGCGAGCGGTGGCTATGAGGCGTTGGGCGGCGAACGGGCATGTCCGGCGTGCTCCCTGGGTCGTGGCAACGCGGTGGGCACGGGCTGCGGTCGAGCGGCGGCTTTTGCACGCGTGTCGGGCGTGGCGCTCTGGTGCGTGCTCGACATGGCGCAGTCGCACTTGGCGCGGGGGGTTGGCGGTGGTCCACTGCTTGGCCTGGCTCGGGGAGGGGACAGTGGGCAGTGGTGAGGTGCTAGCTAGCTGCTAGACATGGAGATAGAGGGAGAGGTGGTCTGTTGGGGTGATGGTATGGTGGACCGGCGAGTTGGGGCTCGGCTTGGCATGGCCATGCTGCTAGGGGGTAGGGGATGGGTTAGTTAGGTCCTTGTTTGATCAAGAGGGGACAATGGGAGAAAATGGGGGTCAAATGGGAGACAAGTTTGGCCAGAATACGATTCAAAATAGTGAATTTGGTTTTGTTTGAAATCTATCCACAAGGTGTTTGATGAAATGGCCGCATGAACTTTACTTTTGAATTTTGAAAAGATTTTTGGTGGGTGTGCTAGTACTAAGCTTGAGACTCTGTGGGTTCTTGGGTTTTGAGAATTTAGCTTGTTTGAGTGGTTTTTGAAATAGTGGGATCACAAAGTGGGTTTTGAGAATTGAGCCCGTATGATATAGATTCAATTTTCAAATGCCAATTAAATATAGTGTTTGAAAGTTTTTGGCAGATCACAACGTGGGCCTTGGTACCTCATTATGTGTACTAGCAAGGGGTGCAAAGATCCATAAATGTTTCTGTTAAGTTTTGAGTACTAGGAATAGCCAAAGTAGGCATGATAGTTAATTTGGAAAAAATGACCATTCACTTCATTTATTCATTTTGATTTGTTTTTCTTTGGGATTTGTTTGGGGATGATCTAGATGATGTTTTCATATTTTTAATGACCATTCTGTGGGATCTAGATGATGTTAATGACCATTCTTTGGGATTTTACAAGCAATGAATCACAGAACCATGGCAATTCAAACAACTCCTATTTTAAATGCACACACATATGAATGCTTTCATATTTTTAATTGGAAAAGTTTTTGTTAACCCTAATTTTGATGATTTGGATCTTAATAAGCTTGGATTAAAGTTTTGGGATGTTACAAACCTTCCCCCCTTAAACAAAATCTCGTCCCGAGATTTACAAAGAAAACTAGGAACTAAAGAGATCTGGGAACTCTTTCCTAATGTAATCTTTGCGCTCCTAAGTGGCTTCTTCTTAAGTATGGTTTCTCCATTGAATCTTGAGAAACTTGATACTCCTGGTCCTGGTGGTTCTGTAAGCTTCTTCTAAGATATGGATGGGCACTTCACGATATGTCAGGTCATTGTTGATCTCCATAGCTCTGTGATCGATGTTCTTGAAAACTTCGGTCTTCTTCGGCACTTCCAGGCATTTGCGAAGTAACGAGATATGGAACACATTGTGGATGGCTAACATCTCTTCAGGCAGTTCCAGTTGATACGATACTTCTCCACGACGATTCAAAATCTTGAAGGGCCCGATATATCTGGGGGCTAACTTTCCTTTTGGACTAAAGCGTTGGGTTCCTTTCAATGGCGAAACCTTGAGATATACAAAATCTCCGACATTGAAAGTCAGGTCTCTCCTTCTCTTGTCAGCATAACTCTTCTGTCTGGACTGGGCGGTCTTGAGATGCTCACGGACTTTGTGAACTTTCTCTTCGGCTTCTCGGAGAATGTCGGGTCCAAAGATCTGACTCTCTCCTACTTGTGACCAATTCAAAGGGTACGACACTTTCTTCCATATAGGAATTCAAATGGTGCCATCTACAGACTAGCTTGATAACTGTTGTTATATGAGAATTCTGCAAAAGGCAGGCAGTCTTCCCATTTTGATCCGTATTCCAACACACAATCTCTAAGCATATCTTCTAAGATCTGGTTGACTCTCTCAGTCTGTCCATCAGTTTGCGGGTGATACGCGTTGTTGAAGTTCAACATGGTTCCCAATCCTTCCTGAACTCTCTGCCAAAATCTCGAGGTAAACTGGGTTCCTTGATCTGATACTATGGTCTTGGGGGTTCCATGCAGACTAACAATCCTAGCAATATACAGCTCTGCCAGCTTCGCACTCTGGTAGGTAGTCTTGACAGGTATAAAGTGGGCTACCTTGGACAGTCTATCAACTATGACCCAGATTGAGTCATTTCCCCTAGTAGAAGTAGGCAAACCGGTGATAAAGTCCATTCCGACGGAATCCCATTTCCATTCCGGAATCTGCAATGGTTGCAACAGTCCTACAGGTCTCTAATGCTCTGCTTTGACTCTTTGACAGATGTCACACTTGGCGATGTAGCTTCTGATTTCTCTCTTCATCTTGTGCCACCAAAATTGCTATTTCAAATCCTGATACATCTTTGTTCCTCCGGGGTGGATAGAATAAAGAGTATCATGAGCTTCCTTCATGATAACTTGCTTCAGCTCCGAATATGTTGGCACACAGATACGTCCTTTGTACCATAGCACTCCTTCTTCGTCTTCAGTGAATCCAGGTACCTTTCCTGTACCAATATGATGTTTGATTCCGTGGATACTTTCATTTCCCTTCTGGGCTTCCTTGATTTGGCTAATCAAAGTGGGTTGAAGTTCAATGTTAGCTAAGAATCCTTTGCTAACTAATTCAGTCCTGAACTGCTCCAACTCTTCATACAAACTTGGCTGCTTCTCCTTGATCATGGTGTTTAGCCTACACGGCAATCTGCTAAGAGCATCTGCTACCACATTGGCTTTGCCCGGGTGATATTGAATGTCAAGGTCATAATCCTTGATTAACTCTATCCATTTCCTTTCCCTCATATTCAGCTCCTTCTGAGTGAAAATATACTTCAAGCTCTTATGATCTGAGTAAATCTGACAGCGATTACCCATCAGATAATGACACCATGTCTTCAATGCCAAAACTACGGCTGCTAATTCAAGATCATGGGTCGGATAGTTCTGCTCATGCTGCTTCAGTTGTCGAGACAGATACGCGATGACTTTGCCTTCTTACATCAACACACATCCGAGACCAATCTTGGATGCATCGCAATACACATCAGACGGCTTCTTGATGTCTAGAATGATCAATATTGGGGCTGATATCAATCTCTTCTTCAGCTCCTGGAAACTGGCTTCACATTTGTCAGACCATTCAAACTTCTTGTGCTTCTTCAACAATTGGGTCATGGGTCAGGCTATGCTCGAGAATCCTTCTACGAACTTGCGGTAGTATCCCGCTAATCCGAGAAATGCACGGACTTTGGTTTGAGTGGTTGGGGCTTCCCATTCTTCGACATCTTTGATCTTGGCGGGATCAATAGAGACTCCTCCGGCAGACACAATATGTCCTAGGAATCCTACTTCTTTCAGCCAAAACTCACACTTGCTAAACTTGGCATATAACCGATGCTCTTTGAGGGTTTCTAGGATGATTCTCAGATGTTGCTCATGCTCTTCTTCTGACTTGGAGTAGATAAGGATGTCGTCGATAAACACAACTACAAACTTATCTAGGAAATTCATAAAGATCTTATTCATGAGATTCATGAAATAAGTAGGGGCATTGGTTAATCCAAAAGACATAACCGTATACTCGTATAAACCATAGCGAGTAGTAAAGGCGGTCTTCGGAATATCCGTTGCACGAATCTTAAGTTGGTGATAATCAGTCCTAAGATCAATCTTTGAGAATACCTGGGCTCCAGTCAGCTGATCAAATAGATCCTCTATCTTTGGCAAAGGGTACTTATTCTTGATGGTGACGTCATTCAACTTTATGTAATCTATACACAGACGGTTGCTTCCATCTTTCTTGTTGACGAATAACACTGCTGATCTCCATGGCGAAGCGCTTGGCTGAATTAAGCCTTTTGCTAACATAGCATCCAACTGCTTCTTCAACTCAACTAACTCTGAGGGGTTCATGCTATAGGGTCTCTGGGCTATGGATCTGGTTCTGGGGATTAGTTCGATAATGAACTCAATATCCCTATCCGGGGGCATACCTGGCAATTCATCTAGGAATACGTCGGGGTATTTACAGACTACTCTTACTTGGTCTATGGTGGGTAGGGCTAGACTCTTGTTGCACTTGAATTGGCGAGGTAAGGTTTCAGAGATATGCTCTACTGTTACTCCAGAACTACTGGTCATGGTGATGGCTTTCTTGGCACAGTCTATCAGTCCTTTATGCCTTGACATCCAGTCCATACCTAGTACTACTTCCAATCCTTTGGTTCCAAGTACTATTAGGTTGGCGTAAAAATCTATCCCATGTATTCTGGTAGGTCCAGCTTTGCAAATTTTTCTAGCTTTTGTGGTTGATCCGGGGATTTGAACTATCATGACATGCTTCAAGTTGGTTGGGTGAATCTTACTAGTGCATGCAAATTCTTCGGTGACAAATGAATGCGATGCTCCCGAATCAAACAATACTCTTGCTAAAACCGAGTTGACAGAAAACATACCCAACACTATATCTAGCGCTTCTTGGTCTTCTTCTGCGTTCATGTGGAAGAGACGGCCATTGCGGTTGTGAGGGTTCCCTGGGGAAAATCTTCTTCCTGGTTGAACATGACGCTGTTGTTGCGCTGGGGCATTCACATTGGCAGTGGCGGCAGTCTTGTTGGGACACTCATTGGAATAGTGACCCTTCACTCCACACTGGAAACAAGTGATTTGGGACTTGTCCTTGGCTGCGACAGGCACAACATTGCTGCCAGTTCTGGGTGCAGTGTTGTTGTTGTTGTTCTTGGGAGGTGCACGGTTGAAATTGTTGGCGTTGCCAGAGTTGTGATTGTTTCCTCTGGGCTTCACATTGCTTCCGCTACGGTTGGAGTAGCTTGGGCGAGACATAGGGGGTCGGTTGTTCCTTGGTGCATATCCTGGTGAGGGGTTGAGACAGTACTTCTGGTGACTGCTGGATCCTGATTGCTGCATCATATGACGCTTGCGGTTGTCGTTTTCCTGGTTAATCTTTCCTTCCATCTGAATGGCAGAGTCGACTAGCTCTTCGACATCCTCAAAACGGATGTTGAAGAGGACAGTCTACATCTCATCATGTAGTCCGTTCAGGAATCTCTCCTTCTTCTTGGCCTCCGTGTTGATCTCGTCAGGTGCATATCGGGCGAGTGACATGAATCTGTCACGGTATTCTACCACAGACATTCTTCCGTGCTTCAATTCGCGGAACTCATCTCTCATTCGGTTGACTAGACCCTATGGCACGTGGGTGCGGCTGAACTTGACTTTGAATGCTTCCCATGTCATCACTTGACCATGGTTCATATTGCGGATACTAGTCCACCAAGCCCTTGCATCTCCTGCCAGATAGTGGGTGGCGAAGAGAACTTTCTCGTTTTCATCAACTCCTGCAACTTCTAGGTTGTTTTCCATCGTCTACAACCAGTCATCAGCATCTAACGGGTTTTCAGATTGGTTGAGGATTGGGGGATTGGTATTCTGAAATTTTTTGAGTTTGGATCCATGGTGATCCTGATTTCCATGCCCTTGGTTGTTGAGAGCCATCTGGGCGATCTGCTGCAAAGTTGCTAAGTTGGCTTGGCGTTCTTCCCTACTGGCTTCACGGTCTGCGATGAGATTCTGCAAGATCTGCAGCATTGGGTCTTGCAATGAGCTGCTCCCTCCTTGGTTTCCATGAGTCATCTGAAGATTGAGATAGATATAGGGGTAAGAGGGAAATTCTAAGGTTCATGGTTTTGGTTTCAAGGCTAAAACTTTGAGTTAGACTCAGGTTTTTCAACTAACTCCATTTCATGCATGCACACAAACACACGATACAACACACACCACAACAATCAAAGGGAAAACAGATGGTTTGAAGAACCATTCTGCAAGCTACGATACAGTGGGACCGATACATCTCAAGCTACCACAGTGCTCTAGTGCATCTACTCATCGTCGATGAAGTCGGAGTCCTCATCATCAGTGTAGAAGTCCACAACATCCTCCTCCAGAAAGTCATCATCATGGCTGAGGTAAGAATCCATGTCTCCCTGGATGTGTTCACCTTCATCTTCTTCCTCCTTTGCTGCAAGCTGATCTTCCTGCTCCTTGACGGTCTTCTCGAGGTCGGCCACCTTCTTGCGAATACGGGCGATGGTGCGATCCTTCTTGGCACGCTGGCGGCGAAGAGACTGGCGATCCTGAACGAGCAGGGCGAAAGTCTGGGCCTTTTGGTCGGCAATGGCACGGTTCTGGTTGGCTAAGTCCCTGGCATTGTCCAGTTCCTACTATCTGTCGTGTATTAAGAAGTCAAGATTCTCCACTTGACGCCTCAACTCTGGGTGACTTGGCATTTCCATCGGCATTCCCATGAAGTCACGTCTTGCATATTGAGCAAAACGGGTTCCCTGGAGTTGGTTGACACTGAGGGCACATAGACGTGCGAGAGCTTCATGCATTGCCCTGGCTAATCCATCTAGCCAGTTATTCTCTCTGACGGAGAACTGAATTCTCCCAGAAGTTGGTGCTTCGATGCTTCCTCTAAGATCCGCGGTGACTAGCCAGTGTAGGTCTCCTCCTGGGGGTCCTGGAAGTTGAGCTCCAAGAAACTCTGGATGCGGGCGTCCCAATAACTCCGACAGTGAATCCAGATCCCTCTCGAAGATCAGCTGACCTCCGTTTCCCAACTGGTAAAACATGCTGAACTGAGTCTCCATCTACAAGAATTTAGGGTGAGAAAATTAGTAAAGTGATTAAGTGTGTCAAATTTTAAGTAGTAGTGTAAGAATTTTGAGGAACATGAAATTTTGAGAAAGAATGAATTCACAAGGATAAGAGAGGAGATAGTTTTTCGTAAATACTCACTTTGGTTTGGAAATTAAGTTTTTGTTCGGACGTCCATTCTAACTAGGGTCTCCTATGGTCAGGATGGCTCTAATACCAACTTGTCAACACCCGGATTTTTAATCCCCGACGCCCGTTATGCCATACCTCGCAATCCTAGGATTACCATTTTTGTGAGACATAACAGATTGGATATCACAGTACATCCTCCATTACAAACCATACATAAGGTCTTACACAAATAAGGATCTCATGATCCAGTCTTAATACAACAAGCAGCGAAAATAAAAGATAAGCGTAGCGGGGGTCCATCTTTAGGGGCACAGGCAATGCTGACGAAGGCAGATAGTCCTAGTTATCATAGTCGTCCTGCTAGCCATCATCTTGATAGTCTCCTTCATAGTCTGGCCATGAGAATAGCCAGGGACAAAATCCATGAGTACTTTTAAGTACTCGCAAATTACCACTAACAAGTAGTATAGTGCTAAGTTAAAGTGCTAAATCTAAGTTTAACTATAAATTTAAGTTTGAAACCTAAGCTGAGTTCTGAAGCAAAGAAAGATAAAATAAAATTCTAGAATCACTTAAGTTGGGAAGCTATTGTCATAAACACAACCCTGTTGTGGTCAAGTCAAGATTCATCATTCATTTCATAAGTTGTTTTTAAAACATCTGACAACGAAACAGTATGGCCATTCCAACTGTCCATCACCGCGGACGCGGCTATTCGAATAGTTTGACACTCTGCAGAGGTGGTACACTTTCACCACAAGGTTCGATACATCTGTCAGGGATAACCTTGAATCATCATACTTAGTATGCAGATAATCAAACATAACCTTTCCTTTACACACCCTAGTATAAGCACCTCTCCTATGAGCATGGCCTCCCAACCATGACCATCTGTCATCTTGGGCACTGCATAGGTGGACAACATTGAGAGGTAGCCTCAGCTCAAAACTCTCCCGCGAGGGAACTAATACTAATGCATATAAACTTCCGGCTAAGCCTTACCCAATTCAGGTATTGTGGTTGTATGGTAAATTTGGAATGGTATTGCATCCGAATCCAACCATCAGTTTTATAAAAGGGCTAATGCTCATCCCTCAACATTTTCATCATCATAAACCATTTGTGTTTCTCAACATATGTCAAAACATCTCAATAGAATGACTCATCATTCCAAGGTTTTCATAATTCTTTTTCACCAAGTGTTCCCATCTAAAGTGACTCAAGTTTTTATCTACTCTAAACTACTAAGTTAAGAGTGTTCACTAAGGTGGGAAGGTGGGATCAATATCATGCCATAGAATGACATCTAAAGTTATCTCTATAGGTCAAGATTTATACTCTTTATGCTACCTTCAAAACAAGTAAGGGACTTTGTGTAAAGTAAAGGAAGTAAAGCTTGAAAATAAGACTTGGGGTAACTAGTAGTCAAAGTGGTATGATCAAAGCATGCCTAAAGCATCTTTGCTTGGGTTATCTAGATTGCAAGGATTAGCTTGCATTGTTAAATGGTGGCTTGAAAGTATAACTTGCAAGGGTTAACTTGGATAGTGCTAGCTTGCCTTGGTTGGTGCAGTGGTTGAAGTTGTCTTCCTCCTCTTGGTAGAACTCCTCCTCCTCGTAAGCTTGGTCGGTACTATCTTCTATAAATACATACGGAGTACACAATCACCAAACAATACATAACTAGTCTAATTAGTACTCTAAGGCACACAATTGATGATCTATTATCATCACAAGCATCACAAGTTTTATTCAACAGTTTCATTCCTTTTATTTTAGAAAAGTAATTTCTACTCATTGAAAAATTAACTAAGATTTCATATTCACCACTTAAAATATGGGATCATGTGGACACATTTCATCACCACATATTCTAACATGTGGGAATGGGATTTAAGGGTTGGATCATAATTACTTTGGTTTAAGTTCATTATTTAATGATTTAAAGTGACTAGAAATGCCTATATAGCATTATTTTGGTAATAGTCCAAAGTCACTGCATGTAAACCCTAATATTATTACATATTCAGATAGGTATGATGAAATGTGATTTTTGAGAGTTGGAATCAACTCAAAATATATCTTGGTTGATTTTATAAAAATGTTGCAAGGTCCAAATGCTTCTGTTTTATTATTTTTACTAGGAGAGATCTGTAACTCTAAATGAATTAAATCCAACGGGATTGGATAGATCTTTTCAGTAGCTTTCCAACAAAATTGGAATCACTTCATTTGGACTTGTAAATCACTCTGAAATGATTTTCAAACTAGGGGACAGAACTAAGTTTAAACTAAACCGAAAAATCCTAATTCAAACTGACTGGGTCACGCGGGAAAGGCTACCGGCCGGCCTAGTGTCACTCCGCAGTGCGGGGCTCAGCTGACAGGGGGTCCACCGGTCAGCGGCTCATAACGCGCGAAGCGGTACGGGGCAATGTGGGTCGCTGGATTAGAGTGGGGATCAATGGCTGGGGATCGTCGTCGGAGACGGACCTATCACCGGCGAGATCTAACCCTAGCGGCTCGGTGGGGGTGCATAGGGGGCGTACCAGGGCTCCAGCGACGATGGTGAGGCGGGAAAACGGACTGGTGGTCGACAGCGAGCTCAGGGACGGTCGAGGCAGCTCCAGGGGTGGTCTCAATCAGCGGCGCCTCCGGCTCCGGCACATTCCATACTACTACTCCCCCCCTGCTTCTCTGGTGGTGTGACCACCTTCCGCCCCTGCTCATTCCTAACCATTCTACTCCGTTCGCTTTCAGTGGGGATCCATCCGAGGTGAGGAGAGTTGAGTGGTGTCTGCAAATGGTTGGGGTGCCTCCTTTATAGGCTCGACGGCGGGACAGCGCGGCATGGCCAAGGCGACGGTGGCGGCATGGCTGCGGGCGGCGATCGATGCACGGTCTCCTGGCGGTCCTCTAGGGCTTTAATGCGGGCTTAGGGGCGGTGGAATGCGGTCGGGCGGAGCTGGCGGAGCTGGCTGAGCTGGCGCTCTAAGCGGTAGAGACAGCGGCTTCAGCGGGGAGCGGTGGCTGTGAGGCGTTGGGCGGCGAACGGGCATGTCCGGCGTGCTCCCTGGGTCGTGGCGACATGGTGGGCGTGGGCTGTGGTCGAGCGGCGGCTTGTGCACGCAGTGGCGTGGCGACGCTCAGTGCGTCCGGGCATAGCGCACAGACCGGGCGCGGAGGTTTACGGGGTCCACCGCTTGGCCTGGCTCGGGAGGACAAGGCGGGCGGATGAGGTGCTAGCTATGCTAGACATGGAGAGAGAGGGGAGGTGGTCTGGAGGTGATGGCTGGGGTGAAGTTGGGGGCTCGGCTTGGCATGGCCATGCTTCTAGGGGGTAGGGGATGGGTTAGTTAGGTCATGGTTTGATCAATAGGGGACAATGGGAGCAAATAGGGGTCAAATGGGAGACAAGTTTGGCCAGAAAACTATTCAAAATAGTGAATTTGGTTTTGTTTGAAATCTGTCCACAAGGTGTTTGATGAAATGGCCGCATGAACTTTACTTTTGAATTTTGAAAAGATTTTTGGTGGGTGTGCTAGTACTAAGCTTGATACTCTGTGCATGCTTGGGTTTTGAAATTTGAGCTTGTTTGAGTGGTTTTTGAAATAGTGGGACCTTCCCATATGATATAGATTCAATTTTCAAATGCCAATTAAATATAGTGTTTGAAAGTTTTTGGCAGATCAGAAAGTGGGCCTTGGTACCTCATTATGTGTACTAGGAAGGGGTGCAAATATCCATAAATGTTTCTGTTAAGTTTTGAGTACTAGGAATAGCCAAAGTAGGCATGATAGTTAATTTGGCAAAAAATGACCATTCACTTCATTTATTCATTTTGATTTGTTTTTCTTTGGGATTTGTTTGGGGCTGAGGTAGATGATGTTTATTTCACCTATGAATCATTTTACAAGCAATGAACCACAGAACCATGGCAATTGAAACAACTCCTATTTTGAATGCACACACATATTAATGCTTTCATATTTTTAATTGGAAAAGTTTTTTTAACCCTAATTTTGATGATTTGGATCTTAATAAGCTTGGATTAAAGTTTTGGGATGTTACAGAGTCCCTCATAACCAATCTCTTTACTTTGTTATTTTTGTTTTGGTTAGTTTCTTTTTGTTTTGTTTGCTTGTTTCTTTATCAAAAACAAAAAAAAATAGTTTTACTAGTTTGCTTTCTTATTTCAAAAACACAAAAAAAAATTAAGTCTCCTTTAGTTGTCACCTCTTCCTTAGCTCACCATGTTGATCCCCAAATTCACCCTGAAAGACCTTTCAATTGATAGTGGTTCTATAATTTGGAAAGATAATATTGAAGAATTCTTTAATCATGTTAGTAAGCATGAAGATACTGATGATAGATCCCTTGCAGAACTTGCTCCAAACTATGAGATTGTTGCATCTTCTTTAATTCACATGTTAGAAGCTAGGTTTGTTAACCTCAACCCCTTAATGCAAGTAATGTTTCTTAAGCTTAAAGAAATTGAGGACCCTGAAAAGAGGGATTTTATTCTAGAAACTTTGTTTAAGGAGTTCTATGATGTTGCCAAGGAAGCTAGGAAATCTTTGAACGTTTCAATATGCTAGGCTCATGTGTAGATGTTGTTGGTACTAGAGAAAAGATGAACAAAACTGAACCTAATGGGGAAGAAACTAAGATACCAATACCCTTTAAACTGGTAGCAATACATGAAGCTATAGAAAAGAATCTTGATTGGACTGTTCCTGAAAACCCTTTTGATGAAAATAGTGAACCTAAGAGCATTGAGAGAGGATCCTCTAGAACTTATTTGGATGATATACCTTGCCTTGTTGAAGATATTTCTGGTATTAATCCTAATGCTTCTTCGTTTGAGAACACTTGATTCTTTTTCTTGCTTGTTATGCCTAACTTAAAGGCGTTAAAGAAAAGTACTTAAAGGAGATAACCCAAAAGTTTTAAATGAGTCTTGGAAGTTATTACTGTTGGGTCCACAGCATAGAAAACAAAAAATTTCCTACGATGAGAACTATACGCCAAGATCTATCTACTATATACAAAGCAACGGGTGGACATACATCCATGGAGAACTTACCCTCGAAGACAACGAGTTTTTTAACGAGTAGGAACTCGTGGTTGATGTAGTCGTACGCTTGCCGATCTCAAGATCGTGTGGAAGTCCGAGCGCCACAAATCAGCAGCGCATCCATCCTCGCACACACGTTCAAGCCACCGGACAACCTCCACCTCCTCGCTCCAGCGAATCAGCGGAAGCAGCAACTCCTTCCAGACGCAAGGCCACCGGGAACATGTATCTCGCTAATCCGAGACCATGGGGGGATATCTAGAGGGGGAGAGAGATCCTTCACGAGGAGGTGTAGTTTGTGAGAGGGGAGAGGGGGGCTTTATATAGGAGGGACAGAGACCCCTCCCCTCCCATAGCCGGCGCATGAGGGGGGACTCCTCCCCTCCTTCATTCATGTGGTGAACCTCCACTCACATAAACATGGCCTCCACCCAAAATCCCACTCACATGTATTTAATTTCCACTAAATTAAATGCAACTCTCAATTAATAAAACTCTTTTATTAATTTTATTTAGAATTTTGTTAATTACTTTAATTAACAAACATTCACATAAAACCCCTTGCAACATTTCAATATCACATGCATAACCACTTTCTGCAATTTCACCCGAAACAATTCCAATTTCTATCGAAACAATTCATGTTTCTATCGAAACATTTCCTGCGCTTTGCAAACCTTTTGTCTGGAACATATGTGCTCCTAAATGGTGTCCGGAAACCCTTAAGTGTGTCACCCTACGGTTCACGAATAATGCAGACATGATTGAGACTCCTCTCAGATCAATAATCAGAAGCGGGACCTGGAGATCCATACTGACTTCTGCATATTCAACGATGACTTCTGTGATCGTGAGAACCTTTAACGTCAGCAATTTAATCCCTTGGTCTCATGATACAATACATGTCCGAGATTCGATCATCGGTATCCAAATACCTAGTTTGATCTCGTTACCGACATGCACTCTTTTCTCGTTCCCGTGATATAACATTCTAGTGATCACATCACTTGCTTGCAAGCTATCTTAATGTGATATCACTGAGAGGGCCCAGAGTATATCTATCCGTCATCGGGATTGACAAATTCCACTCTTCATCCATGATCCTCAACATAACACCTTCATAGCACTGAACCCACCTTTATGGTCACCCTGTTACGGTGTGACGTTTGATGTTATCAAGTTACTCCTCCGGTGTTAGCAATTAACATGATCTCATGGTCTAAGGACTAAGACTACCTTGTATGATGTTATAGCAATATAAACATAATGACTTGATCGTAATGCTATACTTCAGATGAATGTTCATCACATCATTTCACAAATGCTGTGACCTTGTTATTAACAACATCCAATGTCCATGATCTGGAAACCTTGATCATCTTATTAATCAACAAGCTAGTCTATAAGAGAGGCATAACTAGGAACCCGTTTTGTTTATTAAACACACATGTATTGATGTTTCCTATCAATACAATTATAGCATGCAAAATAAACATCTATCATATACAAGGAATACATAATAACAACTTTATTATTGCCTCTTAGGGCATATTTCCTTCAGTCTACCACTTGCACTAGAGACAATAATCTAGTTTATATAGTGATAAATCTAACACCCATGGAGTTCTGGTGTTGATCATGTTTTGCCATAGGGAGTACTTTAGTCAACGGATCTGCTACATTCAGGTCCGTGTGCACTTTACAAATCTTTATATCTCCATCCTTGACATGCTCGCGGATGGAGCAAAACCGGCGCTTAATATGTTTGGAATTCTTATGAGACCTTGGTTCCTTGGCGTTGGCTATGGCTCCAGTATTGTCACAATAGACCACCATTGGGTCCAACGCACTGGGAACCACACCTAGTTCTGTAATGAACTCTTTCATCCAAACTGCCTCCTACGCCGCTTCTGAAGCAGCAACATATTCCGCCTCCGTTGTTGATCCAGCCACCACAGGTTGTTTGGAACTCCTCCAACTAACTGTTGCTCCGTTCAAGAGAAATACGTATCCAGATTGAGACTTAGAGTTATCCGGATCAGTGTCAAAGCTAGCATCGACATAACACTTAGCGACTAGCTCTTCTTCACCTCCGTATACAAGAAACATATCCTTAGTTCTTCTCAAGTACTTAAGGATATTCTTGACCGCTATCCAGTGTTTCGACCCTGGATCAGATTGGTACCTACTAGTCAAACTAATAGCATGTGCCACATCCGGTCTTGTACATAGCATGGAATACATTATAGAGCCTATGGCTGAGGCATAGGGGATCTTATCCATTATCTCTCTTTCTCCCGCCATAGCCAAACTTTGAGTCTTACTCAATGTCTTGCCTTGCAACAAAGGTAAGTACCCATTCTTACTTCCGTCCATATTAAACTTCTTTAATATCTTATCAAGGTATGTACTCTACGATAGCCCAATTAGGCGTCTTGATCTATCTCTATATATTTTAATGCCTAATATATATGAAGCTCCACTAAGGTCCTTCATCGAAAATTTGCTGTTTAGATAACTTTTAACACTGTTTAAAAGATCTATATCATTTCCAATCAATAATATGTCATCCACATATAATATCAGAAATGCCACATTGCTCCTACTCATTTTCTTGTAAATACAAGTCTCTCCATACGTTTGGACAAATCCAAACTCTTTGATCACCTCATCAAAGCGGAGATTCCAACTCCGGGATGCTTGCTTCAGTCCATAGATGGATCGCTGAAGTTTGCACACCTTATCAGCATCCTTAGGATCGACAAAACCCTTAGGTTGTATCATATACAACTCTTCTTCAATATTACCATTGAGGAACGCAGTTTTGACATCCATCTGCCATATTTCATAATCGAAATATGCAACAATTGCTAACATACTCCTAACCGACTTAAGCATCGCTACAGGAGAGAATGTCTCATCGTAGTCAACTGATTGAATTTGTCGAAACCCCTTTGCGACAAGTCGAGCCTTATAGATGGTTACATTACCATCAGCATCGGTTTTTCTTTTGAAAATCCATTTATTCTCAACGGCCTTTCGATCGTGAGGTAAGTCCACCAAGGTCCAAACCTGGTTTTCGTACATGGATTCCATCTCGGATTTCATGTCTTCTAGCCATTTGTTGGAATCGGGGCTCATCATCGCTTCTTCATACGTCGCAGGGTCATCTATTTCATCAATCATGAAATTCGTAACAGGATTGTCGAATGCAGTTGAGCTGCACGTGTCCTTCTTGACCTGCGAGGTTCGGTAGTGTCCTCTTTCAGAGTTTCATGATCAATATCATTAGCTCTCTCTTCATTAGGTGAAGTCAACTCCGAAACAACTTCCGGTGCTGCGCTACTCACCATTTCATGAAGAGAAGGTTCAATAACCTCTTCGAGTTCTACCTTCCGACTACTCACACCTTTCGTGAGAAACTCCTTCTCAAGAAAGGATCCATTCTTGGCAACAAAGACCTTTCCCTCGGATCTGTGATAGAAGGTATACCCAATAGTTTCCTTAGGGTATCCTATGAAGACGCATTTTTCCGCTTTGGGTTCGAGTTTATCCGGTTGAAGTTTCTTCACATAAACATCGCATCCCCAAACTTTAAGAAATGACAGCTTAGGTTTGTTTCCAAACCATAATTCATACGGTGTCTTTTCAACGGATTTAGATGGTGCCCTATTTAAAGTGAATGTAGCGGTTTCCAGTGCATAACCCCAAAATGACAGTGGCAAGTCAGTCAGAGACATCATAGATCGAACCATATCCAATAAAGTATGATTATGACGTTCTGACACACCATTACGTTGTGGTGTTCCGGCAGGCGTGAGTTGTGAAACTATTCCACAGTCTTTCATATGTGTGCTAAACTCGTAACTAAGATACTCTCCTCCACGGTCGGACCGCAGAAATTTGATCTTTCTGTTACGATGATTTTCCACTTCATTCTGAAATTCTTTGAACTTTTCAAAGGTTTCAGACTTATGTTTCATCAAATAGATATACCCGTATCTACTCAAATCATCCGTGAAAGTAACAAAATAACGATATCCACCTCGCGCCGACACACACATTGGTCCACACACATTAGTATGTATGATTTCCAATAAATCTGTCGCCCGTTCCATTGAACCGGAAAACGGCGTTCTAGTCATCTTGCCCATAAGGCATGGCTCACATGTATCAAATGATTCAAAATCAAGTGATTCCAAAAGTCCATCAGAATGGAGTTTCTTCATGCGTTTAACGCCAATATGACCTAGATGGCAGTGCCACATATATGCAGATATATCATTATCAAGTTTAATCCTTTTAGCATCAACATTATGAATATGCGTAATACTACTATCGAGATCCAACAGAAATAAACCATTCAGCACAGGTGCATGACCATAAAAGATATTATTCATATAAATCGAACAACCATTGTTTTTAGACTTAAAAGAATAACCACTTTGCATCAAACACGATCCGGATACAATGTTCATGCTCAGTGCAGGCACCAAATAACAATTATTCGGGTTCATAACTAATCCCGACGGCATATGGAGAGGCAGCGTTCCGACGGCGATCACATCAACTCTTGATCCATTGCCCACCCGCATCGTGACCTCATCCCTTGCTAGTTGTCGCTTGTTCCGCAGCCCCTGAACCGAGTTACATATATTAGCAACTGATCCTGTATAAAATACCCAGGTGCTACTGCGAGTACTAGTCAAGTACACATCAATAACATGTATATCACATATACCTTTGTTTGCCTTGCCTTCCTTCTTGTCCGCCAAATACTTGGGGCAGTTGCGCTTCCAATGGCCAGTCCCCTTGCAATAGTAGCACTCGGTGTCAGACTTAGGGCCAGCTCGGGGTTTCTTTTCAGGCGCGGCAATAGTTTTGCCGCCCTTCTTTCCCTTCTGCTTGCCTTTCTTGTCCTTGTTGAAACCGGTGGTCTTATTGATCATCAACACTTGATGTTCTTTCCTAATCTCCACTTCTGCAGTCTTAAGCATTGACAGAAGCTCAGGAAGAGACTTCTTCATGCCCTGCATATTATAGTTCATCACGAAGCTCTTGTAGCTAAGTGGCAGAGATTGGGGAACACGATGTATGCCTAAGTCAATGGGAATCGTTATTCCCAAGGACACAAGCTTATCGGCGTACCCAGACATTTTGAGTACGTGCTCACTAATGGAGTTGTTCTCTTCCATCATGCAGCTAAAGAACTTTTCAGAAGCATTATAACTCTCTACGATAGCATGGGTATCGAAAATCATTTTCAATTCTCCCATGGTATCAAAAGCATTGCCATTTTCGAAATGTTTTCGAAGTTCTGGCTCTAGCCCATATAGTATGCCGCAATGAACTAAGTTGTGGTCCTCCTGACGAGTTATGTAGACGTTCTTTTCCTCGTCAGGGGCATCAGGAGCTGGTGGGGGGCCTAGTGGCGCCTCTAGCACATATTTCTTTTGTGCAGCAGTGAGGAGAATCCTCAAATTCATAGCCCAGTTGGTGAAGTTGCTACCATTCGTAGCAAGCTTATCTTTCTCCATGAACACATTGAAATTAAAAGCAGGTGGTGCCATCTATAACAGAATTTGTAAAATATATTTAGACTAAGTTTATGATAGATTGAGTTCAACTAATCCAAATTACTAATGAACTCCCACTCAAAAACGACATCAGTCGTGTCCTTTTGGTGATTACATGAACCAAATCCACTACACCAAGTCCAATCATCACGTGAGTCGGTGTAGCTTCAAAGGCAAGCATCTATATGGGCATCATATCAACTATATGACTCATGCTTAACCTTTCGGTCCGTGTTCCGAGGCCATGTCTGTACATGCTAGGCTTGTCAAGTAAGAACCTTAGTATTCGCGTGTGTAAAACTGTCTTACACCCGTTGTATGAAAGCGTAGAGTCGAGAACACCCGATCATCACGTGATGCCTCAAAACACGATCCACAAAATGGTGCATACTTAAGGAAGAACACATTTTATATTGATATCTAAATGAGGGATCATCTTATAATGCTACCAAAAGCGCCAAACTAGCAATATAAGATGCTAACATCTAATGTGTGAAGTGAGGTGATATGGTCCATGCATTTGATCTCTATCATTTGCATCGTGGTATGATCTCTATCATTCCTTTGTGTGTAAGGCCAAGGTCTATGGAACTTACACATTAAGTGAGTTGTAAGAGTATCTATCATACATCTACTTACAACAATACCATATCAAGACACTAGCCCAGCAACGATCTAAACTATACGCCTCTAATTTATCAATTGCAAGTTTTACGTGGCTTAGGGCTTTCGGAGATAGAACCGGTCTTACCTACGAACATGAACCACAACGTGGATAACCAAGTTATTAGCAACTCGTTGTAAATCAGATATTGACTATAGTAGGAGATAGACACCCGCTAGCCACATATGCAAAACTGGTTGCATGTCAGTCATGGAACCGGTCTCATGTACGATGACATGTAAGGTTGGTCCGGGCCGCTTCATCCCACTATGCCACCAATATCCAAAGTACATAGAAGATGCAATAACATGATCATCATCGCCCACATATAAACATATGTGTACTACCCGTGCAAAGCACCTACGCATAGATCGGCTCTAATACCCTTTGTTGGGTCCGCAACATAGAAAACAAAAATTTCCTCTGATGAGAACTATACGCCAAGATCTATCTACTAGATACAGAGCAACGGGTGGACATACATCCATGGAGAACTTACCCTCGAAGACAACGAGTTTTGTTAACGAGTAGGAACTCGTGGTTGATGTAGTCGTACGCTTGCCGATCTCAAGATCGTGTGGCAGTCCGAGCGCCGCAAATCAGCAGCGCATCCGTCCTCGCACACACGTTCAAGCCACCGGACAACCTCCACCTCCTTGCTCTAGCGAATCAGAGGAAGCAGCAACTCCTTCCAGACGCAAGGCCACCGGGAACATGTATCTCGCTAATCCGAGACCATGTGGAATATCTAGAGGGGGAGAGAGATCCTTCACGAGGAGGTGTAGTTTGTGAGAGGGGAGAGGGGTTCTTTATATAGGAGGGAGGGAGACCCCTCCCCTCCCATAGCCGGCGCATGAGGGGGGGCACTCCTCCCCTCCTTCATTCATGTGGTGAACCTCCACTCACATAAACATGGCCTCCACCCAAAATCCCACTCACATGTATTTAATTTCCACTAAATTAAATGCAACTCTCAATTAATAAAACTCTTTTATTTATTTTATTCAGAATTTTGTTAATTACTTTAATTAACAAACATTCACATAAAACCCCTTGCAACATTTCAATATCACATGCAGAACCACTTTCTGCAATTTCACCCGAAACAATTCCAATTTCTATCGAAACAATTCCTGTTTCTATCGAAACATTTCTTGTGCTTTGCAAACCTTTTGTCTGGAACATATGTGCTCCTAAATGGTGTCCGGCAACCCTTAAGTGTGTCACCCTACGGTTCGAGAATAATGCAGACATGATTGAGACTCCTCTCAGATCAATAATCAGAAGCGGGACCTGGAGATCCATACTGACTCCTGCTTATTCAACGATGACTTCTATGATCGTGAGAACCTTTAACGTCAGCAATTTAATCCCTTTGTCTC
This sequence comes from Avena insularis, assembly GCA_023614405.1. Classification (NCBI taxonomy): domain Eukaryota; kingdom Viridiplantae; phylum Streptophyta; class Magnoliopsida; order Poales; family Poaceae; genus Avena; species Avena insularis. The sequence continues at coordinate 384,003,338 of CM042694.1, forward strand.
ATGATATAATACATGTCCGAGATTTGATCATCGGTATCCAAATACCTAGTTTGATCTTGTTACCGACATGCACTCTTTTCTCGTTCCCGTGATATAACATTCTAGTGATCACATCACTTGCTTGCAAGCTATCTTAATGTGATATCACTGAGAGGGCCCAGAGTATATCTATCCGTCATCGGGATTGACAAATTCCACTCTTCATCCATGAGCCTCAACATAACACCTTCATAGCACTGAACCCACCTTTATGGTCACCCTGTTACGGTCTCACGTTTGATGTTATCAAGATACTCTTCCGGTGTTAGCAATTAACATGATCTCATGGTCTAAGGACTAAGACTACTTTATATGATGTTATAGCAATATAAACATAATGACTTGATCGTAATGCTATACTTCGGATGAATGTTCATCACATCATTTCACAAATGCTGTGACCTTGTTATTAACAACATCCAACGTCCATGATCAGGAAACCTTGATCATCTTGTTAATCAACAATCTAGTCTATAAGTGAGGCATAACTAGGAACCCTTTTTTTATTAAACACACATGTATTGATGTTTCCTATCAATACAATTATAGTTGGCAAAATAAACATCTATCATATACAAGGAATACATAATAACAACTTTATTATTGCCTCTCAGGGCATATTTCTTTCAATTACTTCAGTAATAACCGCTCCTTATCTTTTTTATTTGATTTTTGTGCCAAGAGTAACCTCTAATGAGAGAGAAGTAATTATTGGGAAAGTTGCTGTCCCGAAACAGATTTCTGTACTTCACCGTAAAAATTCGTGTAAAATCTCTGAACATCTTTTTGAGGCGTGAATGTTTGTGCTTATGCCCCAGGTTGTTATATAACTTTCGTTAGTTCAACACTTTTCGATTTGATCAACAGAATGTCTTCAAAAAAATTCGTCTTTACCTGCTGGTCTATTTTGACAGATTTCTGCCATTTTCTGCATTTGCTTCTTATTGTTCCTTTTTGAGTTCTTTTGGGGAATTGAGCTTTTTGAGGAAAGTGCTACAGTATCTAGTGTTCTAATGGAAGTTTATTTGGTGTTAGAAATGAACCTTAAGACTTATTTATCTTGAGTGCACTAATGTTGCTAATAAAGATTGTGTGAAGTTTTGTATGAAGGAAAAATTTCAGGTGTATGGAAGGAATGAGTAATGAGATGAATGATGGACTAAAGCTCAAGCTTGGGGATGCCATGCGTGTCACTCCAAGAAATATCCAAGAAGTACAAGCGTCAAAGTATGGGGATGCCCAAGGCATCCCCTTCTTCATCAATAAAAATCCCAGGTTTCTTCCAAACGCTTCAATTTTATTGTTTCATGCACAGTTGTGTTGTTCTTGGAGCATCTTCTTTTCCGTTTTCGTTTTGGTTTTTGTTTTCTTTTGTTTTATTAGTTTTCTGAATAAATTGGTTGGACCCCCTCTTTCATCCATTGGTTTGCAAATAGTTTGGTTTGGTTTGGAAAAGAGTAGGAAAGTTCATACTTATGTGGTAAAAAGAGCTCGTTTTTGACTGTGGCCTATGCTCTGTCATGCCATGCTTGATATTTTTTTGGCTTTATGCTTAGTATTCTTTGCTATAGCATGAATTTTTAGAAACAATTGATATTTCTTAATGTGCCTTGGATGAATCATGCGTTGTTTTAGCATATTAAAGCATAATATAGTGGTATTCTCCTTTGATGCTTTATTTGGGTTGACTGGGCGCATGCTCACACCATGTTATGACTATCTCAAGTCACCATAGCCTTTATGATCCTTTAGTTTTCAACTTGTAGTATCACTTTATGCTTTCATCAATGATGTTTTGTCGCTTTGCTCTCTTAGTTTGTCGCTCCTAGTCTTTTGCTAGCCTCCACAACCAAGTATTAGTTCCACTCATGCATCCAACTCCCTAAAACAAGTTATTCCAAAGAGTCCACCATACCTACCTACTAGCTTATGCTATTCCAAGTATATTCATGCTTTTGTTTACCTTCCGAATTAAACTTGTTATGAGAAAACTAGTGATTAAAGCTCTCACGAACATGATGGCACACTTTACTTTTCTTGCCCTTAATAAACTTGAACCATTGTGTTGTCTATGTTGTATATGCTTGCACTTATTTGTTGGGAATTAGCAGAACCATGCTTTCATGGGGAACGCTTTCAACATTGCACTTGGTACTTGTACCTAGTTGATATCATGCTCTTTTGTATATGGATGTCGTCGGTGCGAAATGAAAGGGGAGCTTGTAAGTCCATGGAGTTATGTATATGTGTTAGAGAAACGCCTGGGTCGCTGGTCTAATCCATGCTGACATGGTGGAAACCTGCAGCGTAACCATAATGAGCTATCTATGAAGCATTCTTCTTATAAAAAATGAGTTCTATATTGAGAAAAAAGAGAAAAAGAAAAAAAGATTATGAAAAAAGGAAAGAGAGAAAAAAGCACCATATTACCATGGTAAATAAGAAGATTGCTGAGATGCTCGTTGTCTGCTTGCCTTGTCATTTTGATATGGGGATTCTTCCGTATCATGGGGCAAGGGGTACCCCGTTGGCGGTTCTCTATGATACACATGTACTTACGATGACAAGAACTTACCGTTAACTAAACTTGAGTAGCATGAGGAGCGGCCCTCGTATACAAGGGACATGAGATTTCTGACTTATACTTCGTCAAGCATGTACACCATAGTTTGTTCACTTTAACCTTAATCACTTCAAGATGCTTATGATAGGGGCAATGAGAGCTGAAAGCTATAAGTACCATAATTTTTGGAAGCTCTTTAAGAGACTTGAATCCCTACTTCCTTTTATGAAGGCCTTTCTTCCACAATTATATTGAGTCTCCACCTTCTACCTTTATGCACCTACTTTGAGAGCATAGTGGCCATTCTTAGTTCTATGTGCATTGTCCCAAGACTAGTTTATTGATGCATAACTTGATATTGCTTGTTATAAACTATTTGTATATAGTCACTCTTATGAACTTTGAAGGTGTCCTATGCATTTATATTTGCTACTCTTTGAGGGACAAGCTGAATACTATTATGTTATGTTTTCTTTATGTGAAACAAAGAAACGTCTTGCAAAGCATTGTTATTCATGAATCTTTTGTTTGTGCCTTTTCATGTTGCATCATAGTTTCTTTGTCTTATTGCGAGAACTTTGTCTTTCATGTTATGATTGAAGTACTATGATCCCAACTTTGAATGTTTTACAAATACTTTGATCAAGTTTATGATGGTGCATGTCACCTAAAAAATTGTTCTTTCTTTTTATCACTTACCTACTCGAGGACGAGCAGGAGTTAAGCTTGGGGATGTTGATACATTGCAAATGTATCTATGCTTTTTGATGTTCCATGCTTTATTTTATCCACTTTCTTTTGTTTTATCCACACTTTGGAGTACTTTTCATATGATTTCGTGGATTAACCTATTAGCAAGAGCCACAATGCCAGCTGCCTGTTTTTTGCTGTTTTTGGTTCCAGGAAAGTCAGAAAATGAATATCCTCGGAATTGGACGGGACAATAGCCAAAGTGCCTATTTTCTGAAAGTCATTAGATGCTAGAATACGAGACGGAGAAGGGCTGGGGGCCAGGAACACCACCTGGTCGCACGGCTAGGCCTGGCCCGCGCCAGGGGGTGGTCTGGCCGACTCCAGCACCCCCTCGGCCTCTCCTTCCGCCTATAAGATGCCCTCAGGACGAATACCCTAAGTACCCAATCAAAAATCCACAAAAGAGTCTATAGCCACCGTCATCTCCATCCCTAGATCGGGAGGGATCTGAAGCTCTTCCCGGCACCCTGCCGGAGAGGGGAATTCACCCTGGAGGCCTTCTTCATCACCATGCAAGCCTCCAGTGTGATGCGTGAGTAGTTCATCCTTGGACTACGGATCCATGTAGTAGCTAGATGGCTGGTTCTCCTCCTTTGTGCTTTCATGTTTAGATCTTGTGAGGTCCATTCATGATCAAGATCACCTATTTGTAATTCTACATGTTGTGTTTGCGGGGATCCGATGGATATTGAGATGCTATTTCAGATTGATTATTGATTCTATCATGTGTTTGTTATTTGTGATCTTGCAAGCTTTCCGTTGTTAGTAGCTATCTTGGCCAAGTAGATGCTAGCAACTCCAAGAGTTAGTATTTATGCTCGATAGTGGGTTCATGCCTCTGGTAATCTGGCGAAGTGACAGAAGTCTCTAGAGTACTAGATGTGTTGTTGCTACTAGGGAGAAAACAACAATCCTTTGTTCATAGAAAAATCGTATTGTCTACTTTACACGCAATTCGTAAAACAATAATCTGTTGCTTGCAACTTAATACTAGACGGGGTTCGGATGATAACCTAAAGGTGGATTATTAGTCATAGATGCAGTTGGATGGCGGTCTATGTATAATGTTGTAATGCCCAATCAAGTCTCAAAGGAGTCAAGATGATTAGTATATGCATGTATTGCTTTCTCGATGTTTGTCAATTGCCCCGCTGTAATTTGTTCACCCAACATGTTATCTATCTAAGGAGAGCCACCTCTAGTGAACTATGGATCCCGGTCCTTTTCTTTACATACAATCTACAAACTGTTACTGCTTTGTGTTTACTTTCTGCAAACTATTACTTCCTTCCATTCGATACGTTTAATCCTTTGTTTTTAGCAAAACACGGTGAGATTGACAACCTCATCGCAAGTTGGGGACAGAGTTCTGTGGTTGTGTTGTGCAGGTCTCCACGTTGCTACTAGCACTGGTAGTGCATACTTGCTCAGCTAGCAACACCTTTGGGGTGTTTCCTTGATCCTACTAGTTTGATTAAACCTTGGTTTCATAACTGAGGGAAACTTGCTGTTGTGCTCATCATACCTTCCTCTTGGGGTTCCCAACGAGCTCTACATCAACACCGCACCAGCATTTTTCTGGCGCCATACACTGAGCCATCATGCGCTCTGGGAACAGATCATCAACGGGCACTTTTTTATATCCTTTGTTGCTTGAAATGAGACACTTCCATGTGGGTTACTCAGCGCCGGCATATATTGTTGCGCGGACTGAGCCAATGCCGAGCCTTCCTGGATCTTTCTCTTTTCTTGTGCAATCACGAGTGACTCGACCAAGTTAGACCCGGCTGATGCACACTCAATGGAACGTCGGAAATCCCCAGCTATGGTAATTACTCCATTGGGCCCAGGCAACTTCATCTTCAGGTAACTGATGTGAGTACTTGCCATGAATTTGTTCAGGGCTGGCCTGTCGAGTGACGTGTGATATGCGCTTTCTAAGTTCACAACCTCAAATGCCAAATTCTTAGTTCAGCAGTTATCTCTTGTGCCGAATAACACGTCAACCCGGACATTGCCAATGGGTTCACAGGAGATACCTGGCACAATGCCATGGAAAGTTGTCCGAGATACCCAACTTGCACATTGTATCCCTTTACATGATATTGATGTTGCTGCCATTGTCAATCAGCACCTTGGAGAACCTCACATTGATACTTTGCCCGATGAAGGTTGAGTCCAGCACTAATGCATACGAACCACGACTCGGCATGAGCCTGGGATGGTCCTTGATACTCTAGGTAATTTCCTGATCAGACCAAGGCATATACCTCGTCACTGCCGGCATAACCGCATTCACCTCCATATGTCGGCGTTGCATGCTCTTTCTATTCGTTTCCTCCATGGTAAACACACAGTAACTCTGGTGATGCACCATGTACTCATTTCTCCTCTCATTGCTAGGGTACCTTTGATCTGGATGATGCTGATTTTCCACCTGATGTACTGCATCCCTTCTCTCATGGCTCTCATGCCTCGTCGGAGCTGGTGGCAACATTAACTGTTGCATATTTTCTCCGGAGAGTAGTGGCTGTCGAGGTAACTCCTACCGTGGTTGATCATTCCGAGGTGCCTGAGCATTCCCCGAACCACTTTGCTCTATCTTCCTCATCCACTCACACTGCCGAGTTGTATGACCTGCCGGGTTACTAGGATTTGGCGTGTGAAACTTGCACGACTGATCCAGCATTGCCTCATACGTATACCTCGGCCGGTCTTTCTTTTCTTGCCACTGTCTCTTTTGCTCCAGCGTCGAAGTTTTCTTGCCATCATTTCTTGGAGCCCACTGCTGCCCTCCAGTTTTCTGACGCTAATTAATCCCTGCTCCGGGTTGATCTTGATTTACAGCAGCAACTTGTTGCGAACTATACCTGTATTCTGGTCTATCATCTCTTCTCTTATTCTGGTAGTCATTTCGCCGGATGATCCGGCTCCATCTCGCTGGTAGTACTCCTCAGTTGACCCGTTTGACATAAGCCGGGGTTGAGTGGGATCACCTAAAGCATACGAATTAGCAATCCGGATTGTTTCTGCCAGCGTAGTTGGCATATCCCTTTGTAACCTTTGCCATAGCATGCTGGCGTATCTACACCCTTGTGCAAACCAAGCTATGGCCTGTGACTCAATCACGCCTTCACATGAGTTTCACACATTGCACCAGCGAGTTAGGAACTCCCGATCTGTCTCAGTTGGTCTCTTCTTGCACATTCCTAGGGTCTGTGGCCTATTCGGCCTCTGATATGTGCTTGAGAAGTTACTCACGAACATTTCCTCAAAATCCAGCCAGCAGTTGATACTACCGGGTGGTAAATTGTTTAACCATACCCTCGCTGGCCCCTCCAACATCTGTGGTATGTATCTCACTGCCCATCTCAAATTGTCTGTAGCAATTTTTATCGCCGTTGCGTAGTTAATCAACCAATCCTCCAGCTTAGTGCTGCCGTCATATGTTTTCGTGCCTCTGGGTAACTGGAAGTTAGGTACCGGAGGCTCTTTCATGATCCGGGGCCCAAAACATGCTTGACCCGGAGGACCTTGCCCCTCAATTTTCTCCGATCTATAGAGCCGATCCAGTTCAGCCGGGCGTCATCTGGTAGCAAATACCTGCTTCCCAACCTTGACCCTATCACATGATGATCCGGCCTATGGTATCCTGCATTCGCCATTTCCGAATCACCGTCGTTGTATCTTTCTTGCTCTCGTTGAGCACATTTTTGCCGCATACCTTGGCCGGCACGTTGCTCTTGCCGAGGTATACTCCGCTATTGTTGTCGAGGTAGGTTTTTCCCTGCACCCGCCGAGTTATGATGTCTGGCATTGCCGTTTCCAGCGTTTCTCTGACCGGCATTGCCTTGGTCGCGGTTATCTTGGCCAGCTTCACCTCGGCTGACACTTTGTCGATCCTCATTACCTTGTACCGCCTTTCCTTTCCCTACCCTTGTCGGGTCATACGGGACTATTTGTTTGTTTCTCCTTGCCGAGGTTACCACTTGGGTCATACGGGTCATCCTCTTCTAGGACCATCATGAGGGGATGATGCAGCCCAGTGGATTTCTCTGGGTTACCCACTGCCGAATAAACAACCTTGGAAGCCCCAGCTCTTGCCGGGTTATCCCTGAGCAACTCCTCATTCTGTCTGTTAGCGATCCGAACTAACTCGTTGACCCTCTCCTGCTGTCTTTGCCAGGCTTCACCCGTCAAACCTTCTAATTCGGATGCAGCCGCATCCGCTGCCCTGAGGTTCTTTGCCGGGGTGCTATACTTCGGCAGCCCCATGGACAAAAGGTTCTCTGATTCCTCGACTCTGGTCTCACCCTCTTTGTTCATTTCACTGATGAGGTTTTTCCCTTTTACTTTTACAGCATCTACCTTATTTTCTCTTGCGTCCTCACGCAGCATCATGTTCAATGACTGCTGAGCCGCGGCTATCTTTTTCGCGCCCTCTAATATTTTCTGCCTAGTTTCCTCTAACTCGGCTTGTGCCTGTAACGGATCTACCATAGCTGCTATGGGGCTTGCCAAGCTATCTATTGCCTACTGCAGCACATTCTTTGGCCTCTCTAGCGGAGGACCTCTACTCTTCCTAGGTGCCTTGGGTGTTACCTCCGGATCCGGTGCCGGGTCTTTGCTTGCCTTGACGTCGCCTTGTCGTCATCACCTCGGCCTTGATGCAGGGGCGGCGATGCACGCACCATGAGCAGCGCTAAGGAGGCTTCGCCTCCCTCGGCGACATGCTGCGGTTGAGCATGAAGACACATCGGCAATGACGTAGATCTTGTGGGAACCAAGCTTGATGAAGAGGCCATTGCATGGTGGAGGTCGCCTGCCGAAGCTACCAGCATTGTCGCTGACGTAGTCCAGTGCTCCAAAGCGCTGAACGAGCCTAGAGACGATGCGCTCGCCGGTGCCGTGATGCTTCCCGTCCGGATCTTCACTCCTGCTAGCGCCGCTAGCCCCACGGTGGGCGCCAACTGTCATGGTGGTGTCACGGCAGATGCCATGGATAGGCTAAAGGTGGGGCCAATATGCACTAGAGGAATCCTGGGAGGGATAGTGTGGTGATTCCACACACAGATGCTTTGTATTCTCCAAGTTCACTGAGTTTACAAATGCTTCTTGAGCTGTGTTGGGGATAGGAGGAAGAAAAAGCTCTCTTACTCTCACCACTACTTTCACCCAATGATCAGTCCACTAGCCCGCGAGCCCCTTCTACAGAGGTCCTAGCGCTCCTTATAAAGGGGAGGCTAGGTTACTTGTTAGGGCATATGTGGAGGCATATTCCTGGGAATATGCCTCTCCCAAAATAGCAAATAGACCGGGTCACCTTTTCCCTTCGTAAGCCATTCAGAGGCTACGTAACCCTCTGCGGCGCCAGCGTCAGCCGACATAAGCTACTCACCTTTGTCGGCCACGCCCTGCTGGTCCTTCCCTCTGTCTGCTTCACTCACGCTCCAGCGCATAGAGCCCACCTTTTGACCAGCGGGATACCTTCATTCTCTTGCAGGCCTGATATAACCCGGCTCAGGCCTGGTTAATCCGGCCCCGTGGGTACCTGCAGACAAGTTACAAAGAGTCTCCCGACATACGATATACGTCGGCCGGGACGCGGTGAGGCGGACATCCTCCGGTCCGGGTTACTCCGTAAGTCAGCCTGCCTTGAGGTGACTCGGCCAGCTTTCGCTTTGACCTTGCCATACCTCGTCTAACTCGGCCTCTATACCCCGACGTGACCCTACCCGGGGGTATCCCCCCAAACACAAGTGTATCAACACTTGGTGAGTGAAATCACATGAATATTTTGATCAATAAAGTATACCACGATATGTACATATCCAGATATGTCCTATGCTCTAAATGTTATGAGCACATACCAGAATGATTCATAAGATGATCATTGGACGATAGTAAATATATTATTATGAGCTTTGGAAGAACTAAGAATATATCATGTATAAGTGACAAATAGTTAAAAGTAGTTCATTGTAAAGTGTTACATTGATACTAGTTTTGTCACCAGATAGAAATTAAATTTATCTCAATTTAGACTATGGGTGGCACAATGTAATGGGAAGGATGTTCCATGATGGATTTGGATGAGTTCCAAAGTTGAGACATTGTGACGGATACTACAACAAAAGGCTAAGTATATGACTGCTGTAGTAGTAGCAAAGGAGGGCATTTGTGTTAAGTAGTTTGTTATCAAACTAGGTGTGGTTCAAAGTGGGCTAATACTATGAAGATATATTGTATGACAATAATATCAACATATTTTAACCCAAACGAACTAAAGGTCTCACCAAAGGACCAAATTGATACAATGCCATCACATTTGAGAATGAGTGATGCATAGAGACGCAAAGACATGCAAATACACACATACCTGAAAGTGTCAGATCCGGAGATTATGTTCACCACTAGCAAACACATATATAAAACACCAGAAATAAATAATTGTTGAATGCGCAAGTTTACAAACTAGATTATTGACTCTAGTGCAAGTGGGACACTGAAGGGAATATGCCCGAGAGGCAATAATAAAGTTGTTATTATCTTATTCCATGTTTATGATAAAAGTTTATTTTACATGCTATAATTGTATTAATTGGAAACGTTAATACATGTGTGTTTAATAAACAAAATACAAGGTTCCTAGTAATGCCTCTCTATAAACTAGCTCGTTGATTAACAAGATGATCAAGGTTTCCTGATCATGGACATTGGATGTTGTTAATAACGAGGTCATAGCATTGGTGAATGATGTGATGAACATTCATCCGAAGTATAGCATTATGATCAAAGTCATTATGTTTATATTTCTATAGCATCATACGAAGTAATCTTTATCCTTAGACCATGAGATCATGTTAATTGCTAACATGGGAAGAATACTTTGATAACATCAAACGTCACATCGTAACATGGTGACTATAAAGATGGGCGAGTATTCTGAAGGTGTTATGTTGAGGCTCATGGATCAACAGTGGAATTTGTCAATCTCGATGACGGATAGATATACTCTAGGCCCTCTCGGTGATATCACATTGGTTAGCTTGTAAGCAAGTGATGAGATCACTAGAATATTATATCATGAGAACGAGAAAAGAGTGCATGTCGGCAACGAGATCAAACTAGGTATGGAGATACCGATGACAGAATCTTGGACATGTAATATATTGCGAGACAAAGGGATTTAGTTACTAGCATTAAAGGTTCTCACGATCACAGAAGTCATCGTTGAATGTGTTGGAGTAAGTATGGACCTCCAGGTCCCACTTCTGATTATTGATCTGAGAGGGGTCTCGATCATATCTGCATTATTTGCGAACCATAGGGTGACACACATAAGGGATACTAACACTATTTGGAGCAAATATGTTTCTGACAAATTAATTGCAAAGCGCTGGAATTATTTCAATAGACACCGAAATTGTTTCGGGTGAAATTGCTGAAATTGGTTCTGCATGTAATATTGAAATGTTGCAAGGGGTGTTATGTGAATGTTTGTTAATTAAAGTAATTAACAAACTTCTGAATAAAATAAATAAAAGAGTTTGATTAAATGAGAGAGTATTAAATTTGGAGAAATTTAATGCATTTAAGTGGAGACTTAAGTGGAGAATGTGAAGGGGCATATTTATGTGGAGGGAGTTACCACCACATGAATGAGGAAGGTGAAGGGGCACCCCCATGGGGCACCTGCCATGGGGAGGGTCACCCCCTCCTCCTATAAAAGGACCCCCTCTCCTCACTTCTCACTCACAACTCCTCGTGAAGGATCTCTCTCCCTCTTTAGTATTATTCCCCCATGGTCTCGGATTAGCGAGATACATGTTCCCGGTGGCATTTCATCTAGAAGGAGTTGCTACTTCTACTGCATCGCTGGAGTGAGGAGGTGGAGGTTGTTCGGTGGCCTGAACGTGTGTGAGAGGATGGATGCGTTGCTGATTTGTGGCGCTAGGACTTCCACACGATCTTGAGATCGGCAAGCGTTCGACTACATCATCCACGAGTTCCATCTCGTTTACAAAGCTTTGTTGGTCTACGAGGGTATGTTCTCTATGGATGTATATCCACCCGTTGCTTGTATCTAGTAGATAGATCTTGGCGTATAATAGTTCCCATCGTAGGAATTTTTTGTTTTATATGCTGTGAACCCAACATAACTCATGCCTCAATTCCCATAACCTTGCTTCATCAAGAGGCTTCATGAATAGATCGGCTAGATTGGCCTTGGTAGGAACATACTCCAAAGAAATGTCTCATCTTGCAACATGATCCCAAATGAAATGATGATGAATCTCAATGTGCTTGGTCTTGTTGTGTTGCACCGGGTTTTGAGCAATAGCAATGACACTCTGATTATCACAAAGAAGGGGCACCTTGTTGAAAAAGAGACCAAGACCCTTCAAAGTTTGCTTCATCCATAATAATTGAGCACAACAACTTGTGGCGGAGATGTACTCAACTTCGGTGGTGGACATAGACATGCAGTTTTGCTTATTCGAGAACCAACACACTAAGGACCTTCCAAGAAATTGACAAGCACCGGAGGTTGATTTCCTTTCTACCTTGTCTCCCGCACAATCCGAATCCGTATATCCAATGAGGTCAAAGCTTGCTCCCTTGGGGTACCACAACCCAAAATTAGGGGTATGAACCAAATATCAAAAGATTCTGTTGACCGCCACCATGTGGCTTTCCTTTGGTGCATCTTGGAATCTTGCAAACATACCCACACTCAACATAATATCCGGTCGAGATGCACAAAGATAAAGCAAAGAACCAATCATCAAGTGATAAAGTTTTTTATCCACATCCTTACCCTTGGGATCGAGATCAAGATTAACCTTTTTGGGCATGGGAGTTATGACTCAATTTACTTGATCGAGGTTGAACTTCTTGAGCATGTCTTGAATATATTTGGCTTGGTTGATGAAGGTTCCCTTCATTAATTGCTTGACTTCAAAACCAACAAAGAATTCCAACTCCCCCATCATAGAAATCTCGAAGCGGTCGGTCATGAGCTTAGCAAAATCCTCATTCAAAGCTTTGTTAGTAGACCCAAAAATAATGTCATCAACATAGATTTGGAAAATGAACAAGTTTCCTCCAAATTTAGTAGCAAAAAGATTGGGATCAATGAGGCCTACTTCAAAACTATGGTCTAACAAAAGCTCTCTAAGGCACTCATACCACGCACATGGGGCTTGTTTGAGACCATATAGTGCCTTATCGAGTTTGTATACATGGTCCGGGAAGAGGGGATCCTCAAAGCCCGGAGGTTTCTTGACATAGACCAATTCCTTTAAGGGACCATTAAGAAAAGCACTCTTGACATCCATTTGTTGCAATTTAAAGTTATGATGGGTAGCATAAGAAAGAAAATGCGAATGGATTCTAGACGAGCAACGGGGGCATAAGTTTCACCATAGTCAATTCTCACAACTCGAGAGTATCCTTGGGAAACTAACCTTGCCTTGTTGTGGACGACTATACCAATGGCATCCCTCTTGTTCTTGAAAATCCACTTGGTCCCAATCACATTTTGACAATCTCTTGGCCGCTTCACTAGTTTCCACACCTTGTTCCTCTTGAAGTTTTGAAGTTCTTCATTCATAGCATCAAGCCAATCATCATATTCAAGTGCTTCGAAGACCTTTTGGGGCTCAACATGAGAAATAAAAGCATGATGAGAACTAAAAGAGGTTAGTTGTATCCTAGTAGTAAAGCCCCTATTGAAATCTCCATAAACATTATCAAGGATATGACCATCCTTGATGAACTTTGATACATTGCAAATGTATCTATAATTTTTGATGTTCCATGCTTGGTTTTATCCACTTTCTTGTGTTTTGTCCACACTTTGGAGAACTTTTCATATGATTTCTTGGACTAACCTATTAACAAGAGGCACAGTGCCAGCTGCCTGTTTTCTGCTATTTTTGGCTCCAAGAAAGTCAGAAAATGAATATTCTCGGAATTGGACAGGACAAAAGCCAAAGTGCCTATTTTTCTGAAAGTCGTCAGATGCCAGAATACGAGATGGAGAGGGGCCAGGGGGCAACCACACTGGCCTTGGCTTGGCCAGCCAGCCTCGGCGCCACCCTCGGCCTCCCTTCCACCTATAAGATGCCCTCAGGACGAAAACCCTAAGTGCCCAATCATAAATCCATGAAAGAGTCTGTAGCCGCCGTTATCTCCATCCCTAGATCGCGAGGGATATGAAGCTCTTCCCGGCACCCTGCCAGAGAGGGGAATTCACCCTGGAGGCCTTCTTCATCACCATGCAAGCCTCCGGTGTGATGCGTGATTAGTTCATTCTTGGACTACGGATCCATGTAGTTGCTAGATGGCTGGTTCTCCTCCTTTGTGCTTTCATGTCTAGATCTTGTGAGCTCCGTTCATGATCCAGATCATCTATTTGTAATTCTGCATGTTGTGTTTGCGGGGATCCGATGGATATTGAGATGCTATTTCAGATTGATTATTGATTTTATCATGTCTTTGTTATTTGTGATCTTGCATGCTTTTCGTTGTTAGTAGCTATCTTGGCCAAGTAGATGCTAGCAAACTACTGCTTTGTGTTTACTTTCTGCAAACTATTACTTCCTTCCTTTCGATACGTTTAATCCTTTGTTTTCAGCAAAACACGGTGAGATTGACAACCTCATCGCAAGTTGGGGACAGAGTTCTGTGGTTGTGTTGTGCAAGTCTCCACGTTGCTACTAGCACTGTAGTAGTCATACCAAAAGCTAGCAACACCTTTGGGGTGTTTCCTTGCTCCTACTAGTTTGATGAAACCTTGGTTTCATAACTGAGGGAAACTTGCTGATGTGCTCATCATACCTTCCTCTTGGGGTTCCCAATGAGCTCTACATCAACACCGCACCAGCATTTTTCTGGTGCCGTACACCGAGCCATCAAGCATTTTTCTGGCGCCGTTGCCGGGGATTCAAGGACATCTTCACAAGGGGAGTCCCTCATAACCAATCTCTTTACTTTATTATTTTTGTTTTGCTTTGTTTGCTTGTTTTCTTTATCAAAAACACAAAAAAATTAGTTTTACAGGTTTGCTTTCTTATTTGAAAACCCAAAAAAATGACTACTCTTGAAAATACTAAGTTGTGTGACTTCACTAGCACCAAAAACAATGATTTTATGAGCACACCTATTGCTCCACCTGTGCCTGAAGATACTTTCGTTGAGATAAAACCTGCTTTACTCAATCTTGTTATGAGAGAACAATTTTCTGGTATTGGTAATGAAGATGTTGTTGCCCATCTAAATAACGTTGTTGAACTTTGTGAGATGCAAAAGCATAGGGATGTAGATGGTGATATTATTAAGCTGAAATTGTTTCCTTTCTCTTTGAGAGGAAAAGCTAAAGAATGGTTGAATTCCTTAACTAGGAATAGTATTGATTCTTGGACTAAGAGCAAAGATGCTTTCATTGGAAAATACTATCCTCCTGCTAAGATTATATCTATGAGAAGTGAAATAATAAAGTTTAAGCAATCTGATAATGAACATGTTGCTCAAGCTTGGGAAAGAATGAAGTCTTTGGTAAAGAATTGTCCCACTCATGGACTGACTGCTTGGAGGATCATCCAAACTTTTTATGCAGGATTAAGCTATTCTTCAAGGAACCTATTGGATTCTGCTGCTGGAGGTACCTTTATGACCATTACTTTGGGTGCTGCAACAAAACTTCTAGACAATATGATGGTTAATTATTCTGAATGGCATAATGAGAGAGCTCCACAAGGTAGGAAGGTAAATTATGTTGAGGAAACTTCCTCCTTGAGTGATAAGATTGATATTATTATGTCTATGCCTGTTAATGGGAAAGCCCATATTGATCCAAATAATGCTCCTTTAGCCTCTTTGGTTACTCAAGAAGAGCAAGTTGATGTGAACTTCATAAGAAATAATAATTATGGCAATAATGCTTAAAGGAGTAATTTTGGTAACAACAATTATAAGCCATATCCTCCCAACAATGGTAATTCTTATGGAAATTCTTACAACAATAATAGTAGTGCACCCTCTGAACTTGAAGTTATGCTTAAAGACTTTATTAGTAAACAAACTGCTTTCAATAAAACTAATGAGGAAAAACACTCTAATGCTAAAAGAAATATAGCATCTTTGGCTGATGCTCAATCTTCTTTGAATAAAATGGCTGCTAAACCTGAAACTAATGATAATCCCTTTGCAGCTAGTAATGCTATACAAGTAAGAATTGATGAAAATGTTAGACTATTAGCTGAATTACATGCTAAGTGGGAAAGAGAAGATGAAATTGCTAGAAACATTAGTGTTTCTACTATCACCACCACTAGTGTTGAGGCTAGTAATAGTTCTACTTCTCTACATGATAAATTTGATTTTGATCTTGATGGTTGCAATATCTCTGAAGTTATTAAGTTCCTACAAAAGCTTGCTAAAAGTCCTAATGCTAGTGCTATGAACATGGCTTTTACAAAACACATTACTGATGCTCTCATAAAGATTAAAGAAGAAAAGATGAAACATAAAGCTTCTATTCCTATAAAACAAGAAGATGGTTGGGAACCCATCATTAATATGAAAGTGAATGACTTTGATTTCAAAGCTTTATGTGATCTTGATAGTAGTGTTTCTATTATGCCTAGAAGGATTTATGATATGCTTCATTTGTCTCCACTTGAAGATTATTATTTGAATGTCCCACTTGATGATAATACTAAAAAGAAACTCATGGGGAGTCTTAATGATGTTCTTATTATGGTTAACAATGCCTATGTCCCCGTTGATTTCTATGTTTTTGATGTTGAATGCAATGCTTCTTGTCCTATTACTTTGGGAAGACCTTTTCTTAGAACTGTTGGTGCCATTATTGATATTAAAGAAGGCACCATTAAATATCAACTCCCACTCAAGAAAGGTATGGAACTCTTACCTAAGAAGAGAGAGAAGTCTTCTTTTGCTTCTCCTATGAAAACAAAATTTGGTCTTAATGCTTCTTCATTTGAGAACACTTGATTCTTTCTTGCTTCTTATGCCTAACTTAAAGGCGTTAAAGAAAAGTACTTATTGGGAGATAACCCAAAAGTTTTAGATGAGTCTTGGAAGTTATTAATTTAGTAATAACCGCGCCTTATCCTTTTTATTTTGTTTTTGTGCCAAGAGTAACCTCTAATGAGAGAGGAGTAATGATTGGGAAAGTTGTTGTCCCGAAACAGATTTTTGTGCTTCACCGTAACAATTCATGTAAAATCTCTGTACGTCCTTTTGAGGCATGAATTTTTGTGCTTCTGCCCCAGGTTGTTATCTAACTTTTAGTTCAACACTTTTTGATTTGAGCAACAGAAGGTCTTCGAAAAAATCCGTCTTTACCTGCTAGTCTGTTTTGATAGATTTCTCCCATTTTTTGCATTTGCTTCTTGTTGGTTCCTTTTTGAGTTCTTTTGGGGAATTGAGCGTGTTGAGGGAAGTGCTACAGTAGCTAGTGTTCTAATGGAAGTGTATTTGGTGTTAGAAATAAACCTTAAGACCTATTATCTTGAGTGCACTAATGTTGCTAATAAAGATTGTGTGAAGTTTTGTATGAAGGAAAAATTTCAGGTGTATGGAAGGAATGAGTAATGAGATGAAGGATGGACTAAATCTCAAGCTTGGGGATGCCACGCGTGTCACCCCAAGAAATATCTAAGAAGTACAAGTGTCAAAGCTTGGGGATGCCTAAGGCATCCCCTTCTTCATCAATAAAAATCCCAGGTTTCTTCCAAACACTTCATTTTTATTGTTTCATGCACAGTTGTGTTGTTCTTGGAGCGTCTTCTTTTTTGTTTTCGTTTTGGTTTTTCGTTTGCTTGGTTTTCTTAGTTTTCTGAATAAATTGGTTGGACCCCCTCTTTCATATGTTGGTTTTCAAATAGTTTGGTTTGGTTTGGAAAAGAGTAGGAAAGTTCATGCTTATGTGGTAAAAAGAGCTCGTTTTTTACTGTGGCCTATGCTCTATCATGCCATGCTTGATATTGTTTTGGCTTTATGCTTAGTATTATATGCTGTAGCATGACTTGTTATAAACAACTGAGATTGCTTAATATGCCTTGGATGAATTCTGTGTTGTTTTAGCATATTAAAGCATAGTATAGTGGTATTCTCCTTTGATGCTTTATTTGGGTTGACTTGGCGCATTCTCACACCATGTTATGACTATCTCAAGTCACCATAAGCCTTGATGATCATTTAGTTTTCAACTTGTAGTATCACTTTATGCTTTGATCAGTGATGTTTTGTCGCTCTGCAAGATTATGGCCATTATTGCTCTCTTAGTTTGTCACTCCCAGTCTTTTGCCAGCCTCCACAACCAAGTATGAGTTCTACTCATGCATCTAACTCACTAAACCAAGTTATTCCAAAGAGTCCACCATACCTACCTACTAGCTTATGCTATTCCAAGTATATTCATGCTTTTGTTTAGCTTCCAAATTAAACTTGTTATGAGAAAACTAGTGATTAAAGCTCTCACGAACTTGATGGCACACTTTACTTTTCTTGCCCTTAATAAACTTGAACCATTGTGTCGTCTATGTTGTATATGGTTGCACTTATTTGTTGGGAATTAGCAGAACCATGCTTTCATGGGGAACGCTTTCAACATTGCACTTGGTACTTGTACCTAGTTGATATCATGCTCTTTTGTATATGGATGTCGTCGGTGCAAAATGAAAGGGGAGCTTGTAAGTCCATGGAGTTATGTATATGTGTTAGAGAAACGCCTGGGCCACTGGTCTAATCCATGCTGACATGGTGGAAACCTGCAGCGTAACCATAATGAGCTGTCTATGAAGCATTCTTCTTATAAAAAATGAGACCTATATTGAGAAAAAGGAGAAAAAGAAAAAAAAGATTATGAAAAAAGGAAAGGGAGAAAAAAGCACCATATTCCCATGGTAAATAAGAAGATTGCTGAGATGCTCGTTGTCTGCTTGCCTTGTCATTTTGATATGGGGATTCTTCCGTATCGTCGGGCAAGGGGTACCCCGTTGGCGGTTTTCTATGATACACATGTACTTACGATGACAAGAGCTTACCGGTGACTAAACTTGAGTAGCATGAGGAGCGGCCCTCGTATACAAGGGACATGATATTTCTAACTTATACTTCGTCAAGCATGTACACCATAGTTTGTTCAGTTTAACCTTAATCACTTCAAGATGCTTATGATAGGGGCAATGAGAGCTGAAAGCTATAAGTACCATAATTTTTGGAAGCTCTTTATGAGACTTGAATCCCTACTTCCTTTTATTAAGGCCTTTCTTCCACCATTATATTGAGTCTCCACCTTCTACCTTTATGCACCTACTTTGAGAGCATAGTGGACATTCTTAGTTCTATGTGCATTGTCCCAAGACTAGTTGATTAATGGATAACTTGATATTTCTTGTTTTAAACTATTTGTAAATACTCACTCTTATGAACTTTGAAGGTGTCCTATGCATTTATGTTTTGCTACTCTATGAGGGACAAGTTGAATGCTATTATGCTATGTTTTCTTTATGTGAAACAAACAAACGTCTTGCAAAGCATTGTTATTCATGAATCTTTTGTTTGTGCCTTTTCATGTTGCATCATAGTTTCTTTGTCTCATTGCTAGAACTTTGTCGTTCATGTTATGATTGAAATACTATGATCCCAGCTTTGAATGTTTTACAAATACTTTGATCAAGTCTTTGATGGTGCATGTCACCTCAAAAATTATTCTTTCTTTTTATCAGTTACGTACTCGAGGACGAGCAGGAGTTAAGCTTGGGGATGTTGATACATTGCAAATGTATCTATAATTTTTTATGTTCCATGCTTGGTTTTATCCACTTTCTTGTGTTTTGTCCACACTTCGGAGTACTTTTCATATGATTTCTTGGACTAACCTATTAACAAGATCCACAGTGCCAGCTGCCTATTTTCTACTGTTTTTGGTTCTAGGAAAGTCAGAAAATGAATATTCTCGGAATTGGACGGGACAAAAGCCAAAGTGCCTATTTTTCCGGAAGTCATCAGATGCCAGAATACGAGACGGAGAGGGGCCAGGGGGCCACCACACCACCTAGCCCTTGCCTGGGCCAGTCGCGTGCCCGGTGGTCTGGCCAGCTCCGGCACCCCCTCGGCCTCCCCTTCCGCCTATAAGATGCCCTTGAGACGAAAACCCTAAGTGCCCGATCCAAAATCCCCGAAAGAGTCTGTAGCCACCGTCATCTCCATCCCTAGATCGGGAGGTATTTGAAGCTCTTCCCGGCACCCTGCCAGAGAGGGGAATTCACCCTGGGGGCCTTCTTCATCACCATGCAAGCCTCTGGTGTGATGCGTGAGTCGTTCATCCTTGTACTACGGATCCATCTAGTAGCTAGATGGATGGTTCTCCTCCTTTGTGCTTTCATGTCTAGATCTTGTGAGCTCTGTTCATGATCAAGATCATCTATTTGTAGTTCTGCATGTTGTGTTTGCAGGGATCCGATGGATATTGAGATGCTATTTTAGATTGATTATTGATTCTATCATGTCTTTGTTATTTGTGATCTTGCATGCTTTCCGTTGTTAGTAGCTATCTTGGCCAAGTAGATGCTAGCAACTCCAAGAGTTAGTATTTATGCTCGATACTGGGTTCATGCCTCTGGTAATCTAGGGAAGTGACAGAAATCTCTAAGGTACTATATGTGATGTTGCTACTAGGGAGAAAACAACAATCCTTTGTTCATAGAACAATCGTATTGTTTACTTTACACGCAGTTTGTAAAGCAATAATCTGTTGCTTGCAACTTAATATTGGAGGGGGTTCGGATGATAACCTGAAGTTGGATTATTAGTCATAGATGCAGTTGGATGGCGGTCTATGTATAATGTTGTAATGCCCAATCAAGTTCCAAAGGAGTCAAGATGATTAGTATATGCATGTATTTCTTTCTCGATGTTTGTCAATTGCCCCGCTGTAATTTGTTCACCCACCATGTTATTTATCTAAGGAGAGCCACCTCTAGTGAACTATGGATCCCGGTCCTTTTCTTTACATACAATCTATAAACTGTTTACTTCTTTGTGTTTACTTTCTGCAAACTATTACTTCTTTCCATTCGATACGTCTAATCCTTTGTTTTCAGCAAAACACGGTGAGATTGACAACAACATCGCAAGTTGGGGATAGAGTTCTGTGGTTGTGTTGTGCAGGTCTCCACGTTGCTACTAGCACCGGTAGTGCGCCCTGCCAAGGCTCAGCTAGCAACACCTTTGGGGTGTTTCCTTGCTCCTACTGGTTCGATTAAACCTTGGTTTCATAACTGAGGGAAACTTGCTGCTGTTCTCATCATACCTTCCTCTTGGGGTTCCCAACGAGCTCTACATCAACACCGCACCAGCATTTTTCTGGTGCCGTACACCTAGCCATCAAGCTTGGCGAGACAGTATGCTTGATGGCGGACTTGTGTCTTAAGACGATATTCTTGAGCAACCACTTGATCATCACCATGATTCAAGTCCCCGCCTTGGCTATATGCACAAACTTGATCACTGTCTTCATCAATATCAACCATAGGAGAGTCATCATCATTGGGTGGAGAGGCATTAGCTTGGCCTTGGTCATTGTTAGATTAACCTTGATCTTCTCTAGCTTGGCCCTGACCTTGCACAACTTGACCTTGATCAACATTGACTTGACGAGTTTCACCATCTTGGTGAGGTAGAGATTGATCAACTTGAGGGTGACTTGAGCTTGGAGAGTCATGTACATGATGATCTTGCGAAGACCTTGGAGAACCATGAGAAGCAATAAGTGGTCCTGAGAAGCAAGATGGTCTTGTGAGAGTGAGGGCTCCACTTGAGTAGAGCTTGGTCCTTCTCCTTCGGCCACAAGGGGATCCTCAATGGGGTGGAAGAATCCCACGCCCATTCTTCTTATGGCTTGGGGAGGAATTTCATCACTTGGATCACGAACACCATCTTGCCTCACAAGAGACTCATGATCTTCATCAAAATCGACATTGCTAGATTCTTCAACTCTTCCCGTGGCTTTATTGTATACTCTATAGGCATGGGAGTGCGTGGAGTAGCCAACAAAGATTCCTTCTTGAGCTCCAGACTCAAACTTTGACAAGCGGACACCCTTCTTGAGAATGAAACATCTACACCCAAACACCCGGAAGTAATTGACATTGGGCTTGTGTCTGGTGAGGATCTCATATGGAGTCTTCTTCTTCTTCTTGCGTAGGTACAGACGGTTTGTGGCAGGGAAAGCGGTTGAGATGGCTTCAGCCCAAAAGTTATATGTTGACTTGAATTCCGCCAACATGGTCCGGGCTACTTCCATCAAAGTACGATTCTTCCTTTAGGCAACACCATTTTGTTGAGGGGTGTATGGAGTTGAATATTGATGCTTGATCCCCTCATCACTAAGAAACTCATCAAAAGTGTAGTTCTTGAACTCGGTCCCATTGTCACTCCAAATGGTGAGAACTGTAGCATTTTTTTTTGACCTGTAACTGTGAGGCAAAAGCTCGACAGTAATTTATTTATAAAAGAAAAGCATATAGTACAACAGAGCTACCAGAAAATATATATAGGAGGATCAGAGAACTAGCCGAAACTAAACTGAAACCAGCCAAACGTCTAAGGTAGTGCAGCTACCCATGCTAGAAGAGAATGCCTATATTTCTTTTTGATCCTGTACTACAACAAAGTGACATCATTCACAAACTTGAATTTCCACCTTGCAAACGTTGGTCTTTCATGATTGAAGATCTTTCCATTTCGTATGATTCAAATATTCCAGCAAGCCAAGATCAATACCTCCATGAAAAAAGGATGTCTAAATGCTTTTATAGACATCTCAATTATCACCTGGAGATCTTCATGTGGTTGCCAATATATTTGTAAGTAATTCCAAATGCTCACACTGAAATTACACTCAAAAAATAAGTTTATTCTGTCCTCATATGCGTGTAATGGGCAGAGCTCACAGTGGATGTCATCAGTCACATGCCAATGTCTTCTTTGTAGAAGATCCCTAGTATTTAGTCTATCTGTTAGTAATAACCAAGCAAACATTTTAACTTTCATCATATAGCAAGATTTCCAGATCCAGGAGTATACCTTGGGCACTTTAATATGTTCATGTATCAGATTCTAAAAATTGGCAGGCGTGTAGGAATCCCCCCAAGTATATGTCCAGCAATCATTCTGATCCGATAGAGGTTTTCATTGATTATATTTTGCAGGCTCACAAATTCCTGATATGCACTATTTGATAGTGGTAGATAAAAGAGATCAAGTATATCTGTCATAGCATATACATGAGCTGCTGAAACTTTATCGTCGAGAGCATAAGAGAACAACCTTAAAAATCTATTTTAAGAGGCTGTATGCTACCTTGAAGAGACCAGTTATCAGACCAGAATAGGAAGGTATCACCTTTTCCATGAGTCAGCGTTGCCACCGCACGAAAATTGTCCACTTGCTTGAGTACATCACGCCACCAAAATGATCCACATAGATTTTCAGCATGTGGTATTTTATTCACGTAGTGAGAGTTCCAGATAAGTTGCACCCAAGGGACATCTTTGTGATTATAAAATTTATCCAAAAATTTAATCAATAAAGCCGCATTCTTCTTTTGAAAATCCACCACACCTAGTCCACCTTTATTTTTAGGCAGACAAACCAACTCCCAAGCAGCTAGTGATTGTTTAGGTTCATCAAATTTGTCTCTCCATAGGGATTGTCTAAGTATTCGGTCAAGCTGAATTGTCAGACCTTTGGGCAGTTGCAGAGTACAGAGAAAGTGTAGTGGCATGGAGGATAAAGCAGAGTTGATCAACTGAAGTCTAGCACCCTGAGATAGAAAACTCGAGCTAGACGTAAGCTTCCTCTCAAGCCGACAAACAATCGGCATCAGTTCAGCAATGGTTGGTCTAGTACTGCCTAAAGGCAGACCTAGATATGTGAACAACATCTGACTAACCTGGCACCCAAAATCTTCAAACAACACCATCATAGTATCATTTGGAACATTAATAGGCATTATTTGCGACTTATGAAAGTTTATCTTCAAACCAGTTGATATGGAGAACTGATTTAACACCCCCTTAAGAGCTCTTAACTATTCCCTGTCCGCTGGCATAATCAAAAGTGTATCCTACGCATATTGGATGATAGGAAAGTCCCTCTCATTTGTATTAATTGGGTGGTGCAATTCCCCCAATCTAACCAACTCATTGACTGCCGACTGCAACAAATCTGAACCAAAAGTATACAATAAAGGCGACAGAGGGTCGCCTTGTCAGACAATATGTTTACAGTGAAATTGCTTTCCCAGGATCCCATTTAGGAGCACAGCAGAAGTACCTGTGGAAAGTATCTCTTTTATCCATCCAATCCAAGTCTCATTAAAGCCCTTGTGTTTCATAATTAGAAGGATAGATTCATGTTCCACCGTGTCAAAGGCTTTAGCAAAGTCCAGTTTGAGAATAATAATTGGTTTCTTGGAAATATGACATAGGAACAAGTACTCAAAAGCCCATGCAATGTAGTCTTGAATGGTCCTAGTTCTTAAGAACTCATACTGATTCTTGTGAATACATTCCAGAATTCTGTCTTGTAATCGGTTGGCAACTAATTTGGTGAGAAACTTCAGGCAAACATTGGTGAGAGAAATAGGACGAAAGTCATTAACTTCGACATGTGCCTGCTTTTTGGGAACTAAAGTAATATATGAACCATTAATATTCGCCAAACTAACTGAACCATTGTGAAAATCAGCAGCTAATTGATAAAACTCCTTTTGTACCATTGGCCAGCATTTTCACATGAACTAGCCATTGAACCCATCAGGTCCAGGGGCACGATCTACCGGCATTGCTGCCACCACCTCATCAATCTCCTTTTTCTCAAAAGGTCTAGTTAAATCATCAAGTCCATCTACCCTTGCCAACAAGTTGTCCAGATTAAATTTCATATCGATTCCTTCAGAGTGAGAATTGTAGCATTGTGTTTTCATGAACTTGATTAGCAAAGTCGATGATGGTTTGTTGAGTCTCGCTCTTGAACTTGAAGAAGTAGACCCATGTGTATCTTGAGAAGTCATCAACAATCACCAAGCAATATTTCTTCCCTCCAAGACTATCATGAGAAGGAGGCCCGAAAAGATCCATGTGAAGAAGTTCCAAGCACTGCTCGGTGGTAATTTGATTGAGGATCTTATGAGGCTTCTCATGCATCTTTCCTTCAATACAAGCCCTGCACACACGATCTTTGGCAAAGGAAATGTCTTTTAGTCCAAGGATGTGCCCCCGTGTAGATACTTTGCAATGACTTCATGTTTACATGGTCTAAGCGGCGAGGCCACAACCAGCCCACACTGGCTTTCGCATAGAGACATATCGCATGTGTAGAGGGCTTTCGGAGAAATCCACCACATACAAGGCATGCTCTATGTATCCAACAAAAGCCATCGTGAGAGTCTTTCTCCACATGAGGACCATAGAATGCTCATTAAAGAAAGACGAAAGACCCATAATGGCTAAAGCATGAACGGAAAGGAGATTATACCCAAGGGTTTTGACAAGCATGACATTAACCAAGGACACATCCTGGGATACTACCACCGTACCAAAACCCAATACCTGAGAACTTGTTTTATCGCCGTACAAGAACATAGTATTGGCAAAATTAGGCCTAATGTCCAACATTATTGACTTGCTTCTGGTCATATGGATTGTAGCTCCACTATCAAGAACCCATTTAGATCCACCAAAAGCAAAGTCCTACAAGAAAATCAAGCTTTGGTTTTAGGTACCCATTTTGCAATGGGTCCCCTTTTGTTAGTCACGAGGGTCTTTGGTACCCAAATAGTCCAATGATAATCATGAGTGTAAGAAGTGCCAATTTATTTTGCATAAACATGACCATCAATAGATTTGAAAAGAATGTAAGAAGGATTTTATTCCCGGCAATGTTATCACTTTCCACAAATGTAGAAGCATAAGGGTTCCTTGAGCAAAGCTCTTTCTTTTATTCTTTTTCTTGTTCCTGTTCTTCTTCTTCTTCTTCTTGGGCCTAGGGATATGCCCAGTACCCTTCTTTTCAACTTTCCCTTTTGCAAGCTGTTCTTTCAACTACTTGTTTTCCTCAACAAAATTCACATGCTTGCAACAAGGGTTAGAAGAACAAGGCAAATGTATAATAGGCATAGCAAAAGACTTTGGTTGTTCATTGTTCAATTGAGTTTGAAGTCACTCATGAGCCTCAAAAAGACTCGAGAATTTACTCTGCAAGGCATGATGTTCCTCTTTCAGTTTATCAAAGTCCTTTAGACATTCATGACCAACACCAAACTCAAGCTTTTCATTTTTAAGAGAATCCAATGAAGTAAGAGCATGATCTCGTTCTCTAACAAGTTGTGACATGATGACATTATGGTCATCTACAAACTTAGCAACACTTTCCTCAAGAGTTATTCTCATATTATGTTCATCTTCAAGGGATTGTGATAGAGAGGCAATTTCATCGGCGACCTCTCTTTAATTTTTACCTAGCATGTTAATTAGCTCTTCCTTCTCATCTAGTATTTCCCTAGCATGGTCAAGTTGGTTTACAAGAGTTTCAAGGCACATTCTAGTATCATCATCTAGATGCTCCATGGAATCACATATGCTTACCATCTCTTTCTTAACCTCTAGACCATCTAGATCACGCAAAGGAAGTTCATTTGAGGGATACTTGGAAGCGGGTGTTACCTCGGTGGCCTTGGCCATGTGACACTTTTGGTTACGGTTGATGATGTTCTCATTGAGTCGAAAAGAGACACTTGTGGGGTAGAAGAAGTAGCAATGGCGGCAACTCCCATGATCTCTCCACCTTCACCTTCACTCTCATCATCGTCATCTACGCCCGAGAAGTACTCTTCATGGACCACCATCGCCCTCTCCTTATTCGGAGGGTTCTCATTTTGGAAGTTCTTGTTCATGGGGTGAGTAGGTCTTGGCTTGCTCTTGCGAATAAGACGGCCTCCATTGTACTCTCTATTCTCGAAAGGATTGCCTTTGTAGCCTTCATGGTTGAGTGGAATCTTGTATTGTCCCTTGACCAACTTCATACCCAGCTTGTTCCAAAAGGCCCTTGATGCGAGAGCCAAGTGCTCATTAAAGGCATACTTTATATCCTCTTTAGACCACTCACTAGTGTCTTCATATTCATCAACATCCACCACTTGGGACTTCAAGGCTAGGTTTACCTTTTGAGACCCATAGACACGAGCACGAGCAGACTCTACATTCTTCTTGGAAATATTTAAGGCAATAACTTCACTTAACACATCTTGAGAGGACATGATGTGGTAGTTGCTTCTCCCCTTTATAGAGTTGAGGTTTTGCTCCTCAAAGGGAAGGAGGGCTTGAAAAAACTTCCTCTTCATGAACTTGTCATCAACATAGGTAGCAACAAGGTCTCTCATAGTGCAACAAAGAATCTTGAGACGGCGATACATGTCCTCGGGAGTCTCATCATCTTGCTTGCAAAGCCATTAGACTCATTGTTGAATTCATCAAAGTTGGAGCTTTGAATGCTAGCATTACCGACATACAACTCGGTGAGATGATCCCAAGCTTCTTTGGAGGTGGAGAACTGGTGAATGTGAGCAAAGTCCTTGGGGTTCAATGCCTTCTGGATCATTTTCAAAGCAGTGGCATTGAGCTGCTTGTCCATGACCTCGGCCCGGGTCAACTTCTTTGCATCATATGGGGATAATCCTTCTTCCACAATCCTCATCAATTCAATAGAAGAGCTGGAAATGTGAGATTGCATTAGATATTTCCAATTGGCGAAATTAGAGGTATCTAGCATGGGAGGTGCTCCTTGAGGTATGATATGCGGCATGGGAATAGGTGGGTCCGGAGGTTACTTCGGTGGTTGTGGTACCGCCGAGTAGTCCTTTCCCTCCTCTCCCTCTTTGGAGGAGGAGTCACCTAGCCCCTCGGTTCTCGCTTGGGGGCTTGGTGGTTTGAGCCACAAAGCCTATGCCCAAGTGTTTTGGGGTGGCCACGATATTCACCCTGGGGGCAACCACTTGCACTATAGCGGGAGGGGCCTCAGCGGTTTGGGATGCATCATGAGGAGTGGCAAGCATGGGGTTAGGCTTGAGGTATTGCAAGAGGGTCATCATTTCTTCAAACTTGGTCACCATGGATGTCTCCAATCGATTGAGGTCATCCATGGAGGCCAAGTTCTTGGTGGTTGCACCCGCACTCCCCTCATCGTCGGCCATTGTGTCTTAGGCGGTTAAGCCCAAAGTAAGAGACTCGGCTCTGATACCAATTGAAAGGTCCAACTTTGGTCGACTAGAGGGGGTGAATAGGAGAATACCAATTTTTATTCTTTTCTTGCAATTTTAGGCTTTGCACAAAGTAAAGTTCACTAGAGATGCAACTAGATGAACAACCTATATGACAAAGAATACAACAAGTAAACAAGATGGTAATTTCATGAAGTAAAGGGGAGGAGCGGATAAACCGGCAAGGGGACACGGATATGTAATTCCCGTAGTTCACTTCCAAGGAAGCTACATCTACGTTGGAGAGGTGTCGGGGCCACACAAGGTCACCTGGTCGCCAAAAAGGCCTCACCTTCTTCTCCGGTGAGCACCACCACAAAGGCGGCCTCACAATCCACTAACCAGTGACCTTGAAGGCACCAACCAAAACCTTTAAAACAAGGGTGAGCCGGGATTCCACAACTCAATTGGAGGCCCTCAATGACACCACGAAGCTTCACAAAAATTGCCCCAGCTCCGAGGATGCCCTACACCATCTAGGGTTCCAAGAACCCAAGAGTAACAAGATCCACTAAGGATGGGTGGGGGAAATCACAATTCCTTTTATGGAAGTGTAGATCTAGGTCACCTCTCCCAATCCTCAAAAGATTAAGAGGTTTGAGTGGGTAGGGAGAGAGATCTAGGAAGATGAAGCTCTTGTAGTAATGGAGGAGAGAGAAAACAAAGAGATGAAATGGAGAGGAGGAAGAAGGGAGCCTTAAATAGGCCCCTTCAAACGAGTTGTTTTTCTGCCCCCTGCGACACCACCGGTACTTCTGGTGGGCAGAGCAACGGTCTAGAGCCTCTCCACAGAACGGTCGGAAAGCCAGCTCGGCGAGCCCCACTTTTTGACTGGTACTACCTCCTTAAGTTCCGGTCCAGATTCCGGCAAAAATATTTCACTTTGATACTGAAGTATACTGAAGCGAAAAACTGTTGAGCGGAATCTAGAGCGGAACAAGTGCCGGAAATACGGGGTCACGAGGATATGACTGGTACTACCAGGCCGCATTGGTACTACCGCTCCAAGAGGTTGGGGCTGGGCAACGCTGGCCGGAAGTTCCAGTCCAAACAGACCAAAACATCTGACTGGTACTACCGGTCCAGTTCCGACGCTAATTCCGACAAATATGATTCTTGGATACAAAAGTATCCTAAAGATTAGCAGAATTAGGGCCATAACCAGTGCCGGAAGTTCCACTCGATCATCCCCCAAAAACCTTTGGACGGCACTAACGGAGCCTGGCCGGTACTACTGGTCTGGACAGAAAACACTCAACCACCTCTCAAGATCTCTCTTTCGCTGAAAACATGGGAAGGCTGTGGATGTGCTAGTATGGTTTGTGCATGAAAGCATGATTTCCCACAACCTTCCTAGATGGAAACCCTCTTGATAGTACGGTCTCCTAAAACAAAGAGAAGAGAAAGTGAAAAAAGTAGCCACCGTCTTCAAGATCCTCCAAGAGAAGAGTCCACCAACTAAACCGTCCGTAAATAAAACCTGCAACTTAGGCACACGGTTAAACCATAATTGAAGTTGTCATCAACACCAAAATAGATGGAGAAATCAATATCCTTTTAGTAAGATACAAAGGTGATGTTTCAGTAGTAATAAACACTCTTTTTATTTTGTTTTATAATGGGAGAGGTTTTAATGATAGAGATTTTGCAATGGTTCCATTGGCATGAATAACACATGTTCAAGGTTGACCCTAACTTCTCCATTGCTCATCTTTCTCATTTACTTTCCCAAAATTTATAAATAGTGAAAATCTTAAACTTATTGTTAGAAATCAGTAGGTAAAGTTATTTTACATGTTACATGGATATCAAGATGTGCTCAAATTTAATAGTATTTGAAAGCATGTGGAGCACACCACAAAGCACATAGACATTAACTTTTAAGTCTAACTCTCTTCCTATGCATTGGCATTTTATATGTCAATAAATAGCATTTTAAATAACATAGAAATATAAAGAGGGCTCTTATCTCTTCCTCTCTCATAATAGTTGCAAGCATCAAAAGAAAACTTAATCTCATAGTTTTGAATAGATTCGCCATATAAAGACAAGTCATCTAATGAGCATATTGGATCATCTAACTCAATGATATCACTTTCATCCTCCCATATATTAGTCATAAGTTTTCCACATAGAGGACTACTAGACAATGAAAGATCATCATCATTAATAAGAATGTGTTCATTACCATTGTTGGGTGTAGGATATGGGTAGCTACTCCATTCTTCCTCCACTTGTTCTACCTTTTCCTCATGGACATACCCAAGCTTAGGCTTTTGTCAGCTCCTTCCTTGGCACTTTCAACATTATCTCTTGTATCCAAAAGGTTAGTGCCCAAAACAATATATTTGACATAAAAATCATATATCTCATGGTTAATCTTGGGAAAAGGATCCATCTATTTTTTCTGGGTTTTAGTTTTATATAAAATAAAAAGATACTAAAAATAAACAAACAATGCAAGAAAGAATAGAAGCCTAGCGCTACGCTCCCCGGCAATGGCGCCAGAAAAGTATCTTGATAACCGTAGTACAATTCGATAAGTATTTGAGTGTCGAACCCACGAGGAACTGAAGGTAAACTATCTATTATCTAAAGCCCTATAACCCTCTTATATGGCCTTGTATGCAAAGATAGGATCCAATGCGTGTTTTGTTTTGGTACTAGGTAGAAAATAAATAAAGTATGGCTTAGTGGAAACTACAAGTAAACTAGTGCAAGTTAAATTGATCTAATGAAGTGGAGTGGAGTGGTGGCAAGTTTACTCGAGTAGCAAGTTCCTCAAGTAGCAAGTTTCTCTAAGGGAGTAAATATTTAGGCAATTGTTATTTCATTCGTTTGTTTGATTGTTTATTGTTTCTTCTAGGACGAGCCTTAATTAGGTGCAGCGAAATAAATGTGCATACACAACACTTATGATGGATCCTAAAGCCATGTTACTAGGCAAACATATAATTGTCCCACCATAGCTATAAACTCTAGGATCCCTGATATATGTCCCCCTAATGTAACTTTATGGATTGGACTATAGTTTTCTGTCCTCCACGGTCCTCCCCACTCCATTACATCACAGTGATCACCTTACATCCATTCCCCAACACATGCATGCAATCATATATTGTACAAGAAGACAATCATAAAAGATAACAACACTAAATGCAACCAATAAACAAACTATTTTACTTTGCCATAACAATTCAGTACTCAAACAAAGACATGTCACAATAGAACAAGGGAAGATAAAATATTGCTTCACACATCATGTTTGCCAAGATATTACAGTAGGGGGATTGAGAGGATCTTGCTATATGTGTTGATGATGAACACGCCAGAGGGGGTGGAGCCCTCCAGAGGCGATTCTGGTGGCATTTCCCCCTCCGATCTTCTCCGGCGATAGCCTCCCAACTCTATGTTTCTATGTTTTCCATCTTGCCTCCCTTTGTGTCGAGGATCGCCGATAGGGGGTATATATAGTAGGTTTTAGGTCAAGACAAGTCGTTTGGAAAAAGAATCAACATCATCAGGGACTCGAGGGAGGAAAGAGCATACCAGCCGTGGGCAGGGGGTGGGCCATTGTTCTTCATTCTGATAAATGCTGGGTCCCATGAAGTTTCAGGTCAATTGGATGTCGTTTGGGTACCTGAAAGTCAAAAACATTGAAATAGGGGTTTTCTGCCTCGGTAGGGTTAATTCCAAAGCAATATGGGAAGTGTGAATTATTCCCAATAATCATTATAAAACATGAATATAACCCATATATGATGAAAATATGTTGGAATATCAAGTAATAAAGTGCAAAGTTCATTTATGCATTTTACATGCATCACTTGTACAAAATGAACGTGCTCAGAAGGAGGCACCATTGCTAGGTTTTCCACGCTGCAGGAGGACCTGAAGAATTAGAATGAGAAGGTCAAATTCCTGAAGGATCAGATCACAAAGGGAAAGCATCCATCCTCTACTAACAACTTGGTTACTCCACCTTTATAGCTTTACTTCAAAGTATTCATAACTTATATTGTGTTTGACTTACATATGTGTCGCCAAAGCTAAAGATATTTTGGAGCAATCCAAACATATCCAAGCGCTTGAAAGCGAAAACAACATCCTAAAGAAAGACCTACAAGATGTTGTCAATATGCATGAAGAGATGATGATGTCCATGCAAGAATCTGCCAACACTGAGTTTGAAAAGCTCAAGGTGGAGATTGAAGAGATGAAGCTTAAGAATCACAATGTCGTAGCGCAAAATGCCAGAAGCCTTGAAGCCTTCAAGAAACTCCAAAAATAGCACGATATCTTTGTGGTAGCTTGTGAGCAGGCCAAGACAAGCGTGTTTGGTAACACTTCTCCACTTTTATATTTGCAACTGGGATACCTTGTATGGGTTGATACTCACAACCTTTGATTTTTCCGTGTAGTCCCCGTCGGCCTAGCCAACATGGAAGTAAGTACACCAAGTCACAGAAGCTGGATGGCTTCGACTAGAAATTTCATCACCACCATCATCGAGCAAATCAAGGAGATTGCCCAATGGTTGGATATATCCATTTAGCAAGGCGCCTTTGCTGCCAAATTCTCCGAAATCATGAAGCGAGCCCTCGAGAAGATCAAGATCTAGAAGTTTTCTTCCATTAGTGTGGAAGAAAGGATGGCATTGGAGCTAACCAAATCTCACTATGACGATGCTGATGTCAAGCTGATCACCTCAGGCATGCCGACTATTGATGATAACAATGAGGAGGTCGATAGCTTAGCTATCTAGATCTCTTTGGATGGCTATGACAACTTGGTGGCTAACCTTGTCAAGGGAGGTGATGATTGGGTTCCTGCATCAACCGGGATTATTGAAGTACATGTGGCAACACATATTATTTATAGAGAGTTCATCCCATAAAACCTTGGCAGATGGGAATAAACATAACCCTGCAACTGCGTTGTCAGGCGCAACCACGTTCACTCCCAAACTATGGTTTGAAAATAGTATATTATATAAGTTACTAGAATGGCAATAATTTGAAGGTTTAAGCTAACTAATAACAAAGTAAATAACAAGAGTAAACTAGAGCAAGCGAATGATGATGGAGTGTGTTGTGATATGACTAAGGAGTTCTTAGGGAGTGTAGGATTCACTACTAGCATTGGTTGTACTTATGATTAGGATAATTCTATGTCTTTTGTTATGATATGTGTGGGGAGAGCTCCATAATAAGATATTCCCAGAAAACCATCGGTCATCACATCTCTAAATAACCACTGCAACGATCTTTGACAACCACCTATGGATCCATTACAATTAAGGGTTACCATATGGATATTGATATAAGCTTAGTGAGTCTCTCCTTATCCCCTTGTACATATGATAGTACGCCGAGCAAAGTTATGTCACTTCATGTCGTACGCAATACCACATGTCCAAAGGTAATTCCCTCTCTAGTCCCGAAGGGAAATATTACATGGTGCACTTCACATGATATCTAGAGAGAGAACCAACACATAATCATTAACCAAAATTATAGATCTTCTTTATTTCAAATCATAATATTGCTACGGTTTCTCCATATCTCCCCAGGAACAAGGGAACTACTCATACATGAAGGGGATCAACATCATGACAATATGGTGAATCAAATATGAAGGTAAAATTGAATACAAAGTGCAATTCCACAAGGATTTGGATTACAACCAAGTAGTCAAAGGGGATTGATGTTGGAGACAGTGTTTATGACGATGGTGATGAAGATTGATGCATAGACTCAAGATCCTAGTCTCCTCTTCCTCATGTCTGTTGGTGGAAATGGTGATGGAATCGGCAGCTATGGAGCAGGGCTCCGCCCCTTGGGTGTGTGTTGTTCTATGTGGAAGCGGCTAGGGTTCCCCTCCTTAAATAAGCATTCTGGAGGTCTGTTTCGCGATCCTGGGGAGCTCCGTAGAGAATATGCCCATCTGTCCTTCACAAATGTTGTTCTATTTGACGAACAAGAGTCAATGGAGGGTGCTACTGGTGCACGGTAGGGGCGGGCCCAGACCATACCGATGGTCATTATGCCCTAAGAACTCTGCGATATTTTGGCCGTCATTTCTTCATATGAACTCTGATTGACGTGTTGTTTGGCTCCTTGGACTCATATGGACAAAGGATAAAACACCATTGTCTTGTATAAGAAATATGAGATGATGGGAAAATATCACTTTTTCACACCTCATATGGCTTGTAACTCCTCCATATTCTATCCTCTTGGTTCCTGTCAACACCCGGATTTTTAATCCCAGATGCCTGTTATGCCATACATCGCAATCCCAGGATTACCATTTTTGCGAGACATAACAGATTGGATATCATAGTACATCATCCATTACAAACTATAATAAGGTCGTACACAAATAAAGGATCTCATGATCCAGTCTTAATACAATCACGTAGAGGAATAAATAGCGTAGCGGTGGGGTCCACCTTCAGTGTCACGGGCAATGCAGATGATGGGAGATGATCCTAGTTGTTGTAGCCGTCCTACTGTCGTCCTTCAGGGTAGTCCTCCTCATAGTCTGGCCATAGGAATAGGCAGGGACAAAAGCCATGCGTACTCTTTAAGTAGTCGCAAACTACCACTAACAAGTAAGATAGTTCTAGTAGGAATGCTAAGTTCTAAGTTTATTTGTAAAGTTAAGTTTGAAACCTAAGCTGAGTTCAGAAACAAAGAAAGATAAAATAACGTTTAAAATCACCTAAGTGGGAACTTAGTTGTCATAGTCACAACCATGTTGTGGTCAAGTCATGTCACAATTCATTTCATAAGTCATTTTGAAAACATCTGACAACAGAACAGTATGGCCACTCCAACTGTCCATAACCGCGTACGCGGCTATTCGAATAGTTTGACACTCTGCAGAGGTGGTACACTTTCACCCCAAAATTCGATACATCTGTCAGGGATAACCCTGAATCATCATACTTAGTATGCAGATAATCAAACATAACCTTTCCTTTACACACTCTAGTATAAGCACCTCTCCTATGAGCTTGGCCTCCTAGCCATGACCATCTGTCATCCTGGGCACTACATAGGTGGACAACATTGAGAGGTAGCCTCAGCTCAAACCTCTCCCGCGAGGGAACTAATACTAATGCATATAAACTTCTGGCTAAGCCTTACCCAATTCAGGTAATGTGGTTGTACGGTAAAATTGGAATGGTATTGCAATCGAACCCAACCATCAGTTTTTATAAAAGGGCTAAGGCTCATGCCTCAACATTTTCATCATCATAAACTATTTGTGTTTCTCAACACATGTCAAAACAGCTTAATAGAATGACTCATCATCCCAAGGTTTTCATAAGTCATTTTCACCAAGTATTCCCATCTAAAGTGATCAAGTTTTGGTTTAGCTCTAAACTACTAAGTTAAGAGTGTTCACTAATGTTGGATGCTAATATCAATCTCATGCCATAGAATGACATCTAATTCTAACTAGATAGGTCAAGTTTTATACTCTTTATTCTATCTATAAACAAAGTAAAGAACTTTGGTAGAATAAAGAAAGTAAAGCTTGTAAATAAAACTTGGAGTAGGTATAAGTCAAAGGGTATAACCAAAGCATGCCTAATGCATCTTGCTTAGGTTATCTAGCTTGCAAGGGTTAGCTTGACAATAATAGCATGCAAGGATTATCTTGCATTGTTAATGATGGCTTGCCTTGGTTGGTGAAGTGGTTGAAATTCTCCTCTTCTTCTTCGGGGTAGAACTCCTCCTCCTCGTAGACTGGGTTGGTACTATCGTCTATAAATACATATAGAATACACAATCACCAAACAATACTTAACTAGTCTACTTAGCACACTAAGGCACACATTTTATGATCTAGTATCATCACAAACATCACAAGGTTTAATGAACTAAGTTCATTTATTTTATTTGAGAAAAGTAATTTCTACTCATTTAAATTAACTAAGATTTCATATTCTCCAATTAAAATATGGGATCATGTGGACACATGTCATCACCACATATTCTAATACATGGGAATGTGATTTAAATGTTGGATCACATTTTAATAAGTTTAAGTTTAATATTTAATGACTTAAAGTGACTAGAAATGCCTATATAGCATTATTTTGGTAATAGTCTAAAGTCACTGCAGGCAAACCTTAATATTATTACATATTCAGATAGGTATGGTTAATTGTGATTTTTGAGAGTTGGAATCAACTCAAAAGCTATTATGGTTGATTTTATAAAAATGTTTGAATGTGAAAAAGCTTGTGTCTTGTTATTTTTGCTAGGAGCGATCTATAGCACTAAATGATTTAAATCCAACGGGCTGGGATAGAGATTTTCATTAAATTTCCAAAAAAATTGGAATCGCTCAATTTGTACTTGTATAACTCTCTGAATTGATTTTCAAACTAAGTCACAGAACTAAGTCTAAGTCTAAAAAGAAAAATCCTAATTTGAATCACAGGGCCAGCGCGGGAAACTAATTGGGTCGGCCATGTACACTCCGCGGCGCAGAGGACAGCTGAGAGGATGGGTCCACATGTCAGCGGTACATCTCACGCGAAGCGGTACGGGGCGATATAGACCGTAGGATTAGAACATGATCTACGGCTGGGGCTTATCGTCGACAACGGACTCGTCGCCGGCGAGGCTGAACCCTAGCGGCTCGGTGGCGGTGCGGTGAGGGCGTACCAGGGCTCCAGCGAGTGCGGCAAGGTGGGCAAACAAACAAGGAGACGACGGCAAGATCAAGTGAAGTCGCGGCAGAGGCTGGGGTGGACGAAATCGATGGCAGCGTCTCATCCTCTGCTGCGGCTGCCTCCGGTGGAATTCCGGCGGCTGGCTGCTCGAGCTGCTCCGGCGAGAGGTGGGGAAGGACTGGTGGTGAGAGGGGATTTTAATGGTGTGGTGATTGAGGCTAGGGAAGGCCTCATTATATAGGCTCGAGGAGGGGACCGAGGGGCAACGGCTAGCTCGTCGGTGACGAAGATACAGGGTGTTATCGGCATGGGTGGCGTAGGCGGATGGTGTCTTGCCTCCTAGCGGTCCTCTATGTCTTTATGGCGATGCTAGGGGCGGTGGCTAACGGTCAGGAGCGTCGCGCGCTCTGGGAGACAGGGCGATGCTCGACGCGGTTCCTCGCGAGTGTGGGTCGAGCGGAGGGGTACGGGCGTGTCTGGCTGGTTGAGGTGGTCAAGGCGGAGCGGCGCACACGGTATGGTGTCGAGGCACGGCGTGTGGCGTGCTGGCGGTGATGGCGCTCTGGTGTGCTCTGGTGTGGCGCAGAGAGGATAGTGCGGGGCTTGTCCTCGGTGGTCTAGGGCATGGCAGTGGTCGTGGGGTGGACCGTGGACGGCGGTGAGGTCACGCCTCCCTTCTTGGAGCAGCGGAGAGGGGCTGGTGGTCTCCTGCGGCTTGTGCATGTTTGAAAGTTTTTGGAAGATCACAAAGTGGGCCTTGGTACATATTAACTTGTACTAGCAAGGGGTGCAAAGATCCACATTTGTTTCTGTTGGAAATTGAGTGCTAGGAATACTCAAAGTGGGCTAGTTGATTAAAATGGCAAAAGTGACCATTCCCTTTATTAATTGTATTTGATTTCTTTTTCTTTGGTTTTTACTTGGGATTGATCTAGAAAATGTGGCATTCATCTTAGAATCATTTTACAACCATTAGAACAAACAATCATGGCATTTCAAAACAACTCCTATTTAAATGCAACACTCATATGCATGCTTAAATATTTTAAAGGGAAAAAGTTTTTTTGTTAACCCTAATTTGGGTAATTTGGATCTTGATTAACCTTGATTAAAGATTTGGGATGTTACAAACCTTCCCCCCTTAAACAAAATCTCGTCCCGAGATTTAAGAAAGAAAACTAGGAACTAAAGAGATTTGGGAACTTAGTCCTAATGTAATCTTCTCGCTCCCAACTGGCTTGTTCTTTGGTATGGTTGCTCCATTGGATTTTGAGAAATTTGATACTCCGGGTCCTGGTGGTTCTGTAAGCTTCCTCCAAGATACAGATGGGCAGTTCATGATACGTAAGATCCTTGTTGATATCAACAGCTCAGTGATCGATGTTCTTGAAAACCTCAGTCTTCTCCGACACTTCTAGGTATTTGCAAAGTAACGAGATATGTAACACATTGTGGATGGCTGACATCTCTTCTGGCAGTTCCAGTTGGTATGATACTTCTCCTCGGCGATTCAGAATCTTGAAGGGTCCGATATATCTGGGGGATAACTTTCCTTTTAGACTAAAACGTTGCGTTCCCTTCAATGGCAAAACTTTGAGATACACAAAATCTCCGACATTGAAAGTCAGGTCTCTACGTCTCTTGTCAGCATAACTCTTCTGTCTAGATTGGGCGGTCTTAAGGTGCTCACGGACTTTGTGAACTTTCTCTTCGGCTTCTTGTAGGATGTCGGGTCCGAAAATCTGACTCTCTCCTACTTGCGACCAATTCAAAGGGGTACGACACTTTCTTCCATATAAGAACTCAAATGGGGCCATTTGCAAACTGGCTTGATAACTGTTGTTGTGTGAGAATTCTACGAAAGGCAGTGAATCTTCCCATTTTGATCCATACTCTAACACACAAGCTCTCAACATATCCTCTAAGATTTGGTTGACACTTTCAGTCTGTCAGTCAATCTGCGGGTGATAAGCTATGCTGAAATTCAACTTGGTTCTTAATCCTTCTTGGACTTTCTGCCAAAATCTCGAGGTAAATTGGGTTCCTCAATCTGACACTATGGTCTTGGGGGTTCCATGCAAACTAACAATTCTGGCAATGTACAACTCTGCTAGCTTCGAACTTTGGTAGATTGTCTTGACAGGTATAAAGTGAGCTACCTTGGACAGTCTATCAACGATGATCCAGATTGAGTCATTTCCCATACTAGAAGTAGGCAAACCGGTGATAAAGTCCATTTCGACGGAATCCCATTTCCATTCTGGAATCTGCAATGGTTGCAACAGTCATGTGGGTCTCTGATGTTCCGCTTTGACTCTCTAACAGATATCATACTTGGTGATGTAGCTTCCGATTTCTCTCTTCATCTTGTGCCACCAAAATTGTTCCTTCAAATCTTGATACATCTTCGTTCCTCCGGGGTGGATAGAATAGAGAGTATCATGAGCCTCTTGCATGATGACTTGCTTCAGCTCCGAATTTGTTGGCACAAAGATACGTCCTTTGTACCACAAAACTCCTTCTTCGTCTTCGGTGAATCCAGGTACCTTTCCTGTACCAATACGATGCTTGATTCCATCGATACTTTCATTTTGCTTATGGGCTTCCTTGATTTGGCTAATCAAAGTGGGTTGAAGATGAATGCTAGCTAAAAATCCTTTGCTAACTAGCTTAGTTCTAAACTGCTCCAACTCCTCATACAAACTTGGTTGCTTCTCCTTGATCATAGTGTTTAACCTACACGGCAATCTGCTAAGAGCATCTGCTACCACATTGGCTTTGCCAGGGTGATAGTGAATTTCAAGGTCATAATCCTTGATTAACTCTATCCATCTCCTTTGGCTCATATTCAGCTCCTTCTGAGTGAAAATATACTTCAAGCTCTTGTGATCTGAGTAAATCTCACAGCGATTACCCATAAGATAATGGCGCCATGTCTTTAATGCCAAAACTATGGCTGCTAACTCAAGATCATGAGTAGGATAGTTCTGCTCATGCTGCTTCAGTTGTCGAGACAGATAGGCGATGACTTTGCCTTCTTGGATCAATACACATCCGAGACCAATCTTGGATGCATCACAATACACATCAAATGGCTTCTTGATATCTGGCATGATCAATATTGGGGCTGAAATCAATCTCTTCTTCAGCTCTTTGAAACTTGCTTCGCATTTGTCGGTCCATTCAAACTTATTGTCCTTCTTCAACAGTTGAGTCATGGGTCTTGCTATGCTCGAAAATCCTTGTACGAACTTGCGGTAATATCCCGCTAATCCAAAAAATGCACGGACTTGGGTTTGAGTGGTTGGGGCTTCCCATTCTTCGACATCTTGGATCTTGGCAGGGTCAACAACGACTCCTCCGGCAGACACAATATGTCCGAGGAATCCTACTTCTTTCAGCCAAAACTCGCATTTGCTGAACTTGGCATACAATTGATGCTCTCTAAGGGTTTCAATGATGATTTTCAGATGTTGCTCATGGTCTTCTTATGACTTGGAGTAGATAAGAATATTGTCGATAAACACTACGACAAACTTATCCAGAAAGTTCATAAAGATCTTATTCATGAGATTCATGAAATAAGCGGGAGCTATGGTTAATCCAAAAGACATGACCGTATAGTCATATAATCCATATCTGGTGGTAAAGGCGGTCTTTGGAATATCCGTTGCACGAATCTTAAGTTGGTGATAACCAGTCCTAAGAGCAATCTTAGAGAACACTCTGGCACCGGTTAACTGATCAAACAAATCCTCTATCTTTGGCAATGGGTACTTGGTTTTGATGGTGACATAAGTCAGCTTCCTGTAATCTGTGCACAAACGGTTGCCTCCATCTTTCTTGTCGACGAACAACACGAGCAATCTCCATGACGATGCGCTTGGTTGAATCAAGCCTTTCACCAACATAGCATCCAGCTGCTTCTTCAATTCCACTAACTCTGAGGGGTTGATGCTATAGGCTCTCTGGGCTATGGGTTCGGTTCCAGGGATTAGTTCAATAATGAACTCAATATCCCGATCTGGGGGCATACCGGGCAATTCATCTGGGAATACGTTGGGGTATTCACAGACTCTCTGACTTGGTCTATGGTGGGTAGGGCTAGACTCTTGTTGCATTTGAATTGACGGGGCAAGGTTTCAGATATATGCTCTACTGATACTCCAGAGCTACTGGTCATGGTGATGGCTTTCTTGGCACAGTCGATCAATCCTTTATGCTACGACATCCAATCAATTCCTAGTACTACTTCCAAACCTTTTGTTCCAAGTACTATTAGATTGGCATAAAAATATATCCCATGTATTCTGATAGGCACAGCCTTGCAAATTTTTCTAGCTTTGGTGGTTGAACCAGGTATTTGAACTATCATAACATGCTTCAAGTTGGTTGGGTGAATCTTACTAGTGCATGCAAATTCTTCGGTAACAAACGAGTGCGATGCTCCATAATCAAACAACACTCTTTCTAATACTGAGTTAACAGAAAACATACCTAGCACGACATCTAGCACTTCTTGGGCTTCTTCGGTGTTCATGTGGAAGAGATGGCCATTGCGGTTGTGCGGGTTCCCTAGGGCGAATCTTCTTCCTGGTTGAACACGATGCTGCTATTGAGCTAGGGCATTCACATTGGCAGTGGCAACAATCTTCTTGGGACACTCATTTGAGTAGTGACCCTTCACTCCACACTCGAAACAAGTGATCTGAGACTTGTCTTTTGCTGCCACGAGCACAACATTGCTTCCAGTTCTGGGTGCAGTGTTGTTGTTGTTATTGTGCTTGGGAGGTGCACGGTTGAAATTGCCGGAGTTTTTGGGGTGGTTGTTGTTTCCTCGGGACTTCACATTTCCTCCGCTACGGTTGGGGTAGATTGGGCGAAACATTGTGCATATCCGGCAGACGGGTTGGGACGGTACTTCTGGTGGCTGCTAGATCCAGCTTGGTGCATCATCCGATGTTTGCGGTTATCGTTTGACTGATTTATCTTCCCTTCCATCTGAATGGCAGAGTCTACTAGCTCTTCGAGATCCTCGAAACGGATGTGGACATGGACAGTCTGAATCTCATCATGCAGTCCGCTCAAGAATCTCTCCTTCTTCTTGGCCTCCGTGTTGATCTCATCAGGTGCATACAAGGCGAGGGACAAGAATCTGTCACGGTACTCCACTACAGTCATTCTGCCTTGCTTTAACTCTTTGAATTCATCTCTCATTCGGCTTAGACCTTGCGGCACGTGGGTGCGGATGAACTTAATCTTGAAGGCTTCCCATGTCATCACTTGACCATGGTTCATCGTGCGGGTGCTGTTCCACCATGCTCTTGCATCTCCTGCCAAATAGTGCGTAGCAAAAATAACCTTCTTGTTGGCATCCACTCCGGCTACTTCTAAGTTGTTCTCCATTGTCTGCAACCAATCATCAACATCCAGTGGGTCTTCAGACTTGCTAAAGATTGGGGGATTGGTATTCTGGAAGTTTTTGAGTTTGGATCCATGATGATCCTGATTTCCATGGTTCTGGTTGTTGTGAGCCATCTCGGCGATCTGCTGCAGGGTGGCTAGATTTGCTTGGCGCTCTGCCCTACTAGCTTCACGGTCTGCAAATGAGCGTCTGTAGAATCTGTAGCATTGGGTTTTGCGATAAGCTGCTCCCTCCTTGGTTTCCACGAGTCATCTGAAGATTGAGGTAGATAAAGGGGTAAGAGGGAAAGTTCTAAGGTTCATGGTTTTGGTTTCAAATCTAAAACTTTGAGTTTGACTCAGGTTTTGCAACTAACTTCTTTTCATTCA
Source organism: Avena insularis (assembly GCA_023614405.1). Lineage (NCBI taxonomy): Eukaryota > Viridiplantae > Streptophyta > Magnoliopsida > Poales > Poaceae > Avena > Avena insularis. The sequence continues at coordinate 384,045,539 of CM042694.1, forward strand.
TTCAAGCAAAGCACACGATACAAACACACACACACACCACAAGAAAAGGAAAACCGATGGTTTTAAGAACCACTCTGCAAGCTACGATACAATGGGACCGATACTCATCACTCCTACGATAGTGCTCTAGTGCATCTACTCATCATCGATGAAGTCGGAGTCATCATCGTCGGTGTAGAAGTCCATGGCATCATCCTCCAGATAGTCATCATCATTGCTGAGGTATGAGTCAATATCCCCTTGGATATCTTCACCTTCCTCTTCTTCTTCTTTTGTTGCAAGCTGAGCTTCTTGTTCCTTGATGGTCTTCTTGAGGTCGGTCACCTTCTTGCGAAGACGGTCAATGGTGCGATCCTTCTTTGCGTGTTGATGGCGAAGAGACTGACGATCCTTGATGAACAGTGGGCCTTCTGGGCGGCAATGGCAAGGTTGTGGTTGGCGAACTCTCTAGCATTGTCCAATTCCTTCTGTCGGTCATACAGCCGAAAGTCGAGGTTCTCCACTTGACGCTTCAATATTGGGTGACTTCGCATCTCTAGTGGCATTCCCATTGAATCACGCCTTGCATAGTGAACAAAGTGGGTTCCTTGGATCAGGTTGACACTCTGGGCACAAAGACGAGCGAAAGCTTCATGCATTGCCCTGGCTAATCCATCTAGCCAGTTCTTCTCTCTCAATGCGAACTGAATCCTCTCGGACATTGGTGCTTCTAACTTGCCTCGAAGATCAGCAACTACTAGCCACTGTAAATCTCCTCTTGGTGGACCCGGGAGTTGAGCTCCAAGAAATTCTAGATGAGGACGCTCCAAGTACTCAAACAGTGAATCCAGATCCCTCTCGAAGATCAGTTGGCCTCCATTGCCCAACTGGTAGAACTTGCTGTATTGAGCTTCCATCTATAAGGATTTAGGATGAGAAGTTAGTGAAGTGATGAAGTGTGTCAAAGTTTTATGTAGTAATGTAAGAATTTGGAGGAACATGTATTTTTTTGAGAGAAAGAATCCCAAGGGTAAGAGAGGAAATAGTTTTCATAAATACTCACTTTGATTTTGGAAACTAACTTTTTGTTTCGGACGTCCATTCTAACTAGGGTCTCTTATGGTCAGGATGGCTCTGATACCAACTTGTCAACACCTGGATTTTTCATCCCAGATGCCTGTTATGCCATACATCGCAATCCCAGGATTACCATTTTTGCGAGACATAACATATTGGATATCATAGTACATCATCCATTACAAACCATAATAAGGTCTTACACAAATAAAGGATCTCATGATCCAGTCTTAATACAATCACGTAGCGGAATAAATAGCATAGCGGTGGGGTCCATCTTCAGTGTCACAGGCAATGCTGACGATGGGAGATGATCCTAGTTGTCGTAGTTGTCCTGCTGTCCTTCTTCAGGGTAGTCCTCCTCATAGTCTGGCCATAGGAATAGCCAGGGACAAAATCCATGAGTACTCTTTAAGTACTCGCAAACTACCACTAACAAGTAAGATAGTTCTAGTAGGAATGCTAAGTTCTAAGTTTATTTGTAAAGTTAAGTTTGAAACCTAAGATGAGTTCAGAAACAAAGAAAGATAAAATAACGTTTGAAATCACCTAAGTGGGAACTTAGTTGTCATAGTCACAACCATGTTGTGGTCAAGTCATGTCACAATTCATTTCATAAGTCATTTTGAAAACATCTGACAACAGAACAGTATGGCCACTCCAACTGTCCCTAACCGCGGACGCGGCTATTCGAATAGTTTGACACTCTGTAGAGGTGGTAAACTTTCACCACAAAATTCGATACATCTGTCAGGGATAACCCTGAATCATCATACTTAGTATGCAGATACTCAAACATAACCTTTCCTTTACACACTCTAGTATAAGCACCTCTCCTATGAGCCTGGCCTCCCAGCCATGACCATTTGTCATCCTGGGCACTGCATAGGTGGACAACATTGAGAGGTAGCCTCAGCTCAAACCTCTCCCGCGAGGGAACTAATACTAATGCATATAAACTTCCGGCTAAGCCTTACCCAATTCAGGTAATGTGGTTGTCCGGTAAAATTGGAATGGTATCGCATCTGAACCCAACCATCAGTTTTATAAAAGGGTTAAGGCTCATGCCTTAACATTTTCATCATCATAAACCATTTGTGTTTCTCATAACATGTCAAAACATCTCAATAGAATGACTCATAATCCCAAGGTTTTTATAAGTCATTTTCACCAAGTATTCCCATCTAAAGTGATCAAGTTTTGGTTTAGCTCTAAACTACTAAGTTAAGAGTGTTCACTAATGTGGGATGCTAATATAAATCTCATGACATAAAATGACATCTAAGTCTAACTAGATAAGTCAAGTTTTATACTCTTTATGCTATCTATAAACAAAGTAAATAACTTTGGTAGAGTAAAGAAAGTAAAGCTTGTAAATAAAACTTGGAGTAGGTATAAGTCAAAGGGTATAACCAAAGCATGCCTAATGCATCTTGCTTAGGTTATCTAGCTTGATAGGGTTAGCTTTCCAATAATAGCTTGCAAGGATTATCTTGCATTGTTAATGATGGCTTGCCTTGGTTGGTGCAGTGGTTGAAATTCTCCTCTTCTTCTTCGGTGTAGAACTCCTCCTCCTCGTAGACTTGGTCGGTACTATCGTCTATAAATACATATGGAATACACAATCACCAAACAATACTTAACTAGTCTACTTAGCACACTAAGGTACACATTTGATGATCTAGTATCATCACAAACATCACAAGGTTTAATGAACTAAGTTCATTTATTTTACTTGAGAAAAGTAATTTCTACTCATTGAAATTAACTAAGATTTAATATTCTCCAATTAAAATATGGAATCATGTGGACACATGTCATCACCACATATTCTAATACATGGGAATGTGATTTAAATGTTGGACCATATTTTAATAAGTTTAAGTTTAATATTTAATGATTTAAAGTGACTAGAAATGCCTATATAGCATTATTTTGGTACTTGTACAAAGTCACTCAGGAAAACCTTAATATTATTACATATTCAGATAGGTATGGTTAATTGTGATTTTTGAGAGTTGGAATCAACTCAAAATCTATTATGGTTGATTTTATAAAAATGTTTGAATGTGCAAAACCTTCTGTCTTGTTATTTTTTCAAGGAGAAATCTGAAATCTAAATGATTTAAATCCAACGGGATTGGATATATATTTTCATTAGCTTTCCAGGAAAATTGGAATCACTCAATTTGGACTTGTATAACTCTCTGAATTGATTTTCAAACTAAGGGACAGAACTAAGTCTAAGTCTAAAAAGAAAAATCCTAATTTGAATCACAGGGCCAGCGCGGGAAACTAATTGGGCCGGCCCATGTACACTCCGTGGCACAGAGGAGAGCTGATAGGAGGGGTCCACATGTCAGCGGTACATCTCACGCGAAGGGGTACATGGCGATATGGACCGTAGGATTAGGACAGGATCTACGACTAGGGCTTATCATCGACGACGGACTCGTCACCGGCGAGGCTGAACCCTAGCGGCTCGGTGGGGGTGTGGTGAGGGCATACCAGGGCTCCAGCGAGTGCGGCGAGGCGGGCAAACGAATAAGGAGACAACGGTGAGCTCCAGCAAAGTCACGGCAGAGGCTGGGGTGGACGAAATCGACGGCAACGTCTCCTCCTCTGCTGCGGCTGCCTCCGGTGAAATTCGGGCGGCTGGCTGCTCGAGCTACTCCGGCGAGAGGTGGGGAAGGACTGGTGGTGAGAGGGGAGTTGAATGGTGTGGCGATTGAGGCTGGGGAAGGCCTCCTTATATAGGCTCGAGGAGGGGACCGAGGGGGCGACGGCGAGCTCGTCGGTGACAATGATACAAGGTGCTATCGGCATGGGCAGCGTAGGCGGACGGTGGCTTGCCTCCTGGAAGTCCTCTATGGCTTTATGGTGATTCTAGGTGTGGTGGCTAATGGTCGGGACCCTCGCGCGCTCTAGGGGACAGGGGCGGTGCTCGACGCGGTTCCCGGCGAGTGTGGGTCGAGCGGCGGGGTATGGGAGTGTCTAGCGGGTTGACGTGGTCAAGGCGGAGCAGCGCACGCGGTCTGGTGTCGAGGCGCGGCGTGTGGCGTGCTTGTGGTGATGGCGCTCTGGCGTGCTCTGGTGCGGTGCAGAGAGGATAGTGTGGGGCTTGTCCTCGGTGGTCCAGGGTATGGCAGTGGTCATGGGGTGGACCGTGGACGGCGGTGAGGTCACGCCTCCCTTCCTGGAGCGGCGGAGAGGGGCTGGTGGTCTCTTGCGGCTTGTGCATGTTTGGCCGGTGGGCATGGCTTCCAGGTGGCATGGTACTGGCGCTAGGGACTAGGGGATGGGTTGGTTTTGGCCTGGTTAGAGATATGAGGGACATAGGGAGTAAATGGGGTGGCTATCCGCTGTAGAAATAGTGAATTGACTAGTGTGGTGGTTCTGTGCCTGCCAGGTGTTCGAACAAATGGACGCATGACACAAAGATTTGAATTTTCCAGAGATTTTTGGTGGAGTGGTTTGTCACATGCTTAAGCATCTGTGGTTGCTTGGGATTTTTAAATGGAGTTCATTTGAGAGGTTTTTGAAATAGGATGATCTATACATATGAACTAGATTCCATTTTCAATTGTCATTTAAATTAGGGTTTGAAAGTTTTTGGAAGATCATAAAGTGGGCCTTGGTACATCTTAACTTGTACTAGCAAGGGGTGCAAAGATCCACATTTGTTTATGTTGGAAATTGAGTGCTAGGAATACCCAAAGTGGGCTAGTTGATTAAAATGGCAAAAGTGACCATTCCCTTTATTAATTGTATTTGATTTCTTTTTCTTTGGTTTTTGCTTGGGATTGATCTAGATGATGTGGCATTCATCTTAGAATCATTTTACAACCATTAGAATAAATAATCATGGCATTTCAAAACAACTCCTATTTAAATGCAACACTCATATGCATGCTTAAATATTTTAAAGCAAAAAAGTTTTTTGTTAACCCTAAATTGGGTAATTTGGATCTTGATTAACCTTGATTAAAGATTTGGGATGCTACAGTTCCTCCTGCCATACTTTATCCCTAATTGTCCATAACACCTACACACTTGACAAAGACAAGTAAAACATGATAAATACTAATAAAACTACTAGTTGTGCAAAGCCCATATGAAAATTAATGAGAACTAGTAATCATGCATAGTAGGCATAGTTGTAGCTAGATATAGCATGAGATGAGTGACAATATAAGTAATTTATATGCTTAAATATGTATCATAATTGCACTCATCAGCGTACATCTTCATCCCTGCAGAGGATATTCCAGATGCATCTCCTGTTGCTTCAAAATCTTCCTTGGGATTGTCAGAGAGTGAGGAGGTTGGCAGGAAAGGTTCTCCCGTTGCCGATGATGCTGCGCCCAAGTCTCCTACACCAGAAGCATAAAACAATGGTGTATCAAATATGTCTCTGCATATTTTGAAATGCAATGCTAAAAACTGGCAAGCCTCCTACTACTTATTTAAGTCCGACATGCAAGGGTTAGGCAAACCGCTTGACTATTAAATGCCTAATGAGAAGCAGAACATGGTAAACACCTTGATGACTAAGTTAACCAATTACTTGACATTAATGTGAGGTATACATCTTATGGTAGATCGCTTGATGAAACAATCACACTACATGTCGATACATAGAGATTATAGAACATGAGGCATGTTGGTGACATGTAGAAACAACATGCAGGCACCAAATATAACATTTGAAACGCGAGAAACATAGGCGCGACATAATGTCTCTCATGAAGAACCACATGATGGTTCAGTGCTTTGGTATAATGTCTGGCCAAGACATGCCTGATACACGATGACTGGACTCGATAGATGTTGACATATATGCATTTAACAATGGGACTAAAGACGCTGATGTGTGTACGACCATTTGCCTACCATACCACCGCAGATGGAAACCACGAATCAACAATAAAAACGATTTAACATTCTCCTTAACAGATAGTCATGTAACACACAAACGTGAGAGTGGATACAATGCGTAATAAGAGGACCTCAAAGTCATCCGCGAGAAACATAGACGACTAAGTAAAAATTCAAAGTTATATACGCTACAACATTCTTTAGATTATACACTTTACCACTAACACATGATGAACACTAAGAGAAAATTTGGAACCAAAAAACGTATGAAAAGTGACAAAACCAATTCGTTGTAAACTCATACATGTACAAATCATTTAGTTTTCATATTTAGTTTATGCAATCTTCTCCTCTTGCTCAACATCTCCCGCCTGCCTCGTCCCATTGGCTCTCAAGAGCATGCCACCTTCAGACGTTCCTTGACCAACGCATGCTCTATATCTCACATTAGACTAAAGTGATTCAGCAACATCAACAATAGTTGGATCTAGTTAGTCGGAATTAGGTAGATAACAAAGATATTAGCTTGTCCATCAACGTCATTTGAAAAGATACTGCATGTGTAATAAACCTAGATAGTGATGATCACATACCTAAAAAAGTTGATGTTTTCCTCATAGTGGCTTCTGTTGAGCCCCATCTTCAGTCCTTCAACACCTACGAATAACTTGCCTATTGCGCTAGATGACCAAGATTATTTATCGGTGTTGGACTTGTCACTTGTATTTTTTCGATGTTGGTCACTGCAGAAAATGAGAAAAAAGAGTTAGACACGGGAGGGAGAATGCAAGGATTGTAAAGAAGAGTTAACTACCAAGGCTTACCTTCAACACACGCTCTGGGAATTGCCGATGGTGCCATGTAGCAACGACCAATGCCATCCAGTGGAAGACATGACGGTAGGGGCGAAGATTCTCCTGCTCCTTCGGTTCGTCTCTTGATTGTCATTGTCGGAGGAACGCCATTTGCTAGTTCCCCACGGGATACAAAATCCACACACGTAATCTGAAAATAAAGTACAAACGGATCGAGCAAGCACGGTAGACCCATCAACAAATCTATGAACGCCCGCTAACAAGGTTGCAAGGAGTGGCAGTGTGCGTGAGTGTGTGGCAAGGTAGGCATACCTATGCAGGAGTGAGGATCTTGTAGAGGATCGTGGTCTCGTGGAGGAGTTGAACGAGATAAAAAGCACGTGAAAGGCCATAACATGTCGACCATCACCATTGGTGGCGAGCAAGCAAAGGATGAGTACAACCGATGACCCTGACCAACAACCCCAAAGTCTTCTATCAGAGAGAAAAATATGGGAGGGAGCAAGAGTGCAAGGAAAGCATACTTACAGATAAAAGTGGTCGCTGATAGTGGCCGGTATGGCTGGCGCCCATAGTGGCCATCATTTTCCATGGTTTCCCTCATCGTTCCACAAGAAACACTGGCTCTAAGGCTCCTCCGTATTGAGCGGCAATGGCGATGGTGGTCCAGTGGTCAATGACTATCCTCTTCCTTGCTGCCTCCACTGCTGCTAAAGCCAGGAGGTGATACATGGGAAACAGAAAGAGAAAGAGAGACTAGAGGAGGGAGCGTTTGAGATGGAGTACCTAATGTGTACTCTAGTGATCGGGCTTTGTAGTCCGCTCTAGATCTTTGTACGCCGCATCTCGTGGCATGCAACCCAATATTTTCTCGTGCCTGATAGAAGAAGAGGTGGAGGCTATACTCACAAACAATGGAGGACGAGAGCAGGCGTCTCGGTTTCTTCCCTACCATTCAGGGCCTGCGACGATGGTGAGATCACTTTTGATGGGCTCCTCGTAGAGGAGATAACCCAGCCTATGACCGCACATCGGGGCGGGAGGCCAGGCTAGCCAATGCATCATCGCTATGTTGAGCTTCAATGGCACTCATTTTTTCTGAGTGGCGATAGAAACTCAACGCGTTCGATGTCGTTTGGTTCTCTCTCGAGCAGACGTAGGGCCAACTCCGGTTGTGGTCACCGGAGCGGTGCATGCCGCTGATCACAACAAAGAACCAAAGGACGTCAAAGGTTTAGTAAGAAGAGAAGCTAGCTAATGAATGTCATACATAAAATATCTTGGAAGGAGTTTTATACTCGATGAGTTGTTGCAATACATGTTAAGCCTAGGCTAGCAGGTGCTCAGTTGGTGTTCGTGAGAACCTGCAAGCGGCTGTAGCCTAGGCTGCCAAGAGTGCAAACCAACACACGACCTCAACGGTAGAATGCACAACAGACAATAAGATCACATAGCTAGCTCGACTAGCGGCCGCGAGAACCCGTGAACATCTATATCCTAAGCTGGCAGGAATGAGAGAGAGCGCACGAACTAACTCCTATAATGCACAGCCAGCGATGAGATCGTAATGTCGGCTTGTCTAGCAGGCACGATAACCCGTGGGCGTCTATAGCCTATGCTGCGAGCTAGTTTTTGGATCACGATAACCTGCCACCACGCATACCTTCCAATGGCAATTCACCCCCAGCTCCATTGTACGTCGTGATAACCTGTGTACGACATGGGCTCACAACGACACATCAGCTATCAATGGACCCCATGACTGTCAAAAACGCATCTAGCATGGGCTCACGGCGCCATGTTGGTGATCGGCGGTCCCCACGATCATGTGAAACCACAGTCGTCATGGGATCACATCGCCATTCCGCTTTCAGTGGGCCCTGCCACCCAGCGGGTGCAGACGTGTGTCGTGCTGGGAACGCCTCTCATAGCGCGCAGTACTACCCACGTATGTTGAAGACGGGAAATGGCTTGTGGACAGCCCACCGTCTTGCGATGCGGGGTAAGATGGCATGCGCGACACCTATCCGCACTATGGAATCTATCGCCCTATCCCACAGTAGGACGCACCTGACAGGATAGCAGGTCTCTATTGCGATGTTGTAGCGTGTCCTTTCCGACGTAAATCCCACGGCCGAAAAGAATCAGGGCAACATGGATAATAGTTTGAGCTGAAACAATCTAGCACTATTATTTACTCTGATTTTTAAGCAAGTGTTGGCTTTACCATTATTCTGGTTTTTGTGCTTGACCTTTCATGAGATGGAAGACTCTTAGCATGGAACCTTGACCCTTGGTGATGATTCTCAATAGCACCGTCAAAAACCTAGGGAGAAAACCGTCGGCTTTGAGTGCCGAGAAATCACTACTCCAGAATCCACACAAAACAACAGACAACATGTAGACTAGAAAACTGATGCTAACTCCCGAAAGCAGAGTTTTCACAAGTGAAAATGCAATCTTGCGCATAAAAGGTTTTATATGATCCAAAAACAAACAACTAAAGGAGGTAAATGACTCAGGATATGAGCAAACCAAATGCTTTATTTCATTGATCATATAAGGTATATTACATAAAGGAAATATGCTAAGTATAAAAGGGACGTAGCTATGCTATGCTCCATGGACAATCAGTCTCTGGATAGTCATCATCGAGGTCATGTTGCTTGCATTTGCAGTCTTTTCCTGGTCTATCTTTCAACTCGATAATATCGACAATGTAGTACGAACCATTGAGCAACACTTTGCTTGTGATGAATGGTCCTTCCTAAGGCGAGGATAGTTTGTGGGATTTCTTCTACTTGAGGCGAAGGAATAGATGACTAGACATGGTGACTATGGTAGTTGTGTAGATTCTGCTGGTAGATGACGGATATCCGGGCTGCTAGAACATGTTCTTCCTCGAGCAGGTCCACAGATAGTTTCCTAGACTCTTTAGCCTCATCTTCATCATAGGCAGTGACTTGAAGTGAATCGTAGAGGATGTCATAAGCTAGGACTATTTATTCTCCATAGACCATGAAGAAAGTAGTGTAGCCAATAGATCTATTAGGAGTAGTTCTTAAGCTCCACAACACAGATGGTAACTCTTTCTCCCAAGCTTCAGATGCACGATGCAGCCATGCATCTATGAGGCTTGATTCCCTGCATAATTAGTCTATTGTCCCTTTTAACTTGACCATTAGACTGTGGATGAGCCATAGATGCTAGGTCAAGGTAGATCCATTTTTTGGGACAGTAAGCCTCTACTTCTCCAGCGATAACTTGCTCATTATCGGTGATGATGCCGTGTGGGAGACCAATTCTCGCCGTGAGATCCTGGAATTTTTTTACGGTTGTTTCCCCATCGAGCTTTCTAATGGGTTTAGCTTCAATCCATTTAGTGAATTTATCGATCACTACAAGCAGATGAGTAAACCCACAAGGCGCCATCTTAATGAGTCCAACCATGTTAGGCCCCCATACTGCAAACGGCCATATAATTGGTATAGTCCACAATTCTTCGACTAGAACATGTGGTTGTCTCACATAGCACTAACACCTGAGACACGTCTCAATCATCTTGTCAGCGTCCGCCTTCATGGTAAGCTAGTAAAATACCTACCTAAAGGCTTTGGAGACCAACGATCTGAGAGCAGCGTGATGCCCACAATCGCTGAGATGGATCTCTTTCATGATCTAGATTCCTCGCTGCTCAGATACACATCAGAGAAACAAGCATGTGGTGCTTCTTTTGTATAGCTGGACATCAATGATGGTGTAAGCCTTTGCACTGCGTACTATCTGCCGGCTTTCAACATCGTCGGTCGACAAAGTTCCATCTTTGAGGTAGTCCATGAACGGTTTTCTACATGCCAGGGGGATCAGCGCAACTATGTTTACAAATGAATTAACTCTATCGGGATTTTCTGGGTCTAGTCCCTTCATAGTGTTGGATCACGGGTAACCAGGGCACCCCGACCCACTGCTCGCCAGGCCCGACATCGCTACGGCAGCAGCCTCGTGAGGCTAACCTCCTCGGCATGACCACTCGGGAGCCAAAGGAAGAGTGTGCAACCCTTTGTGAGGACTGTCTTGTTAGGACTCGGCCTCGTCCAAATCACATCCAGGAGTAAGGCTTCATGAGGTGGCAGCCCCCTCCATGAGGGCCTTGGATTCCCTCCCAACATGCTCTGGGGGCATGCGTGTAATCTCATAGGAAAGGAAGGAAGACGACAAACATAACGGGCAGTCCACGAACGTACAAGTTACGTGGCCTATCTCGGGAGAGAAGAGACAGTGTTTGGCCTCTCAAGTGATAAATAAGGACCGAAGATAGTGGCATTAGACCCACTTTATCTTTGACAATTTCGTGTAAGAGGGCGGGAGACAGCTCCATGCTGAAGAGGATATGTAAGCGGTGACCTTGATGTTTATGATGGACCGGCGGCCCCGAAGATCTTGGACCGAGTCCGTGTAAAGTAGTTTTGTAGACTAGCTCTCCCTGGGTGGAAATGTGGTAGCCCTTCCCGCCCAGTGAATTGGGGGAATAAGCCAAACACTTCTATAAAAAGGGAGCAACCCCAACCTTAGAAAGGACTGATCCCTAGGATCTTAAACCCTAGAAATTTTCCTTGTCATTGCATCCTCGTGAAGCAATGCGATCAATAGAACCAAGTAGGCATAGGGGCTTTACCTCCTCATGAGGGTCCTGAACCTGGGTAAAAAACCTTGTGTCTCCTCTCTATCGTGTGAGAGCTTCATCGCCCCCATCATCATGTGTAAGATCTAAATGCATGTTCAGTCCCCTCACAAATCCAGGTTTGTTGGTGCCCTTGTTTTTTCATGAGACATACACTCTCTGACATTTTTCACGCCAGGTAGGGGACTGAGGTGTGTTTTGGAGGTCCTCTTCAACTTTGTTGACATGGCAGACTGCAACGAGACTTGGGATGAGTGTGCCCTTCGCCGCACTGAGAGAAAGGCCCAAACGGATCCTTCTCCCTGACATGCATGCTCTAAGGAAACCTAGTGGATGGAGGATGAGCAAGGCTCTTATTTCCACCAGTCGTAGGAGCACCCGCTCTCCACGCGCGGCATCACGTCACTCTCTTGCACCGCGTCCTCGCACAACAAAGGCGCCCCACCCACACCAGAGGCTGCCAAGCTCATGGCGCCCACCCACATTGGAGGCTGCCAAGCTCATGGCGCAAGAACTCCTTCGGTACCGACCTGCTGAGTTCTGGCAGGAGGAATGGTGTGCATGTCTTGCTAAGCTCGTTGACATCACCTCTCCGCCCCGGGCCGCACCCGGGGCTCAGGCCGAAGAGGTCCTCCCGGGAGTTGCGACTCCGCCTTCACCTCCAAAGAAGAGCCAGGGCCCCGGGGACAACCTCCAGCCCCAAGCTATCACGTCACCCGCAACAACAGCTGCTAGATCATCTTAGCGCCGGAGGTCACCCCAGTGTTAGTGCTGCCCCTCCTGGGATGTGAGGACCGCATCGTCGAGGAGATCGCTTCGGCTGACCAACAGAACTGGGATGCCCTTGTTAACGACAAGGAGGTGCACAACAATGGCCGCCTCACGTTCACCAAGGAGATGCGCCGCATGGTGTGGCCACACAAGTCAAGGCTAAAGATGCCACCGCGCTATGACGGCTCCACAACCCCTGTGAGTTCCTGCAGCTCTACACCACAGGCATCAAATCTACTCGCGATGACAACTGCTTCATGGCCAACTAGTTCCCTATGGGCCTGAAGGACACAACTCGTTCTTCCTGATGAATCTCCCCAAGGAATCGGTTGACTCATGGCCCTCCCTCTGTGCGACCTTCATCGCCAAGTTCAAGGGGACCTACGAGCGCCTGCTCGCCTACTACAACCTCTGCCAAGTCCACCAGTAGTCTGGTGAGACCCTCTTCAAGTTTTTGAACTGGTTCAACCAAGTCTGCAACAAAATGCCCAAGATTTTTGACTCCAATGTCATCATGACCTTCTCCGAGGGTGTCAAGGACATAGGATGCGAGATAAAATCGACATCTACGGGGAAAACCTCACCATGATGGCGGAACTCTTCACTATGGCACATAAATGCGCCAAGGCGGAGCCTAGATGCATGTTTTCTCTCGACGAGGGTGAGACCACACCAGAACCCTCAAGTGCCTCTAGGAGAAAGGGAAAAGAAGCCAAACGCAAGTCCCCAATGGTCCTTGTAGTGGAGCCTGATTGAAGGAGCCCTCGTTGGGGCGAGGGAGAAGGAGAGCAACATGACTGCCCATGCTACATCTTGCACAAGAGGCACAGGCACGGTGCAGAGCTCAAAAAGCGACGCAATGAGCACACTATCTAGAGAAAGAACAAGCATGGCAGTGGGCAGAACAATGACCATGGTGGCCACAAGGGAGGAGGGCACTAGAACAACAACCACAACGGCGGTGGTGGCCAGCAGCAAGGCCATCAGGCTAACACTACCCAACAGCATCATGGTGCCATAGAAAGGTGACTCGCTGAGGAAAACATGGGGGCTACCAAAAGCCAAAGGGCTCCATCACCTGCATCCTTGGCGACTCCTAGGCACCCGCATCCAACCTGCACTTCAAGCAGCTCACTCGTGAAGTTGCTACCGCTTGACTAGGGACTCCCTCCCCAAAGCTCAGGTGGTCCCAGTACACCATCACCTTCGATGCCACTGACCACCCCACCTCCACCAAAGCCGTGGGAACCCTCCCCATGGTCTGCACGCCACCATCAACATCATCGCCATGGCCAAGACTCTCATTGAAGGTTGCACCAATTTGAACGTGATCTTCATAGTTACATTCGCCAAGCTGTAAGTGCCATATGACAGGCTGATGCCCACCATACCATCCTCGGGGGGTCACAAACGAAACCACCATACCCATCAGGCTCACGTTTGGTACCCGTGATAACTACATGACTGAGCTCATAGACTTCGATGTGGTACACATTGGCCTCCCCTAAAATGTCATCCTAGGCTACCTGGTACCGAGCAAGTTCATGGCGGCATCCCACCACGTGAACAACGTCGTAGAAATGCACGGCGGCAACATCGAAATCATCACCATCCGCTGCGATGAGAAGGAGGCTCTACGCTCCCTCAAGTACGCCTATAAAGCCGCATCCACTACCCACCTGGAGGATGCGGACGCTCTCGAATATGTCGAGGGTACCGGAAGGAAGAAGCAGGTGGTGTCCCAAGACAATGCCAAGGAAAAGAGAGCAGCGGTTGTGTCGTGCCACCTCGACAAGGACCGCATCACGAGGGGCACCCATGGCACCGGAATAAGACCGTAGCTACCTCCGCAGATCCTCGTCCGCATTGAGGAACTTAAGAGGAAGATGAAGACTCAAGGGCTTTCGACGCCCTAGTGAGATGCTCCCAGCATCCATCTAATGTCAGGCGCCTCCCCCTAGCATATGACCCCCTAGGATCGAGGGGCATCTCCTGGCACATGTGAGGTGGACAAACCTATCCAAGGAGCACAACCTACTAAAGGGGTTCTGTGGCAGAAAACAAAAAATTTACTACACGGAACACCCTAATGCCAGGACCTATCTAGGAAGTAATGCAGTAAAGGAGGAAGACAGTGGTAAAGTACCCTTGAAGACAGAGAGAGCATTACGCTCATGCGGGAGCGTGGATGATGTATCCGTACCCATCCGACCTTAAGGTAGTGCATCTCCTTGCACGTCACCCCTTGTCCAGGTCCTTTCATGCGGTTAGGTCGCTAATATTGGTAGCTCACCCTGAGTTATTGCACACATATGGTGCAAGACAATGACTCCCGGGCTCTGATCCCTGCTAAGGTTGCGGAAGTAGAACTCCTGGCCGGAATCCCTATAGCACAATGGCATGCTACAGTGGTGTTGACTTTGCGTGTCCAGTCCTTCTACAGGACCGTGCCACCGCAAAGGCAACTAGAGAGAGAGAGAGGGATTCTCTAAGGAAAAGTGCCTGAGAGAATATCTAGTTTGGATGGTTTAATCCCTCCCATGGGCACCCCTTTATATAGGTGGAAGAGGGATACTCCCCACCAAAGGTTTCCCATGTGGGGCTAATAAAAATACGAAGGAATAACTGAAAAAGAGGGGCAGCCGGGTGGGCCACACACCCGTAGCCTAGCAAGCCAGCATCATCCTACAGTGCTGCATTGGCGCTGGCGTCGGACGAGTGGACTGATGTGTGCGGCTCGCTAAGCGGCAGAAGCGGCGGCAGCTCGCAGCAGCCTGGTCTGGTGGGTCGGCTGGTGGCTACGGCTCGCCAGCTCCCGCCCCACGTGCCTGCTGCCTGGCTCCTTCCCACGTGGGACGGGGCTAGGTGGGCCACCGACAACGGTAGCAGCTATGTACATCGCGCACTCGCTAGTATCCACCGCTCGCCTGCATGGGCTCATCAAACCAGCCCAACAGGGACTTGGTGGTATTGTTTGCTATTTTCTGTATTTTTCTGGGTGACTTTCTGTTGGGCTACTTCCCTCTGGGGTTTTGGCCTATTAAGGAAGTTGCCCTATAAATATTAATTTAAATATTTATTTAATATATATTGATTATAATTAACATATAATAAATTTCCTTTTATCCGAAACACCGTTCAGACTTTTCCTTTCTTTCTCTCTCCGAACAACTTAGGATGCTTCTTTAAATGATTCCGGTTTCTTTCTCTTCTACGATTCCATCTTACAGGAAGATCTCTAAGCGTCGTAGTGCCTTAAGTGTATTTCCCTGCGTTTCGGGAATGTCACAGACATGATCGAGATGATCTTCGATCAATGATCAATAGCCGACCGGTATACCCATAATGACGCCCATGCACTCCACAAATCACATTCATGTCAAACCTTAAACGATATATCCAATTCCCTTTGTTATTCGATAATGGACTTGTCCGATATCTAATCATCAGTATCATGATACCTTGTTCAATCTCGTTTCTAACAAGTACTGTTTTACTCATTCACATGAAATTCCATCCTCATGACCTAGTCATACGCTGCGCAACTTATGGATGTAATTCACCGAGTGGGCCCAATGTATCTTTCCATCACATAGGAGAACAAATCCTGATCTTGATGCATAGGCCTCAACATTCCCCTTTGGAATACCCAACATGCACCTTTATGGCCACCCAATTACGGACATGACGGTTGATGCAGCCAAAGCAATCCTCGGGTAACAGTGATTAATATGATCTCACGGTCTAAGAATTAGGACAATCCATTTCTAACAATTGAAATTGTGAACTAAGTGACATGATCGTGTTGCAACAATCATTTGTGGGATATGTCTATCACATCATCTTTAGATGATATGACTTCATTGTCTGTTGGCTTAGAATCACCATGATCAGCAAACCTTGATCATCAACTTCCCAATGAACTAGTTGAATAGAGGCTACTAGGGACCTAGGTTTGTTTATATACCACACTTGTATCAATGTTTCTGCTTGATACAATTATAGCATGATATAAAACTATTATGAACTAATGAGATATGATAATAAACCCCTTTATTATTTGCCTCTAGGGAATATCTCCTTCACCTTCCTACCCTACATTTTTGAAGGTGACACTCAACCCTCACCATCCTAAGACTCCTCCCCTGTGAGGCCACGTGCTGACTCGCGGTAGCATTGCAATAAGCCATGAATTTTCTAATCGTTTTTTGGAATCATGTGCCACACGCCAACTTTTGTTTTTCTTTCGCCTTGGGTTTGTTTTCTCTCCATGCAAATTTGAACCTCTCCTACATGTATTATACGAGCGGGGGATAGGCATGGTGTATATTGCCGAGCAGCTCCCCGTCAACTCCGAGTCCTAAAGTGTCGAGCTCTGGCTTGTCCCAGCGATAGTTACCTCACCCATGATTCTTGCTGCTTGAAATACTCGTGCGGCACATATACGGAAGCTGACAAGTGCATGGCAAGCAATCATGCTAATCCTACAGCTTCCTCCTTGAGGAGCCTACGGGACATGCATTAGCCCTATGGTCTCCTCCATGAGGGACCTATGGGGCAGCTCTTGAGGGCACCTCCCCGCGAGTAGCATAACCATTGCTAAGCCTACGACGTAATCCTCGGGGTGCCTACATGACATGCATTAGTCCTACAGTCTCCTCCACGAGGGACCTACATGGCAGATCTCGAGGGCACCTCCCCTCGAGCAGCATTACCCATGCTAAGCCTATGGATTCCTCCTCGAGGATCCTATAGGACATGCATTAACCCTACGGTCTCCTCCACGAGGGACCTATAGGGAAGCTCTCGAGGGAACCTCCCCTCAAGCAGCACAACCCATGCTAAGCCCGCGGCTTCCTTCTCAAGGAGCCTACAAGACATGCATTAGCCCTATGGTCTCCTCCACGAGGGACCTACGGGACAGCTCTCGAGGGCACCTCCCCTCGAGCAGCATAACCGATGCTAAGACTATGACTTCCCACTCGACGAGCCTACAGGACATGCATTAGCCCTATGGTCTCCACCACGAGGGACCTACGGGACAGATCTCGAGGGCACCTCCCCTCGAGCAGCATAACCCATGCTAAGCTTACGGCTTCCTCCTCGAGAAGCCTACATGACATGCATTAGCCCACGGTCTCCTCCATGAGGGACCTATGGGGCAGATCTCGAGGGTAACTCCCCTCGAGCAGCATTACCCATGCTAAGCCTACAGCTTCCTCCTCGAGGAGCCTGATACCTTCGATCCGGATTCGCGGATGTAGTATAATATCCTTTTCCCTAGAAGACCTAGGTTTAATCGAACCTTCGAAAACAATGCTAAAAGGAAATAAAAAGGACACGTCTACAAGACTTTGTTTACCGGACTAATATAGTTTACTTTTATAGTGGGTCGAATCAATGGATGGAGATAGGCCAGGGTTGAAGATCCACCTACAGATGCACATCATATGGGATAAAAGATAATAGTAAGCACAGTCATGTGTAAAGTTTTAATAGTGATAATCTCTTGTGGGTAACACATCCTAATATTCTAGAGCCCCCGTGATGCAGCGGGCATAACAAAAGTCTTTTCATGCAACCAAGTGCACCACAAAGCAACGAGCTACAAACAATTATTAAGTGTAAAACATATATCAAAGCATTAAGTGGTGATGTTGTGATCCTGAATGGGGCGTAAACGAAGAACGTACTACCCTTTATGTCACTAGGGTTCCTATGAGATCGCCGCTAGCCAAGTATCTCACCTCAAGCCTTTATCAATCTATGGGATCTTGGGTACCTACAAGTGCACAAATCTAGACAAGAGACAAACAAACAAAAGATACAAATCGCTATTCCAAACAATAGACAATTCTCCCATGAATTAGATGCACATAATCTTTGCGGGGTTACCCCCCAACCCGCAGCCCATGGGGACTACTCACTCATAACAATAAGATCAAGGATAGAAAACATTGTGCAAAATACATAGATTGAAAAATTAATATTCTTACAATGGTTGCCAAATCACAAGGAGTCTAAAGTACAAAGCAATGGCTATGGCTAATGAAGGGGATGGATGGACAATGGTGTGGATCTCCTTTGGTGGTGTTGTGATGCAATCTGGGAATGGCGTCCCTCTGGGCGGCCACTGGAGCCTTAAAATATATAGACGTCTTCATAAAAGTTGTAGGATTTGACGAGATGAAGCCATCACCACATGGTACATGCAAACGGTACGGGCGGGGCCTGCTTGTACTAGTGGTCGTTATAGCATCTAACACCTAGAATTGACTCTACAATTACATGGTCCTATGGACTTCCTCAAAAACCTTCATTATGACTCATGATTTCACATTAAAAAGAGTGATTTCCTTCACAACACAATCCAAAGCAAGGTTTTGCATATCTTTGCAATTATTAGTCATTAGTGGCAAGGATTGAGAGTTTCTTGTCAATTGCTTGACCGAAAACAATGTTTAAACACGGTGGAAGATGGCTATTCTTAGAGCCATCAACCTCCCCAAAGCTCAAACCTTGATCGCCCTCGAGAAATAAGAAATAAAAGAACTATAAGGAATTCAGCGTTTAAACTTGAAACAATAAGAACAAGAATTCACTTACGGTTGGTAGTCATATCGCTCAGTACTTCATCCATTTGAGAGGCTTATCAAAGTTAGAGAGATGAAAAGAGTACAATATAAGCTTCGGTTAGTTAGGACAATCAAAGTAAAGTATAATATAAGTATAAATAACTAGAAGTGTAGCAATCAATCCAATTCTTCTAGTTAACTCTTAGCTTGCCAAGAAACACTAGGATGTTTTTAATATCATAATTGAGTAAGAGAGTCCATGTCCTAAGTAGCATAATAGTGAAGTGTCTTATTTACACCCACATCAATAGATTAAGTCTATCAAAAACACTTCTAATCCAATCATTGTATTTCAAGAAAATTCATAACGTAGTAACGAGACCATGCCAAGGACTTGTTATGTGGATCTTCATACATATCTTTTTTCTCTCCTTTTTTCTCCCTCTTTCAAGGATCATTGGTTGTTTCTTTTACACATGCTAGCGGAGTTGTTGGCATCCCAAAGGTGTGCATGAGAAACATATAACTTGTTCTTTTATCCTCTTTTTTATGCTAGAACCACATTTTGATCCACAAGGTTAGCTTTGTCATGCATCACAATTACCACTAGACTTTATTTCAATCAAACAACTCCTTTCAAGAGTGCCATCAAGACTATCAAAACATTTATGGGGTTAAGTATCTTCAAGTGTATACTCTCAAGATAATCATTCGTCAAACAAGTCGTAAATTTCAGATTTTTTCTTATTGTACTTGTTTGGTAATATTATTTTCAAGGCAAGACTCAGTTAGCTAAAAGAACTTGAGCAAAAGCTTCCACAACTAATCATCATACCAATAAAAAGCTCTAGTCTAACTATATTAACTTACTCCCACTAGCATGGCATCTTAGCAAATCAACTAACTAAGATAAACAACTCAAACTTCAAACGTGGGAAATATAGGACATATCTGTCATAAGTGACTTCATAATCCTCTTCCTTATAGGGATGTGTTCCTTCAAAACTCAAGCACGATTACTCCCATAATAATATTAAGGCAAAGAGGCAAAGTGCGAATCCACATTTACATAAAAAGGAAAAACGGAAAAATATTTTTGTATTTTTTGAGGATAGGGATTAAAGAATAGAAAAGAACTTGTGACCAAGCAAGGAACTAAGAAAATAAAAACAAATGAAAAACAAAAGAAAACTAAAAACAAAAGCAAATGAAAAAGCAAAGTGCTGGAACAAGCCAAAACGAGTGTTTCAAAGCTCCCAAGGAGCTAGAGTACAACCTCGTTATTACACAAATAAAATTTCTAGGGGAACACATCCCCAATCTTACGCTTTTTTCAAGCCCTTTTGTTGTTCAATGTGGAGGCGGTGGGTAATCTCCCACGTTCCATTGGTTGCTCCAATCACGGAACTGGGTGGCGAGGTTCACGGAAGCATCTCGAAGGTTGATGGAGAGGTTGTTCATATTTTGGATGTTTCCTTCGAGCGCATAAATATCTTCATAGGTGTAGTAGTTTGGTGGTTGTGCATCTTGTTTAGGTCCCTCTTGTTCTACTTCTTCATCTTCTCCTCCTCCCGCGTGTATTTCTTGATGGGGTAGTCTTGCCTCAACCTGTGCGTCAAAACGCAAACATCCATCCTTGAAGAGAATATACCATTAGGCAAAGGAGCTGGGATCAACTGATCCACTCTAGGTATGTCAAGGAGGTATCTACCATTAGTTCTAGTAATCATACCACATGCTCTTAGAGTAGAAAAACCGAGATGGTAACTTCCTGTCAATAGTTGGATGTTAACTAGGTTGATGTGAAGTGCGCGTGCAAGAACGGTCACAACTCCTCCTCTGCATATGGGTCCTCGAGACTGCAGAGCTTGATGCTTAAGGTAAAACACAAGAAGGGTGCCCAAATTTGGCGTTAAGTTACAATTAATAATAGCAGCTTTTACGAGGACCACCATGTCCGCCCTATTGACACTAGTCAACTCACCACATGCATGCAATGTGTTTGCAATAACATAAAACAAATAGTGAATAGCAGGATGGTCGATTTGGTTCCCCTTGGGCGTGTTTCCAGGAATTCTCATTAAATTAAATTACTGCCAAGGTGCAGGATTTAAAACAAAGGTAGTGGAGCCTATGTCAGTGGTGGTGTTGGCAAACCCAAAACATTGAGCCAATTGATCGAGTGTTAAGAAGTACTCCTAGTTCATAAGGCGGAAGTTGGTGTGATCAACTCTAGGCATTTGCTCCTGGGAACAATAGTGAGAGCTCAGCGTATGCGTCAAAGTGCCGAGGAACTCAAGCATCAAGCGGCGATACGTGGAGATATCCTGGAAGACAAAGTCATACAAAACAACATTGTTGCAAAGTAAATCAAAATCAACACAAATGCCATGTTGGTTTAGGATATAGGGACACACCCACTTGGTGGACTTGATTTCTCAGAGCTTGAGATGGTTGAACTGGTTCAGCTGAAACTCCTCGGTGAACTCGATACCAAGTGTCTCGAGGGTCAATCTATCAATGGGTGGTGCGGAAGGTTCCATAGCCATCACACGTGTACGGCTCCTCGTATTCATCTAAAACAAAATAAATAATGATTACTAATTAAATTTTTAGTCCAAGCGGATTTTATAACGTGGCGGCTACCTACGCAAGTGGTCACTACCGTTGGATACAGAGATCACAACTACAGACATGATCAAGATGAAACGGTGTGGGTTGTTCGTGTCCTAACGGCTATCTCATTTTCCGTCAATTCTGTGTGGTGTGTTGCATGGTGTGAGTTTGCGAAAAGAAATGGTCCATGTCGTACAACCATAATCACAAACAATGGTTGATGCTCCTGGTGTTTCTCTTTTGAACCATGGTAGCAAATCCACCACGGTAAGTAAAGCATCTATCCACGCCGCTGCTCCATGGTCCTGAATGATGGCTAGTTTCCCCTGGTGTTTCACTTTTCATCGTGGCTAAAGTATCCGTGTGGTGACCCAGCATACCACTGCATGATGTAGTACACTATAGTCATTGACATAATACCAGTGAAACACCATTCACTAGTATTACATCCCTCAGAGTGGTACAACAGAAACACAGCAGGTCCAAGACATGACTATAGATTACAACTTGACTCTTTACAGCAGATCCAGATAATGCTCTAGGTTAAAGAGGAAGAAAACAACTTAGTATAAGAAGAACCAAAAATAATAACTCAGAACTATCTAGCTAATAAGACTAGCATCTAGACTATCTGGCTTGTAATTGCTGCTAATGCAACACTGTATAAAAGTAGGTTTTATGGCTAGAGTATCAACTTCTATCTAATCATAACTTCATCTTCACTTCGGTTGATGAATATGTTGACTTCATTGAATTTATTGAAGAACTTGAGCTGTCGATGATGGTTTCTTGAGCATAAGTTGGTGTTGACGTCGTCTTCAATGGCTTCAGAATCTAGCAAGGGTTAAGAAGGTACGGTTGAGTACGAGCGTACTCATCAAGTTCACTAAAAAGGAGTGTTTGATGCACTATCTCTACAGCCATAGACCAAAGGTCATAGGCAATGCAGGTTTTCATAAACATTTCTTCAAAGGTTGCTTTTATTCTAAAAACTATGTCTGTCAGCCTTCACAGGTTTACCAGAACTTTCATGGAGTTCCTTTCCTGTTGCGTTCGTAGCTCCTTCCTGGAACAGGGAGTAACATGTCATAGTTCTTGTTGCACAACCGGGCGATCTTTCCCATCCACAATTGCTTGATGTGGGGCCTAGTATATGATCCAAGCCAATCAATGCCCACTGCCCTTCTCCGCGACCCCGCATGAAGACATGACCCCCCAAGAGCTCTACCACGAGTATAGTCCGGGTAGCTTCTCGAAGACTCTGTAAGCAGCTCTGCCTGGCAACCACAATCAGCTATGGTGAACCTCCACCAAGATAGCTATGCACATATAATCTAGACACCTATATCACGGGGCACTGAGGGGTTCCACCCGTGTGCTGGATTCTCCACAAGAAATCTGCAGCTTCATGATAAGGTCATCCGTCCATGCGAAAGGAAGAAGATCCAGCTGATTTCTCCATCCAATTCTAGATCTCATGGTTAACGCGTAATATATGGCACTAGAATCACTGGCCACATCGGTTGTTAAGTCCTAGATATTATGTTCCTTTAACACTGGAACTATATTAGTAGATTATTACCACTTGGTAAATAATCCATTATCATATTCTGATGAAAATAGTATTTTCTGACCTTTTGGAAATGCAGGTGATAACAACATTTGAGTTAGAAGCATTTGATAGAAAAATAACCAAGGACATCAGCAAGTGTGAACTTGCCTTTTGTGATTGCAAGATTATGCACTCACGGTCTTCAAGATACTAGAAGATCCAAATTCTGTAAACAGCATCATTGGTCTAGTAAGGACGGATGTTTAAAGAAGCAGGATGCAATTATGCATAAGTAATGTAATGAAGTTTGATAAACGCGAATTCCTGGAATAATCGTATCAAATCTAGGGTTTGCAAACTGGGAATTGTTTTTTTAGAATGTGTTTCACTTTTATATCAGCTTAACATTTGTGCTTCTTATTAAGGCTTGTGAGAGTGTGTGAATCAATTAAGTAAATACAACAAGTAGCATAAAATACTAAAGCACCCAATTGGGGCATGGTATGTAAAAGATTTCTTAAGCAAGATTATTAATCAATTAGAGACTTTATACAAATGTTTAAGGATTAACTTTAATGTTTCTTAAAAGAATAACTTTTGAGGAAAATATTTCTTTACAAAGTAAAAGCAGTTAAATTTAAAGCTGACACTTTAAGATTTTTTACTAGTCATGAATATTAAAGAAGAAAACAATTACATATTTGAATAGCTATTCCACTTATTGTGGATACTTAGATATTTTGAATATTATATGTGGCTCACTTCTTAATGTTTTATAGTAAGGTCGAGTAAAAGTATTATTGCCTTTATAGAAGTGGTGTCTTCACAATTTTATAAGTGAACAGGATTACTTACCTATTTTAGAAATAATGCTTATATTTTATAAACCTAGAAAAGGCCTTACTTTAATTACTTAAAAACTTGGTTTAGAGCTTTAGGTAGATTCCTAAACTTGGAAAAGAATTTGTAGTTAATATCTTGATGATCTTATAATGGGTAAAATTAAGATACACTTAATTTTTAAATGGTAGCTTTAGTAAATATTTCTAAAAAATGGTTGGACCTATTTTTAATTCACTTAAACAACAATTGAACTTGTTATTACATTTTTAGGTTTTAAACAAATAAAGCCAAAGGTAAAGTAAAGATTTATGTATTTTTTAATGCATTAAGATATTATAATTTTTTTAATCAAGACTCATTAAACTTTTAGTTTCATTTGACTTAAAATGTGTAAGAGGATATTTTTAATGCGTAGACTTTATTTTTTTGATCATTTTGGTATATTATAACCATTTTTGTGATTTATAATAATAAGATATGATTTTCATAATTTTAATACTTTATAAACACTTAATAAATAATAATATTTACTAAATGACACAAAAATATATGAAAAAGTTTATAAATGTGTATTTTGTTTTCTAAGAATTTTGATATATTATACTTATTTTTCCGAACTTTAAATAATAAAATATATTTATTTAAGATTTATCACTAATAGGTTATTTACTAAAAATAATTATTTGATTTAAGTGGGATAATAAATTTTAACAAGAGATTTATATTATAGATTTTATTTTTCTGAACATTTTGATATATAATATAATTTTTTCTAAATTAAAAAACAAAATATATTGATTTAACAAGATTTAATCATTTTATTAAATTTCTGGAAAATATTTATAATTGAATTTATAAAGTTTTATCTATTTATTACACAGGAAATACTTTTTACACTCAGACTAACACTAGACATAGTCATAGACATGTGGGCCAGGGGCCACGTCACTAGCCATGTTGGCGTGGATCGGTCAACACTGACCTCACCCGACGTCAGCACGCCGGAACCTCACCGGAGCATGATGGTGATGCCAATTTATGGCACCAGGGGCCACACAGAGGGGCTCGTTCAAACGAGTGGAGCAAGGCGAACCTGTAACACCCTCAGAATCGGACCTATGCAAGTTTTAGCGAAACCCGCCAAACCCGCATAGAAACGATTCAAAGGTGCCCACCAGGCACTTTCGTGCGGGTGGAAAACGAAGTAATAACATTACACAACAGTCCTCGATGGGACCCACAGAACAGATATATACAACAAATGACTCAAAGAGTCAAGAATACAGATGTAATATACAAAGATCCAAATCACCTTGAAAATGATAGAGCGTCCGACTACGGACAAGATGCAAATGGGGCTAAGAGCCCTGAAGAATAACCAATGGCGTCCATAACCCTGCCCAGGCCAAGCCGGAAGGGTAACCCTGCTAACAACGTCGATCTCAAAACCTGCTTAAACAAAAGGTGCCGACAAAGGGCAAAGGAAAAGGAGCGTCGAGATGAGGCCAAGACACGGCGAGGCTAGAATTCGGCGGTCCTCGCCTACATAGGTATGGTGGATCGGCGGCAGCAAGATGCACTAAACAACCTATAGAGACTCGATGCAATGGCGGCTATCGAGAGGGGTAAGAAAGACCTATTCGAACCAACCTGGTACTAACACCAAACAATCCCATCCTGGTATTCCCCGAGACCAACGAGGAAGTCAACCGAGGAACTCACAGTTGGCGGTGTTATTTATTCAGTTATCGTTGCAGCAATTACTAGTCGTGTGTAGATAGTCATCCGATAAAATAAGCAAGGCACTTTTAGTTAACCATTCGTTATAGTTGCAACAATTACTAATCAGGTAGATAGCATGAGTTAAACCCAAACCCAGCAGTTGTTGGTACTTTTATTTAGCCATTCCGTTGTAGTTGCAATACTTACTACTAGTCAGTACAATGGTCGCGACACCCAAACAAGCAATTGTTGGCAGTTTATTTAGCCATTCCATTATAGTGAAGCTGATTACTAGTCATTATAAAGTCAAATTTATAGCACTACTTTAGTTATAGTTGTCTATGATCGAGACATCGTGCTCCAAGTCGTCCATAACCGCGGACACGGCTTTCGAAAGTTTTAACCCGCCGGGTGCACAAATAGCAACACACACTCGATATGCCTCGGAAAAACCAAATCAAAACCCAACGAGACAGTACGACAAAGCAATTACAGGATTCAGAAATATTTCAGGGGCCACCCTTTAAGTAGATCCCCAACGGCCGGGCGGCTCAAGCAGGCTTAAGGTTGTGGAGGCGGTCAAACGATCGGGAACCCGAAAGTGTGGCTGGGCTTGTCGATACAAATAAATCGGGCCACGATCCTAACAAAGGTGCGATTACCTCGCACAATTTAAATAAAGCAAAAGCATGGCATAAGTACAGATAGTAAATAAAACCTCAAACTAGTTTGTGGCCCCAAGAAATAAGAATGAATCAAGCTCGCTCAAGGGGTCCATAAGCCCGGATGTGGATAGCCGAATAAATCAAGGAACAGGTATCAAGTACTCGGGTCCCACGGGACACAAGTGGGCGTTCGGAAACCAAATATTATCTATCACCCACCGATGCCTCTGCTTACTTACTTCAATTTTAGTTGTTAAACAGGAATTAAAGTGAACGATAAGTAAAACCATGATCATCTCCAGCATTAACATGCGGCAATACACCAACAACTGTGGCACTTGACGACACGCAACAGCACTTGAGCAAGCGACTACGACGCGCAAGTCCAGCTATCTACCAAACAACAGGTAATAGGATGTGTCCAAGGCAATATAGGGCTGTAAGGGATATCACGGGGACGAAAACTAGAGCATCGCAACACAGATAGCAATAGATCAACAGGAGGGAATAAATACTATAAAAGTAAGATAGGTAGAAAGGGGGAGATGCTCGCCTGAAAACATTGTCGAAGGTTCAACCGAAGATCGGGTCGACACTCGCATCAACTCAACGGCCTTATCCGCGAAGAACCAAAACACTAGAAGGAAACACCGAATGCGCTATTTAATACTACGGCAGAAGATCGGGCATGATGCATGTATGATGCATGACATGGTAGAGATGCGATGCAATTGAGCAATATTAGGCGGAACCGGGGTCCCGACAATTAATTAAATGGTTCAAGTTATTTATCTACCCCGCAAATTAAATGTTGTAATAACAGGGCAAGATAAGTTACCGGTTCGCTACACAAATTTAAATGAGGTCAATATAAGACTAGATTTGCCCGCATATGGGCCCCATATTTAATTATAAGGTGAATCGGCATAAGGCCCCCAAACCACATGACAAATATTCATGCAACATGACAATTTAATATGCAACAATTTATATAGATGGCATTTTATAAAATAGGGTTCTCGGATAAGGGTCGCACATTAGGGTTCGGCGAGCTTGGGGTTCCGGGGTTCGGGGTCGGGTATCGGGGTCCGGATCTGGGGTTCGGGGTTCGATCTCAGGGTCCAGGGTTCGACGGGTCGATCTCGGACAACAGAAGTAGATCTTGTCGCACGAGCGTTAATGCTTCCGGGAAGGAGAACTTGTCGTCCAGGGTCTCGGTGTTCGGGGTGAAGTACTCGGCGTCCTCGAGGGAGTACTTGGCGTTCCGGGTGGGCGACCTTGGCGTGCCGAGGGTTCGGTCTCCAAATCCCGGGAAGGATGTCTTGCGGTTTCCCGTGTAGGCGATCTTGACGCTCGGTGCCCATGAAGTAGAACTTGTCGTCCGTCTTTGTCGGTGGTGATCTTGACCGATGGTCTTGTGGCTCCGACTTGTTGCAACCATGCATCTTCCAGGGAACAACTGGACGAGTTGACAGACGGCGTCTTGTGGTCCTTGACCCACTTGCGGCCACGCATGTGCAATGTGCAACGCTTGGCACGGCTTACAGGCAAAACCGCAGGGACCTGGCGACGGATGAGCTCCGGGACGGCGACGCAGAGGAGAGGGAGGCGGTGGGGCGAGGCCGGCAGGGCTTGGCGAGGTGGAGCGGCGGCAAGCTGAGGAGGTGGCAGACGGACGGAGGAGCTCGGGCGGCCGGGTGGAGGCGGCCGCTGGAGGCCGAGGCCGAGCGGGGCGGTGAGGGGGCCGGCCGGAGAGGCGTCGGCGCGGGAGGTGGAGACGAGGTCGCCGGCGGCGCTCGAGGCACGCGGCAACCAGAGAGAAGCGGCAGGCGCTGGGTGGGAGCGAGGCGGCGGGGAAGCTCGACGGGCGCCAGGGGACAGCGGCTGTGGCGCGAGGGAGGAGGAGCGGCGGGAGGAGGCGGAGCCAGTCGGAGGTGGGTGGCGGGGAGGCGGGCGAAGGAGGCGAACGCGAGGTCGGCCGTGAGGCGGCTCGGAGAGGGAGCCTTGAGGGGGCGCGATGGGCGAAGCTGAGGCGGTTCGCTCGGGGAAGGCGGACCTGGGGAGGGTGCCAGGGGAGGTGGGGCGGTGGGCCAAGGCGTGGGGCAGTGGTGGGACAGGCGCCAGCGTGGAAAATGTCGTGGTTGGTGTGTGTCAGCGTGCGTCTTGGGCAGGTGAGAGAGGGAGTGGTGGGTGCTGTGTTTGTGTGGGTGTGTGGTGGGTTGAGAGGAGGTGAGGTGGCAGCAGCTGATTGGGTGAGGGATAGGGCCAGGGCGAGGTGGCACATGGTGATTGGCCAGGGTGAGGTGGCCAAAGGGGTGGGTAGGTTTTCTGGGTAGCTGTAGGATTTGTTGGGGTGGACCGATTTGAACTGGGGGTGGCCGACTGGGTCGGATCGGACCGGTTTGGCTGCCCCCCTAAAAATAATTAAATATTTTATTTATTTCAAACAGGCTTTTGCAAACCGATAGCAGACAAAACAAAATAAATCGGAGACCCGGGTTTTGCGTTTGAATAAAGATGGGGCGTTTAGAAAATAAAAACAGGTTTTTCCGAAAATAGTTTTATGCAAGGAGATGCAAAATGATGACGATGCTCAAATGCAATGTGGCATGATGACATGAGCATGCGGTCATGATGATGCAATGCACAAAAACAACGCGATTTTCTAGTAGTGGTTTTGCGGGATGCCACAATTCGACACCACTAACAATGGATCTCGCCCTCGAGATCCGCCTCATGGTACCGGAAGGGAGGTCGGCGATCTGCATCTTCTCGCATCGTGTAGATCCTCGCGACACCACTAACAAGAGGTCGTTGTCCGCGATCGTCGAGAGAACACTCCGGGAACAAAAGGTCGAAGGTAGAGGTATCAACAAATAAAGCCACCCCTAACTTCCGTGGACGGAGTAAAATTGCTGGATCCCCTGATTCGATGTACAAGAGCGAATGATAAGAGTAGTCGGATGGTGATCAGTCCATCGCGCACCCAAAGCATTACTCTGTACACGAATAGGCGAATTATGCAACCAACCCTCGGAATCAGACTGAAGATCTCGACAATCGAGGTTCGGAACAAAGGAGTGATGCAGACTCTGCATCGGATCTGGCGTAGATGATGTCGTCGCGTCGGAAAACACCGGAAGGCACAAACAAGGAACAAAGAATGGTACCACAGACGAAGGATTCCTCGGGCAGCATGAACACCGGACGTAGCATCACCGTTACCAAAAGAGGAAGCGAAATCCTGAAGGTACGACGGAAACCCAACCCCGAGAATTCCTGGACTCGAAGAAAGAGACGAGAGCGGATTCAAAACACGCAGAGGTGAGAGGAGAGCAGCAGAGGGGTAAGGAGTAAAATCAGACCTAATCAGAACTATCCAATCGATTTTGAAAAATAGTTTTGACACTCTACTTCGGCCGTTAGCTAGGTTATCCTACAGGCTGGACTTGTGGGGTATCGCAACTGCTGCGCTCTGATACCACTCTGTAACACCCTCAGAATCGGACCTATGCAAGTTTTAGCGAAACCCGCCAAACCCGCATAGAAACGATTCAAAGGTGCCCACCAGGCACTTTCGTGCGGGTGGAAAGCGAAATAACATTACACAACAGTCCTCGATGGGACCCACGAGCAGATATATACAACGACTCAAAGAGTCAAGAATACATGTAATATACAAAGATCCAAATCACCTTGAAAATGATAGAGCGTCCGACTACGGACAAGATGCAAATGGGGCTAAGAGCCCGAAGAATAACCAATGGCGTCCATAACCTGCCCGAGCCAAGCCGGAAGGGTAACCACGCTAACGACGTCGATCTCAAAACCTGCTTAAACAAAAGGTGCCAAAGGGCAAAGGAAAAGAGGAGCGTCGATCTGAGGCCGATTCACGGCGAGGCTAGAATTGGCGGTCCTCGCCTACATAGGTATGGTGGACTGAAGCGGCAGCGGCAGCATGCACTAAACAACCTATAGAGACTCGATGCAACTGGCGGCTATCAGAGAGGGGTAAGAAAGACCTATTCGGAACCAACCTGGTACTAACACCAAACAATCCCATCCTGGTATTCCCCCTCGAGACCAACGAGGAAGTCAACCGAGGAACTCACACAGTTGGCAGTGTTATTTATTCAGTTATCGTTGCAGCAATTACTAGTCATGTATAGATAGTCATCCTGATAAAATAAGCGAAGGCACTTTTAGTTAACCATTCATTATAGTTGCAACAATTACTAATCAGATGCAGATAGCATGAGTTAAACCCAAAACCTAGCAGTTGTTGGTACTTTTATTTAGCCATTCCGTTGTAGTTGCAATACTTACTAGTCGGTACAATGGTCGCATGGCGACACCCAAACAAGCAATTGTTGGCAGTTTTATTTAGCCATTCCATTATAGTGAAGCTGATTACTAGTCATTATAAAGTCAAATTTATAGCACTACTTTAGTTATAGTTGTCTATGATCGAGATACTGTGCTCCAAGTCGTCCATAACATGGACACGGCTTTGAAGTTTTAACCCGGCCGGGGTGCACAAATAGCAACACACACTCGATATGCCTCGGAAAAACCAAATCAAAACCCAACGAGACAGTCACGACAAAGCAATTACAGGATTCAGAAATATTTCAGGGGGCCACCCCTTTAAGTAGATCCCACGGAAGCCCGGCTCAAACGGGCTTAAGGTTGTGGGCGGTAAATGGCATTGGGAACCCGAAAGTGTGGCTGGGCTTGTCGATAAACAAATCGGCCACGATCCTAAACAGACAAAATGCAAACCTCGCACAATTTAAATAAAGTAGTAAAGCATGGCATAAGTACAGGATAGTAAATAAAACCTCAAACTAGTTTGTGGCCCCAAGAAATAAGAATGAATCAAGCTCTGGCTCAAGGGGGTCCATAAGCCTCCCGGATGTGGATAGCGCGAATAAATCAAGGAACAGGTATCAAGTACTCGGGGTCCTACGGGACACAAGTGGGCGTTCGGAAACCAAATATTATCTATCACCCACCGATGCCTCTGCTTACTTACTTCAATTTTAGTTGTTAAACAGGAATTAAAGTGAACGATAAGTAAAACCATGATCATCTCCAGCATTAACATGCGGCAATACACCAACAACTGTGGCACTTGACGACACGCAACAGCACTTGAGCAAGCGACTACGACGCGCAAGTCCAGCTATCTACCAAACAACAGGTAATAGGATGTGTCCAAGGCAATATAGGGCTGTAAGGGATATCACGGGGACGAAAACTAGAGCATCGCAACACAGATAGCAATAGATCAACAGGAGGGAATAAATACTATAAAAGTAAGATAGGTAGAAAGGGGGAGATGCTCGCCTGAAAACATTGTCGAAGGTTCAACCGAAGATCGGGTCGACACTCGCATCAACTCAACGGCCTTATCCGCGAAGAACCAAAACACTAGAAGGAAACACCGAATGCGCTATTTAATACTACGGCAGAAGATCGGGCATGATGCATGTATGATGCATGACATGGCAGAGATGCGATGCAATTGAGCAATATTAGGCGGAACCGGGGTCCCGACAATTAATTAAACGGTTCAAGTTATTTATCTACCCCGCAAATTAAATGTTGTAATAACAGGGCAAGATAAGTTACCGGTTCGCTACACAAATTTAAATGAGGTCAATATAAGACTAGATTTGCCCGCATATGGGCCCCATATTTAATTATAAGGTGAATCGGCATAAGGCCCCCAAACCACATGACAAATATTCATGCAACATGACAATTTAATATGCAACAATTTATATAGATGGCATTTTATAAAATAGGGTTCTCGGATAAGGGTCGCACATTAGGGTTCGGCGAGCTTGGGGTTCCGGGGTTCGGGGTCGGGTATCGGGGTCCGGATCTGGGGTTCGGGGTTCGATCTCAGGGTCCAGGGTTCGACGGGTCGATCTCGGACAGCAGAAGTAGATCTTGTCGCACGAGCGTTAATGCTTCCGGGAAGGAGAACTTGTCGTCCAGGGTCTCGGTGTCCGGGGTGAAGTACTCGGCGTCCTCGAGGGAGTACTTGGCGTTCCGGGTGGGCGACCTTGGCGTGCCGAGGGTTCGGTCTCCAAATCCCGGGAAGGATGTCTTGCGGTTTCCCGTGTAGGCGATCTTGACGCTCGGTGCCCATGAAGTAGAACTTGTCGTCCGTCTTTGTCGGTGGTGATCTTGACCGATGGTCTTGTGGCTCCGACTTGTTGCAACCATGCATCTTCCAGGGAACAACTGGACGAGTTGACAGACGGCGTCTTGTGGTCCTTGACCCCCTTGCGGCCACGCATGTGCACCCTGCAACAGACGTCCAACGGCTTGGCAAACAGGCAAGGCACGCAGGGGACACGGCGACGGATGAGCTCCGGGACGGCGGGGACGAGCGACGCAGAGGAGAGGGAGGCGGTGCGGGGCGAGGCCGACGCGGGGCTTGGCGAGGTGGACGCGGCGGCAAGCTGAGGGGAGGGTGGCCGACGACGGACGGAGGAGCTCGGGCGGCGGGGTGGAGGCGGCCGCTGGAGGGCCGAGGCCGAGCGGGGCGGTGAGGGGGCCGGCCGGAGAGGCGTCGGCGCGGGAGGTGGAGGCGAGGTCGCCGGCGGCGCTCGAGGCACGCGGCCCGGGCGCAGCACAGGAGAGGGCGGCCGGCGGCGCTGGGGTGGGAGCGAGGCGGCGGGGAAGCTCGACGGGGCGCCGGGCGCGGATCATGTGCGCGCTGGGGAGGAGGCGGAGGAGGCGGAGCCCGGTCGGAGGCGAGGTGGGCGCGGGAGGCGGGCGGCCGCGCCGGCGGGGAGGGGCGAACGCGAGGTCGGCCGGCGGGCGGGCTCGGAGAGGGAGCGCGACGCGGAGGGGGCGCGATGGGCGCGAGCAGAGGGCTGCGGGGGCGGTTCGCTCGGGGAAGGCGGACCTGGGGAGGGTGCCAGGGGAGGTGGGGCGGTGGGCCAAGGCGTGGGGCCGGTGGGACCCAGGCCGCGTGTTGGTGTGTCGCGTGGTTGGTGTGTGTCGTCGCGTCTTTGAGGGTGAGAGAGGGAGTGGTGGGTGCTGTGTTTGTGTGGGTGTGTGGTGGGTTGAGAGGAGGTGAGGTGGCAGCAGCTGATTGGGTGAGGGATAGGGCCAGGGCGAGGTGGCACATGGTGATTGGCCAGGGTGAGGTGGCCAAAGGGGTGGGTAGGTTTTCTGGGTAGCTGTAGGATTTGTTGGGGTGGACCGATTTGAACTGGGGGTGGCCGACTGGGTCGGATCGGCCCGGTTTGGCTGCCCCCCTAAAAATAATTAAATATTTTATTTATTTCAAACAGGCTTTTGCAAACCGATAGCAGACAAAACAAAATAAATCGGAGACCCGGGTTTTGCGTTTGAATAAAGATGGGGCGTTTAGAAAATAAAAACAGGTTTTTCCGAAAATAGTTTTATGCAAGGAGATGCAAAATGATGACGATGCTCAAATGCAATGTGGCATGATGACATGAGCATGCGGTCATGATGATGCAATGCACAAAAACAACGCGATTTTCTAGTAGTGGTTTTGCGGGATGCCACAGAACCTAGCTAACGTGTTTACGCTTGCTAAAGGTCACCAGAGAAACGAAAACCATGGTGACTAGCGGCAGTGCTCGGTGGTGCATAGTGCAGCGATGATACAGAGCGAGAGAAAGAGAATGAAGGACAGGGGGAGATGCGCAAGCTCACCGTGAGCATGTCAAACGTGATGGCAAGGCGGGAGGTGGTCGTAATCGATGGAATCGACGGTGGCCGGCATCGGATGCAGAGCTCGATTCCGGCTGATTTGGAGTGTGCCTGCTTGCAAGACGAGTTGGAGATGAACAAGGAGATGATGACGATCCCGGTGGTGCCCTTGGTTGCCTCAGAGGCGGTCCTTGGTGGTGAGTCCAGCAAACTCCGGCGAGCTAGGGTTCGGTGGACTCCTCTGTGGAGAGGATAAGAACAAGAGAGAGGGAAATGGGGATGAGGATGGATAGGAGTGTTGAGATGGTGGTCTCATCCCCCTCCCCGGCGATAGCAATCCATCGCGGCGGTCGAATGATTGCTGACGGTGGCGGGCGGCATCGGGCGACAGTGAGGTGCTCTAGTGAGCAGTCTGTGTGCGTGAGGATGACAACAATGAAGTGGTATTTGGGCCTGGGCCGCTGTTGGGCTATGACTAAGTGAGCGAGAATGCGGCGGCTGGTGCACGCAAGCGGCGGTTAGAGGATGGGCTGTGGGCCGCTGGTTCTGCTGCCTTTTTTCCTTTTCACTCTTCTTTTTCTATTTTTGTTTTCACAATTCAATTTCAAATATGAATTTTTCAAGGATTTGAATATCTAGAAAATTTGTGACATAGTCATAATGGTTTAGAGGTTCATTCTATTAAATCCGTTTTTACTTTTTCTTTCTGTTTGCGAAATTCATGACTATATGAAAGGTTCTTTTAAATAGAAGTTATTAATAGGAATTAGGGTTTTAGAGATTTATTCCTTATCATTATTTCATAAAATGATTCTGTTTTATCTTGATAATTGTAATGGTAAGGATTTAAAATGGTGAATGATATGTATATGACTCTATTCTTACTTAGTCTTATAAAAGAACTATACAATTATATTACAAGGTATTAAACCCTGGGGTTTATAATATGGTGATTTAAATTTCATGGTTCTCCATATTTGGTGATTTCTCCTATTCATATTCTACTTAGTTTGTGGGGTTTATAACTAGCATAGAACAATCTTGGTGGAGTCTTTATGCACAAATAATAATCACTGGTGGAGAAAGGAAGATACTCATTTAACAAGTGGTTACCCTAAGTTTGGAGAATATTGAATGGACTCACATTCTATTATAGACATGGGTAAAGATTAAGAGCTAAGATAACTTGCCTTCATGTCTTGTGGCCATGGATAATAACTCAACTTAGAGTGAGCTATAAAAATTACTCCTTAATGTGGTCTTGATGATCCCATAAGACTAGGTTCTTATTAGGTCTAAGATAACAAGGTGGACAAGGCTTCCATCCATAGACTCTCAACTGGTATTCTACTTATCTCTTAGACATTTTATTTGACTAAGAGACACTATCCATTGGCTTCCTAAAAATAGGAATTGGTTTAACTACCCTCTTTATTCAAGAGTTTGACACAAAGAGGTAGACATGGTTCTGTCATGGCTTGGTATACTGTTGGTTAAAAGTTTCTCAAGCACTCCTGCCTTAATACCTCACTAAGCTTATCTTTATATAAGGAATTATTTTCCTAAATATACTCTATTTAAATTTATCATACCTTATTCCCAAAGATCACATCTGTCTAATTGAACTAGTCATCTGGCTCCACCATATCCATCATCATATGATGAGATGGTCATGCCACTTCAACAATATTCCCCTACATTCATCTCTAGTATAAATTCCATTATTTAACTCCCTCTAATAGATCCACCAAAGTAGTTATTACTAACTTCATTCCATAAACTCCTTTACTCACCTTTCATCTACTTCCAAGGCTTGTAATATTTCACTTCTCTCCATATCACATGTGATATCAAACCTATGGAATTGGTAGGGTATTACTCCCACAATACAAGTTTGTTCTTGTGTTAGCTTGGTTAAGCTACTTTGCCTCCAACTACTCCATACAACTAATATTATATATTTCGTCATACTCTAGCTTGACATTTGTCTACTAGGGTTTTACCTAATTTGATATACTCACAACTCTTCTTCAACACCTGATCATCTATTCTCAAGTGACTTGAGAATGATGGCTTCCATAGTTTGATCATAATAAGCTCAGGCTTCTAATTGCTTGATCAAAATCTATCAACACTAAGTACTAGATTTGTACTAGTC
Organism: Avena insularis; assembly: GCA_023614405.1. Lineage (NCBI taxonomy): Eukaryota > Viridiplantae > Streptophyta > Magnoliopsida > Poales > Poaceae > Avena > Avena insularis. The sequence goes on from CM042694.1 coordinate 384,081,575, forward strand.
TCTCTATAGGCTTATCTTGTTAAGAAAACTTAATTTAGGTTTATACCTACTTGGCTTAACAAGATTACCAATGGATTCTCTACCACTACTATCTTCCTCACAACTTCTCAACTATTAGTTAATTCTTAGGTTTAGATACTTCTCCTAGTTAACTCATGAGTGAGTTATCTCCTCTAATATCAAATGGTTTGATCACCACTAAGGATCACTCTCCATTGATGATGGCACACTCGACCATATCTAGTTACTTTTTATTATTAATTTACTTAAAATCTTTGGAAGGTCAATATAATAGGTCAAAGCTGAAAGTCAATAATTTCTAGGTCAGGTCACTCAGTCTTTGATGATCAATAGACACTAGGACTTAGCTATTTTGGAATGTCATATGTTAATATGACAACAAAGGTATGTGATGAATGGTCTTGGCTTGACTTCCTTTTCTACTCTATTTGTGATACGAGTTTATGTTTAATAACTACCATGATATCCATGGTTTAGATAATTATAGTAAACAAGTCTATCAAGGTTTAGTTATGGAGTTTTTTATAGTCAACTTGGTATTCATGGTTTATTGTAAATAATATCTTAATATAATCTTTAGAAGATTCAGTATTCATCCTTGAGTAATTAGTTGTGGTTTAGATTTATCATATTTGATCTACCCTTAGATCAAATTATATTACCCAAAGATAAGGTTTTAGCAAAGGTCATATTGAAACTTATCGCAATCAACTTAATGATCTACTTTAGTCCTACCAAGTTAAGAGAAGCTTCAATCACTTTGGCAAGTTTTATTTAAAAGCGCGAAAATTATCCAGATTTTCTATGCATGAATGCAATGTACACACCTGAGCTCAGCTTATTTCTAAGCTCTAATGCTGGGATGTTACAATCCGTCTACACCGCTCGTCCATGATCAAGGTCCAGAGGCATATTTGTGGCCTCCAAGAGTCCTAACTAAACACAACTAATGTTTTTTAATAAAATATGCAAACTGATTTTGCTAAACCGAATCATCCAAATATGCATGACGCATTAGCCTGTTCCTTCTCTTGAAATATACTTGATGGAGTCTCCTTGGCCAGCATGCATGCGACACACATGCATGGCAGAGCAAGATTCCATGTTTTTTACTTCATGGCCTCCATATGCATTGAACCATGACAGCAAAACCACCACGGTGGTGAAAGCACGCGCCCACGATGCACGCCCATGATCGTGAACATGGTTATTCGCCCCTGGTGTTTCTCTTTCTAGCGTGACGAAAAGCATCTGACCTCGCCGCTCGTCCATGGTAGCGAAGCATGGAAAAAATATGTGGCTTGTAATGTGGATGTTGCTTTATGAGTACCTTTGTTACATGGTTTGTGGCTGTAAAAAATGTGTGGTGTTTACATATAGCAAGCTAGTTTTGTGTATAAACATAGTGGTGGATTTGAATTAGGAAATCTGCACCGGGTGTAACACCGTTAGTAGAAGTTTTTCCTCCTTGGTTCACATATAGTGTTCTATGTAGTTGATCTAATGGCTAGATGCATATGCATAGCTAGACGTCTGAGTATCCCACTATTTCCGATAGAAACATAGCATACATGATCCTCTACACTAGTTACAAAAGAAACTCCTCTAAAAACAATACTAAGCATGCTCAATATCAAGATTAGATCAAGAACAAGACCTAAGTCTAGATTCATAATAATGAAAGATTGAGTGAAGCTTTGGTACAAATAAGTTGGGGATCAGAGGAGAATCATACCTTATATCGATTGGGTGCGAGGTATCAAAGAAAGATTGAGTAAATTTGAAGATCCAATGGAGGTGGTTTGGAGTTTGGAGGAAGAAGAAAGAGAAAATTTGTGTTTTGGGGATTTTTGGGTTACCTCGTCGTGGTGTTATGGCAGCCACATATGTGGTACGGGTGGGGGTATGGCCGGAGACCGCCCGTACCGGGTGAAATACCTTGGGGGTGATGACTCCCTTCTGGCGGTGCACTCGGTACGGTCGCACGGTACGGTCGAGCGCGCCCGTACTAATGGTCATCATGCATTCAGTTCCTTTGCTTGAAATCTGATGTTTTTCTCAAGGATACGGTATGGGCACGCCGTACGGCCGCGTCCGCCCGTATCAGTGGTCGTTATGACCCCTGTGTCCTGGGGCAAAAATCAAAATTTCTATTTTCCAATTCCTCGAGGTGGTACGGGCTAAAAAATGCATCTTTTTTATTAAGAGCTTCGTGCGTCTTTACACATCTTATCAAAAGACCAAATAACAACAAATAGACTTCATAAAAATCATCAATACTTCTTAGGCCACGTGTTAGTAAAAATAAAATATCGAGGATTACCTTATTTCTTCTCCTCTCTCCAAAGGTCTTCTTGAACACTCCTTATTAAAAACAAAAATGAAACAAAAACAAAACTAAACTAACACAAGAGTAAATTTTTTTATTTCACATGGGTTGCCTCCCATGAAGCACTTCTAGTTAAGGTCAATTAGCTTGACCCAGATGGTGCTCATTTAGGTTTAATGAGTGGAACACCCACTCAAAAGTAATTTGTATTCAAAGTATTTATACTATCATCATCATTAGGCTTGGCCTTCTTCTTCTTAGGGAAGTGGACTATAAAAGGATCTCTCGATGGTAGTCCTATTCTCACATTTCCTTCATGTAAATTGATTAGTGCTTTAATAGTTCTTAGGAAGGGCCTACCTAGGATTATAGGTGTTATGGGATCTTCAGGCATCTCCACAATAACAAGATCGATAAGCACGTGACTACCTTTAAGTTCAACAACTATATTTTCCTTTATCCCAACAGCTTGTTTATAAGTTGAATTCGCTAGATGGCTTCTTAATTCAATAGTTGCAAATGGCCGCAAGTTTAACTTGTCAAATAGGCTTTTGGAAATTGTTGAGACACTTGCACCAAGATCACAAAGTGAAGATATCTCATTGACCCCAAACTTAATTTTAATAGTGGGATCAAATATATCATCTAGCTTAGCAGGAAGTTTATCAACTAGTGTCTCATACTCCATCTCTAAATCACGAACTTAAGATGCTACTTGTTGAATAAATTGTTGGTACATAGCATCATTACCTTGTTCTATACCAGGATTCTCTATGATGATCATCTTAAGTAGATCTTCCATGGTATATGCTGGTGTTGGTGCGTTGCTATAATCCAGCTCTTCATGATTTTCTTCATTTGTTACCACCCTCATCATCTTGAGGGCTTCCACTAGATTTGGCTCAGGCTTCCCAGCAAACTTTGCTAGTATGAGAGCTTGGCTCTTCGCTACCTTGCCCAATTGAGCCTCCAAGTTCTTTGTCCTTTCTTGTAGACCCTGCACATCATTTCTAATTGCAATGGCTTGGTTATATAATTTTTTATACAACTTTCATGGTTCTCTATGATTTTAATGAGCATATTATTTTGCTTGGTTTGAGCTTGCATAAAAGTTCTAATGGTTTGCTCAAACGAGAGATTGCCATGATTTTCTCCATTATGATGATCATAATTATTGTAAGGAGCTCCTGTAGGATTACAATAATGTTTTGAACATTAGAAGCATAATTTTGGTTTTTCCATGCAAGATTATAAGGAGTGCGAGCTATAAAATTAATGTCATTAACATCGGTAGCGATAGCTTTAACTTGGGTATCTTCCTTACCCTTTACTATGTTGAGTAACTCGTCTACCTTAGATGTAAGCTCTTGTAGCATCCCAATTGTCTAACAATTGCAATGCTACTAGCCTAGTCTATATATATGCTACTTCCTATATATAATTGTTGCATCATAATTATATCATGCTCATGCCATCATGCCACCTTGCATTTGAGCATCATATAAAACCCTTTTTGTTTTGGTTCTTCTCTCATATGCATCATTAATTGTAATTGCCTCTTGATATTGTATTTGGTTATTGATATATTGTTTAAATGCCCAAGTTGAGTTGGGGGCATATCTTTTATTCCACTCCACTACCCTTTCTTTCACCACCTTATAATTCCACCATCCCATTATCCATGAGCTTGTATTTTATTTTCTTTTGGTATTTAATCTAGCTCATGGGAGATAGGATGGATCTACTTCTACAAATTCTTTTGCTTGGCCTTTATTCCACTTCTTGGGGATGCATAAGAATAATGCCATGCTATTATTTTTGTTTTCACAATAATAAACATGGCATTTAATACCCATGCATGGGCCATGCAAACCTCACCATCTTTCCCTCCTTTGGGTTTTTCATGTGTGGTTGCAAGTGAAGCATGGATCTTTGAGAGTCTACTCATGTTGGCCCTATTCCTTTGTTTTGACCTTGCAACCTCACCCTATTTCCATCACCCATATCCCCTTTTTGCTTGCCTTTATTTTTGGTTCATGGAAAAACCCTACACCCATCCCCCATCCATGCAAGCCATGTGTGGGCCTTTCCACCATTATCTCTAAAAACCCTAATCCCTCTCCCTATCCCTCTCTCCTCTCTTTTGACACCTCTTGTTTTGGTCATGTTTCAAACCATAGCTACCACCACATCTCTCTCTCTAATCCCTCCTCTCTATCCAAACCCTAACCCTAATCACCTACACCTCTATCACCATCTACCATACCACCCCCTCTACCCTAACCAAGCCCTCCACCTAGCTAACCCGAGGCAACCATCAAACCCTAACCCGAGCCTCTCCATCCTAACCTAGCTACCTACCCTCCCTCTAACCCTAGCTCTAACCGAGCCTCCCTCTCCCTCTCCCTCTCTCCCTGCTGTGCGACCCCACCAGCCCGAGCCTGCCTGCCTTGCCACCCCTGGCCCACCTGCATGCGCCCGTGCCTGCCCATGCCGAGCCCCAGCTCGTGCACGTGAAGGAGAGGAGGAAAAAGCGGCCGAAGCCACCTTTAACCCTACCCACTCCCGCACGGCACCTCCTCCCTCTCCCTCGCTTTACCCTCCGCCCCACAACCTCTCTGCCTCGCCCAGATCCATCCCCAGAGCCCCTGCATCTCCTCTCCTTCCTCTCCACCAACGCCACCCTCTCTCGCCGGCCACCGCCAGCACCACGCCGCCCCCGTCGATCCAGCCGGTGAGCACGTCGTGGAGGTGACCGAAGAGACCGAGGAGTACCCCTGCTTCACCCTGGACCGCGCCAGCGAGGAGGAGAAGGACCCCAGGCTCGCCAGGACCGTCGCCGCTCCGACGAAACCCTAGCTCCGCCCGGCGCCTGCTTCGTCGACGACCGCTCACTCCGCTGCCTGAACCACCATCATCAGCAGCCCCGCGGTGAGCCTCCCTCTCTCCTTGACATGCTCCGCCTCACCGGACCGCCCTGGCCACGTCAGTCGATTCGACGAGCGCCCTCAGTGCGCCGCGCCTAACCCCCTATCAACTACCCCTCCCTAGCCCAGCGGTAGCCGCCGCCGCCCGCGCACGCCAGGTCCCCAGTTCGATCCCCCGCGCGCCGCGCTCCGCGCGGGCGAGCACCGATCGGTCGTCAGTAAATTCAGAGAAGAACAACAGTGTCGCGATCTCTTTTTGCAGAAAACCCCTTCTGTGTTCTCTCGCTCAACCCGCGGTCCGCAGAGCCCCACCAGTCAGCCTCTCTGCCCTTTTTACAAAAACATCCCCGCAGTTTTGAACACCCAACCCGCACTCCATCGCGTCCCCGCTTGTCGATCCTTTGCGGTTTAGTCGCATCACGTGGGCCCGTAGCCATCACATCTGTCACCCTCTGTGGCTAGGAAGCGACGTGGTGAGAAAAACTTTTCTGTGCGCGTGATGTCCCAGTCAGCAGCTGGCCCACCCGTCAGTGACTGGGTCTGTAACGGGCTGAGTAACAAAAGTTTCTGTGCTTTTCTGTTTTAATTTAACTTTTCAAATTTGTTTTAAATTTAAATTCAAATCTGTTTTAAAATAACTTTTGAAATATAAATCCAAATAATACAAATAATATATGTTTTGGAATCAGAAAAATGTGATAAATTCAAATATGCCCTTCAAAATATATTTTGAACAATATAAATTTCGAGTTGATCAAAATTACAATAAAATGCCCTTTGCCTTAATTAATTAATAACTTTTGTTTTATAACTCCAAATTTGACAAATAATATGTCTAAATCGATCAGCTCGACGAGACCTTTCTATTTATGCATTCCATGTTCTGAATTGCAGCATGCATCATATAAATATAAAGTATACAGAAACTTATTTGAGGATAAAAGGTGACTAAAACTCAATAAAAGGCTTTATTCTTGTATTCCACACCTCACCCATGCCATGCTGCATTATTGCCATGCAAATTATGCATCATTCATCATGGCATGATTGTTTGCTTGTCGCATTTTATTCATATGCTTGTGCACTTTATTTATGTTGGCCCTTGTGTGTTTGGTTCTTCTTCGAATAGACGCTGAGCAGGGGATCTATCAAGAAAACCAGGAGCACTACCCAGATCCTTCTCTCGCTTCAACTGAGCTGCCAGGCAAGCACTACCACATGCTTGCATACATACAGTACCTATTGCCTCTATCTTATTCTTGCATCATTGAGTCGCGATTGCATTAAATTGAATCCCAAATCTTTGCATAGCCTTTACTTTTAAACCCCAAAAGCTTGTTCCTCCATCCCATGAGCCATTACTCAGGAGTTGTTTGAGCCATGCGGGTCGTAGAAACGACATGTGTAGGGTATGTGAGTGTCGATGGATAACGAGGTACCTAAACAACTTAACCAGTAGTAATGGGATAACTAATGAAAGTGGCACCGGTGAGCAATATCTGCTATTTGGTTTTTCATGCTCACTTGTGTCCCGTAGGACCCCGAGTACTTGATTCCTGTTCCTTGAATATTCGCGCTATCCACATCTGGGAGGCTTATGAACCCCCTGAGCCAGAGCTTGATTCGTTCTTATTTCTTGGGACCACAAATTAGTTTGGGGCTTTATTACTATCCTGTACTTATGCCATGCTTTACTGCTTTATTTAAGATTGTGCGTGGAGCACTGTCTTGTTAGGTCCGTGACACGTTTTATGTGTCGACAAGCCCAGTCACACTTTCGGGTTCCCGATCGTTTCTGATGTCCACACAAACCTTGAGTCCGTCTCGGAGCCGCCAGCTTGCGGGTAGCAATGGGGTGGCCCCTGAAATATTTCTCAATCTGTGATCGCTTTGTGGATCGCCTCGTTGGGTTTTGAGTTGGTTTTTCCGAGGTTGATCGAGTGTGTGTTGCTATTTGTGCACCCTATCAGGTAAATCTTCTGAAAGCCGTGTCCGCGGTTATGGACGACTTGGAGCACAGTTTCTCGATCATAGACAAGTATAACTAAAGTACCGCTTTTAATTTGACTAAGTACCTGACTAGTAAATAGTGCAACACTCATGGAATGGATAATAAAACTGCCAACGGATGTGGGGGTTGTTCGTCCGCTTCCTCGTTGGTAAGCGAGGAGGAGGATGGATCTGTTAATATTACTGTTATAACTGTTGTTATTGATTCACGGACATCCGTCTATCTTTGGTTAGGCGGATGGTTAGCGAGTATCTATAGAATTGTTAGGGATTATCTTTCGCTGCAATTGCGTCACCCCAGGTTGTGTCCCCTTTAGAGGCATAAAGACTTGCTGAGTACCCCTAGGGTCTCACACGATAAATTGTTTGATTCAGATGAACATGTACAATCACAAGATGGATACTGGGTGGAGGAGACGGACGATGTTGGCAACGATCACTTGGTGTAGAGATTCCGGGAACGGGGATCCGTGAGATCTGTGGGCGGGATGTGTTTATTTAAGGGCATCTTATGCTGATTTGTTTCTTATCCGTACTCGGATCTTGTTTGCCGCTTCCGCCTGATACTCTGATGTTTGATGTATGAGGAGATATCCTAAACTATTACATCTATCTAGGATATTTGGATCTTGCCGTATGGCGTTGCAATATTTCTATTTCTTTTAGATGGAATGGCTCTGAGGACTATTGTATGGTGGCTTGCATACATACTCATTTGTGTATGTAGTTGATCCCTTCGCCTGCCGATTACGCCGCTCGTTCTTGTCCCGATGTTTGGAAATGGTTAGGACGGCCGAAAGGTCTACCTGTGATTGGAATTTGGCCCCACCGTACTATTTTAACCATTTCGCTCATCCAGGCTTGTAAGTAAGAGCGTAATTCACCGAGGTAGTTACAATTGGTATCAGAGCCATCCCGCCCTTCAGGGTCTCAGCCAAATGGTCGTTGTCAGTCTAGCAAATATTTTGGTAGCTATGTATACTAGGGAAAAACAAAACGCGAGAGTAGGACTGCTTCCAATTTTCTTCTTAACCACCCACCCACCCTTTTCTGGTAAGGAAGTGTAACGTTTTCAATCCTCTTCTTAAAATTCAAAATAGGATTCACGTGTTCTGGGTTTCCGTAGTACCATAGAAAGTGTGTGTGTGTGTGTGTAATTCCTTGTCTATCTGTTGCATCCAATTTGTTATCACAATCTGCCTTTGGTTATCAACTGTTGGTACATTCCATCTTGTGTGCTTTTGAAAACCGGCGCGATCTATCTGACTCCTTGTTAACCGGTGCCATCTTCTTAAGGGTGTTCTTCCTTCTAGAAACTACTCATTCTGTGAAAGCATCTATGCTAATCTCTACCTGATAAGTGATTTTGCGCATCTATTGGTATTTTAATGCCGGAAAATGCGGAAAATTTTTCTTTGATACATCTGTGTTTCCACACTCCTTTCCAGTCATGTGTGAAACATTATCTATCTTCCTTTTATCAGCATGTCCATGCTAACTCATTCTTTTGTCACCGGCGCTTAATCCTGGAGTTTTATTTCATCTCCAATTCTTTTGGGCTAATTACATAACATGTGTCGATCCGATGCTGGTGTTTGTAATTTGGTTCTCGGCATAGCTATATGACACTTATCATGAGTGGAATATGGAAAATGCTATCAACACTATCCTCCAAATGGTGACAGTTATCTCCTGTGATTTTGAGTACACCGTGATCATATCTATGCATATTCAAGCATCGTTGGCAATCCGGAGTTTCTCAAGGAACTACGGCGGTCTATCATCTGTCCATCATGCTGCACATCTTTTTGAACTCCATATCTGCAAAATTCTCTTTGAGACGAGGGAATTGCATCTTGTCGTCTCTGGTAGCTTTTCTTAAGGTATGAGATATCATCGTTCCTTCATCCAAGATCTCTTTATCTTTGTAACCGGCGATCCAATCGACAATGTGAACCAAGTGGCACTTCTTGTTCTTTTCCGAAGGACCAGATAATCTATTCTTCCAGTGCATCTTCTTCAACACGAACCCGTGCTCTTAATATTGATCTTTCTAAGAGCGTTGAGCTCAGGAAGTGTTCGAGCATTTGTTCGTTTCTCTCGCCTTTTGAACTTGATATTCTGGGAATATCTTGTTAATCCATGGTGGTATATGTTTATAATATGCTTGCCTATTTGATATCAATGGAAGGACATGGAAGATCATCTATGTCTTTTTCTCTCAAGCTTCGAGAACACTGCCTGTGTGCAAAGTCTCAAAGTGAGAATTCTGACTTTTTGAAGTCACCTATCTCATACGTCATACGCTAAATAGATCACTTCAATTCTGGAATCAGCAAGTTCATTGTTAATTCCATCTTCCATCTTCAATCAAACCCGGAGTTTTCCTTGTTGGAAAGTTATCATCGTCGTTCCGCTAAAGATTTTCCTCAAGACCGCTAAACCTCTCTCAATCATTTCAAGAAGAACATGGAGTTCTTTCACCTCAGTCTCGTCAAGTAATCTCTTGAAACCCTCTCGCTCTATCGTCTATCCTCAACCCACCGGAGCCCATGAAGACCTTCCAGATCTTGTATCCTTCCGTTCAAGTTGGTGCTATCTTTTTCCTTATCTGTGGAATCTTGCAGTTCTTCTCCGTAATCTTCCTTCATATCTTTCTGGTGGCTTGGTACTTCAGACATGACGACAACATCATCATCTTTATCTATCTATGAATCCGGCGAATCGTTTGCATCTATCCTTGTTTTCTAACGAAGTTCCATGAGTTATTGTCAATACCTTCAGTCTGTTTCGGTAGTTGGGTTGCATGGTTTTCTTATTCATGTGCGGAATAATGCTTTGAGTGCGGGATGGAGTAGCTACCATACCACTACTCTTATCATTCGCTCTTGTACATTGAATTGGTGAATTTATGTGATTTCACTAATTCCACGGAAGTTAGAAGTGGCCTTTATCCCTTGATACTTTTACTTCCGTCCTTGTTTTTCCACAGTGCTCTCTCGAAGATAGTAATCAATAATCTCCTGTTGGTGGTCTGTCTATTCTAGATGTAGCAAAATCTTCAATTATCTGGTGGAAACAAACGCAAACTCCTTTCGTTCCTCGTCTTTCTACCGATGCTCGACATCCCCAAACAAGATGAAAGGAAACTATCTCTCTTTGTTTCATCAATTCTTTTTCTGTGGTAAAGCCAATTATGGTTGAGGCCATCAGCCGCAAATCTATTGCGTTAGCCTCAAGGCTAAAGAAAGCAATAAGTATCTCTACAATAAACTCCAGATCCTCCATATTCTTTGCTTCTCGGGATTCCACCATGATCTGGCTTCACATCTGTCCCTAGAAGTTATATCCGCGCACCTCAATTGCGTGATCCTTTGGGTCTTACCGGCGCAACAAGAATCTAATCAGACGATGTCTAACTAAATCTTTCTGTTGATATCAAGGGACTCTATTGTTTGAAGGCAATATTGTTTCCGTACTTCATTTCTCAAATCCGAGAGAAGATACGATGCTTTTGTCATAGTGGTTCAAACTTCTCCAATCTAGCTCTTTTTCTTCCGGCGAGACAAAGATTCATCCACTCTAGTATCGGTAAATCTTTAATCTTAACGGTGTGCCTTTCTGTATCCATGATACATCATCTTGTACTTTCTTTCACAAGTGGTTCAGTTTCTCTTATCATGTTTCTTGAGAAAACCGGAGCTATGTTCATCCTATCCTTCTTGTCTCACGACAATCCTTCAATTCTTCTAATCCGTTGTTCTTGAAGCAAAACGCAAGACTCGCAACAAGTCTAGCAAGTTTTGCAAGGTGTAGCGGTCGCACCATTCTGTTGTTCATCAACTTGGGAACGTGAGGGTCACCTTCGTTCGAACACCCGCATCTCCTTGTGTTGTTTTCTTTTTCCTACGAATCTCGGGGCGAGATTCTTGTTTAGTGGGGGAGAGTTGTAGCATCCCAATTGTCTAACAATTGCAATGCTACTAGCCTAGTCTATATATATGCTACTTCCTATATATAATTGTTGCATCATAATTATATCATGCTCATGCCATCATGCCACCTTGCATTTGAGCATCATATAAAACCCTTTTTGTTTTGGTTCTTCTCTCATATGCATCATTAATTGTAATTGCCTCTTGATATTGTATTTGGTTATTGATATATTGTTTAAATGCCCAAGTTGAGTTGGGGGCATATCTTTTATTCCACTCAACTACCCTTTCTTTCACCACCTTATAATTCCACCATCCCATTATCCATGAGCTTGTATTTTATTTTCTTTTGGTATTTAATCTAGCTCATGGGAGATAGGATGGATCTACTTCTACAAATTCTTTTGCTTGGCCTTTATTCCACTTCTTGGGGATGCATAAGAATAATGCCATGCTATTATTTTTGTTTTCACAATAATAAACATGGCATTTAATACCCATGCATGGGCCATGCAAACCTCACCATCTTTCCCTCCTTTGGGTTTTTCATGTGTGGTTGCAAGTGAAGCATGAATCTTTGAGAGTCTACTCATGTTGGCCCTATTCCTTTGTTTTGACCTTGCAACCTCACCCTCTTTCCATCACCCATATCCCCTTTTTGCTTGCCTTTATTTTTGGTTCATGGCAAAACCCTACACCCATCCCCCATCCATGCAAGCCATGTGTGGGCCTTTCCACCATTATCTCTAAAAACCCTAATCCCTCTCCCTATCCCTCTCTCCTCTCTTTTGACACCTCTTGTTTTGGTCATGTTTCAAACCATAGCTACCACCACACCTCTCTCTCTAATCCCTCCTCTCTATCCAAACCCTAACCCTAATCACCTACACCTCTATCCCCATCTACCATACCACCCCCTCTACCCTAACCAAGCCCTCCACCTAGCTAACCCGAGGCCACCATCAAACCCTAACCCGAGCCTCTCCATCCTAACCTAGCTACCTACCCTCCCTCTAACCCTAGCTCTAACCGAGCCTCCCTCTCCCTCTCCCTCTCTCCCTGCCGTGCGACCCCACCAGCCCAAGCCTGCCTGCCTTGCCACCCCAGCCCCTGCATGCGCTCTTGCCCATGCACACCAGCTCGTGCACGTGAAGGAGAGGAGGAAAAAGCGGCCGAAGCCACCTTTAACCCTACCCACTCCCGCACGGCACCTCCTCCCTCTCCCTCGCTTTACCCTCCGCCCCACAACCTCTCTGCCTCGCCCAGATCCATCCCCAGAGCCCCTGCATCTCCTCTCCTTCCTCTCCACCGACGCCACCCTCTCTCGCCGGCCACCGCCAGCACCGCGCCGCCCCCGTCGATCCAGCCGGTGAGCACGTCGTGGAGGTGACCGAAGAGACCGAGGAGTACCCCTGCTTCACCCTGGACCGCGCCAGCGAGGAGGAGAAGGACCCCAGGCTCGCCAGGACCGTCGCCGCTCCGACGAAACCCTAGCTCCGCCCGGCGCCTGCTTCGTCGACGATCGCTCGCTCCGCTGCCCGAACCACCACCGTCAACAGCCCCGCGGTGAGCCTCCCTCTCTCCCTGACATGCTCCGCCTCACCGGACCGCCCTGGCCACGTCAGTCGATTCGACGAGCGCCCTCAGTGCGCCGCCGCTCGCTACTGTCTGCTCGCTCCCGCACCGCATAGCGCCATAACTAGGCCGCGCCTAACCCCCTATCAACTACCCCTCCCTAGCCCAGCGGTAGCCGCCGCCGCCCACGCGCCAGTCCCGATTCGATCCCGCGCGTTGTGCGCGGGCGAGCACCGATCGGTCGTCAGTAAATTCAGAGAAGAACAACAGTGTCGCGATCTCTTTTTGCAGAAAACCCCTTCTGTGTTCTCTCGCTCAACCCGCGGTCCGCAGAGCCCCACCAGTCAGCCTCTCTGCCCTTTTTACAAAAACATCCCCGCAGTTTTGAACACCCAACCCGCACTCCATCGCGTCCCCGCTTGTCAGTCACTGCGGTTTAGTCGCTGTCACGTGGGCCCGTAGCCACCGGGCCCATCTGTCACCCTCTGTGGCTAGGAAGCGACGTGGTGAGAAAAACTTTTCTGTGCGCGTGATGTCCCAGTCAGCAGCTGGCCCACCCGTCGATGGCTGGGTGCAGCAGGCTGAGTAACAAAAGTTTCTGTGCTTTTCTGTTTTAATTTAACTTTTCAAATTTGTTTTAAATTTAAATTCAAATCTGTTTTAAAATAACTTTTGAAATATAAATCCAAATAATACAAATAATATATGTTTTGAAATCAGAAAAATGTGAGGAATTCAAATATGCCCTTCAAAATATATTTTGAACACTTTAAATTTCGAGTTGATCAAAATTACAATAAAATGCCCTTTGCCTTAATTAATTAATAACTTTTATTTTATAACTCCAAATTTGACAAATAATATGTCTAAATCGATCAGATCGACGAGACCTTTCTATTTATGCATTCCATGTTCTGAATTGCAGCATGCATCATATAAATATAAAGTATACAGCAACTTATTTGAGGATAAAAGGTGACTAAAACTCAATAAAAGGCTTTATTCTTGTATTCCACACCTCACCCATGCCATGCTGCATTATTGCCATGCAAATTGTGAATCATTCATCATGGCATGATTGTTTGCTTGTCGCATTTTATTCATATGCTTGTGCACTTTATTTATGTTGGCCCTTGTGTGTTTGGTTCTTCTTCGAATAGGCCAATGACGGGGATCTATCAAGAAAACCAGGAGCACTACCCAGATCCTTCTCTCGCTTCAATTGAGCTGCCAGGCAAGCACTACCACATGCTTGCATACATGTAGTACCTATTGCCTTTATCTTATTCTTGCATCATTGAGTCGCGATTGCATTAAATTGAATCCCAAGTCTTGCATAGCCTTTACTTTTAAACCCCACGAAGCTTGTTCCTCCATCCCATGAGCGATTACTACAGAGTTGTTTGAGCCATGCGGGTCGTAGAACAGCATGTGTAGGGTATGTGAGTGTCTGATGGATAACGAGGTACCTAAACAACTTAACCTGAGTAGTAATGGGATAACTAATGAAAGTGGCACCGGTGAGCAATATCTGCTATTTGGTTTTTCATGCTCACTTGTGTCCCGTAGGACCCCGAGTACTTGATTCCTGTTCCTTGAATATTCGCGCTATCCACATCCGGGAGGCTTATGAACCCCCCTGAGCCGGAGCTTGATGCATTCTTATTTATTGGGGCCACAAATTAGTTTGGGGCTTTATTACTATCCTGTACTTATGCCATGCTTTACTGCTTTATTTAAGATTGTGCGTGGAGCACTGTCTTTGCTTAGGTCTGACATGTTTTGCTGTATCGACAAGCCTAGTTACACTTCGGGTTCCCGATCGTTTACAGCGTCCACACAAACCTTGAGTCCGTCTCGAGCCGCCAGCTTCGTTGCGGGTAGCAATGGGGTGGCCCCTGAAATATTCTCAATCCTGTGATCGCTTTGTCGTGGATGCCTCGTTGGGTTTTGAGTTGGTTTTCCAGGTTGATCGAGTGTGTGTTGCTATTTGTGCACCCTGCAGGTAAATCTTTCGAAAGCCGTGTCATGTTATGGGCGACTTAGCACAGTTTCTCGATCATAGACAAGTATAACTAAAGTACCGCTTTTAATTTGACTAAGTACGACTAGTAAATAGTGCAACACTCATGGAATGGATAATAAAACTGCCAGCGGATGTGGGGTTGTTCGTCCGCTTCCTCGTTGGTAGCGAGGAGGAGGATGGATCATTAATATTCGTTATAACTGTTGTTATTGATTCACGGACATCCGTCTATCTTTGGTTAGGCGGATGGTTAGCGAGTATCTATAGAATTGTTAGGGATTATCTTTCGCTGCAATTGCGTCACCCCAGGTTGTGTCCCCTTTAGAGGCATAAAGACTTGCTGAGTACCCCTAGGGTCTCACACGATAAATTGTTTGATTCAGATGAACAGGTACACTCACAAGATGGATACTGGGTGGAGGAGACGGACGATGTTGGCAACGATCACTTGGTGTAGAGATTCCGGGAACGGGGATCCGTGAGATCTGTGGGCGGGATGTGTTTATTTAAGGGCATCTTATGCCGATTTGCTTCTTATCCGTACTCGGATCTTGTTTGCCGCTTCCGCCTGATACTCTGATGTTTGATGTATGAGGAGATATCCTAAACTATTAAATCTATCTAGGATATTTGGATCTTGCCGTATGGCGTTGCAATATTTCTATTTCTTTTAGATGGAATGGCTCTGAGGACTATTGTATGGTGGCTTGCATACATACTCATTTGTGTATGTAGTTGATCCCTTCGCCTGCCGATTACGCCGCTCGTTCTTGTCCCGATGTTTGGAAATGGTTAGGACGGCCGAAAGGTCTACCTGTGAGTGGAATTTGGCCCCACCGTACTATTTTAACCATTTCGCTCATCCAGGCTTGTAACTAAGAGCGTAATTCACCGAGGTAGTTACAGCTCTTCATTGTTTACCTTGGTGATTGAACTCACTCTTTTCGAGGTTCTCTCCACATGCCATTGGGCATGGTTATCTTGCATGTCATTAAGTAATTTCTTTGCAACACTCACTTGCTTTCCCATGATTGTTCCTCCTGCTGCAGTATCTAGCATAGACTTAGACATTGGGTTAAGGCCATTATAAAATAAATGTAATATAAGCCATTCTTCCATCCCATGACTAGGACATTTCATTACGGCTTCTTTCATCCTTTCCCATGCAAGCGTTGTGGTTCATGATCTTCTTGTGTAAAGCTTGTAATGTTGGATCTTAGTTGCATAGTTTTAGCTGGGGGAAAGAATTTAGTCATAAACATATTAGATCATTCCTCCCAAGATTCAATAGTGCCCTTAGGTAAAGATAGCAACCAATCCTTAGACTTTCCTCTAAGAGAGAAAGGAAACAACCTTAACTTAACAACATTTAGATCTACATTCTTAGTACGCATCTTGTTGCAAATTTCAGTAAAAGTATTTAATTGCAAACCTGAATCCTTAGAAGATGAGCCTCCAAATTGGTTTTGCTGAACCAAACTTAAAAGGTTAGGCTTAATTTCATATGCTTATGCATCAATAGCGGGCTAAGTTTTAGGTGCACGAATAAAATCATCAGTGGGAGTAGCATACTCCCCAAGTCTCTTTTGAGCCATGGCTCTTTATATTTTTGGTATTTTTAAGTAAAGAAAACAAATAACAAGTAACTATTTTTTTGGGTTTTCAAATAGATAACTAGAAAATATAGTAATAATAAGAATGCAACTACAAACAATAATAAAACTGAAAACAAGGTCTCTAGTGACCTCACCAGGATAGCGAAATTACTTCCCCAGCAACGGTGCCAGAAAAAGGGTTGATACCTTCGATCTAGATTCACGAATGTAGTATAATAGCTTTTTTCCTTGAAGACCTAGGATTAATTGAACCTTGGAAAGCAATGCTAAAAGGAAATAAAAAGGACATGTCTACAAGACTTTATTTCTTTGTTTTAGCTTTGTTTACATGACCAATCTAGTTTACTTTTATAGTGGGTTGAATCAATGGATGGAGATAGGCCAGGGTTGAAGATCCACCTATAGATGCACATCATATGGGATAAAAGATAATAATAAGCATAGTCATGTGTAAAGTATTAATAGTGATAATATCTTGTTGGCAACACATCCTAATATACTAGAGCTCCCGTGATGCAGCGGGCATAACAAAACTCTTCTAATCCAACTGAGTGCACCACGAAGCAATAGGCTACAAACGATTATTAACTGTAAAACACAGATCAAAGCATTAAGTGGTGATGTTGTTGTGATCCCGAATGGGGATCTAAACGAAGAACGTACTACCCTTTCTGACACTAAGGTTCCTATGAGATCACCGCTAGCCAAGTATATCACCTCAAGCCTTTATCAATCTATGGGATCCTTGGTACCTACAAGTCCATAGATCGAGACAAGATACAAAGAAACAAAATATACAAATTGTTATTTCAAACAATACACAATTCTCCCATGAATTAGATGCACATAATCGCTATAGGGTTTCTCCCAAACCCTCAGCCCATGAGGACTACTTACTCATAATAATAAGATCAAGGATAAAAAAACATTGTGCAAAATACTTAGATTGAAATCAAATATTCTTACAATGGTCACCAAATCACAAGGAGATATAAAGTACAAAGCAATGGATATGGATAATGGAGGGTATGGATGATGAATATATGAACAATGGATGAACAATGGTGTGGATCTCCTTTGGTGGTGTTGTGATGCAATCTGGGAGTGGAGGCCCTCTGGTCGGCGGTTGGAGCCTCAAAATATATAGGCGTCTTCATGGAAGTTGTTGGGTTTGACAAGATGAAGCCACCGCCACATGGTACAGGCGGATGGTATGGGAGATCCCTACCCGTACTAGTGTTGGTTACGGCATCTGACGCCTAGAATTGACTCCACAATTACTTGGTCGTGTGGACTTCCTCAAAAACCTTTATTATAACTCCTGATTTCGCATTAAAAAGCATGATTTCCTGCACAAGACAATTAAAACCAAGGTTTTGCATATCTTTGCAATTATTAGTCATTAGTGGCAAGGACTGGGAGTTTCTTGTCAATTGCTTGACCCACAATGTTTAAATACAGTGGAAAGATGGCTATTTTTAGAGCCATCAGAGCCTACATGACATGCATTAGCCTTACGATCTCCTGCACGAGGGACCTATGGGGCAGATCTCGAGGGCACCTTCCCTTGAGCAGCATTACCCATGCTAAGCCTATGGCTTCCTCCTCAAGGAGCCTAGATGACATGCATTATCCCTACGGTCTCCTCCACGAGGGACCTAGGGGCAGATCTCGAGGGCACCGGCCCTCGAGCAGCATAACCCATATTAATCCTATGACTTCCTCCTCGAGGAGCCTACAAGACATGAATTAGACCAACGCTAGCCTCCACGAGGGACCTATGGGGCAGCTCACAAGGACACCTCCCCTCGAGCAGCATAACCCATGCTAAGCCTACGGCTTCCTCTTCGAGGATCCTACAACATATGCATTAGCCCTACGATCTCCTCCATGAGGGACCTATGGGGAAAACCGCGAGGGAACCTCCCCTCGAGCAGCATAACCCATGCCAAGCCTATGGTTTCCTCCATGATGAAGCTACATGACATGCATTTGCCCTATGGTCTCCTCCCAGAGGAACCTACGGGGTGGCTCCCAAGTACACCTCCCCTCGACCGGCATAACCCGCATTAAACCTACGGTCCCCCCTCGAGGGTCTAAACAGGAAATGTGTAGTTTCTACAGCTTTCCTCGTGAGTGGCTTATCAGGCGGCTCAAGGTCAACCTCCTTAGCTGGCAGGATTCAGGAATGGCCTACAGTTTCCCTCTCAAGGAATTAGCAAGAAGTGGATTCACCTCGTGCCTTCGGTCAGAGAACAAAATGCAGATACACTCGGGCACTAAAGTCACCTCTCTTGAGGGGCAGACAGTATGGTCCTTCCCCTTGAGTGGATCGACTCTGCACAAGTCCATTATTAGGATTCATTCCGCAAGTATACCTGCCATAGAGCTAAGTCCTAGCGTTCTAAGGCCTTGAGGAGCCATATCATGGAACTCGCTAATCCTAGCCGGCTAACGCTTAGTATCGTTTGGCCCGGGGGCTGGTTCCTAACGGCGCGTCACGGTAGGATGCATGAAAGTAAACAGGCTCCACGAGGAACACGAAATAGAATAGCAAAAGGAGTCATCGGCAACATGTCTATTACAAGCACACCCATGGAGAAAAAGTCCAGAATATTATCACATGATAGCTCCACGGAGCACTCGTGCCTTCACCTAGGCCATGAGAACAACCACGTCGGGGAAGCTGCCTACATGCTCCAGAGGTGGCGAGGGTAATCGACGTGGCACAACAGCGGATCGTACATGGGCACTGAGAAGTATCCCCCACCGAGATAGAGGAATCGCAGCATGGAGTTGCGCCCAATGTTGTGGTAGATGATCAAGTGCTCCTAGCCGATGGTGAGGAAGATTTCCCCCGGTGCCGGAGCCTTGATGTTCATGCTCCTGCCGTCCCTGCCGCTACAGTGCCTCAGCCGAGCACCCCCTCGCATGGTGATTGCAGCTCCAAGTGCGAACTGCTCGGGAAGCTTCACCCTACTAGACCAATCCCCATTTAAGAGGATGAGGACGAAGTCGATAACCATCCCAGGATCGTCTTCGACCTTCACCATGGCAGGAAGAGGGGTCAGAGGTGGGGTGATGCTGGGTCCCGACCATCATAGAAGCAGCCATGCAAGTAGACGCACTATCGCGGCCAACAGCCCGCCCTCGACATCCCCTGCGGCCATTTTTGCACGGTCGCCCCTGACCACGCTTCACCGGTGGGGCTTCCATTGGCTCCGCCATCACGAATTTGCCTTTATTGGCAGATGAGGCCCGCTTCGGCGGGCTTGTTCGTTTGTGGCCTCGAAGTTCGTGGGCGAGTGCATCGCGGGGCCCGACTTGCCTATAATTGCCATGTTTTGCAAAGTTGGGCTACCAACTACCGAGAGGGGCCATTTCAAGGAAAACTCATCTCACCACTACCAAATTCAAACATTCCGTTAAACTGCCCCATGAAGTAGACGGTCGGGACCCACATGTCATTAATCTGTCCGTCACGCGAGCAACAACACAGCAAGCTCTTAGGAAAACCGAGGAACTATGGGGCTTGGTGCGTTGACCAAATTTTCAAATCCACTCCCTCCTTTCGCATGAACCCTAGCACCTGCGGCATCAAAATACACCCTCCAAGCAGAACGAGCCCTTCAGACATTTGACTTCTGGCGCCAAGTTGTTGCGCCCATTCACTGATCCCGAACTCGAATGCCGCATGTTGTGGTCGCCGTTGCGAGGCTCTAGACCGCCTCCGCTGTCGACGAGCTGAGAAGCACAAAGGATGGCAGATCCTACTACCAAGGAATAAGATGTTGAAGCTACATGCGAGTGAGCTACTCTTTTCTTTGTTATTTGCACTAACTATAACTGCTAGCTGGCTACTAAAACTAGAATTGTTTACTAGCCCAACGCTGACAAACATTTTTTGTCCACAATTTTCTATCAAGTGGGATCTCCACGGACCACCCTTACCTGGTTACGGTAGCCCTTTCCAGCTACGACTCTAAATTAGCAGGGGTGAAAGGAAAGTGGTACGGACACCGTTATCTCACGATGGAAGAAGCGCTTGCGCAGATCTGCACTATCCCTCGTATGGTTGTTGCTCTAAGTAAACCTGCTGAAATAGGGCCGAAGCAGACTGCAAAGTTCAGCTTCATGGATGAACGAGGCATCATGGTTCCTCTAACATGTGATAGTCAGCTAATTGGGTTGATGAAAAGTTATGCTTCAGCTTGCATGTTTACACTAAATTGTGATGTACTGGATGTGGAAGCTGCTACAACCAGGAGTCGCCCTGCTATTCTTGGACAGGGTGGTCAATCGAACCCTTGCTCATGGTAAGCAAAACTCTCTTGGGGTTCGCATGTTTGTGCTAATTTTTTTTGTTTTGCTTACTCTATAGATATGAGGCAGTTATGCAATAGTCATGTTTATTTGGCAGGAAGCGTCACAAGGTTAGAAACATGACTGCCATGTTAGTCATTTTGCTGCTGGAAGAAAATCAAAATGAGTGGAGTGATGATGCTGGACACAATTCTGGTGTTGATTGTCCTAGCGATGCAGAGTACGTGAAGCTAAGAAAATTAGCATCAAGGAAGAGGAAGTAGGAAGGAAATCAAGAAGCCAGTGGATGTGAAGGCTTGGCACCCAGGCAGGGGAAGAAGGCTGCTGGCAATGAAGATGCATAATAATGTGTTGAATTTGAACCTATATATGTGATTCGGTTAAATTCTGGAGCTCTGTGCGTGGAACTTGTCAGGCGGAACAATCTACCCACCTTCTCGAAGTAAAATGTATCGCGACTTGAGGTTTGGAAACGGCTGAGTCACTAGTTAAATCCAAAATTGTTTCTGTCCCACTACTATCTAAAAACACGTAGCATCGGTTCCACGATTGCTGAGGGGCAGGAGGTCTCCAAATTCTATGGAATGTTAGTGGCACAGAAATAAATTATTTAAGATGCTAAACTCCATGAAGCAGCAACTTATTTCAGTTGCTTCACAATGACATGGCAACATAAATAGCAATGACAACCAATAATACCCAGATAACATGGTGTACGTGATTCCACTTTATAAATTGTGGCTATGCCATTTGCATGCGGTAGAATCCACGTAGATTATGTTTAAACAAACCACCAAAATTAGAATACCACCATCATCGGAAAAAAGGAAGTAATGGAGGGCTAAGATAGATTAACATGCGACCATTTTTCTCCCAGGACTCTGAGACCACTAGTTCAGACCGCTAGGTCAACAGGTACTACTATTACAATTAAAAAAGTATGGAGCTCAAGCTAAATAGAACTAGTTATCACACATATCCTTGATCTTCCTAATCTTAGCCCGATGCGCATCTTTTCTGTGAGAGCAAGGATCTAATCATCTACTCTGTCCTTTTAGCATCTTCCCTGTATAGCTTCAATTGTTTCTCTGCATTTATCTTCATGCACTTGTCAATACCCATAGTTGTGAACTACAGGACTTTGGCCTGGTGAAGTTCATTCCTTGCTTGAGTCAGTTCTTGCTCTGCTTTAGCCTTTAGGGCCAATGCCACGTCCCTCTCCTTCTCGACTTTGCTAACCTTGTCTTGCACCCTCCTGAGATCTCGGTTAAGCTTGATTGTGTCAACATGGTGAAATAACTTCGTCTCAAAACTCTCAAGAATTTAGTATACTATGGATTCTTTCAACTCAACAGTCATATCTGATAGTTTGTCCAGCGTTTTCTGCATCGATTTGGGCCACTCTAGATCTACCCATTTGACAACGCCACAACTTCTGCATGGCAACATTGCACCATGTCCTTGACACCCTAAAAACCTCATGCCTGTGTTTTGTCCATCGAACGCTAAAACTTAGCGGGCACATATCCATGTTCACATAGTGGAGGACTGTCTTCCTCCGCTAAACCGTGATAATCAGAGTCGTACATCGTCTGGTTAGCCAAACACATCATACGTGCATGAGTAATCATAGTAGATCTAGTTCAAAATAGATAAATGTCCACAAATGTTAGAGATGAGACGACTCACATCGAAATCACCGTTGCTATCATCACGATGTGTTTCCTCACCGTCTCCCCTTGAAGCCATCGAGAAAGGGGGTGCGGGGCTGAGGTGGCTACGGGAGAGATCACTGGAGGCACCGACGGCTTGTGGCTATGGCAGGATGGAAGAAAAGTGGGGAAAGTGGCTTCGAGGGGAAGGAAGAGAAGTATGGGGAGGAAGAGAAGTAAAGGGGACATGACACTGGCAGGTGAGCCCACAGAACACATGACACTGGAAATTGGGAGTGCACGGTGTTGCCAATTTGTCCAAAGCAAGCGAATAGTAAGTGTGGCCAATCATGTTGCAGAACAGCCTACTCGCGAATCGCTCTTATGAAGAACCATCTGAATCGTCCAAGTACCCCAATCGAACGGTCTATAACAATCATCATGCAGAACAAGTGTCTTAGGAGTGTGACTTCTAGAAGACTCGATCGAATGGCCACCACTGGGGGCTAAGGCTACGATCTAACGACCACCACGCACACACACTAGATGTCATTGCATGTGTTCTTTTCCAAAACCACATGGATCCACTAGATGTCATTTAATGTCTGTGTGTATCACTGTGCATCATTGTGGTTTTGAAAAAGGACACATGCAATGATGCTATTCTAGCATGTGGTATCCAACCATGTCCTGGAACAATAGCAGCATGCGGGGATTCAACTACAACATGCATTGTATCACCAGTTTGAAAGATGATGCATCACCACATCCACTTGCATTTGTGTGTGTATATTAGTGTGCATCATTGTGGTTTTCGAAAAGAACACCACATTCTAGAGTGGCATCATTGCATGTGTTTTTTCCAAAACCACAATGATGCACACTGATACACACACATCCAAGTGGGTGTGGTGACGCAACATCTGTCAAACTGGTGTTACAATGCATGTTGCAGTTGAATCCCAGCATGTTGCTAGGGTTCCATGACATGGTTAGACACCACATACTAGAGTGGCATCAATGCATGTAATCTTTTCCAAAACCACAACGATGCACCCTGACACACACATATACAATGACATCTAGTGGATCCATGTGGTTTATGAAAAGAACACACATGCAATGACATCTAGTGGATCCATGTGGTTTATGAAGTACAGACATGGAATGACTCTAGTGGTCCATGTGGTTTAGGAAAAGAACACACATGCAATGACATATAGTGGATCCATGTGGTTCGTGAAAATAACACACATGCAATGGAATCTAGTGGATACATTTGGTTTATGAAAAGAACACACATACAATGACATCTAGTGGATCCATGTGGTTTATAAAAAGAACACACAAGCAATGACTCTAGTGGATCCATGTGGTTTAGGTGAAGAACACACATACAATGACATCTAGTGGCTCCATGTGGTTTATGAAAAGAACACACGTGCAATGTCATTAGTGGATCCATGTGATTCATGAAAAGAACACGCATGCAATGACATCTAGTGGATCCATGTGGTTTAGGAAAAGAACACCACATGCTGGAGTGGCATTATTGCATGTGTTCTTTTCCAAAACCACAATGATGTACACTGATACATACACACATCCAAGTGGGTGTGGTGATGCAGCATCTTTCAAACTGGTGGTAGAATGCATGCTATAATTGAATCCCAGCATGCTACTAGGGTTCCTAGACATAGTTGGACACCACATGTTGGAGTTGCATCATTGCATGTGTTCTATTACAAAACCACAATAATCCACACTGATACACACACATCCAAGTAGGTGTGGTGAAGCAGCATCTTTCAAACTAGTGGTAGAATGCATGGTGCAATTGAATCCCATCAAGCTGCTAGGGTTCATGGACATGGTTGGACACCACATGTTGTAGTGGCATCATTGCATGTGTTCTTTTCCAAAACCATAATGATGCACACTGATACACACACATCCAAGTGGGTATGGTGATACAACATCTTTGAAACTGGTAGTAGAATGCATGCTGTAGTTGATTCTCGGCATGCTGCTAGGGTTCCTGGACATGGTTGGACACCACATGCAGGAGTGGCATCATTGCATGTAGTCTTTTACAAAACCACAATGATGCACACTGATATACACACACACATCCAATGACATCTAGTGGATCCATGTGGTTTATGAAAAGAACACACATGCAATGACATCTAGAGCATCCATGTGGTTTAGGAAAAGAACACACTTGCAATGACATCTAGTGGATCCATCTTGTTTATGAAAAGAACACTCATGCAAGGACATCTAGTGGATCCATGTGGTTTAGGAAAATAAAACACATGGAATGACTCTAGTGGATCCATGTGGTTTAGAAAAAGAACACACATGTAATGACATCTAGTGGATCCATGTGGTTTATGAAAAGAACACACATGCAATGACATCTAGTGGATCCATGTGCTTTATGAAAAGAACACACATGGAATGGCTCTAGTGGATCCATGTGGTTTAGGAAAAGAACACAGGTGCAATGACATCTAGGGGATCCATGTGGTTCATGAAAAGAACACACATCCAATGACATCTTGTGGATCCATGTGGTTTATGAAAAGAACAGACATCTAATGACAACTAGTGGATCCATGTGGTTTATGAAAAGAACACATAGGCAATGACTCTAGTGGATCCATGTGGTTTAGTAAAAGAACATACATGCAATGACAACAATTGATCCATGTAGTTCATGAAAATAACACACATGCAATGACATCTAGTGGATCCATGTGGTTTAGGAAAAGAACACCACATGGTGGAGTCGCATCTGGATGTTTTCTTTTCCAAAACTAAAATGATGCACACTGATATATACACACACACATCCAATGACATCTAGCGGATCCATGTGGTTTATGAAAAGAACACATATGTAATGACATCTAGTGGATCCATGCGGTTCAGGAAAAGAACACACATGCAATGACATCTAGTGGATCCATGTGGTTTATGAAAAGAACACACATGCAATGACATCTAGTTGATCCATTTGGTTTATGAAAAGAAAACACATGGAATGACTCTATTGGATCCATGTGGTTTAGGAAAATAACGCACATGCAATGACATCTAGTGGATCCATGTGGTCTATGAAAAGAAAACACATGCAATGACATATAGTGGATCCATGTGGTTTATGAAAAGAACACACATGGAATGACTGTAGTGGATCCATGTGGTTTAGGAAAAGAACACACATGCAGTGATATCTAGTAGATCCATGTGGTTCATGAAAAGAACACACATGCAATGACATCTAGTGGATCCATGTGGTTTATGAAAAGAACACACATCAAATGGCATCTAGTGGATCCATGTGGTTTATGAAAAGAACAGACATGAAATTATTCTAGTGGATCCATGTGGTTTAGTAAAAGAACACAATGCAATAACATCTAGTGGATCCATGTGGTTTATGAAAAGAACACACAAGCAATGACATCCGTGGATCCAGTGGATCCATGTGGTCTAGGAAACGAACACCACATGCTGGAGTGACATCATTGCATGTTTTCTTTTCCAAAACCATAATGATTCACACTGATACACACACACATCCATGTGGGTGTGTTGATGCAACATCTTTGAAACTGGTGGTAGAATACATGTTGCAGTTGAATCCCAGCATGCGGCTAGGGTTCCTGGACATGGTTGGACACCACATGCTAGAGTGGCATCATTGCATGTGTTCTTTTCCAAGACCACAATGATGCACACTGATACACACACATCCAAGTGATTGTGGTGATGTAGCATCTTTCAAACTGGTGGTAGAATGCATGGTGCAGTTAAATCCCAGCAAGATGCTAGGTTTCCTGGACATGGTTGGACACCACATTCTAGAGTGGAATCATTGCATGTGTTCTTTTCCAAAACCACAATGATGCACACTAATATACACTCACCATCCAATGACATCTAGTGTATCCATGTGGTTTATGAAAAGAACACACATGCAATGGTATCTAGTGCATCCATGTGGTTTATGAAAAGAAAACACATGGAATTACTCTAGTGGATCCATGTGGTTTAGGAAAAGAACACACATGCAATGACATCTAGTGGATCCATGTGGTTTATGAAAAGAACATACATGCAATGACATCTAGTGGATCCATGTGGTTTAGGAAAAGAAAACACATGGAATGACTCTAGTCGATCCATGTGGTTTACGAAAAGAAACCACATGCAATGACATCTAGTGGATCCATGTGGTTTAGGAAAACAAAACACATGGAATGACTCTAGTGGATCCATGTGGTTTAGGAAAAGAACACACATGCAATGACATCTAGTGGATCCATGTGGTTTATGAAAAGAATAAACATGCAATGACATCTAGTGGATCCATGTGGCTTATGAAAAGAACACGCATGGAATGGCTCTAGTGGATCCATGTGGTTTAGGAAAAGAACACACATGCAATGACATTTAGTGGATCCATGTGGTTCATGAAAAGAACACACATCCAATGACATCTAGTGAATCCATGTGGTTTATGAAAGGAACAAACATCTAATAACAACTAGTGGATCCATGTGGTTTATGAAAAGAACACACAGGAAATGACTCTAGTGGATCCATGTGGTTTAGTAAAAGAACACACATGCAATGACAACAATTGATCCATGTGGTTCTTGAAAATAACACACATGCAATGACATCTAGTGGATCCATGTGGTTTAGGAAAAGTACACCACATGCTGGAGTGGCATCATTGGATGTGTTCTTTTCCAAAAACATAATGATGCACACTGGTATACACAAACATACACATCCAATGACATCTAGCGGATTCATGTGGTTTATGAAAAGAACACATATGCAATGACATCTAGTGGATCCATGCGGTTTAGGAAAAGAACACACATGCAATGACATCTAGTGGATCCATGTGGTTTATGAAAAGAACACACATGCAATGATATCTAGTGGATCCATGTGGTTTATAAAAAGAAAAGACATGGAATGACTCTAGTGGATCCATGTGGTTTAGGAAAAGAACATACATGCAATGACATCTAGTGGATCCATGTGGTCTATGAAAAGAACAAACATGCAATGGCATATAGTGGATCCATGTGGTTTATGAAAAGAACACACATGGAATGACTCTAGTGGATCCATGTGGTTTAGGAAAAGAACATACATGTAGTGACATCTAGTAGATCCATGTGGTTAATGAAAAGAACACACATACAATGTCATCTAGTGGACCCATGTGGTTTATGAAAAGAACACACATCCAATGACATCTAGTGGATCCATGTGGTTTATGAAAAGAACACACATGCAATGACTCTAGTGGATCCATGTGGATTAGTAAAAGAACACACATGCAATAACATCAAGTGGATCCGTGTGGGTTATGAAAAGAATACACAAGCAATGACATCAGTGGATCCATGTGATTTAGGAAAAGAACACCACATGCTGGAGTGGCATCATTGCATGTTTTCTTTTCTGAAACCATAATGATGCACACTGATACACACACATCCAAGTGGGTGTGGTGATGCAGCATCTTTGAAAATTGTGGTAGAATACATGTTGAAGTGGAATTCCAGCATGCGGATAGGGTTCCTGGACATGGTTGGACACCACATGCTAGAGTGGCATCATTGCATGTGTTCTTTTCCAAAACCACAATGATGCACACTGATACACACACGTCCAAGTGGGTGTGGTGATGCAGCATCTTTCAAACAGGTGGTAGAATGCATGGTGTAGTTAAATCCCAGCAAGATGCTAGGGTTCCTGGACATGGTTGGACACCACATGTTAGAGTGGAATCATTGCATGTGTTGTTTTGAAAAACCACAATGATGCACACTAATATACACTCACATCCAATGACATCTAGTGGATCCAGGTGGTTTATGAAAAGAACACACATGCAATGACATCTAGTGCATCCATGTGGTTTATGGAAAGAACACAGATGCAATGATATTGGTGGATCCATGTGGTTCATGAAAAGAACACACATGCAATGACATCTAGTGGATCCATGTGGATTTGGAAAATGAAACACATGGAATGACTCTAGTGGATCCATGTGGTTTAGGAAAAGAACACAAATGCAATGACATCTAGTGGATCCATGTGGTTTATGAAAAGAACACACATGCAATGACATATAGTGGATCCTTGTGGTTTATGAAAAGAACACACATGGAATGACTCTAGTGGATCCATGTGGTTTAGGAAAAGAACAAATATGCAATGACATCTAGTGGATCCATGCGGTTCATGAAAAGAACATACATGCAATGACATCTAGTGGATCCATGTGGTTTATGAAAAGGACACACCTACAATGACATCTAGTGGATCGATGTGGTTTCGGAAAAGAACACCATATGCTGGAGTGGCATCATTGCACGTGTTCTTTTCCAAAACCAGAATGATGCACTCTGATATACACACACAAATCCAAGTGGGTGTGGTGATACACCATCTTGAAAATTGGTGATACAATGCGTGCTGTAGTTGAATCCCCACATGTTGTTAGGGTTCCAGGACATGGTTGGAGACCACATGATGGAGTGTCATCATTGCATGTGTTCTTTTCCAAAACCACAATGATGCACACTAATACACACACATTAAATGACATCTAGTGGATCCATGTGGTTTATGAAAAGAACACACATCCAATGACTTCTAGTGGATCCATGTGGTCTATGAAAAGAACACACATGCAATGACATCGGTGCTGGAGTGGCATCACTTGATGTGTTATTTTCCAGAACCACAATGATGTACACTCATACACACACATCCAAGTGGGTGTGCTGATGCAACATCTTTCAAACTAGTGGTAGAATGCATGTTGCAGTTGAATCCCAGCATGCTGCTAGGGTTCCTGGACATGGTTGGACACCACATGTTGTAGTGTCATTATTGCGTGTGTTCTTTTACAAAACCACAATGATGCACACTGATACACGCACATCCAAGTGGATGTGGTGATGCAACATGTTTCAAACTGGTGGTACAATACATGTTGTAGTTGAATCTCAACATGCTGCTAGGGTTCCTAGACATGGTTGGACCCGACATGCTGGAGTGGTATGAATGCATGTGTTCTTTTACAAAACCACAATTATGCACACCGATATACACACACACAACCAATGACATCTACT
The DNA here is from genome assembly GCA_023614405.1 of Avena insularis. Taxonomy (NCBI): domain Eukaryota; kingdom Viridiplantae; phylum Streptophyta; class Magnoliopsida; order Poales; family Poaceae; genus Avena; species Avena insularis. The sequence goes on from CM042694.1 coordinate 384,111,173, forward strand.
GCATCCATGTGGTTTATGAAAATAATACACATGCAATGACATCTAGTGGATCCATGTGGTTTAGGATAAGAAAACACATGGAATGACTCTAGTGGATCCATGTGGTTTAGGAAAAGAACACACATGGAATGACATCTAGTGGATCCATGTGGTTTATGAAAAGAACACACGTGCAATGACATGTACTGGACATGTGGTTTATGAAAAGAACACACGTGCAATGACATCTACTGGATCCATGTGGTTTATGAAAAGAACACACATGGAATGACTCTAGTGGATCCATGTGGTTTAGGAAAAGAACACACATGCAATGATGTCTGGTGGATCCATGTGGTTCATGAAAAAAAACACATGTAATGACATCTAGTGGATCCGTGTGGTTTATGAAAAGAACACACATACAATGACATCTAGTGGATCGATGTGGTTTATGAAAAGAATACACATGCAATGACTCTATGGATCCATGTGGTTTAGGAGAAGAACACACATGCAATGACATCTAGTGGATCCATGTGGTTTATGAAAAGAACACACATGCAATGACATCTAGTGGATCTTTGTGGTTTAGGAAAAGAACACCACATGCTGGAGTGGCATCATTGCATGTGTTCTTTTCAAAAACCACAATGATGCACACTTATACACACATACAACTCTAAGTGGGTGTGGTGATGGAGCATCTTTCAATCTAGTGGTAGAATGTGTGCTGCATTTGAATTCCAGCATCTGGCTAGGGTTCCTAGACATGGTTGGACACCACATGCTAGAGTGGCATCACTGCATGTGTTCTTTTCCAAAACCACAATGATGCACACTGATACACACACATCCAATGACATCTAGTGGATCCATGTGGTTTATGAAAAGAACACACATGCAATGACATCTAGTGGATCCATGTGGTTTAGGAAAAGAACACACATGCAATGACATCTAATGGATCCATGTGGTTTATAAAAATAACACATGCAATGACTCTAGTGGATCCATGTGGTTTATTAAAAGAACACACATGGAATGACTCTAGTGGATCCATGTGTTTTAGGAAAAGAACACTGACATCTAGTGGATCCATGTGGTTCATGAAAAGAACACACATCCAATGACATCTAGTGGATCCATGTGGTTTATGAAAAGGACACACCTACAATGACATCTAGTGGCTCGATGTGGTTTCGGAAAAGAACACCACATCCTGGAGTGGCATCATTGCATGTGTTCTTTTCCAAAACGAGAATGATGCACACTGATATACACACACTAATCTAAGTGGGTGTGGTGATACAACATCTTTAAAAATGGTGATACAATGCATGCTGCAGTTGAATCCCCACATGTTGTTAGGGTTCCAGGACATGGTTGGAGACCACATGCTGGAGTGTCATCATTGCATGTGTTCTTTTCCAAAACCACAATGATGCACACTAATACACACACATTAAATGACATCTAGTGGATCCATGTGGTTTATGAAAAGAACACACATCCAATGACTTCTAGTGGAATCATGTGGTTTATGAAAAGAACACACATGCAATGACATTAGTGCTAGAGTGGCATCACTGCATGTGTTATTTTCTAGAACCACAATGATGTACACTCATACACACACATCCAAGTGGGTGTGCTGATGCAACATCTTTCAAAATGGTGGTAGAATGCATGTTGCAGTTGAATCCCCACATGTTGGTAGGGTTCCTGGACATGGTTGGACACCACATGTTGTAGTGGCATTATTGCATGTGTTCTTTTACAAAACCACAATGATGCACACTGATACACACACATCCAAGTGGATGTGGTGATGCAACATGTTTCAAACTGGTGGTACAATGCATGTTGTAGTTGAATCTCAACATGCTGCTAGGGTTCCTAGACATGGTTGGACCCAACATGCTGGACTGGTATGAATGCATGTGTTATTTTACAAAACCACAATTATGCACACTGATATACACACACACAACCAACGACATCTAGTGGATCCATGTGGTTTATGAAAAGAACACACATGCAATGACATCTAGTGCATCCATGTGGTTTATGAAAACAACACACATGCAATGACATCTAGTGCATCCATGTGGTTTATGAAAAGAATACACATGCAATGACATCTAGTGGATCCATGTGGTTTAGGATAAGAAAACACATGGAATGACTCTAGTGGATCCATGTGGTTTAGGAAAAGAACACACATGGAATGACATCTAGTGGATCCATGTGGTTTATGAAAAGAACACACGTGCAATGACATCTACTGGACATGTGGATTATGAAAAGAACACACGTGCAATGACATCTACTGGATCCATGTGGTTTATGAAAAGAACAAACATGGAATGACTCTAGTGGATCCATGTGGTTTAGGAAAAGAACACACATGCAATGATGTCTGGTGGATCCATGTGGTTCATGAAAAAAAAACATGTAATGACATCTAGTGGATCCATGTGGTTTATGAAAAGAACACACATACAATGATATCTAGTGGATAGATGTGGTTTATGAAAAGAATGCACATGCAACGACTCTATGGATCCATGTGGTTTAGGAGAAGAACACACATGCAATGACATCTAGTGGATCCATGTGGTTTATGAAAAGAACACACATGCAATGACATCTAGTGGATCTTTGTGGTTTAGGAAAAGAACACCACATGCTGGAGTGGCATCATTGCATGTGTTCTTTTCCAAAACAACAATGATGCACACTGATACACACATACACCTCTAAGTGGGTGTAGTGATGCAGCATCTTTCAAACTAGTGGTAGAATGTGTGCTGCATTTCAATTCCAACATGTGGCTAGGGTTCCTAGACATGGCTGGACACCACATGCTAGAGTGGCATCATTGCATGTGTTCTTTTCCAAGACCACAATGATGCACACTGATACACACACACCCAATGACATCTAGTGGATCCATGTGGTTTATGAAAAGAACACACATGCAATGACATCTAGTGGATCCATGTGGTTTATGAAAAGAACACACATGCAATGACACTAGTGGATCCATGTGTTTTAGGAAAAGAACACTGACATCTAGTGGACCCATGTGGTTCATGAAAAGAACACACATCCAATGACATCTAGTGGATCCATGTGGTTTATGAAAAGTACACACATCCAATGACATCTATTGGATCCATGTGGTTTATGAAAAGAACACACATGCAATGACTCTAGTGGATCCATGTGGTTTAGTAAAAGAACACACATGCAATGACAACAATGGATCCATGTGGTTCACGAAAAGAACACACATGCAATGACAACAAGTGGTTCCATGTGGTTTAGGAAAATAACACCACATGCTATAGTGGCATCATTGCATATGTTCTTTTCCAAAACCACAATGATGCACACTAATACACACACATCCAATGACATCTAGTGGATCCATGTGGTTTATGAAAAGAACACACATGCAATGACATCTAGTGGATCCATGTGGTTTAGGAAAAGAACACACATGCAATGACATCTAATGGATCCATGTGGTTTATAAAAATAACACATGCAATGACTCTAGTGGATCCATGTGGTTTATTAAAAGAACACACATGGAATGACTCTAGTGGATCCATGTGTTTTAGGAAAAGAACACTGACATCTAGTGGATCCATGTGGTTCATGAAAAGAACACACATCCAATGACATCTAGTGGATCCATGTGGTTTATGAAAAGGACACACCTACAATGACATCTAGTGGCTCGATGTGGTTTCGGAAAAGAACACCACATCCTGGAGTGGCATCATTGCATGTGTTCTTTTCCAAAACGAGAATGATGCACACTGATATACACACACTAATCTAAGTGGGTGTGGTGATACAACATCTTTAAAAATGGTGATACAATGCATGCTGCAGTTGAATCCCCACATGTTGTTAGGGTTCCAGGACATGGTTGGAGACCACATGCTGGAGTGTCATCATTGCATGTGTTCTTTTCCAAAACCACAATGATGCACACTAATACACACACATTAAATGACATCTAGTGGATCCATGTGGTTTATGAAAAGAACACACATCCAATGACTTCTAGTGGAATCATGTGGTTTATGAAAAGAACACACATGCAATGACATTAGTGCTAGAGTGGCATCACTGCATGTGTTATTTTCTAGAACCACAATGATGTACACTCATACACACACATCCAAGTGGGTGTGCTGATGCAACATCTTTCAAAATGGTGGTAGAATGCATGTTGCAGTTGAATCCCAACATGCTGCTAGGGTTCCTGGACATGGTTGGACACCACATGTTGTAGTGGCATTATTGCATGTGTTCTTTTACAAAACCACAATGATGCACACTGATACACACACATCCAAGTGGATGTGGTGATGCAACATGTTTCAAACTGGTGGTACAATACATGTTGTAGTTGAATCTCAACATGCTGCTAGGGTTCCTAGACATGGTTGGACCCAACATGCTGGACTGGTATGAATGCATGTGTTATTTTACAAAACCACAATTATGCACACTGATATACACACACACAACCAACGACATCTAGTGGATCCATGTGGTTTATGAAAAGAACACACATGCAATGACATCTAGTGCATCCATGTGGTTTATGAAAACAACACACATGCAATGACATCTAGTGCATCCATGTGGTTTATGAAAAGAATACACATGCAATGACATCTAGTGGATCCATGTGGTTTAGGATAAGAAAACACATGGAATGACTCTAGTGGATCCATGTGGTTTAGGAAAAGAACACACATGGAATGACATCTAGTGGATCCATGTGGTTTATGAAAAGAACACACGTGCAATGACATCTATCGGACATGTGGATTATGAAAAGAACACACGTGCAATGACATCTTGGATCCATGTGGTTTATGAAAAGAACAAACATGGAATGACTCTAGTGGATCCATGTGGTTTAGGAAAAGAACACACATGCAATGATGTCTGGTGGATCCATGTGGTTCATGAAAAAAAAACATGTAATGACATCTAGTGGATCCATGTGGTTTATGAAAAGAACACACATACAATGATATCTAGTGGATAGATGTGGTTTATGAAAAGAATGCACATGCAACGACTCTATGGATCCATGTGGTTTAGGAGAAGAACACACATGCAATGACATCTAGTGGATCCATGTGGTTTATGAAAAGAACACACATGCAATGACATCTAGTGGATCTTTGTGGTTTAGGAAAAGAACACCACATGCTGGAGTGGCATCATTGCATGTGTTCTTTTCCAAAACAACAATGATGCACTGATACACACATACACCTCTAAGTGGGTGTAGTGATGCAGCATCTTTCAAACTAGTGGTAGAATGTGCTGCATTTCAATTCCAACATGTGGCTAGGGTTCCTAGACATGGCTGGACACCACATGCTAGAGTGGCATCATTGCATGTGTTCTTTCCAAGACCACAATGTTGGATACTGATACAAACACACCCAATGACATCTAGTGGATCCATGTGGTTTATGAAAAGAACACACATGCAATGACATCTAGTGGATCCATGTGGTTTATGAAAAGAACACACATGCAATGACACTAGTGGATCCATGTGTTTTAGGAAAAGAACACAGACATCTAGTGGACCCATGTGGTTCATGAAAAGAACACACATCCAATGACATCTAGTGGATCCATGTGGTTTATGAAAAGTACACACATCCAATGACATCTATTGGATCCATGTGGTTTATGAAAAGAACACACATGCAATGACTCTAGTGGATCCATGTGGTTTAGTAAAAGAACACACATGCAATGACAACAATGGATCCATGTGGTTCACGAAAAGAACACACATGCAATGACAACAAGTGGTTCCATGTGGTTTAGGAAAATAACACCACATGCTATAGTGGCATCATTGCATATGTTCTTTTCCAAAACCACAATGATGCACACTAATACACACACATCCAATGACATCTAGTGGATCCATGTGGTTTATGAAAAGAACACACATGCAATGACATCTAGTGGATCCATGTGGTTTAGGAAAAGAACACGCATGCAATGACATCTAATGGATCCATGTGGTTTATAATAATAACACATGTAATGACTCTTGTGGATCCATGTGGTTTATGAAAAGAACACACATGGAATGACTCTAGTGGATCCATGTGTTTCAGGAAAAGAACACTGACATCTAGTGGATCCATGTGGTTCATGAAAAGAACACACATCCTGTGGGGCCCTTGGATTAATCCTCCGAGAATCCCTATTATGCATACAACCACGATCCCATGATCAGTTAGTCATGGCACATAACTGACAAGTATCAAAGTAAACATCCAAAACATAACGAATACATGTCATACCCTATTTGCCATTATGGCTACATCGATCAACATCAGCGGAACTCCATTAAGCGTAGAGCCCGAGCCATGCCTTAACCTATAGGAAACTGACTGGGAGAATGTCCTAGCTCGCATAGTCGTCCACTTCACCTCTTCTTGATATCTGCCAAGTTAATAGCCAGGGACAATGCCAGTGAGTACTTTGAATGTACTCGCAAACCACCTTAAGATAACAATAACAACAAGAGGATATGCATTATGGCTGTGGTTGTAGGAGGGCTCCAAGGGAGGTTCTTTTCTCAAATAGTTTCTCTTGTACATATAGCATCTACATATCTTTGTTGACAACTTTTGTAAAAAAATTTGGAAACCTTTTTGAAAAGTTTGGGAAAACATTAGGACTGGGTGACCCATTCGTTCCCATCTTCAGGTCGTTCAACGACCAAACTCCTTTCTCCTCCTTCCGACCATCCCATGGTCAAAACATTTCCAAGGCCATTTATTTTTCGAAAGCCTTTTTGAAATCAAAAACAGCACCGCTCTACAGAAGTTTGTCCAACCCTTCCATAACCGCGGGCACCGCTATTCGGATAGATTTACACTCTATAGAGGTTGTACACTTTACCCACACCATCCGGGTACACTACCCTGATCTTCACTGATCGTGGGTCGAGTAACCGATCAAGACTCTCCGGATGCCCACTCCAATATAAGTTCCTACCCTATGAGTGTTATTCCCCTCAAAACCGGGACGTCGGGTACCGAGGACCAACCGGAGCGCATTTTACACTTTACATAGTGGGCGCTTTCAATGAGGGGCTCATAGTAACGCGTGGAGGTCCATAAACCCTTCGTTCCTTCTCCCGGTCGATGTCCCACATGGACCATTTGTCCAGAGAAGGCCCACCCTCTAGGGATGTTTATCCCCTGTAGTCGTTGCGAGGCAGCTTATACCAGAATAATTGTCAACACCCGGATTTTTAATCCAGATTCCCGTTATGCCATACCTCGCAATCCTAGGATTACCATTTTTGCGAGACATAACGAATTGGATATCACAGTACATCATCCATTACATACCATGCATAAGGTTTTACACAAATAAGGATCTCATGATCCAGTCTTGAATACAACAAGCAGCGGAAATAAAAGATAAGCGTAGCAGTGGGGTCCATCTTCAAGGGCACAGGCAATGCTGACGAAGCCAGATAGTCCTAGTTATCATAGCCGTCCTGCTGACCATCATCTTGATAATCTTCTTCATAGTCTGGCCATGATAATAGCTAGGGACAAAAGCCATGAATACTCTTAAGTACTCGCAAACTACCACTAACAAGTAGTATAATTCTAAGTTAAAGTGCTAGAGCTAAGTTTAACTATAAAGTTAAGTTTGAAACCTAAGCTGAGTTCTGAAGCAAAAGAAAGATAAAGTGAAGTTCTAGAATCACTTAAGTTGGGAAGCTATTATCATAAACACAACCCTGTTGTGGTCAAGTCAAAGTTCATCATTCATTTCAAGTTATTTAGAAAACATCTGACAACGAAACAGTATGGCCATTCCAACTGTGCATAACCACGGACGCGGATATTCGAATAGTTTGACACTCTGCAGAGGTGGTACACTTTCACCACAAGATTCGATACATCTGTTAGGGGTAACCCTGAATCATCATACTTAGTATGCAGATAATCAAACATAACCTTCCCTTTACACACCCTAGTATAAGCACCTCTCCTATGAGCATGGCCTCCCAACCATGACCATCAGTCATCTTGGGCACTGCATAGGTGGACAACATTGAGAGGTAGCCTCAACTCAAATCTCTCCTGTGAGGGAACTAATACTAATGCATATAAATTTCTAGCTAAGCCTTACCCAATTCAGGTAGTGTGGTTGTACGGTAAATTTGGAATTGTATCGCATCCGAATCCAACCATCAGTTTTATAAAAGGGTTAAGGCTCATGCCTCAATATTTTCATCATCCTCAACCATTTGTGTTTCTCAACCCATGTCAAAACATCTCAATAGAATGACTCATCATTCCAAGGTTTTCATAATTCATTTTCACCAAGTGTTCCCATCTAAAGTGACTCAAGTTTTTGATCTACTCTAAAGTACTAAGTTAAGAGTGTTCACTAAGGTGGAAGGATGGGATCAATCTCATGCCATAGAATGACATCTAAAGGTTTCTAAGTAGGTCAAGTTTTATACTTTTTATGCTACCTTCAAAACAAGTAAAGAACTTTGTGTACTAAGGGGAGTAAAACTTGTAAGTAAGACTTGGGGTACTAGTAGTCAAAAGTGTGTAATCAAAGCATGCTTAAGGCATCTTTGCTAAACCATCTAGTTTGATTCTAGTTTGCTAAGTACTAAACTTGCAAGGGTTAATCCTGGGTATTGCTAGCTTTCTAAGGGTAGCTTGTACTGTTAATGGTGGCTTGCCTTGGGTGGTACAGTGGTTGAACTTTTCTTCGTCTTCGTCTTGATAACACTCCTCCTCATCGTAAGCTTGGTCGGTACTATCTTCTATAACAATACATACGGAGTAGACAATCGCCAAACAATACTTAACTAGGCTAGATAGCATTCTAAGACACACAATTGATGATCTATTATCATCACAAGCATCACAAGTTTAATTCAATAGTTTCTTTCTTTTTTAATTTTAGAAAAGTAATTTCTAATCATTAAAAATTTAACTAAGATTTAATATTCACCACTTAAAATATGGGATCATGTTGACACATGTCATCACCACATATGCTAACATGTGGGAATGAGATTTAAAAAGGTTGGATCAATATCACTTTGGTTTAAGTTCATTATTTAATGATTTAAAGTGACTAGAAATGCCTATATAGCATTATTTTGGTACTAGTCCAAAGTCAATGCATGTAATCCTTAATATTATTACACATTTAGATAGATATGATGAAATGTGATTTTTGAGAGTTGGAATCAACTCAAAAGCTAACTTGGTTAATTTTACAAAAATGTTGCAAGTTGCAAAAGCTTTTGTCTTCTTATTTTTATTAGGAGAGATCTATAACTCTAATTGAATTAAATCCAACGGGCTTGGATAGATCATTTTAATACCTTTAAGACAAAATTGGTTTCATGCAATTTGGATTTCTAAAACTCTCTAAATTGATTTTCAAACTAGGGGAAAGAAACTAGATTTAACTAAAAAGAAAAATCCATATTTGAATGGGTGGGCTAGTGCGGGAAAAGAAATGGGCCGGCCCAGTGGCGCTCCACGATGCGGGGCTCAGCTGACAGGGGGGTCCCGCTTGTCAGCGGCACTTAAAACGCGAAACCGTACGGGCGATGTGGGCCATAGGACTAGAAGCGAGATCTACGACTGAGGATCGTCGATGACGACGAACAGATCGCTGGCGAACTCGAACCCTAGTGGCTCGGTCGCGGTCTACTGGGGGCGTACCAGGGCTCCAGCGGCGTCGGCGAGGCGGGCAAACGACGTGGAAGACGACGACGAGGCAAGGCGCGGTTGCGGTGGACCTTGGGGTGGTCGCAATCAACGACGCCCATCTCCTCCTACCGTGGCTGCTCCGGATCCACTTCCGGCGAGGCAGAGCTCGCCTTGCTCCGGCTAGAGGTGGGTGAGGTTCAGAGAGGTGAGGGGAGTGGAATGGTGTGGAGAGAAGAGGCTAGGGAGGGCTCCTTTTATAGGCCCGACGGTGAGACCGAGCGAGATGGGCAGTCGACAGTGGCGACATGGCTACGGCAGGGTAGAGGCATGGGGCGGTTCCCTGGCGGTGCTCTAGAACTTGAATGCGAGCGTAGGGGCGGTGGCACGCCGTCTGGGCTAGGTGGCGCTCTAAGAGGCAGAGGCGGCGGTGTCCACGGCGAGCGGTGGCTGTGAGGCGTTGGGCAGCTAGCGGGGGTGTCTGGGGTGTTCTCCATGTCGAGAAGCGGGCGGTATGGCTGCCAAGGCGGGGCGAGCGAGGGCGCAGCCTCTAGACGGGCACTGGAATGGTGTGGTGGCACTGGGCGCGGTTTGTGCTTGGTGTTCCACTGCTGCTCTGGGCTCGGGCAAGGGACAGGGGGTGGCGGTGAGCTCCTGGCTACCTCCTAGACATGGCTAGGGAAGAGGGAATGGTCTGCTGCAGCGGGGCAAGGGTTGGCCGGCGAGGCATGGCTTGGCATGGCATGGCATGGGGACTAGGGACAAGGGAGAGGGGTATTAGGGGTTTGGCTAGATCAAGAGGGGACAGAGGAGATAAATGAAGGTCATTTGGGGGCAAAACCCTGTAGTATACAGTGGGCTAGGATTAGAGTAGAGATTATGCATGCCAAGTGTTTGATTAAATGGCCGCATGAAAGAAAGTTTTGAATTTTGGTTTCAAAAATTTTGAGTGATCTCCACTAGTGATAGGTAGTCTCTGGTTGCAAGGGTTTTGAAAGTGGAGCTCAAATAGATGGTTTTTGAAATAGGGGTGATCTATGCATATGCATTAGATTCAATTTTAAACTGTCCTTTAAAATAGTTATAGAATGTTTTTAGCAGATCCAAAGGTGGGTCGTGGTACCTCATTATGTGTACTAGCATGGGGTGCCAAGATCAAGAATTGTTTCTGTTAAGTTTTGAGTACTAGGAATAGCCAAAGTAGGCATGGGAGTTAAATTTGCGAAAATGACCATTCCTCCGTTTTAATTATTTTTGATTTGATTTTCTTTAGGAAAAGTTTGGGAATGATGTAGATGATGTTTAAATCACCGAAGAAACATTTTACAAGCATTGGATCATTCAATCATGGCAATTCAAACAACTCCTATTTTAAATGCACACATATATGAATGCTTTCATTTTAAATTTGAAAAAGTTTTTGTTAACCCTATTTTCGGATGATTTGATCTTGTTAACCTTGGATTAAAGTGTTGGGATGTTACAAACCTTCCCCGCTTAAATAAAATCTCGTCCTGAGATTTACAAAGAAAACTAGGAACTAAAGAGATCTGGGAACTCTGTTCTAATGTAATCTTCGCGCTCCCAAGTAGCTTCCTCCTCGGTATGGTTGCTCCACTAAATCTTGAGAAACTTGATACTCCTGGTCCTGGTGGTTATGTAGGCTTCTTCTAAGATACGGATGGGTACTTCCCGATAGGTTAGGTCATTGTTGATTTCCACATCTCTGTGATCGATGTTCTTGAAAACTTCAGTCTTCTCAGGCACTTCCAAACATTTGCGAAGTAACAAGATATGGAACACATTGTGGATGGCTGACATCTCTTCAGGCAGTTCCAGTTGATACGATACTTCTCCTTGGTGGTTCAGAATCTTGAAAGGTCCGATATATCTGGGAGCTAACTTTCCCTTCAGACTAAAGCGTTGAGTTCCCTTCAATGGTGAAACCTTGAGATATACGAAATCTCCGACATTGAAAGTCAGGTCTCTCCTTCTCTTGTCGGCATAGCTCTTCTGTCTGGATTGGGCGGTCTTGAGGTGCTCACAGACTTTGTGAACTTTCTCTTCTGCTTCTCGGAGAATGTCGGGTCCAAAGATCTGACTCTCTCCTACTTACGACCAATTCAAAGGGGTACGGCACTTTCTTCCGTATAGGAATTCAAATGGTGCCATCTGCAAATTAGCTTGATAACTATTGTTATATGAGAATTCTGCGAAAGGCAGGCAGTCTTCCCATTTTGATCCGTATTCCAACACACAAGCTCTAAGCATATCCTCTAGGATCTGGTTGACTCTCTCAGTCTATCCATCTGTTTGCGGGTGATAAGCGGTACTGAAGTTCAACTTGGTTCCTAAACCTTCCTGAACTTTCTACAAAATCTTGAAGTAAACTGGGTTCCTCGATCTGAGACGATGGTCTTGGGGGTTCCATGTAGACTAACAATCCTAGCAACGTATAGCTCTTCTAACTTTGCACTCTAGTAGGTTGTCTTTACATGTATAAAGAGGGCTACCTTGGACAGTCTATCAACTATGACCCAGATTGAGTCATTTCCCCTACTAGAAGTAGGTAAACTGGTGATAAAGTCCATTCTGACGGAATACCATTTCCATTCCGGAATCTGCAATTGTTGCAACAATCCTGCGGGTCTCTGATGCTCTGCTTTGACTCTTTGACAGATGTCACATTTGGCGATGTAGCTTCCGATCTCTCTCTTCATCTTATGCCACCAAAATTGCTCTTTCAAATCCTGATACATCTTTGTTCCTCCGGGGTGGATAGAATAAAGAGTATCATGAGCTTCCTTCATGATAATTTCCTTCAGCTCCGAATCTGCTGGCACACAGATACGTCCTTTGTACCACAGTAGTCCTTCTTCGTCTTCGGTGAATCCAGGTACCTTTCCTGTACCAATACGACGGTTGATTCCGTCGATACTGTCATTCCCCTTCTAGGCTTCCTTGATTTGGCTAATCAAAGTGGGTTGAAGTTCAATGCTAGCTAGGAATCCTTTGCTAACTAACTCAGTCCTGAACTACTCCAACTCCTCATACAAACTTGGTTGCTTCTCTTTGATCATGCTGTTAAGCCTACACGGGAATCTGCTAAGAGCATCCGCTACCACATTGGCTTTGCCGAGGTGATAATGAATGTCAAGGTCATAATCCTTGATTAACTCTATCCATCTTCTTTGCCTCATATTCAGGTCCTTCTGAGTGAAGATATACTTCAAGCTCTTATGATCTGAGTAAATCTCACAACAATTACCCATCAAATAATGACGCCTTGTCTTCAATGTTAGAACCATGGCTGCTAGCTCAAGATCATGGGTCGGATAGTCCTGCTCATGTTTCTTCAATTGTCGAGACAGATAGGCGATGACTTTGCCTTCTTGCATCAATACACATCCTAGGCCAATCTTGGATGCATCACAATACACATCAAATGGCTTCTTGATGTCTGGCATGATCAAAATTGGGGCTGATATCAATCTCTTCTTCAACTCTTGGAAACTGGCTTCACACTTGTCTGTCCATTCAAACTTTTTGTCCTTCTTCAACAATTGGGTCATTGGTCGGGCTATGCTCGAGAATCCTTCTACGAACTTGCGGTAATATCCTGCTAATCCGAGAAATGAACGAACTTAGGTTTGATTGGTTGGGGCTTCCCATTCCTCGACATCTTTGATATTGGTGGGATCAACAGAGACTCCTCCGGCAGAAACAATATGTCCTAGGAATCCTACTTCTTTCAGCCAAAACTCACACTTGCTGAACTTGGCATATAACTGATGCTCTCTCAGGGTTTCTAGAATGATTCTCAGATGTTGCTCATGCTGTTCTTCTGACTTGGAGTAGATAAGGATGTCGTCGATAAACACAACTACAAACTTATCTAGGAAATTCATAAAGATCTTATTCATGAGATTCATGAAATAAGCAGGGGCATTGGTTAATCCAAAAGACATAACCGTATACTCGTATAAACCATAGCGAGTAGTAAAGGCGGTCTTGAATACCGTTACCTAATCTTAAGTTGGTGATAACCAGTCCTAAGATCAATCTTTGAGAATACCTAGGCTCCAGTCAACTGATCAAATAAATCCTCTATCTTTGGCAAAGGGTACTTGTTCTTGATGGTGACATCATTCAACTTTCTGTAATCTATACATAGACGGTTGCCTCCATCTTTCTTGTCGACGAATAACACTGGTGATCTCCATGGCGATGCACTTGGCTGAATCAAGCCTGTGGCTAACATGGCATCTAACAGCTTCTTCAGTTCCACTAACTCTGAGGGGTTCATGGTATAGGGTCTCTGGGTTATAGGTCCGGTTCCGGGGATTAGTTCGATAATGAACTCAATATCCCTATCCGGGGGCATACCTAGCAATTCATCTGGGAATACATCAGGGTATTCACAGACTACTTTGACTTGGTCAATGGTGGGCAGGGCTACACTCTTGTTGCACTTGAATTGACGGGGTAAGGTTTCAGAGATATGCTCTACTGTTACTCCAGAACTACTGGTCATGGTGATGGCTTTCTTAGCACAGTCTATCAGTCCTTTATGCCTTGACATCCAGTTAATACCTAGTACTACTTCCAATGCTTTGGTTCCAAGTACAATTAGGTTGGTATAAAAATCTATCCCATGTATTCTGATAGGTACAACTTTGCAAATTTTTCTAGCTTTTGTAGTTGAACCGGGGATTTGAACTATCATGACATGCTTCAGGTTGGTTGGGTGAATCTTACTAGTGCATACAAATTCTTCGGTTACAAATGAATGCGATGCTCCAGAATCAAACAATACTCTTGCTAAAACTGAGTTGAAAGAAAACATACCCAACACTACATCTGGTGCTTCCTGGCTTCTCCTGCGATCATGTGGAAGAGACGACCGTTGCGCTTGTGAGGGTTCCCTAGGCCAAATCTCCTTCCTGGTTGAACACGATGCTGCTGCTGAGCTGGGGTATTCACAGGGGCATTGGCGGCAGTATTCTTAGGACACTCATTGGAGTAGTGACCCTTCACTCCACACTCGAAACAAGTGATCTAGGACTTGTCCTTGACTGCGACAGGCACAACATTGCTGCCAGTTCTGGGTGCAGTGTTGTTGTTGTTGTTGTTGTTACTCTTGGGAGGGGCACGATTGAAATTGTTGGCATTGCCGGAGTTGTGATTGTTTCCTCCGGACTTCACATTACCTCCGCTACGGTTGGGGTAGCTTGGGCGAGAATTTGGGGGTCGGTTGTCCCTTGGTGCATATCCTGGTGAGGGGTTGGGACGGTAATTCTGGTGACTACTGGATCCAGACTGTTGCATCATACGACGCTTGCGGTTGTCATTGTTGGAGATATGCCCAAGAGGCAATAATAAATGTGGTTATTATTATATCTTTGTGTTTATGATGAATGTTTACATCCCATGCTATAATTGTATTATAAGGAAACACTGATACATGTGTGTTTTGTAAACATAAAAGAGTCCCTAGTAAGCCTCTTGTGGAACTATCTTGTTGATTAAATGATGATCATAGTTTCCTGATCATGGACATTGGATGTCATTAATAACAAGGTTATATCATTAGGAGAATGATGTGATGGACACACACTCATAGTAAGCGTAGCATAAGATCAAGTCATTAAGTTCGTATTGCTATAAGCTTTCAAATGCATAGTAACCTAATGCTTCGACCATGAGGTTATGTTAATCACCATCACCGGATGGGTACTTTGATGACATCAAACACCGCTTCATAACTGGGTGGTTATAAAGGTGTCATTGGGTATTCTGAAAGTATGTGTTGAAGCGCATGGACCAAGATTGGGATTTGTCCATCCATATGACGGATAGATATGCTCCGGGCCCTCTCGGTGGAATGTCATCTAGTTAGCTTGCAAGCATGTGACTAGGTCACAAGGGATGACATAACATGGAACGAGTAAAGAGTACTTATCAGTAACAAGGTAGAACTAGGTATGGAGATACCGATGATCAAACCTCGGATAAGTAGAATATCGCGTGACAAAGGGAATTGGTTTCGTATGTTAATGGTTCTATCAATCACGAAGTCATCGTTGAGTATGTGGGAGCCGTTATGGATCTCCAGATCCCACTGATGGTTATTGATTGGAGAGGTGTCTCCATCATGTCTGCATATTCACGAACTGTAGGGTGACACACTTAAGGTTCGAAGTTGTTTTTAAGTAGATATGGAATATGCGTTCATGACCGAATGTTGTTCGGAGTCTCGGATTGGATCCGGGACATCACGAGGATATCCGGAATTGTCCGGAGAATAAGATTCATATATTGGGGATCATTTTCTAAGTTAGGAAATGTTTCGGAGTGTTTGTATGGAGATACTAGAAGGTTTCGGAATGTTCTGGAAGGTTCTAGGAGATTTCTTGGAGTTTGCTTGAAAACCAAGAAAGTATCAAGGAATCCTTGTAGGGCAAGACAAGGAGTCGTGGGGGAGGAGGACTCCTCCCCCCCTCCCAATCCGCCGGCCAAGGAGGGAGGGGAGTCCTACTAGGACTCCCCCTCCCATGGCGCCTCCCTCCTTTAAATAGAGGGTGGGGGCACCACCCCCTTGCACCCTCACACTTCATACCCTAGCCGCCGCCTCTCTCCTCCTCCTTCCCTCTGCTTAGGCTTAGGCGAAGGCCTGCAGAATTCTCTACTCCACCACCACCACATCATCGTGCTGCTGGGATTCCGTGGAGAAGATCTACTACCTCCGCTGCTTGCTAGAACAGGGAGAGGAAAGTCTGCTTTGACTCCGCTCGTCTGACCGACTGCGGACGCGCTGCCGGAACGCGGCGCCGAAAGGATCGTCCACACGATCTTGAGATCAGCAAGTGATCGACTACATCAACCACGAGATCCAATCTCGTAACTCTTTTGGTTCTACGAGGGTTAGTACCGATCTATCTCGTTGCACATGTCTAATAGATTAGATCTTGGCTTTTATCTAGATTAGATCTGGGTTTTGTTCGTTCTTGCGGTAGAATTTTTTTGTTTTACATGCTACGAACCCATCAGTGGTATCAGAGCCTTGTCTATGCGTAGATCTGTTGCACGAGTAGAACACAATGGTTTTGTGGGCGTTGGTGCTCGTGCCGTCTTTTGCTTTGTGTACTTTGCATCTTGCGGTATGGTGGGATGAAGCGGCTCGGGCTAACCTTACATGTCATCGCACATGAGACTTGCTCCATGCTTGACGTGTAACTTGCTTTGCACAAGTGGCTTTGTGGGTGTCTGTCTCTCCCACCATAGTATAGATCCAATCTACACTTTGCACTCGATAGCACTTGTATCAACGTTGTGGTTCAGTTTCGTAGGTAAGATCCGTTCTTATTTGAAAGCCCCAAACCACGTAAAACATGCAAAGAAAATTAGAGGCGTCTAACTTGTTTTTGCAAGGGTTTTGTGATGTGATATGGCCATCATGTGATTGTGATTATATTTGATGTATGCAATGATCCTTGTTGTAATATGGCAACCGGCAGGAGCCTAATGGTTGTCTTTAATTCTGCTAAGACATGCGTGTCTATTAATCTTGTAATAGCTTTATTCCAAGTAGTTGTAATAGTTGATAGTGATGATGGACAACCATGAAGCGGCGCCACTGACCTTGGCCTTAATCTTTGGTGATGATGGAGATCATGTCCGTGCTTTGGAGATGGAGATCAAAGGCATAAGAAGAAAGGGCCATATCATATCACACTAATTATGAATTGCCTGTGATGTTAATCCTTTATGCATCTTGTATTGCTTAGATCGTGACGGTAGCATTATAAGATGATCCCTCTCACTAAATTTCAAGTAATAAAGTGTTCGTCCTTAGTTGGCCATTGCTAAGACTCGTCGTCTCGAAGCATCTCGTGATGATCCGATGTGATAGATTCTACGTGTGCATACAACGGGTGCAAGCCAGATTTGCACATGCGGAAACTAAGGTTAATCTTGACGAGCCTAGCATGTACAGACATGGTCTCGGAACACGGAATACCGAAAGGTAGAGAATGAATCATATAAGTGATATGATGAACATGAAGATTGTTCGCTGATGAAACTACATCTTCTCTCGTGAAGATCGGACTTGGTGTAGTGGACTTGGTTCGTGAAGACAATGTCAGGGATGTTGTTTTGAGTGGGAGTTCACCTAGTTAATTTAAGAATTAAAATTGAACTCAATTTATCATAAACTTAGTCTAAACTACTTGCAAATTTGTTGTAGATTATGGCGAATCTCTCCATCAATTTCAATGCGTTCCTAGAGAAAGAAAAGCTTAAGAACAATGGAAGCAAGTTCACGGACTGTCTCCGTGGTCTGAAGATTGTCCTCAGGGCTGGTCATATGACCTATGTGCTCGAAGCACCGCTAGGTGACCCACCTGCAGATGATGCCACCGATGATGTAAAGAATGTTTACGCCACTCGGAAAAATCATTACTCCACAGTTCAGTGTGCCATCCTGTTCGGTTTAGAAACAGAGCTTCAGAAGCGCTTTGAGAACCACGACCCGTTCGAGATCATTAAGGAGCTCAAGCTCATTTTTGAGACTCACGCGGCCGTGGAGAGCTATGAGGCCTCTGAAAAGTTCTTTACCTGCAAGATGGAAGAGGGTAGCTCCGTTAGCGAGCATGTGCTCACCATGTCTGGGCACGCAAACAAGCTCCAAGAGTTGGGTATAACGATTCCTAATGAGTTAGGGATTCACCATGTCCTCCAATCACTGCCACCGAGTTATATGAACTTTGTGATGAACTACAATATGCACTGCATGAACAAGACGCTGCCTGAACTATCGTCCATGCTGAAAACTGCTGAAGTGGAGATTAAGAAGGAGCACCAAGTGTTGATGGTCAATAAGACCACCAATTTGAAGAAATAGGGCAAGCCTAAGAAAAAGTGCAACTTCAAGAAGGACGGCAAGAAAGCTGCCGCACCTGCTAAGAAGCCCAAGGCTGGTCCTAAGCCTGAAACTGAGTGCTTCTACTGCAAGGGTGCTGGTCACTGGAAGCGTAATCGCCCAAGTACCAGCGGATCCAAGAACGGCAACATCAAGAAGAAAGGTATATTCGATATACATGTTATTGATGTGTATCTTACTAGTAGTCGTAGTAGTGCATGGGTATTTGATACTGGTTCGGTTGCTCATATTTGTAACTCGAAACAGGAGCTGCGGAATAAACGAAGACTGGAAAGAGATGAGGTGACGATGTGCGTTGGAAATGGCTCCAAGGTTGATGTGATCGCCGTCGGCACGCTCCCTCTACATCTACCTTCGGGATTAGTTTTAAATTTGAATAATTGTTATTTGGTGCCTGCGTTAAGCATGAACATTATATCTGGATCTTGTTTATTGCGAGACGGTTACTCTTTTAAGTCTGAGAATAAAGGTTGTTCGATTTATATGAGTAATATCTTTTATGGTAATGCACCTGAGATAAATGGTTTATTCTTATTGAATCTCGATAGTAGTGATACACATGTTCACAACATAGATGCTAAACAAATAAAATTGAATGATAATTCTACATACATGTGGCACTGTCGTCTTGGTCACATTGGAGTGAAGCGTATGAAGAAACTCCATTCTGATGGACTTCTTGAATCACTTGATTTTGAATCACTTGAAAGATGTGAAGCATGTCTAATGGGAAAAATGACTAAGACTCCATTATCTGGGATAATGGAGCGAGCTATAGACTTATTGGAAATAATACATACCAATGTGTGCGGTCCAATGAGTGTAGCATCGCGTGGTGGATATCGTTTTTGTTCTCACTTTCACGGATGACTTAAGTAGATATGGGTATGTCTACTTTATGAAACATAAGTCCGAAACTTTCGAGAAGTTTAAGGAATTTCAAAGTGAAGTGGAAAATCATCATAACAAGAAGATTAAGTTTTTGCGTTCTGACCGCGGAGGTGAATATCTGAGTTATGAGTTTGGCATGCATTTAAAGAAATGTGGAATACTTTCGCAGTTGACACCACCGGGAACACCACAGCGTAATGGTGTGTCCGAACATCGTAATCGAACTCTCTTAGATATGGTTTGGTCTATGATGTCTCTTACAGATTTACCACTATCGTTTTGGGGCTATGCATTAGAGATAGCCGCATTCACTTTAAATAGGGCACCATCTAAATCCGTTGAAAAGACACCGTATGAATTGTGGTTTGGTAAGAAACCTAAATTGTCGTTCCTTAAAGTTTGGGGTTGCGAAGCGTATGTAAAGAAGTTACAACCTGATAAGCTTGAACCCAAAGCGGAGAAATGCGTCTTCATAGGATACCCTAAAGAAACAATTGGGTATACCTTCTATCATAGATCCAAAGGTAAAGTTTTCATTGCCAAGAATGGATCCTTTCTTGAGAAGGAGTTTCTCTCGAAAGAAGTGACTGGAAGGAAAGTAGAACTCGACGAGGTTATTGAACCTTCTCTCAGAGTTGAGAGAAATGCGCACCGGAAGATGTTTTTGTGCCGCCTGCACCAACTGGAGAGGAAGCTAATGATGCTGATCATGAAACTTCGAACGAAGTTACTGCTGAACCTCGCAGGTCAACGAGGGTTCGTACCACTCCTGATTGGTATGACTCTGCCTTGAACGTCATGTTGGTGGACAACACTGATGACCCTGCGACGTATGAAGAAGCTATGGTGAGCCCAAATTCCGACAAATGGCTAGAAGCCATGAAATCCGAAATGGGATCCATGTACGAAAACCAAGTATGGACTTTGGTGGACTTACCGGATGGCCGTAAGGCTATCGAGAACAAATGGATTTTCAAAAGAAAACGAATGTTGATGGTAATGTTACCGTCTATAAAGCTCGACTTGTCGCGAAAGGGTTCCGACAAATTCAAGGAGTTGACTATGATGAGACTTTCTCACCAGTAGCGAAGCTAAAGTCTGTGAGGATTTTGTTAGCAATCGCTGCATATTTCAATTATGAAATTTGGCAGATGGATGTCAAAACGGCGTTCCTTAATGGTGACATTGAGGAAGAGTTGTATATGGTACAACCCAAGGGTTTTGTTGATCCTAGTGATGCTGACAAGGTATGCAAACTTCAGCGCTCCATTTATGGACTGAAGCAAGCATCCCGGAGTTGGAATCAACATTTTGATAAAGTAACCAAAAACTTTGGATTTATACAAACTTATAGAGAATCTTGTATTTACAAGAAAGTGAGTGGGAGCTCTGTAGCATTCCTAGTACTATATGTAGATGACATATTGTTGATTGGGAATGATATAGAACTTCTTAATAGCGTCAAAACCTATTTGAATAATAGTTTTTTAATGAAGGATCTTGGCGGAGCGGCATATATTCTAGGCATCAAGATTTATAGAGATAGATCAAGACACCTAATAACGCTTTCACAAAGGACATACTTAGACAAAGTTCTAAAGAAGTTTAGAATGGAAGAGAGCAAGAAAGGGTTCGTGCCCATGTTGTCAGGTAAGACCTTGAGTAAGACTCAAAGTCCGGCTACGGCAGAAGATAGAGAAAAGATGAATAATATTCCCTATGCCTCGGCCATAGGTTCTATCATGTATGCCATGCTGTGTACAAGACCAGATATAGCACATGCTGTTAGTTTGACTAGAAGATATCAAAGTGATCCTGGAATGGAACACTGGACAGCGGTCAAGAATATCCTAAAGTACCTGAATAGGACTAAGGATATGGTTCTTTCTTATGGAGGTGATGAACATCTTGTTGTAAACGGTTACACTGATGCTAGTTGGAACACCGATCCAGATGACTCAAAGTCACAGTCTGGATACGTATTTATTTTGAATGGTGCTGCAGTGAGCTGGAGGAGTGCCAAGCAAAGCGTTGTGGCGAAATCTTCAAATGAATCGGAATACATAGCTGCTTCGGAGGTTGCACAAGAATCCATATGGATGAAGGAGTTCATTACTGAACTTGGCGTGGTTCCCAGTGCGTTGGACCTGATGGCCATCTACTATGACAACACAGGTGCCATAGCTAATACACAGGAGCCAAGGTCACATAGCAAGCTGAAGCACATCAAGCTACGTTTCCATGCCATTCACGAGTATGTCTGAGATGGTGACATAAAGATTTGCAAAGTACACACTGATCTGAATGTGGCAGATCCGTTGACTAAACCTCTCCCTAGATCAAAGCATGACCAACACCAGAACGCCATGGGTGTTTGGTATATTACCATGTAATCTAGATTATTGACTCTAGTGCAAGTGGGAGACTGTTGGAGATATGCCCAAGAGGCAATAATAAAAGTGGTTATTATTATATCTTTGTGTTTATGATGAATGTTTACATCCCATGCTATAATTGTATTATAAGGAAACACTGATACATGTGTGTTTTGTAAACATAAAAGAGTCCCTAGTAAGCCTCTTGTGGAACTAGCTTGTTGATTAAATGATGATCATAGTTTCCTGATCATGGACATTGGATGTCATTAATAACAAGGTTATATCATTAGGAGAATGATGTGATGGACACACACCCATAGTAAGCGCAGCATAAGATCAAGTCATTAAGTTCGTATTGCTATAAGCTTTCAAATGCATAGTAACCTAATCCTTCGACCATGAGGTTATGTTAATCACCATCACCGGATGGGTACTTTGATGACATCAAACACCGCTTCGTAACTGGGTGGTTATAAAGGTGTCATTGGTTATTCTGAAAGTATGTGTTGAAGCGCATGGACCAAGATTGGGATTTGTCCATCCATATGACGGATAGATATGCTCTGGGCCCTCTCGGTGGAATGTCATCTAGTTAGCTTGCAAGCATGTGACTAGGTCACAAGGGATGACATAACATGGAACGAGTAAAGAGTACTTATTAGTAACGAGGTAGAACTAGGTATGGAGATACCGACGATCAAACCTCGGATACGTAGAATATCACGTGACAAAGGGAATTGGTTTCGTATGTTAATGGTTCTATCGATCACGAAGTCATCATTGAGTATGTGGGAGCCGTTATGGATCTCTAGATCCCGCTGATGGTTATTGATCGGAGAGGTGTCTCCATCATTTCTGCATATTCACGAACCGTAGGGTGACACACTTAAGGTTCGAAGTTGTTTTTAAGTAGATATGGAATATGCGTTGGAGACCGAATGTTGTTCGGGGTCTCGGATTGGATCCGGGACATCACGAGGAGATCAGGAATTATCCGGAGAATAAGATTCATATATTGGGGATCATTTTCTAAGTTAGGAAATGTTCCGGAGTGTTTGTATGGAGATTCTAGAAGGTTTCGGAATGTTCTAGAAGGTTGTAGGAGATTTCTTGGAGTTTGCTTGAAAACCAAGAAAGGATCAAGGAATCCTTGTAGGGCAAGACAAGGAGTCGTGGGGGAGGAGGACTCCTCCCCCCCTCCCAATCCGCCGGCCAAGTAGGGAGGGGAGTCCTACTAGGACTCCCCCTCCCATGGCGCCTCCCTCCTTTAAATAGAGGGTGAGGGCGCCACCCCCTTGCACCCTCACATTTCATACCCTAGCCGCCGCCTCTCTCCTCCTCCTTCCCTCTGCTCAGGCTTAGGCGAAGCCCTGCAAAATTCTCTACTCCACCACCACCACCACACCGTCGTGCCACTGGGATTCCGTGGAGAAGATATACTACCTCTGCTTTCGGAACAGGAGAGGAAGGTCTGCCGACTGCATGTGTGACCGATCATGGAAGGCCGGCCAAACACGCGGAAGGATCGTCCACACGATCTTGAGATCAGCAAGTGATCGACTACATCAACCACGAGATCCAATCTCGTAATGCTTTCGGTTCTACAAGGGTTAGTACCGATCTATCTCTTTGCACATGTCTAATAGATTAGATCTTGGCTTTTATCTAGATTAGATCTGGGTTTTGTTTGTTCTTGCGGTATAAAATTTTTGTTTTACATGCTACGAACCCATCAGTCATTTGCCTGGTTAATCTTCCCTTCCATCTGAATGGCAGAGTCGACTAGCTCTTCGAGATCATCGAAACGGATGTTGACGAGGATAGTCTACATCTCATCATGCAGTCCGTTTAATAATCTCTCCTTCTTCTTGGCCTCCGTGTTGATCTCATCCGGTGCATATCTGGCAAGTGACAAGAATCTGTCACGGTACTCCACCACAGTCATTCTTCCTTGCTTCAATTCGCAGAATTCATCTCTCATCCTGTTGACAAGACCTTCCGGCACGTGGGTGCGGCTGAACTTGACTTTGAATGCTTCCTAGGTCATCACCTGGCCATGGTTCATATTGCGGATGCTATTCCACCAAGCTCTTGCATCTCCCGCCAGATAGTGGGTGGCAAAGAGAACTTTCTCATTCTCATCAACTCTGGCAACCTCTAAGTTGTTTTCCATGGTCTGTAACCAGTCATGAGCATCTAATGGGTTTTAAGATTGGTTAAAGATTGTGGGATTGGTGTTCTGAAAGTTTTTGAGTTTGGATCATTGGTGATCCTGATTTCCATGTCCTTGGTTGTTGAGAGCCATTTGGGCGATCTGCTGCAATGTTGCTAAGTTGGCTTGACGCTCGGCCCTGCTTGCTTCACGATCCGCGATGAGATTCTGCAAGATCTGCAGCATTGAGTCCTACGACGAGCTGCTCCCTCCTTAGTTTCCACGAGTCATCTGAAGATTGAGATAGATATAGGGGTAAGAGGGAAATTCTAAGGTTCATGGTTTTGGGTTTTTCAAATCTAAAACTTTGAGTTAAACTCAGGTTTTTCAACTAACTTCTTTTTCATTCATGCAAGCAAGCACCCGATACAACACACACCACAACAATCAAAGGGGAAAACAGATGGTTTGAAGAACCATTCTGCAAGCTACGATACAATGAGATGATACATCTCATGCTATGACAGTGCTCTAGTGCATCTACTCATCGTCGATGAAGTCAGAGTCTTCATCATCAGTGTAGAAGTCCACATCATCCTCCTCCAGAAAGTCATCATCGTTGCTGAGGTAAGAATCCATATCTCCCTGGATGTCTTCACCCTCATCTTCTTCTTCCTTGGCAGCAAGCTGAGCTTCTTGCTCCTTGACGGTCTTCTCGAGGTCGGCCACCTTCTTGCGAAGACGGGCGATGGTGCGATCCTTATTTGCACACTGGCGGCAAAGAGACTGGCGATCTTGGACGAGCAGTGCGAAAGTCTAGGCCTTCTGGTCAGCGATGGCACGGTTCTGGTTGGCTAACTCCCTGGCATTGTCCAGTTCCTGTTGTCTGTCATGAAGCAAGAAGTCAAGGTTCTCCACTTGACGCCTCAACTCTGGGTGACTTGGCATCTCCATCGGCATTCCCATGAAGTCACGTCTTGCATAGTGGGCAAAACGGGTTCCTTGGATCTTGTTGACGCTGAGGGCACATAGACGTGCGAGAGCTTCATGCATTGCCCTGGCTAATCCATCTAGCCAGTTGTTCTCTCTCACGGAGAACTGAATTCTCCCGGAAGTTGGTGCTTCGATGCTTCCCCGAAGATCCGCGGTGACTAGCCACTGTAGGTCTCCTCCTGGGGGTCCTGGAAGTTGAGCTCCAAGAAACTCCGGATGTGGGCGTCCCAGTAACTCTGACAGTGAATCCAGATCCCTCTCGAAGATCAGCTGACCTCCGTTTCCCAACTGGTAAAACTTGCTGAACTGAGTCTCCGTCTACAAGAATTAAGGATGAGGAAGTTAGTGAAGTGATCAAGTGTGTCAAATTTTAAGTAGTGATGTAAGAATTTTGAGGAACCTGAATTTTTGAGAAAGAATGCGTTCACAAGGGTAAGAGGGGAAATAGTTTTTCAGAAATACTCACTTTGGTTTTGAAACTAAGTTTTTGTTTGAACGTCCATTCTAACTAGGGTCTCCTATGGTCAGGATGGCTCTGATACCAACTTGTCAACACCGGATTTTAATCCCGGATGCCCGTTATGCCATACCGCAATCCGGGATTACCATTTTGCGAGACATAACGGATTGGATATCACAAGACATCATCCATTACATACCATACATAACGTTTTACACAAATAAGGATCTCATGATCCAGTCTTGAATACAACAAGCGCGGAAATAAAAAGATAAGCGTGGCGGGGGTCCATCTTCAAGGGCACGCAATCTTGTGAAGGCGAGATAGTCCTAGTTATCATAGCCGTCCTACTGACCATCATCTTGATAATCTCCTTCATAGTCTGGCCATGATAATAGCCAGGGACAAAAGCCATGAGTACTCTTTAAGTACTCGCAAACTACCACTAATAAGTAGTATAATTCTAAGTTAAAGTGCTAGAGGTAAGTTTAACTATAAAGTAGAGTTTGAAACCTAAGCTGAGTTCTGAAGCAAAAGAAAGATAAAGTGAAGTTCTAGAATCACTTAAGTTGGGAAGCTATTATCAAAAACACAACCCTGTTGTGGTCAAGTCAAAGTCCATCATTTCAAGTTATTTAGAAAACATATGACAACAAAATAGTATGGCCATTCCAACTGTCCATAACCGTGGACGCGGCTATTCGAATAGTTTGACACTCTGCAGAGGTGGTACACTTTCACCACAAGATTCGATACATCTGTCAGGGGTAACCCTGAATCATCATACTTAGTATGCAGATAATCAAACATAACCTTCCCTTTACACACCCTAGTATAAGCACCTCTCCTATGAGCATGGCCTCCCAACCATGACCATCCGTCATCTTGGGCACTGCATAGGTGGACAACATTGAGAGGTAGCCTCAGCTCAAACCTCTCCCGTGAGGGAACTAATACTAATGCATATAAATTTCCAGCTAAGCCTTATCCAATTCAGGTAGTGTGGTTGTACGGTAAATTTGGAATGGTATCGCATCCGAATCCAACCATCAGTTTTATAAAAGGGTTAAGGCTCATGCCTCAATATTTTCATCATCCTCAACCATTTTTGTTTCTCAACACATGTCAAAACATCTCCATAAAATGACTCATCATTCCAAGGTTTTCATAATTCATTTTCACCAAGTGTTCCCATCTAAAGTGACTCAAGTTTTTGATCTACTCTAAACTACTAAGTTAAGAGTGTTCACTAAGGTGGAAGGATGGGATCAATCTCATGCCATAGAATGACATCTAAAGGTTTCTAAGTAGGTCAAGTTTTATACTTTTTATGCTACCTTCAAAACAAGTAAAGAACTTTGTGTACTAAGGGGAGTAAAACTTGTAAGTAAGACTTGGGGTACTAGTAGTCAAAAGGGTGTGATCAAAGCATGCTTAAGGCATCTTTGCTAAACCATCTCGCTTGATTCTAGTTTGCTAAGTACTAAACTTGCAAGGGTTAATCCTGGGTATTGCTAGCTTTCTAAGGGTAGCTTGTACTGTTAA
The DNA here is from genome assembly GCA_023614405.1 of Avena insularis. Classification (NCBI taxonomy): domain Eukaryota; kingdom Viridiplantae; phylum Streptophyta; class Magnoliopsida; order Poales; family Poaceae; genus Avena; species Avena insularis. Next base: position 384,138,297 of record CM042694.1, read on the forward strand.
TGGTGGCTTGCCTTGGGTGGTACAGTGGTTGAAGTTTTCTTCGTCTTCGTCTTGATAACACTCCTCCTCATCGTAAGCTTGGTCGGTACTATCTTCTATAACAATACATACGGAGTAGACAATCGCCAAACAATACTTAACTAGGCTAGATAGCATTCTAAGACACACAATTGATGATCTATTATCATCACAAGCATCACAAGTTTAATTCAATAGTTTCTTTCTTTTTTAATTTTAGAAAAGTAATTTCTAATCATTAAAAATTTAACTAAGATTTAATATTCACCACTTAAAATATGGGATCATGTTGACACATGTCATCACCACATATTCTAACATGTGGGAATGAGATTTAAAAAGGTTGGATCAATATCACTTTGGTTTAAGTTCATTATTTAATGATTTAAAGTGACTAGAAATGCCTATATAGCATTATTTTGGTACTAGTCCAAAGTCACTGCATGTAATCCTTAATATTATTTCACATTTAGATATATATGATGAAATGTGATTTTTGAGAGTTGGAATCAACTCAAAAGCTAACTTGGTTGATTTTATAAAAATGTTGCAACTGGCAAAAGCTTCTGTCTTCTTATTTTTATTAGGAGAGATCTATAACTCTAATTGAATTAAATCAAATGGGCTTGGATAGATCGTTTTAATACCTTTCAAACAAAATTGGTTTCATGCAATTTGGATTTCTAAAACTCTCTGAATTGATTTTCAAACTAGGGGACAGAAACTAGATTTAACTAAAAAGAAAAATCCAGATTTGAATGGGTGGGCTAGCGCGGGAAAAGAAATGGACCCGGTGAGCAGCGTGGGGCTCAATGACAGGGTCCGCTTGTCAGGGTCAAACTTAAAGCGAAGCAGCGACCGTGGGCGTACGATTAGAAGCAAGATCTACGGCTGAGGGTCGTCGTCGAGGACGAACAGGTCGCCAGCGAACTCGAACCCTAGCGGCTCGGTGGGGGTCTACTGGGGGTGTACCAGGGCTCCAGCAGTGCCGGCGAGGCGGGCGAACAACGTGGAAGACGACGGCGAGGCAAGGCGCGGTTGCGGCGGAGCTTGGGGTGGTCGCAATCAACGACGCCCTTCTCCTCCTGCCACGGCTGCTCCGGCTCCAATTCCGGCGAGGCAGAGCTCGCCTTGCTCCGGCTAGAGGTGGGTGAGGTTCAGAGAGGTGAGGGGAGTGGAATGGTGTGGAGAGAAGAGGCTAGGGAGGGCTCCTTTTATAGGCCCGACGGTGAGACCGAGCGGGATGGGCAGTCGACGGTGGCGACATGGCTACGGCGGAGTAGAGGCATGGCTGGGGGTGGCGATCGATGGGTGGTTCCTTGGCGGTGCTCTAGAACTTGAATGCGAGCGTAGGGGCGGTGGCCCGCGGTCTGGGCTAGGTGGCGCTCTGAGAGGCAGAGGCGGCGGTGTCCACGACAAGCGGTGGCTGTGAGGCGTTGGGCGACCAGCGGGGGTGTCTAGGGTGTTCTCCAGGTCGAGGCAGAGCGGCGGGCGTGGGCTGCTGCTAAGGGGCGGTCTGTGCGAGCGGGGATTGAGCGTGCTCTGGGGACGGCACTGGCATGGTTCGGTGGCACTGGGCACGGTTTGTGCTCGGTGGTCCACTGCTGCCCTGGGCTCGGGCAAGGGACAGCGGGTGGCGGTGAGCTCCTGGCTACCTCCTAGACATGGCGAGGGAAGAGGGAATGGTCTGCTGCAGCGGGGCAAGGGTTGGCCGGCGAGGCATGGCTCGGCATGGCATGGCATGGGGACTAGGGATAAGGGAGAGGGGTGTTAGGGGTTTGGCTAGATCAAGAGGGACATAGGAGATAAATGAAGGTCATTTGGGGGCAAAACCCTGTAGTAAACAGTGGGATAGTATTGGAGTAGAGATTATGCATGCCAAGTGTTTTATTAAATGGCCACATGAAAGAAAGTTTTGAATTTTGGTTTCAAAAATTTTGAGTGATCTCCACTAGTGATAGGTAGTCTCTAGTTGCAAGGGTTTTGAAAGTGGAGCTCAAATAGATGGTTTTTGAAATAGGGGTGATCTATGCATATGCATTAGATTAAATTTTAAACTGTCCTTTAAAATAGTTAATAGAATGTTTTTAGCAGATCCAAAGGTGGGTCGTGGTACCTCATTATGTGTACTAGCAAGGGGTGCCAAGATCAAGAATTGTTTCTGTTAAGTTTTGAGTACTAGGAATAGCCAAAGTAGGCATGGGAGTTAAATTTGCCAAAATGACCATTCCTCCTTTTTAATTATTTTTGATTTGATTTTCTTTAGGAAAAGTTTGGGAATGATGTAGATGATGTTTAAATCACCTAAGAAACATTTTACAAGCATTGGATCATTCAATCATGGAAATTCAAACAACTCCTATTTTAAATGCACACATATATGAATGCTTTCATTTTAAATTTGAAAAAGTTTTTGTTAACCCTATTTTTGGATGATTTGATATTGTTAACCTTGGATTAAAGTTTTGGGATGTTACAATAAACAAACATCAAATCCAGCCCTGTCCCATTCCAGAGTAATGTGGTTGCACGGGTTTAGTTGTTATAGCTAAACTGCAAAGAACCGGGTGTGTTTTCGTAAACCTTTTTCCTCCATCTTTTCTTCAACATCTTGTAAAACAAAAACCTTTTTCTTTCTCAACATCTCTTGGGAGGTACCACCTCACCAAGGTTTATCATAAAACATTTGGTAAAACTTTTTTCGGGGTCTTCCCATCCTCTAGCTTTTCTTCGGCTAAAACATGGACTCTAAAAGGGTTATGGTGATATACACCATCTATTCTACTAGGGACAAGTAGGTGTCACCAAGGGGGTTGTACTTAATAGTACCAAGGTGTAATAGTTCGGAGGATCCAAACCACTACCATAAATACATTAACATGTAGTAAAACAATGCAGTTTTAAATAAACTGTAGATAAAACATGCATAAGTAAAACAGTAGGACAAGGCTTATGAGAAAGAAGGTGGATTGCCTGATGATTAGCAATATGGCAATATGTCCCTGGACTTCTTCTTTAGATAACCAAGAATACCAATAATAAGAACCATCTTCTGATCTCCAATTTCACCGCAACTATCGACATCAAGATAGCACATGCAAGCAAACCAAACCACAATCAACACAAGGCATACAAGCACATTACAATACATCAAACAAACATACCACCTATTACTCAAATCAGTAGGTTTTGATAGATTTGAGTGGGTTGTAATTAGAATTACTTTAATTGCCCTTGTGGTCTTTGTTTTATGATGTATGTGTCCAAATACCACATGTTAAGGGGATTTAGAACTAGTCTTGGGTCTGTATGATATCAATATTCCAAGATGATACCATCAGGTAGGTATTGACAAAATAAGGCCAACAAAAGTGGTTTCACTATTTTATCACATTTCTTTAATTTATTATGAAAATTCTAGTGATAAAAGCTCTAGTTTTAGAAAATAATTCACCAGAAAAGTTCTGGAGGTCCAAAAATTATTTCCTTGGATGGTTAAGTAGGGTTTCATAGACTGATTCAATTAGTGTTGGAATCATGTCATAAAAATTACTAGAATGCCCTCTAGAAATTTCCTTAGGCAGTTTTGGAGCTGTTTTGTCTTTTTCACCAAATTAATTCTACAAAAGCTTTTGAGTTGATTCCAAGGTAGGCACTTAGAGTACCTTTCTGTAGAAATCGGAATCACCTTGTTTGTATTTATATAACTCCTGTAGTGATTTTATTGCTGGATAAACCATGCACATAAATGTTTATTTCACCAAAACTCAACAGGAGTTCCCAAAATTAAGATCTCATAGGTTTGGTTAGATATGGATGTAGATAATCCATTAAAGTTGGAATTAGGGTCAAAGCTATCATGGATTGGCCTAAGGAATTTTATAAAGGCAGCAATGCTCTCTTTTCCTTATTTTTACTGAGGTAGAACCATAGTTCACCTTGGCATAAGATATATACTAGTTGATAGGTATAGAAGATTCCTTCCAGAGGAACTTTGATTCATCCCAGTTTGATATGTGTAGCTCCCAGAGGGATTTAGTTTGTGTAAAAGACACCTTTTAATAAATTAATTGCCAAAAATTAATAAAAATTATTTTTGACGAGGTATTACTTCTGCATGTTTAAGAAAACATAAGGGGACTAGCGAAAATTTAGATCTTGGCATTTTGATTCATTTTCCATTTTATTTAGTATGTAAACCAAGTGGGTAGTTTTCAGATCCAGGGCAAAATTATTAAAAGATAAGCACTTGGGCCAGGTTTTCAGGGTGGACTGGGCCGCACAGGGCAGAACCGGCCCACTGAGACGGCGACGCGGGTGGAAGACAAACTTGAACTGCCCGCGGCTGGGCCCGCGGGTCAGTGACTTCGAGGCGCAGAGGCGGTATGGGGACACCCCAGCCATCCGATTTAAGGGCAGATCGACGGCCACGGGATCGCCTACTACCTCGCGCCGGCCGCGGGAGAGGAAACCCTAGGCGGGCTCAGTGGAGCTCGGGGGTGCTTACCTGGGGTTCTCCGACAGCGGGGAGATGACTAGGCAGGCGCGGCGCACCACGACGAGCTCAGAGAGGGGCGGCACGGAGGTGTTCGACGCCGGGGTCTCGCTCGCGCGTGCGCATCTGCGGAGAGAGAGAGCTCGGGAGCTCACCGGAGTTCATGCCTGAGGTCTCCCTGGGAGGAGAAAAAGGTGGGGTTAGAGAGAGGAGATCAAGGCTAGCTCAGTAGGGTGACATGCAGAGGGAGGGGAGTAGTATCGAGGGTGCTTAGCTTGAAGAGAGGGATGAGGCCAAAGCTTCGCTTCTTTCTTCTCTCGGCTTGTGCAGAGCAGGGGCGAGGGGAAAGGAGTTCTGGGGAGGGTAGGTGGGTGGTGAGGGAGCAAATGAGGGCGAATGGAGGCGCATGGGTGGCCTCAGGCTATTTGTTTGGGAAGGAGGCGGTCTATGGTGGACTTGGTCCACTAGGGCAAGGGAGAGGAGGGAGCTGGTCATGGATTGGGGGAGAGGGACGGTGGGAGAGTGGTGTGTGGGCCTATGCATGACCAGAGAGGGATGGGAGGTGTGCAGCTGCTGGGGGTGGAGTAATTATCAAGATTTTGTGGGATTTGCTTTGCCTCTCTCGCTCTATCTCTTTTTCTTCAAACTCCAAGCACATAGGACAAGGACAAGGTTGTGCTATAGTGCATGGCTGTAGTGCAGGTCGAACAGAGGGGTGTGTGATACTAGGGAGGAGTAGTTGGCAAGCTTTGATGATGGTTTGATCTTGGTTTAGCTCAATATTAGCTAAGTTTGCCAAATTTGATCATGATGGGGCTTGTGAAGGAAGTTTAATAATTTGCATTGGGCAATGTGGGAATATGGTACTGGTAGATGGGTATGGTTAGGATGCATCTCTAGGATTTATTTGGGATTTTTCAGAAGATTAGAAGTTCACTTAAATCCATTTATTCAAAAACTACAGAAGTGAAGTATTGGGGCCCATTTGATGTTTTTACATTGGACCTTGTTGGATTTTTATGTGAGGTGGTCCCAAATGTGAATACAAACTTAGGGAAATTTTACCAAGATTTATTGGAAGATAAAGGTATTTAAAACAATTATTATTCCGGTTCAGCCATTTAAGAAAATGGGAAAAAAGAAATAATAAAGATCTTCAAAAATATTTATTTTTGAAGTGGGAAGATGGGGTATCATATTAGGACCTTAATTGAGCCAAAAGTTGGGGATGTGTTTTGGCAAAAACCAAAATTTCCTTTGGGAGAGGAGTTTTGGAGATTTTGACTATTAAAGAGATTAATTAGATTTGGAGCCATAATAATTATGGATAATATTTGATAAATCTAGATGATCAAGGTAGATGATGTAGACAGGGTGTAGAAATCATTTGCAACCTTGGGAAATGGAAATCCAACTTGAATAAGATGGAAAACAAGGAGTTGTGCATCTAGGGTGAGATTATTTTTATACCACCAAAACCTTGTTAGATCTTGGAGCTCAGAGCTCACCTTGATGCAAGGGATAGATGATTAGTTAGACCAAGTCATATATATGATCATGGCAGAAGAAGTTTGGAGTGGTTAAATTTGAGGTGGTCTGGAAGTGATGGCAAATTTTGTTGAAAATAAGGCTACCATACCAGATGAGTCATGATGCCTTATAAACCATGTGGATTTAATAAGCACAAAGATCCACTTAGAACAAGTGACATAGATGTTGATATACCTATATGAGTAGAACACAACAATGCAAAGAGTTGGTCCATAGAAGGTTGGATGATGGTGTGAGCTTCTATCAAAGTAGGCATGTTGACTAGATTTGCAGGAGTAGTTAATTTCTTGCCTGCAAAACCATGAAGAACAAGTGGGTTGGAGGATGATCTAACCCAGGGAAAGAGTGGGACTTGGTAGTAATTATGATGGTTAACAAGATGGTTCAGATGCATTTTCAAAAATGCACAAGGGTCGAGAAAGGGATATATCCAAAAAGGTGATGTTGAAACAGTTTCCAGACTTGGCCAAATTTGGCAGATTTAGGGTTTTTGACTAGAATATGAGATGGGATGTTTTTGATGGGTTGCAAGGTACTCAAGAATCATCAAGTGGATGATGTTGAAGTGTAGATTGAGTATAAAGGATCCATGCTTGATATTGGTCTTCATTGACTTGGAAACTTCTAGAAGGGATATCTTCATAATTGATCTGGTTCAGGGTTTTAGATGATCACTTAGTATCTAGAGATTAGATCTTGCTTTGTATTCTTGTTTAGGGGGTGGTGATTTGGAAACATCTTTATCCTAGTGATGAGCTCCTAGAGTGGCTCATACTACTTCCTAAGCAAACGAGTCAAACATCAGATCAAGGCAACTCATCTTATAAACTAAGCAAATCCACTACTAGGGCTACCATCAAGCTTAGCTTGAGGTAAGGTTGAGGCATTTTGAAGAGGTTGTGGTTGAGTAAGATAAGAGTCCTTGGTATCTCTACCAAGAGTAGAATTTAAAGGCTTTAAAAGGAGGTTTTGGGAAACCTAGAGATAGGAATAGTTGAAGGTTCCGTCTATACAACATAAGGAGATTATATTATATATCTCTCCATAGTTTTGTCAATAGAAGCTACTGAAATAGATTTGGTTACATAAGCATCTTGGCTCAGGTTTCGAACTGCCAGAACATTTGAGAATATGGAAATTAAGCCAAGACTATTTTGATAAGTAGCTTTTGTCAACTGGTGTTAAGGTAAGGAGTATATCATCTAATTCACATTCATATGTATAAGCATATCCAATCAACAAGCAACACTTCAATATTAAATAATAATTTTTTTTTGTTCCCCCTGATTTTTGCATTCTGAACAACTAATCAGGGTTGCTAAAATTGGGATGTTACACATCCAATGACATCTAGTGGATCCATGTGGTTTATGAAAAGTACACACATCCAATGACATCTATTGGATCCATGTAGTTTATGAAAAGAACACACAAGCAATGACTATAGTGGATCCCTGTGGTTTAGTAAAAGAACACACATGCAATGACAACAATGGATCCATGTGATTCACGAAAAGGACACACATGCAATGACAACAAGTGGTTCCATGTGGATCCACGTGGTTTAGGAAAACAACACCACATGTTGGAGTGGAATCATTGCATATGTTATTTTCCAAAACCACAATGATGCACACTAATACACACACATCTAAGTGGGTGTGGTGATTCAACATCTTTCAAACTGGTGGGAGAATGCATGTTGCAGTTGAATCCCAACATGCTGCTAGGGTTCTTAGACATTGTTGGACACCACATGCTGGAGTGGAATAATTGCATGTGTTCTTTTCCAAAACCACAATGATGCACACTGATACGTCGACATCCAAGTGGGTGTGGTGATGCAGCATCTTTCAAACTGGTGGTAGAATGCATGCTGTAGTTGAATCCCAACAAGATGCTAGGGTTTATGAAAAGAACACACATGCAATGGCATCTAGTGGATCCATGTAGTTTATGAAAAGAACACACATAGAATGACTCTAGTGAATCCATGTATTGTAGGAAAAGAACACAGATGCAATAACATCTAGTGGATCCATGTGGTTCATGAAAAGAAAACACATGGAATGACATCTAGTGGATCCATGTGGTTTATGAAAAGAACACACATCCCATGACATCTAGTGGATCCATGTGGTTTATGAAAATAACACACATGCAATGACTTAAGTGGATACATGTGGTTTAGGAAAAGAACACACATGCAATGACATCTAGTGGATCCCTGTGGTTTATAAAAAGAACACACATGCAAAGACTCTAGTGGATCCAAGTGGTTTATGAAAATAACACACATGGAATGACTCTAGTGGATCCATGTGGTTTAGGAAAAGAACACACATGAAATGACATCTAGTGGATCTATGTGGTTCATGAAAAGAACACACATTCAATGACCTCTAGTGGATCCATGTGGTTTATGAAAATGAACCCACATTGAATGACATCTAGTGGATCCATGTGGTTTATGAAAAGAACACACAAGCAATGAATCTAGTGGATCCATGTGGTCTAGTAAAAGAACACACATGCAATGACAACAATGAATCCATGTGGTAAACGAACTGTACACACATGCTATTGTAGGGGTTCCGCGCATAAAAACAATAAATTTTACTCTACGCCCCTCAACCCCTGAAGCTTCCAGGACCTATCTATTAGTAATACAGTAACGGGAGGGGCTTCTCGCGAACTTACCCTTGAACTTACCCTTGAAGGAGAGCGTGGTTGATGTAGACGAGCCGAAGCCGACCTCAAGGTCATGATGAAGTCCTTGTGCTCCTTCTGGCTTCAATGACTTGAGTGCCTCAAGTGCGACACCTCGCGGGGAGTTACACACGTCCGGTGCCTAACGATGACTCCCGCTTCCCCGATCCAGCAGCAGTTGCGGAAGTAGATCTCCCGGATCCGAATCCCGCAGCACGACGGCGCTCCGCGGTGAAGATGTCTCTCGCTCGTGCAGTCCAAACTTGGGACCACGGTCATGAGAGAGAGAGGGGGAGAGAGAAAATAACAATTAGAGGTCCTCCCAAAAGTGGGGAGACCTTTATTTATTATTGGGTGTATTTTTCTAGGCCAAATACCCCACTACCTCCCCTCAAGTCCCGGGGTGGGACTAAAGGAGAGGAGGGGGAAGGAGGTGGCCGCCGGCCACTAGTGGGCCCCGCGCGGGGGAGGGGGGGCTAGGCCCAGCCGGCCTCCCCTTTGGTCCTTCTCCCCTTTCTCCTTTTCCCTAATGGGCCCTCTTCCTCCGGAATTGGCCCATTAAGCCTTTGGACCTTTTCATTGATTTTCTCTTTATTTAAATAATTATGAGTAAATGAGTAAATCAATATTTAACATTCATTCACACATTATCTAATCTTCGTGGCCATGGAACACCTTCCACCTCCACTCCGGACATCCTCCGGACTTACCGAAACCCTTCCGGTTTTCTCCCTTCTTTTCTTCGGTGATTCTACTGATCCTATAAACACTCTCTAAGCATCATCAAGCCCTTAAGCATGATACCCCACGGTTCGGGAACACTCCAGACATGGTCGGGACACTCCCGCACCAATGATCAACAGAGGGACCTAGATGGCCATGTGACCCCTGTGCATTCCACGGAGATCTTTCGTCGTTTGAACCGGGACAGTCATGTCTTATTCCCTTTGTCATTCGATACTTGCATTGCCCGAGACCTGATCAATGACATCACCATGTCGTGTTCAATCTCGTTACTAAAAAATGCTACTTAACTCATTCCGACAAGTGATATCCCCGTGATCTAATCACACGCTGCGTAGCTATTAGATATAACCTCTCCGAGTGGGCCCTTGAGTATCTTCCCGTCACATGGACGGACAAATCCCGCTCTTTACATATGTTGCCTCTACGGTTTCCTCCGAATACCTGAACATACCTTTATAACCACCGTTTTACCAGATGGCGTTTGATGCTATCTAAGAATTCTCGGGAGACAGTGATTGATATAGCCTCACGGTCTAAGGAATAGTCTACGAGGATCCATTTCTAATCATCGTAACTTAAACTTCGTGACATGATCGAATCACGATGTTTAGGTTGGGTATCGGTTCATCATCTCATTCTCCGAATGAGATGACCTCATTTCCAACTGGCATAAATGCCACATGATTAGGAAACATGATCATCTGTTGACCAATGAACCAGTGACTAGAGTTTCACTGGGAACCCCTGGTTGTTTGTATATCACACGTGTATTGATGTTTCCACTCAATACAGTTATAGCATGATATAAAACTTAATCATAAACTATATGAAATATGATAATAGTCCTTACTACTATTTGTCTCTGGGATATATTTCCAACAGTCTCCCACTTGCACTAGAGTACAAATACACTAGCTGCATTTGTTCTTAATTATTGGTACCATATAACCGGTACCTAGAACATGCTTGCTCATGGAAGAGGTTGAGTCTTGGGTCTGTACTTTATAGTCCCAAATCCTTTGCAACTTACTAATGTCACTTTGATTGACATTAATATTCTATCATCACATGACAGCATCTGTGTGTATGCATCGTCGCTATAACAGCAGAACGAGGCCTTTTTCCAGGAGCCTACAGTGACGTTAGATCAACCTCGAGGGCTTTCTCATCGGCACTATGCCCTGGGAGACATCATTCTATGTTAAAAGCGAATTAGCCTCGCCATAACATTATACAACACTTTAGATGGTACCCTTATCTATTATTATAAATGTATTCATCAAAACACTAGTGCACTCTGTGCAACTTTCGATGTTTTGTTCACCTTGCTTCCTATGTGACTTTAATTGGTATCTACAGGAGTTTCCAACATATTCCCTTATGACATAACTCTTTATGCTTTAAGATATGTCATCCTTTATGGATTTGAAAAATATATCCATAGTTCTAATAGACACTGCGGACAAATTTAGCTCAACGTTCTGTGATCTGAACTTAATCACTTTCAAACGTTCTTTATTTGGATTACATATTATGCTAAGTTATCATGATGGTTTACTAAGACAGAACCTATGTCTTAACATAGTGGATGATGATCATCCTATTCTTTCTTTCAACCATTGATGTTTAAACTTAATGCAATTCCTAATTTTAGTTATTAAGGACTGATTCCTCAATTAACTTCTATTCTGAAACAGCTTTCAGAATCCTTTAAGGAATACTACATAATATCATAATACAATTATTATCAACTTCTACATCTTATAAATCATTATTTATAAGTATTTGCGCTTTCATCCTTAGCTTACTTAAGAATTACTTCTATAAGCTCCCACTCAAAATATATTCCTAACATATTTGGGTATGAGTCAGCACTCTTACTCAAACTATGTTCCTACATATTTGAATTTGAGTCTTATGTTGCTCCCACTTAAGAATATGTCAATCACATATTGTTTAAGGAAGACTTTTATAGCTCCCACTCAATTTTATGCAAATTGCATATCCACTCACTATTTTGAAGAATTTCAAAATCCTTTGATCAATTATCAAACTTGGAGATTTATTATGAGATACTAGTACTTTACTAGTTTTAAAATCCACTAGACATTTAACATACATGAATCAAATTCATTTGAATTTGACCAATACTTGACAAATTGCACTTTCGTCATTTACCCCTTTTTTCTTACTATGGCTTTGCAGTCATTTGGGAAAATTCAAGTAACCCCTTTTACTTGTGAGATTCAGCAATGAATTGCTTTCTAATCTCAAGGGAATTTTGCTTCTAGGATTTCTCATAATTTACTTTACCATTATTTCCTTTGTAGTTCGTAGGTATGTCATATTCCAAAAATCATGACAAACGATTCGTAAATGTCTCCATACAAGATATGGATTTACATTTTGAATCCTACTTCATGTAGTGAAAAACAATAGTGGAGGGAAAACACAATGATCAAAATCATTGATTCTTTCCTTCTGTGAAGAGAATCAGTTAGGAATGTTGTCCGTTGCGCTTCTCAACACTCTGATGCAGGGTTTTGAATCCTCATCATGTTTTACACTAATTTCCATTTGCTTCATAATTGAGAAACATCACTAGAAGTGAGCTTTCTCAAGAATGCACCAAAATCCAAGCAATACAAGTTTTGCTTTCCTTTTGGTTTCAGCTATGGATTTCGTATTCAAAGTTTCCAATGAATACAATATAAGGACTTATTCGCTATTGTTTTGGTTATATAGAATAACCCCAAAACTTTCACGAATTCAAATGGTTCACTACATTCTAATTGAGTGCTAACTATTTCTAAGCTAATGGTCTCTACATATACTCTACAACGATTTATTTGGTGCCTTCTATTCAACCCCTTTTGATATCTAATATCACATCGTGATGCTTTGTATTTTGACGTTTCAAAACACTTTGCATTCCACAATTCCTTTCATGCCATTCTTATAAAGTTGAATTTTTTTACTATTGATCAAATCATAGTAATTGGATTCTCTTTTATATTTATACCCTTTGTTGATGAAACACTTTGATCAAATCAAATAGTTTCATATTCGTGTTTCCTTTGGTAAATTTACTTTACACATTTAAACAATCATTTAATGATGATCACCATTTTTGTTAAAACATAATACATCGAATATGTATATACTTTTAACAATTCATTAAACACTCTGTATTCAAGTAATACAAGTTGTTCAAGTTATTTCGCCGAACTTAGGCATGATTTATATGTGAAAAGAAATCGAATGAATTTCACATATTGTCACATAACTTTGAATTTAAACAATGGTTTCATTCATTAATGAAATATCATTAAGTTGGGTATTTTCAAACAAGGCATTTTTAATGTTTTATAAACGTTCATGCATTATCAATTAGTTTCAAACAATAAGGATAATTCACACATAATCAAACAAGATATGAACATGAATAGAAATCATTCATAAAAGCAGAACAACTGTTTGTTACAAGCTCATATGAATAACCGTCTCACGAAGTGTGAGACACACTAAAGAAGTTCACAATCTCTTGATTACATTAATCTTCCTAAAAGACAAACTAAGTGATAAATGTCGAGGGAGAGTGTCGTCAGCCATCACCATCATGCTCTCCATCAACACGCAACGTCACCTCCTCTCTAGGAAGCACCTCTATGCAGAAGGACCTGTTTTCACCAAAACAGAACAAGTATCAGATATACTTAACACTGCAAATGTGGTTGCAAGATTATAACATTTATAAAACTGTATATCAAATATATACCTTGGTCGTCGATGACCTCTCCGGCGATTGGTTCAACCTTTACGTTCCGGAAACGTAATATGAACTCATGGAAGTCCAATGCTTCTGTATCACCACTCATGATGCTACTCCGGACATGTCCTTTGTAGTTGGGAGGCAATGACCGAAGCAGTACGTCTATTGCAAATGGATCAGCCATCCAGTAATCCACAAAGTGAACCAGTCTCGTGTGTGCATCAAACATTCACTCCAAGTGACTCTTCAGACATGTATGCTCGTCCATCTGTATGGAAAGGAACTCTCCAAGCAACTCGTGCTTCCACATGCGCACATGGCCTATGAATTCTGCTCTTAGCTGATCCACCATCGAATATGGGTCAAGATCACCCATGAGCGGATGTAGTTCATCCACCATCCCCTAACACATTATTATCTGAATGTAAGTGGACATCTCTTGGCGATAGTAGCGGTCTGCCAGCTCTTGTGGGGTCTCATAGTAGTCTGGCTCAGTCAAGTCCATCGTGCGGCATATGTAGTCTACCACATGATTCCTAGTAAGGAGATCATCTAGGCGCACAAGCCAACTAGGGAAGTTGGATCCATCAAGTCTAAGTTTCTCACTCTTTACCCAATCCTTAATCTCAAAGTAATATTCACGGTGAGCCATCTACATTTATAATTGCAAAGGAATTTAGACTAAGTTTATAATTAAATGAGTTAATAATAACTCCACTCAGAAACACCTATCCCCAGTGACGGTTCCTAGTGATAACACGACCCCTATCAGCCACATCTCCCCCGATCATCACGACCATCAATGTGGGTTCAAAGGTGGAAGCTAAACATCGGTCACATCATTCATGCGACTCGTGCTCGATCTTTTGACCATCCGCGTTCCGAGGCCATGTCTGTACATGTTAGGCTCGCCAACTCAACCTTAGTGTTTTCACTGTGCAACATGGCTTGCACCCACTGTATGCGAACGTAGATATGTCTGACACCCAGGCCTGTAACCCTGGATCGCCTCATACCGAAGAACTTTCTTGGTGGTGCACACTAAGGGGGAACACAATCGTTGGTTATTTTAACAGGGATCATCTTGTTAGGCTACCGTCGTGTATCTAATACTAGCACACAATAAGACATACAAATAATAACATTGAATGTAAATGCTATGTGATATGGTCCTTCATGTCATGATCTCCATCCGCCGTCACCGGGTTCCGGCGCCAGGGTTCCGGCGCCGTAGACACTAGGGTACCAGTGTCATTCCGGCGTGGTAGTTCGTCACCTTCGTGACTTTCTACTACTATGCAACAAAAGGTAATTACTTTACCTTTGCCACCACCATATCACAAAGCAACGCCCCCTGCAAAACAAAGTTAGACGCTTCTACTTTATCTTTGCATGTTTTACGTGGCTGAATGGGATTTCGCACAAGAACCGTTCTTACCTACGAACTTTCAGCACAACGCTGATCAAGTAGTTGTCTATACTACACCCCTTTCGGGGCCCTCCGTTGCAAATGGTATACCAACTAATGCGAGAGAGACAGACACCCCCGTACGCCACTTTATACGGTACAAGCCGTATGTCAAGCGTGGACCAGTCTCGCGAATGAACACGTAAAGTCGGTTGGGGGCCGCTTCATCAAGCATTGCTGCGGTATACACAAGTACACGTGGGAGGGTAACAACTAAAAGATCAACGCCCACACGCTACATCTCGTGTGTTCTAACCGTACTAGTATTGCTACGCATAGATCTAGCTCTGATACCACTATAGGGGTTCCGCACATAAAAACAATAAATTTTACTCTACGTCCCTGAACCCCTGAAGCTGCCAGGACCTATCTATTAGTAATACAGTAACGGGAGGGGCTTTTCGCGAACTTACCCTTGAAGACCGAAAAGCGTTGTCAATGCTCAGGAGAGCGTGGTTGATGTAGACGAGCCGAAGCCGACCTCAAGGTCGTGATAAAGTCCTTGCGCTCCTTCTGGCTTCAATGACTTGAGTGCCTCAAGTGCGACACCTCGCGGAGAGTTGCACACGTCCAGTGCCTGACGATGACTCCTGCTTCCCCGATCCAGCAGCAGTTGCGGAAGTAGAGCTCCCGGATCCGAATCCCGCAGCACGACGGCGCTCCGCGGTGAAGATGTCTCTCGCTCGCGCAGTCCAGACTTGGGACCACGGTCACGAGAGAGAGAGGGGGAGAGAGAAAATATCAATTAGAGGTCCTCCCAAAAGTGGGGAGACCTTTATTGATTATTGGGTGTATTTTTCTAGGCCAAATACCCCACTTTATATAGGGGGAGGGGAGGTACTACCTCCCCTCAAGTCATGGGGTGGGACTAAAGGAGAGGAGGGGGGAGGAGGTGGTCGCCAGCCACTAGTGGGCCCCATGGGGGGGGGCTAGGCCCAGCCGGCCTCCCCTTTGGTCCTTCTCCCCTTTCTCCTTTTCCCTAATGGGCCCTCTCCCTCCGGAATTGGCCCATTAAGCCTTTTGACCTTTTAATTGATTTTCTCTTTATTTAAATAATTATGAATAAATGACTAAATCAATATTTAACATTCATTCACACATTATCTAATCTCCGTGGCCATGGAAGACCTTCAACCTCCACTCCGGACATCCTCCGGACTTACCGAAACCCTTCCGGTTTTCTCCCTTCTTTTCTTCGGTGATTCTACCGATCCTATAAACACTCTCTAAGCATCATCAAGCCCTTAAGCGTGATTCCCCATGGTTCGGGAACACTCCAGACATGGTCAGGACACTCCCGCACCAATTATCAATAGAGGGACCTGGATGGCCATGTGACCCCTGTGCATTCCACGAAGATCTTTCGTCGTTTGAACCGGGACAGTCGTGTCTTATTCCCTTTGTCATTCGATACTTGCATTGCCCGAGACCTGATCAATGACATCACCATGTTGTTCTCAATCTTGTTACTGAACAATGCTACTTAACTCGTTCCGACAAGTGATATCCCCGTGATCTAATCAAACGTTGCGCAGCTATTGGATATAACCTCTCCGAGTGGGCCCTTGAGTATCTTCCCGTCACATGGACGGACAAATCCCGCTCTTGACATATATTGCCTCTACGGTTTCCTCCGAATACCTGAACACACCTTTATAACCACCGTTTTACTAGACGGCGTTTGATGCTATCTAAGCATTCTCGGGAGACAGTGATTGATATAGCCTCACGGTCTAAGGAGTAGTCTACGAGGATCCATTTCTAATCATCATAACTTGAACTTCGTGACATGATAGAATCACGATGTTTAGGTTGGGTATTGGTTCATCATCTCATTCTCCGAATGAGATGACCTCATTTCCAACTGGCATAAATGCCACATGATCAGGAAACATGATCATCTGTTGACCAACGAACGGATGGAGTTTCACTGGAACCCCAGTTGTTTGTATATCACATGTGTATTGATTTTTCCACTCAATACAGTTATAGCATGATATAAAACTTAATCATAAACTATATGAAATATGATAATAGTCCTTACTACTATTTGTCTCTAGGGCATATTTCCAACAACTATGGCATCTAGTGGTTCCATGTGGTTTAGGAAAGGAACACCACATGCTGGAGTGGCATCATTGCATGTGTTATTTTCCAAAACCACAATGATGCACACTAATACACACACACATCCAAGAGGGTGTGGTGATGCAACATCTTTCACATTGGTGGTACATTGCATGTTGTAGTAGAATCCTAGCATGCTGCTAGGGTTCCTGTACATGGTTGGACATGACATGCTGGACTGGCATCATTGCATGTGTTCTTTTCCAAAACCGCAATGATGCACACTGATACACACATCCAAGTGGGTGTGGTGATGTAGCATCTTTCAAACCGGTGGTAGAATACATGTTGTAGTTGAATCCTAGCAAGATGCTAGGGTTCCTGGACATGGTTGGACACCACATGCTGGAGTGGAATTATTGCTTGTGTTCTTTTACAAAACCACAATGATGCACACTAATATACACACACCTACGTCCAATGACATCTAGTGGATCCATGTGGTTTATGAAAAGAACACACATGCAATGACAT
Organism: Avena insularis; assembly: GCA_023614405.1. Lineage (NCBI taxonomy): Eukaryota > Viridiplantae > Streptophyta > Magnoliopsida > Poales > Poaceae > Avena > Avena insularis. The sequence goes on from CM042694.1 coordinate 384,155,658, forward strand.
CTAGTGGATCCATGCGGTTTAGGAAAAGAACACACATGCAATGACATCTAGTGGATCCATGTGGTTTATGAAAAGAACACACATGCAATGATATCTAGTGGATCCATGTGGTTTAGGAAAAGAAAACACATGGAATGACTCTAGTGGATCCACGTGGTTTAGGAAAATAACACACATGCAATGACATCTAGTGGATCCATGTGGTTTATGAAAAGAACAAACATGCAATGACATTTAGTGGATCCCAGTGGATCCATGTGGTTTAGGAAAAAAACACCACATGCTGGAGTGGCATCATTGCATGTGTATTTTCCAAAACCATAATGATGCACACTGATACACACACATCCAACTGGGTGTGGTGATGCAGCATCTTTCAAACTCATGGTAGAATGCATGTTGCAGTTGAATCCTATCATGCTGCTAGAGTTCCTGGACATGGTTGGTCACCAAATGCTGGAGTGGCATCATTGCATGTGTTCTTTTCCAAAACCACAATGATGCACACTGATACACACACACATCCAAGTGGGTGTGGTGATACAGCATCATTCAAACTGGTGGTAGAATGCATGGTGCAGTTGAATCCCAGCAAGCTCCTAGGGTTCCTGGACATGGTTGAACACCACATGCTGGAGTGGCATCATTCCATGTGTTCTTTTCCAAAACTACAATGATGCACACTGATACACACACACACATCCAAGGACATCTAGTGGATCCATGTGGTTTATGAAAAGAACACACATGCAATGACATCTAGTGCATCCATGTGGTTTATGAAAAGAACACACATGGAATGACTCTAGTGGATCCATGTGGTTTAGGAAAAGAACACACATGCAATGACATCTAGTGGATCCACGTGGTTCATGAAAAGAACACACACGCAATGACATCTAGTGTCTCCCTGTGGTTTATGAAAAGAACACACATACAATGAGATCTAGTGGATCGATGTGGTTTATGAAAAGAACACACATACAATGAACCTATGGATCCATGTGGTTTAGTAAAAGAACACACATGCAATGACATCTAGTGGATCCGTGTGGTTTCGAAAAGAACACACATGCAATGACATCAAGTGGATCCATGTGGTTTAGGAAAAGAACACCACATGCTAGAGTGGCATCATTGTATGTGTTCTTTCCCAAAACCACAATGTTGCACACTGATACACACACACACATCCAAGGGGGTGTGGTGATGCAACATCTTTCAAACTGGTGGTAGAATGTGTGCGGGAGTTGAATCTCAGCATGCGTCTAGGGTTCTTGGACATTGTTGGGCACCACATGCTAGAGTGGTACTATTGTGTGTGTTATTTTCCAAAACCACAATGATGCACACTAATACACACACACGTCCAAAGACATCTAGTGGTTCCATGTGGCTTATGAAAAGAACACATATGCAATGACATCTAGTGGATCCATGTGGTTTATGAAAAGAACACACATGCAATGACATCAGTGGATCCATGTGGTTTATGAAAAGAACACACATGCAATGACATCTAGTGGATCCATGTGGTTTAGGAAAAGAACACACATGCAATGACATCTAGTGGATCCATGTGGTTTATTAAAAGAACACACATGCAATGACATCTAGTGGATCCATGTGGTTTAGGAAACGAAAACACACGGAATGACTCTAGTGGATCCATGTGGTTTAGGAAAAGAACACACATGTAATGACATCTAGTGGATCCATGTGGTTTAGGAAAAGAACACCTTGTGATGGAGTGGCATCATTGCATGTGTATTTTCCAAATCCACAATGATGCACACTGATACACACACATCCAAGTGGGTGTGGTGATGCAGCATCTTTCAAACTCGTGGTAGAATGCATGTTGCAGTTGAATCCTATCATGCTGCTAGAGTTCCTGGACATGGTTGGTCACCAAATGCTGGAGTGGCATCATTGCATGTGTTCTTTTCCAAAACCACAATGATGCACACTGATACACACACACATCCAAGTGGGTGTGGTGATACAGCATCATTCAAACTGGTGGTAGAATGCATGGTGCATTTGAATCCCAGCAAGTTGCTAGGGTTCCTGGACATGGTTAAACACCACATGCTGGAGTGGCATCATTCCATGTGTTATTTTCCAAAACTACAATGATGCACACTGATACACACACACATCCAATGACATCTAGTGGATCCATGTGGTTTATGAAAAGAACACACATGCAATGACATCTAGTGCATCCATGTGGTTTATGAAAAGAACACACATGGAATTACTCTAGTGGATCCATGTGGTTTAGGAAAAGAACACACATGCAATGACATCTAGTGGATCCACGTGGTTCTTGAAAAGAACACACACGCAATGACATCTAGTGGCTCCATGTGGTTTATGAAAAGAACACACATACAATGATATCTAGTGGATCGATGTGGTTTATGAAAAGAACACACATACAATGAATCTATGGATCCATGTGGTTTAGTAAAAGAACACACATGCAATTACATCTAGTGGATCCGTGTGGTGTACGAAAAGAACACACATGCAATGACATCAAGTGGATCCATGTGGTTTAGGAAAAGAACACCAGATGCTAGAGTTTCATCATTGTATGTGTTCTTTCCCAAAACCACAATGTTGCACACTGATACACACACACACATCCAAGGGGGTGTGGTGATGCAACATCTTTCAAACTGGTGGTAGAATGTGTGCGGGAGTTGAATCTCAGCATGCGTCTAGGGTTCTTGGACATTGTTGGGCACCACATGCTAGAGTGGTACTATTGTGTGTGTTATTTTCCAAAACCACAATGATGCACACTAATACACACACACGTCCAAAGACATCTAGTGGTTCCATGTGGCTTATGAAAAGAACACATATGCAATGACATCTAGTGGATCCATGTGGTTTATGAAAAGAACACACATGCAATGACATCAGTGGATCCATGTGGTTTATGAAAAGAACACACATGCAATGACATCTAGTGGATCCATGTGGTTTAGGAAAAGAACACACATGCAATGACATCTAGTGGATCCATGTGGTTTATTAAAAGAACACACATGCAATGACATCTAGTGGATCCATGTGGTTTAGGAAACGAAAACACACGGAATGACTCTAGTGGATCCATGTGGTTTAGGAAAAGAACACACATGCAATGACATCTAGTGGATCCATGTGGTTTAGGAAAAGAACACCTTGTGATGGAGTGGCATCATTGCATGTGTATTTTCCAAATCCACAATGATGCACACTGATACACACACATCCAAGTGGGTGTGGTGATGCAGCATCTTTCAAACTCGTGGTAGAATGCATGTTGCAGTTGAATCCTATCATGCTGCTAGAGTTCCTGGACATGGTTGGTCACCAAATGCTGGAGTGGCATCATTGCATGTGTTCTTTTCCAAAACCACAATGATGCACACTGATACACACACACATCCAAGTGGGTGTGGTGATACAGCATCATTCAAACTGGTGGTAGAATGCATGGTGCATTTGAATCCCAGCAAGTTGCTAGGGTTCCTGGACATGGTTAAACACCACATGCTGGAGTGGCATCATTCCATGTGTTATTTTCCAAAACTACAATGATGCACACTGATACACACACACATCCAATGACATCTAGTGGATCCATGTGGTTTATGAAAAGAACACACATGCAATGACATCTAGTGCATCCATGTGGTTTATGAAAAGAACACACATGGAATTACTCTAGTGGATCCATGTGGTTTAGGAAAAGAACACACATGCAATGACATCTAGTGGATCCACGTGGTTCTTGAAAAGAACACACACGCAATGACATCTAGTGGCTCCATGTGGTTTATGAAAAGAACACACATACAATGATATCTAGTGGATCGATGTGGTTTATGAAAAGAACACACATACAATGAATCTATGGATCCATGTGGTTTAGGAAAAGAACACACATGCAATTACATCTAGTGGATCCGTGTGGTGTACGAAAAGAACACACATGCAATGACATCAAGTGGATCCATGTGGTTTAGGAAAAGAACACCAGATGCTAGAGTTTCATCATTGTATGTGTTCTTTCCCAAAACCACAATGTTGCACACTGATACACACACACACACATCCAAGGGGTTGTGGTGATGCAACATCTTTCAAACTGGTGGTAGAATGTGTGCTGGAGTTGAATCCCAGCATGCGTCTAGGGTTCTTGGACATTGTTGGGCACCACATGCTAGAGTGGTACTATTGTGTGTGTTCTTTTCCAAAACCACAATGATGAACACTAATACACACACACGTCCAATGACATCTAGTGGTTCCATGTGGCTTATGAAAAGAACACATATGCAATGACATCTAGTGGATCCATGTGGTTTATGAAAAGAACACACATGCAATGACATAAGTGGATCCATGTGGTTTATGAAAACAACACACATGCAATGACATCTAGTGGATGCATGTGGTTTAGGAAAAGAACACCAGATGCTGGAGTGGCATCATTGCATGTGTTCTTTTCCAAAACCACAATGATGCACACCGATACAGACACACACACACACATCTAAGTGGGTGTGGTGATGCATGATCTTTCAAACTGGTGGTACAATGCATGTTGCAGTTGAATCCCATCATGCTACTAGAGTTCCTGGACATGGTTGGACACCAAATGCTGGAGTGGCATCATTGCATGTGTTCTTTTCCAAAACCACAATGATGCACATTGATACACACACACACACATCCAAGTGGGTGTGGTGATGCAGCATCTTTCAAACTGGTGGTAGAATGCAGGTGCAGTTGAATCCCAGCAAGCTGCTAGGGTTCCTAGACATGGTTGAACACCACAAGTTGGAGTGGCATCATTGCATGTGTTCTTTTCCAAAACCACAATGATGCACAATGATACACACACACACATCCAATTACATCTAGTGGATCCATGTAGTTTATGAAAAGAACACACATGCAATGACATCTAGTGCATCCATGTGGTTTACGAAAATAACACACATGCAACGACATTAGTGGATCCATGTGGCTCATGAAAAGAGCACACATGCAATGACATCTAGTGGATCCATGTGGTTTAGGAAAAGAAAACACATGGAATGAATCTAGTGGATCCATGTGGTTTATGAAAAGAAAACACATGAAATGACTCTAATGGATCCATGTGGTTTAGGAAAAGAACAAACATGCAATGACATCTAGTGGATCCATGTGGTTCATGAAAAGAACACACATGCAATGACATCTAGTGGCTCCATGTGGTTTATGAGAAGAGCACACATACAATGACACCTAGTGGATCGATGTGGTTTATGAAATGAACAAACATGTAATGAATATATGGATTCATGTGGTTTAGGAAAAGAACACACATGGAATGACATCTAGTGGATCCGTTTGGTTTATGAAAAGAACACACATGCAATGACATCAAGTGGATCCATGTGGTTTAGGAAAAGAACACCACATGCTAGAGTGGCATCATTGTATGTGTTCTTTTCCAAAACCACAATGATGCACACTACTCTACACACACATCTAAGGGGGTGTGGTGATTCAGCATCTTTCAAACTGGTGGTAGAATGTGTGTTGTAGTTGAATCCTAGCATCCGTCTAGGGTTCTTGGTCATTGTTGGGCACCACATGCTGGAATGGTACTATTGCGTGTGTTCTTTTCCAAAACCACGATCATGCACACTAATACACACTGATGACCCACAAGTATAGGGGGTGTATCGCATTATTTTCGATAAGTATGAGTGTCGAACCCAACGAGGAGCATAAGGTGCTGGCGAGTGGCTAGGAGCAGGAATTCTCTATAAATACTTAGCAAACGATTTTTACGGGTTTTTAATAATGTAGGTAAATAAAGTATGAGTAAATAAAATAAAATAAGAATAAATGCAGCAAGTGGCCCAATCCTTTCTTTAGCAAAGGACAAGCCTGTTGTATTACTTAAGATGACCAAACGTTCTCGAGGACACATGGGAATATCGTTAAGTGCTTTCGCTTCATATAGTTGATTAATCTTCTTTAGTTTGCTAAGTGTTGTGTGGGTGAACCTGTGCTAATGTACCGACCTTCCTAGGACTAATACATACTTGTGATTATACCCTTTGCAAGCATTCACATGTACAAGAAAGTAATTAAGGTAGAAACCTAACCATAGCTTTAAACTCTAAGACCCTAACGTCCCTTGTGCAAAGGTTTCCTAACGGGGGTTCAGGTTTCTGTCACTCCGGCAACCCCTACGATAAGTAGCCAAATACACAATGCATTCCCCTAGGCCCATATAGGTGAAGTGTCATGTAGTCGACATTCACATGACACCACTAGAAGAAGGACACCACAACTTAAATATCAAACTATTGAATCTTTCTCAACGCAATTCCACTACTAACAACATGACTTCTCCCATGTCCTCAAGAACAAAACGAACTACTCACAAGACATCATATGGATTATGATCAGAGATGAAATAATGATGTGTAACAATCTGAACATAAACGATAATTCAATGGTTCACTCAATAGCATCAACTACACAGAGTAATCAGCACAGAGAAAGTTTCCCCTAAGAACTATGCAAGATTCAACCCAATTGTTACATCGGTATGAAGTGGTGATGATGGTGCTGGTGGAGATGATGGTCATGATGATGATGATTCCGATGAAGTCCAGCTTGATGGTCGTGCTGATGGCGATGATCTCCCCTCTCCGGGAAGGAATTCCCCCAGCAGAATTCTGTCTGCTAGAGAGATCTTTCTTTCTCGGTGTTTTCCGCCCGTAGAGGTGGCGGAATCAGTCTGTGGTCGCTCCTCGAGTCTTAGGGTTTCAGGAGGATAATATACGCCAGAGGGGAGAGGCTGGAGTGGACCACGGCGGCCACACCACCTGGTGGCGCGGCCTAGGGTGGCCCGTGCCAGGGGATGGTGTGGGCCCCCTATGGCCCATCTCCACTTCCCCTTCTGGCATTCTTCGTCTTCTGGAAAAAATAGGATTTTTTGATCTTCACGAATTTTGCCTCCAAACAGCACCTTTTCCATCAGATTTCTGACTGCAGTGGTCCATGCTCCAAAAGTCATCAACCATGCAAAAATAGATCAAATAACATAAGTATCATCTCTTAATATGAAATATATCAATGAATAATGTAAATTATGATATAGAATAGTGATGCAAAATGGACGTATTAACTCCCCCCAAGCTTAGACTTCGCTTGTCCCCAAGCGAAACTGAACTCAATAAACATGACCTCAGGTTTATGGAGTGAAGAGTCGATAAAATAATACGAACAAGAAGCATCACATTCATCAATACATAAGTCATAACAGAAGACAACTCACTATTATATAACTTAACTTGCAATAAGTAAAGGAAACACAATAAAGATGCATAAAGAAAATCATAATTGTTAATGGCAAACTTAGCTCTTGGTCGAAAAATAGTTGACAATTTGGTGGAGTTCACAAATAACTGATTTTCAATGATAGCTTTCAAAGTAGTAGACACTAAGATAAGAGCAATGTGCAAAACAAGGAACGTAAGAAACATGATTGGATAAATCATCATATGAATGAATGAAACACAACAACTCAAAATACTTGCTGAGATAGAAGGGAATAGGTTTACTAACTCAACAAAAAAGTAAAAGAAAGGCCCTTCGTAGAGGGAAGCAGGGATTTCAAGTTTCATAAAGAGCTTCCAAAAATTATGGTACTTATTAGCTTTCAGCTCTCATTTCCCCTATCATAGGCATCTTTAGGTGTTTGAGGTTAAAGTGATCAAAGATGAGGATATGCTTTACAAGTTGCAAGTTGAAAATCTCATGTCCCTTGAATACGAGGGTCGCTCCTCATTCTACTCAAGTTTAGTTACCAGTAAGTTCTTGTCATAATAAGTATATGTGTATCATAGAGAACCGCTAACGGGGTACCCCTTGCCCGATGATACTAAAGAATCCCCATATCAAAATGACAAGGCAACCAAACAACAAGCATCTCAACAATCTTCTTATTTACCATGGGAATATGGTGTTTTTTCTCTCTTTCCTATTTTCTCATTTTTTTATTTTTCTCTTTTTCTCAATCTCCTTCTCTTTTTTATAAGAAGAATGCTTCATAGATGCTCGTTATGGTTACGCTACAGGTTTCCACCATGACAGCATGGATTAGACCGGCGGCCCTAGCGTTTCTCTAACACACATACATAACTCCATGGACTTACAAGCTAGATGCACAAGAAGCATTCCCTCTCAGTACATGTTTTTGGCTAGCAAGGCTGGGTAGCAAGCATAAGAGTTGAAGGAAACAAACAAACATACAAGTAATAAAAACAAACATGCAATCTTCCTTGGAAGCACAAAATATCTTAACTAGAGAATACTAAACTTATGAGCAAATCAAGAAAGAAAGATGATGAAATTATATTTCTTTAAGAGTACTTTTGTCTTTTTCATTCAATTCTCAAAATAGTGTTGCTACTGACCGAGCCAGGTTTGCCAAAACCAACTAAATTAACTCCATGATCCCACAATGATACAAATACTAATGACAAGATCAATAATATAACCATGAATTGAAAACTAATATAAGATATGGAAAAGAGTAAGTGATAGAACTTCTCATTAATATTCCATAACGGCAACTCACACTAAGGGATACATAGATATCTAATGAGAGGGGGGACACTTCCATAATGTAAACCATCCTACATGATAACTTCTCTATTCATGATATGACTCTACTGAAAAGGTAAAAAGATAGAAGATGGTGATGTGATACCGCGGCACTCCCCCAAGCTTGGAACAAACCAAGGGGATGCCAAAAACTGATGATGAATTACTCCCTCGGTGGTGGTGATGTTCTCTTGATTAGCGCGAGGAAATCTTCTAGTATCTTGCGAAGCCTATTATTATCCTCTTGAAGCATATCCACCTTCCTCCTCAAGACTCGGTACTTGTCACAGAACTCATCAGTTGCTGGTAGAGCTTCCACTTCTACAGGGCAGGAACTGAGATCTAGAGTTGGAGGTATCAGCCCCTTCATGCCTGCTGTCATGTCCTTTACTTCCTCCCCGACGTTCAGATCCATGTCTTCGCACCTTGTTGCGATCCTTTCTTGTTTCACCCGTCCCACGAGAGTCTCCTGCTCAAGATTGCGATGGGGCTTGCGACAGCGTCGCAGCTCGTAATCCTTCGAAGATGAACCCCTGAACGACATCTGAACAAAACAGATCGAAACAAAAACCACGACGATAACACGATATACGAACCTCGGGGGATCCGGGGGATTATATATTACGAAGTTTTACCACAAAAGGAAGGTACTGGGAGAAACCGGGTCAGAGACGGAGTCCGGGGCAGCCACTGTAACATCCCAAATTCTGCAACCCTGATTAGTTGTCCATAATGCAAAAATCAGGGGGAACAAAAACTTTTTCTTGTTCATTGGTGCAGTGTTTTTTTGTTGTTTGTTTGTGCTTGTGCACGTGAGTGTATACCATATGATACTCCTTACCTCACCATCAGTTGACAAAAGCTCATTTTACATATTCTCAAATGTTTTGACATTTCAAAACATGAGCCAAGATGCTTATGTAACCAAAACTATTTTAGTAGCTTCTACTGACTAAACTATGGAGAAATATATAATATAATCTCCTTATGTTTTCAAGACATAACCTTCAACTACTCTTACCTCTAAGATTTTCAAAACCTTGTATAAAACTTTTGAATTATACTCTTGGTAGGGATACCAAGGACTCTTACCTTATTCAAGGTCCAACCTTTCAAAATTGTCCATCCTTACCAGAAGCTAAGCTTGATGGTAACCCTAATAGTAGTTGATTAGTGTATAAGATGAGTTGCCTTGATCTGCTGCTTGATATGCTTGCTTAGAAGTAGTATGAGCTAATCTAGGAGCTCATCCCCTAGGATCAAGATATCTCAAAATCACCAAACGCTAAGCAAGAATACAATCTGGATCTAAACCCTAGCTACTAGGTGATCATCTAAAACCCTTAACCAGATCACTTCTGAAGATATCCCTTCTGGAAGTTTCCAAGTCAATGAAGACCAATATGAAGCATGGGTCTTTTATACTCAATCTACACTTCAACATCATCCACTTGATGATGCTTTGGTACCTTGCAACCCATCAAAAACCCTCAATCTGCCAAATTTGGCTAAGTCTGGAAAACTATTTCGAACATCACCTTTTTGAATGCCTCCCTTTCCCAACCCTTGTGCATTTTTGAAAATGCATCTGAACCATCTTGTTAACCATCCTAAGTACTACCAGGGCCGACTTTTTCCCTTGGTTATATCATCCTCCAACCCACTTGTCCTTGATGGTTTTGCAGACAAGAAAATAACTTTTCGTGCAAATCTAGTCAACATGCCTACTTTGATAGAAGCTCACACCACCATCGAACCTTCTATGGACCAACTCTTTGCAGGGTTGTGTTATACTCATATAGGTCTATCAATATCTACTTCACTTGTTCCAAGTGGATCTTTGTGCTTCTTAAACCCACAAGGTTTTGAAGGCTAGTTAATAATCTGCTTTGGCAGGCTTATTTTATTCAAAGTTTGAAATCAATTCTTGATGAACTCAAGCAAGATCAAGCTCAAAACTCTACACCATGTTTATGTACATAACTTGGTCTATCCATCCATCTATCCCATTCCCCAAGGGGAGATCTGAACTCCAAGATACAACCATGTTTTGATGGTATAAAATTAACATCACCCTAGATCCTTAATCTAGGGTATTTCACCAAAATCAATTTGGATTCTCTAATCCCAAGGTTGCAAATGCTTGATACACCTTTTCTACATCATCTACCTTGATCATCAAGATTTATCAATAATTATCCATAATTATTATGGACCAAATATATTAAATTCTTTTAATAGGCAAAACCTCCAAAACTTCTTCCATAAAGGAAAGTTTGGTTTTTGCCAAAACACTTCTCCAAATTTTGGCTCAAATGAAGTCCACATATCATACCCCATCTTCCCACTTCAAAAATAAATATTTTTGAAGAGCTTTATTATTTCTTTTTGCCCGTCTTCTTAAATGGCTGAATTCGAATAATAATTGTTTTAAATACTTTTAATCCCCAATAAATCTTGGGAAAATCCCCCTAAGTGTGTATTCCAATTTGGGACCCCCTCAAACCAAAAACCAACCTTTTCCAATATAAAAATATCAAATGATCTTCTAGAAGTCACTTCTACCCTTTTTGAATAAATGGATTTTTGAGGACTAAAACCGCTTATAAAAATCCTAATTAATTCCTGGATATCTCCCTTAACCTCATCTATCTCCCAGTACCATTTCCTCATCCTGTCCAAAGCAAGTTTTTGGACTTTCTTCATAACCAGCAATTTGATCAAAATTGCCAAGTAAGCAAACCCACTACCCAAACCACTTCCAACTCTCATCAAAGCCTGCACAATGCACCTCCTCAGCACCAGGACACACCCCAGGTCGACACTACTGTAGCTCCACCCCAACATTTCCCCTTGTACCCTTGGACTAGTAGAGAGAGAGAACCCCAATCTTACAAGATTTGTCACAATTAATTACCACAGCAGCCCTACTCCTCTCTGCCCGATCAAATCTCCTTCTTACCCCTCCCCACCGCCCTCTAGGCCAACCACAGGCCAGAAATCCCCTCCCCCATGTCAAAAGTGGACATTTGCACACTAGATCCCTCCCCCTCGGTATAAAGGCCAAAGGCCACCACAACATGCCCCCTGCCCCTCATTTGCTCCATCCCCCTCTCACTTACCTCCCCCGAGCACCACTCCCTCTCCCCTGCTCTGTGCTTCCCGGAAGAAGAAGGAGGAGAAGCCTCGGCCTCCACCAAAACCGAGCAAGGCTCTCTCCTCTAATCTCCTCTCCTCCTGCATGTCCCTCTCCTGGCACCTCCTTGCTCTCCTGCAGCTAACCCGCCCCTTTTTATCGACATGCAGCAGCCCCTAGAGGATCTCCGTCGAGCCCCGGCGTGCTCCGTTCGGTCTCCGTTGCGTGAGTCGTCTCCCTGGGACCAACCCCGCGCGTGCCGCCCCTCGATCTGCTCGCCGTCGTCGACCGTGTCGCCCTACCGCCTCCATGTCCTCTCCTGAGCCCTCAGGTGAGCTCCCCTCCCCTCGCCGTCCTCTGCTAGGGTTAGCTCTCATCACCGGCGCGCCTAGGAGGACGATAGCCATGAGCCATCGATCCCCTTCTAATCGGACGGCCCACCGCCGCCTATATCTCTTCACCCCGCCGCCCTCGCTGACCACTCGGCCCCGCCCAGCGAGATTCAAATCCCACTGTCACTGGCGACCCCCTCCCCTGCTTGGCCGAGTTGGCTCGGTGGCCCATCTCCTCACGCAGATCAAGCCCGATACCCCCTCTGCTTTATTGTTTTTCCTAGATCTGCTAGAGTTATTGTTTGGTTTAAATCCAAACAAGAATGTAAAAATATGATTTTTGGCCAGATCCAAAATCTTGGTGGTACCTACCTATTTTTTCTAACAGAACATACCGTTGGTTCTCCCAGACTTGTTTTAATTTATCCGTGATAAATCAATTTCCAAAAAGTATCTTGTCACCTAAATAAACTCCTCAAAGAGTTTTACATCTCCATTTTGGGAAAACCAAAGCTCTACTGGAAGGTATTAGTTATACCTTTCACCTAGCATAGGCCATATGCCAAGGTGAATAGTAGTGTGTCTTTAGCAAAAATAACAAAAACAACCATTATCTGTCTTGGGTAAATTCTCTAGGTCAAAACAAATGTGGTTTTGACCTGATTCCAACAGCCAGAGAAGTCATACACCTTTATCCATCTAAAACCAGGAGATGAGGATTTATTGATCCTCTGTTGGTTTTTAGTGATTTAATTACTTCTGTAAGTGGTTTTATCACTAAATAAATCACTCCAGGAGTTTGACAACTCCAAAAAGGGTGAATCCAATTCCTACAGAAAGGTATTCTAAATGCCTACCACGTGCCCTTGGAATAAACTCAAAATCTTCAGTAGAATTAATCTGGTGAAAAAGAGAAAAACCATAGAGAACTGCGTTTCGGAATTTCCTGAGGGTATTCTGGTAATTATTTTGACAAGATTCCATCACTAGGTGGTTCAGTACATCGAACCCTACCTAACCACCCAAGGAAATAATTTTCGCGCCTCCAGATAAATTCTGGTGAATTATTTCATCAAACTAGAGTTTATCCCATTATAAAAGGCATATCTAAATATAGAAAATTGATAATCTAGTGAAACCACTTATGTTGGTTTTGTGTTGTCAAGATCTATCTGATGATATCATTGTTGCACATTGGTAGCCTACTGACCTCAGAACCCCACTCCAAGTTCATGGTATTTAGCCTTGACAACTATCTTCCAAAGAGAAAAACACCTCTATGACAATCTAGTAATTTCCACTACTAATACCCATTCTCTCCAAAACCTACTAAGTTCAGTAGTATTACTTATGTTTGCTTGCTATATGGTTTGATGCATGTATGCCTTGTATTGATTGTGGTATTGTCTACTTGCATGTATATTCGATGATGGCGATAGTGTGATTGTTTGACGACGAGAAGAAAGGGACTTCTTCTTATTATTATCTGGGTATTCTTGGTTATCTAAAGAAGTCCAGGGACTAATTGCTGATCACAGGCAAGCCACCTTCTTGCTCATAAGCCTTATCCTACTGTTTTACTTATGCATGTTTTTCTTACTCCTCTATGAAAACTGCATTGTTTTACTATATGATGTTGTATTTATGGTAGTGTGATTGTTTGACGACGAGAAGAATGGAACTATTACATTTTTGTACTATTAAGTACAACCCCCTTGGTGATACCTACTTGTCCCTAGTATGGTAGATGGTGTAACACCATACCCCTTTGGAGACCCCGATTTAGCCGAAGCAAAGCTAGAGGATGGGAAGACCCCGAAAAAAGTTTTACCAAATGTTTATGATAAAACCTTGGTGAGGTGGGACCTCCCAAGAGATGTTGAGAAAGAAAAAGGTTTTGTTTTACAAAATGCTGAAGGAAGGATGGAGGAAAAAGGTTTACAAAAATGCACCCGGTTCTTTGCAGTTTTGCTAGAACAATTAACTCGTGCAACCCCATTACTCTGGAATGGGACAGGGCTAGATTTGATGTTTGTCTATTCTGGTATAAGCTTCCTCGCAACTACTACAGGGGATGAAAATCCCTGGAGGGTGGGCCTTCTCTGGAAAAACGGTCCATGTGAGACATCGACCGGGAGAAGGAACGAAGGGTCTACCGACCTCCGCGCGTTACTATGATCCCCTCATTGAAAGCGCGCACGTGGGACGTGCAATATGCGCTTCGGTTGGTCCTCGGTACCCGACGTCCCGGTGTTGAGGGGAACAACACTCATAGGGTATGCACTTATACTAGAGTGGGCATCCAGAGAGTCTTGATCGGTTACTCGACCCACGATCAGTGTAGATCAGAGCAATGTACACGGATAGTGTGGGTAAAGTGTACAACCTCTACAGAGTGTAAATCTATTCGAATAGCTGCGTCCGCGGTCATGGACGGTTGGGAAGGTTGCTGTAGAGCGGTGCTGGTTTTGTTTTCAAAAAGGATTTCTTAAAAGAAATGGCTTTGGAAATTTTTTGACCATGGGATGGTCGGAAGGGATCCCTGTTTTGACCATGGGATGGTCAGAAAGGGATGGAAGAAGTTTGGTCATGGGATGACCGTAAAGGAGGAACAAATGGGTGACCCAGTCCTGATGTTTTCCAAAACTTCTCAAAAAGGTTTCCAAAATGCTTTACAAAAGTTTTCAACAAAGATAGGTAGATGCTATATCTACAAGAGAAACTAATTGAGAAAGGAACCTCTCCTGGAGCCCTCCTACTACCACAAGCATATTGCATATCCTCTTGTTATTACTATTATTTAAAGGTGGTTTATGAGTACATTCAAAGTACTCACTGGCATTGTCCCTGGCTATTAACTTGGCCAGATCTCAAGGAGAAGGTGGTGTGGCGACTATGCGAGCTAGGACGTTCTCCCTGTCATTTGCCTGTAGGTTAAGGCATGGCTCGGGCTCTACGCTTGATGAAGTTCCACTGATGATTATTGATATATCCATAACGACATTTATGTAAGTCTTGTAATTCGGTATATTCTCGGATGTAGTAATGATACTCGTCGGTTATGTTCCACGACTAACTAATCATGGGATCGTGGTTGTATGCATAACAGGGATTCTCAGAGGATTAATCCGGGGGCCCCACAGCCACACCACCTGCTGGTGCGGCTAGGGGCAACCATGCCAGGGGGTGATGTGAGGCACCCTGGCTCCGTTTCCATCCCTCTTTCGCTTCGTTATTTCCCTTGTTGGATAAAAACTGCAAAAATATAACTTGACAGAAAATTCGTGGAACTTTTCTTACCAGAACTGTTACCTATTCGAAAACAGACTCTGCAGGTCTCTGAATTTGGTCTTTAGTAGATTCTTCTGGAGTCACCACTTGAATAACATCAATATCTTCATCTTCATACACATATTGCTTGAGTCATGAAACCTTTCACTTTCTTATTACACCATTTTCTCCACTAACCTGGAAATTTCTTTCACACAAAACTTCACACAATTCTCATTAGTAACATTAGTATAAGCGAGGTAATTAACCTTTTAAGTTCAATTTCAACTGAAATCCATGAAATCATAATCTACTGTAGCAAGTCCTTCCAAAAACCCAAAAAGAATTCAAACAGAAAATTGACTTAAGAAGCAAATGCAAGAGTGGCAAAATCTGTCAAAACAGACTAGCAGGTAAAGATTAATTTTTTCGAAAATCTTCTGTTGCTCAAATCAAAAAGTGCAAAACTAACGAAAGTTAAATAACAACCTGGGGCAGAAGCACAACAAATTACAGATAAATCCGACATACAGAGGTCTCTCAAGAATTTTTATGGTGAAGCTCAAAAATCTGTTTTGGGACAGCTACTTCCCCAAATCTTACTTCTCTCTCATTAGAGGTTGATCTTGACACAAAAACCAAACAAAAGGATAAGGAGAGGTTATTGCCGAAACAATAACTTCCAAGACTCAAAGAAACAAAAACAAACTGAAAGCAAGAATATATTGGGCTGTCTTCCAAAAAGCTCCTTTTTTATAGCCATTAAGATGGGCATGATAATTTCAATGGTGCTCACATAAGATATGAATTGAAGTAAAAGATAGCATTAAGAAGCAAAAATACACATGTTTAAGTCTAACCCACTTCCTATGCAAGGGAATTTTGTAAGCAAACAAGTTGTTGAAACCAGAGGCTACAAGCATAGGAAGGCAAAACAAGTGCAACATAAAGACTTTCAACATAAAGAGAGGAAACTTGATATTATTGAGATGCATAAGAACCGTCTTCCCTCTCTCATAATAACTTTCATTATCATGCATAAATTTAATGATATAGCTATCACAAGAACCATTGTAGCAATGATCACTTATCCTAACAGAAAACACAGGGACACTAGCTCTCATAACACTACTTTGTGAAACAATATTAGAGGTATCCTTACAAAGGTTAGTGTGTCCCTCTTCTACATATATAGTGACACTGTCTTTAACATTTGCTATTATAGGTTCATCATTTTGTTCATCAAGTTCAACAGCTTTATTTGTACTTTCATTAATCATACTAGCTATCATAGAATGTTCCTTCACTTTAACCGGGAAAGGTATTTTCTCAATGTAAAGTTCAGGTAAAGCATGATTAGCAGTATAAACTTCAATATTTCTTGCGGGAACACATTTAGCAACATCTTTATATGGTTCATGATACTTATTCCACTTCTTTTTAGGAACTTCAATATAGGAAGCAAAAGCCTTAAAATAAGTTGCAATAGCTTGAGAGTCTAGACCATAAGCATTTTTAATATTTTGAAAGTCATCAGTTCCCATAAAAGATTCATTGCATTCATAATCATAATTTGTACCTGACTTTCGTCCTTTGTCATTCTCCCATGCTTCAGCATTATCTTGAATACGGTCCAGAACATCCCATTTAGCTTCTTCTTCCATGCGTGTGAATGATCCAGCACAAGAAGCATCCAATAAATCCTTATCATGAGAGAAAGCCTTGCATAAAAGTTAATGATAATAATATTGTTGGGGAGCTCATGAATTGGACATTTGAGCATTAAAAACTTCAATCTCCCCCAAGCTTGAGCTGTACTCTCTCCATCAAGAGGCCAAGAATTATATATTTGATTCCGATCTTTTTGAATCTCACTAGGAGGATAAAACTTTGAATAAAAGAGAGGTACTATTTCCTCCCATTCAAGAGCTTGACCATTCTTCAGCGGCTTATACCATTCTTCAGCTCTTCCTTTCAGCGATAATGAGAATAACTTCTTCTTGACTTGATCTGTTGTAATACCTACACACTTGAACAACCCGCATAATTCATGTATAAAGAGCAAATGATCACCGAGATGGACAGTTCCATCTCCAACATAATAGTTATCCATAACACGATCAATAATTCTTGTAGGTATTTTAAAAGTATCATTCTCAGTAGGTGATGGTTCATCTAGTACCTTAGAAGTGGTAGTAGCATTACGAAATAAGAAACTCAGCGAATTATCCATATTGAAAATAAAGCAACTAACAAAAGTAAACAATACTCACAGTAGAAGTTTCCTTTAATAGTTCCACTTTCCAATAGTGCTTCACTCCCTGACAATGGTGCCAGAAAATAGTCTTGATGACCCACAAGTATAGGGGGTGTATCGCAGTATTTTCAATAAGTAAGAGTGTCGAACCCAACGAGGAGCAGAAGGTGCTGGCGAGTGGCTAGGAGCAGGAATTCTCTATTAATACTTAGCAAACGGATTTTTAGGGGATTTTGATAATGTAGATAAATAAAGTACGAGTAAATAAAAGACAATAAGAATAAATGCAGCAAGGGCCCAGTCCTTTCTTTAGCAAAGGACAAGCCGGTTGTATTACTTAAGATGACCAAACATTCTCAAGGACACATGGGAATATCGTCAAGTGCTTTCGCTTCATATAGTTGATTAATCTTCTTTAGTTTGCTAAGTGTTGTGTGGGTGAACCTGTGCTAATGTACCGACCTTCCTAGGACTAATACATACTTGTGATTATACGCCTTGCAAGCATCCGCAAGTACAAGAAAGTAATTAAGGTAGAAACCTAACCACAGCTTTAAACTCTAAGACCCTGACGTCCCTTGTGCAAAGGTTTCCTAACGGGGGTTCAGGTTTCTGTCACTCCGGCAACCCCTACGATTAGTAGCCAAATACACAATGCATTCCCCTAGGCCCATATAGGTGAAGTGTCATGTAGTCGATGTTCACATGACACCACTAGAAGAAGTACACCACAACTTAAATATCAAACTACTGAATCTTTCTCAACACAATTCCACTACTAACAACATAACTTATCCCATGTCCTCAAGAACAAAACGAACTACTCACAAGACATCATATGGATTATGATCAGAGATGAAATAATTATGTGTAACAATCTGAACATAAATGATAAGTCAATGGTTCACTCAATAGCATCAACTACAAAGAGTAATCAACACTGGGAAACTTTCCCCTAAGAACCATGCAAGATTCAACCCAATTGTTACAGCGGCATGAAGTGGTGATGATGGTGCTGGTGGAGATGATGGTGGTGACGATGATGATGATCTCGATGAAGTCCAACTTGATGGTGGTGTTGATGGCGATGATCTCCCCTCTCCGGGAAGGAATTCCCCTGGTAGAATTCTGTCTGCCAGAGAAATATTTCTCTCTCGGTGTTTTCTGCCTTGCTGAGGCGGCAGAATCTTTCTGTGGTCTCTCCTCGAGTCTTAGGGTTTCGGGAAGATAATATACGCCAGAGGGGAGAGGCTGGAGTGGACCAGGGCGGCCACACCACCTGGTGGCGTGGCCTAGGGTGGCCTGCGCCAGGGTGGTGTGGGCCCCCTTTGGCCCATCTCCACTTCCCCTTCTGGCATTCTTCGTCTTCTGGAAAAATAGGATTTTTCATGTATTTTCCCGGATGTTCTGATCTTCGTGAATTTTGCCTCCAAACAGCACCTTTTCCATCAGAATCCTGACTGCAGCGGTCCATGCTCCAAAAGTCATCAACCATGCAAAAATAGATGAAATAACATAAGTATCATCTCTTAATATGAAATATATCAATGAATAGCAGTAAATTATGATATAGAATAGTCATGCAAAATGGACGTATCACACACACACGTCCAATGGCATCTAGTGGTTCCATGTGGTTTATGAAAAGAACACATATGCAATGACTTCTAGTGGATCCATGTGGTTTATGAAAAGAACACACATGCAATGACATCAGTGGATCCATGTGGTTTATGAAAAGAACACACATGCAATGACATCTAGTGGATCCATGTGGTTTAGGAAAAGAACACCACATGCTGGAGTGGGATTATTGCATGTGTTCTTTTCCAAAACCACAATGATGCACACTGATACAGACACACACACACATCCAAGTGGGTGTGTGCATCATCTTTCAAACTGGTGGTAGAATGCATGTTGCAATTGTATCCCAGCATGCTGCTAGGGTTCCTAGACATGGTTGGACACCACATGCTGGAGTGGCATCATTTCATGTGTTCTTTTCCAAAACCAGAATGATGCACACTGATACACACACATCCAAGTGGGTGTGGTTATGCAGCATCTTTCAAACTGGTGGTTGAATGCATGTTGCAGTTCAATCCCAATATGCTTGTAGGGTTCCTAGACATGGTTGGACACCACATGCTGGAGTGTCATCATTGCATGCGTTCTTTTCCAAAACCAAAGTGATCACTACAAGAAAAATTGTCTTTTACAACAGACTATTTTCGTGGTTGAAGGCCCTTTTTCGTGGCTAAAAGGTCTTCTACAACGGATGCCCTTCGTGGTAAAAGCCTTGTCACAAAAGAATCTACCATGATTTTTTTCTGACCGTGTCAGATCGCACCCTTCAGCCACTAAAACTTATTCCGTCGTAGATCTGTTTTCCAGCCACGTTGACTGCTGATGTCATGCAAAATACCATGTGGAAAACACCGTTAACACCCAGTTACCGCCAATAACGGCCACATAAACCATGGTAGAAGCCTGGCCCAGCCAAGTCCTACTAATTGTTAAGTGGGCCGAGCCACGAGGAGATCCCAATAAGATTATGTCCCTTTACTGTTTCACCATGTACTGTTTGATGTGGACCTATTAATGTAGCCGTCCACGGCCCTTATGATTTCAGGCCCGTTACTATTTTGTACTAAAGAAGGCCCACTTTGGTAGATTAATATACGGCCCATTAGGGGCCTACTCCTGTAGGTCGGGCACTTTTAAGGCCTGTCGCCGGCCCGTTACTGTTCCTATAGCTCGTAGGGTCTGTTCCTGTTCTACCCATTTACTGCTATGGCCTTTTACATTTCTGGGTTGCTAGTGTTAGGATCCTTCACTGTTCTAGCCTTTCACTATTCCAGCCATTCACTGTTTAGGTATTTTACTCTTCTGGCCTTTTGCTATTATGGGCTTCCTATTCCATCCATTTACTGTTCATGCCTGTTTACTCTTCTGGCCCTCTACTGTGTGGGCCTTTTACTGTTAAGGTCTTTTATTGTTTAGCCTATTACTCTTCGGGCCTATTACTGCTCGGGTCTTTGACTATTCTAAACTGTTGTTGTTTAGCCCTGTATGTGTTCAGGGCCTTGGCCGCTTATGAGGCCCACCAATATTTTGACCTGCCACTTATGACATTTTACTGTTTATTGGTCGCATCTGTTGGCCAGCATATTTGCGTATTCTATAACTATGGCGCAATTCTGGTTTTAAACAATCTATTAATATCTGGGCCTGCTAATGGCCATGCTAGGATCCCCCTATTCATCAATAGATTTTTTTTGAAATTCATTACAGACCAGAGTTTCATCAAAAACAAGATGAAGCATTACAAAGACATCGCTAGACATGGGTTGGAATAGGGTTTATGCTATGGAGCTTACATCCCCATATAAGTAACAACTAGCATACCATGACAGATGTAGAAGATATTATTAAGTAGACGGTTCGTCCAGTCTTGTCAATCTTTCAGTTCCTGTATATGTTCGCGTGTAATCGTGATTATTCCATCTATTTACTCTGTTTCTTGTTCAATTAAATCAATTGTTTGGAGTGCAACTGTAACACCTCTTTGTGCTAGAAAAACTGAAACAGTGGGCCGATGTAAGCAATAATCACTTTCACTGCTGCTTTGTGAAATTACCTAAATACTTAAAGTTGGATTCCTCCCTTCTGCCCCCATAACTTCATGTGCAGCCTGAAACAAAGCAAACAAGTCAGCACAACGTACCAGCTAACTGGCGGGCATCTTATATGTAAAATAATTCTAATTCATCATTGGCCAGGAACAATCAATGATGTGCCTCGTACATCTCTTTCTGGAATAACATGAACAATTGATGTCCTGGACCGATGCGTACATGTGCCAGTATCATAGCCACTTTGGAACAAACACTACAAGTTATTTGCATGCTAAAACTAAGACATATTAAGTTAGAGCAGGAAAGCAGGAGAAAAAACACCATGTTTGTTGTCAAAGAATTTCAAAATTGGCATTGCCCTAATATAACAAATCAAGCCATCAACATGTGTGTCTCATGCATACTAACTAAACTAGTGTGACAATGAATGTAGGGAATGAAGCAACTCTACTATTTCCCTCATAAACTAATCGTATCACTGCATAATGGAAATATAGAAAATATAACAAAAATAGGTGCGTGAGATTCCTTCAGCTACTTAGAACTGGTTGGGACAACAAAGCATTAACCTAAAATATAAAAATAGCGTTTAAAAATGGTCTATAGTATGAACTAGCCAAAAAGGTGACCTCCAACCACAAAAGGTGGCATTGTTTTAATCATCAGGGAACTATGATAGTACCTTGAAAAAACAAGCAATATATCAAGTGTGTCTCAAATAGACTACCAGCATCATTTCAGACAAACAAGATATCAACCATTGCTTTTCAGTAGCCAGATCATTCAAATATTTTCATCATCGGGCCAGTTAGTAAAAAAATAAGAGAAACAAAGAGATGGGTCATTTTATGCCAAATAAATAGTTTTGGATGCATCCAAAAAGTAACACAAACCTTCTTTGTAATGCCTACAACTATTGTACTTCCAACTGCTGACATTATCATTTTACATATAACCTGGCAAGAAAATCCAGTAGACAAACAAGAAAATGTTATGCACCTTGCAAGGTCAATGAAGTATTTTAACAATGTATGTCTGGGAACCAAGTCAGAATATAGCATTGATGCAATCAGAAGTCAACTAAAAATTTACTGGAACCATAACCAATTGAACCATCTGGTGGCTAATATTAAACTCGCAAGATCATCTGATCATGTATAGATGAAAATGTCTTGTTTATTACTAATCAAACATTGTATTTCTGACAGAAATTGCCATCCCTAGTTTGGGACTGACGGGGCTCGAACCCGCAGCTTCCACCTTGACAGGGCGGCGCTCTCACCGTTTAAGTTAAGAAAATCCTTACATTGCTTTAATCATGAGCAAACTAAAGAATAAAATTGGCAATAGAATCTATATGTGCATCATGTAGAGTAGCTATTGAGGTAATGAATTAATCAATCAAACACCAGGTGCACGATAGACTTCCAGATCATATTAGATGATACTAGCTATGACAATCTCACTATGAGTAGTCTAGATATAACTCCCTACGTTTCAAAATATAAGATGTTATGGCTTTTGTGAAACGAATGTATCTAGACCCCTTTAGTGTTGGCAGAGTAACTTGGACTAGTATTGTATGCATTTTTACTAGTCCAAGTTACTTTCCACCAATACCAAGTAATTTATACTAGTCTCATACATATAATAGTAGACTATGTTACTAGCTCCAGAGTGCATATAGGCTCAATCATGGTGGTGATCTCTAATATTATAATAGAATATACATTAGCATAAAAGTGGATATACTTGAATCACCACCACCTAATCATGGTCTAGTTAACGTATATTTATATAGATAGAAGATCATCAGTCAATTATAGAAAAAAGAGATCTCCACCATGATTGAGTTAGCAAATTGAATTATAAATCCAGGGATTTATGTTTGGTCTTTGTGCAATACCGTTAAAGGTCATCTTGTTCTAATCATTGGACAACTCATGTGGTGCCGACACTAGACAATGTGAGTACCTCCAGAGTGCATACAAACTCTTAACTATAGCAGAAAAATACTATAATAGACTATAAATTAGCAAAAATATCAGATAGTGGTTGTTGCTGTTTACAAAGAACTAGATAGACATTATAGTATAATCACTTGTGAACACGTAGAGCAGGGAATGGCAGAATATAAAAAAACATTTAAATGACATAAAGTTTGCCATGGCGATAAAATAGAATGTAGTTACAGTCACTCCTTAGGACGAACAAGAGAGAAATAATGATTTAACTTGTGAAATAGGATTGCAAACAAATATGAAAATTGGCATAAAATTTGTCACCGTCTACAGAGCAGGTAGTTACTGTACTTACATTTAGACGAACAAGATAGACTTTACAATGGTATATCTCGTGAACTTATAGAGCAGGGAATGCTAATCCATCTATGAAGTGAATTAAAATGCCATGAACTACATAATAAAAGGTAGATACTGCTGCTAAAGAAATTATAATTGAGAAACTTGCATTTATACAACAGGCATGCAGATAACCGTGTTAAGTTCCTTAAAACATGCTATGTAATACTACATCCAGTCCAAAGTAAATAAGGCGTATAATTTTTTCGCAAGTCAATGGATGCAAAATTGGACCATGTATGTAGAACATACCAGGAACATCTACCATGCCAAACCAATGCCATTCGATACATCGAGGCATATATTTTCATAGACGCAAATGCCACAAATTAACCCTTAATATATTTTTATATGAGCTTGGTAAAAGTCATCATTTTTTGATTTTTAAAAAGTACAGTCCTTCTTTTATGGAACGGATGTACTCCCTCCGTTTCAAAATGTAAGATGTTTTAGCTTTGTGAAAGAGGTGTATCTAGACCACTGTTAGTGTGTAGGGTATAGATATACTCCTTTCACAAAGCTAAAACATCTTATATTTTTGAAATGGAGGGAGTAGTACATAATAGGCGGCTCCTACTGTTGGTGCTTAATTGAAACAAATAATAATGGCATAACTTGTAGAGGTAATGCAAGACCAACAAGTTCAATGCCATAAAATTTGCGATCGATTACATAAGAGAAAGCAGTTACTGTGGTTGCTTAGTACAACTAGATTGAAATTAAAATAGCATAAATTCTGAACTTGTAGAGCAGGGAATGTTAACCTACATGTTAAGTGGCTTAAAACTACCAATGGACTCCAAAATTACATGCAGTTAGTATTATAGCAATAGACAAAGAAAATGTGCATTATGATGACATAACTTGCGAACTTGTAGAATAAGTAGGCAGCTTCAGATGTTCAGTGAATTAACATTTGCCATGAAATGTATAATACCAATGAAATCTAATGATGTTAGTTTTGTACTACCAAAATTGTTTATATATATTAAGAGTAATTGTTGGTCAAAGCAAAAACACGCAGAACAAGGATGCCTTATACCTTGAAATAAAAGGAGTAGTTTAACACCTGGATTTAACATAGACTACACCGAATTTATCAAGGAAGAGTGGGATATCAATTAAGCCAGTATTGAGGTTGGAATTTACCACCAATATAGAAATGCAGTTCGGTCGTAGGCTTATACCTGCTATATTGAAATGAATAAGCAGATCTGGTTTACCTAGGTCACGACATTGTCTACACATACACGACATCTTTGTGGGTCATGTCAAGGACATCGAGGGTGCCCGGTAGTGGTGAGTCGCGTTGAAGCATATAGATCTCGGCGGTGTCTGTGAAGCAGATCTGTGGAGGTTGTTGATCGATCTGGCTTGCTTGACAAGGTGGCCAGTG
The DNA here is from genome assembly GCA_023614405.1 of Avena insularis. NCBI lineage: Eukaryota > Viridiplantae > Streptophyta > Magnoliopsida > Poales > Poaceae > Avena > Avena insularis. The sequence continues at coordinate 384,180,732 of CM042694.1, forward strand.
AAGGAGAACCGGTATAGTGCACGACATCTTCGGTGAAGCAGATCTATTACGACCGATTATGGATTTGAGGCGCTGCACAAGAGCGTCGGTGAAGCAGATCTGGTGTGGTGGACTGTTGAGTCCGTGAAGCAGATCTAATGCAGTGCACACCAGCGTAGGTGAAGTAGGTCAGGTTTTGTGGACGAGGGAGTCGGCAAAAGTAACACAATTGTATGGAAGAGGGTGTCAGCGAACTAGGTTCGGTAAGGTGGACGTCTCCTGATGTGGTAGACTAGTCATGAGTATATGGTATCGAGGTATGGCGTGTAGGCCGGGGAAGTGCGGTGGTGCAGAAGCTGGTGGTGAGATAGGGGGTTGGGTGGCATGTAGGCCGGCGAAGCATTGCGTGGATGCTCCGGTGCGGTGGTGCAGTAGCCGGAGGTGAGATAGGGGTTAGGATTTTTTGAAGTGCTAGGGGGGAAATGGCGTTGGTGGAAGGTCGACTACCCAGCTTCATAGTTGTGGGGACCCCCCGGGGGGATTACGAACCATACTCATGCCCATCATTAGTAGATAGGCCATTGAGAAGGGTAGAAAAGGAATTTTGTACGGTTAAAACTTGGGGCGTCTGACCACTTGAAATATTTCGGTGGAGGTAAGGCAGGAGAATTTTTCGCTCTGGGATTTTGAATTTGGCTATACAGTTCAAAATATATAGAATAATAATATCCTATCCTAGGAGTAGCTATAGTCCAATGACTAGAAAAAATAGTTTACTGTAATGTCCTAGCCTTTCTAGGTACGAAGTATTTCCGAAGCCATTTCTGCAAAAATAGGGTCTCTGCCTTCGGCTCAATTACGTACACACATGAAGGTAGTAACATCAACTAGTCTGTTTCCCACTATGACCAACCTAAGAGTATCTCTAGTGGCTAGTGTATCCGGTAGTTTAAGCCAAATATAGACCACCATGCACCAAAAAATGCCTCCTGTGGCTTGTGTATCCGGTGGTCTAAAATTTAGACATCCTCGAAACTAGCTACTCGTTGTCCATATTTGGACAACTAAGCCACCATGTCTAAATCAAAGTTGGTCACTTGCGAGCTCGCTCCCGCGCCAAATCAGAGCATTTGTTGTACTAATTTGTTGTGTATATTGACAATTTGTGTACATATGGACATATAACCTATCAAATTTAGACTATCCACTAGAAAATTTTAGTCGTGTAAAAAGGAATCTTTTTACACCATTATCTATGTGAACATGTAGACTACGAAATTTAGACAAGCCACTAGAGATGCTCTAAGAGACTACCAAATTTAGACAAGCCACTAGAGATCAAGGAAAAAATACTAGCGTGCTATTTAATTTAGCGTGGCTTTTTCTCCAAACGATATGACAATTATAGTGTGCTAATAACGTGATATTTTACAAAAAATCATTTCATAAAAATTAAAAAATATAATAGGTATATCATGAATATAAAGGATTTCAACATCTAATGAATTACATAGAGTAATACTTGTACATGCATAATCAATTCTGGCGCTATCCAAGTTGGAGGAGAACCGGCAGGGCTGAATCTAGGTAGAACGCCAGGTGCTATAGGAGGAGACGGCGGCTTGACACGATCACTTAAGATTAACAATCAAATTTTCATCGTATGTTTGCTTACTCGACACATTCATCATATGCTATCTTACTCCACACCCTCCAACAAAAAAAATAACGTCCTATACTTGAAATAGCGCTAACGCTATGATGTTTTAGCGCGATATAGCAATCTATTTAAAAAATAGCACCAGAGCAAGAAAAATATCGTGGACTCTCCAAATACGCTATATCACGCTAAATAGCGTGAAATAGCGTGCTATTTTTTTCCATGCTAGAGATGCTCTAAGTGGAAAGTAACTTGGAGTAGTAATATACATACATTGTGCTAAAGACTATCAAAAGTACTCCCTTCGTGCAAAAATAACTGAGGTTGTTTTGTCTATATTCGAATGCATTTAGACGCATTTTAATGTATATATATATTCGAATCTAGACAAACCCATGTCAGTTATTTATGGATGGAGGGAGTAATATTTTTTAGATGCTAAAATAGAAAAGAAGGTCCAACTGCTGGCAATGATGGGATTCGAGAGTCTTGATTCAACGCTCAGTATTCGAAGTTATTCGTACACTGTATATTACAAGTACCCTGCACTTAAGACTCAGATAATACATGTCTGACATATCATCACTATATAAAATTATAATAGGTAAAGCAGAAAAAAATGTAAATTTGATTAACATCTCTAAAGTATTGGTGTATATTTGGTTCTTGTACTTTGTATATCATGTAGAAGTCAACGATTATTAGCTATCTAAAACCTGGAAAATTTGGTAACATAGTCTAGAGAAACGAGGGAGAAGATTCTAGAATGATGGAGAAGCGTGTTTTGAGTTTTGTGCATAGTATTCATTGTGATGAAGACTATCAATAGAATCTTCTAGATTCTAGAATGGAAAAGAAGATCCAACGGTTGGAAATGTTGGGATTTGCGAGTCTTCATCCAACGGTCAATATTCAAAGTTATTCGTACACTATATAGAGGTAAGATAAGATACTATAAGATATAAGAAATAACTAGTGAGTTGCAAGTGCCTTGCATGTGAGAATCAGATAATAGAAGTGTGACATATCATTTTTTATATAAAATTATAGTAGGTGAAACTGAGCCACGTTCATAAAGTATGGCGTGTGTTTAGTTCTTGTACTTTTTGTATAATCTAGAAATCAACCTATGGCTACCTAAATAATCCGCGTCCATAAAACTGATCCATAAATAAATTCTATTCTATAGGAGTACGTGGGCAGGGCCAGGGGAAACTGCATGCCCTTTCGTCTCCAGAACCGCTCATGCATGCATCTCCCTATCTTCCTAGCGGTTCCTTTCTTCTTGATCCCATTCCTTTTCTGTCACCTGGCTGGACCCCTGCAAAACAAAAGAAGGCGCCAATCACCGTCCATGGTGGCGCCGTTCAACAATATGTACTACGTCCTGTACCCTAGAAACACCACACTACAGGTGGCCTATACCAACAAAGCGTCGGTGGTGAACGATTACATCGAGACAATCCAAAAGCTCCTGGAGGAAATGGATGACAAGATTGTTCGCCTCGACGTCGAGTACACCAACGAGCAATCATCAATGTAGAAGGCTATTGCCGTCCAACTATATGTGGGCATGGATTTCCTGGTCTACAAGATTTGCCAGGCCGACCAGCCATGCTCCAAGCTAGCAGAGTTCCTCTACAACCCTAACATTTTCTTTGCACGCTTCGACATCGGCAACAACGGTATCAGGCTTAGGCATTCTATAATGCTAGTGATGAACTTTGTGGACATCCATAAGGGGTGGAAGCATGTCAGCTCCATGAATGAGAAGGATTCTTTGGCTGACTACGCGGTGGCCCTCGTAGATATCCGTTACAAAGTCATGAAGAAGAAGAAGGATGTGAACCACAAGCAGTGGGGGAACATGCCCCTGACCGAAGAGCAGATCCACTATGCAAGGCTCGATGCTTGCGCGACCTACGAGGTATATAGGCAGATAGTGAACTTCGAGAGGATTCAACAAACTCTCGAAATGTTCAACAAAAAAGAACTAAGGAAGAAGGGCAAGTGCAAGAAGAACAAAGAAGAAGAATAAGACGAAGACTCAGAATGGTACACCATGTGACCTACGAGTATATCTTTGCATTTCGATATATCCTTGCTTGATACTACTTCTACTTGTACTACTACTCGCAGAAGTTAATGTATGTATATACTATAGGCATGCAAGGGGCGGAGGCAAGAATTAATGCAAGGAATCACAACTGCTTCTTTTATTTTCACTACAGAGTGATAGTAGGAGTAGGAATCATAGCACTCCAACAGCCCACCCTACCCAACCCCACCCCTACCCCACCTCAATGAATTGTCTTGTCAAGCAAAAACCATGGAAGATTACAATTTTATAGCGGTAGAGACTTTCTTTGAGTAATTCCATTTATACTTCTGAAGGGCGGAGTACTGCTAAAAGACAAAGGGTGAATGCGCACCTGAAAAACTGTTAGTAACACTATAGCAGTAGAACCGCAAGATGAACTTTTATCAATTTCCCGAATGTGTGTGGGGTAGTACAATATAAACATATATAGTACTACTACCTGCTATGTACTAGTACTACTACTACTAGAAAAAAACTATCATCCCTACTGCAGAAGAATAAGATTTCTTCCAACCAAACTAGTACTACTCAAAAAATGGCTATATTTACTTATCACGAAAATGGATGTATCTAGACATGTTTTAGTGCTAGATACGAGTACATCCAATATAGTGACAATTAATATGAATCGGAGGGGGGTACTAATACTATCGTACTCCACTATTGTACTACTACTACATACTAGTACTCCTGAATGTATGCTGAGCAGTACTCCTACCTATGTTTGGGATTATTAGGCCAGAGAGCTTTTCAAAATTGTTATAAATTATAAGACATATCTTCTTTATTGTCTTAACTCCCCTGACTCATTAATTTAGATATCTATCTTTTCTCTCAATTTCCCAATGCATGTTGTTTCATCTCTCATCATGTCCCCTTTTTATCTAGCATCTCATGCATGTAAAACTAGTGGTGCATGCATAAGTTAATTAGAGTGAATAATTCATCTACTTGGTAGTATTGCGAATTGGCCCTCTAGCCTTATAATCCTAAACAGAGAGCCTTATAATCCTATTCATCTTACTACTTAGCAGAGTACATCCACCCAACCCATCGAAAGTTAAGACTTCATGAAAAACACTCAAGAGATTACATCCACCGAACCCATCTACCTCTGTTTCAAGGAATAAGGCGCACACGCACTCCAAAGTAAAGTTTGACCGAATAAATAGAGCAACTAAAATTTACTTATATTGTGTAAAATTTGTATCATTGAATTCGTGTTGAAACACACTTTACAATGATGCTAATTTTGTACAGTACCAACATTCTTTATATATTTTAAGTAAATCTTGGTTAAACTTTTTTTAAAAACAAGAAAATTAAGAGAGCCTTATTTCTTAGGACAGAGATAGAGTACTACTACTACAAAATCCACCATTCCTGGTATGCAAATGAACTTTCTGCAATTAAACCAATTTGTAGCAGCTTACATCACCACTAAAACTCGACGCGAAAGAAGAAACATAGCTCCTTCGAAGTAGCAGGACCGACCAGGTAATGCGGTGGTGCCGCCAGGTAAGACGTAAGGTCCTCAAACACAATGTCGCCGAGCTTAACAGAGCTCGACGCATTGAGCTCCACAGTCACAGTGTTGATCCTCCTCTTGCCGTCAATCCACGAGAGGAGCAATGGGCATTCCCCCCACATCCCCACCCTGTACACCGACAAGTCGCACATCGCAGCCCTAACATAGACCGCAGACACGAGGGGGACCGTGCTTACCGTGCCAATTGTCAAGACAAACTCGGTGACGTCCTGCTCCCTAACGAGGATGAGCCGGTGGGACACCTCGCCCAACAGTGGCACCAGCTCCTGTAATGCTTTGGTGGTGGTGTATTGGATCGTGTGCACTTGGATCGAGTCGACTGCTTCGAGGTGGGCGACGAGCGCTGGCAGCGGGGCGGCAAAGTCGTAGCCGGTCTCCGTGCAAGTGCAAGGAGCGTATAGACACATGATTTCGTGCTCGTGGAGTTCGTAGTAGGGCAGCAAACTACTGCAGCCTTTGTGGACACTCTCGACCCTAGCCGCTGATAGGACATAGTCCATGGAGGGCTCGTGGGTGAATCCGCCTCTAGGTGGCTCGCACTTCTGGCAAGAGGTGATATTGCGGACGTAGCGGTGGCAGACTAGATGAATATCCATGCACTGTAGAAATGGAATTTTGAAAAATAAAATAGTTGTACGGACAAACTGACAAAAGAAAAATCAATGGATTGTGAGGGAAAAATGGAGAGACCTTGTAGACCCGTTGGGGCTTGAGGGGCTAAGAGCATGAAGAACATTTGAGAATAGTGTCGTCCATCTTCAGAGTGACCATCCCAAGCATTGCAATTTGGGTGGGGGTAATTCTGATACGGCCATGATCCGGGCCCTTCTTTTATATACCACTGCTCATAATCAATGAAGCTCTACCTGATTGCGCCTTTCCTTTCTGTACTAGGATCCTTTCTGTATATTTTGAGGCCTTATCTACAAATTCTTGTTTTAGTTGGACAAAATTAGCGGCCTCATTGTATTTGTCCACCATCCTTTTATTAGTAAGTTGCACGTGCCTTGAACATGAGACTCACATAATAATAAAGTATGACATATTATCACTACATAAAATTATGCTCCGTAATACGTAAAGCTCAAAAGAAATATGAAAGAGCCACATCTATAAAGTAATGGTGTATATTTGGTTCTTCTACTTTATATCATATAGAAATAAACGTTTATTAGCTAACTAATACTTGAAAAATTTGGGACCATGGTATAGAAAAATGACTGAGGTGATTCTAGAATGATCGAGAAGTGTGTTTTCAGGTTTACGCATAGTCATTCCGCTAAACACTATTAATAGAATCTTCTAGATCCTAGACTAGAAAAGAAGATACAACAGTTGGCAATGTTGGGATTTGCGAGTCTTGATCCAACTTTGAATATTCAATATTATGCGTACATTTTTATTACGGTAAGATTTGATGCAGCTCCACAACTAAAAACTAAATGTTCATGTGATGTTTTGTGTGATCTTATTCGAGAATAAAAATCAAATATGAGGATTGGGAGTAAATTTTCGGATCATGCTAGATTTTATCTCGTAGAAAAAACATTGCTCACACGATGGGGTCTGCTTTCTCTCTACCGCTAGGCTTCATATGTAGTAGAACCGCCAGACTAGTACTCTTTGAACTATAATCATGTGCGAAAGCACTACGCGTACCTAATGGGTGTTGCGAAGCTTTCTAAGAGGATACAGGTAGAGAAGAGATGGAAGAGTAGGGATCTATGATGATTTGCCTTCACGTTCGGCAGCGAGGACATAATTATAGTGATTGTAAGGATGAATAGTGATGAATTTTATGTGCATAGACATTGCAAGAAGTTGAATTTTTCAAACCTGATGGTGGTTTTTATATATTCAAATCTTGGGTACCTTAAACGATCCTGGAACCTATAATGCACTCATCATGCAAATTTGATATATATAATTTTGGTATATCGACATGAAGTAGTTCCAATCGGAGAAAATAACTACTAGAAAGATTGGAAATTCATGTCATTACTTAAAAATAGCCCATAAACATGGTCTGCTATGTGTGAATAATAGAGTATTACCATTCTGGGCCTTATTCTTTGCATACTAACTTAAAAAATAAACATTGTCTATCACTTAACTATTTTTTGTTTCTGAAAGATGGAAACTATGATTGTAATCACATTTTCTCATATCAACATGCGCTCATATACTAAATATGGGCACAATATTCGTCTACTGCAATGTAGATATAGCCATGACCCTAGTCATTTTATTTGGAAGCAAAGCATCTTCACAACATGGTAGGCTTTATTGTGAAGCAAGGTTTTAGAAAGTAATCAAAACTCACACTTATCACAACTACTAAACTAAAGAGAACTCAAAGCACAAGTTATACATTATTTTGATTTTTCTTTATTTTTATCATAACTAGTTCAAGCTTGTCAGCCGTTGTGTAATTCTTTGAAAGAACTTGATGGTTTCAAACCTCTAGTTGTTTTTTTATATATTGACTACTCTAGTATCTTAAAGTGATTTTACGTAAAATTAGAGAGCTAGCAACCTACCATGCAGTCATAGTTAAAATTTGATTTGATTTTGATAAGTCAACAACAAGTCCTTTAAGTGGTTGAAATTAGCTAGAAATGTCAAAAGTTCATGTAATTGGAGAATTTCCCATAAAACATGGTACGCTTTTGTGTAAAAATGGAAGGCTAGTAGCTGTCTTTATGAGCCTTAATTATTCGCCGTGTACTTTGTTAATTAATCTAAAGATGTAAATATTGTTTACCATATCATGCCTAGATGCGCAGTTACTGAATACGGGCATTATTATCACATAAGCATGGCCATTTGTTTTGAAACCCAAGCATGTTCGTATTTGGTATGCCATATTGCAAAGAAATACTCTTAACAGTTATCCAAACTAAAGTTTGCCATTATTTTGCATGGAAGGTGGGGATTCACGCAAGAGGATGCCGTGTGCAAGTATTATAGTTTTTATTTTGTTTTTTCTTATTTTTTAAAACTCACTAGAATTTGTCAGCCAACATGTAAATTCTTTTCAAGTTAAATCTTTCAAACCTCCTAGTGTTTGTCGATATTGTATTAACTAACTTGGGACCCTTAAAACGATTTCGCGGATCCAGCTCAACATGTGAGGGCAGTCCAACAGGGCAATTTTTCATTTAATAATGTTTTTATTTTTTAGTATAATATATAGGCTCTTTAGAAATCTTAAGGTGGTCCATTCACCGCTCTAGCCACAATTTGGATCCGCCACTTTGTAGGCGAATCTTAGGAGAAAGCAGCCTATCATACGATCGTAGTTCAAGTTTGACAAAATTTTGGTAAATCAATAGAGGGAGTGAAGTGGCTAAAATTAGCTAGCTCGTAAATTCATGTAACTTCAAAAATTCCCATAAAATTGTGTGCACTATGTGTGAAAAGTGGGGTTGTCATATGGGCCTTATTCCATGTGTGCTTGCTTACAAAAATAGTTACTTGGAAAATTGTGACTGATTTTTCTAGTCATAAAAATCGGAAAATATAGTTGTAATAAACATTGTTTACCATGCCAAGATGCGCCAATATATCGATTAAGGGGACCTTATCATAAATTAAGATATAAATATGGTCATACCTTGGTTCTTTGGCTTCAAACCAAGGTATGTTCCCACATGGTAGGCCACTAGGCCATATTGCGAAAGATTTTTTTTATGGAAGTTACCAAAACTCGTGTTTATCATTCCTCATGGCAACCAAGGTAGTATATGTTCCCACTACATGGTTTTCCATATTGCTCCTAGGAACTTTGTGAGTATGTGAGGTGGGCCATTTACACATAAAGTAGTCATGTGTAAGTACAGTAAACTTTTAGAGGTAACTAGTGTATTGTAAAAGCAAGTTATTGGCTATACTATTGGAATTTCTCTAAGGACTAGTCAGCATGCTATAAGTAAAATAGTAGGGCGTGTACACCATGTATTTAGGGTTCGTTCGATTCAAAGGATTTGTAAAACATAGGAGCAATTTTGAATAGGATCCATAGCACCAATCCTGACCGTTGGGCTGTTAGATCCAATAGTTCAGAGAAGTTGGATTCATGTTGAATAGTATCTAGAGAAAACTCCACCATATTCTAGAACCATCATGTCACCACCCCCAAAATTTCATAGCAAAGTAGGTTGTATTCTCAATATGTGTAGATAGTTATTATTAATAGACTTAATGTATGCATTTTTTCTCTAACAAGACTTAAAGTATGATGGTTCTAGAACATGGTGGAGTTTTCTCCAGGTACTGTTCAACATGAATCCAGCTGCTCTGAACCATTGGATCTTATAGCCCAATGGTCAGTATTGGTGCTATGTATCCAATTCAAAACTGCTCCATTATAATACTCCCTCCGTCCCAAAATAAATAACTTGAGTTTGTCTAGATTCGCATGTATCTAGGCTTAAAACATGTCTAGATACATACGAATCTTGACAAACCCAAATCACTTATTTTGGGACGGAGGGAGTAGTAGAGATAATGGATCAGTTTTGAATTGGATCCATGGCACCAATCCTGACCATTGTGCTGTTGGATCCAATGGTTCAGAGCAGCTGTATTCATGTTGAATAGTACCTAGAGCAAACTCCACCATGTTCTAGGACCATCATGTAACCACCACCAAAATTTCAGAGCACAGTAGATTGTATTCTCAATATGTGTAGATAGTTATTATTAATAGAATTAATGTATGCATTTTTTCTCTAACAAGACTATTGACTTAATGTTTGTTAAATCACATTTCATACAATATATACGTGTGTGATACGTGCCTTTTACTAGTAGTGGTAAGATATACAAGTAAGATTATATAATAGGTAAATCTCAAAAAAAAAATGATTGACATCCATAAAGTATGGGTGTATATTTGGTTCTTGTATTTTGTATCATGTAGAAGTCAATGATTATTAGCTATCTGACACTTGAAATTTTTGGTAACATCGTCTAGAGAAATGAGGGAGAAGATTCTAGAATGATGGAGAAGTGTGTTTTGAGGTTTATGCATAACATTCATTGTGCTGAAGACTATCAATAGAATCTTCTAGATGCTAGAATGGAACAAAAGATCCAATGGTTGGAAATGTTTGGATTCACTAGTCTTGATCCAACGGTCAATATTCAAAGTTATTTGTACATTATATATAGTGGTTAGTTAAGATAAGAAATACTATTAATAGTATCTTCAAGATACTTGAATAGACTAGTAAAAGGCACGTGCCACACACGTATATACTGTATGAAATGTGATTTAACAAACATTAAGTCAATAGTCTTGTCAAAAAAAATACATACATTAAGTCTATTAATAATAACTATCTACACATATTCAGAATACAACCTATTATGCTATGAAATTTTGGGGGTGGTGACATGATGGTTCTAGAAAATGGTGGAGTTTGCTCTAGGAACCATTCAACATGAATCCAGCTGCTCTGAACCATTGGATCTAACAGCCCAACAGTTAGGATTGGTGCTATGGATCCTATTCAAAACTGCTCCATTTCTTACCACTACATAGTGTACAAATAACTTTGAATATTGACCGTTGGATCAAGACTCGCAAATCCCAACATTTCCAGTCGTTGGATCTTCTTTTCCATTCTATCATCTAGAAGATTCTATTGATAGTATTCATCACAATGAATGCCATGCACAAAACTCAAAACACACTTCTCCATCATTCTATAATCTTCACCCTCATTTCTCTAAACCATGTTACCAAAAATTTCAAATTTTAGATAGCTAATAATCATTGACTTCTACATGATATACAAAGTACAAGAACCAAATATACACCAATACTTTATAGATGTTGATCAAATTTATATGTTTTCTGCTTTACCTATTATAATTTTATATACTGATGATATGTCAAACGTCTATTATCTGAGTCTCACATGTAGTTCACGTGCAACTTACTAGTTATATACAGTGTATATCTTCGCTACACTAAAATGGAAAAGAAGATCCAACGGCTGGCAATGTTGGGATTCATGAGTCTTGATCCAACGGTGAATATTCAAAGTTATTTTGTAAACTATATAGTGGTAAGATAAGATAAGATAACAAATAGTATCAATAGTATCTTCTAGATGATGGAATGGAAAAGAGGATCCAACAACTAGCATCAATTTTGGGATTCGTGGGTCATGATTCAATGGCCAATATTCAAAGTTATCCCGGCCTATACTATATATATTAGTGGTAAGATACGAAAAGAAAGACTATATTTAGTTTGTTCTAGGTGATGGAATGGAAAAGATGATCCAATATCTAGCAACAATGTTGGGATTCACGTGACATGATTCAACGGTCAATATTCAAAGTTATCTTTACACTATATATAATAGTGGTAAGATAAGAGAAAAGAATGACTATCAATAGCATCTTCTCGGTGCTATAAAATCCATTGGCTGCCAATGTTGGGATTGAGGAGTTTTGATCCAATAATGGTCAATATTAAAAGTTATTTGTAGACTATATTGAAGGGAATATGCCCGAGAGGCAATAATAAAGTGGTTATTATTTTATTCCTTGTTTATAATAAATTTTTATTTTGCATGCTATAATTGTATTAATTTGGAAACGTTAATACATGTGTGTTTAATAAACAAAAGGAAAGTTCCTAGTTATGCCTCTCTTATAAAATAACTCGTTGATTAACAAGATGATCAAGGTTTCCTGATCATGGACATTGGATGTTGTTAATAACGAGGTCGCAACATTAGTGGAATGATGTGATGAACATTCATCCGAAGTATAGCATTAAGATCAAATTCATTGTGTTTATATTGCTATAACATTATACGAAGTAATCCTAGTGTAACACCCCAAAAACACTAATCAAAATTATCAAGTTCTGAACACCCAAATTTAGGGTTAACAAAAACTTTTATTCCAAAAATCAATATGAATGGATGTTAGATTTGCATTAGTGTATGGTTGATTGAATTTGCCATGTTTGATTGCTAGAAATGATAAGAAATGGTTTAAAGATGAATACTACGTCATCTAGGCCAATTACAAACAAAATCCAAAGAAAAAGAAATCAAATATGAATTAATTAAGATAATGGTCATTTTGACCAAAGTTAACCACTAGGCCACTTTGAGTGTTCCTAGAAAAGAATTTATAATAGAAACATTTCTACTTCTTTTCACCCCTTGCTAGACCAAGTAAAAGTGAACCCAAGCCCACTTTACAAACTCACAGAAACTATTTTCAAATCTATTTAATGGACAATTCAAATTTGAATCTAGTTCATATGATAAGATCACCATTTTGCAAAAACCATCCAAATAAATTCACCTTGACCTTTCCAAGCAACCCTAGACACTCAAGCATAAGATCCAAAAACTCACCAAATTTCATTCAAAAATTTAAAACTTAAATTCTTTCGGCCATTTAATCAAACACCTGGCAGACACTAATCTAATTCTGCCTAACTTCACTGTTTGGGGCATTGATCACTCGACCAAATGCCCCCATTACACTCTCCCTGTCTCCCCTAGTCTCTAGCCGCACCAAACACGCTCCCCCTTAGCCGTTTCACACCAGTGCGCCACTGCCCGAAGCCACACTCGCCGGCCGACCGTGGACAGTGTGCTAGAGACCATGCCGTCCTCTGTCGCGACGCGCACCAGACAGGCGAACGTCCACCGCCACCCCCTGTCTAGCCCACGACCACAGCTAGGCCCTGGACCACCCCAGCAGCGCCGCGCCCAATCTCTCTGCACCGTGCCGAGACCACGCTAGAGCACCGCACCCGGCCGGCTCGCACTGACCGTGCCTCGCTCTCTCTGTTCACATGCACACTCGCCATGATCACAACCACCTCCTAGACACCCCTGTTCGCCGCCGCACGACCCGTAGCACCCGTGCGCCTTCGCGAACACCGTCGCTCCCGCGCAGAGCACCGCACACGCCCGACCATTCCACGCCGCCCCGTGCCGTGACATTAAGCCAGCAATGACCGCCAGGGAACACCGCACCGCCCCCTACCCTCAGTCGCGCCGCTAGCCGCCTGTATTATCGTCAACGACGAGCCCGAGCCCATGCCGCAATGTCCCTTCACCAGTGTATAAATAGAGGCCCCCTCCGCCTCCATTCTCCACACCAACACACTCCCCACTCCTCACGGAGCCTCCCACACCCTTCCCCGGAGCAAGGCAAGCGCCGCTTCGCTGGAATTTAGCCGGAGCCCACTGCTGCAGAAGGAGAAGGGCACCGTTGATTGAAGCCGCCCCAGGAGCTGCCGCGACCACCGTTCGAACCGCCGTTGTTGACAACACCGTCCGCCCCCATCGCCGACCCTAGCTGGAGCCCTAGTGAGCCACACACGACCCTCACTGCCGCATTAGGGTTAAAACCTCGCCGGAGCCGTTCGTCGTCAATGATGAACTGCAGCCGGTGGATCGTCTTTTAATCGTAGGGCCTAGATTCAAAGATACCGCTTCGGTTAGTTAGTGTCGCTGACTAGTGGAACCCCCTGTCAGCAGCCCGCTGCGCTGTGCTATGCAGATTGGGCCTGCCCGTTTAGTTTCCCATGTAGGCCTGTGAATTCAAATAAGTATTTTCCAATTTAGTTAAAACCACATTCTGTCAGTAGATTAAAAAATAAATTCAAAGATATTCACTGAACCAAATTGCGTGATTCAAATTTTGTTAGAAAGGTATTTAAATTATCTATCCAAACCCATTGGATTCAAATCATTTGGAGTTACAGATCACCTATAGTAAAAATAACAAGACCGAGACTTTTCCACATTCAAACATTTTTCAAAAATCAACAAAAAATGCTTTTGAGTTGACTCCAACTCTCAAAAATCAAATTTGACAAGATATATCTGACTATGTAAAAATATTTAGGTTTACATACAGTGACATTGGACTAGTACCAAAATAATGCTATATAGGTATTTCTAGTCACTTTAATTCTATCAAATGATAATCTTAAACTTTATAAAATATGATCAACACTTTAAATCACATTCCCATGTATTAGACTATATGGTGATGACATGTGTCAACATGATCCCATATTTTAATTGGAGAATATTAAATCTTAATTATTTTCAATGAGTAGAAATTACTTTTCTAAAATAAGATAAATAAGATTAAGTTTATAATTCATGTGATGATTGTGATGATGCTAGATCATCAAGTGTGAGCCTTAGTGTGCTAAATAGAATTAGTTAAGTATTGTTTGGTAATTGTGTACCATGTATTCCACTACTAGAGAAAAGCCTATAGGAGACATGAACATTAGAGGCGCATTTATACTATATGCTCCTCTGATAAGATAGAAGAGGCGCACCAGCCAGTCATGCGCCTCTAGTAAATAAATAGGCGAGGCGCATATCTGCAGGATGCGCCTCCTCTAGCATCTGTACGGACGAAATCTGGCACCGCCATCGTATGCGACGCGCACCAGCCAGACATGCGCCTCTAGTACTTAAACAGGCGAGGCGCATATGTGACAAATGCTCCTCACATATCTTGGGTGGGCCCGGGTGGAGATCGGTGGTATAATATGCGAGGCGCATATAGTAACATGCGCCTCCGATACTTGCAATAGGCGAGGCGCATTAGGGAACGTACGCCTCAAGTAAACCCTGCTGGCCCGGGTGGCCGCATAGGCGAGGCGCATGTTGGTATGTGTGCCTCAGATAGTTCGGACTATAGGAGGCGCATTCACTGCAATATGCGCCTCGCATAACGTGGCTCACATTTTTTGCACCTTTTTGGCACATGCACCCCACTCACTTGCCTCACTTCTTCCTCTCCACCAAAAGATAGATTTGGTCGCCCCCTCCTTCTCCCCACCTCATTTCTCAAATTGATTCACCATAGAAGCTTGCTCAATCTCCATTGGTTGACACTCTTATGTAAGTGAACTCTCTTGCTCCTCTAGATCTACAACATGTCCTTTTACTTCTCCTCCGTCTCTCTTGCGCAAATTGTCGTTGGAGGAAGCGTGAAGGCGTTGCTTGTATGCTCATGTACGTTGTCGGCGACACCGCGACTATACAATTGTGTTGTGGTTCATGCTTCTTTTTGTGTAGGGATTTAATTTGAGATGCCAATGTTTTACCGGAATATCGATTAATTTCTTTTCCAGCAAATTTCTTGTACTCGTGGATGTCCTAGGGGAGGTCATGCCGAATTTTTTTGGGCAATCCAGATGTCCATATATTCTCTAATTATTCTCTTGCTCTTTGTACCACGCGTAGGCGACCATGGTCCGACCACTAATTAGCAAATCCCTCGTGGATAGGTGGATGAGATTCACGAGGAACGATATGGCACGCACAAACAAGACGGAGATAAAATGTCCGTGTCACGACTGCAAGCTGATGTATCTGATAAGGCACGATTGCGGAATGCTGGAGTCGCACCTGCTCCGACGTAGTTTCTTGGATGGCTACACTCGCTGGATACGTGATGACGAAGATGATGATGAGGATGTCAATAATGGTGAAGATCAAGATGTCGGTCATGATCACGAAGATCAAGGCACCGACGACGGGGCAGGTGATGATCATGAAGATTAGGGTGGCGCTAGGCATGAACACGAAGATGATCAAGGTGGCGTCGGGCATGAACACGAAGATTAAGGTGTTGACCATGATTCGAGCTGGCTGCGAGACCCTCATGTCCAATATCTGCTTCTCGAGGAGACGAGTAACGCCAGAGCCGCCGCTAGAGAGAAATCTAAGCTGGAGCAAATGAAGAAAGACATGGTCACTCCATTGTTTGATGGATGCAACGATGGGGATACCCGTCTGAATGTAACGCTCAAGGCTCTGGAGATGAACGTGAAACACAAAATGACCGACGAATGCTTCGACGGCAACATTGCATTCTGGCACGATATTCTTCCCAAGAAGGGGAACACATGTCCGACTAGTATCGCTGAGCAATAAAGTCGAGTGCCCTCTCAATCTACCGCACGTGAAATACCATGTCTGCATAAATGATTGCATCATATACCAGGGCGAGGATGCGGAGAAGACTACGTGTCTAGTGTGCAAGGCCTCTCGATACAAGAGAGGGACCAAGAAAGCTCCTAGAAAGTTGGTGTGGTACTTTCCTCTAACTCCTCATCTGCAGTGGTATTTCGTGGACCCTAAGGAAGCAGAGCTCATGCGCTGGCACGTGGAAAGAAAGATGCCGAAAGATGATGATCCGGAGAAGGAGGAAATGCTGAGGCACCCTTCGGATGCTTGCCAGTGGAAGGCGTTGGACCTCCAATATTACCAACATTTCGGGAAAGAGTCAAGGAACCTCAGGCTGGGCATGAGCACCGACAGACTCAATCCGTTCGGAAGCCAGAGCAGCACACAAACCACCTGACCCGTGTTTGTATGGATCTACAACCTCCCCTAGTTTTGCATGAAGAAGAAGTACGTAACCATGAGTATGCTGGTTCAAGGGCCAAAACAACCCGGTATAGACATCAATCTATATCTCACGTTGTTGAAAGAGGAGCTAGCCACATTATGGGAAGAAGGATCCTATACATGGGACGCCTCGAGACAAGAATACTTTGACATGAGAGCGGCGGTGATCACGACGGTGCAAGACTATCCCGGTTACGGATACTTCTCTGGGCAGGTGGTCCAAGGATTCTATGGGTGTGTTAGGTGCAAACATAATACAACGTACCGCCAGCTACAGAAATATCCTGGGTCCGAGAAAAGTGTGTTCCTTGGGGCTCGGAGGTGGCTTCCCAAGAATCACGCCTAGAGAAAGCTAGGAGATCTGTTTGATGGGGCGGTCGAGCTCTAAGGAATCCTGGACTAGAGGAGCAGCACGCAAATCTACGAGCTGTTGAATAACTGGAAGGTCTGCACCGGGAAAGATCCAGAAGAAGCCAGAGCCGCTGCTGAAGGGATGGAAGGCGAGGTCTGTTTTCTAGGACTTGCCATACTAGAAGATGCTCCGCATGCCTCATAGCGTTGATCTGATGATATCACGAAGAACATGGGCGAGAGTCTGCTTGCCACCCTCCTTAACACCGACAACACCAAAGATGGGCCGAAGGCAAGGAATGACTTGAAGCATATGGGCATCAGGGATGAACTTCAACCACCACCTAGCGATGATGAGGAGGAGGAGACGGAAACGTAGAATAGCCATCATCGCAAGGGCAAAAAGCAGATCAAGAAGGGCGAGGTCAAGCTCAAGGCCTCGTGCTTCACTTTGAGTAAGAAGGAGGCCATACAGTTGATGAAGTGCCTCCTCGGAGTCAAATTTCCGAACGGCTACGCGGGGAAGATAAGCAGATGGCTAGATGAGGCGAAGTAGCATTTAAGCGGGATGAAGTCTCACGATGTCATCGTGCTGATGATGCGGGTACTCCCGATCACGATCCGAGGTATAATGGACAAGCACGTCCGTGAAACATTGTTTGTCCTCTGCAACTTTTTCAATGTCATCTCTCGAAAGTCGATAGGCATTAAGCAGCTCATGAGGCTATAGGACAAGATCATGGTGATACTATGCGAGCTCGAGATCTATTCCCCCCCCCCCCCCGCATTCTTCGATGTCATGCTTCATGTGCTTCTCCATGTTGTGGAGGATATAGTCCAGCTCGGTCCTCCGTTTCTGCGAAGCATGATGCCGTTCGAAAGGCTCAATGGACACATCAAAGGATACGTTAAGAACAGGTCCCGTCCAAATGGAACCATAGAAAACGGCTTCCTAGCCGAAGAGTGCATCTCTTTCTGCTTGAACTTTCTCCAAATCAAGACCCCTCTTGGTCTGCCATTCAACAAGCACCTCGGGAGGCTCGCTGGATGCGGTCACCACAAGGGTCGGCGCCCAAAGCATGTCGACATCGAGGGTTGAACCAAGGACTTTGAAAGAGAAAACATGGTCGCGCTATAGCACTTGCAGGTGGTTGATCCATACATATATGAGCACAAAGAGTTTATCAAGAAGAATTATGCTGATCAGGGGCCCCAGTACTCGGAGGAAGATGTTATCAAGGAGCACAACTCCGGTTTCACGTGGTGGTTCAGGGAGAAGGTCATTTCTAATCCACTACAGGGAGAGTACTCGGAGGAAGATATACTCACATTCTCTGGGTAACGGGGTGCCTCGCACAACCTGATGATCTATCAAGCATACGATATCAACGGATACACATTCTATACATAGGAAAAGGACAATAACTGCGATTACCAGAACTGAGGGGTTACGGGGATATTCTACACCGGCGATGTCCCAGAAAGATACTACGGAAGGATCGAGGAGATTTGGGAGCTCGACTATGTTATGGAGAAGGTGCCGATGTTCCGTGTCAGGTGAGCCAAGAGCGTCGAGAAAGATGACCGATATTTCACCACCATGGTTATACCGTCAAAGACCACCAGCGCGAACGCACCCGCGAGAAATGAGCCTTGGGTTCTAGCTAGCAAGGTCGACCAATGCTAGTACATCACAGACCCGTCAAAGCCTAGCTGGGTTGTCGCCAGGAGAGGCAAAAGGAACATCATCGGAATGGCCAGAGTCACCAACGAGAAAGACTTTGACCAGAATGGTGACCCGGAGATGGAAGACGGATATGACAACCAAGCACTGTACACCATAACCCTACCTAAGAAAGGACTCCCGTTCAAAAGAGTAGTGAAGACGTCCCGGACCTAACCTATGCAATCGCGACAAAGAAGGGCAAGAAGACGACCATTGTCAAGAAACGCTAGCGCGTCCGACCATTGTCAAGAACCGTCGTGTGTGTATGGCATACTATTATGTATCGAAACATTCATAATTATCATTTTTTGTATGTTATAATATTGCATTGAGAATATTATGTATCGATGAGACACATTCATAATACTCACTTTTGTTTTTTTGGCAATATTTGAATTTTTAAAATATTTGTAGTATATTTTATAGTTTATATTGTGTTTGGACAATATTTTTACATGAAAAATGGCCTTTAAATTTTTTTTACAAAAATATGTTGCCCCAGGATTCGAACCTGAGTGGCTAGGGTTTAGAACAGGACAAGGGTCGATACCAGTGGGCTAGTGTGTGTTAGTTGACAGATACCAGCGCAGCGTGCTAGTTGACTAGAAGTGAAGAATAGCCGAGGCGCATATGGCCAGAATGCGCCTTGCGTAATCTTATGTGAGGCACATTTTCAAATATGCGCCTCGCATAAGCTTGTACCTGTCACTTTTTCTCTGGATCGAGTCGATCGACTGAGTCGATCTGTGTACTACTCTGCAACCTCTCGCGTCGCCGTCCGCTTCCTTCTACCGTCCGTGCCCTCAGTAGCCCGTCGTCCGCGCCCGCAGTAGCCCGTCGTCCACCATCGTTGAGGTGAGCCCCGACCCCTTCCCCCTACCCCTATTCCCTCTCTCTGACATATGGGCTATCAGCCATAGGGAGGAGGATCCCACCCGCCCCATGGAGGAGGAGCCCGCTGCCGTCCCGTTCTCGAAGACCTGCTGCCTGCGACACGCCCGCCCCGTGGAGGAGCCCACCGCCCGTGACTTGCACTACTGCTGCTGCCCGAAGACCTGTTGCCCGTGCTCGAAGACCTGCTGCCCGTCGGCCACCTCGTCTGCAACCTCACCTTCATCCTCGCCGAGAACCCCAAGGTGAGCGCCGCTCCCCCCTCTCCCTTCCCCCTGCAAATCGATAGTTTCACACGGCTGCTCTAAGTAGCTTTATTGTGATTGTGATGATCTACTAGCAATCTTGATTTAGTTCTAGTTCGTGTGTGCAATTAAGTTGCACAGTACAAGAGTATGATGTGCTGCCATGGTAGGTTGATGATTCTTATTGCTTCCTAGTAGTTCTAGGTCTCCTAGAGTAGAGAATGCTACTGTTGTAATTTTTAGATATATAATTACCTTTGTTACATGATTTTCTTAGCATACAAGTGTGGTATTTCTAGTTAGGATCTAGCTATAATTGCATATACAACTAAATCCTCTACCTATTTAATCCATAGAAACACATAGTGTAGAATTAAAAGGTACACACACAAATTTCAGCAAGCAATTGCGTATGTGATGTGCAAATGTATCATTAATCTTGCATGAATAGATGCAATGAAGATATATATGTATATAAACTCATTGGGCGTTTATAGTAGAGATAGTTTAATTGATGTGTGCTTGCTGGTTATTCATAGTTTTGCTTATAATCAATCTCAAGATGATCTTATAGTCATTCTAGCATACTAGAGTGTATAGCTGGTTTCATATTTATAATGGTTTGATATGTAATGTTGTTATCTGAATACATTCAGACATACCCATTCTAAATCCAGGGAAGAAAGGATTTAAATACTGATGTGTACTTAGAGAGGATTTTCTTGATTCTTGTTAGTGGATTTGCAGACATGTATTTACTGCTGGCTCAAAATAACATGTTGCTAGGTTGACTTGCTGAATTCAGTTGTGAGACATGAATGATGAGCTGAAGCTTTTGTTTAGTGATGGTCTTGGTACTATAAGCTTAAATAAACAGCCATGTGCTTGAGCTTAGTTGTAGCTCATCGAGATCAAGTACTTGCTATATGGTACCATTTATATTCTCATATGCTTAACTGAACCTTATGGTTCCAGGAAAACCTACCTAATTAATATCTATCTACTTGTATAGTAGATACCCATGATTTAATGATATCTAGCTAGCTTAATTGGAGAAATGATTAGCGGTAGCTTTGAGATTACCCAAAATTGTTTTATGCATAGTTGGATGCTTCTTTGGTTTAGCCAAGATCTATGGATGCTACTAGCATATCTTCCACTGCCTCCATCTGGAGTGTACACAGTGGTAGGTATTCTTTGGTAATTGGCCATTGGGATTCACTTCCTAGGGAACTTCTAATTGGCTGCCAAGGATGCTAAGACTGAGGCCAAACACTGTATAAGAACATATGCTAGAGTGTGGCTACCAAATTCTCCATGATGTTAAAATAAAACAGTGCACATGCAAACAAAATAAATATTGAGCTTCTGTTCCTTTTTGTTATTGAGCTTTGGTTTCTTTTTTGTAAATGAGCTTCTGTTGCAAATCCTATAAGCTTTAGACCTGCTAGTACAGTGTAAATTTTGTTTCTTTATTTTTTTAGTTTGTGCATGTGTAGAGAAGGTCATAAAATCTTACCTTTGTATAGCGAATCATATATGTGGTGTATGCTGTCCAGATTTCTTGTATGCTGCTGGAAGCAAGTTGTGTGTGGATGTGTTTGTGTATGCTGGCAGGAAAATGGCTCTGTTTGTGCCTATTTAGGATTTTTGGGCAGGTTTTTCTTTTTGAGTTGCCAATGTTTCTCCGGAATGTTGATTCATTTCCATTCCGGCGAATTTATGGCACTCCTAGACATAGAAAATTAGCAAAGGTTATGCTGAAATTTTCTATGAATTTTTGTGCTTATTAGTTCTATTTATGTGTGTGTTTAGAAATGTCGGCGGAGCAGGGACCTTCTAGCAAGAAGTCCTTTTGGGAGCAGCAGGCGGAGATGGAATCCCAAGAGGACCCGGAATTCGTTCCGCGGGACAAAAAGATGGAGGCGGATGAGGATATGTCGTCGGACGATGAGGAGATGGGGGACACGGATGGCGACGCCACTACCACTAATGGCAGCGGTGAAGCTACTACGGACGGTGGTAGCACATCGAAGAAGGCCGGAAGGAGCGTGCCCCGATCGTGGTCGACATCAAAAGGTCCATCATCACAAGCGTGAACGATGAAGGTGCGCCTTTGGAGCTGGTCGAGTTTGTCGCGGGTTACTCAAACCAGCTCGCGGCAATCCTCTGGAACACCGTCACGATCAACAGGGAGAACCTGAAGGCCAAAGAGAACAGGGGTTCCCGCATCCAGCTCTTCCGTAAGATGCACACAACATACGCGTTCCGGGGTGATGAGGAACACAAGACAATCTTAAAGGGAATCCTGTGAACAAGTACGCCCTCAAGAAGATGACCAAGGCCTTGTCAAATTGGAAGGTCCGGGTGAAGAAGCTGATTTTCGAGGACGAGCTAAGTTATTTGGAGGTCGTCAAGAGGGAGCCTCTGGTCAGGGAAGAACACTTTAAGGTGTTCAAGGCCAGATGTGAATCCGCCATGGGCAAGGCCAAGAGTCAGTACTTCAAGGAGTTGTAGAGAAGAACATTGGTACCCACCATCTCGGCTCCGGCGGTTATAGAGCTACGATTCCCAAATGGGAGAAGGAGGATGCTGACGCTCGTGCAAAGGGGTTGACACCTCCCTTTGATGACATAAAAGAGCTGCAGGCAAAGCACTTTTCCAGGGCCCGGTTTGCCAAGCCGAAAGGGAGTTCTGATTAATCCTCTGAGCCCATCGGCCCATTCGCCACAAAGGTGACAGACTTCATGAGAAAATATGTAAGTAGTTTGCATGCAAGTCGATTAATTTCATTCATGATTAATCAATGAAGTCTAGTTTTCTGATCAAATGCTTCGTGTTCCTTGTGCACAAGATGAGTAGTGTAGGAGCTCCTCATCCCAGAGGTCGGCGCCTGTCGCCAAGTGGGACACCACTTTTAACAGGGCGCTGAACCGGACCAAGAATGTCAAGCCCCTAGCGGCCCCGTCATCGGCTGGTCGTGTGGTCGGCTTTGGCGGCATAATATGGTCCGAGTACTATGGCACCACGGAGTGGAAGGGCAGGAAGCAGGCAGAAAGCACTGAGGTAAGACACCTAAGGGAACAGCTGGAAGCCTTTCCCAATATAGTCCAAGATGCTGTGAACCAGGCTGTGTCGGCTGTCGAGACAAAGTTCCAAGAACAAGTTCATACACAAGTCCAGGCACAAGTCCAGCCACAAATGAACGATAATCTCAACACCATCCTTCCCACCTACATGGAAAAGTACATCAAGTGGTAGAAGGGTGGTAAACGAGGGCCACCACTGGTTCCCAACCTCCACAGCGCCCAATCGGACAACATGGCGTGGCCGGAGGCGCTGGTGACTCCTCCAGCGGGGCTGGTGGTGGTGGAGACTCCTCCAGCTCTGGAGCTTAACTTGCCCGCTGCGGCGAAGGCACCGACCCGCACCACCGTGCCATCAGGCAGCCACTCCGCCACTTGCGCGCTCAAGCCTGTCGTCGGTGGTGCCTCGACCTTGGCCGAGTTCGACGCCCTCAAGGTAACTAACTAATTAAAGCGAGAGCTGGGAGGCTTAACCACACCACTGACTTGATCTTCGTTTTACTGACACCCGGCCTACATGTGTTTCACAGGGTGACACTCCTTGCACTCTAATGCACTGGGTGGGCGGCCAGTTGAAGGATGTTGCCAAGGGTACTATCGTTCAACCGGAGAACCACAAAATGCACAATGTCACAATGCCACTCGACATGATGAGGGTCAGATACAGTATGGTGCTTCCGGGCTATGAGCAAGTGGAACCTCCCTCTCAACCTCAAGGATGGGATGATGAGGAGACGTCGGTGGTCCTCAATACCGGCTTTGGCTACTTGTACCTATGGCCGAAGAGCCAGATCCATTTGGGGACAGAGGACCAGCTCAACATCACCCCAGAGGCAACACAACCAGCACACCCAGCACATGATGAAGACTTCGAGATGGCATACTTGGACAACATGGCACAGGATCCCTATGATGATGATGGATAAATTGATCCGAACTTCCGCGACCAGTTCGTTAACACAAGGTTTTCTGATTGGTATGAGCCAGGACCATCAGGCACACATCAAGTTTCCGATACCCATCCAACACCGGCGAAACCGCCTTGCCAGGTGCGTCTCTTCCCAACTAGTCAGGAGACGCCACCACCCGCCCCCTTCACCGAGCCTCTGAGGCCAGCAGTTCCTTTGATCAGCCCCAGCACCCTTCATAAGGTGATCGATGAGGTGAACGTGGTGGCCGACGCCCCAAATGGCAGGAAGCATGGTCGCAAAAGGAAGCCTAAGGGTGACCGGAGTAAGGGTCCAAATCTTGTTCTCTGGGCTCTGGACGGCCCTGCAGGGCAAGCGAGGAATCAACAACACGTGGCAGGTGCACCGATGATGTGTAACTTGTTGCTTGAGGTCGCAGGCTCTCAAATGCGCAATCTTCATTATAGTTGTCTCACAATTAAGGAGCGTCATATTAGCGAGAACGATCAGTCGTTCCTCGTTTTCAAGGCTAAGATGCCTTATGTGCCGTGCTTCATCAGTGTACCCCCCGAGGATATCTTCTACCTGTGGCATTCTGACATCTTCGACATGTTGAACGGGTTTCGGCTACACAATACCCTGGTCCGGCTATTCTCCCACAATATGGCCATGCAGATCACCAGAGACAAGATCCCGGGCATCCAGATAGTGGATCCCTACTTCATGCGGGACGTCGTCCTGAATGATGCCAAGGACATAGCGCTGGCGACCGACTACCTCTCAACCTTCCAGAAAACATATTCAGACAAGGATGTGATTCTCCTTCCATACCATCCAATCACGGAGGGTGATCAGACAGGCTGCATGCTCATATGCTTGAATTTGAAACACTCAACAACCATGTACCTCGACTCAAACAGTGCGATCCCGAAAAACTACACCAATATCAAGAACATTCTTGATGGTGCTCTCACCGGCTACATCGCAGCGGGAGGTGTCAAACCGGCAACGCTATATTGGAAGTTCGGCGTGCACGTGTTCCGCCACAACACCACGTTCGCCTTTGTCAAGCAGCCGTTTGGCAGCAGGAAGGATGCCTTCTACGCCATTTACCACATGAAGGCGTTCTTCAATTAAATGGAGAGCAAAACGCTGCCATATGACCTCGTGAAGTCGGCTGAAAGGCTTGCAACAATACATGATCGCAACCTCAGGCAGCACATCCTTGACATCCAGGAGGAGATCGCGACAATCGTGCACCAGGGAGTCATGAAATCCGGGGGCACTTTCTACGGTGGCCATACACCGCCCAAAAGGGAGATAGACGAACGCTTAGCGTAGCAGGGTGACCGCAGGACATTCATGCAGATGGCGAAAACTTGGTGGGGCTTCATCAATGCCCCCCTAGAGCCAACTCAATAGCTGAAGAAGTCTTGATGATTGCATTGACTGAGTAGCTAGCTATTAGTTCCGAACTTGTGTTGTAACCTCTTATCACTATGTTAAACTTGCCTAGCAAAACCTCTAGAGTATGTTTCGTCAACCGTTGAACTTGATTGTGAGTGACACTACCTAGTTATTTGTGTTATGAACTATTTTAAGTGCTTGTTGCTTTTCATTTGTTATTGCCGCCCTACTTCTTGTGGTTTGCTTTCTTTGTCTTTCTTCGAAATGCCGATGATTAAAACATGTTGTGGCGTCATGTGTGTGACCATGCCGTTGCTGGATCTGGTGTGCCAAGTAGACTAGAGGTTTGTGCGTATACTCTACTTGCTGCTCCAGATCTATCAGCGGCATTGTCATTTTCCGTGCCCAACCTAAGTATGAGGCAACTATTTCATCTCGTAGCCCCAAAGTCGAAAGAGGATAGATATTTTCGAGATTCATCCACATAGGACATAATATGTCTAATGGCAAGCCAAGGAAAGGATTATGGGTCCACGGCAACGACTCCTTTTGACACACCAAACTCGAAACGAGTCATTGCGGTGGAGACCGAATCCTTTCCTTGGTTTGCCATTAGAAATAACATGCCCATGCTATATG
Organism: Avena insularis; assembly: GCA_023614405.1. Classification (NCBI taxonomy): domain Eukaryota; kingdom Viridiplantae; phylum Streptophyta; class Magnoliopsida; order Poales; family Poaceae; genus Avena; species Avena insularis. The sequence goes on from CM042694.1 coordinate 384,206,706, forward strand.
AATCATGGAAGTATTTCTCTTCTTTTGTCTTTGGCGATACGAATAGATTAGATAGCGTGAATTAAATGTAGTTTCAAATATCTCATTGTAGCCCCAAAGTCGAAAGGAAGAAAGGCATTGCTTCACTATTCGTATAGCATTGCTAACATTGTTATATGAATCGTGGAATGATTTCTTTCATTTTGTCTTTGGCAATATAATGAAATTATAAACTATTTCATCTCGTAGCCCCAAAGTCGAAAGAGGACATATATTTTCGAGATTCATATACATAAGACATAATATGTCTAGTGGCAAGCCAAGGAAAGGGTTCTGGGTCCATGACAACGACTCCTTTAGACACACCAAACTCGAAATGAGTCGTTGTCATGGCGACCGAATCCTTTCCTTTCTTTTCCACGCGACATAACATGCCCATATTATATGAATCTAGAAGTATTTCTCTTCTTTTGTCTTTGGCGATACAAATAGATTAGATAGCATGAATTAAATGAAATGGTGAAGTATTTAGTTTCAAATATCTCATTGTAGCCCCAAAGTCGAAAGGAAAGACATTTCTTCACTATTCATATAGCATTCGTGACATTGTTATATGAATCGTGGAATGATTTCTTTCCTTTCGTCTTTGGCGATATAATGAAATGATAAACTATTTCATCTCGTAGCCCCAAAGTCAAAAGAGGCCAAATATTTTCGAGATTCATATACATAAGACATAATATGTTTAGCGGCAAGCCAAGGAAAGGATTCTAGGTCCATGACAACGACTCCTTTAGACACACCAAACTCGAAATGAGTCGTTACCGTGGAGACCGAATCCTTTCCTTGGTTTGCCACTAGACATATCATGCCCATGCTATATGAATTGTGGACGTATTTCTCTTCTTTTGTCTTTGGTGATACGAATAGTATGAGGCATGAATCCAAGTCATTCTTTGTTTGCTTTTTTTTGGCCTTTCTTTGAAATGCCGATGATTAGAACGTGTTGTGGAATCATGTGTATGACCATGCCGCTGTTTGATCTCGTCTGCCAAGTAGACTAGTAATTTGGGCATATACTCTACTTGCCGTACAAGATCAAACAACGAGCATTGTTATTTCCATGCCCAACCTAAGTATGAGGCACTAATGCAAGTCATTCTTAGTTTGCTTTTTTTGGTATTTCTTTCAAATGCCGATGATTAGATCATGTTGTGGCGTCATGTGTATGACTATGCCACTGTTTGATCTCGTGTGCCAAGTAGACTAGTAATTTGGGCATAGACTCTACTTGCCGCACGAGATCAAACAGCGAGCATTGTTATTTCCATGCCCAACCTAAGTATGAGGCACTAATGCAAGTCATTCTTGGTTTGCTTTTTTTCTTTCTTCAAAATGTCGATGATTAGAACGTGATTTCTTACATCTTGTTGAACCCATATATATGCATGATCTTATCTTGTGAACTGTTATTGCGTTTTACTGACATAGATAATATCATCTATCTTGTGTATAGGAGATGGCGAAGAAGCGCTATGTCGTGTACGCCGGCAAGGTTCCAGGTATGTACGAGGAGTGGAAAGACTGCCAGAAGCAAGTGAACGTATTCTCGGGAAACAGCTACAAAGGCTACAAGACTAGAGAGGTGGTGCAAGAGAAGTGGAGGAGGCACGTGAGGAAGAAGTGGAGGAACTTCCTTGTGATCACAACCTTGTTGCTCTTCATGGTAGGTTATGTGCTCTACTTGATCTAGATAGAGCTCTGTGATACGTCCAAAACATATCTACTTTACCGAACACTTTTGCTATTGTTTTTCCTCTAAACTTGTGTCATTTGGATACAACTAACATGGACTGACGCTGTTTTTAGCAGAATTACCTTGGTGTCTAGTTTTTGTGCAGAAAATCAACTATCAGGAAAAATCCCGGAAAATATGCCAAAAATCCTATTTCACCAGAATACTCAAGGAGCCAGAATAGGAGACAGAGAGGGGTTGTGGCCTGGCCACACCACCTAGCCGCGCGAGCTAGGCCTGGCCATGTAAGGAGTGGTCTGGCCGCTCGAGGCACCCCATCGGCCTCCCTCTTCGCCTATAAGTTGCCTCCTAACCTAAAATCCTCGGGGGGGGGGGGGGGCTTTGGTGTTTTTCCAAAAAGAGTTCCGCTGCGCCGCCACCACCAGATTCCGTGATTCAAAACCAGAAACTTCGTTCTAGCGCCCTGCCGGGACAGGGAATTGGAGGAGATCATCACCATCATCATCACCATCGCTTCTCCATCGACCATGCATGTTTCCCCCATCTATGAGTGAGTAATCCCCCGCTATAGGCTATGCGGATGGTAGGGATTGGATGAGATCGTTCATGTAATGGCATCATATTGTTAGGGCATGGTGCCTAGTATCTACTATTAGTGCTTTTTGACTTTGTTGCAAATTCTTATGCTTAATGCTTGTTACTAGGGACCGAGTGCCATGATTTCAGATCTGAACATGTTATTGATTCATTATGATAGTATTGTTTATGGTCTTACCTTCAAGTTGCATAAACATGTTGTTATCCGGAACCAAAGGCCCGGAAGTGACAGCAATCGGGATAACAGGCGGGAATGGCTTTGATGTGAGGTTCACATGTGTTCATGGTGTGTTAATGCTTTGCTCCGGTGCTCTATTAAAAGGAGCACCTTAATTGCCAGTAGTTCCCTTGAGGCCCCGCTGCAAACGGGCTGCCAGGACAAAAGATGTTGTGCAAGTTCTCATTGCGAGCACATATAACTATATATGGAACAGATGCCTATGATTATTTAGTACTTGGATGATTTATCTTATTTATCTGCAAATGCCCTATGTCTTGATTGCCATGTGAATTGTCTTGTCCATACAACGCCCGTCCATCCATCCCAGTGCCTACCGTGCTTTAATCCTACTGTTGACTGGAATTCTTACTACTGTCTTTACTTTACTACTTCTATTACTTTACTATTGCTACTACAAAACTGTTGCTACTGATAAACTGCTGTGAGCAAGATTATTTCCAGGTGCAGCTGAATTGACAACTCAGTTGTTAAGGCTTATAAATATTCTTTGGCTCCCCTTGTGTCGAATCAATAAATTGGGTTTCACTTCGCTCGAAAATACTACAATACACCCCCTATACTTGTGGGTCATCAGGAATATTTTCTGGTGCCGTTGCCGGGGAGCATAGCTTTATTTATCAAGTTCACTTGGAATTATTATTGTTCGCTGCCATCCATCCATCATGGCTAAGTCTCGTGATGGCAAGGTTCCTATTTTACCATCCACTACAACAAGAGGTACGGTTCTGAACACCTATGTTGCTCTTGATTCACCATCTGTTATGAGTAAGTTCCTAACACCACCACATACACATGCTACACACACTGCTACTACTGCTGAATCTGAAACTTCTGATACTTACGATGCTGCTTCTACTGTGCTTGATAAGAGTGGTTCATTAGGTCCTTTCCTAGATGCTACGATTGCTAGAACTATAGCTGGAAATACTAAAACTCCTAATGAAGACACTACTACACCTGTTAGTTCACCTGAGTCTAGAGAGATATGATATTGAAGATGGTTATATTGAGATGACCGATGAATTTATTAAAGAATGTCAAAACACCCATGATAGGAGTGCTGCTAAGAGTCTCCTTGAGAGGCGTACTATTAAACCCAAATTGTCTCCTAATGCTAAGTTTGCTACATCTCCTATAAACATTAAAGATAAGGATTATGATTTCTCTCTTGATCTATCCTACATAGCTATTGTTGAGAAAGAACCTTTTTGTGGGACTAAGAATGAAAGTGCGGTAGCACATATGACTGAGCTTTCTACCATGAGTGGCCTGTTTTCTGATGATATTAAGATGCGCACCTACTTTTTTGCTAAAATTTTCCCCTTTTCACTGAAAGGAGAAGCTAAAACTTGGTTTAATAATTTACCTCCTGGATCAATTGATAACCCTGATTGCTTGATTAGTACTTTCCTGCAGAAATATTTTCCTCCTAGTGCTAGACATGCTATTTTGTAGGAACTTTTTGATTTTAAACATGGAGAAAAAGAGATATTGCCTGAATCATGGGCAAGGTTTTGTGCTTTGATTCATGCACAGGCTGGATGTCCTTTACCTAAGAATGAGCTTCTTGATATATTTTATAATGGACTAACTAAAGAATCTAGGACATACCTAGATAGTTGTGCTGATTGTGTTTTCAGGAATAGGACTCCCAATGAAGCTGAGGAATTAATGGCTAAAATAAGCAAAAATTATGAAGACTAGACTCCTCCTGAACTAGCTATAGCTGAAACAATTATACCTGAACCAACTATCCATGCGCCTACACCAACATCAAAGAAGAGGGGAGTTATTGAACTAAATGATGAAGTGATGAAGGAAGATAAGAAATGTCTTAAGGAGAAGGGAATTAAAGCTGCTGATGTCAAGAATTTACCTTCTATAGAAGAATTATGTAACCCAATTCCCCACTCATCAACTATTGAGGTACACTCTCTCCAACATTTTGATGAAGGTGATATCCCTTACTCTAAACCTCCCGATCAATGCTTAGAAAAATTTGATGTTTTTATTGTTAAGCAAGATAATTTTAATAAAAGGGTGCAAAATCATTTGATGGAAAACACTAGAGATATTGTTGAGTTGAAGGATATTGTGGAAAGAACCTCTAATGATGTTAAAATGCTTGTTAAACATTTTCAAATGGTTCAAACTGAAATATATCAACTTATTAAAGTGCAAAAAGACTTGTTGGTTAATGCTGCCAAAGAAAAACATGCTTATGAAATTAGAACTAGAAGTGGTGCTCCTACCCAGGATCCTCTATATCCTGAGGGGCATCCCAAAAGAATTGAGCAGGATTCTCAACAACTGAAAATAGTGGTACTACTGTTAAGAAAAGAAAAAATAAACATAAAACTATTGTAGAACCCTCTGAACCTACTAAAGATCCTAATAGTATATCTGTCTCTAATGCTGAAACTCAAAGGGGTAATGAAGAAAATGATGTTCCTGATAAAGAAAAAGTTGAAGAAGAACCTGAAAGGCACACTAAGAATACTAAATACACTAAAGAAGATTTTGTTGCTAAGAAACATGGTAGTGAAAGAGAGCCTTGGGTCCAAAAACCTATGCCTTTCCTAGATAAGAAACACAAGTCAAAGGAAGATGAACACTATAATAAGTTTTGTGAGTGGATGAAACCTTTATTCTTGCAAATTCCTTTGACTGATGCTATTAAATTGCCTCCTTATTCAAAGTATATGAAGGATATTGTCTCTCATAAAACGAATATCCGTAATGAAGAAATTTCTACTTTGCTTGCTAATTATTCCTTTAGTGGTAAGGTTCCAAAGAAACTTAGAGACCCAGGGATTCCAACTATCCCGTGTTCTATTAAAAATTGTTATGTTAGAACTGCTTTGTGTGATTTGGGAGCAGGAGTTAGTGTTATGCCATTTTCTCTCGATAAGAGACTTCAACTGGAAAAACTAATACCAACTGATATGTCTTTGTAAATGGCTGATAAATCTACTACTATTCCTGTTGGAATATGTGAGGATGTACATGTTCAAGTGGCTCATAATTTCTTGATATTAACTGATTTTGTTGTGCTTGAAATGCCTGAAGATGATAATATGTCTATTATTCTTGGGAGACCTTTTCTTAATACTGCAGGAGCTATTATTAATTGTAATCAAGGAAAGGTGACTTTTAATGTTAATGACAAGGAGCATACTATCTATTTCCCCAAGAAGATTGATAGGACTTATGGCTTGAATTCAATTGAACATGTTGAGGGCATTCAACTTGGAGAAATATATTGTCCCATACCAAGAGGAAAATATGAAACTATTATGATTGGGACCATTGCTATCAAAGTTGAGGTAACATAATCATTAGTGGAATACAAAGTTTTGTTTCATATAAAACTGTTTTGATAACAAGACCTGATCAAGGGGTTTTAATGAACAAAACAATGTTTCCACCATGATTATCTCTGCTTACTTTCATCTTATCCATTTTTAGTTTTTGCTTAAGTTTACTTTACTTTTCTGTTGTTAGTTGCTTGCTTTTTAGAGTGTCTTAGAACTTCTGAAGTTTTAGCCTTGTTTTGTTAGTGCATCATTCCAGAAAAAAAATTCTGTCAGAAAATCATTCATTTATACCTGAAAATTGCTCAAAAATAAAGTGTCTCGAAAAATTCAAGAAAAATCATATTAAATTTTTACGTGAAAGAAGGGGCAGAGAAGTGCCTGGAAGGTACCAGGGGGTCCCACCAGGCAGGCACACCACCTGGTGGCGCGGCCAGCCCAGGGGTGCGCCTAGTCATGGTGTGAGCCACCCCTGGCCATCCACTCACTCTCTAACTTACCACTTTCTTCTCTCTCTCGAGAAAACATCAGTTCTTTGCTCAAAATCGTGTTCTTGCTGTTATTGCCCATGATTTTTCGATCTCCTTGCTCATCCCATCTTTGCTGCTGAAATTTGGAGCATTGGTTCTTCGGTATGCGACTCCTCTGCTTGTCCAAGTAGATTTGTGTTTAGTGGTTTATATCTTGAGTATTTTTCTGATGTACGTGACAGGTTATGAGAGCTTGTAAGCTTGTTCAATGCTTAGAGATATTGTTTTGATGCATGTTTAGGCCTCTTACAAGTCCCCATGAGTAGTTCCCTTCATTATATATTCACTTTGTAATCACTTGTGTAATGGATGTTTAAATTTCAGAATAGAAGATGAATGAACATCAACTCAACCAACATGAACTGAGGGTTCCTGAGGTTATGAAGGTTCACCGAGAGGAGGAAGTTTTTCCTTCCATCTATCCATGCCTCGAATTCATGAGGGCTACAGGAATTTCCTAGGACTTCCATACTTTGGTTGCTAATGCAGGATTGGAGCACTTTGTGGAGGATGAACCTTGTCAATTTGTGAAACTAACTATGTCTGTAGTGCAGAACTTTCGATTTATTTACTCTTTGCCTAACCCCATGGTTCACTAAAATATTTACAATATAGCTATCGACCTTCCTCTTGATGAGTTTTGTGCAGCTATTAAGGTACCGTAGTGGGGATAGTAAGGAAGGATTAAAGAGCGACCTGCACCACACATGGACTTGTATGCGGAGATTTTCCAAGGGAGCAGCTTCTCGAAGGAGAGTGGGAAAATCCATTACATTCATCTTCCATCTATTCGCTACTTTGCTTACTTTATTTCCAAGTGTGTTCTCGCTAGGAAAACTGCTAATAAACTATCCTCATATGATCTAGCATTCATCTTAGTTGCTTTAAAACGAGATAGGACTTATAACTTGGGTGCCTTAATAGCTTTCCGTCTTGCTGCTAACCGCGAGAAAGGTGGAATTTGTGGAGGCCTCATTGCCTCTTGTTTATTAGCATTGCATGGTTTAGTGCCTCATCGTCTAGACCTACAGTTTCCCACAGAGAGGCTTGACCTTAATTCCATGATACAATATAAATTTGTTTCTTCTTGTGCTAATATGAGTGACTTGTCTTATGAAATAACCTTTCTCAAGGCTGGTTGGAGAAGGAGTAAGTCCAAGTGATTTGTTCTTTTGCCTGCACCTGTTTTGCTTAACCTTGATACCAAGGTAGGATGGTCACTCACTTAGGAGGATCTTGATATGTACTTGGGAGAGCTCTCCCAACAGGAGCAGGATACTAGAAGGGAGGTTACAGATGATTCGGTCCAGCACTCATATGAGGGGGAATCTTCATATCAGCAGCCTACTGATACATTGCAAATGTATCTATAATTTTTGATGTTCCATGCTTGGTTTTATCCACTTTCTTGTGTTTTGTTCCAACTTTGGAGTACTTTTCATATGATTTCTTGGACTAACCTATTAACAAGACCCACAGTGCCAGCTGCCTGTTTTCTACAGTTTTTGGTTCCAAGAAAGTCAGAAAATGAATATTCTCAAAATTGGACAGGACAAAAGCCAAAGTGCCTATTTTTCTGGAAGTGATCAAGTGCCAGAATACGAGACGGAGAAGGGACAGGGAGACACCACACCACCTGGCCGCACGGGCAGGCCTGGCCCACACCAGGGGGTGGTGTGGCCGCTCCCGGCACCCCCTCGGCCTCTCCTTCCGCCTATATATTGCCCTCGGGACAAAAACCCTAAGTACCCGATCAAAAATGCACGAAAGAGTCTGTAGCCGCCGTCATCTCCATCCCTAGATCGGGAGGGATCTGAAGCTCTTCCCGTCACCCTGCCGGAGAGGGGAATTCACCCTGGAGGCCTTCTTCATCACCATGCAAGCCTCCGGTGTGATGCGTGAGTAGTTCATCCTTGGACTACGGATCCATGTAGTAGTTAGATGGCTGGTTCTCCTCCTTTGTGCTTTCATGTTTAGATCTTGTGAGCTCCGTTCATGATCAAGATCATCTATCTGTAATTCATACATGTTTTGTTTGTGGGGATCTGATGGATATTGAGATGTTATTTCATATTGATTCTATCATGTCTTTGTTATTTGTGATCTTGCATGCTTTCCGTTGTTAGTAGCTACGTTGGCCAAGTAGATGCTAGCAACTCCAAGAGTTAGTATTTATGCTCGATAGTGGGTTCATGCCTCTGGTAATCTGGGAAGTGACAGAAATCTCTAAGGTACTAGATGTGTTGTTGCTACTAGGGAGAAAACAACAATCCTTTGTTCATAGAACAATCATATTGTTTACTTTACACGTAGTTCGTAAAGCAATAATCTGTTGCTTGCAACTTAATACTGGAGGGGGTTCGGATGATAACCTGAAGGTGGATTATTAGTCATAGATGCAGTTGGATGGCGGTCTATGTATTATGTTGTAATGCCCAATCAAGTCTCAAAGGAGTCAAGATGATTAGTATTTGCATGTATTGCTTTCTCGGTGTTTGTCAATTGCCCTGCAGTAATTCGTTCACCCAACATGTTTTCTATCTAAGGAGAGCCACCTCTAGTGAACTATGGATCCCGGTCCTTGTCTTTTACATACAATCTACAATCTTTTACTGCTTTGTGTTTACTTTTTGCGAACTTTTACTTCTTTCCATTCGATACGTTTAATCCTTTGTTTTCCGCAAAACATGGTGAGATTGACAACCTCATCGCAAGTTGGGGACAAAGTTCTGTGGTTGTGTTGTGCAGGTCTCCACGTTGCTACTAGCACTGGTAGTGCGCCCTTCCAAAGCTCAGCTAGTAACACATTTGGGGTGTTTCCTTGCTCCTACTGGTTCGATCAAACCTTGGTTTCATAACTGAGGGAAAACTTGCTGCTGTGCTCAACATACCTTCCTCTTGGGGTTCCCAACGAGCTCTACATCGAACGACGAGCACATCAAGATCTTTTCTGGCGCCGTTGCCGGGGAGTCAAGGACATCTTCACATGGGGAGTCCCTCATAACCAATCTCTTTACTTTGTTGTTTTTATTTTGCTTAGTTTCTTTTTGTTTTGTTTGCTTGTTTCTTTATCAAAAACACAAAAGAATTAGTTTACTAGTTTGCTTTCTTATTTCAAAAACACACAAAAAATAGTTCCTTTCTTAAGTTGCCACTATGTCTAGCCTTGCTCCAATCACTATGTCACCCAAGGAAATGATTTTCACTTTTAAACAAGGAATTTAGGAAAGTTTTAAAGAAGCTTGGTCTCGAATCTCTGATCTACATGAAAAAACTGAGCCTAAAATGACTCAAAGCTTGTTCCTTAGCAGTTTTTACCTTGGAATTGCTCTCTGCTATAGATATGCTTTAGATGCTGTTATGGGAGGAGATTTCCTCCAATGTAATGAGGATGATGCTATTAATGCTATAAAGAAATTGATCCTCACTTACAACTTGCGTAGCCAAACTGATATTTCTTTCGCAAGAATATTTGCTAGATTGAACACTCTTGAGACTAGCACTACTAGCTTAAAAGATTGCTATAATACGCTTAGGGAGCATCACAATTATGTTCCAATAAATTCTGAACCATCAAAGTGGCTCCCTACAGTAAAGATTGAGATAAACACTGAAACTTTTCAAGCCCGCTGCGATATCATGTCTGAATTTTGTCTTATGCCCAAAGATATTTATGAATCTTTGAATCTTTGGGGGCTTACTGAAGGAGGAAAAGAAATATCTCTTGCTAATAATGCTACCATATTACCTATTGGAATATCTGAAGGAGTGTTTACAAAGATCCTTGGGAAAATAATTTCTACTGATTATCTTGTTATTGAATGTGCAGGAAAAGGACAAATTACACTTGGAAGGTCCCTATTAGAACTCCTTGGAGCAATAATAGATGTGGGAAAGGGGACCATGAACCTTTATTATCCACCAAACAATCACATTTTCCCAAAGTTTAAGAACAAAAATAAGAGAGGTAAGGGCAAGAAAGTTGGTTTTAATGCTTCTTCATTTGAGAACACTTGATTCTTTCTTTGCTTCTTATGCCTAACTTAAAGGCGTTAAAGAAAAGTACTTATTGGGAGATAACCCAAAAGTTTTAGATGAGTCTTGGAAGTTATTACCTCTGTAATAACCTCTCCTTATCCTTTTTATTTGCTTTTTGTGTCAAGAGTAACCCCTAATGAGAGTGAAGTAGTGATTGGGAAAGTTGCTGTCCCGAAACAGATTTTTGTGCTTCACCGTAAAAATTCGTGAGAGAGCTATGTATATCGGATTGAGCTGTAATGTTTTGTGATTCTGCCACAGGTTGTTAGCTAACTTTAGTTAGTTCAACACTTTTTGATTTGAGCAACATAAGGTCTTCGAAAAAATTCGTATTTACCTGCTGGTCTGTTTTGACAAATTTCTGCCATTTTCTGCATTTGCTTCTTGTGGGTTCCTTTTTGAGTTCTTTTGGGGAATTGAGTTTTTGGAGGGAAGTGCTGCAGTAGCTAGTGTTCTAATGGAAGTTTATTTGGTGTTAGAACTGAACCTTAAGACTTATTTATCTTGAGTGCACTAATGTTGCTAATAAAGATTGTGTGAAGTTTTGTATGAAGGAAAATTTTCAGGTGTATGGAAGGAATGAGTAATGAGATGAAGGATGGAATAAAGCTCAAGCTTGGGGATGCCACGCGTTTCACCCCAAGAAATATCCAATAAGTACAAGCGTCAAAGCTTGGGGATGCCCAAGGCATCCCCTTCTTCATCAATAAAAATCCCAGGTTTCTTCCAAACACTTCATTTTATTGTTTCATGCACAGTTGTGTTGTTCTTGGAGCGTCTTCTTTTCGTTTTTGTTTTGGTTTTTAGTTTGATTTTCTTTGCTGAATAAATTGGTCGGACCCCCTCTTTCATACATTGGTTTGCAAATGGTTTGGTTTGGTTTGGAGAAGAGTAGGAAAGTTCATACTTATGTGGTAAAAAGAGCTTGTTTTTTACTTTGGCCTGTGCTTTGTCATGCCATGCTTGATATTGTTTTGGATTTATGCTTAGTATTCTTTGCGGTAGCATGACTTGTTATAAACAATTGAGATTGCTTAATGTGCCTTGGATGAATCATGCGTTGTTTTAGCGTATTAAAGCATAGTATAGTGGTATTCTCCTTTGATGCTTTATTTGGGTTGACTTGGCGCATGCTCACACCATGTTATGACTATCTCAAGTCACCATAGCCTTTATGATCCTTTAGTTTTGAACTTGTAGTATCACTTTATGCTTTGATCAATGATGTTTTGTCGCTCTGCATGATTATGGCCATTATTGCTCTCTTAGTTTCTCACTCCCAGTCTTTTGCTAGCCTCCACAACAAAGTATGAGTTCCACTCATGCATCCAACTCCCTAAACCAAGTTATTTCCAAAGAGTCCACCATACCTACCTATTAGCTTATGCTATTCCAAGTATATTCATCCTTTTGTTTACCTTCCAAATTAAACTTGTTATGAGAAACTAGTGATTAAAGCTCTCACGAACTTGATGGCACACTTTACTTTTTGCCTCTAATAAACTTGAACCATTGTGTCCTTCTTTGTTGCGTATATGCTTGCGCTTTATAAGTTGAAATTAGCAGAACCATGTTTCATGGGGAATGCTTTCATCATTGCACTTGTACTTTGTACCCCGTTGATATCATGTTCTTTTGCTTACGGATCTCGGCGGTGTGAAATAAAAGTGGAACTTGTAAGATCATGGAGTTTGTATGTGTGTTAGAGAAATGCCTAGGCCGCTAGCCTAAGCCATGCCTAATCATGGTGGAAACTTGCAGCATCACCATAATGAGCACTCTATGAAGCATCCTCAATAAAAACCTATGCAAATAGCAAATAAAAAGATCGCTGAGATGCTCATTGTCTGCTTGCCTTGTCATTATGATTATGGGAAAGCTCCTGTATCATGTGCAAGGGGTACCGCGTTGGCGGTTCTTAATGATACACATATACTTACAATGACAAGAGCTTACTCGTGACTGAAGTTGAGTAGCATGAGGATCGGTCTTCGTAAGTAAGGGGCATGAGATTTCGGTTATAACTTGTCAAGCATATCCTCTTGGTTGTGTCACTTTAACCTTAATCACCTTCAAGATGCTTATGATAGTGGCAATGAGAGATGAAAGCTATAAGTACCATAATTTTTAGAAGCTCTTTATGAGACTTCAATCCCTACTTCCTTTTACAAAGGCCTTTCTTCCACCATAATATTGAGTCTCCACCTTCTATCTTTATGCACTTACTTTGCGAGCATAGTGGCCATTCTTAGTTCTATGTGCATTGTCCCAAGACTAGTTGATTGATGCATAACTTGATATTGCTTGTTTTAGACTATTGTATATAGTCACTCTTATGAACTATGAAGGTGTCCTATGCATTTATATTTGCTACTCTATTGAGGGACAAGCTGAATACTACTATGCCATGTTTTCTTTATGTGAAACAAACAAACGTCTTGTAAAGCATTGTTATTCATGAATATTTTGTTTGTGCCTTTTCATGTTGCATCATAGTTTCTTTGCTTATTGCTAGAACTTTGTCTTTCATGTTATGATTGAAGTACTATGATCCCAGCTTTGAATGTTTTACAAATACTTTGATCAAGTCTTTGATGGTGCATGTCACCTAAAAAATTATTCTTTCTTTTTATCACTTACCTACTCGAGGACGAGCAGGAGTTAAGCTTGGGGATGTTGATACATTGCAAATGTATCTATAATTTTTGATGTTCCATGCTTGGTTTTATCCACTTTCTTGTGTTTTGTTCCAACTTTGGAGTACTTTTCATATGATTTCTTGGACTAACCTATTAACAAGAGCCACAGTGCCAGCTGCCTGTTTTCTGCAGTTTTTGGTTCCAAGAAAGTCAGAAAATGAATATTCTCGGAATTGGACAGGACAAAAGCCAAAGTGCCTATTTTTCTGGAAGTGATCAAGTGCCAGAATACGAGACGGAGAAGGGACAGGGAGCCACCACACCACCTGGCCGCACGGCCAGGCCTGACCCACACCAGGGGGTGGTGTGGCCGCTCCCGGCACCCCCTCGGCCTCTCCTTCCGCCTATATATTGCCCTCGGGACAAAAACCCTAAGTACCCGATCAAAAATCCACGAAAGAGTCTGTAGCCGCCGTCATCTCCATCCCTAGATCGGGAGGGATCTGAAGCTCTTCCCGTCACCCTGCCGGAGAGGGGAATTCACCCTGGAGGCCTTCTTCATCACCATGCAAGCCTCCGGTGTGATGCGTGAGTAGTTCATCCTTGGACTACGGATCCATGTAGTAGTTAGATGGCTGGTTCTCCTCCTTTGTGCTTTCATGTTTAGATCTTGTGAGCTCCGTTCATGATCAAGATCATCTATCTGTAATTCATACATATTTTGTTTGTGGGGATCTGATGGATATTGAGATGTTATTTCAGATTGATTATTGATTCTATCATGTCTTTGTTATTTGTGATCTTGCATGCTTTCCGTTGTTAGTAGCTACGTTGGCCAAGTAGATGCTAGCAACTCCAAGAGTTAGTATTTATGCTCGATAGTGGGTTCATGCCTCTGGTAATATGGGAAGTGACAGAAATCTCTAAGGTACTAGATGTGTTGTTGCTACTAGGGAGAAAACAACAATCCTTTGTTCATAGAACAATCGTATTGTTTACTTTACACGCAGTTCGTAAAGCAATAATCTGTTGCTTGCAACTTAATACTAGAGGGGGTTCGGATGATAACCTGAAGGTGGATTATTAGTCATAGATGTAGTTGGATGGCGGTCTATGTATTATGTTGTAATGCCCAATCAAGTCTCAAAGAGTCAAGATGATTAGTATATGCATGTATTGCTTTCTCGGTGTTTGTCAATTGCCCTGCTGTAATTTGTTCACCCAGCATGTTTTCTATCTAAGGAGAGCCACCTCTAGTGAACTATGGATCCCGGTCCTTGTCTTTTACATACAATCTACAATCTTTTACTGCTTTGTGTTTACTTTTTGCGAACTTTTACTTCTTTCCATTCGATACGTTTAATCCTTTGTTTTCCGCAAAACATGGTGAGATTGACAACCTCATCGCAAGTTGGGGACAAAGTTCTGTGGTTGTGTTGTGCAGGTCTCCATGTTGCTACTAGCACTGGTAGTGCGCCCTTCCAGAGCTCAGCTAGTAACACCTTTGGGGTGTTTCCTTGCTCCTACTGGTTCGATTAAACCTTGGTTTCATAAATGAGGGAAAACTTGCTGCTGTGCTCATCATACCTTCCTCTTGGGGTTCCCAACGAGCTCTACGTCGAACGACGAGCACATCACCTACCTATGATTGGGGAGCTTCTTCCTCTTCCCAAGGGCCTAACCACGATCATTCTTACAATGACCCGCCTGCTTGGAACCCTTACTCGCATTTGGATTGATACCCACTTAGGCCAAAAGCCTAAGCTTGGTGGGAGGTACACCGACATCACACTCATCTCCATATCATGTTTCGTCGGTACTTTGTATATTCATGTTTCGTTCTCTTTTTAGTTTTTGTTCTCTCTTTGTTTTTGCTTTCTAAAACACAAAAAGACCAAAAATATTTCTGTTGTTTCTCTTTGTTTGCTTCTTCTTCTTTTTGCCTTGGTTTGCTTTTCCCTTTTTGCTTTGTTTGAACTTTTCGAAAAACCCAAAAATATTTTTCTTTGCTTGTTCTTCCTTTTTGGTTCTTGTTTTAAAAAAAATCGAAAACACCAAAAATATTTGTTGTTCTTCTTTGGTTTTGTGAATTTGTGGCAGGGTTCAGTAGTCCTCAATGGAATTGGGTTTGATTTTATTATTCAAGCCACACAAGTGAAGGGGAATAATGAGGATTAATGACAACTTGAGGTGTGGTAAGAGGCTGGTAACGACCTCTATTTCTTTTCATTTTTGTACATATACTCATCATTGTGGGCATGCTTAGCCTGTTCATGTAGGGTGTATGTTATTATGGATGCTTAGTAGTTCTTGCATTCTTATGATTAGCTCCAGCTTGCTAATAGTATGTAGCATGTCGTATGAATGTTCGCTTGCATTGCTCTATTCATGACTTGATATGACACTGTGGTATCTCCCTCTGAATGTTTCACTTGAATTGACTTGGCACATGCTCATGCATGCATATGACTGAAACAATAATCAGTTAAGCCTCGATGAATTATTTTTCCTCAGGGGTCTTGAATGACTTGCATGCCATGATTAGTCCTATTTTGTTGCAAGCATGATTATGACAATTACTGCTCTCTCATTTGTCACTCCCTTACTATTGCTAGCCTTCACTTGCACTGAGTATGCTTTACTCATGTTTCCAACTCCCTAAAACCAATATTGCCAAAAGTGTCCACCATACCTACCTATTAGCATTATTTGTTGTTCCGTGCATATTTAGTATGCCTTGTTTTCTTCCAAATAAAATGTTTGCTTGTTATAAGAAAGTTAGTTAGTAAAGCTCTCACGAACTTGATGGCACACTTTAACTTCTTGCACTTAATAATCTTGAACCATTGCGTCCATCTTTGTTGCGTATATTCTTGCGCTTTATAAGTTGAAGTTAGTAGAACCATGTATCATGGGGAACGCTTTCAACATTGCACTGGTACTTTGTACCTCGTTGATATCATGATTCTTTTGCTTATGGATCCCGGTGGTGTGAAATAAAAGGGGAACTTGTAAGATAATGGAGTTTGTATGTGAGTTAGAGAAACGCCTGGGCCGCTAGCCTAAGCCATGCCTAATCATGATGGAAACTTGCAGCATAACCATAATGATCACTCTATGAAGCATCCTCAATAAAAACCTATGGAAATAGCAAATAAAAAGATCGTTGATATGCTCATTGTCTGTTTGCCTTGTCATTTTGATTATGGGATAGCTCCTATCATGTGTAAGGGGTACCCTGTTGGAGGTTCTCTATGATACATATGTACTTACAATGACAAGAGCTTACTTGTGACCGAAGTTGAATAGCATGAGGTCCGGTACTCGTAAGTAAGGAGCATGAGATTTTAGCTTATAACTTGTCAAGCATATCCTCTTAGTTGTGTCACTTTAACCTTAAACGTTTAAAGATGCTTATGATAGGGGCAATGAGAGCTCAAAGCTAATGAGTACCATACTTTCAGCATTTGGAAGCCTTTCAAACTATTCAAAACTTTTTCATTTCTTTGTTGAGTCTCCACATATTCTATGAGCACTTGCTTGAGAGCGTAGTTGTCATTCTCAGTGTAATATGCTTGTCTCAAAACTTGATTATTTGTGTTATGACTTTTATGCTTGTATCTTTGATATTTTTACTTCTAGTCTTCACTTGATCTTCAGAGGTGCCTTGGCATTTATGTTTGCTCTACAATCAAAGGCAAGCGAGATACCACTCTATCATACCTTTTTATGAACATTACAATGTTGCTTATGTTTATGTTTCATGCTACTTGTTAATTTTGAGCTGGAATCTCTTCATAGCTTGCAATGACTAATAAGTAAACTTAGTTTCATATTCCTTATTATGAATTAGCTAAGTAATTGATCACATGCTAAGAATATATACATCATATGAAGCAAATGTGTTTGTGAAAGTTTCTTTTATCGCACTCAGTTTTCAACTGAATTGCTTGAGGACAAGCAATAAGCTAAGCTTGGGGGGAGTTGATACGTCCAAAACGTATCTACTTTCCTGAACACTTTTGCTATTATTTTTCCTATAAACTTGTGTGATTTGGATACAACTAACACAGACTGACATTGTTTTCATCATAATTACCTTGGTGTCTAGTTTTTGTGCAGAAAATCAACTATCAGGAAAAATCCCGGAAAATATGCCAAATATCCTATTTCACCAGAAGTCTCAAGGAGCCAGAATACAAGACGGAGAGGGGCTGGGGCCTGGCCACACCATCTGGCGGAGCGGGCTAGGCCTGGCCGCGCTAGGGGGTGGTCTGGCCGCCCCAGGCACCCCCTCGGCCTTCCTCTTCGCCTATAAGTTGCCTCCTGACCTAAAAACCCAGGGGGTTTGACGTTTTTCCAGAAAGAGTTCCGATGCGCTGCCACCACCAGATTCCGTGATTCAGAACCAGAAACTCCGTTCTGGCACCCTGCCGGCATGGGGAATTGGAGGAGATCATCGCCATCATCATCACCATTGCTTCTCCATCGACCATCCATGTTTCCCCCATCTATGAGTGAGTAATCCCTCGTTGTAGGCTATGGGAATGGTATGGATTGGATCAGATCGTTCATGTAATGGCATCACATTGTTAGGGCATGGTGCCTAGTATCTACTATTAGTGCTTTTTGACTTTGTTGCAACTTGTTATGCTTAATTCTTGTCACTAGGGCCCGAGTGTCATGATTTCAGATCTGAACATGTTATTGATTCATTATGATAGTATTGTTTATGGTCTTACCTGCAAGTTGTATACACACGTTGTTGTCCGGAACCAAACGCCCCGAAGTGACAGCAATTTGGATAACCGGCGGGAATGGCTTTGATGTGAGGTTCACATGTGTTCATGGAGTGTTAATGCTTTGCTCCGGTGCTCTATTAAAAGGAGCACCTTAATTGCCAGTAGTTCCCTTGAGGCCCCGCTGCAAATGGGCTGGCAGGACAAAAGATGTTGTGCAAGTTCTCATTGCGAGCACGTATGACTATATATGGAACATATTCCTATGATTATTCAGTACTTGGATGCTTTATCTTATTTATCTGCAAATGCCCTATGTCTTGATTGCCACGTGAATTGTCTTGTCCATGCAACGCCCGTCCATCCATCCATGTGCCTACCGCTCTTTAATCCTACTGTTTACTGCAATTCTTACTACTGTCTTTACTTTACTACTGTTATTACTTTACTATTGCTACTACAAAACTGTTGCTACTGATAAGCTGCTATGAGCAAGATTGTTTCCAGGTGCAGCTGAATTGATAACTAGTTGTTAAGGCTTATAAATATTCTTTGGCTCCCCTTGTGGCGAATCAATAAATTGGGTTTCACTTCCCTCGAAAATACTGCGAGACACCCCCTATACTTGTGGGTCATCACTCCGTCGTCAGAGTTTTAATGTGATTGTGAACTTGTACTCGGAGGTGTGAACTTGTGGCACAAACACTTGGTGTTGTGTGAAAACTTGACATTTGTTGATGTATGAACGCGTATGTCGCGATTGGTGTGTAATGTACTTGTATTCATGCTAGTTCTATTATGCTTTTGCCAAATGCAAGTTTCTAGAAAATTCTGTGCTGTTTATACTGTATTCTAGACTATATTGTATATTTGAATACCTATAAACTGTAATTTGAAAATTGCTGTAAAACTTGAATTTCGAAAATATACCCGAGGTGCATATGGGAAGTATAGGAGGCGCATATTGGGTACTACCCGAGGCGCATACCACCACATATGCGAGGCGCATATCACATGCGCCTCCTATACTTCATATACACGAGGCGCATATCAGTATATGCGCCTCGCGTATATAAAGTATAGGAGGCGCATGTGATATGCGCCTCGCATAACAGATACTAGAGGCGCATATAGCAAATACTAGAGGCGCGGCGCTAGAGGCGCATACCATATGCGCCTCGGATGGGGTACCAGGTGCGCCTCAGGTAGGCTTTTCTCTAGTAGTGTTCATTTATAGACGATTGTACCAACCCAGGATACGAGGAGGAGGAGTACTACAAAGAATAAGAAGAAGAAAACTTCAACCACTCCTCTACTCAAGGCAAGCCATCACTAATTGCAAGCCTAGCACTACAAGTTAACTATGCAAGTTAACCCTTGCCCACTTGATAACTTAAGCAAGATGCATTAGGCATGTTTGGTTATATAACTTTGATTATACCAATCCCAAGTTTTACTTGCAAGCTTTATTCTTTTAATTTACGAAAGTTCTTTACTTTTAGTTAGTACTTTGTGAGTATTGGAAAAATAGAATAGATACCATAAAGAGTATAAAACTAGGCCTAACTAATTATACTTAGATGTCATTCCATGGCATGAGATTGGAGATTAGCACCCCTCATTAGTGAATACCCTCAACTTTAGTGGCTAGTGCTAACCATGAAAGTTGATCACTTTAGATGGGAATACATGGTGAAAATGATTATGAAAACCTTGGAATGAGGATTCATTTTATTGAAATGTTTTGACATGTGTTGCGAAACACAAAAGGATTTGATGATGAAAATGTTGAGTCATGAGCCTTAGCCCTTTACAAAAACTGATGGTTGGGTTCGGATGCGATACCATTCCAATTTTACCGTACAACCACAATACCCGAATTGGGTAGGGCTTAGCTAGAATTTTATATGCCTTAGTATGGGTTCAATCGTGGAAGAGGTTGAGCTGAGGATACCTCGTGAGTGTGAATGTCCATCTGTGTAGTGCCCAGGATGGCAGATGGCCATGGCTGGGAGGCCAAGCTCATAGGGGAGGTGCCTATACTAGAGTGTGTAATTTGAAAGTTATGATTGATTATCCGCATACTAAGTATGATGATTCAGGGTCATCCCTGACGGATGTATCGAATTTTGTGGTGAAAGTGTACCACCTCTGCAGAGTGTGAAACTATTCGAATAGCCGCGTCCACGGTCATGGACAGTTGGAGTGGCCATACTGTTCCGTCGTCAGATGTTTTCAAAATTACTTGTGAAGTGAACTATTACTTTGACTTGACCACAACAGGGTTGTGGATATGAAAACTAGGTTCCCACTTAAAGTGATTTAGAACATTAACTTAGTTTTCTTTACTTCTAAACTCAGTTTTAGATAAACCTTGCTTTTTGCAAAGAAACCTAGAGCTTAAGATTCCTACTAGAGCTACCTTACTTGTTAGTGATAGTTTGCGAGCACTTAAAGAGTACTCATGGCTTTGTCCCTAGCTATTCCCATGGCTAGACTATGAGGAGGACTATCAGGATGATGGACAGCAGGATGTCTACAACAACTAGGATTATCCCCCATCGTCAGCATTGCCTGTGACCCTGAAGATGGAGCCCCTACTACGTTTACTTTCCGCTGCTTTGATTCTATTAAGACTGGATCATGAGATCCTTTATGTGTAAGACCTTTATTATGGTTTGTAATGGATGATGTACTGTGGTACCAATTCTGTTATATCTCGCAAAAATGGTAATTCTGGGATTGCGATGTATGGCATAACAGGCATCTGCGATTAAAAATCTGGGTGTTGACAAGTTGGTATCAGAGCCATCCTGACCATAGGAGACCCTAGTTAGAATGGATGTCCGAACCAAAAACTTAGTTGCAAAACAAAAGAAGTGAGTATTTATGAAAACCTATTCCCACTCTTATCCCTGATTCTTTCAAAAAAATTATGTTCCTCAAATTTTTTTGTGTTCCTACATAAAATTTGACACACTTGATCAACTCACTAACTTACTCATCCTATATTCTTATAGATGGAACTTCAGTATTGCAAGTTCTACCAGCTGGGAAACGGAGGCCAACTGATCTTTGAGAGGGATCTAGATGCACTGTTAGAGTATCTTGAGCGCCCGCATCTAAAATTCTTGGGGGCACAACTCAAAGATCACATAGGAGGAGATCTACAATGGCTGATAGTTGCAGATCTCAGAGGCAAGATGGAAGCACCCACTTCAACGAAGATCCAATTCACCTTTCGTGAGAACAACTAGCTAGATGGATTAGCCAGGGCTATGCATGAAGCTCTTGCTTGTCTGTGTGGGCAAAACATCAACTTGATCCATGGAACTCGCTTTGCTCACTTTGCAAGGCGTGATTCTATGGGAATGCCCTTGGAGATGCCAGGACACCCGAAGCTGAAGCACCAGGTGGAAAATCTTGACTTCATGCTTTATGATAGGAAGAAGGAGTTGGACAATGCCCGAGCCTACGCCAACCACAACCTTTCCATTGTCGTCAATAAGGACCAGACCCTTGCCATTCTCGCCAAGGAGCGCCAATCACTTTGTCGTCAACGTGACAAGAAGGATCGCACCATCGATCGCCTTCTCAAGAAGGTGGATGCTCTTGAGAAGACCATCCGTAAATAGGAAGTCCAGCTTGACGCGAAGGAAGAGGAAGGTGAAGATATCTAGGGAGATCTTTACTCTTACCTCAGTGATGACAACGACTACCTGCACGATGATGCCATGGAGTTCCACACTGGTGATAATGATTCCGACTTCATTGATGATGATTAGATGCACTTGATCACTACCGTAGGAATGAGTTGTACCGGTCCCACTATATCGTAGTTTCACAGAATGGTTCTTAAAACCATCTGTCCTCTACTTGTGTGTGGTGTATGTTTGTATTGTGTGCTTTGAATGAATGAATGAGAGCAAAGTTCAAAGCTTCTAAAACAAAACCATGAACCTTATAAATTTCCCTCTCATCTCACTATCTATCTCAATCTTCAAATGACTCATGGAAATCCCGAAGGAAGCAGATCATCTTAGGACCCGATGCTGCAGATTTTGCAAATGCTAGTTTCTGACCGTGAAGATAGTAGAGCCGAACATCAAGCCAACCTAGCCACTCTTCAACATATAGCTCATATGGCCCACAATAACCAAGGTCACGGAAACCAGGATCACCATGGATCCAAGCTCAAGAACTTTCAGAATACCAACCCACCTATCTTTAATAAATCTGAGGATCCCTTAGTTGCTGATGACTGGCTGCAAACCATGGAGAACAATCTGGAGGTCGCAGGAGTTGAAGCTAATGAGAAGGTACTGTTTGCCACTCATTATCTGGCAGGAGATGCAAGATCCTAGTGGAATAGCACCCGTACCATGAATGACAATCAGATGATGACTT
This sequence comes from Avena insularis, assembly GCA_023614405.1. Taxonomy (NCBI): domain Eukaryota; kingdom Viridiplantae; phylum Streptophyta; class Magnoliopsida; order Poales; family Poaceae; genus Avena; species Avena insularis. The sequence goes on from CM042694.1 coordinate 384,228,946, forward strand.
GGGAAGCATTAAAGTTCATGTTCAGCCGCACCCATGTGCCACAGGGTTTGGTCAACAGGATGAGGGATGAGTTCAGGGAACTGAAGCAAGGAAGGATGGCGGTAGTGGAGTACCGTGAAAAATTTCTATCACTAGCTAGATATGCCCCGGATGAGATTAACACTAAAGTAGAGAAGAAGGAAAGGTTCCTGAATGGATTGCATGATGAGATGTAGACTGTGTTAGTCAACATCCATTTTGGAGATCTAGAAGAGCTAGTAGATTCGGCCATTCACATGGAAGGGAAGATCAACCAAGCCAATGACAACCGCAAGCGTCGCATGATGCACCAGACTGGATCCCACCATACTCAAAAGTATCGCCCCAACCCGTCTGCAGGATATGCCCCAAGAAACATCAGACCCCCGATAACCCGTCCAAGCTACCCCAATTGTGGCGGAGGAAACTTGAAGTCCGGAGGAAACCACAACAACAACCCCGGTAACTCCAATAACTTCAACCGTGCACCGCCCAAGTCCAACAACAAAAACAACAACAATACTGCCCCAAGGACTAGAAGCAATGTTGTGCCTGTTGCAGCAAAAGACAAGTCCCAGATTACTTGCTTTGAATGTGGAGTCAAGGGTCACTACTCCAATGAGTGCCCCAAGAAGCTTGCAGCAGCCACCAATGTGAATGCACCCGCTCAGCAGCAACGCCGTGTTCAGCCTGGAAGGAGATTTGCCGTAGGGAATTCGCTCCACCGCAACGGTCGTCTGTTCCACATGAATGCTGAAGAAGCTCAGGAAGAGCCCGATGTCGTGCTGGGTATGTTTTCTGTTCACTCAATACTTGCAGGAGTGTTCTTTTCTGTTCACTCAATAGTTGCAAGAGAATTTGCATGCACTAGTAAGATTCAACCAACAAAATTGAAGCATGAATGATTGTTCAAATACCTAGTTCAACCACCAAATCTAGAAAAATTTGCAAGGCTATACCTATCAGAATCCATGGAATAGATTTTTATGCTAATCTAATAGTACTCGGAACCAAAGGTTTGGAAGTAGTACTAGGAATGGATTGGATGGCGAAACATAAAGGATTGATCGACTGTGCCATAACCATGACCAGTAGCTCTGGAGTATCAGTAGAGCATGTATCTGAGACATTGCCCCGTCAATTCAAATGCAAAAAGAGTCTAGCCCAACCAACCATAGACCAAGTCAGAGTAGTATGTGAATACCCCGACGTATTCCCAGATGAATTGCCCGGTATGCCCCCAGATCAGGATATCGAGTTCATCATTGAACTAACTCATGGAACACTGGACCCATAGCTCAGAGACCTTATAGTATGAACCCATCTGAATTAGTGGAGCTGAAGAAGCAACTTGATGCCATGTTGGAGAAAGGTCTGATTCAACAAAGCGCATCGCCATGGAGATCGCCTGTTTTGTTTGTGGATAAGAAGGATGGAGGTAACCGTTTATGTACGGAGTACTGTAAGTTGAATGATGTCACCATCAAGAACAAGTACCCGCTGCCGAAGATAGAGGATCTATTTGACCAGTTGACCGGTGCTAGAGTGTTTTCTAAGATTGATCTTAGAATTGTTATCATGAACTAAAGATTCGTGCAACGGATATTCCAAAGACCGCCTTTACCACCATATATGGATTGTACGAGTATACGGTCATGTATTTTGGGTTAACCAATGCCCCCGCTTATTTCATGAATCTCATGAATAAGATTTTTATGAACTTCCTGGATAAGTTTGTCGTTGTTTTTATCGACAATATTCTGATCTATTCGAAGTCAGAAGAAGACCATGAGCTACACCTAAGAACCATCCTTGAAACCCTTAGAGAGCATTAGTTATATGCTAAGTTTAGCAAATGTGAGTTCTTGTTGAAGGAAGTAGGATTCCTAGGACATATTGTGTCGGCAGGAGGAGTCGCTGTCAATTCCGCCGAGATCAAAGATGTTGAAGAATGGAAAGCCCCAACCACTCAAACCCAAGTCCGTGCATTTCTCGGATTAGCGGGATATTACCGTAAGTTCGTTGAAAGATTTTCGAGCATCGCAAGACCAATGACCCAATTGTTGAAGAAAGATAGGAAGTTTGAATGGATTGACAAATGTGAAGCTAGTTTTCAAGAGCTCAAGAAGAGAGTGATTTTAGCCCCAATTCTGATTATGCCAGATATCAAGAAGCCTTTTGATGTGTATTGTGATACATCCAAGATTGGTCTCGGATGTGTGTTTATGCAAGAAGGCAAAGTCATAGCATATCTATCTAGACAACTGAAGCAGCATGAGCAAAACTACCCTACCCATGACCTTGAACTAGCAGTTGTAGTTTTAGCATTGAAGACATGGCGTCATTACCTTATGGGTAACCGCTGTGATATTTATTCGGATCACAAGAGTCTGAAGTATATTTTCACCCAGAAGGAGCTGAATATGACGCAAAGGAGATGGATAGAGTTAATCAAGGATTGTGACCTTGACATTCACTATCACGCCGGCAAGGCCAATGTGGTAGCGGATGCTCTTATCAGATTGCCGTGTAGATTGAACACCATGATTAAAGAAGCCCAGCCAAGTTTGCATGAAGAGTTGGAGCAATTTAGAACAGAGCTAGTTGGTAAAGGATTTTTAGCTAGCATTGAACTTCAACCCGCTTTGATCTGTCAGATCAAGGAGGCGCATAAAGGAAATGAAAGTATCGATGGAATCAAGCGTCGTATCGGTACAGGAAAGGTACCCGGATTCACCGAAGATGAAGATGGAGTTTTGTGGTACAAAGGACGTATCTGTGTGCCAGCAGATTCCGAGCTGAAGCAAGTTATCATGTAGGAAGCTCATGATATTCTTTATGCTATCCACCCCGGAGGAACGAAGATGTATCAGGACTTGAAGCAGCAATTTTGGTGGCAAAAGATGAAGAGAGAAATCGGAAGCTACATAGCCAAGTGTGATATCTGTCAAAGAGTCAAAGCGGAACATCAGAGAACCGCAGGACTTTTGCAACCATTGTAGATTTCGGAATGGAAATGGGATTTTGTCGGAATGGACTTTATCACCGGTTTGCCTACTTCTAATAGGGGAAATGACTCTATTTGGGTCATAGTTGATAGACTGTCCAAGGTAGCCCATTTTATACCTGTCAAGACTACCTACCAGAGTTCGAAGCTAGCAGAGCTATACATTGCTAGAATCATAAGTTTGCATGGAACCCCTAAGACCATAGTATCGGATCGAGGAACCCAGTTTACCTCAATATTTTGGCAGAAAGTCCAAGAAAGATTAAGAACCAAGCTGAACTTCAGCACAGCTTATCACCCGCAGACCGACGGACAAACTAAAAGAGTCAACCAAATCTTAGAAGATATGTTGAGAGCTTGTGTTCTAGAATATGGATCAAAATGGGAAGATTGTTTGCCTTTCGCAGAATTCTCATACAACAAAAGTTATCAAGCCAGTTTGCAAATGGCCCCTTTTGAATTTCTGTGTGGAAGAAACTTTTGTACCCCCTTGAATTGGTCGCAAGTAGGAGAGAGTCAGATTTTCGGACCTTCCATCCTACGAGAAGCCGAAGAGAAGGTTCACAAAGTCCGTGAGCACCTCAAGAACTCCCAATCCAGACAGAAGAGTTATGCTGACAAGAGATGTCGAGACCTTACCTTCAATGTCGGAGATTTTGTGTATCTCAAAGTATCACCCTTGAAGGGAATGCAACATTTTCAACTGAAAGGAAAGTTAACCCCAAATATATTGGGCCTTTCAAGATTTTGAATCACCAAGGAGAAGTATGATATCAACTGGAACTGCTAGAGGAGATGTCAGCCATCCATAATGTGTTCCGTATCTCGTTACTTCGCAACTTCCTAGAAGTTCCGGAGAAGACCGAAGTGTTCAAGAACATCGATCACCGAGCCATAGATACCAACACGGATCTGACATATCGTGAAGTACCCATTCGTATTCTGGAAGAAGCCTTCAGAACCACCAGAACCCGAAGTATCAATTTTCTCAAGATCCAATGGAGCAACCATACCGAAGAAGAAGCTACTTGGGAGCGAGAGGATTACATTAGGAGTAAGTTTCCAGATCTCTTTAGTTCCTAGTTTTTTTCTTAAATCTCGGGACGATATTTTCTTTAAGGATGGAAGGTTTGTAACACCCCGAAAACACTAATCAAGATTATCAAGTTCTAAACACCCAAATTTAGGGTTAACAAAAACTTTTTTTCCAAAAATCAATACGAATGCATGTGTGATTTGCATTAGTGTATGATTGATTGAATTTGCCATGTTTGATTGCTACAAATGATAAGAAATGGTTTAAAGATGAATACTACATCATCTAGGCCAATTACAAACAAAATCCAAAGCAAAAGAAATCAAATATGAATTAATTAAGCTGATGGTCATCTTGACCAAAGTTAACCACTAGGCCACTTTGAGTGTTCCTAGAAAAGAATTTCTAACATAAACATTTCTACTTCTTTTAACCCCTTGCTAGACCAATTAAAAGTGAACCCAAGCCCACTTTACAAACTCACAGAAACTATTTTCAAATCTGTTTAATGGATAGTTCAAATTTGAATCTAGTTCATATGATAAGATCACCATTTTGCAAACACCATCCAAATCAATTCACCTTGACTTTTCCAAGCAACCCTAGACACTCAAGCATAAGATCCAAACACTCACCAAATTTCATTCAAAAATTTGAAACTTAAATTCTTTCGGCCATTTAATCAAACACCTAGCAGACACTAATCTAATTCTGCCTAACTTCACTGTTTGGGGCATTGATCACTCGACCAAATGCCCCCATTACACTCCCCTGCCTTCCCCATTCTCTAGCCGCACCAGACACGCTCCCCCTTAGCCATTTTGCACCAGTGCGTCGCTGCCCGAAGCTACACTCGCCGGCCGACCATGGACAGAGCGCCAGAGACCACGCTGTCCTCTCCCGTGACGCGTACTAGACAGGCGACCGTCCACCGCCACCCCCTGTCCAGCCCACGACCATAGCCAGGCCCTGGACCATGCCAGGAGCGTCATGCCCAATGTCTCTGCGCCATGCTGAGAGTGCGCCAGAGCGCCGCACCCGACTGGCTCGCATCGACCGCACCTCGCTCTCTCCGCGCACGCGCACACTCGCCATGATCACAGCCACCTCCCAGACACCCTCGTTCGCCGCCAAGCGACCCATAGCATCCGTGTGCCCTCGCGTACACCACCGCTCCCGCGTAGAGCACCGCATGCGCCCGACCGTTCCACGCCACCCCGTGCCATGCGATTAAGCCAGCGATGACCTCCAGGGAACACCGCACCACCCCCTACCCTCAGCCGCACCGCTAGACGCATATATTGTCATCACCGACGAGCCCGAGCCCATGCCGCAATGTCCCTTTGCCGGTGTATAAATAGAGCCCCCCCCCCCCCGCCTCCATTATCCACACCAACACACTCACCACTCCTCACTGAGCCTCCCACACCCTTCCCCGGAGCAAGGTTAGCACCGCTTCGCCAGAATTTAGCCGGATCCCGCTACTGCAGAAGGAGAAGGGCGCCGTCGATTGAAGCCACCCCAGGTGCTGCCGCGACCACCATTCGAACCGCCGTCATAGACAATGCCGTTCGCCCCCATCACCGACCCTAGCTGAGAGCGCTGGTGAGCCTCACATGACCCCCACCGCCGCGTTAGGGTTAAAACCTCGCTGGAGCTATTCGTTGTTGACGATGAACTGTAGCTGTTGGATCGTCTTTTAATCGTAGGGCCTAGATTCAAAGATACCGCTTTGGTTAGTTAGAGTCGCTGACTAGTGGACCTCCCACTGTTAGCAGCCCGCTGCGCTGTGCTATGCAGATTGGGCCGGCCCGTTTAGTTTCCCGCGTAGGCCTGTGAATTCAAATAAGTATTTCCAATTTAGTTAAAACCACATTCTATCAGTATATTCAAAAATCAATTTAAAGGGATTCACTGAACCAAATTGCATGATTCAAATTTTGTTAGAAAGGTATTTCAATTATCTATCCAAGCCCGTTGGATTCGAATCATTTGGAGTTAGAGATTACATATAGTAAAAATAACAATATAGAGACTTTTCCACATTCAAACATTTTTCAAAAATCAACCATAAATGCTTTTGAGTTGATTTCAACTCTCAAAAATCACATTTGACAAGATCTATCTGAATATGTAAAAATATTTAGGTTTACATACAGTGACATAGAACTAGTACCAAAATAATGCTATATAGGCATTTCTAGTCACTTTAATTCTATTAAATGATAATCTGAAACTTTATAAAATATGATCAACACTTTAAATCACATTCCCATGTATTAGAATATGTGGTGATGACATGTGTCAACATGATCCCATATTTTAATTGGAGAATATTAAATCTTAATTATTTTCAATGAGTAGAAATTACTTTTCTAAAATAAGATAAATAAGATTAAGTCTTTAATTCATGTGATGATTGTGATGATGCTAGATCATCAAGTGCGAGCCTTGGTGTGATAAATATAATTAGTTAAATATTTTTTGGTGATTGTGTACCCCGTATTCATTTATAGACGATAGTACCAACCCGAGATACGAGGAGGAGGAGTACTACCAAAAATAAGAAGAATACTTGAACCACTGCTCTAATCAAGGCAAGCCATCACTAATTGCAAGCCTAGCACTAAAAGTTAACTATGAAATTTAACCCTTGCCCACTTGATAACTTAAGCAAGATGCATTAGGCATGCTTGGTTATATAACTTTGATTATACCAATTCCAAGTTTTACTTGCAAGCTTTATTCTTTTACTTTACCAAAGTTCTTTACTTTTTGTTAGCACTTTGTGAGTATTGAAAAAATAGAATAGATACCATAAAGAGTATAAAACTAGGCCTAAATAATTATACTTAGATGTCATTCCATGGCATGAGAATTGAGATTAGCACCCCTCATTAGTGAATACCCTCAACTTTAGTGGCTAGTGCTAAGCATAAAAGTTGATCACTTTAGATGGGAATACTTGGTGAAAATGATTATGAAAACCTTGGAATGAGGATTCATTCCATTGAAATGTTTTGACATGTGTTGAGAAACACAAAAGGATTTGATGATGAAAATGTTGAGGCATGAGCCTTAGCCCTTTATAAAAACTGATGGTTGGGTTCGGATGCAATACCATTCCAATTTTACCATACAACCACAATACCCGAATTGGGTAGGGCTTAGATGGAAGTTTATATGCCTTAGTATGTTCCCTCGCGGAAGAGGTTGAGCTGAGGCTACCTCGTGAGTGTGAATGTCCACCTATGCAGTGCCCAGGATGGCAGATGGCCATGGCTGGGAGGCCAAGATCATGGGGGAGGTGCCTATACTAAGTATGATGATTTAGGGTTATCGCTGATGGATGTATAGAATTTTGTGGTGAAAGTGTACCACCTCTGCAGAGTGTCAAACTATTCCAATAGCCGCGTCCGTGGTCATGAACAGTTGGAGTGGCCATACTGTTCCATCGTCAAATGTTTTCAAAATGACTTGTGAACTGAACTATGACTTGACTTGACCACAACAGGGTTGTGGATATGAGAACTAGGTTCCCACTTAAAGTGATTTAGAACATTAACTTAGTTTTCTTTACTTCTAAACTTAGTTTTAGATAAACATGGATTTTTGCAAATAAACCTAGAGATTAAGATTCCTACTAGAGCTACCTTACTTGTTAGTGATTTTGCGAGTACTTAAAGAGTACTCATGGCTTTGTCCCTGACTATTCCCGTGGCTAGACTATGAGGAGGACTATCAGGATGATGGATAGTAGGATGTCTATGACAACTAGGATTATCTCCCATCGTCAGCATTGCCTGTGACCCTAAAGATGGAGCCCCTACTACGTTTACTTTCCGCTGCTTTGATTGTATTAAGACTGGATCACGAGATCCTTTATTTGTAAGACCTTTATTATGGAAAGGAAAATAAACGTAGTAGGGGCTCCATCTTCAAAGTCACATGCAATGCTGACAATGGGAGATGATTCACATTGTTGCAAAAGTGGTCAAGTAAAAATTATAGTTCAATTCACAAGTCATTTTGAAAACATCTAACGACGGAACAGTATGGCCATTCCAACTGTCCATGACAACGGACGCGGCTATTCGAATAGTTTTACACTCTGCAGAGCTGGTACACTTTCACCACAAAATTCGATACATCTGTCAGGGATAACCCTGAATCATCATACTTAGTATGCGGATAATCAATCATAACCTTTCCTTTACACACTCTAGTATAGGCATCTCCCCTATGAGCTTGGCCTCCTAGCCATGGCCATCTGCCATCCTAGGCACTACATAGGTAGACAATTCACACTCACGAGGTATCCTTAGCTCAAACCTCTTCCCCGAGGGAACCCATACTAATGCATATAAACTTCCAGCTAAGCCCTACCCAATTCGATTATTGTGGTTGTATAGTAAAATTGGAATGGTATCACATCCGAACCCAACCATCATTTTTTATAAAGGGCTAAGGCTCATGCCTCAACATTTTCATCATCAAATCCTGTGGTGTTTCTCAACACCTGTCAAAACATATCAATGGAATGAATCAGCATTCCAAGGTTTTCATAATCATTTTCACCAAGTATTCACATATAAAGTGATCCACTTTTATGCTTAGCACTAGCCACTAAAGTTAAGAGTGTTCACTAATGAGGAGTGATAATCTCCAATCTCATGCCATGGAATGACATCTAAGTATAACTCGATAGGCCTAGTTTTATACTCTTTACGCTATCTATCCTATTTTTGCAATACTCGCAAAGCGGTAACTAAAGGTAAAGAATTTTGGTAAAAGTAAAAGAATAAAGCTTGCAAGTAAAACTTGGGATTGGTATAAATCAAAGGTATATAACCAAGCATGCCTAATGCATCTTGCTTAGGTTATCTTGCACTTAGTGATGGCTTGCCTTGAGTAGAGCAGTGGTTGAAGTTTTCTTCTTCTTCTTGGTAGTACTCCTGCTCCTCGTATCACGGGTCGGTACTATCGTCTATAAATGAAATACAGGGTACACAATCACCAAACAATATTTAACTAATTATATTTAGCACACTAAGGCTCACACTTGATGATCTAGCATCATCCCAATGATCACATGAATTAAAGACTTAATCTTATTTATCTTATTTTAGAAAAGTAATTTCTACTCATTGAAAATAATTAAGATTTAATATTCTCCAATTAAAATATGGGATCATGTTCACACATGTCATCGCCACATATTCTAATACATGGGAATGTGATTTAAAGTGTGGATCATATTTTATAACTTTAAGATTATAATTTAATAGAATTACAGTGACTAGAAATGCCTAAATAACATTCTTTTGGTACTAGTCCAATGTCACTGCATGCAAACCTAAATATTTTTACATATTCAGATAGATCATATCAAATGTGACTCTTGAGAGTTGGAATCAACTCAAAAGCATTTATGGTTGATTTTTGAAAAATGTTTGAAGTTGAAAAAGTCTCTGTCTTATTATTTTTGGTATAAGTGATCTCTAACTCCAAATTATTTAAATCCAACGGTCTTGGATAGATAATTTACATATCTTTCTAACAAAATTGGAACCATGCAATTTGGTTCAGTAAATATGTTTGAATTGATTTTTGAATCCACTAATAGAATGTGGGTTTAACTAAATTGGAAAAATCATTATTTGAATCTCCAGGCCTGCGCGGGAAACTAATCGAACCGGACCAATCTGCACAGCACATCACAGCGGGCTGCTGACATAGGGTTCCACTTGTCAGCGACTTAAACTAACCGCAACGGTATCATGCATTCTAGGCCGTGCGATTGGAAGACAATCCAATGGCTGCGATTCGTCGTCTCCGACGAACAGCTCCGGCAAGGAATTAAACCTAATGCGGTGGTGGGGGTATGGTGAGGCTCACCTGGGCTCCAGCTAGGGTCAGCGATGGGGGCGAATGACGTGGTCGACGATGGCGGTTCGAACGGTGGTCGCGGAAGCTCCTGGGGCGGCTCCAATCGACGGCGCCCTTCTCCTCCTGCAGCGGCGGGCTCCGGCCAAATTCCGGTGAGGAAGAGCTCGCCTTGCTCCAGCGAATGGTGAGGGAGTGTCAGTGAAGAGTGGGAAGTCTGTTGGTGTGGAGAATGGAGGCATAGGGAGCCTCTATTTATATAACTGCGAGGGGACCGAACAGGATGGGCTCGGGCTCGTTGGTGATGATGATACATGCGGCTAGCGGCGCGGCTGAGGATAGGGGCGGTGTAGTGTTCCCAGGCAGTCGTCACTAGCGTAATGGCAAGGCATGGGGCGGTCTAGGTTGGTCAGGCGCGTGCGATGCTCTGCGTGGGAGCGACGGTGTTTTCGATGGCGCATGGGTGCTACTGGTCACGCGGCGGCAAGGCGCGGTCTGTGCGAGCCGGTCGGGTGCGGCGCTCTGGCGCGTTCTCGGCACGGCACAGAGACATTGGGCGCGGCGCTGCTGGGGGTGGTCCAGGGCTCTCCTATGGTCGTGGGCTGGACAGGGTGTGGCGGTGGACGGTGGCGTGTCTGGTGCATGTCGTGGGAGAGGTCGGCGTGGTCACTGGCGCTCTGTCCATTGTTGGCCGGTGAGTGTGGCTTCGGCAGCGGTGCACTGGTGCACAACGGCTAAGGGGGAGAGTGGTCTGGTGCTGCTCGACACTAGGAGAGACAAGGGAGTGAAGAGGGAACTAAATTGGTCCAGTGATCATTGCTCAAACAGTGAAGTTAGGCCAGAGTTAATTAGTGCCTGCCAAGTGTTTGATGAAATGGCCGAAAGAAATTAAGTTTGAAATTTTCAAATCAAATTTGGTGAGTGATTTGGTCTTATGCTTGAGTGTCTATGATAGCTTGGAAAAGTCAAGTGGAATTGGTTTGATAGGTTTTTGCAAAATGGTGATCTTACCATGTGAACTAGATTCAAATTTGAACTATCCTTTAAATAGATTTGAAAATAGTTTCTGTGGGTTTGTAAAGTGGGCTTGGGTTCACTTTTACTTGGTCTAGCAAGGGGTGAAAAGAACTAGAATTGTTTATGTTAGAAATTCTTTTCTAGGAACACTCAAAGTGGCCTACTGGTTAACTTTGGTCAAAATGACCATTTGGTTATTTGATTCATATTTGATTTCTTTTGTTTTTAATTTTGTTTGTAAATGTCCTAGATGATGTAGCATTCACCTTTAAACCATTTCTCATCATTTGTAGAAATAAAGCATGGCAAATTCACTCAATTCTACACTAATGCAAATCACACATGCATTCATGTAGATGTTTGGAATAAAAGTTTTTGTTAACCCTAAATTTGGGTAATTAGAACTTGATAAACTTGATTAATGTTTTTGGGGTGTTACAAACCTTCCCTCCTTAAACAAAATGTCGACCCGAGATTTAAGAAAAACTAGGAACTAAAGAGATCTGGAAACTCAGTCCTAATGTAATCTTCTCGCTCCCAAGTAGCTTCTCCTTCGGTATGGTTGCTCCATTGGATCTTGAGAAACTTGATACTCCGGGTTCTGGTGGTTCTGAAGGATTCTTCCAAAATACGAATGGGTACTTCACGATATGTCAGATCCTTGTTGATATCTATGGCTTGGTGATCGATGTTCTTGAAAACTTCGGTCTTCTCCGGAACTTCTAGACATTTGCAAAGTTCCAGTTGATGGCTGACATCTCCTCTGGCAGTTCCAGTTGATATGATACTTCTCCTCAGCAATTCAAAATCTTGAAGGGTCCAATATATCTGGGGGCTAACTTCCCTTTCAGTTGAAAACGCTGCATTCCCTTCAAAGGCGACACTTTGAGATACACGAAATCTCCAACATTGAAAGTCAGGTCTCGACGTCTCTTGTCAGCATAACTCTTCTGTCTGGATTGGGCAGTCTTGAGGTGCTTATAGACTTTGTGAACCTTCTATTCGGCTTCTCGTAGGATGTCGGGTCCGAAAATCTGACTCTCTCCTACTTGCGACCAATTCAAGGGAGTACGACACTTTCTCCCATATAGAAATTCAAATGGGGCCATTTGCAAACTCGCTTGATAACTATTGTTGTATGAGAATTATGTGAAAGGCAGACAATCTTCCCATTTTGATCCATATTCTAGCATACAAGCTCTCAACATATCTTTGAAGATTTGGTTAACTCTTTCAGTTTGTCCATCGGTTTGCGGGTGATAAGTTGTGCTGAAGTTCAGCTTGGTTCCTAATCCTTCTTGGACTTTCTGCCAAAATCTTGAGGTAAACTGGGTTCCTCGATCCAACACTGTGGTCTTAGGGGTTCCATGCAAACTGAAGATCCTAGCAATGTACATCCCTACTAGCTTCAAACTCTTGTACGTAGTCTTGACAAGTATAAAATGGGCTACCTTGGACAGTCTATCAACTATGACCCAAATAGAGTAATTTCCCCTAATAGAAGTAGGCAAACCAGTGATAAAATCCATTCTGACGGAATCGCATTTCCATTCTGGAATCTACAATGGTTACAGAAGTCCTGCGGGTCTCTGATGTTCTGCTTTGACTCACTGACAGATATCACACTTGGCTATGTAGCTTCCGATTTCTATCTTCATCTTGTGCCACCAAAGTTGCTCCTTAAAATCCTGATACATCTTCGTTCCTCCAGGGTGGATAGAATAAAGAGTATCATGAGCTTCCTACATGATAACTTGCTTCAGCTCCGAATCTGCTGGCACACAGATACGTCCTTTGTACCACAAAAATCCTTCTTCATCTTCGGTGAATCCGGGTACCTTTCGTGTACCGATACGATGTTCGATTCCATCGATACTCGCATTTCCTTTCTGCGCCTCCTTGATCTCACTGATCAAAGTTGGCTGAAGTTCAATGCTAGCTAAAAAATCCTTTGCTAACTAGCTCCGTTCTAAATTGCTCCAACTCTTCATGCAAACTTGGCTGGTTCTCTTTGATCATGGTGTTTAATCTACATGGCAATCTGCTAAGAGCATCCGCTACCACATTGGCTTTGCCGTGGTGATAGTGAATGTCAAGGTCATAATCCTTGATTAACTCTATCGATCTCCTTTGTCTCATATTCAGCTCCTTCAGGGTGAAAATATACTTTAGGCTCTTGTGATCTGAATAAATCTCATAGCGGTTGCTCATAAGGTAATGACGCCATGTCTTCAAAGCTAAAACTACGGCTGCAAGTTCAAGATCTTGGGTAGGGTAGGTTTGCTCATGATATTTCAATTGTCGGGACAAATATGCTATGAGTTTGCCTTCTTGCATCAACACACATCCGAGACCAATCTTGGATGCATCATAATACACATCCAAAGGCTTCTTGATATCTAACATAATCAGAATTGGGGCTGAAATCAATCTCTTCTTGAGTTCTTGAAAACTTGCTTCACATTTATCCGTCCATTCAAACTTTCTATCTGTCTTCAACAATTGGGTCATCGGTCTTGCAATGCTACAAAATCCTTCAACAAACTTGCGGTAATATCCCGCTAATCCAAGAAATGCACGGACTTGGGTTTGAGTGGTTGGGGCTTTCCATTTTTCAACATCTTTGATCTTGGTGAGATCGACAGCGACTCCTCCTGCCGACACAATATGTCCTAGGAATCCTACTTCCTTCAACCAGAACTCACATTTGCTAAACTTGGCATACAACCGATGCTCTCTAAGGGTTTCAAGGATGGTTCTCAGGCGTAGCTCATGGTCTTCTTCTAACTTGGAATAGATCAGAATATCATCAATAAAAACAACGACAAACTTATCCATGAAGTTCATAAAACTCATATTCATGAGATTCATGAAATAAGCGGGAGCATTGGTTAATCCAAAAGACATGAATGTATACTGATACAATCCATATCTGGTGGTAAAGGCAGTCTTTGGAATATCCGTTGCACGAATCTTGAGTTGGTGATAACCAGTTCTAAGATCAATCTTAGAAAACATTCTGGCACCAATCAACTGGTCAAAGAGATCCTCTATCTTTGGCAGTGGGTACTTGTTCCTGATGGTGACATCATTCAACTTCCAGTAATCTGTGCACAAAAGGTTATCTCCATCTTTCTTATCCACCAACAAAACAGGCGATCTCCATGGTGATGCACTTGGTTGAATCAGACCTTTCTCCAGCATAGCATCAAGTTGCTTCTTCATCTCCACTAATTCATATGGCTTCATACTATAAGGTGTCTGAGCTATGGGTCCAGTTCCAGGAATTAGATCAATGATGAACTCGATATCCCGATCTGGGGGCATACCGGGCAATACATCTGGGAATACGTCGGGGTATTCATAGACTACTCTGACTTGGTCTAGGGTTGGGTGGGCTAGACTCTTGTTGCATTTGAATTGACGGGGCAAGATCTCAAATACATGCTCTACTGATACTCTAGAGCTACTGGTCATGGTTATGGCTTTCTTGGCATAGTCGATCAATCCTTTATGTTTCGACATCCAATCCATTCCTAGTACTACTTCCAAACCTTTGGTTCCAAGTACTATTAGACTGGCATAAAAATCTATCCCATGGATTCTGATAGGTACAACCTTGCAAATTTTTCTAGCTTTGGTGGTCGAACCAGGTATTTGAACTATCATAACATGCTTAAATTTTTTTGGTTGAATCTTACTAGTGCATGCAAATTCTTCTGTAACAAACGAGTGTGATGCTCCAGAATCAAACAACACTCTTGAAAGTGCTGAGTTAACAGAAAACATACCCAACACGACATCGAGCGCTTCCTGAGCTTCTTCAGCATTCATGTGAAACAGACAGTCGTTGCGGTTGAGTGAGTTCCCTGGGGCAAATCTCCTTCCAGGCTGAACACGGCGTTGCTGCTGAGCGGGGGCATTCACATTGGTGGCTGCTACAAGCTTCTTGGGACACTCGTTGGAGTAGTGACCCTTGACTCCACATTCAAAGCAAGTAATCTGGGACTTGTCTTTGGCTGCAACAGGCACAACATTCCTTCCAGTCCTTGGGGCAGTATTGTTGTTGTTGTGGTTGTTGTTGTTGGACTTGGGTGGTGCACGGTTTAAATTGTTGGAGTTTTCAGGGTTGTTGTTGTTGTTGTTATTGTTGTGGTTTCCTCCAGACTTCAAGTTTCCTCCTCTATGATTGGGGTATCTTGGACGGGACATAGGGGGTCTATTGTTTCTTGGGGCATATCCTGCAGACGGGTTGGGGCGTTACTTGTAAGTATTGTGGGATCCAGTCTGGTACATCATGCAACGCTTGCGGTTGTCATTGGCTTGGTTGATCTTCCCTTCCATCTAGATGGCAGAGTCTACTAGCTCTTCGAGATCTCCAAAATGGATGTTGACTAACATAGTCTTCATCTCATCATGCAATCCATTCAGGAACCTTTCATTCTTCTTGGCTTCAGTGTTAATCTCATCAGGGGCATATCTAGCTAGGGATAGGAATTTGTCACGGTACTCAACTACCGTCATCCTTCCTTGCTTCAGTTCCCTGAACTCATCTTTCATCCTGGTGTCCAAACCTTGTGGCACATGGGTGCGGGTGAACTTGATCTTGAATGCTTCCCAAGTCATCATCTGACCGTCGTTCATGGTACGGGTGCTATTCCACCAAGCTCTTGCATCTCCTGCCAGATAATGGGTGGTAAACAGTACTTTTTCATTGGCTTCAACTCCTGCGACCTCCAGATTTTCTCCATGGTTTGCAGCCAGTCATCAGCATCCAAGGGATCCTCAAACTTATTAAATATAGGTTGGTTGGTATTCTAAAAGTTCTTGAGATTGGATCCATGGTGATCTTGGTTTCCATGGCCTTGATTATTGTGATCCATCTAAGCTATATGTTGAAGAGTGGCTAGATTGGCTTGGCGTGTGGCTCTACCTGCTTCACGGTCAGAAACTAGCATTTGCAGAATCTACAGCATCGGGGCCTGAGATGAGCTGCTTCCTCCGGGATTTCCACGAGTCATCTGAAGATTGAGATAGATAATGAGATAAGAGGGAAATTTCTAAGCTTCATGGTTTTGTTTTCAAAAGCTTTAAACTTTGAGTTTGACTCAGGTTTTGCAAACTAATTTCTTCCTCGCATTCATTCATTCAAAGCACCCATACAAACACACACCCACACACAAATAGAAAACAGATGGTTTTAAGAACCATTCTATGAAACTACGATACAGTGGGACCGGTACAACTCATTCCTACGGTAGTGTTCAAGTGCATTTAATCATCATCAATGAAGTTAGAATCATCATCATCAGTGTGGAACTCCATGGCATCATCCTCCAGGTAGTCGTTGTCATCACTAAGTAAGAGTAAAGATCTCCCTAGATATCTTCACCTTCATCCTCCTCCTTTGCTTCAAGCTGGACTTCCTGCTCACGGATGGTCTTCTCGAGAGCGGCCACCTTCTTGCGAAGACAATCAATGATGCAATCATTCTAATCACGCTGACGGCAAAGTGATAGGCGCTCCTTGGTGAGAATGGCGAGAGTCTTGTCCTTCTTGACAGCAATGGCAAAGTTGTGGTTGGCGTAGGCTCGAGAGTTGTCCAACTCCTTCTGCCTATCATACAACATGAAGTCAAGATTGTCCACCTAGTGCTTCAACTCTGGGTGTCCTGGCATCTCCAAGGGAATTCCCATAGAATCACGTCTTGCAAAGTGAGCAAAGAGAGTTCCCTGGATCAGGTTGATGTTTTTCCCACACAGACAGGAAAGAGCTGCATGCATAGCCCTGGCTAATCCATCTAGCCAGTTGTTCTCCCGCAAGCTTAATTGGATCTTCTCCAAAGTGGGTGCTTCCATCTTGCCTCTGATATATGCAACTATCAGCCATTGTAGATCTCGTCCTACGTGATCGTTGAGTTGTGCCCTGAAGAATTCCGGGTGCGTGCGCTCAAGATACTCTAACAATGCATCTAGATCCCTCTCAAAGATCAATTAGCCTCCGTTTCCCAATTGGTAGAACTTGCAATACTGGACTTCCATCTATAAGAATTTAGGATGAGTAAGTTAGTGAGGTGATCAAGTGTGTCAAATTTTATTTAGGAATGTAAGAATTTTTGAGGAACCTGAATTTTTTCAAAGAATCAAGGATAAGAGTGGGAATAGGTTTTCATAAATACTCACTTCTTTTGTTTTGAAACTAAGTTTTTGTTTGGACGTCCATTCTAACTAGGTCTCCTATGGTCAGGATGGCTCTGATACCAACTTGTCAACACCCAGATTTTTAATCCCAGATGCCTGTTATGCCATACCTCGCAATCCCAGGATTACCATTTTTGCGAGTCATAACAGATCAGATATCATAGTACATCATCCATTACAAACCATAATAAGGTCTTACAAATAAAGGATCTCATGATCCAGTATTAATACAAATCAAGCAGCGGAAAATAAACATAGTAGGGGCTCTATCTTCAAAATCACAGGTGATGATGATGATGATGGGAGATGATCCTAGTTGTCGTAGACGTCCTGCTATCCATCATCCTGGTAGTCCTCCTCATAGTCTAGCCACGGGAATAACCAGGGACAAAGCCATGCGTACTCTTTAAGTACTCGCAAACTATCACTAACAAGTAAGGTAGTTCTAGTAGGAATTTTAAGCTCTAGGTTTATTTGCAATAGCCAGGTTTATCTAAACTATGTTTAGAAGTAAAGAAAACTAAGTTAATGTTCTAAATCACCTTAAGTGGGAACCTAGATTTCATATTCACATCCATGTTATGGTCAAGTAAAAAATCATAGTTCAATTCACATGTCATTTTGAAAACATCTGACGATGGAACAGTATGGCCACTCCAACTGTCCATGACCGCGGATGCGGCTATTCGAATAGTTTTACACTCTGCAGAGGTGGTACACTTTCACCACAAAATTCGATACATCCGTCAGGGCTAACCCTGAATCATCATACTTAGTATGCGGATAATCAACCATAACCTCTCCTTTACACATTCTAGTATAGGCACCTCCCATATGAGCTTGGCCTCCCAGCCATGTCCATCTTCCATCATGGGCACTGCATAGGTGGACAATTCATACTCACGAGGTAGCCTCAGCTCAAACCTCTTCCGCGTGGGAACCCATACTAATGCATATAAAAATCCGGTTACACCCTACCCAATTCGGGTATTGTGGTTGTACAGTAAAATTGGAATGGTATCGCATCCCAACCCAACCATCAGTTTTTATAAAGGGATAAGGCTCATGCCTCAACATTTTCATCATCAAATCCTTTGGTGTTTCTCAACACCTGTCAAAACATTTCAATAGAATGAATCATCATTCCATGGTTTTCATAATCATTTTCACCAAGTATTCACATATAAAGTGATCCACTTTTATGCTTAGCACTAGCCACTAAAGTTAAGAGTGTTAACTAATGAGGGGTGCTAATCTCCAATATCATGTCATGGAATGACATCTAAGTATAACTAGATAGGCCTAGTTTTATACTCTTTATGCTATCTATCCTATTTTTCCAATACTCGCAAAGCACTAACTAATGGTAAAGAACTTTACTAAAAGTAAAAGAATAAAGCTGGCAAGTAAAACTTGGGATTGAAATAAATCAAAGGTATATAATCAAGCATTCCTAATGCATCTTGCTTAGGTTATCTTGTACTTAGTGATGGCTTGCCTTGAGTAGAGAAGTGGTTGAAGTTTTCTTCTTCTTCTTCTTGGTAGTACTCCTCCTCCTCGTATCCTGGGTCAGTACTATCTTCTATAAGTGAAATACGGGGTACAAAATCACCAAACAATACTTAACTAATTCTATTTAGCACACTAATACTCACACTTGATGATCTAGCAGCATCACAATCATCACATGAATTAAAGACTTAATCTTATTTATCTTATTTTAGAAAAGTACTTTCTACTCATTGAAAATAAGTAAGATTTAATATTCTCTAATTAAAATATGGGATCATGTTGACACATGTCATCACCACATATTCTAATACATGGGAATGTTATTTAAAGTGTGTATCATATTTTATAACCTTAAGATTATTATTTAATAGAATTAAAGTTACTAGAAATGCCTAAATAGCATTATTTTGGTACTAGTCCAATGTCACTGCATTCAAACCTAAATATTTTTACAGATTCAAATAGATCTTATCAAATGTGACTTTTGAGAGTTGGAATCAACTCAAAAGCATTTATGGTTGATTTTTGAAAAATGTTTGAAGTCGAAAAAGTCTATGTCTTATTATTTTTGGTATAGGTGATCTCTAACTCCAAATGATTTAAATCCAACAGGCTTGGATAGATAATTTAAATATATTTCTAACAAAATTGGAATCATGTAATTTAGTTCAGTGAATCTCTTTGAATTGATTTTTGAATCTACTAACAAAATGTGGGTTTAACTAAATTGGAAAAATCATTATTTGAATCTCCAGGCCTGCAAGGGAAACTAAACGGGCCGGCCCATTCTGCACCGCACAGCACAGCGGGCTGCTGACAGAGGGGGTCCACTAGACAGCGACTTAAAATAACCGAAACGGTATCGTGCATTCTAGGCCATGCGATTAGAAGATGATCCAACAATTGCGATTCGTCGTCTCCGACAAATAGCTCTAGCGAGGAATTAAACCTAACACGGCAGTGGGGGTCTGGTGAGGCTCACCACGGCTCCAACTATGGTCAGTGATGGGGGCGAATGATGTGGTCGACGATGGCGGTTCGAACGGTGGTCGCGGCAGCTCCTGGGGCGGCTCCAATCGACGACACCCTTCTCCTCCTGTAGCGGCGGGCTCCTGCCAAATTCTGGCGAGGAAGAGCTCACCTTCCTCTAGGGAAGGGTGAGGGAGTGTTAGTGAGGAGTGGGGAGTGTGTTGGTGTGGAGAATGGAGGCAGAGGGGCCCTCTATTTATACAACGGCGAGGGGACCGAACGGGATGGGCTCGGGCTCGTCGGTGACGACGATACAGGCGGCTAGCGGCATGACTATGGATAGGGGGTGGTGTAGTGTTCCCTAGAGGTCATCACTGGCGTAATGGCAAGGCACATGGCGGTCTAGGTTGGTCAGGCTTGTGTGATGCTCTGCGCGGGAGCGGTGGTGTTTGCGATGGCGCATGGGTGCTATGGGTCGCGCGGTGGCGAACGAGGGTGTCTGGGAGGTGGTGGTGATCATGGTGAGTGGGCGCGTGCATGGAGAGAGCAAGGCGCGGTCTGTGCGAGCCGGTCGGGTGCGACGCTCTGGCGCGTTCTCGGCACGGCGCAGAGACATTGGGCGCAGCTCTACTGGGGGTGGTCTAGGGCTCTCCTGTGGTCGTGGGCTGGACAGGGGGTGGCGGTGGATGGTGGCATGTCTGGTGCACGTCGTGGGAGAGAGCGGCATGGTCGCTGGCGCTCTATCCACTATCAGCCGGCGAGTGTGGCTTCGGCGGCGGTGCACTGTTGCACAACGGCTAAGGGGGAGAGTGGTCTGGTGCTGCTCGACACTTGGGGAGACAAGGGAGTGAAGAGGGAACCAAATTGGTCTAGTGATCACTACTCACACAGTGAAGCTGGGCCAGAGTTAATTAGTGCTTGCCAAGTGTTTGATGAAATGGCCGAAACAAATTAAGTTTGAAATTTTCAAATGAAATTTGGTGAGTGGTTTGGTCTTATGCTTGAGTATGTATGATTGCTTGGAAAAGTCAAGTGGAATTGGTTTGATAGGTTTTTGCAAAATGGTGATCTTACCATATAAACTAGATTCAAATTTGAACTATCCTTTAAATAGATCTGAACATAGTTTTTGTGGGTTAGTAAAGTGGGCTTGGGTTCACTTTTACTTGTTCTAGCAAGGGGTGAAAAGAAGTAGAAGTGTTTTTGTTAGAAATTCACTTCTAGGAACACTCAAAGTGGCCTAGTGGTTAACTTTGGTCAAAATGACCATTTGGTTATTTAATTCATATTTGATTTCTTTTTCTTTTGATTCTGTTTGTAAATGGCCTAGATGATGTAACATTCACCTTTAAACCATTTCTCACCATTTGTAGCAATCGAGCATGGAAAATTCACTCAATTCTACACTAATGCAAATCACACATGCATTCATATAGATTTTTGGAATAAAAGTTTTTGTTAAACCTAAATTTGGGTGATTAGAACTTGATAAACTTGATTAATGTTTTTGGGGTGTTACAATGGGTGAGCTCAGCGTAGGTGTCATGGCTTGCGAAGCTGATCACCGCCAGCCCCGACCTGCTACACATGAGGTCAAAGTCCTGCTTCAACCCTGTCGCTGTGAGAAAGTTGTGTTTGGCCCAACGTGTGGGCAGCACCCTCCTTGTTGAGACAATGTCCCACTTGGAGTTGCGCGTAGCTCGGAACCCTGAGCTTGAGCCCTCACCCCATTGGTGCTTGCTCAAACAAAAAAGGTTACCGAGTTTGATCAGCGTGATGTACTGGAAAATTTCATCATAAAACCTTAGGCATGTAGTTTCTATATGATATATGAACGATTCTACATGGAAAAATTCAATCCTAAGGTGAGTAATTAATAGGAAAAATAATATAAGCTTGAGTTTATCCACTAGATCAATGCGAGAGTTTCAACCATGAAAATCTGAAAATAAATCATGGATAGGGAGAGAAACATACCGATCTATTGATTCCCCAACTCAAACAAACGAAATCTGCGAAGAATCAAAAGTTCTAGGTGGATTTTGAGAGGTTTGGAGACAGAATATGAGAGAAATAATAAGGAGAGGAGGAAGACCTATCCGTCCCGGTGCGATTAAGTGGTTACACTGACCTATATAGCCAGAACTATACGGGCGGGTGATGTTGCTCCGCCCGTATAGTATAGTTGCATCGGCGCAACAAACTAGGTTTTCTTTATTCAGAAAACACCTATACGGGCGCAACTATACGTCCGGATCAAAATGATCCCGCTGTATAGTTGGTCGTTAAACCATCTGCCTCTCGAGATAAATTTCTAAAACTAGCATCGATATCTATACGACAAGAACTATATGGCCGGAATTTTTATTTCCGCCATATAGTTGGTCGTTAAACTCTCAGTACCTTTGGGATGAAATTCTACAAAGGCATCGATATCTATACGACCGCAGCTATACAGCCGGAATTTTTATTCCCGCTATACAGTTGGTCCTTAAACTCTCGGTATGTCAACACCCGGATTTTTAATCCCAGATGCCCGTTATGCCATACCTCGCAATCCTAGGATTACCATTTTTGCGAGACATAACGGAGTGGATATCATAGTACATCATCCATTACAAACCATACATAAGGTTTTACACAAATAAGGATCTCATGATCCAGTCTTTAATACAACAAGTAGCGGAAATAAATGATAGCGTAGCGGTGGGGTCCATCTTCAGGGGCACAGGCAATGCTGACGAAGGAAGATAGTCCTAGTTATCATAGCCGTCCTGCTGACCATCATCTTTATACTCTCCTTCATAGTCTGGCCATGATAATAGCCAAGGACAAAAGCCATGAGTACTCTTTAAGTACTCGCAAACTACTACTAGCAAGGGTTATAATTCTAAGTTAAAGTGCTGAATTGAAAGAATAACTATCAAGTTAATTTTGAAACCTAAGCTGAGTTCTGAAGCAAGAAAAGATAAAGTAAAGTTCTAGAATCACCTAAGTTGGGAAGCTAATTTCATTAACACAACCCTGTTGTGGTCAAGTCAAAGGTCATCATTCATTTCAAGGTATTTAGAAAACATCTGACAACGAAACAGTATGGCCATTCCAACTGTCCATAACCGCGGACGCGGCTATTCGAATAGTTTGACACTCTGCAGAGGTGGTACACTTTCACCACAAGATTCGATACATCTGTCAGGGATAACCCTGAATCATCATACTTGGTATGCAGATAATCAAACATAACCTTCCCTTTACACACCCTAGTACAAGCACCTCTCCTATGAGCATGTCCTCCCAACCATGACCATCCGTCATCTTGGGCACTGCATAGGTGGTCATCTTTGAGAGGTAGCCTCAACTCAAACCTCTCCCGTGAGGGAACTAATACTAATGCATATAAATTTCTAGCTAAGCCTTACCCAATTCAGGTAATGTGGTTGTACGGTAAATTTGGAATGGTATCGCATCCGAATCCAACCATCAATTTTATAAAAGGGTTAAGGCTCAGGCCTCATCATTTTCATCATCATAAACCCATTGTGTTTCTCGACACATGTCAAAACATCTCAATAGAATGACTCATCATTCCAAGGTTTTCATAACTCATTTTCACCAAGTGTTCCCATCTAAAGTGAATCAAGTTTTATTTATTCTAAAACACTAGGTTAAGAGTGTTCACTAAGGTGCAAAGGTGGGATCAATCTCATGCCATAGAATGACATCTAAGGGTTTCTAATTAGGTCAAGTTTTATACTCTTTATGCTACCTTCAAAATTAATTAAAGAACTTTGTGTCAACTAAGGGGGTATGATCAAAGTATGCTTAGGCATCTTTACTAAACTATCTAGTTTTATTCTAGCTTGCTACAGTAGCTTACTAAAGCATGTTTGCAAGGATTAGCTTGCCACTAATAGCTTGCCTTGCTTGGTGCAGTGGTTGAAGTTTTCTTCTTCTTCTTCTTCTTCTTCTTCTTGGTAGAACTCCTCCTCCTCGAAGGCTTGGTCGGTACTATCGTCTAGAAATACATAGGAAGGGCACAATCACCAAACAATACTTAACTTAGGCTAAGTAGTATTCTAAACCACACAATTTATGATCTATTATCATCCAAAACATCACAAGTTTAATTCAATAGTTTCCACCTTTTTATTTTGGAAAAGTAATTTCTACTCAATGAAAAATTAACCATAATTTAATATTCACCACCAAAATATGGGATCATGTGGACACATGTCCTCACCACGTATTCTAACCTGTGGGAATGAGATTTAAAGGTTGGATTACTATTACTTTGGTTTAAGTTTATTATTTAATGATTTAAAGTGACTAGAAATGCCTATATAGCATTATTTTGGTACTAGTCCAAAGTCACTGTCTGTAACCTTAATATTATTACATATTTGGATAGATATGATGAAATGTGATTTTTGAGAGTTGGAATCAACTCAAAAGCTAACTTGGTTGATTTTACAAAACTGTTTCAAGTTGCAAAAGCTTCTATCTTCTTATTTTTATTAGGAGAAATCTATAACTCTAAATGAATTAAATCCAACGGGCTTGGATAGAGCATTTCAATACCTTTCAGACAAAATTGGTTTCACGCTATTTGGATTTGTCAAACTCACAGAATTGAATTTTGAAACACTGGATAGAAACTATATTCTAACTAAAAAGAAAAATCCTAATTTGAATCTACGGGCTTGCGTGGGAAAGGAAATGGGCCGGCCCAGTGGTGCTGTGCGGCACAGGGCTCAGCTTACAAGGGGGTCCCACTTGTCAGCGACACTTAACACGCGAAGCGGTACGTGCGCTGTGGGCCGTGCGATTAGAAGCTAGATCTACGGCTGAGGGTCGTCGTCGACGACGGACGGGTCGCCCGCGAGCTCAAACCCTAGCGGCTCGGTGGGGGTCTACTGGGGGCATACCAGGGCTCCAGCAGGGTCGGCGATGCGGGCGAACGAAGTGGAAGACGACGGCAAGGCGAGGCGTGGTCGCGGCGGAGCTTGGGGTGGCCGGAATCAACGGCGCCCTTCTTCTCCAGAGGCGGCTCGGCTCAATTCCACGAGAGGTGGGTGAGGTTCAGAGAGGTGAGGGGAGTGGAATGGTGTGAGTCTTTGGTGCTGGGGAGGGCTCCTTTTATAGGCTCGACGGTGAGACCAAGCAGGATGGGCGGTCGATGGTGGCGACATGGCTACGGCGAGCTAGCGTCATGGCTGGGGATGGCGATCGCTGGGCGGTCCCCTGGCGGTGCTCTAGCGCTTCAATGCGGCCAAAGGCGGTGGTATCTGATGCAGGTGAGGTGGCGCTCTGAGAGGCAGAGGCGGCGGTGTCCACGGCGAGCGGTGGCTGTGGGGCTTTGGGCGGCGAACGGGGGTGTCTGGGGTGTTCTCTAGGTCGAGGCGGAGCAGTGGGCGCGGGCTGGTGTCGAGTTGTGGCTTGTGCACGCGGGGACAGGGCGCGCTCTGCGGGCGGCGTCGGCATGGTCCGGTGGCACTGGGCGCGGTTTCTCCTCGGTGGTCCATGGCTGCTCTTGGCTCGGACAAGGGACAGAGAGGGGCGGTGCGGCGTTGGCTACCTCCTAGACATGGCGAGGGAAGTTGGCGGCTGCTGTGGCACGATGTCGCCGGTGGGGGTGCTCAAGGTGCTCGGCCTTAATGGCCATGACCATTTGGTCGTGTGCACAGGGTGTGGCCGGGCTAGCAAAAGGTAGGGCTGGTACTGAGGGAACAAGGGGACAAGGTTAGGCACAAATGGTGACCAAGATCACTGCTCAAAACAGTGTTTTAATTTTGGCCAGATTTGTGCACACAAGCTGTTTGAAGAAATGGCCGCAAGAGAAAAAGTTTTGAATTTTGAGTTCAAAATTTTTGGGTGATCTCCACTAGTGCTAGGTAGTCTCTGGTTGCAAGGGTTTTGAAAATGGTGCTCAATTAGATGGTTTTTGAAATAGGAGTGATCTGTGCATATGCATTAGATTCAATTTTGAACTGCCATTTAAAATAGTTTCCAGAATGTTTTTAGAAGATCAAAATGTGAGCCTTGGTACCTCATTATGTGTAATAGCAAGGGGTGCGAAGATCAAGAATTGTTTCTGTTAAGAATTGAGTACTAGGAATAGCCAAAGTAGGCATGAGAGTTAAATTTGTCCAAATGACCATTCCTTTATTTTAATTCTTTTTGATTTGATTTCTTTTAGGAAAAGTTTGGGAATGATGTAGATGATGTTTAATTCCCTTAAGAAACATTTTAGAAGCAAATGATCACACAATCATGGCACTTCAAAACAACTCCTATTTTCAATGCTCACATATATGAATGCTTTTATTTTAAATATGGAAAAGTTTTTGTTAATCCTAAATTTGGATGATTTGATCTTTGATACTCTTGGATTGAAGTTTTGGGATGCTACAAACCTTCCCCCCTTAAATAAAATCTCGTCCCGAGATTTACAAGAAAACTATGAACTAAAGAGATCTGCGAACTCTGTCCTAATGTAATCCTCGCGCTCCCAAGTAGCTTCCTCCTCGATATGGTTGCTCCACTGAATCTTGAGAAACTTGATACTCCTGGTCCTGGTGGTTCTGTAGGCTTCTTCTAAGATACGGATGGGTACTTCCCGGTCGGTCAGGTCATTGTTGATTTCCACTGCTCTATGATCGATAGTCTTGAAAACTTCAGTCTTCTCAGGCACTTCCAAGCATTTGCGAAGTAACGAGATATGGAACACATTGTGGATGGCTGACATCTCTTCAGGCAGTTCTAGTTGATACGACGATACTTCTCCTCGGCGGTTCAGAATCTTGAAAGGTCCGATATATCTGGGAGCTAACTTTCCCTTCAGACTAAAGCGTTGGGTTCTCTTCAATGGTGAAACCTTGAGATATACGAAATCTCCGACATTGAAAGTCAGGTCTCTTCTTCTCTTGTTAGCATAACTCTTCTGTCTGGATTGGGCGGTCTCGAGGTGCTCACGAACTTTGTGAACTTTCTCTTCTGCTTCTCCGAGAATGTCGGGTCCAAAGATCTGACTCTCTCCTACTTGCGACCAATTCAAAGTGCAGCGATTTCTTCCGTATAGGAATTCAAAGGGTGCCATCTACAAACTAGCTTGATAACTGTTGTTATATGAGAATTCTGCGAAAGGCAGGCAGTCTTCCCATTTTGATCCTTATTACAACACACAAGCTCTAAGCATATCCTCCAATATCTGGTTGACTCTCTCAGTCTGTCCATCTGTTTGCGGGTGATAAGCGGTACTGAAATTCAACTTGGTTCCTAAACCTTCTTGAACTTTCTGCCAAAATCTTGAAGTAAACTGAGTTCCTCGATCTGATACGATGGTCTTGGGGGTTCCATGCAGACTAACAATTCTAGCAATGTATAGCTCTGCTAGCTTTGCACTCTGGTAGGTTGTCTTGACTGGTATGAAGTGGGCTACCTTGGATAGTCTATCAACTATGACCCAGATTGAGTCATTTCCCCTACTAGAAGTAGGTAATCCGGTGATAAAATCCATTCCGACGGAATCCCATTTCCATTCCAGAATCTGCAATGGTTGCAACAATCCGTCAGGTCTCTGATGCTCTGCTTTGACTCTTTGACAAATTTCACACTTGGCGATGTAGCTTCCGATCTCTCTCTTCATCTTGTGCCACCAAAATTGCTCTTTCAAATCCTGATACATCTTTGTTCCTCCAGGGTGGATAGAATAAAGAGTATCATGAGCTTCCTTCATGATAATTTCCTTCAGCTCTGAGTCTGCTGGCACACAGATACGTCCCTTGGACCACAGTACACCGTCTTCGTCTTCGGTGAATCCAGGTACTTTGCCTGTACCAATACGATGTTTGATCCCGTCGATACTTTCATTCCCCTTGTGGGCTTCCTTGATTTGGCTAATCAAAGTGGGTTGAAGTTCCATGCTAGCGAGGAATCCTTTGCTAACTAACTCAGTCCTGAACTGCTCCAACTCCTCATACAAACCTGGTTGCTTCTCTTTGATCATGGTGTTAAGCCTACACGGCAATCTGCTAGGAGCATCCGCTACCACATTGGCTTTGCCGGGGTGATAGTGAATGTCAAGGTCATAATCCTTGATTAACTCTATCCATCTTCTTTGCCTCATATTCAACTCCTTCTGGGTGAAGATATACTTAAAGCTCTTATCATATGAGTAAATCTCACAGCGATTACCCATCAAATAATGACGCCATGTCTTCAATGCTAGAACCACTGCTGCTAGCTCAAGATCATGGGTCGGATAGTTCTGCTCATGCTGCTTTAGTTGTCGAGACAGATACGCGATGACTTTGCCTTCTTGCATCAATACACATCCTAGACCAATCTTGGATGCATCACAATATACATCAAATGGCTTCTTGATGTCTAGCATGATCAAAATTGGGGCGGATATCAATCTCTTCTTCAGCTCCTGGAAACTGGCTTCACACTTGTCTGTCCATTCAAACTTCTTGTCCTTCTTCAACAATTGGGTCATTGGTTGGGCTATGCTCGAGAATCCTTCTACGAATTTGCGGTAATATCCCGCTAATCCGAGAAATGAACGAACTTGGGTTTGATTTGTTGGGGCTTCCCATTCTTCGACATCTTTGATCTTGCTGGGATCAACAGAGACTCCTCCGGTAGACACAATATGTCCTAGGAATCCTACTTCTTTCAGCCAAAACTCACATTTGCTGAACTTGGCATATAACTGATGTTCTCTCAGGGTTTCTAGGATGATTCTCAGATGTTGCTCATGCTCTTCTTCTGACTTGGAGTAGATAAGGATGTCGTCGATAAACACCACTACAAACTTATCTAGGAAATTCATAAAGATCTTATTCATGAGATTCATGAAATAAGCAGGGGCATTGGCTAATCCAAAAGACATAACCGTATACTCGTATAGACCATAGCGAGTAGTAAAGGCGGTCTTCGGAATATCCGTTGCACGAATCTTAAGTTGGTGATAACCAGTCCTAAGATCAATCTTTGAGAATACGAGCTCGGTCGGTGATCAAATAGATCCTCTATCTTTGGCAAGGGGTATTTGTTCTTGATGGTGACATCATTCAACTTTTTGTAGTCTGTACACAGACGGGTGCCTCCATCCTTCTTGTCGACGAATAACACTGGTGATCTCCATGGCGATGCACTTGGCTGAATCAAGCCGGTCGCTAACATGGCATCTAACTGCTTCTTCAGTTCTACTAACTCTGAGGGGTTCATGGTATAGGGTCTCTGGGCTATAGGTCCGGTTCTGGGGTTTAGTTCGATAATGAACTCTATATCCCTATCCGGGGGCATACCTGGCAATTCATCTGGGAATACGTCGGGGTATTCACAGACTACTCTGACTTGGTCAATGGAGGGCAGGGCTACACTTTTGTTGCATTTGAATTGACGGGGTAAGGTTTCAGAGATATGTTCTACTGTTACTCCAGAACTACTGGTCATGGTGATGGCTTTCTTAGCACAGTCTATAAGTCCTTTATGCCTTGACATCCAGTCCATACCTAGTACTACTTCCAAACCTTTGGTTCCAAGTACAATTAGGTTGGCATAAAAATCTATCCCATGTATTCTGATAGGTACAACTTTGCAAATTTTTCTAGCTTTTGTAGTTGAACCGGGGATTTGAACTATCATGACATGCTTCAGGTTGGTTGGGCGAATCTTACTAGTGCATACAAATTCTTGGTGACAAATGAATGCGAGGCTCGAATCAAACAATACTCTTGCTAAAACTGAGTTGACAGAAAACATACCCAGACTACATCCGGTGCTTCCTGGCTTCTTCTGCGTTCATGTGGAAGAGACGACCATTGATTGTCTTGGGTTCCTTGGGCAAATCTCACGCCTTGTTGAACACAGCGCTGCTGCTGGTGGGGCATTCACAGGGCATTGGCGGCGATCTTCTTGGGACACTCATTGGAGTAGTGACCCTTCACTCCACATTCAAACAAGTGATCGGGACTTATCCTTGGATGCAATGGTACAACATTGCTGCCAGATTACGGGTGCGATGTTGTTGTTGCTCTTGGGAGAACACGGTTGAAATTGTTGGCATTGGCGGAGTTGTGATTGTTTCCTCCGGGCTTCACATTTCCTCCGCTTCTGTTGGGGTAGCTTAACGAGAATTTGAAATTCGGTTGTTCCTTGGTGCATATCTGGTGAGGGGTTAGGATGGTACTTCGGTGACTATGGATCAGATCGCTGCATCATACGATGCTTGCGGTTGTCGTTTCCCTGGTTAATCTTCCCTTCCATCTGAATGGCAGAGTCGACTAGCTCTTCAAGATCCTGGAAACGGATGTTGGCGAGGACAATCTGCATCTCATCATGCAGTCCGTTTAATAATCTCTCCTTCTTCTTGGCCTCTGTGTTGATCTCATCCGGTGCATATCTGGCAAGTGACAAGAATTTGTCACGGTACTCTACTACAGTCAATCTTCCTTGCTTCAGTTCACGGAATTCATCTCTCATCCTGTTGACAAGACCTTGCGGCACGTGGGTGCGGCTGAACTTGACCTTGAATGCTTCCCAGGTCATCACCTGGCCATGGTTCATGTTGCGGACGCTATTCCACCAAGCTCTTGCATCTCCCGCCAGATAGTGGGTGGCGAAGAGAACTTTCTCATTCTCATCAACTCCTGCAACTTCTAGGTTGTTTTCCATGGTCTATAACCAGTCATCAGCATCTAATGGGTTTTCAGATTGGTTGAAGATTGGGGGATTGGTGTTCTGAAAGTTTTTGAGTTTGGATCCATGGTGATCCTGATTTCCATGTCCTTGGTTGTTTAGAGCCATTTGGGGGATCTGCTGCAATGTTGCTAAGTTGGCTTGACGCTCGGCCCTGCTTGCTTCACGGTCTGCGATGAGATTCTGCAAGATCTGCAGCATTGGGTCCTGCGATGAGCTGCTCCCTCCTTGGTTTCCACGAGTCATCTGAAGATTGAGATAGATATAGGGGTAAGAGGGAAATTCTAAGGTTCATGGTTTTGGGTTTTCAAAGCTACAACTTTGAGTTAGACTCAGGTTTTTCACTAACTTCATTCTCATTCATGCAAGCAAGCACACGATACAACACACCACAACAATCAAAGGGGAAAACAGATGGTTTGAAGAACCATTCTGCAAACTACGATACAATGAGATGATACATCTCATGCTACGACAGTGCTCTAGTGCATCTACTCATCATCGATGAAGTCGGAGTCTTCATCATCAGTGTAGAAGTCCACAGCATCCTCTGCCAGAAAATCGTCATCGTTGCTAAGGTAAGAATCCATATCTCCCTGGATGTCTTCTCCTTCATCATCTTCTTCCTTGGCGGCCAACTGAGCTTCCTGCTCCTTGACGGTCTTCTCGAGGTCGGCCACCTTCTTGCGAAGACGGGCGATGGTGCGATCCTTCTTTGCACGCTGGCGACGAAGAGACTGGCGATCTTGGACGAGTAGTGTGAAAGTCTGGGCCTTCTGGTCGGCAATGGCACGGTTCTGGTTGGCTAACTCTCTGGCATTGTCCAATTCCTACTATCTGTCATGAAGCAAGAAGTCAAGGTTCTCCACTTGACGCCTCAACTCTAGGTGACTTGGCATCTCCATCGGCATTCCCATGAAGTCATGTCTTGCATAGTGGGCAAAACGGGTTCCTTGAATCTTGTTGACGCTGAGGGCACATAGACGTGCGAGAGCTTCATGCATTGCCCTGGCTAATCCATCTAGCCAGTTGTTCTCTCTCACAGAGAACTGAATTCTCCCGGAAGTTGGTGCTTCAATGCTTCCTCGAAGATCTACGGTGACTAGCCATTGTAGGTCTCCTCCTGGGGGTCCTGGAAGTTGAGCTCCAAGAAACTCCGGATGTGGGCGTCCCAGAAATTCTGACAGTGAATCTAGATCCCTCTCGAAGATCAGCTGACCTCCGTTTCCCAACTGGTAAAACTTGCTGAATTGAGTCTCCATCTACAAGAATTTAGGATGAGGAAATTAGTGAAGTGATCAAGTGTGTCAAATTTTAAGTAGTAATGTATGAATTTTGAGGAACATGTATTTTTGAGAAAGAATGAGTTCACAAGGGTAAGAGGGGAAATAGTTTTTCATAAATACTCACTTTGGTTTTGAAGCTAAGTTTTTGGTTTGGACGTCCATTCTAACTAGGGTCTCCTATGGTCAGGATGGCTCTGATACCAACTTGTCAACACCCGGATTTTTAATCCCAGATGCCCGTTATGCCATACCTCGCAATCCCAGGATTACCATTTTTGCGAGACATAACGGAGTGGATATCATAGTACATCATCCATTACAAACCATACATAAGGTTTTACACAAATAAGGATCTCATGATCCAGTCTTTAATACAACAAGTAGCGGAAGTAAATGATAGCGTAGCGGTGGGGTCCATCTTTAGGGGCACAGGCAATGCTGACGAAGGCAGATAGTCCTAGTTATCATAGCCGTCCTGCTGACCATCATATTGATACTCTCCTTCATAGTCTGGCCATGATAATATCTAGGGACAAAAGCCATGAGTACTCTTTAAGTACTCACAAACTAGTACTAGTAAGGGTTATAATTCTAAGTTAAAGTGCTGAATTGAAAGAATAACTATCAAGTTAATTTTGAAACCTAAGCTGAGTTCTGAAGCAAGAAAAGATAAAGTAAAGTTCTAGAATCACCTAAGTTGGGAAGCTAATTTCATTAACACAACCCTGTTGTGGTCAAGTCAAAGGTCATCATTCATTTCAAGGTATTTAGAAAACATCTGACAACGAAACAGTATGGCCATTCCAACTGTCCATAACCGCGGACGCGTCTATTCGAATAGTTTGACACTCTGCAGAGGTGGTACACTTTCACCACAAGATTCGATACATCTGTCAGGGATAATCCTGAATCATCATACTTGGTATGCAGATAATCAAACATAACCTTCCCTTTACACACCCTAGTACAAGCACCTCTCCTATGAGCATGGCCTCCCAACCATGACCATCCGTCATCTTGGGCACTGCATAGGTGGTCATCATTGAGAGGTAGCCTCAGCTCAAACCTCTCCCGTGAGGGAACTAATACTAATGCATATAAATTTCTAGCTAAGCCTTACCCAATTCAGGTAATGTGGTTGTACGGTAAATTTGAAATGGTATCGCATCCGAATCCAACCATCAGTTTTATAAAAGGGTTAAGGCTCAGGCCTCATCATTTTCATCATCATAAACCCATTGTGTTTCTCAACACATGTCAAAACATCTCAATAGAATGACTCATCATTCCAAGGTTTTCATAACTCATTTTCACCAAGTGTTCCCATCTAAAGTGAATCAAGTTTGATTTATTTTAAAACACTAGGTTAAGAGTGTTCACTAAGGTGGAAAGGTGGGATCAATCTCATGCCATAGAATGACATCTAAGGGTTTCTAATTAGGTGAAGTTTTATACTCTTTATGCTACCTTCAAAATTAATTAAAGAACTTTGTGTCAACTAAGGGGGTGTGATCAAAGTATGCTTAAGGCATCTTTACTAAACTATCTAGTTTTATTCTAGCTTGCTACAGTAGCTTACTAAAGCATGTTTGCAAGGATTAGCTTGCCACTAATAGCTTGCCTTGCTTGGTGCAGTGGTTGAAGTTTTCTTCTTCTTCTTCTTCTTGGTAGAACTCCTCCTCCTCGAAGGCTTGGTCGGTACTATCGTCTAGAAATACATAGGGTGGGCACAATCACAAAACAATACTTAACTTAGGCTAAGTAGTATTCTAAACCACACAATTGATGATCTATTATCATCCAAAACATCACAAGTTTAATTCAATAGTTTCCACCTTTTTATTTTGGAAAAGTAATTTCTACTCATTGAAAAATTAACCATAATTTAATATTCACCACCAAAATATGGGATCATGTGGACACATGTTCTCACCACATATTCTAACCTGTGGGAATGAGATTTAAAGGTTGGATTACTATTACTTTGGTTTAAGTTTATTATTTAATGATTTAAAGTGACTAGAAATGCCTATATAGCATTATTTTGGTACTAGTCCAAAGTCACTGTCTATAAACCTTAATATTATTACATATTTGGATAGATATGATGAAATGTGATTTTTGAGAGTTGGAATCAACTCAAAAGCTAACTTCGTTGATTTTACAAAAATGTTTCAAGTTGCAAAAGCTTCTGTCTTCTTATTTTTATTAGGAGAAATCTATAACTCGAAATGAATTAAATCCAACGGGCTTTGATAGAGCATTTCAATACCTTGCAGACAAAATTGGTTTCATGCAATTTGGATTTGTCAAACTCACAGAATTAAATTTTGAAACACTAGACAGAAACTATATTCTAACTAA
The DNA here is from genome assembly GCA_023614405.1 of Avena insularis. Lineage (NCBI taxonomy): Eukaryota > Viridiplantae > Streptophyta > Magnoliopsida > Poales > Poaceae > Avena > Avena insularis. The sequence continues at coordinate 384,262,945 of CM042694.1, forward strand.
AAAGAAAAATCCTAATTTGAATCTACGGGCTTGCGCAGGAAAAGAAATGGGCCGGCCCAGTGGCGCTGTGCGGCACAGGGCTCAGCTGACAGGGGGTCCCGCTTGTCAGCGGCACTTAACACGCAAAGAGGTACGCGCTCTATGGGCCGTGCGATTAGAAGCTAGATCTACGGCTGAGGGTCGTCGTCAATGACAGACGAGTCATCGGCGAGCTCAAACCCTAGCGGCTCAGTGGGGGTCTACTGGGGGCATACCAGGGCTCCAGCAGGGTCGGCGATGCGGGCGAACGAAGTGGAAGACAACGGCGAGGCGAGGCGTGGTCGCGGCGGAGCTTGGGGTGGCCGGAATCAACGCCACCCTTCTTCTCCAGAGGCGGCGGCTCCGGCTCCAATTCCGGCGAGCTGCTGCTCCACTTGCTCCGGCGAGAGGTGGGTGAGGTTTAGAGAGGTGAGGGGAGTGGAATGGTGTGAGTCTTTGGTGCTGGGGAGGGCTCCTTTTATAGGCTCGACGGTGAGACCGAGCGGGATGGGCAGTCGACGGTGGCGACATGGCTACGGCGAGCTAGCGTCATGGCTGGGGATGGCGATCGCTGGGCGGTCCCCTGGCGGTGCTCTAGCGCTTCAATGTGGCCGTAGGGGCGGTGGTATGCGGTCGGGGTGAGGTGGCGCTCTAAGAGGCAGAGGCAGCGTTGTCCGCGGTGAGCGGTGGCTGTGGGGCTTTGGGAGGCGAACGGGGGTGTCTAGGGTGTTCTCTAGGTCGAGGCGGAGCGATGGGCGCGGGCTGGTGTTGAGTGGTGGCTTGTGCACGCGGGGACAGGGCGCGCTCTGCGGGCGGCGTCGGCATGGTCCGGTGGCACTGGGCGCGGTTTCTCCTCGGTGGTCCACGGCTGCTCTTGGCTCGGGCAAGGGACTGAGAGGGGCGGTGCGGCGTTGGCTACCTCCTAGACATGGCGAGGGAAGTTGGCGGCTGCTGTGGCGCGATGTCGTCAGTGGGGGTGCTCAAGGTGCTCGGCCTTAATGGCCATGACCATTTGGTCGTGTGCACAGGGTGTGGCCGGGCTAGCAAAAGGTAGGGCTGGTACTGAGGGAACAAGGGGACAAGGTTAGGCACAAATGGTGACCAAGATCACTGCTCAAATCAGTGTTTTAATTTTGGCCAGATTTGTGCACACAAGCTGTTTGATGAAATGGCCGCAAGAGAAAAAGTTTTGAATTTTGAGTTCAAAATTTTTGGGTGATCTCCACTAGTACTAGGTAGTCTCTGGTTGCAAGGGTTTTTAAAATGGTGCTCAATTAGATGGTTTTTGAAATAGGGGTGATCTATGCATATGCATTAGATTCAGTTTTGAACTGCCATTTAAAATAGTTTCCAGAATGTTTTTAGAAGATCAAAAGGTGGGCCTTGGTACCTAATTATGTGTACTATCAAGGAGTGCAAAGATCAAGAATTGTTTCTGTTAAGAATTGAGTACTAGGAATATCCAAAGTAGGCATGAGAGTTAAATTTGTCCAAATGACCATTCCTTTATTTTAATTCTTTTTGATTTGATTTCTTTTAGGAAAAGTTTGGGAATGATGTAGATGATGTTTAATTCCCTTAAGAAACATTTTAGAAGCAAAGGATCACACAATCATGGCACTTCAAAACAACTCCTATTTTAAATGCTCACATATATGAATGCTTTTATTTTAAATATGGAAAAGTTTTTGTTAATCCTAAATTTGGATGATTTGATCTTTGATACTCTTGGATTGAAGTTTTGGGATGTTACAGGGTACCTTTCAGAAATTTTTGTACGGAGGCATCGATATCTATACGACCGGAGCTATACGGCCGAAATTTTTACTCCCACCATATAGTTGGTCGTTAAACTCTTTGTGCCTTCAAAGAAAATTTGTTGATGCAAAGTTAACTATACGACCAGAGCTATACGGCTTGAATTTTTTATTCCCGCCGTATAGTTTGTCGTTAAACCATCAGTAAACATCAAAAAAATTCTATTTCTTTGAGGATACCTTCTTATCCCATAATTTAGCAAAATATCTAGTTTCTAACAAAAAAATGACAATAAAAATTGTTGACCAACATTAGCATATTAAAAGCAAAATTTTAGCTTCTTTAAATAGAAAACTCAAACTTTTATTCTTATTATTATTCTCTACTTATTCAAACGACGTTTCTACTACTTTTTGACAACTGCATCTTCACGGGCGCGCTTCTACAAGAATGTCTGTGAAAAAGTGGTAGGAATGCAATGAACTTCTTATTCTTTATTCTACTAAATTGACGAAAATGGGTTGACTCCCATCAAGCATTTATTAAGAATGGTTGAATAACTCAACCTCTTCTCTCTTCTCGAATTCTTACCTTTGGTTGCCCCTTATCAATGGCACTTACCACGTGAACTCATTTTTCCGGTGGAACATATCTTTCTCCTACTTCTAGCTTCTTTGGAAAACACTGGATGATTTCAGCATCATAAACATTAAAGATTATCTTCCCTTATGCATAATCTACTGATGCACCTACATTACTAAGGATGGGTCTTCCAAGTATTATAGATAATATTTCATCTTTTGGCATTTCAGGAATAATAAAATTAGTGGGAATAACATGTTCATCTATCCTAAGTAAGACATCCTCAATCATACCAATAGGTTGTTTAGTGGACTTGTTAGCTATCTGTAAAGTGATAGTAGTAGGAGAATATTCCCCTAATCCTAACCTTTTATAGAGGGAGTATGGCATTACACTAAGTCCTGCTCCTACATCACACAAGGCATTGTGAATATCAGTTTTACCTATTCAGCATGAAATAGTTGGTATTTCAGGATCTCTAGAGTTAGACAATAGCTTCCCATTAGAAGGATAGCTAGTTACCATGGCAACAGTTTCAGTTATTTCTTTCTTTCTACTAAGAATATCATGAAGGAATTTAGCATAAGTTGGAACTTTGATTGCATCCGCAAATGGAATTTCTAGACGATGGTCACTAAGTTCCTTTGTAAAAGAATTATAGATTACCTCATCCGATGCTTTCTTTTTCGATCAGGATAAGGAAGCTTTCTCTCACCTGACTTACTCTTGTCTTTTACCTTTTTTGGGGGGTCAGGCTCTTTAGTTGCTTTCTTTTGTTGTTGCTTATTGCTTTTCTTCTTTTCTACTACAACAACTTCATCTTCCTTACTTGTTTCTTTATATTCTCTTGGATCAACCGTCTCTGCATCAGAATCATAGTGATCATCTTGTGCATCATTTTGGTCCCCCTTTGTTTGCTCTTGCGTCTTAGTTTCATCTTAAGGATCCACCAATGTATCATCTTCTTGGATTTCTTCAAGCAAGGCTTTTTCCTTGCGCTCTTCTTCAGCTTCATATTCCTGTGGTCCTAAGGGTCTTGTAACAACTGCACCCCTCCTTGTGACAACATTAGTAGAAACAGAAATATCTTCATCTTCATGAAGAAAAAATCGATAACCAGATGCTATTTGCTCACACTGGGTTTCAATCATACTAAGATACTTATGAAATAATTTTATTTCTTGGCCTATCTCATCATAATTTTCCGTGAGTTCTGCCAAAATCTTTTTATGTTTTTTGAAATGCCTAAGCAAGTTATTATGAGAATTTACTTGTCGATGTTTTAATTCATGAAAAAAAGTTCTAGTTTCATCTTCTTCAGTAAAAACTTGGAACAAATCTTCTTTGTTTTCATTAGAAAGTTCAGAAGGTATACCTTTTTCTTTCATACTTTTGTGTACCTCAGGCATAAGATCGGGAGTTATCCGAAGTATCCCTTTTTCCGGCTTAGTGCCAAAATCAGGAGTATATAAAGAATCATTCTTAGCCCTAGTAGACATTAATTCCAAACATTATTTAATAGTTAAAGTATTTATTGATCCTCCTACTGAGAAGTCAAACAACTCTCTACATTGAGTATTGAGACCATGGTAAAATAAATGGCAAACTGTTAGTTCAGAATAGCCATGATTAGGAATACTATTGATCATTCCAAAGAATCTTTCCCAGGCTCGTGGGTAGTTTTCTCCCACGTTTTGACTAAAATTACCTATGTTCTTTCTTAGTTCAGTTACCTTTTTAAAAGGAATAAACCTGTTTATGAATTTAGTAATGTAGTTTTCCCCACATTTAATGTAATGGCGAGGGAGAGAATATAACCAGTCTAGAGCTTTACCTTTAAGAGACCATCGAAATAATTTAAGATGAGAGAAGTCTTTGGGCAAACCTTTTGGTCTGAGCAATGTTATCACATCGTCACACTCTCTAATGTGTCTTCATGGGTCTTCATCTTCCCTTCCACTAAAAGCTTTTTCCTGCAAAATTTTAATGATTCCACCATCAAATCGATATTCTCTATCTCCATGATTAGGGAATTCTATTGGTTGTTTAATAAAGTAAGAACTTGGAGCACTGTATTCCCTCAGAGTTTTCTCAGGTTTCATAGTAGTTTTCTCAGGTTTAATAATTCCTAAGGAGAACATTTTGTAGTAGCAACACCTGAAATGTCAAAAGACAAACACTTAGCGCTTAGCTCCTCGGCAACGGCGCCAGAAAATAGCTTGATGTTGGCAAGAGCACATATCGTTTGTAGCTAGTTTCGAAGTTCAGATATCGATCCCACAGGAAGCCCAAAGGTAAGTGTTTATTGGTGAAGTCTCTGTCACACCCTAAGTTGTCACAGGTCTTCGAGTGAATTGACTGGAAGTATTAAAATAAGGATGGGGTTTTGATTAAATGCGATAGATTTAAATAAAACTAAAATGTAAACTTCAGGAATCTAAAGCATAAAAATAAAGAATGACTTTGCTTGTTTGTTGTTTCCTGCACATGGTGACTGTGCCAGGTGGACGAGTGGTAAATGTAACAATTATAATCTTACATATATATGTGTAGGCGAGCAACCCATAATGAGCCCTAACTCCTCTTGGTAGATTTTATCCCAACTTCAATAATCCTACTATCCTGCTACCAAAATCATGGTCAGACACTAGACGATTAAGACCCTTCTGGTTGCTTAGCGATTAACCTTCTTGGATCGGACTAATGCAATAAGCACAGTGATATCCCCGTGTCACTCGATGGTCGCTGGTCCACTAGCGTACAAGATATTATCTATGTAGAACATGGTATCATGTTGTTTGGGCCCTTAATTAGACAACAAGAATTATACGTCCCATAGATAGTCAAGCACACATAATATAGTAATTAGAATCAATCACAAACTAACGGAAAATATTTGAAGGCACATCACATCTCACCAATCCCCTACATCTCCCATGCCCAAGGGAATTACTCACACATGAGAGAAGAACAAATCATCAATATAATTGAATAAAGGGAATTCGTCTTTGTATTACCGTGGAGATCCACAATAAGAATAGAAAAATGTCCAACACAATTAAAGATGGGATGAAACAATCTCAAACCCTAGTCTTGCAAGGTGGAGATCCCTCTCTCTCTCTCAAGTACAAGTAGTGCCTATGGGATGTATTGGCTAGGAAGTCGAAGATCGTGGAGCGAGATGAAGAACGTCTTCTCCTTCTTCTCTGGATCTCTTCTTTCTCCCTTCTGGATGGTGTGGCGGCTGCTGCGTTGTGTTTTCGTCCTTGGTCCCTTCACAGAAGTTGTCCCTTTTGACAAGACAGAGGAGGCGGCAACTATACGGCGGCAACTATATGCCCAGAAAAAATATTCCCGCCATATAGTTGCTCGTTAAAGCTTCTGTTGACTCCTCTTGCGTGCTTCCAAAATGATACTTGCTTGTTTTTTCCCAGAATATTGTGTTTCTCTAGTTAAATCCTCCTGTTGACGTTCAGAACCTGAAAAACACATTAAAAACCAAGTTTTCTTTGCTACTGAAGTATTAGCATTAGGTAAAGCCAGAAAACGATCAAATCTAGGAGAAAACCATCAAATAAAGACATAAAAAATGTGTCGAATCTCATAACTATCAAGCAGCGAGTCCTATATATGTAAACTCGTGTTCTTATGTTTTTTAACTCAACTCGTGCTATTATGTTAATGGATGAATGAAGTATGTTTTGGTACTATCATAAAAAAGTTTCTTTTGGTACTACTCACTTTACCCTGTAGTACTAGTAGTACTGCGAATGGCGATCTTTTGAATATCCTTCCCCTAGATGTTTGTGAAGGAAGTGAAAAATTCAAAATCGAGGAAGTTTGAATTGCTACTCTATAGTAGTAGTAATACTTTTTGTCGCCAAGGACCAAAATGGTTTCCACGAACGCAGCTGACGAGCATGCTAGACACAGACACGGAGCCATCAACACAAGGCAGGTCGTCGGTCGACGCGCGTGCACAACGCCACGTTGTGGACGAGGGACAGATCAGCCGGCCAGGGTGTGGGTGGTGATGAGGGAGTGAAGGAGAGAGAAAACACAATTGTCTTGCATGCATATATATTGTAAAGTCCCTGAAATTTACTCTACTCACTGTACCCTATACCTCGTGTCAGGAACCCATCCTAGCTTTGCTCTGACATTGCACCGCCTTCAAATCGTCCTCTTCGAGCTCTCTCGATGTCTCCTCTATGCTCATAGTCTCTTCTCGCTCTTAATTTTTTTAACAGAAAAAAGGAAATAAATTCTTCTTACTTGCTTTTCAGAAAATAAATTCCTCTCACTTGGAAAATTGAGATTGATTTTTTTAATATCTTCGACTGTTTTCAAAAGATGGCCAAATTTGCCGGCAAGAAAATTCTTGGGTATGGAATCATAAGCTTAAAGTATGACGTAGCTACGGCCTTGACCTTGCTCGTTCCTCTTGAAATCCAAAAAAATTCCGTACTCATTGACAACTATGCTTAAATTCGTTTCAATTTCACTATTTACTTTTAGGTTAGAATTTTACATGGGCGATGGGAGTACATTTTACATCAAGGACCTAAAAAAGGGTAAATTACACTGAGGTCCATACATTTAGCACAAAGGACCCTAAAATTGAGCAAAGAAAATAGTCGGGTTCGGCTCCTTCTTGAGAGAACAGCTGATCGAGCCATACATCTCATACTTTTTCCTCTTCGATTGTTTTCAAAATATGACCAAATCTGTTGCGATGCAAATTCTTGGATATGGGATCATCAACATAAAGTATGTATGTAGAGATATGGCCTTGACCTTGTGGTCGTTCGGCTTGAAATCTAAGAATGTACATACTCGTTGAGAACTATAAGCTAAAATTCATTTAAATTCCACCAGTTACTTTTAGGTTAGAATTTTACACGGTCGGTGGGAGTACATTTTACAACAAGGACCTAAAAAGGGGAAAATTACATCGAGGTCCACACATTTAGCACAAAGGACCCTAAAATTAAGGAAGGAAAACAGTCGGGTTCAGCTCCTCCTTGAGAGAGTAGCTGATCGAGCCATACTCTTCGTATACTTCATCTTCGATTGTTTTCAAAATATGGCCAAATTTGTCAACATGAAAATTCTTGGATATGGGATCATCAACATAAAATATGATGTTGGTATGGCCTTGAACTTCATCATTCGTCTTGAAATACAAGAATGGTTCATATTCATTGACAACTAGCCTTAAATTTGTTTAAATTTCACCACTTCATTTTAGGTTAGAATTTTACACGGTCGATCGGAGTACATTTTACATCAGGGACCTCAAAAAAGCAAATATTAGATCGAGGTCCATACATTTAGCATAAAGGACCCTAAAAGAAAACTCTTCTAGATCAGCTCGTCGATCGATCAGCTGATCTGAGCCAAACTCTTCATACTACTTCCTCTTTGATTGTTTTCTAAATATGGCCAAATCTGTCAGCATGCAAATTCTCTCATGTGGGATCATCATAATAAAGTATGATGTTGATATGGCCTTCACCTTGGTCATTCGGCTTGAAATCCAAGAATGTTCATACTCGTTGACAAGTAATCTTAAAATCGTCTAAATTTCACCACTTACACTTTTAAATTAGAATTTTACACGGTCGGTGGGAGTACATTTTACATCAAGGACCTAAAAAAGGGATAATTACATCGAGGTCCATACATTTAGCACAAAGGACCCTAAAGGGAAAACTTGCTGGTTCGGCTCCTTCTCGAGAGATCAACTGATCTAAGCCAAACTCTTCATACTACATCCTTTTCGATTGTTTTCAAAATATGGCCAAATCTATCGGCATGCAAATTCTCTAACACGGGATCATGAACATAATGTATGATGTTGATATGGCCTTGACCTTTGGTTGTTCGGCTTGAAATCCAAGAATGTTCATACTCGTTGATAAGTAAGCCTAAATTTGTTTAAATTTCACCACTTACACTTTTTGGTTAGAATTTTACATGGATGGTGGGAGTACATTTCACATCAAGGACCTAAAAAAGGGAAAATTACATTGAGGTCCATACATTTAGCACAAAGGACCCTAAAATTGAGCAAAGAAAATAGTCAGGTTCAGCTCCTCCACAGAGAAGCTGATCGAGCTATACGTTTCATACTACGTCCTCTTTGATTGTTTTACAACTACGGCTGAATCTATCACCATGCAAATTCTTGGTTATGGGACCATCAGCATAAAGTATGATGTAGAGATATGGCCTTGACCCTATGGTCGTTCATCTTGTAATCCAAAAAAAATCATACTCGTTGATAAACTATGCTTAAATTCATTTAAATTTCACCACTTATTTTTAGGTTAGCATTTTACATGGTCAGTGGGAGTACATTCTACAACAAGGACCTAAAAAAGGGGAAATTTACATCGAGCTCCATACATTTAGCACAAAGGACCCAAAAATTGAACAAAGAAAACTATTGGGTTCGGCTCCTTCCTAAGAGAGCAGCTGATCGAGCCATACTCTTCATACTACTTCTTCTTCGATTGTTTTTAAAATATGGCCAAATATGTCGCCATGTAAATTCTTGGATATGGGGGTCATCTTCATAATGTATGATTTAGAGATCTGGCCTTGATCTTGTGGTCATTCGGTTTGAAATCCAAGAATGTACATACTTGTTGACAACTAAGCTTAAATTCGTTTGAATTTCACCACTTACTTTTAGGTTAGAATTTTACACGGTCGGTGGGAGTAAATTTTACAATAAGGACCTAAAAAAGGGGAAAATTACATCGAGGTCCACACATTTAGCACAAAGGACCCTAAAATTAAGCAAGGAAAATAGTCGGGTTTAGCTCCTTCTCGAGAGAGTAGCTGATCGAGCCATACTCTTCATATACTTCATCTTCGATTGTTTTCAAAATATGGCCAAATTTGTAAGCACGAAAATTCTTGGATATGGGATCATCAGCATAAAATATGATGTTGGTATGGCCTTGACCTTCATCATTCGTCTTGAAATACAAGAATGGTTCATATTCATTGACAGCTAACCATAAATTTGTTTAAATTTCACCACTTCATTTTACGTTAGAATTTTGGACGGTCGATCGGAGTACATTTTACATTAGGGACCTCAAAAAAGCAAAAATTAGATCAAGGTCCATACATTTAGCATAAAGGACCCTAAAAGAAAACTTTTCTAGATCGTCTCCTCGATAAATCAGATGATCTGAGCCAAACTCTTCATACTACTTCCTCTTTGATTGTTTTCTAAATATGGGCAAACCTGTCACCATGCAAATTATTTCATGTGGGATCATCATAATAAAGTATGATGTTGATATGGCCTTCACCTTGGTCATTTGGCTTGAAATCCAAGAATGTTCATACTCGTTGACAAGTAAGCTTAAAATCGTCTAAATTTCACCACTTACTCTTTTAGGTTAGAATTTTACACAGTCGGTGGGAGTACATTTTACATCAAGGACCTAAAAAAGGGATAATTTCATCGAGGTCCATACATTTAGCACAAAGGACCCTAAAGGGAAAATTGCTGGTTCGGCTCCTTCTCGAGAGATCAACTAATCTAAGCCAAACTCTTCATACTACTTCCTTTTTGATTGTTTTCAAAATATGGCCAAATCTATCGGCATGCCAATTCTCTGACACGGGATCATGAGCATAAAGTATGATGTTGATATGGCCTTGACCTTTGGTTGTTCGGCTTGAAATCCAAGAATGTTCATACTCGTTGACGAGTAAGCTTAAATTCGTTTAAATTTCACCACTTGCACTTTTTGGTTAGAATTTTACACGGATGGTGGGAGTACATTTCACATCAAGGACCTAAAAAAGGGAAAATTACATTGAGGTCCATACATTTAGCACAAAGGACCCTAAAATTGACCAAAGAAAATAGTCGGGTTCGGCTCCTTCTCAATAGAGTAGCTGATCGAGCCATACAATTCATACTACTTCCTCTTCGATTGTTTTACAAATATAGCTGAATCTATCACCATGCAAATTCTTGGTTATGGGATGATCAGCATAAAGTATGATGTAGAGATATGGCCTTGACCCTGTGGTCATTCGTCTTGTAATCCAAACAAAATCATACTCGTTGACAAACTATGCTTAATTTCATTTAAATTTCACCACTTATGTTTAGGTTAGCATTTTACACGGCCAGTGGGAGTACATTCTACATCAAGGACCTAAAAAAGGGGAAATTTACATCGAGCTCCATACATTTAGCACAAAGGACCCAAAAATTGAACAAAGAAAATAGTCGGGTTCGGCTCCTTCCTAAGAGAGGAGATGATCGATCCATACTCTTCATACTACTTCATCTTCGATTGTTTCCAAAATATGGCCAAATATGTCACCATGTAAATTCTTGGATATGGGGATTGATACATTGCAAATGTATCTATAATTTTTGATGTTCCATGCTTGGTATTATCTACTTTCTTGTGTTTTGTCCACACTTTGGAGTACTTTTCATATGATTTCTTGGACTAACCTATTAATAAGATGCCATAGTGCCAGTTGCCTGTTTTCTGTTGTTTTTGGTTCCAGGAAAGTCAGAAAATGAATATTCTCGGAATTGGAAGGGATAAAAGCCAAAGTTCCTATATTACCGGAAGACTCACGGAGCCAGAATACGAGACGCAGGAGGGCCAGGGCCTAGCCACACACCCCCAGACGTGGGTCCCCCTGATACCTCCATTTTGCATCACTATTCTATGTCTTAATTCACTATTATTCATTGATATATTTCATATTGAGAGGTGATACTTATGTTATTTCATATGTTTTTGCATGGTTGATGACTTTTCGAGCATGGACCGCTGCAGTCAGGATTCTGATGGAAAAGGTGATGTTTGGAGGCAAAATTCGCGAAGATAAGAAAATCCAGGAAAATATACGGAAAATCCTATTTTTCCAGAAGACTAAGGATGCCAGAAGACGGAGTGGAGATGGGCCACAGGGGGCCCACACCACGCCCTGGCGCAGGCAGCCCTAGGCCACGCTAGGAGGTGGTGTGGCCGCCCTGGCCCAACCCTAACACTCGGGGAGCAACCACAGAAAGATTTCGCCACCTCTGCGGGGCGGAAAACACCGAGAGAGAAAAATCTCTCCGGCAGACAGATTTCTGTCGAGGGAATTCCTTCCCGGAGAGGGGAGATCGTCGCCATCAACACCGCCATCAAGCTGGACTTCATCGGGATCATCATCATCATCACCACCATCATCACCATCAGCACCCTCATCACCATCTCCATATTGCTGTAACAATTGAGTTGAATCTTGCATTAGTTCATAGGGGAAACTTTCTCGGTGTTGATTACTCTTTGTAGTTGATGCTATTGAGTGAATCATTGAATTATTGTTTATGTTCATATTGTTATACATCATTATTCCATCTCTGATCATGATCCATATGATGTCTTGTGAGTAGTTCGTTTTGTTCTGGAGGACATGGGAGAAGTCATGTTGTTAGTAGTAGAGTTGTGTTGAGAAAGATTCAATAGTTTGATATTTAGGTTGTGGTGTACTTCTTCTAGTGGTGTCATGTGAACGTCGACTACATGACACTTCACCTATATGGGCCTAGGGGAATGCATTGTGTATTTGGCTACTAATCGTAGGGGTTGCCGGAGTGACAAAAACCTGAACCCCTGTTAGGAAACCATTGCACAAGGGACGTAAGGGTCTTAGAGTTTAAAGTTGTGGCTAGGTTTCTACCTTAATTACTTTCTTGTACTTATGGATGTTTGCAAGGGGTATAATCACAAGTATGTATTAGTCTTGTATGGGCCGGTACATTAGCACAGGTTCACCCACACAACACTTAGCAAGCTAGAGAAGATTAATCAACTATATGAAGCGAAAGCACTTGATAGTCTTCCCATGTGTCCTTGAGAACGTTTGGTCATCTTAAGTAATACAACCGGCTTGTCCTTTGCTGCATAAAGTATTGGGCCACTTGCTGCATTTATTCCTACTTTCTTTTATTTACTCGTACTTTGTTTACTTGCTTTATCAAAAACCTGTAAAAATCCATTTGCTATGTATTTTGCAGAGAATTCCTGATCCATACCACTAGCCAGCACCTTCTGCTCCTCGTTGGGTTCGACACTCTTACTTATCGAAAATACTGTGATACACCCCCTATACTTGTGGGTCATCAAGACTATTTTCTGGCGCCGTTGCCGGGGAGTGTATCGCTATTGGAGAGTGGAACTGGTAAAGGAAACTTCTGTTAGTTTCTTTATTTTTGTTATGGATAATTCGCTGAGTTTCTTATTTAGTAATGCTACTACCACTACTAAGGTAGTAGATAAGCCACCACTTGCTGAGAATGATGTTTTCAAAATACCTACAAGAATTATTAATCGTGTTATGGATAACTACTATGTTGGGGATGGAACTGTCCATCCCGGTGATCATTTACTCTTTATACACGAATTATGCGGGTTGTTCAAGTGTGCATGTATTACTACAAATCAAGTTAAGAAGAAGTTATTTATTCTCATTATCACTGAAAGGAAGAGCTACGGAATGGTATAAGATGCTGAAGAATGGTCAAGCTCTCGAATGGGAGGAAATAGGACCTTTCTTTTATTCAAAATTTTATCCTCCTAGTGAGATTCATAAAGATCGGAATCAAATATACAACTTTTGGCCTCTTGATGGAGAGAGTACAGCTCAAGCTTAGGGGAGATTGAAGTTACTAATGCTCAAATGTCCCACTCATGAGCTCCCCAACAATATTATTATCAATAACTTTTTTGCAAGGCTCCCTCTACATGATAAAGATTATTGGATGCTTCTTGTGCTGGATCATTCACTCGCATGAAAGAAGAAGCCAAATGGGATCTTCTAGACCGTATTCAAGATAATGCTGAAGCTTGGGAGAATGACAAAGGTAGAAAGTCAGGTATAAATTATGATTATGAATGAATTGTATCTTTTATGGGAACTAATGACTTTCAAAATATTAGTAATGTTTATGGTCTTGATTTGCAAGTTATTACGAATTGCTTTAGAGCTTTTGCTTCCTATATCAAAATTCCAAAAAGGGGATGGAATAAATACCATGCACCTTACAAAGATATTGTTGACTATGTTCCTATTGGGAGTGCTGAGTATTGAATTATTGATCCCATCTTACCCGAACCTTATATCGAGAAGATTCCCTTCCCAGAAAAGGTAAAGGACCATCCTATGATAACTAATGTAATCACCAAAAGTGAAAACAGAACTGTAAAACCGAACAAATAAATGTTGAACCTGTGGTAGCAATTGTGAAAGACCTTGTCACTAAAAGCATAGAAGATGGACACATAGTCTTTTGTGAGGATGCTTCTAATATTGTTTCACATCCTAATAGAACTAAAAAAGCTAGTGTTCTTGTGCTTTCTGTTAGAATTGGTGATCATTGCTATTATGGTTTATGTGATATTGGTACAAGTTCTAGTGTTATTCCTTATGAGCTTTATAGAGAAATTATGCATGAAATAAGTCCCTCTGAATTGGAAGAGATTGATGTGGTTATTCACCTTGATAATAGAGAGAACATCTCTCCAATTGGTATTGTACGAGACGTGGAAGTTCTTTGCGGCAAGATTAAGTATCCTGCTGATTTTCTAGTACTTGGTTCAACTTCTAGTAAAACTTATCCTATCATTTTTGGTAGACCTTTCTTGGGTACTTATGGTGCTATTATTGATTGCAAGGGGGAGAAAATCTTGACTAAGTTTGATGGGGAATCTTATGAGTTTAATTTTTCGAAATTTGCTAAAGAACCTTGCGAAGAGGAAACTCATAATGAGGATTTTAGAGTTGAACAACTTGCTTCTATCTCTGCTGCTCCTAACAATGCTTTGCAGCAATTTATGGAAGATCATGAAAGTGAAATCTTCATGGAAGAAAGGAATGAGATTGACAGGATTCTCCGTGATCAACCTAAGATGCTTAAGCATAACTTGCCTATAGAAGACTTGGGTACCACGATGCCACCTAAAAAGGATCCGGTTTTCGATCTAAAACCTCTCCCTGATGATCTTAAATATGCTTATATTGATGATAAAAAGATATATCCTGTTATTATTAGTGCTAAACTTTCAGGGAAGGAAGAAGAAACGTTATTGGAGGTTTTGAGGAAACACCGAGGAGCTATGGGCTATACTCTGGATGATTTAAAAGGGATTTCACCTACTATATGTCAGCATTCTATCAACATACAACCAAATGCAAAGCCAGTAGTAGAGCACCAACGACGTTTAAATCCTAGGATGAAGGAAGTGGTAAGGAATGAGGTATTAAAACTCCTTGATGCTGGTATTATTTACCCTATTGCTGATAGTGAGTGGGTTAGTCCTGTTCATTGTGTTCCTAAAAAAGGAGGTATTACCATTGTTCCTAATGATAATGATGAGCTTATTCCTCAAAGAATAGTAGTAGGCTATAGGATGTGCATTGATTTTATAAAATTCAATAAAGTTACTAAGAAAGATCATTACCCGCTTCCTTTTGTTGATCAAATGTTGGAAAGGTTGTCTAAAAAGACCCATTTTTGTTTTCTTGATGGTTATTCTGGTTTCTCTCAAATTTCTGTTAAACAACAAGATCAAGGAAAAACTACTTTTACTTGCCCTTATGGAACTTATGCTTATAGACGTATGCCTTTTGGTTTATGTAATGCTCCTGGTACTTTTCAAAGGTGCATGTTTGCTATCTTTCATGGTCTTTGTGAGGAAATTGTAGAAGTGTTCATGGATGAATTTTCTGTCTATGGAACTTCTTTTCATAATTGTCTGCACAACCTTGATAAAGTTTTGTAGAGATGTGAAGAAACTAATCTTGTTCTTAATTGGGAAAATGCCACTTCATGGTTAATGAAGGGATTGTTCTTGGGCATAAAGTTTCTGAAAGAGGCATAGAAGTTGATAGAGCTAAGGTTGATGAAATTGAGAAGATGCCATGCCCAAGAAACATCAAAGGTATTCGTAGTATCCTTGGTCATGCTTGTTTCTATAGAAGGTTTATTAAAGCCTTTTTTAGGATATCAAAACCCCTTACTAATCTTCTTCAAAAAGATGTACACTTTGTTTTTTATGATGACTGTAAGGAAGCTTTTGAAACTCTTAAGAAGGCTTTAACTACATCCCCTATTGTTCAACCACCTGATTGGAGTTTGCCCTTTGAAATAATGTGTGATGCTAGTGATTTTGTTGTAGGTGCTGTCCTTGGGCAACGTATCGATAAAAAGTTAAACGTTATCTATTATGCTAGTAAGACTCTAGACGCTGCTCAAAGGAATTATGCCACTAGTGAAAAGGAATTTCTAGCTGTTGTTTTTGCTTGTGATAAGTTTAGGCCCTACAATGTAGACTCAAAAGTCACCATTCATACTGATCATGCTACTATTAAATATCTTATGACGAAGAAGGATGCTAAGCCTAGGCTTATTAGATGGGTGCTGCTTTTACAAGAGTTTGATCTACATATAGTAGATAGGAAGGGCGCTGAAAACCCTGTAGCTGATAATTTATCTCGATTGGAAAACATCTCTTTTGACCCTATACCCGTTAATGATACTTTCCCAAATGAACAGTTAGCTGCAGTAGGGGTAAGCTCGCGAGGGAGCCCTTGGTACGCTGATTATGCTAACTTTATTGTCTCCAAGTATTTGCCTCCAACTTTTACAGCTCATCAAAGAAGGAAGTTCTTCTATGATTTGAGGCATTATTTTTGGGATGACCCACCCTTATACAAAGAAGGGGTGGATGGTATTATGCAAAGATGTGTTACAGAATATGAACAAAAGGAGATATTGCGTAAATGTCATGGTAGTGCTTATGGAGGACATCATGCGGGAGATAGAACTGCACAAAAGGTGCTACAATCAGGTTTCTACTGGCCTACCCTTTTTAAAGATGCAAGAAAATTTGTTTTATGTTGTGATCAATGTTAGCGTGTTGGTAATATTTCTAGACGCAATGAAATGCCTATGAACTACTCTCTAGTTATTGAACCTTTTGATTGCTAGGGATTTGACTTTATGGGTCCTTTCCCTCCCTCGAAAGGTTATACTCATATTCTTGTTGCCGTTGATTATGTTACTAAGTGGGTAGAAGACATTCCTACGAAGAGTGCTGACGGGGAAACCTCTCTAAAAATGCTTAAGGATGTTATCTTTCCTAGGTTTGGAGTGCCTAGGTATCTCATGACTGATGGGGGTTCTCATTTCATTCATGGTGGTTTTAGAAAGACCCTTGCTAAATATGATGTTAATCATAGAATTGCTTTAGCTTATCACCCCCAAACTAGCGGGCAAGTAGAGTTATCAAATAGAGAAATTAAATCCATCTTGCAAAAGACTGTTAATAGATCTAGAAAAAACTAGGCTAAAAAGTTGAATGATGCTTTATGGGCTTATAGATCTGCTTACAAAAATCCTATGGGGATGTCTCCTTATAAAATGATTTATGGGAAAGCTTGTCACCTACCCTTGGAATTAGAACACAAAGCTTACTGGGTAGTTAAAGAACTAAATAGAGATTGTAAGCTCGCTGGTGAGAAAAGATTATTTCACTTAAGTTCTTTAGATGAATGGAGGAGTGAAGCCTATGAAAAGGCTAGGCTCTTTAAGGAAAAAGTTAAAAGATGGCATGACAAGCGAATACTTAAGAGAAAATTTCATGTTGGTGAGAAAGTTCTTTTGTATAGGTCTCGTCTCAGATTTTTTGCACGAAAGCTACTGTCAAAATGGGAAGTACCTTTCATTATAGAAGAAGTATACCGTTCAGGAGCAATACAAATTTCTTCTTTAAAAGATAATACTACACAAGTAGTAAATGGACAACGACTCAAACAATATATTGCTGGAGATTCTTACAATTAAGATGTTGATGCCTTTCAAGTTATAACTCTGGAGATATTCATTGAGGACCAAGTTCAGAGACCTGCAGAGTCTATTTTCGAATAGGTAACAGTTCTGGTAAGAAATGTTCCGCGAAAATACAATCCAACTATATTTTTGCAGTTTTCAGTCAGTAAGGAAAGTTACGAAGTGAAAAAGGGATGGAACCGGAGCCAGGGTGGCCCACACCACCCTGTGGCGCGGGCCCACCCCTGGCCGCGCTACCAGGTGGTGAGGCCACCCCAAACTCCGCCTCCGACCCATTTTCACCCAGTACCTTCCTCTTGTTATGAAACTTCATAATATATAACCCCCGGATCTTCCGAGGTTCGTATATCATGTTTTCGTCGTGTTTTTGTTTCGATCTGTTTCTGCCAGGTAGAATCCCAGATTTGGAGCCACAATGTCTTCCACTGGATAAGCCGGGTAGACTCCTTAGAAGATATCATCAATCCATACATGAGAGAGTTGAAGATTCATCCCAAGGAGTTGTTGCTCGAAGATGGGGAGGTCCGTATTAAAGAAGTTCAAGGCCCTAAAGGTGAAGGAAGTCTGGAGGACAGGATGGGAGCATTGGAGCAAGAAGTCTTTAGGTACAGGAAGATGGCGGAGCGTGAAGTGGATATCATCCGTAAGATTTGTTCTGAACTCATCACCGAGCACCAAAAGGAGATTGCTGGGCTCAAAGATGAAGTCCTCTAACTCCGCCAAACAACCAACAAACTGCGAGCATAGTTCTATGACGTCCAAAATCAAAATTGTGAGTATGAGGCTAGGTTTAAACGCATAAGTGCTGCTGCAAGTTTCGGGATGTTGGAAACAATGATGTCCTTTGTTGATGGGAAGCCCTTACCCTAGAAGTCGGATGAAGATGAGCGGATACCACCACCACCTAAGGAGTAATTCGCCATAAGGTTTGGCATCCCCTTGGTTTGTTCCAAGCTTGGGGGAGTGTCGGGGTATCACATCACTATCTTCTATCTTTTTACCTTTTTAGTAGAGTCATATCATGAATAGAGAAGTTATTATGTAGTATGGTTTGCATTATGGAAGTGTACCCTCTCTCGTTAGATATGTATCCCTTGGTGTGAGTTGCCGTTATGGATTATTAATGAGAAGTTATATCATTTACTCTTTTGTATAGCTTATATTAGTTTTCAATTCGTGGTTATATGATTGATCTTGTTATTAGTATTGGTATCACCTTGGGATCATTGAGTTAATTTAGTTGGTTTTGGCAAACCTGGCTCGGTCAGTAGCACACATTTAGTGAGAGTTGAAACAAAAAGATAAGAGTACTCTAGAGAAAAATAATTTCATCATCTTTCTTTCTTGATTTGCTCATAAGTATAGTATTCTCTAGTTAAGATCTTTTGTGCTTCCAAGGAAGATTGCATGTTTGTCTTTATCACTTGTATGTTTGTTTGTTTCCTTCAACTCTTATACTTGCTACCTAGCCTTGCTAGCCAAAAACCTGTACTGAGAGGGAATTCTTCTTGTGCATCCACTCCTTTAAACCAAAACCTTTGCCATTTGCGTCCACCATACCTTCCTATTAGCATTATTGCTATTCCAAGTAAATTCTTGTTTTATCTACCTCCCAAATTAAACTTGTTATGTGAAAATTAGTGATTAAAGCTCTCACGAACTTGATGGCACACTTTACTTTCTTGCACTTAATAAACTTGAACCATTGTGCTCACCTATGTTGCGTATATGCTTGCGCTTTGTAAGTTGTGGATTAGGAGAACCATGCTGTCATGGGGAACACTTTCAACATTGCACCGGTACTTCGTACCTAGTTGATATCATGTTCTTTTGTCTATGGATGTCGTCGGTGTGAAATGAAAGGGGAGCTTGTAAGTCCATGGAGTTATGCATGTGTGTTAGAGAAACGCCTGGGCCGCTGGTCTAATCCATGCTGACATGGTGGAAACCTGCAGCGTAACCATAACGAGTATCTATGAAGCATTCTTCTTATAAAAAAAGAGATAGAGATTGAGAAAAAGAGAAAAAAAAGAGATATTATGAAAAGAGGAAAGAGAGAAAAAAAGCACCATATTCCCATGGTAAATAAGAAGATTGCTGAGATACTTGTTGTCTGATTGCCTTGTCATTTTGATATGGGGATTCTTCCGTATCATCGGGCAAGGGGTACCCCATTGGCGGTTCTAAATGATACACATATGCTTATGATGACAAGAACTTACCGGTGACTAAACTTGAGTAGCATGAGGAGCGGGCCTTGTATTCAAGGGACATTAGATTCTCAACATTCAACTTGTCAATGCATATCCTCATATTTGATCACTTTAACCTTAATCACCTAAAGATGCCTATGATAGGGGTAATGAGAGCTGAAAGCTAGTAAGTATCATAATTTTTGGGAGCTCTTTATGAGACTTGCAATCCCTGCTTCCCTCTTTGAAGGGCCTTTCTTTTACTTTTTAGTTGAGTCAGTAAACCTACTCCCTTCTACCTTAGCAAGTATTTTGAGTTGTTGTGTTTCATTCATTCATATGATGATTTATTCAATCATGTTTCTTATGTTCCTTGTTTAGCACATTGCTCTTATCTTGATGTTTACTACTTTGAAAGCTATCATTGAAACCACTTATTTGTAAACTCCAGCAATTATCAACTATTCTTTGACCAAGAGCTAAGTTTGCCATTACCAATTATAATTCACTCTATGTATCTTTATTGTGTTTCCTTTACTTATTACAAGTTGAGTTATATAATGGTGAGTTGTCTTCTATTATGATTTATGTATTTGATGAACGTGATGCTTTTTGTCCGTATTCTTTTATCGACTCTTCACTCCAAAAACCTGAGGCCATGTTTATTGAGCTAAGTTTCGCCTGGGGACAAGCGAAGTCTAAGCTTGGGGGGAGTTGATACGTACATTTTGCATCACTATTCTATGTCTTAATTCACTATTATTCATTGATATATTTCATATTGAGAGGTGATACTTATGTTATTTCATCTGTTTTGGCATGGTTGATGACTTTTGGAGCATGGACCGCTGCAGTCAGGATTCTGATGGAAAAGGTGCTGTTTGGAGGCAAAATTCGTGAAGATCAGAAAATCCGGGAAAATATACGGAAAATCCTATTTTTCCAGAAGACTAAGGATGCCAGAAGACGGAGTGATGGGCCACAGGGGGCCCACACCACCCCCTGGCGCGGGCAGCCCTAGGCCACGCCAGGAGGTGGTGTGGCCGCCCTGGCCCACCTCTGGTTCTCTCCTCTAGCGTATATTATCCTCCTGAAACCCTAATACTCCGGGAGCGACCACAGAAAGATTCCGCCACCTCTGCGGGGCGGAAAACACCGAGAGAGAAAGATCTCCCCGGCAGATAGATTTCTACCGGGAGAATTCCTTCCCGGAGAGGGGAGATTGTCCCCATCAACACCACCCTCAAGCTAGACTTCATCGGGATCATCATCATCACCACCATCACCACCATCATCACCATCAGCACCCTCATCACCATCTGTCGTGGTGGTGTCACGGCAGATGCCATGGATAGGCTAAAGGTGGGGACTAATACAAGTGCTATATCTCGAGATTACAAGTGCTCCTTGAGCTGTATTGGCGAGAGGAGGAAGAAGGAGCTCTCTTACTCTTGCCCACTGTCTTTCCCTAGAACCCTAGATCAACTAGCCCTATGGAATCACCAAACCAACTAGAGCTCAACCAACCCACTCTACCAGAAACCTAGCCCCCCCTATATAGAGGAAGTTCGGTCCCTGCCTAGGGCATAGGTGGAGGCATATTCCTAAGAATATGCCCCCTCCCAAAGTGGTAACCCGACCGGGGTGCTTTTCCCTCGCGTCACACATGCTTTAGCGATGTAAGCCTCTGCGGAGCCCGCGTCAGCCGACATGGGCGTCGTCACCCTTGTCGGCCATGACCCGGTGGTCCTTCCCTTGCTTTCTCCGCTCATGCAGTACATACCGGACCTTCTTTTTGACCAGAGAGATTCCTTCCTTCTCCTATAAGCCAAGCGAGGACCCGGATCATAGTAGATCTGGCCACACCTGTTCCTGCATATAAGTTAGACAAGCACTTCTGACTTACTCCTTAAGTCGGATGAGACAGTGTTAGGCGACCCCCCCCCCCCCGCTGGTCTGGGTTACTCCGTGATCCGGACTGCCTTGACCTGACCTTGTCGATCCTCGGCTCACTCGACCGTTATACCCTGGAGTGACCCTACCCGGGGGTATCCCCCCAACACCATCTCAATATTGCTGTAACAATTGAGTTGGATCTTGCATTAGTTCATAGGAGAAACTTTCCCGATGTTGATTACTCTTTGTAGTTCATGCTATTGAGTGAACTTTTGAATTATTATTTATGTTCAGATTGTTATACATCATTATTCCATCTCTGATCATGATCCATATGATGTCTTGTGAGTAGTTCGTTTTGTTCTTGACGACATGGGAGAAGTCATGTTGTTAGTAGTGTAGTTGTGCTAAGAAAGATTCAATAGTTTGATATTTAAGTTGTGGTGTACTTCTTCTAGTGGTGTCATGTGAACATCGACTACATGACACTTCACCTATATGGGCCTAGGGGAATGCATTGTGTATTTGGCTACTAATCGTAGGGGTTGCCGGAGTGACAGAAACCTGAACCCCCGTTAGGAAATCATTGCACAAGGGACGTAAGGGTCTTAGAGTTTAAAATTGTGGTTATGTTTCTACCTTAATTACTTTCTTGTACTTATGGATGTTTGCAAGGGGTATAATCACAAGTATGTATTAGTCTTGGATGGGGCGGTACATTAGCACAGGTTCACCCACACAACACTTAGCAAGCTACAGAAGATTAATCAACTATATGAAGCGAAAGCACTTGACAGTCTTCCCATGTGTCCTCGAGAACATTTGGTCATCTTAAGTAATACAACCGGCTTGTCCTTTGCTACATAAAGGATTTGGCCACTTGCTGCATTTATTCCTACTGTCTTTTATTTACGCGTACTTTGTTTACTTGCTTTATCAAAAACCCCTAAAAATCTGTTTGCTAAGTATTTGAAGAGAATTCCTGATCCATACCACTAGCCTGCACATTCTACTCCTCGTTGGGTTCGACACTCTTACTTATTGAAAATACTGCGATACACCCCCTATACTTGTGGGTTATCACCCCCCAGGCTGCGCCAGGGCATGGTGTGGGCCCCTCCGGCACCCCCTCGGTCTCCCCTCTCGACTATAAGAGCCTCCCGATGCATAAACCCTAGATCGTCAATCAGAAATCCACGAAACGTTCTGCAACGCCGCCACCACCAAAGGGGAGATTCGGGGGATAGAAAGTCTCTGTTCCGTCACCCTGCCAGGACGGGGAAGTGCCCCCGGAACCATCTCCATCGATCTCCACCACCATCTCCATCGCCATTGCTGATTCCCATGATGAGGAGGGAGTAGTTCTCTCTCGAGGCTAAGGTTTCTACCGGTAGCTATGTGTTCATCTCTCTCTGTGCATGATCTTATTGAGATCATGAGCTTGTAATCTATAGATCTACCGTGCTACTCAAGTGCTTAATAGATCTCTGCTTTCCCCATGTGTGTGAAGTTGACAGTGTGCACACCATGGTGGCACTTAGGCTAGAGATTACAAATACTTGTTATGAGTTATATTTGGAGTTGGATGTCTTTATGAAATTGTGGTGTTTGTTGGACTCATCTAGTACTCAAGGTGACAGTGTGGGGTTTCTAGATGGGAAAGGTGAACTTTGAGGTGTGTTGTTATAGCCCTACCATGGATTAGAGTGTCCAACCGAAGAGTAGTATCATGAAGATAATATATTTATATGAGAGTGTTCACTAGTGAAAGTATGATCCCTAGGACTTGTTTCTAAGCATTGATACACCGTTTGCTACTAGATCTGTTACATGTTTGCTTGCTTCCTTCTTTATTTCAGTTTTACTTTAGTCTTTTCCACGCCATCAATCTATTTTCTATCACTGTTACCACTTATAATTATCCATACCACTTGTATTTCACTATCTCTTCACCGAACTAGTGCATCTATACACCTAAGAAGTGTATTGGGTGCGTTGGGGACACAAGAGACTTCTTGTATCTTGATTGCAGGGTTGCTTGAGAGGGGATACTTTTGACCACTTCCTCCATGAGTTCGATAAACCTTGGGTGATCCACTTAAGGGAAAACTTTTTGCATAGAAGTGCATAGACATCAAGCTAATTTTCCTTTAGATTCTGCAATTTTGTCTTTTTTTTTCTTGTTTTTACTAGTTAGGCTTAATGGAAAACAACAAAAAATTAGAGAGCTTTATAGTATTTATCTTGAGTTAGGACATGAAGTGTTTGAAGAGAAAATTAAAAAACCAATGGAACTTTATTTGCATACTAATAGCAATGTTGTTAGTATGAATTCTTTGGACACTATTATTGCTAATGCTATGGAAAAGTCTAAGCTTGGGGAAGCTAGTTTTCATGAAAATGATCTTTTTAGTCCCCCATCTTTAGAGGAGAAAATTTACTTTGATGATACTATACCTCGAATATATGATGAATACAATGATGAATATGATATTTTCAGTCCACCTACTATTGAGGAGAAAATTAATTATGATTACAATATGCCTCCTATATTTGATGATTATGGTGATGAGAATAATAATGATAGCTATTTTTTTGAATTTGCTCCCACTATGATTAATAAGAATGACTATTCTTGTATGGAGAGTAATAATTGTTTTATGCATGTGGCTCATGATAAGAATGTTTCATGTGATTGCTATATTGTTAATTGTATTCATGATGCTACTGAAAGTTATTATGAGAGAGGGAAACATGGTTTTATTTATCTCAACAACATTAAGTTTCCCCTCTTTATGTTGAAAATTTTGAAGTTGCACTTGTTTTGCTTTCCTATGCTTGTTTCTTTGTGCTTTCATGACTTGTTTCTTTACAAGATTCCTATACATAGGAAGTGGGTTAGACTTAAATGTGCTTTGAATTTGCTTCTTGATGCTCTCTTTTACTTTAATTCATATTTCTTATGTGAGCATCTTCTCAAACTATCATGCCTAACTTAAAGGCATTAAAGAAAAGTACTTATTGGGAGATAACCCAAAAGTTTTAGATGAGTCTTGGAAGTTATTACTTCAGTAATAACCGCTCCTTATCCTTTTTATTTGCTTTTTGTGCCAAGAGTAACCTCTAATGAGAGTGAAGTAATGATTGGGAAAGTTGCTGTCCTAAAACAGATTTCTGTGCTTCACCGTAAAAATTCCCGAGAGAGCTCTGTACGTCGGATTGAGCTGTAATTTTTTGCGCTTCTGCCCCAGGTTGTTATCTAACTTTCATTAGTTCAACACTTTTTGATTTCTGTGCTTCACCGTAAAACTTTGTGTAAAATCTCTGTACGTCCTTTTGAGGCATGAATTTTTCTGCTTTGAGCAACAGAAGGTCTTCGAAAAAATTCGTTAGTTCAACACTTTTCGATTTGAGCAACAGAAAGTCTTCAAAAAAACCGTCTTTACCTGCTGGTGTGTTTTGACAAATTTCTGCCATTATTTGCATTTGCTTCTTGTTGGTTCCTTTTTGAGTTCTTTTGGGGAATTGAGCTTTTTGAGGGAAGTGTTACAGTATCTTGTGTTTTAGTGGAAGTTTTATTGGTGTTGGAACTGAACCTAAAGACCTATTATCTTGTGTGCACTAATGTTGCTAATAAAGATTGTGTGAAGTTTTGTATGAAGGAAAAATTTCAGGTGTATGGAAGGAATGAGTAATGAGATGAAGGATGGACTAAAGCTCAAGCTTGGGGATGCCACGCGTGTCACCCCAAGAAATATCCAAGAAGTACAAGCGTCAAAGCTTGAGGATGCCCAAGGCACCCCCTTCTTCATTAATAAAAATCCCAGGTTTCTTCCAAACGCTTCATTTTTATTGTTTCATGCACAGTTGTGTTGTTCTTGGAGCGTCTTCTTTTTTGTTTTCGTTTTGGTTTTTGGTTTTCTTTGTTTGCTTAGTTTTGCTGAATAAATTGGTTGGACCCCCTCTTTCATGCATTGGTTTTCAAATAGTTTGGTTTGGATTGGAAAAGAGTAGGAAAGCTCATGCTTAAGTGGTAAAGAGAGCTTGTTTTTGACTGTGGCCTATGCTTTGTCATGCCATGCTTGATATTGTTTTGGCTTTATGCGTAGTATTCTTTTCTGTAGCATGACTTGTTATAAAAATTGAGATTGCTTAATGTGTCTTGGATGAATCATGCGTTGCTTTAGCATATTAAAGCATAGTATTGTGCTATTCTCCTTTGATGCTTTATTTGGGTTGACTTGGCACATGCTCACACTATGTTATGACTATCTCAAGTCACCATAAGCCTTTATGATCCTTTAGTTTTCAACTTGTACTATCACTTTATGCTTTGATCAATGATATTTTGTCGCTTTGCATGATTATGGCCATTATTTCTCTCTTAGTTTGTCGCTCCCAGTCTTTTGCTAGCCTCAACAAGCAAGTATGAGTTCCACTCATGCATCAAAATCCTTAAACCAAGTTATTCCAAAGAGTCCACCATACCTACATATTAGCATATGCTATTCCAAGTATATTCATGTTTTTGTTTACCTTCCAAATTAAACCTGTTATGAGAAAACTAGTGATTAAAGCTCTCACGAACTTAATGGCACACTTTACTTTTCTTGCCCTTAATAAACTTGAACCATTGTGTCATCTATGTTGTATATGCTTGCACTTATTTGTTGGGGATTAGCAGAACCATGCTGTCATGGGGAACGCTTTTAACATTGCACTGGTACTTTGTACCTAGTTGATATCATACTCTTTTGTCTATGGATGTCGTCGGTGTGAAATGAAAGGGGAGCTTGTAAGTCCATGGAGTTATGTATATGTGTTAGAGAAATGCCTGGGCCGCTAGTCTAATCCATGCTGACATGGTGGACACCTGAAGCGTAACCATGATGAGCTGTCTATGAAGCATTGTTCTTATAAAAAAGAGTCCTATATTGAGAAAAAAGAGAAAAAGAAAAAAAGAGATTATGAAAAGAGGAAAGAGAGAAAAAAGAACCATATTCCCATGGTAAATAAGAAGATTGCTGAGATGCTCACTGTCTGCTTGCCTTGTCATTTTGATATGGGGATTCTTCCGTATCATCGAGCAAGGGGTAACCCATTGGCGGTTCTCTATGATACACATGTACTTACGATGACAAGAACTTACCGATGACTAAACTTGTGTAGCATGAGGAGCGACCCTCGTATTCAAGGGACATGAGATTTCTAACTTATACTTCGTCAAGCATGTACACCATAGTTTGTTCACTTTAACCTTAATCACTTCAAGATGCTTATGATAGGGGCAATGAGAGCTGAAAGCTATTAAGTACCATAATTTTTGGAAGCTCTTTATGAGACTTGAATCCCTACTTCCTTCTATGAAGGCCTTTCTTCCACTTATATATTGAGTCTCCACCTTCTACCTTTATGCACCTACTTTGAGAGCATAGTGGCCATTCTTAGTTCTATGTGCATTGTCCCAAGACTTGTTGATTGATGCATACCTTGATATTGCTTGTTCTAAACTATTTGTATCTAGTCACTGTTATGAACTTTGAAGGTGTCTTATGCATTTATATTTGCTACTCTATGAGGGACAAGATGAATACTACTATGCTATGTTTTCTTTATGTGAAACAAACAAACGTCTTGCAAAGCATTGTTATTCATGTTGCAACATAGTTTCTTTGTCTTATTGCTAGAACTTTGTCTTTCATGTTATGATTGAAGTACTATGATCCCAGCTATCAATGTTTTACAAATACTTTGATCAAGTTTATGATGGTGCATGTTGATACATTGGAAATGTATCTATAATTTTTGATGTTCCATGCTTGGTTTTATCCACTTTCTTGTGTTTTGTTCCAACTTTGGAGTACTTTTCATATGATTTCTTGGACTAACCTGTTAACAAGAGCCACAGTGCCAGCTGCCTGTTTTCTGCTGTTTTTGGTTCCAGGAAAGTCAGAAAATGAATATTCTCGGAATTGGACGGGACAAAAGCCAAAGTGCCTATTTTTCCGGAAGGGATCAAGTGCCAAAATACGAGACGGAGAGGGGCCCAGGGCCGGCCACACCACCTGACCGCGCAGCCAGGCCTGGCCCACGCCAAGGGGTGGTGTGGTGGCTCCCGGCACCCCCTCGGCCTCTCCTTCCCCCTATATATTACCCTCGGGACGAAAACCCTAAGTACCCGATTAAAAATCCACGAAAGAGTCTATAGCCGCCGTCATCTCCATCCCTAGATCGGGAGGGATCTAAAGTTCTTCCCGACACCCTACCAGAGAGGGGAATTCACCCTGGAGGCCTTCTTCATCACCATGCAAGCCTCCGGTGTGATGCGTGGGTAGTTCATCCTTGGACTACGGATCCATGTAGTAGCTAGATGGCTGGTTTCTCCTCCTTTGTGCTTTCATGTTTAGATCTTGTGAGCTCCATTCATGATCAAGATCATCCTTTTGTAATCCATACATGTTGTGTTTGCGGGGATCCGATGGATATTGAGATGCTATTTTAGATTGATTATTGATTCTATCATGTCTTTGTTATTTGAGATCTTGCATGCTTTCCTTTGTTAGTAGCTATCTTGGCCAAGTAGATGCTAGCAACTCCAAGAGTTAGTATTTATGCTCGATAGTGGGTTCATGCCTCTGGTAATCTGGGGAAGTGACAGAAATCTCTAAGGTACTAGATGTGATGTTGCTACTAGCGAGAAAACAATAATCCTTTGTTCATAGAACAATCGTATTGTTTACTTTACACGCAGTTCGTAAAGCAATAATCTATTGCTTGCAACTTAATACTGGAGGGGGTCGGATGATAACCTGAAGGTGGATTATTAGTCATAGATGCAGTTGGATGGCGGTCTATGTATTATGCTGTAATGCCCAATCAAGTCTCAAAGGAGTCAAGATGATTAGTATATGCATGTATTGCTTTCTCGGTGTTTGTCAATTGCCCCGCTGTAGTTTGTTCACCTAGCATGTTATCTATCTAAGGAGAGCCACCTCTAGTGAACTATGGATCCCGGTCCTTGTCTTTTACATACAATCTACAATCTTTTACCGCTTTGTGTTTACTTTCTGCAAACTTTTACTTCTTTCTATTTGATACGTTTAATCCTTTGTTTTCTGCAAAACACGGTGAGATTGATAACCTCATCGCAAGTTGGGGACAAAGTTCTGTGGTTGTGTTGTGCAGGTCTCCACGTTGCAACTAGCACCGGTAGTGCGCCCTGCCAAAGCTCAGCTAGTAACACCTTTGAGGTGTTTCCTTGCTCCTACTGGTTCGATTAAACCTTGGTTTCATAACTGAGGGAAACTTGCTGCTGTGCTCATCATACCTTCCTCTTGGGGTTCCCAACGAGCTCTACATCAACCACGCACCAGCACTTTTCTGGGCGCCGTGCACTGAGCCATCAAGCATTTTTCTGGCGCCGTTGCCAGAGAGTCAGGGACATCTTCAGAAGGGGAGTCCCTCATAACCAATCTCTTTACTTTGTTGTTTTTGTTTTGCTTAGTTTCTTTTTTGCTTTGTTTGCTTGTTTTGTTCTTCAAAAAACACACAAAAAAATTAGTTTTACAAGTTTGCTTTCTTTATGAAAAACACAAAAAAATTAAGTCTCCTTTAGTTGTCACCTCTTCCTTAGCTCACCATGTTGGCCCCTACTTTCACCTTGAAAGACCTTTCAATTGGTAGTGGTTCTATAATTGGGAAAGATAATATTGAAGAATTCTTTAATCATGTTAGCAAACATGAACATACTGAGGATAGATCCCTTGTAGAACTTGCTCCAAATTATGAGATTGCTGCAGCTTCTTTAATTCACATGTTAGAAGCTAGGTTTGTTAGCCTCAACCCCTTAATACAAGTAATGTTTCTTAAGCTTAAAGAAATTGAGGATCCTGAAAAGATGGATTTTATTCTAGAAACTTTGTTTAAGGAGTTCTATGATGTTGCCAAGGAAGCTAGAAAAGTTTTTGAACGTTTTAATATGCTGGGCTCATGTGTAGATGTTGTTGGTACGCGAGAAAATATGAACAAAACCAAACCTAATGGGGAGGAACCTAAGATACCAATACCCTTTAAACTAGTAGCAATACATGATGCCATAGAAAAGAATCTTGATTGGATTGTTCCTGCAAACCCTTTTGATGAGAATAGTGAACCCAAGAGCATTGAGAAAGGATCCTCTAAAACTTACTTGGATGATATACCTTGCCTTGTTGAAAATATTTCTGGTATTGATCTTAATGCTTCTTCATTTGAGAACACTTGATTCTTTCTTTGCTTCTTATGCCTAACTTAAAGGCGTTAAAGAAAAGTACTTGTTGGGAGATAACCCAAGAGTTTTAGAGGAGTCTTGGAAGTTATTACCTCTGTAATAACCGCTCCTTATCCTTTTTATTTGCTTTTTGTGCCAAGAGTAACCTCTAATGAGAGTGAAGTAATGATTGGGAAAGTTGCTGTCCCGAAACAGATTTTTGTGCTTCACCGTAAACATTCCTGAGAGAGCTCTGTGTGTCGTATGGGCTGTAATGTTTTGTGCTTCTGCCCCAGGTTGTTATCTAACTTTCGTTAGTTCAACAATTTTTGATTTGAGCAACAGAAGGTCTTCGAAAAAATTCGTCTTTACCTGCTGGTCTGTTTTGACAGATTTCTGCCATTTTCTGCATTTGCTTCTTGTTGGTTCCTTCTTGAGTTCTTTTGGGGAATTGAGCTTTTTGAGGGAAGTGCTACAGTATCTAGTGTTCTAATGGAAGTTTATTTGGTGTTAAAACTGAACCTTAAGACTTATTTATCTTAAGTGCACTAATGTTGCTAATGAGATTGTGTGAAGTTTTGTATGAAGGAAAATTTTCAGGTGTATGGAAGGAATGAGTAATGAAATGAAGGATGGACTAAAGCTCAAGCTTGAGGATGCCACACGTGTCACCCCAAGAAATATCCAAGAAGTACAAGCGTCAAAGCTTGGGGGTGACCAAGGCATCCCCTTCTTCATCAATAAAAATCCCAGGTTTCTTCCAAACGCTTCATTTTTATTGTTTCATGCACAGTTGTGTTTTTCTTGGAGCGTCTTCTTTTTTGTTTTTTTTGGTTTTTAGTTTGCTTTTGTTTTTTATTTTTCTTAATGATTTGGTTGGAACCCCTCTTTCATACATTGGTTTGCAAATAGTTTGGTTTGGTTTGGAAAAGAGTAGGAAAGTTCATGCTTATGTGGTAAAAAGAGCTTGCTTTCGACTGCGGCTATGCTTTGTCATGCCATGCTTGATATTGTTTTGGCTTTATGCTTAGTATTCTTTGCTGTAGCATGACTTGTTATAAACAATTGAGATTGCTTAATGTGCCTTGGATGAATCATGCGTTGTTTTAGCATATTAAAGCATAGTATAGTGGTATTCTCTTTTGATGCTTTATTTGGGTTGACTTGGCACATGCTCACACCATGTTATGACTGTCACAAGTCACCATAGCCTTTATGATCCTTTAGCTTTCAACTTGTAGTATCACTTTATGCTTTGATCAATGATGTTTTGTTGCTCTGCATGATTATGGCCATTATTGCTCTCTTAGTTTGTCGCTCCCAGTCTTTTGCTAGCCTCCACAACAAGGTATGAGTTCCACTCATGCATCCAACTCCCTAAACCAAGTTATTCCAAAGAGTCCACCATACCTACCAACTAGCTTATGCTATTCCAAGTATATTCATGCTTTTGTTTACCTTCCACTTGTTATGAGAAAACTAGTGATTAAAGCTCTCACCAACTTGATGGCACACTTTACTTCTTTTTTTGTCTCTAATAAACTTGAACCATTGGGTCCTTATTTGTTGTGTATATGCTTGCGCTTTATAAGTTGAAATTAGCAGAACCATGTACCATGGGGAACACTTTCAACATTGCACTTGTATTTTGTACCCCGTTGATATCATGTTCTTTTGCTTACGGATCCCGGCGGTGTGAAATAAAAGTGGAACTTGTAAGATCATGGAGTTTGTATGTGTGTTAGAGAAACGCCTGGGCCGCTAGCCTAAGCCTTTCCTAATCATGGTGGAAACTTGCAGCATCACCATAATGAGCACTCTATGAAGCATCCTCAATAAAAACCTATGCACATAGCAAATAAAAAGATCGCTGAGATGCTCATTGTCTGCTTGCCTTGTCATTTTGATTATGGGAAAGCTCCCGTATCATGTGCAAGGGGTACCCCGTTGGCGGTTCTTAATGATACACATGTACATACAATGACAAGAGCTTACTCGTGACTGAAGTTGAGTAGCATGAGGATCGGTCTTCGTAAGTAAGGGGCATGAGATTTCGGTTTATAACTTGTCAAGCATATCCTCTTAGTTATGTCACTTTAACCTTAATCACTTCAAGATGCTTATGATAGGGGCAATGAGAGCTGAAAGCTATAAGTACCATAATTTTTGGAAGCTCTTTATGAGACTTGAATCCCTACTTCCTTTTACAAAAGGCCTTCCACCATTACTTTGAGTCTCCACCTTCTATCTTTATGCACCTACTTTGAGAGCATAGTGGCCATTCTTAGTTCTATGTGCATTGTCCCAAGACTAGCTGATTGATGCATAACTTGTTATTGCTTGTTTGAAACTATTGTATCTAGTCACTCTTATGAACTTTGAAGGTGTCCTATGCATTTATATTTGCTACTCTATTGAGGGACAAGCTGAATACTATTATAATATGTTTTCTTTATGTGAAACAAACAAACGTCTTACAAAGCATGTTATTCATGATTCTTTTGTTTGTGCCTTTTCATGTTACATCATAATTTCTTTGTCTTATTGCTAGAATTTTGTCTTTCATGTTATGATTGAAGTACTATGATCCCAGCTTTGAATGTTTTGCAAATACTTTGATCAAGTCTTTGATGGTGCATGTCACCTCAAAAATTATTTCTTTTTTATCACTTACCTACTCGAGGACGAGCAGGAGTTAAGCTTGGGAATGTTGATACATTGCAAATGTATCTATAATTTTTGATGTTCCATGCTTGGTTTTATCCACTTTCTTGTGTTTTTTCCAACTTTGGAGTACTTTTCATATGATTTCTTGGACTAACCTATTAACAAGAGCCACAGTGCCAGCTGCCTGTTTTCTGCTGTTTTTGGTTCCAGGAAAGTCAGAAAATGAATATTCTCGGAATTGGACGGGACAAAAGCCAAAGTGCCTATTTTTCTGGAAGGGATCAACTGCCAGAATACGAGACGGAGAGGGGCCCGGGGCTGGCCACACCACCTGGTCGCGCAGCTAGGCCTGGCTCACACCAAGGGGTGGTATGGTGGCTCTCGGCACCCCCTCGACCTCTCCTTCCCCCTATATATTTCCCTCGGGACGAAAACCCTAAATACCCGATTAAAAATCCACGAAAGAGTCTATAGCCGCCGTCATCTCCATCCCTAGATCGGGAGGGATCTGAAGCTCTTCCCGGCACCCTACCGGAGAGGGGAATTCACCCTGGAGGCCTTCTTCATCACCATGCAAGCCTCCGGTGTGATGCGTGAGTAGTTCATCCTTGGACTACGGATCCATATAGTAGATAGATGGCTAGTTTCTCCTCCTTTGTGCTTTCATATATAGATCTTGTGAGCTCCATTCATGATCAAGATCATCTTTTTGTAATCAATACATGTTGTGTTTGCGGGGATCCGATGGATATTGAGATGCTATTTTAGATTGATTATTGATTCAATCATGTCTTTGTTATTTGAGATCTTGCATGCTTTCCTTTGTTAGTAGCTATCTTGGCCAAGTAGATGCTAGCAACTCCAAGAGTTAGTATTTATGCTCGATAGTGGGGTCATGCCTCTGGTAATCTGGGGAAGTAACAGAAATTTCTAAGGTACTAGATGTGCTGTTGCTACTAGGGAGAAAACAACAATCCTTTCTTCATAGAACAACCGTATTGCTTACTTTACACGCAGTTCGTAAAGTAATAATCTATTGCTTGCAACTTAATACTGGAGGGGGTTCGGATGATAACCTGAAGGTGGATTATTAGTCATAGATGCAGTTGGATGGCGGTCTATGTATTATGTTGTAATGCCCAATCAAGTCTCAAAGGAGTCAAGATGATTAGTATATGCATGTATTGCTTTCTCAGTGTTTGTCAATTGCCCCGCTGTAATTTGTTCACCCAGCATGTTATTTATCTAAGGAGAGCCACCTCTAGTGAACTATGGATCCCGGTCCTTGTCTTTTACATACAATCTACAATCTTTTACCGCTTTGTGTTTACTTTCTACAAACTTTTACTTCATTCTATCCGATACGTTTAATCCTTTGTTTTCCACAAAACACGGTGAGATTGACAACCTCAACGCAAGTTGGGGACAAAGTTCTGTGGTTGTGTTGTGCAGGTCTCCACGTTGCTACTAGCACCGGTAGTGCGCCCTGCCAAAGCTCAGCTAGTAACACCTTTGAGGTGTTTCCTTGCTCCTACTGGTTCGATTAAACCTTGGTTTCATAACTGAGGGAAACTTGCTCTTGTGCTCATCATACCTTCCTCTTGGGGTTCCCAACGAGCTCGACATCAACCACGCACCAGCACTTTTCTGGGTGCCGTGCACTGAGCCATCAAGCATTTTTCTGGCGCCGTTGCCGGGGAGTCAAGGACATCTTCACAAGGGGAGTCCCTCATAACCAATCTCTTTACTTTGTTGTTTTTGTTTTGTTTAGTTTCTTTTTGCTTTGTTTGCTTGTTTTGTTCTTCAAAAAACACAAAAAAAAATAGTTT
Organism: Avena insularis; assembly: GCA_023614405.1. Classification (NCBI taxonomy): domain Eukaryota; kingdom Viridiplantae; phylum Streptophyta; class Magnoliopsida; order Poales; family Poaceae; genus Avena; species Avena insularis. The sequence continues at coordinate 384,297,031 of CM042694.1, forward strand.
TACAAGTTTGCTTTCTTTATTAAAAACACAAAAAAATTAAGTCTCCTTTAGTTGTCACCTCTTCCTTAGCTCACCCTGTTGACCCCTACTTTCACCTTGAAAGACCTTTCAATTGGTAGTGGTTCTATAATTGGGAAAGATAATATTGAAGAGTTCTTTAATCATGTTAGCAAACATGAAGATACTGAGGATAGATCCCTTGAAGAACTTGCTCCAAATTATGAGATTACTGCAGCTTCTTTAATTCACATGTTAGAAGCTAGGTTTGTTAACCTCAACCCCTTAATACAAGTAATGTTTCTTAAGCTTAAAAAATTGAGGATCCTGAAAAGAGGGATTTTATTCTAGAAACTTTGTTTTAGGAGTTCTATGATGTTGCCAAGGAAGCTAGAAAAGTTTTTGAACATTTCAATATGTTGGGCTCATGTGTAGATGTTGTTGGTACACAAGAAAAGATGAACAAAACCGAACCTAATGGGGAGGAACCTAAGATACCAATACCCTTTAAACTAGTAGAAACACATGATGCCATAGAAAAGAATCTTGATTGGATTGTTCCTGCAAACCCTTTTAATGAGAATAGTGAACCCAAGAGCATTGAGAAAGGATCCTCTAAAACTTACTTGGATGATATACCTTGCCTTGTTGAAAATATTTCTGGTATTGATCTTAATGCTTCTTCAATTGAGAACACTTGATTCTTTCTTTGCTTCTTATGCCTAACTTGAAGGCGTTAAAGAAAAGTACTTGTTGGGAGATAACCCAAGAGTTTTAGAGGAGTCTTGGAAGTTATTACCTCTGTAATAACCGCTCCTTATCCTTTTTATTTGATTTTTGTGCCAAGAGTAACCTCTAATGAGAGTGAAGTAATGATTGGGAAAGTTGCTGTCCCGAAACAGATTCTTGTGCTTCACCGTAAACATTCCTGAGAGAGCTCTGTATGTCGTATGGGCTGTAATGTTTTGTGCTTCTGCCCCAGGTTGTTATCTAACTTTCATTAGTTCAACAATTTTTGATTTGAGCAACAGAAGGTCTTCGAAAAAATTCGTCTTTACCTGCTGGTCTATTTTGATAGATTTCTGCCATTTTCTGCATTGGCTTCTTGTTGGTTCCTTCTTGAGTTCTTTTGGGGAATTGAGCTTTTTGAGGGAAGTGCTACAGTATCTAGTGTTCTAATGGAAGTTTATTTGGTGTTAAAACTGAACCTTCAGACTTATTTATCTTAAGTGCACTAATGTTGCTAATGAGATTGTGTGAAGTTTTGTATGAAGGAAAATTTTCAGGTGTATTGAAGGAATGAGTAATGAAATGAAGGATGGACTAAAGCTCAAGCTTGAGGATGCCACACGTGTCACCCCAAGAAATATCCAAGAAGTACAAGCGTCAAAGCTTGGGGATGCCCAAGGCATCCCCTTCTTCATCAATAAAAATCCCAGGTTTCTTCCAAATGCTTCATTTTTATTGTTTCATGCACAGCTGTGTTTTCCTTGGAGCGTCTTCTTTTTTGTTTTCATTTTGGTTTTTCGTTTGCTTTTGTTTGCTTAGTTTTCTTAATGAGTTGGTTGGACCCCCTCTTTCATACATTGGTTTGCAAATAGTTTGGTTTGGTTTGGAAAAGAGTAGGAAAGTTCATGATTATGTGGTAAAAAGAGCTTGCTTTCGACTATGGCTATGCTTTGTCATGCCATGCTTGATATTGTTTTGGCTTTATGCTTAGTATTCTTTGTTGTAGCATGACTTGTTATAAACAATTGAGATTGCTTAATGTGCCTTGGATGAATCATGCGTTGTTTTAGCATATTAAAGCATAGTATAGTGGTATTCTCCTTTGATGCTTTATTTGGGTTAACTTGGCACATGCTCACACCATGTTATGACTGTCACAAGTCACCATAGCCTTTATGATCCTTTAGCTTTCAACTTGTAGTATCACTTTATGCTTTGATCACTGATGTTTTGTCGCTCTGCATGGTTATGGCCATTATTGCTCTCTTAGTTTGTCGCTCCCAGTCTTTTGCTAGCCTCCACAACAAGTATGAGTTATACTCATGCATCCAACTCCCTAAACCAAGTTATTCCAAAGAGTCCACCATACCTACCTACTAGCTTATGCTATTCCAAGTATATTCATGCTTTTGTTTACCTTCCACTTGTTATGAGAAAACTAGTGATTAAAGCTCTCACCAACTTGATGGCACACTTTACATCTTTTTTTGCCTCTAATAGACTTGAACCATTGGGTCCTTCTTTGTTGCGTATATGCTTGCACTTTATAAGTTGAAATTAGCAGAACCATGTACCATGGGGAACGCTTTCAACATTGCACTTGTGTTTTGTACCCCATTGATATCATGTTCTTTTGCTTACGGATCCCGGCGGTGTGAAATAAAAGTGGAACTTGTAAGATCATGGAGTTTGTATGTGTGTTAGAGAAACGCCTGGGCCGCTAGCCTAAGCCATGCCTAATCATGGTGGAAACTTGTAGCATCACCATAATAAGCACTCTATGAAGCATCCTGGATAAAAACCTATGCAAATAGCAAATAAAAAGATTGCTGAGATGCTCATTGTTTGCTTGCCTTGTCATTTTGATTATGGGAAAGCTCCCGTATCATGTCCAGGGCGTACCCCGTTGGCGGTTCTTAATGATACACATGTACATACAATGACAAGAGCTTACTCGTGACTGAAGTTGAGTAGCATGAGGATAGGTCTTCATAAGTAAGGGGCATGAGATTTCGGTTTATAACTTGTCAAGCATATCCTCTTAGTTATGTCACTTTAACCTTAATCACTTCAAGATGCTTATGATAGGGACAATGAGAGCTGAAAGCTATAAGTACCATAATTTTTGGAAGCTCTTTATGAGACTTGAATCCCTACTTCCTTTTACAAAAGGCCTTTCTTCCACCATTACTTTGAGTCTCCACCTTCTATCTTTATGCACCTACTTTGAGATCATAGTGGCCATTCTTAGGTCTATGTGCATTGTCCCAAGACTAGTTGATTGATGCATAACTTGTTATTGCTTGTTTGAAACTATTGTATCTAGTCACTCTTATGAACTTTGAAGGTGTCCTATGCATTTATATTTGCTACTCTATTGAGGGACAAGATGAATACTATTATGATATGTTTTCTTTATGTGAAACAAACAAACGTCTTGCAAAGCATGTTATTCATGATTCTTTTGTTTGTGCCTTTTCATGTAACATCATAGTTTCTTTGTCTTATTGCTAGAACTTTGTCTTTCATGTTATGATTGAAGTACTATGATCCCAGCTTTGAATGTTTTGCAAATACTTTGATCAAGTCTTTGATGGTGCATGTCACCTCAAAAATTATTTCTTTTTTATCACTTACCTACTCGAGGACGAGCAGGAGTTAAGCTTGGGGATGTTATACATTGCAAATGTATCTATAATTTTTGTCGTTCCATGCTTGGTTTTATCCATTTTCTTGTGTTTTGTTCCAACTTTGGAGTACTTTTCATATGATTTCTTGGACTATCCTATTAACAAGAGCCACAGTGCCAGCTGCCTGTTTTCTACTGTTTTTGGTTCCAGGAAAGTCAGAAAATGAATATTCTCGGAATTGGACAGGACAAAAGCCAAAGTGCCTATTTTTCCGGAAGGGATCAAGTGCCATAATACGAGACGAAGAGGGGCCAGGAGCCAGCCACACCACCTGGCCACGCGGCCAGACCTGGCCCGCGCCAGGGGGTAGTGTGGTGGCTCTCGGCACCCCCTCGGCCTCTCCTTCCGCCTATATATTACCCTCGGGACGAAAACCCTAAGTACCCGATCAAAAATCCACGAAAGAGTCTGTAGCCACAGTCATCTCCATCCCTAGACCGGGAGGGATCTGAAGCTCTTCCCGACACCCTGCCAGAGAGGGGAATTCACTCTGGAGGCCTTCTTCATCACCATGCAAGCCTCAAGTGTGATGCGTGAGTAGTTCATCCTTGGACTACGGATCCATGTAGTAGCTAGATGGTTGGTTTCTCCTCCTTTGTGCTTTCATGTTTAGATCTTGTGAGCTCCGTTCATGATCAAGATCATCTTTTTGTAATCCATGCATGTTGTGTTTGCGGGGATCCGATGGATATTAAGATTCTATTTCAGATTGATTATTGATTCTATCATGTCTTTGTTATTTTAGATCTTGCATGCTTTCCGTTGTTAGTAGCTATCTTGGCCAAGTAGATGCTAGCAACTCCAAGAGTTAGTATTTATGCTCGATAGTGGGTTCATGCCTCTGGTAACTGGGAAGTGATGTAAATCTCTAAGGTAGTAGATGTGTTGTTGCTACTAGGGAGAAAACAACAATCCTTTGTTCATAGAACAATCGTATTGTTTACTTTACACGCAGTTCGTAAATCAATAATCTGTTGCTTGCAACCTAATACGAGGGGTTGGATGATAACCTGAAGGTGGATTATTAGTCATAGATGCAGTTGGATGGCGGTCTATGTATTATGTTGTAATGCCCAATCAAGTCTCAAAGGAGTCAAGATGATTAGTATATGCATGTATTGCTTTCTCGGTGTTTGTCAATTGCCCCGCTGTAATTTGTTTACCCAGCATGTTATCTATCTAAGGAGAGCCACCTCTAGTGAACTATGGATCCCGGTCCTTGTCTTTTACATACAATCTACAATCTTTTACTGCTTGGTGCTTACTTTCTGCAAACTTTTACTTCTTTCCATTCAATACGTTTAATCCTTTGTTTTCCGCAAAACACCGTGACATTGACAACCTCATCGCAAGTTGGGGACAAAGTTTTGTGGTTGTGTTCTGCAGGTCTCCACGTTGCTACTAGCACCATTAGTGCGCCTTGCCAAAGCTTAGCTAGTAACACCTTTGAGGTGTTTCCTTGCTCCTACTGGATCGATTAAACCTTGGTTTCATAACTGAGGGAAACTTGCTACTGTGCTCATCATACCTTCCTCTTGGGGTTCCCAACGAGCTCTACATCAACCATGTCACCTCAAAAATTATTCTTTCTTTTTATGACATACCTACTCGAGGACGAGCAGGAGTTAAGCTTGGGGATGTTGATACATTGCAAATGTATCTATAATTTTTGATGTTCCATGCTTGGTTTTATCTACTTTCTTGTGTTTTGTCCGCACTTTCGAGTAATTTTCATATGATTTCTTGGACTAACCTATTAACAAGATGCCACAGTGGTAGTTGCCTGTTTTCTGCTGTTTTTGGTTCCAGGAAAGTCAGAAAATGAATATTCTCAGAATTGGACGGGACAAAAGCCAAAGTTCCTATTTTACCGGAAGACTCATGGAGCCAGAATACGAGATGGAGGAGGGTCAGGGCCTGGCCACACACCCCCCAGGCGCGGGTCCCCCCAGGCCGCGCCAGGGCATGGTGTGGGCCCCTCCGGCACCCCCTCGGTCTCCCCTCTCGCCTATAAGAGCCTCTTGATGCATAAACCCTAGATAGTCAATCAGAAATCCACGAAAAGTTATGCTGCACCGCCACCACCGAAGGGGAGATTCGAGGGACAGAAAGTCTCTGTTCTGGCACCCTGCCGGGATAGGGAAGTGCCCCCGGAACCATCTCCATCAATCTCCACCACCATCTCCATCACCATTGCTGATTCCCATGATGAGGAGGGAGTAGTTCTCTCTCGAGGCTAAGGGTTCTACCGGTAGCTATGTGTTCATCTCTCTCTCTATGCATGATCTTATTGAGATCATGAGCTTGTAATCTATAGATCTACCTTGCTACTCAAGTGCTTAATAGATCTCTGCTCTCCTCGTGTGTGTGAATTTGACAGTGTGCACACCATGGTGGCACTTAGGCTAGAGATTACAAATACTTGTTATGAGTTATATTTGGAGTTGGATGTCTTTATGAAATTGTGGTGTTTGTTGGACTCATCTAGTACTCAAGGTAACAGTGTGGGGTTTCTAGATGGGAAAGATGAACTTTGAGGTGTGTTGTTATAGCCCTACCATGGATTAGAGTGTCCAACCGGAGAGTAGTTCAGAGTAGTATCATGAAGATAATATATTTATATGAGAGTGTTCACTAGTGAAAGTATGATCCCCAGGCCTTGTTTCTAAGCATTGTAACACGGTTTGCTACTAGATATGTTACATGTTTGCTTGCTTCCTTCTTTATTTTAGTTTTAATTTAGTCTTTTCCACGCCATCAAGCTATTTTCTATCACCGTTACCACTTATAATTATCCATACCACTTGTATTTCACTATCTCTTCGCCGAACTAGTGCACCTATACACCTGACAAGTGTATTGGGTGTGTTGGGGACACAAGAGACTTCTTGTATCTTGATTGCAGGGTTGCTTGAGAGGGGATACCTTTGACCACTTCCTCCCTGAGTTCGATAAACCGTAGGTGATCCACTTAAGGGAAAACTTATTGCTGTTCTACAAACCTCTGCACTTAGAGGCCCAACAACTGTCTACAAGAATAGAAGTGTGTAGACATCAGGGATCATCTGCATAATGTATGATTTAGAGTCTGGCCTTGACCTTGTGGTCATTCGGCTTGAAATCCAAGAATGTACATACTCGTTGACAACTAAGCTTAAATTCGTTTAAATTTCACCACTTACTTTTAGGTTAGAATTTTACACGGTTGGTCGGAGTACATTTTACATCAAGGACCTCAATAGGGGGAAATTACATCGAGGTCCACACATTTAGCACCAAGGACCCTAAAATTAAGCAAGGAAAATAGTCGGGTTTGTCTCCTTCTCGAGAGAGTAGCTGATCGAGCCATACTCTTCATACGACTTCATCTTCCACTATTTTCAAAATATGGCCAAATTTGTCAGCATGCAAATTTTTGAATATGGGATCATGACCTTGGTCGTTCATCTTGAAATCCCAGAATTGTTCATACTCGTTGACAACTAAGCTTAAATTCATTTAAATTTCACCACTTACACTTTTTGGTTGGAATTTTACAAGGATGGTAGGAATACATTTTATATCAAGGACCTAAAAAAGGTAAAATTACACCTAGGTCCATACATTTAGCATAAAGGACCATAAAATTGAGCAAAGAAAATTGACGGGTTTGGCTCCTTCTCGAGAGAGTAGATGATCGGTCCCTACTCTTCATACTACTTCCTCTTCGATTGCTTTCCAAATAAGGCCAAATTTTTCACCATGCAAATTCTTTGATACGGGATCATCGACATAAAGTATGATGTAGATATAGCCTTGACCTTGGTCATTCGGCTTGAAATCCAAGAATGTTCATACTCACATTTATCTTTAAACATTTGTCAAAACTCATGTTTATCTTCACGGAAAGTAGTACATGCAAGAGAACATCATGTGAATTCTTTTGTTATTAGTACTCATTATTTTTTGTTTGATTGCTTTTAAAACAAGGACATTTTTTTGGTAGCCTTTCAAAAACCATGTTTCGCAATATGACCTACTATATGTATTAACATTCCTATGTTTCAACCAAGATGACCGAGGCCAAATTCCTTATATATTTTATAGTTTATGATAATGTGCCCATATTTTGCAGATGGGTTCATCATGGAATGGTAAACAACATTTCCAGTGTATGGTTGGATCCTTTATGTCCAAAACTAGCATATTAAATTCCCAGGTGCAAAAAAATGTGTTATTTTGTGTAGTAAGTATTAGTACAAATGAAACACGTCAGAATCGCACCGCATACTTTGTTTCGATCAGTATATATGGAAATCATTCTTATAAATTGGCATGGCCATCAATTTGACAAGAAATTACACAAGAGTTTTTTGTTGGAATCTAGTACCACAAAAGAGCTTGAGAACTGGATAAATTATTATTATAGGTGGATTGCTACTCCTATAGCTACCCCTACATTCTAATCAGTAGTACTACATTTTCATTTGACAAGAAAGATTTATTGTGGAGGGAACTAGAGTAGAGTAGTATACTATTCTGAAGGGAACTGGAGCAGAGGAACATGCATCTATTTTCATTTTATTCAACATCACATATATGCTCTATCCCTAGTTCCCCATTACCCTACCTCTACGCCAAGCACCGCCGTTCTTCTCCTCCATAGGGCCGCTTTCCGATCTTGTTCACCGCATAGTATGAGAGTCTCTGTTCTTCTCCCTGTCCCGCTCCCGCCTGCCGCCATCGATCTTCCCTTTTTTCCAGAAAAAAAATCAAGCCACCATCCCAACTTCCATCAGCTCCCTTGCGATGGCAGGATCGAGCAAGGACAATGATGATTCTGAGCTCTTCCAGGATGTTTTTACCGAAGGCCTGCTTGAAGAACTGATAACCATATGCGATGTCATCACTTCCGCGAGCCTTGCCGGTTCATCCGAACATCTTCTTGACTCATAGTGCAACTTTACATGCTTCTTAGCCGTTTGGCCTCCGATGTGTTCTTCATTCTCACTCGAGTAAGAGACCATAGGAATGCAATGAGTACTTCGAGGGCAAGGGCACGACATGCAAGCTAACGCTGCTGGACAGGTTCTCCTCTGACACTGTGTTCTCGAATTGTATAGGTAAGAAGTGGGTAGGTGCCAATGGAGATTGGATCGCCACTGTTGGGTCCGAGTGGAAGTGGGAGCTTGTCAATGTGTACACTCATCAATGCGTTCCTGTCCCACAAGTCAATGAGTTTATACCCACCAACGATCTGTTTACATTCATGCATAATGATCGCCCTATTCTCCTCTAGAAGATTGCTATTTTCCAAGCTCCCACAGCTGCGGCAGATTATTTAGATTTCTCTCTTGTCGCAATATTTGACTACTCAATTGCTACCTTTGATGTCCATGAGTATGCATGGACAGTTCTTGAGAACCAGTTCCAGTGCTATTTCAGATACAGCGATGCACTTATCCACAAGTCTAGTGTTGCAGCCACTAAGAGTGGCAGTGTTTATGTTTGGAATAATCTGTATTTTGGTAAGTTTGCTCTATTCCTGTTCTAAACACTAGCTTAAGTTTTAATGGATGTAAACTAGTGTTGGATGATTTGGCTGTCATTTCTTTTTCAAGGTCCTATTATGCTCCTGTCACCACCTGGAACGTATCTCGAGGAGGGCAACCTTGATGCCATAGATGTTGATGAGCATTAACCTGGTTTATGGTTCTTAGCAATATCTGCAGATGAATCTCGCCTTATTCTTATCCATACCGAGGGCGTTACTGATGAGGAGTTTTATGGCGGTACTTATTATGGTCATGGAAATCCTGTTGCGGACCATAGTGTTGATCACTGCGGTCGCACTTATGGCACCTATACTACTGGGTTTGGCTGCAAAGGACACTGCTTACTTGTATCCACCTAAGCCATGGATAGCGATTGCTGACCTAGGAGCATATTCCCTTTTCCTTGGATTGAACTATCCGATTAACATTGCAGTAGGCGGTGCAAATGTTTCCCCAGGATATCTAACGAGAAGCAACTGTGTCTACACCTCCCACCATACAATAGGACTTGGATATACGCTGTTTCCTAAACTATGCTGCTTCGGTGTAAATACCGAAGAAGCAGTTGTTGGTTTCTCAACCAACATTGCATGGAATTCTCCGGAGACTCCATTATGGTTCATCTCGAGCTTTTCCAATGCCCGTGATTGGAACCAAACTACCATAAGTAATCGTAATACTATGTAATAGGATAGCTCAGTTTAGATCAAGTGCAGTAGATGGTCTTGATTTTCTTTTGTAACTTGTCCTTGTCATAAACTCATAATCTAGATGAGGCTTTGGGCATTTTGAGTTGCCTATGGAGGTCACACATAGGCATTGATGTGAGAAGGAGGCATGCACACAAAAGCAGACTTGATCGTCAGTTTTGTTTCTTCCAATGACGAGTGTTCGGAGAAAAGGTATAACTGAATCTGTCACTTAGAAATGCTTCTGAATATGTCCAAGTGCCACTGAATGTGAACTGGGAATCTGTCGATATTTTTCTTTGTTATTATGTACTGTTGAATCTTTCAAATGCTACTAAACCTGTCAAAAGTTTTGTTCGTTACTTGTTTTGATGAACCGTCCGAGTGCAGAATATGGTCTCGCTTTCTATTTGAATCAGGCCTTGCTACATCTATTGAATTTCAATGTCTGCATTGCTAAATCTGTCAATTCTTTTGGTCACTGTCTGTGTACTACCTACCGGTCACTTTGAATGTTGTGCTGACTCTGTCAAGTGCTGCTGAATATGAACCGGGAATCTGTCTGATATTTTCATGGTCTTATTCTATACTGCTGGATCTTTCAAATGCTACTGAATCTGTCAAATGATCAATCATTACTATTAGTACAATATTTTGTAGAACGAACTATGATGTACTGGTACTTGTTTAGATGAAGTGCATCAGATTGTCTTGCTTTTTTTTGGAACTTAGAATTGTCACAATTATCTAGATAAGTCTTGGTCAGTTTGGGTTGCATATGGGCGATCACACATGCATTGATGTAAGGAGGAGGTATTCACACAGAAGCAAATATGATCGTCAATTTTGCTTGCTCCGAAGATCAAGTCTCTTTAGAGAACAGGCCAAACTGATTGTGCACCAAGGTTTTTTTAGCTGGAACAAGAACTGATTCTCTCTGTACTGCTATTGAATTTCAAGCAGGAAAGCTACTGAATCTCTCAAATGTTCTGTCGTTGCTATTACTAAAGAATTTTGTGGAACTAATACTGATGTACTGGTACTTATTTAAATCAAGGGTCGTACATAGTGTTGCTTTTCTTTTGAAATAGGGACGTGTCACAATCTAGATGAGACTTGGGCATTTTGGGTTGCATACAGGGATCACACAGGCATTGATGTGAGAAGAAGGTAGTCAAAGAAGACTTGATTGTCAGTTTTGATTGCTCCAATGGTCGAGTGTGTTTGGTAATAAGGACAAACTATCGCGTGACAAGGTTTTTAGAGATGAAACAAGAACTGGTTCTCACTGTACTGCTATTGTATTTCATTGTCTGTATTGCTGAATTGGTCACTTTTGAAATGCTGCTGAATTAGTCAAGTTCTCCTGAATATGAACTTTGAATCTGTTGATAATTTTTCTATCTTATTTTATACTACTGAATTTTGACAAGAATATCTTCCAAAAAGAATTATTGCTTTTCCCCTCCCTCCCTGAGGTTTTTGTTTCGTATCTGGTCGAGCACATGACAATGTAATTTTTATTAACCAGGAGAAGAAATCTAGCTCATTCGGCCCCTCTTTAGACCAGAACATTTTAATTCAGTCTTTTCAGGTTCAGGGGAGTGTTGACCACATCCTAGTGAAATTTGAGAAAGGAGCCCATGGAGTATAGCCGAGAACACATTAATTCGGCCTTTTAGGGGTCAGCGAACTGCTGAGCACAACCCAATGAAATTTGAGAATGAAGCCCATGGAGCATAGCCTATAGAATATAACCCATGTAGAGCAGCCTATGTAGAAAAGCCAAACTCTTTTTAATTCGGCCTTTTGGGCATTGCCCCCACCTCTCATAATAAAAAAACTCTGCATACCCATGTTTTTAAGAAAATACCCCATTATGTGTCATTTTATAAATTGAGATGCTAGGAGCGCTACCCTTTTTATTTTAAAAGAGATAAACATAGACACACAAAATATTTTTAAGAAGACTAATAAATAAGTTGTAGTACTAATAAAAGTTTAATGATATTTTTTCCATAAATATCTTTGTTGTAGTGGCAACGCACTTAGTTTACGTTTATTTGATTTGAAGGTCTTTTGTTTGAATCTCCTCTCTGTGTGTATCTTGGGTTTACATTTTTTTATTATAGCAATATAGCATTAAAGAGAGATTGACATCTCGGACTCACAAGCATGCAACGTCCCTCAAGTTTTTTTTGAGGGAGTGTTCGAAAAAGGGTTTAAATACTTGTATAGAGAGGCTGGCATCAGGGACCCACCAGATAGAACATAAAAGGCTACATCAGGGACCCACAAGCCAGAACATACTAGAGAGGCTGACATAAGGGCCCTAGCAGTAAGACAATACACGACTGCCGAAGTGAAAACAATAGACGCGGCCGAAAAAAAGTCCATCATACACACGTTGCACTATTAGAGAAGCTAACATGTCGGACCCAGCAGGCCCAAGCATAGCCCATGAAATTAGTCTATCAACCCCGAGCATAGCCCAAAACCTTCTAATTCGGCCTTTTCATGGTCCTGTGGCCACCGACCATAGCTCATTCAATTTAGGAGCGAGTCCATAGAATATAAGCAATGACAAATAGGGCATCCACCACGAGTTATCCTAGAGTCTTTTTAATTTGGCCTTTATGAGATTTTTTTGTACTTTGAGGCTGACATCTGGGACCCCAAAAACAGTCCAACATACACACATTTCTTTCAAATAGAGGCTGTCGTATGGGACCCAACATAGACACTTTTCCTACACAGAGGAGGTTGACATCTAGGACCCAACAAGTTGCCAAAGTCAAAACAGCGGACACGGCCAAAAAAAAGTCCATCATACGCATGTTTCATTTGCAGAGAGGCTGATGTGTGGGACTGTAGCACCCCGGTAAAACCACTACTAGAAAATCGCTTGGTGTTTATCTTTTGTGCATCATCATGATCGCATACTCATGTCATCATGCCACATTGCTTTTGAGCATTGTCATGTCATCATGCATGGTTTGCCTAAAACTATTTTCCAAAAACCCTATTTTGTTTTCTAATTATTCCCCCTCATTCGTTTCAAATTCAACCCCAGTCTGTCTGGATCTTTTATTTGCCTAAAAAGTATTTGCAAAAGTATTTTAAAAATAAAACATATAACAAAATGTTTTGTACCGGGGGAGACAGCCCAACCCTTAGGCCAGACTGCCTACCACCCTGGCAGGCCTGGCCCAGACCACCGAACCAACCCTGAACAAACCCTAGTCCTACCCCATACCCTAACCTCAACCGGACACCCCACCCCGCCGCCGCACTCACTCAAGTGCCTCACGCTTGCTGCGCACGCACACAAGCCCCGCACCGGCACGACATGTTCCCAGATACAAGCACGAGACCACCTGCACACCACCAGACCCACTCGACACTCCCCACCACACCCTAACACGCAAGGCCTTATCCCCACCTTCCCCATCGATCCCCTCACCCTTCCCACCAACCCTGACTCTCCTCGATCCCCACCACGTCTCTGCTTCCGAGCAGCCGCTGCCCCCTCTGCCTCGAACCCGCCAGAGCCGCTGCCGCGTGCACGCCTCATCGTCCTCGCCGTCAATCGCTACCGCGTCCGCCACTGAGGCCGCCGCACCCTCCTCCTGTTCGTCGACCTTGACAGGCCCCAGGTGCCGCCTCGCTTTCCATCAGCGTCGCCTCCCCGTGCTCTACAAGCACCGGCCACCGCCACCTCTTCTCCCTCCACTCGAGCACCTCCATCAGCTGTGCTTCCTCTATGGTGCTTCCCTGAGCCCCAGCGCCGCCGGACGTCCTCCTCTTTGGCCGCCCTCTCTCAGATGCTTGCCTCTGCACCTTGTCCCCGACGCGACCTCCTCGCCCTCCTCCCCGATCTCTACCGTCCATCGACCGGCATGTACCCCGCCTCCTCCACTGGTAGCTCTCTTGGGTGGTCGACCTTGTCGCTCGTCTCCATCTCGTCCTCGACCCGCTTCCCCATTTTCGTCATCGACATGTTTCCCTGGCCCCTCGAGCTCCCGTCCGCTTGCCCGTGCACCGTCGTTGCTCTGCCAGGTTGCACCCTTTGTTTGGGTCCACCGTGTGTTCACTGCCCGTGGCTGTGTCACGCTCCATCCGAGTCTGTGCGAGCACTCTTGCATCCAAACAAATCAATTGTTTCGTGTTTGTCATGCGCCTGTGTGTTTGCTCGAGGCCCTTTCGATAAACAATATCGACGAGTGACCAGACCTCCAACACCGTCCATGACATCGCCGAAGCGCCGCTTCCGGAGTACCACAGAACCATCAACAAGTTCTTCTACATGGACATCGAACATCTCCGTCATGGAAAACCCAAGGCCTTCAATGTGGAACTAACAAGATCTACTACACGGATTTGAAGATCCCAAACCCTGAAGACCGATCCCGGAGTCCGAAGACCGATCCCTTCGAGCCCCAAGATCTTCGACCCTAGATGTGTGAACCCTATACACCCTACTTTTGTATAAATGCTATATACCTGTTGGATATTAAATCATTCATGTCACATACATTCTTTGGGGTGTGGGGTACTTTGTCGATTGACCTCATAATTAAATATGGGGACCATATGCGGGCAAATCTAGCCTTATATTGGCCCCATTTAAATTGGTGTAGCAAACCCGTGCCATGTGTTATCTTGTTAAGACAACATTTAAATTGTGGGGTATCTATTAAACATGAACCTCCTAATTAATTGTTGAGACCCCGGTTCCGCTTAATATTGCCTAATTGTACCGCATCTTTGCAAGTCATGCATCATACATCAATCATGCTCGATCTTCTGCCGTAGTATTAAACAGTGCATCCGGTGTTTATTTTAGTGTTTGCTTCTTCACGGATTAGGCCGTTGAGTGGATGCGAGTATCGATAAGTTCTTCGGATAATGTGTCTTCAGCTATGATTCCTAGGCGAGCATTCTCCCCCTTTCTACCTATTTTGCATTTATAGTCTTTATTTCCTCCTGTTGATCTATTGCTATATGTGTCGCGATGCTTTAGTGTTCCGTACCAGATATATTCCGTGCAGCCTTTATATTGCCTTGGACACCTCCTATTACCTGTTGTTTGGTAGATAGATGGTCTTGCGAGTCGTAGTCGCTTGCTCAGGTGCGATCCCGTGTGGTGAAGTACCACACAGTTGTTGGAATGTTGTCATATGCTTTACGGTGGAGAGGATCATGACTTTAAATACAACTATTAAATTGCTGGGATAACTAATGAAAGAGGCACCGGTGGGCAATATATGCTATTTGGTTTTTCGTGTCCACTTGTGTCCCATAGGCCCCGAGTACCTGATACTTGTTCCTTGATTATTCGCACTATCCACATCCGGGAGACCCTATGGATCCCCCTTAGCCAGAGCTTGATTCATTTCTTAATTCTTGGGGCCACAAACTAGTTTGGGGGTTTATTACTATCATGTACTTATGCCATGCTTTACTGCTTTATTTACGATTGTGGGTGGAACACTTGTACTGTTTAGGAGTTGGGGAGTGTTTTCACGGTATCGACAAGCCTAGTCACACTTTTGGGTTCCCAGTCATTTACAGCCATTGGCGCAAACCTTGGGTCCATCTCGGAGACGGCAAACTTCGTTGTGGGTAGCTTAATGGGGTGCCCCCTAAAATGATTTATGAATCTTGTGATTGCTTTGTCATGAAAGCCTTGTTGGGTTTCAATTTAGTTTTTCCGAGGTTGATCGTGTGTGTGTTGCTATTTGTGCACCTCTGGAGGGTAAATCTTTCTAAAAGCCGTGTCCGCGGTTATGGATGACTTGGAGGACAGTATCTCAATCATAGACAAGCATAACTAAAGTAGTGCTATAAATTTGACTTAGTATGTGACTAGTAATCAACTTCACTACAATGGAATGGATAATAAAAGTGCGAACAACTGGTGGAACTGGGGTGTATCGTGTCATGTTATACCTGCCTAGTAAGTATCACAACTCCAATGGAATGAAATAAAAGTAACAACAACTTCTGGGTTTGGGATGTCACATGCTAATTGTATCTGACTAGTAAGTGCTGCAACTACAACTAAATGGTTAACTAAAACTGCCCACTACTTATGCTATCAGGATGACTCATGCTATCTATATCTGACTAGTAAGTGCTGCAACTATAATGGAATGAATAAAACTGCCAACTATGTGAGTTCCTCAGTTTGACTTCCTCGTTTGGTCTCGAGGGGGAATACCAGGAAGGGTATGATTGGTGTTAGTATAAGGTTGGTTCCGAATAGGTCTTTCTTATCTCTCTCTAATAGCTGACAGTTTATCGAGTCTTTGTAGGTTGTTTAGTGCATGCTTCGTTGCCGCTTCAGCCCACCATACCTATGTAGGCGAGAGCCGCCGAATTCTAGCCTCGCCGTGTACTGGCCTCAGTACTGATCGCTCCCTTTTTTCCATTGCCCTTTGTCGGCACCCCTTTTGTTTTAACATGTATAAGTTCGACGTCGTTAGCAGGGTTACCCTTCCGGCTTGGCCTGGGCAGGGTTATGGACGCCATTGGTTATTCTTCGGGGCTATTAGCCCCATTTGCATCTTATCCGTACTCGGATGTTGTATCATTTCTAGGTGATTTGGATCTTTATATTGTATATCTGTATTTTTGACTCATGGAGTCGTTGCTGTATATATATGTTTCTGTGGGTTTCATCGTGGACTATTGTGTAATGTTATTACTTCGTTTTCCACCCGCACGCAAGTGCCTGGTGGGCATCTTTGAATCGTTTCTATGCGGGTTTGGCGGGAATCGCTAAAACTTGCATAGGGCCAATTCGAGGGTGTTACAGGGACCCAGCATCGCGAACTTATACAGATACTTCGAGCAACATTGCCAGTTCGAAAGAGGGAAGCGCGAGCGAGAAAAAAGTTTAGCATGCACACGTTTCTTGAAATGAGAGGCTGAAATGGGGGTCCCAGCAGCGTGCGGATACTGTAGAGTTGTCGAGCAACACTATCTAGTTCGAAATAGGGTAACACTAGAGAAAAATCCATCATACCCATGATTCTTCTAATGTGAGGCTACCATAAGGGGCCCACCAGCCTAAATTAACGGCTGATGCAGTGAGAAATGATATCAAGTTCGAAACAAGAAGGCATGACCGAGGGCAAAAAATCCATTATACAAACGTTTGTTCTAATGAGAAGATGACATGTGGGGCCCAGGAGGTTGATTAAATGGTAAATGCATCGAGCAGCACTATCAAGTTCCGAATAGGGTAGCGCAAGCGAAGGAAACAAAATCCATCATACACACGTTTCTTCTAATGAGAGGATGGCATGTGGGGCCCAGGAGGTTGGTTAAACGGTAGATGCGTCGAGCAGTGCTATCAACTTCAGAATAGGGTAGCGCGAGCGAAGGAAAAAATTCCATAATACACATGTTTCTTCTAATGAGAGGATGACATGTGGGGCCCATGGGTTGATTAAACGGTAGATGCATCGAGCAACGCTATCAACTTCGGAAAATGGTAGCACAAGCGAAGGAAAAAAATTCCATCATATACACGATTCTTCTAATGAGAGGCTGACATGTGGGACCCGGCACCCTGACTAAACGGTAGACGCATCAAGCAACGTTATTGAATTCAAATCAAGGAGGCGCGACCAAAAAGTATGGTCCACTAGAGACACTGACGTCCGGGACCCACACGCCTCAAAAGACTTCGGCGAGTCAACATCGCGCGAGGAAACGAAAATCTTGCTTCTGCCACGTGCCAGCTGATGACTGCAAGTGCACAGATGGTTTGTAGCTAGTTTTGAAATAAAGATATCGATCCCACAGGGAGAAGTAGGCAAAAGACTATAATGCTTTTAAATATAACTAAACGAAGTACTTAAGGAATAACTTTAAGATGCAAGAAAAGTAGAGTTGTTTTTAGGTTTTGGTTGAACAAGGTGATTTAAAGTAAAGCAAAACTTAATGTAGAAAGTAAGAATTGCGTGTGTATTAGAACTTTGGAACTACAATAGGGAAAAGGCGTTCTCAGGGATTAGTGGATCCACCGCTAGCAATTTAGACTAAGTAATCGAGAGTATTATAACGAATATTCCCATAATAAGTATGTATGTGGGAGGAGCTCCATATATGGACGAATAGCCAGCAACCGCTGCACACATCATCCTCATAACCAGAGCAGACAATAACCGACAACCATCGTGTTACTGCGTTATTAAGGGATTTCTCCCGTGGCATGGACATGGCTTTGTGAGTTCTCCTTGATTCCCCCAGTTAGTATGTAAGGAATTTCAATGACTTTATAGTCATAGTAAGTGATATCATCCCTCCGTCTACCAACAAGTAATCCCCTTCAACGAGCCCCCATAGGAGGCAAATATTAAGGAGGTGCATAACTCCCAATATCAAGATGAAGACAATTAACATGTACACATAATGATATATAATATAATAGTCTCTATCTCATCTTAGTCATATGCTAGCGTTTATCCATCTCCCCGAGAACTAGAGATCTACTTAGACATAGAGGCAATCAACATCATAGCAATGGTAATGGAAATAATCATAAACGAATAGTACTTGTATAAATCCACAACGAGTATAGGAAGATCTAGACAAAATGTAGATGGGATGGATGGAGATGGTGGTGATGCAGCGGTGGATGATCAAGATCGATGCCTTAGCCTCCCGGATCTGCGCAGAGCGAAGATGGATCCCCAGTGGATGAGTTCCCCCTCCAGATGCCTTCTGGAGGTGAGGTTTCTGTGATTTCTAGGTGTTCTCTATGTCATCTCCCTAAACCAATTTCATGGGGTGAAACTATTTTACGACGCGGAGGTGGCGCCAGCTATACGGCCAGAGCTATACGGTCGGAAAAATTGCTCCACCCGTATAGTTGGTCGTTGAACCCTCTGCCTCCCTTGTTCACTTCTGGTTTTCTTCTGGTATTATTAATATTTCCCAAATAAGTGATTTGCGTTGTTTTTTACTCCTTTTGTCCTTGATACAACTGCTCCAAGAATTGTATCCATTGGATCCATCATCTGTCCTGATCCTGGTGAAAACAAACATAAAATGTGTGCGTGAGCGCTGTAAAATACCAAGATCATACATCTACAATGCAAAATAATAATGTAAAACATGATGCAAATATGCACTCATCAACTTCCCCAAGCTTAGACTCTTTCTCATCCCGAGCAATTTTTGCTTAATGGATGTGATCCTCATATTCATGAAGCTGAGTCGATAAAATAAATGAGGCAGTTGCAACATGTGTCTATCATGTATGATACATAGGAATAAGTTCATGAATAGTACCTTACTCGAACCATCTGAATAGTATTAGAAGGCTTACACACCTTAGTGATCAATAGTTCACAAAAAGATGAATCTCAACATAATGTAAAAGAATCCAGTTCGACCGAATGAGTTAGCGAGGTAGTCCCAAGTGGTATATGCTTCAACACAGTGGTATAGCGAGGTATAGCGAGGTAGTCCGAACATATTCACTTGGGATTTAGAATCTCGAAAGTATCTCTTTGTCATACCTCAACACAGTGGTATATGCCTACTTTCTCTTTGCACACTCGCTCTTTTTCTTTTCTTTTTCTTTTGTATAAATGCTCACACTTATTTTTAAGTGTTGTGCAAAGGAGCTAGCCATACACTCCACTTCATGCAGGAATTCAAAGTTTAATAATCTAGATTACCAAATTCCAATTGTATATGAAGCATACTTATGACTTGAATATTCTACCTCCACTTGTTCTCATTCTATTTTGATAACAATTTCATTTTCCTTTGTTCAAGATTTCTTTTTTAGTTTAATCATATAGATAATTATTCTTTATAAGTCAAACCGTAGATTTACAGTATATTGACCAAATTATCTTTAGGTGTTCCATTAATAACCATGATGTGGAAGACTCCTATTGCTATCATCAAGTGGAAGTAAAATTATACTCAAGACATTCATATATCAATAAAAACAAACACAAACTCAAAATTGCTCCATATATAATAAACTCGGAATTTCATAAAAGGGATCGACTATTCGTGAAGGGAATCCTAATGATGCAAACTTTATTTGTAGTTTGAACTAATGCAAAAACGATAATATAAAACTTGTAAGAAGGATTAAAAGGTCTTTTAAAGATCTCCCCAAGCTTGGAATCAAGCCAGGTGGGATCAATTAACTCCTTGCTGGTACCTATTCTTCCTCCTGGGTAGAAAGAGCGTCGCCTTCTTCTTTCATGTTGCCCTCTTTAACTATGCTTGCAAAGAGAATGCTGAGCTCGGCCATGTTGTATTGGAGCTTCAACATTTTTCTCTTGAGGAATTTCTTCTCATCTGTCAACTCAAAAACAGTTTTAATTAAGAAACCAACTCTACCATCGATGTCATCGACCTTTTTCTCAAGGTCTTTGCTCATCATCCAGTAGGAGTCAATCCCTTCTCCAATTGTTTCAACGCATACCTTAGAAGCCTTTCCCAATTAATAGATCTTATCATCAATCTCATGTTGTCGCACCTTCTTAGGTTTAAGGGGTGATGGGACAAGAGGAGGTTTATAATAGGATCCTATGTTGTAACGATAAGGATTAGTGAGGTACTCATCCTTGTTCCTTCCCCGCTCAGCTTGTCTCATCATCTCCATCCTTTGCAGGAACATGTCCTCCCAATTTGGGAGAGGCTTGATCTCCGAACCGGATGATGACGATAATCCTTTTGGTTCTGCTTCTTCGATCCTCTTCATGGGCTTCTCTTCTTTCTTCTTCCAGATCTTGTTGACGTGGAAGGGCTGCATAGCTTTGCTGTACGGATGTTGTTAAATGGACCTGTATAGGGATGACGAAGATCTTTCGAGGCTAGAGGTTGTAGCTCTGCAAAAACTTAATGAAGAAGGTTAGATGCGATCAGCTTTAAAAGGAGGGGTCAAAAAACCTAACCGCCCTGTGTAACGAGCAACTATACGGGCGCAGCCCGTATAGTTCCTGCCATATAGTTATGAACCGATTATAGATTGGATCTATGGTGGATCCCAACTATATGGCCAAGCCTATACGAGCAGAATTTTTAATTCTGGCCGTATAGTTGGTCGTTAAACTCTGTGTAACCTAGATAAAGTTTTTGGAGAGGGGTCAACAACTATACGACCGTGACTATACTGGAGGAATTTTTAATTTTGGCCATATAATTGGTCATTAAACTCTCAGTAACCTAGAAATTATTTTGTCAAAGACATTGACAACTATATGACCGCAACTATACGGGCGGAATTTTCGTTCTGGTTGTATAGTTGGTTGTTAAACTCTCAGTACTTTTCGTGGATGGAAGTGTCAATGTCGCAACAACTATATGACCAGAACTATACGACCATAATTTTTATTCCCGCCGTATAGTTGGTCGTTAAACCTTCTGTGTCCACCAAAAATTTCCTGTCTCTCCAAGAATTCTTTATTAATCTAAAACTTAACGAAATATCGAGTTTTGACAGAGAAATGTCAGCTTAAATTTTTGACCAATTTTGGCATCATCAATCTTCCTTCTCCCTTGCTAGAGCATGAATTATTTCTCTTTTAAAACAATACTAAAACTAGACATTAGTTGAAAATTTATAAACTTACTCAAACCTTTATTTCACATGGGTTGCCTCCCATGAAGCGCTCTTTTATGGTCAATACCTTGACCGTAGTACTGCTCATTCCGTCTTGAGTCCATTCTTCTTGTAATTTTCGTTCTTCGTATATCTTCGTGTTATCACTTCTTCAGGGGTGCTCAATTCTATGGTGATTTCACTTATATCTTCCTTCACCCGATAATGCTTCAAGCGTTCTCCATTTACCACCCATGCAAGAGAGGGTGTTTTTCCTTGAAGCTTCACTGCTCCTGATGAATAGGCTTCTTCAACTACATATGGACCTTCCCATTTCGATATGAGTTTTCTTGGAAACAACTTAAGACGAGAATTATAGTGTAACACTTTGCCTCCACTTTTAAAAGTTTTATTCTCTAATTTTCTATCATGCCATCTTTCAACTTTTTCCTTAAACAACCTAGCATTCTCATAGGCTTCACTTCTAAACTCATCTAAAGCATGCATATCTAATAAACGCTTTCCTCTGCTACTTTGCGATCATAATTTAGATTCTTGATTGCCTAAAAAGCTTGGTGTTCTAGTTCTAAAGGTAAATGGCATGCCTTACCGTACAACATTTTATAAGGTGTCATACCCATTGGATTTTTGAACGCAGTACGGTATGCTCATACAGTGTCATTTAACTTGTATGACCAATCTTTTCTCGATTTGTCCACCTTCTTCTTGAGTATGGTCTTCACTTCTCTATTAGAGAGTTCCACTTGACCACTTGTTTGGGGATAATATGGTGAAGCAACGCGGTGAGTTACTCCATACTTGCTGAGGATTTTCCTGAAAGTCCCTTTCATAAATGAGAACCACCATCAGCAATTAAAAATCTAGGCACTCCAAACCTGGGGAATATGACATCCTTGATCATCTTTACTGAGGTAGCTGCATCTGCATGATTTGTTGGGATAGCATCAACCCAATTAGTAACATAGTCAACCGCAACAAGAATATGAGTATAACCATTTTACTCTGTAAATGGTTCGATGTAATCCATTCCCCACACATCAAAGGGTTCAATTATGAGACTATAATTCATTCCAATTTCCTGTCTCCTGCCTATATTACCTCTTCTTTGGAAAGGATCGCAGTATTCCACATACATGTGTGCATCCTTGAGGAAGGTGGGCCAGTAGAATCCGGATTGAAGTACCTTTGCAACAGTTCTTTTTCCTGCATGATACCCTCCATATGGACTGTCATGACAAGCCTTCAATATCGCATTCATTTCATGATTGGGCACACACCTCCGAATCATTTCGTCAAGTCCATGACAATATAGACACGGATCATCCCAAAAGTAATATTTAAGATCATTAAAGAATTTCATTCTTTGATTTCTTGACATACCGGGAGGTATAAATTTTGTTGCTACATAGTTAGCATAATCTACATACCATGGATCAGCAATTTCTACCTTTGCTAAATATTCTCCTGGAAATTATTCATTAATAGGTACGGGGCCATTAATTATTCCCTCCATCCTAGAGAGATGATCTTCTACAGGGTTATCCTTACCCCTCCTATCTACTATTTACAAATCGTATTCTTATAGTAATAAAACCCACCTAATCAACCTGGGCTTAGCATCCTTTTTCACTAGGAGGTGACGCAAAGCTTGGTGATCCATATGATTTATTACCATAGAATTAATTATGTAAGATCTAAATTTGTCGCAAGCAAAAATTATAGCTAGAAACTCTTTTTCTGTAGTAGCATAATTTTATGAATCTTATTAAGAGGTATACTAGCGTAATAAATAACATTCAAATTATTTCCATCTCGCTGACCTAAAACAGCCCCTAAAGCATAATCACTACCATCACACATAATTTCAAAAGGTTCATCCCACTTTGGAGATTGCATGATAGGTGCTGAAACTAGTTTATCCTTAAGGTTCTGAAAAGGTGCAATGCAGTCATGATCTAAGTACAATGGAGTTTCTTTATCAAGAAGATTTTTGAGGGGCATAGCTAGCTTGGCAAAATCTTTTATAAACCGCTTATAAAAACCTGCATGTCCCAGAAACATTTTTAGGTTTTTAATGTCCAGAGGTATGGGGAGATTTTCTATAGCATTTATATTAGTTTTATCTATTTCTATTCCCTTCTTAGAAACGTTTTGCCTGAAAACTTTACCTTCTCTCTCCATGAAATGGCATTGTTCCCAATTTAAATCCAAGTTTGATTGCCTGCATCTCTACCAAACTTTGGTTAGATTATATAGGAAATTATCAAAAGTTGTTCCACAAATGACAAAATCATTCGTTAGGACTTCCATAGTCTTCTCAACAAAATCATCAAAAACCTTTAGAACACATTCCTAAAAAGTTGCTGCTGCATTACATAAGCCAAATGGAATTAAACTATAAGCATATGTGTCGTAAGGACAAGTGAAAGTTGTTTTCTCTTGATCTTATGGTTGTATGGCAATTTGAGAGTATCTAGAATACCGTCGAGAAAACAAAAGTAGGAATTATTACTAAGTCTTTCTATAATTTTATCCATGAATGGTATAGGTTTATGATTTTTCTGTGTCTCACGATTTAGCTTCCTAAAATCAATGGTCATACGATATTCTACAATTGGTCTCATAGGAACTAGCTCCCCATCCTCATTCATAGTAGCATCAAGACCACCTTGTCTTGGTATGCAATGAGCTGGGCTAACCCATTTACTGTTAGAAATAGGATATATTATGCTAGCATCAAGTAAGCGTATAACTTCTTTTCTTACTACTTCCTTCATCTTAGGATGAAGCCTTCTTTGCGTATCTACTACGGGTTCAGCATCATCAAGCATGGTAATCTTATGCGTTACAATAGATGGATCTATTCCTTTAATATCACTTAATGTATATCCAAAGGCTTCACGATGCTTAACCAAAACTGAAATGAGTTTATTTGTTTCATTTCTAATAGATTCTTGCTAATAATAAAAGGACATTTATTTTTCATTATCTAAAAACTCATACCTCATATTGTCTGGAAGTTTTTTCAATTCTATTGGTGGAGGTTCTTCATCTCCTGTTCTTACCAATTCTTCATAGTCATGTGGATGTGCTTCTAGAATTGAATCAAGGTAATCATCCATGTCTTCTTTCTTATCATCATCTGGTGCCTCTTACCAATTAATCAAGCTCCTTTCTAATTCATCATGTGGAGTACTAAAATGAATTGTTACTAATTCGACAATCATATTTTCTTCCTTGATATCCTCTACTTCATATGGCCTATTTTTTAGTTTGTTGAAGTGGAATGTCATTTCCTCTTATCCAAACTCCAGTGAAATAATTTCATTCTTATTATAAAAGGCCTGCCCAAAAGAATAGGACAAAAAGAATCCCGAGGCATATCAACTATATGAAAATCAAGGGGGTACATGAGTGAGCCGATAAAGACATAGATATTTCTGATTACTCCTTCTAGTTTTATATTGGTTCTATTAGACAATTTGATAATAGTGTCCACTGGTTCCACATCTGGATTATTTAAATTGTAGCAGAGTTCCTCATAAAGTGATGAAGGCATAATATTTATAGTGGATATTGGTTCACAAATTCCATATAAGAAAGTTTCTCCATAATATATAGGTGTCATAGGTTTAGAAGTTTCAGTACCACGAACCTTATCTTTGACGAATTCTGAGTTTTCAAGATCTAACATTACCACTTCATCTTCCACTATTCGTGCTTCCATAAGATCCTTCATTATAACATTATTTATATTTTTAGCTTCGGAATTCCTTTCTGGTTTCTTATGTCTCTTATTTATTTGTTCTTCCTCTCTTGTACTTTTTTAGAGATCCCTTGTATAGGTATCGAGGAGAACTCTTCCATTAGTGCTCCTTCTTCTCTTCAAGGAGTTTACAAGGTTCCCATCCTATAGGTACCTGCAAATGCCCTGCATAATTCTCAATAATTTTCTTTATTGAGTAAGAATCAATACCGAGGGTTTTAATCATTGTATTTATCCTCTCATCTGCAAGGAAATCGTTAATGCAAGCATATTCAGAAAAACTATTTGTAATATTTTCCTTATCTTTAAAATTTTCTATTTCTTATCTCATTTTTATTATTAGATTCCAAGCCTCATCATAGGTATAAGATAGAAAACTGCCATTAGAAGTAGTATCTAGATTCGTTCTATTTTCAATACTTAGCGCTCCATAAAAGGTATGGGTGATTAACCAATCAGGTAAATGATGATGGGGAAATTATCTAGGTAGCTTTTATACCTTAGATATCCTTCATATAAGCACTCACTAGGATTATTTTTGAAACTGATAAGAATACCTCTCATCCTATGAGCTTTGCTTTCAGAATAATATTTTGATAGGAACTTGGTTGTCAATTCCTCCCAAGTCCTTGGTGCTTCTGCACAAAAAGATCTATACCAGTCACAAACATTATTAGAGAGAGTTTGTCTAAACAACTGGGTTTTAACCGTATTAAGATTACAGTCGTCAAAAATAAAGGAACTAAGAATGTCTTCAAACAATTGTAAGTGTTCATATGGACTTTCTTCATTGGTTCCTGCAAATTTCTTAGAATGTAATAACTCAAATAATAAAGGATGGATCTCGACTCCATCCGGATTTATGCTTTTGTTGACAGTTATAAAAGCGTCCATGGGCGAACCCATTTTCCTTACCGCCTCAAGTTGGTTTAAATGCTGAGTATTGTCCATTGTTGAGGTCCTGCAACTCAGGTGAAAATTAGTACAACGAGAGTAAATAACTAAAGGTAAATTGACTTATAGCGCTAAGCTCCCCGGCAATAGCGCCAGAAAATAGATTGATGACTGCAAGTGCACAGATCGTTTGTAGCTAGTTTCGAAATAAAGATATCTATCCCACGGGGAGTAGTAGGCAAAAGACTAGAATGCTTTTAACTATAACTAAACGAAGTACTTAAGGAATAACTTTAAGATGTAAGAAAATTAGAGTTGTTTTTGGGTTTTTGGTTGAACAAGGTGATTTAAAGTAAAGCAAAACTTAATGTAGAAAGTAAGAATCGCGTGTGCAATAAAACTTTGGAACTACAATAGGGAAAAGGCGTTCTCAGGGATTAGTGGATCCACCGCTAGCAATTTAGACTCAGTAATCGAGAGTATTATAACGAATATTCTCATAATATGTATGTATGTGGGAGGAGTTCCATATATGGACGAATAGCCAGCAACCGCTGCACACATCATCCTCATAACCACAACAGACAATAACCGACAACCATCGTGTTACTGTGCTATTAAGGGATTTGTCACGTCGCATGGACATGGCTTTGTGAGTTCTCCTTCATTCCCCAAATTAGTATGTAAGGAATTACAATGACTTTATAGTCACAGTAAGTGCTATCATCCCTCCGTCTACCAACAAGTAATCCCCTTCATCGAGTCCCCATAGGAGGAAAATATTAAGGAGGTCCACAACTCCCAATATCAAGATGAAGACAATTAACGTGTGCACGTAATGATGTATAATATAATAATATCTATCTCATCTCAGTCATATGCTAGGGTTTCTCCATCTCCCCAAGAACTAGATATCTACTCAAACATAAAGGCAATCAACATCATAGCAATGGTAATGGAAACAATCAATAACGAATAGTACTCGTATAAATCCACAACGAGTATAGGAATTACAACAAGATCTAGACAAGATGTAGATGGGATGGATGGAGATGGTGGTGATACAGCGGTGGATGATCAAGATCGATGCCTTAGCCTCCCGGATCTGTGCAGAGCAAAGATGGATCCGCAGTGGATGAGTTCCCCCTCCAGATGCCTTCTAGAGGTGTGGTTTATATGATTTCTAGGTGTTCTGTATGTCGTCTCCCCGAACCAATTGCACGGGGTGAATCTATTTGACGAGGTGGAGGCGGCGCTAGCTATATGGCTGGATATATATGATACGTCCATTTTGCACCACTATTCTATGTCTTAATTCACTATTATTCATTGATATATTTCATACTGAGAGGTGATTCTTATGTTATTTCATCTATGTTTGCATGGTTGATGACTTTTGGAGCATGGACCGCTGCAGTCAGGATTCTAATGGAAAAGGTGTTGTTTGGAGGCAAAATTCGCGAAGATCAGAAAATCCGAGAAAATATACGGAAAATCCTATTTTTCCAGAAGACTAAGGATGCCAGAAGACGAAGTGGAGATGGGCCACAGGGGGCCCACACCACCCCCTGGCACGAGCAGCCCTAGGCCGCGCCTAGAGGTGGTGTGGCCACCCTGGCCCACTCTAGCCTCTCCCCTCTGGCGTATATCATCCTCCCGAAACCCTAAGACTCGGAGAGCGACCACAGAAAGATTCCGCCGCCTCTGCGGGGCGGAAAACACCGAGAGAGAAAGATTCTCCAGTAGACATATTTCTGCTGGGGGAATTCCTTCCCGGAGAGGGGAGATCGTTGCCGTCAACACCACCATCAAGCTAGACTTCATCGGGATCATCATCATCATCACCACCACCATCATCACCATCAGCACCCTCATCACCATCTCCATATTGCTGTAACAATTGCGTTGAATCTTGCATTAGTTCATAGGGGAAACTTTCCCGGTGTTGATTACTCTTTGTAGTTGATGCTATTGAGTGAACCATTGAATTATTGTCTATGTTCAGATTGTTATACATCATTATTCCATCTCTGATCATGATCCATATGATGTCTTGTGAGTAGTTCGTTTTGTTCTTGAGGACATGGGAGAAGTCTTGTTGTTAGTAGTGGAGTTGAGTTGAGAAAGATTCAATAGATTGTTATTTAAGTTGTGGTGTACTTCTTCTAATGTTGTCAGGTGAACGTCGACTACATGACACTTCACCTATATGAGCCTAGGTGAATGCATTGTGTATTTGCTACTAATCGTAGGGGTTGCCGGAGTGACAGAAACCTGAACCCCCGTTAGGAAACAATTGCACAAGGGACGAAAGGGTCTTAGACTTTAAAGTTGTGGTTAGGTTTCTACCTTAATTACATTCTTGTACTTATGGATGTTTGCAAGGGGTATAATCACAAGTATGTATTAGTCTTGGATGGGGCGGTACATTAGCACAGGTTCACCCACACAACATTTAGCAAGCTAAAGAAGATTAATCAACTATATGAAGCGAAAGCACTTGACAGTCCTCCCATGTGTCCTCGAGAACGTTTGGTCATCTTAAGTAATACAACCAGCTTGTCCTTTGCTGCATAAAGGATTGGGCCACTTGCTGCATTTATTCCTACTGTCTTTTATTTACTCGTACTTTGTTTACTTGCTTTATCAAAAACCCCAAAAATCCGTTTGCTAAGTATTTGCAGAGAATTCCTGATCCATACCACTAGCCAGCACCTTCTGCTCCTCGTTGGGTTCGACACTCTTACTTATCGAAAATACTGCGATACACCCGGTGATCAAAATAGGTAGTAGATAAGCCACCAGCTGCTGAGAATGATGTTTTCAAAATACCTACAAGAATTATTGATCGTGTTATGGATAACTACTATGTTGGGGATGGAACTGTCCATCCCGGTGATCATTTACTCTTTATACACGAATTATGCAGGTTGTTCAAGTGTGCAGGTATTACTACAGATCAATTAAGAAGAAGTTATTCTCATTATCACTAAAAGGAAGAGCTGAGGAATGGTATAAGCTGCTGAAGAATGGTCAAGCTCTAGAATGGGAGGAAATAGTGCCTCTCTTTTATTCAAAGTTTTATCCTCCTAGTGAGATTCATAAAGATCAGAATCAAATATACAACTTTTGGCCTCTTGATGGAGAGAGTACAACTCAAGCTTGGGGGAGATTGAAGTTACTAATTCTCAAATGTCCCATTCATGAGCTCCCCAACAATATTATTATCAATAACTTTTATGCAAGGCTCCCTCTACATGATAAAGATTTATTGGATGCTTCTTTTGCTGGATCATTCACTCGCATGGAAGAAGAAGCTAAATGGGACCTTCTAGACCGTATTCAAAACAATGCTGAAGCTTGGGAGAATGACAAAGGTAGAAAGTCAGGTATAAATTATGATTATGAATGCATTGAATCTTTTATGGGAACTGACGACTTTCAAAATATTAAAAATGCTTATGGTCTAGACTCTCAAGCTATTGCTTCTTATTTTAAGGCTTTTGCTTCCTATATTGAAGTGCCTAAAAAGAAGTGGAATAAGTATCATGAACCTTATAAAGATGTTGCTGAGAGTGTTCCTGTAAGAAATACTGAAGTTTATACTGCTAATCATGTTTTACCTGAACCTTATATTGAGAAAATGTCTTTCCCAGTTAAGGTAAAGGAACATTCTATGATAGCTAGTATGGTTAATAAAAGTACAAATAAAGCTGTTGAACCTGATAAACAAATGGTTGATGAACCTATAATAGCAAGTGTGAAATACTTTGTCACTAAATATGAAAAAGAGGGACACCCTATCCTTTGTAAGGATACCTCTAATATTATTTCACAAAATAGTGTTATGAGAGCTAGTATTCCTGTGTTTTCTGTTAGAATAAGCGATCATTGCTATGATAGTTCTTGTGATAGCTATATTGTTAAGTTTATGCATGATACTGAAAGTTATTATGAGAGAGGGAAAAGTGTTCTTATGTATCTCAATAATATCAAGTTTCCTCGTTTTATGCTGAAAGTTTTTATGTTGCACTTCTTTTGCCTTCTTATGCAAGTAGCCTTTGGTTTCAACAACTTGTTTGTTTACAAAATTCCCTTGCATAGGAAGTGGGTTAGACTTAAATGTGTGTGTGTTTTTGCTTCTTAATGCTCTCTTTCACTTCAATTCATATCCCTATGAGAGCTTCTTCAAAATTATCAAGCCCATCTTAAAGGCTATAAAGAAAGAGCTTTATGGGAGACAACCCAATTTGTTTTTGCTTTCAGTTTATTTTTGTTTCGTTGAGTCTTGGAAGTTATTACTTCAGTAATAACCGCTCCTTATCTGTTTTGTTTGGTTTTGTGTCAAGATCAACCTCTAATGAGAGAGAAGTAATATTTGGGGAAGTTGCTGTCCCGAAACAGATTTTTTGTGCTTCACCGTAAAAATTCGTGAGAGATCTCTGTATGTCGGATTGAGATGTAATTGTTTGTGCTTCTGCCCCAGGATGTTATTTAACTTTTGTTAGTTTTGCACTTTTTGATTTGAGCAACAGACGATTTTCGAAAAAATTGATCTTTACCTGCTGGTCTGTTTTGACAGATTTTGCCACTCTTGCATTTGCTTCTTTATTCGATTTCCTTTTTGAATTCTTTTTGGGTTTTCGGAAGGAGTTACTTCAGTAGCTTTTGTTTTGATGGTTTTCAGTTGAAGTTGGACTCAAAAGGTTTTATCACTTCACTTATACTAATGTTGCTAATCAGAATTGTGTGAAGTTTTGTGTGAAAGAAATTTCCAGGAAGTGGAGACAATGGTGTAATAAGGAAGAGAAGGGTTTTATGACTCAAGTAATAAGTGTATGAAGATGAAGATATTGATGTTATTCAAGTGGTGACTCCGAAAGAATCTACTAGATATCAAATTCAGAGACCTGCAGAGTCTGTTTTCATAGGTAATGATTACGGTAAGAAAAGTTCCGCGAAAATACTATCCAACTATATTTTTGCAGTTTTCAGTCAATAAGGAAAGTTACGAAGCGAAAAAGGGATGGAAACGGAGCCGGGATGGCCCACACCATCCCATGATGTGGGCCCAACCTTGGCCACGCCACCAGGTGGTGAGGCCACCCAGGACTCCGCCTCCGACTCGTTTTCTCCCAGTACCTTCCTTGTGATATGAAACTTCGTAATATATACCCCCCGGATCCCCCGAGGTTCGTATATGGTGTTTTTGTCGTGTTTTTGTTTCGATCTGTTTCTGCCAGGACATACTCTTTGAAGGCTTAGAAGCACAACGGTGTCCACCAAAGATAAAGGGAAGGAGCCCATGGAGGAAGACCTCCAAGACCCCGGGAAGGAGAAGGAGATCAAGAGTGAAGGTGGAGAGGAGAAAGGCCAACATTCGCATACCGGCACTACCATTGCAAGCATTGGAGTGGTGGCAAACCCAGCCATTGGAGGGAAGCCTCATCATCACAGTTCAGATCCCTGGTCACTTCCTCCATGCACCAAGAATCCTTTCCATACCCTTATCCATGAGCATCAATACCAGAATATGCCCAAGGGGAAATTACCCTCCAATTGGGATTTGCCTCATTCTAGCCATGCAGGAAAAGAAGACTTTAAGGAGGAAGAGTGGGAAAGAATAGCAAGAGCTGGAATTCTCAACATGACATGATCATCAGCCGCATTGAGCAAAACTCACAACTGATTCGTAATCTCACCTTCGAGATTGAGGACTTGGGGAAATTGGTCAAGACGCTCATCGAGAGGATACCGCCACCACCTAAGGAGTAATTCATCATCAGGTTTGGCATCCCCTTGGTTTGTTCCAAGCTTGGGGGAGTGCCGCGGTATCACATCACTATCTTCTATCTTTTTACCTTTTAGTAGAGTCATATCATGAATAGAGGAGTTATTATGTAGTATGGTTTGCATTATGGAAGTGTCCCCTCTCTCGTTAGATATGTATCCCTTGGTGTGAGTTGCCGTTATGGAATATTAATGAGAAGTTCTATCATTCACTCTTTTGCATAGCTTATATTAGTTTTCAATTCGTGGTTATATGATTGATATTGTTGTTAGTATTGGTAGCACTCTGGGATCATTGAGTTAATTTAGTTGGTTTTGGCAAACCTGGCTCGGTCAGTAGCAACACTATTTTTGAGAGTTGAATGAAAAAGATAGAAGTACTCTAAAGAAAAATAATTTCATCGTCTTTCTTTCTTGATTTGCTCATAAGTCTAGTATTCTCTAGTTAAGATCTTTTGTGCTTCCAAGGAAGATTGCATGTTTGTCTTTATCACTTGTATGTTTGTTTGTTTCCTTCAACTCTTATACCTAGCCTTGCTAGCCAAAAACCTGTACTGAGAGGGAATTCTTCTCGTGCATCCACCTCCTTTAAACCAAAACCTTTGCCATTTGTGTCCACCATACCTACCTATTAGCATTATTGCTATTCCAAGTAAATTCTTGTTTTATCTACCTCCCAAATTAAACTTTTTATGTGAAAATTAGTGATTAAAGATCTCACGAACTTGATGGCACACTTTACTTTCTTGCACTTAATAAACTTGAACCATTGTGCTCACCTATGTTGCGTATATGCTTGCTCTTTGTAAGTTGTGAATTAGCAGAACCATGTTGTCATGGGGAATGCTTTCAACATTGCACTAGTACTTTGTACCAAGTTGATATCATGTTCTTTTGTCTATGGATGTCGTCGGTGTGAAATGAAAGGGGAGCTTGTAAGTCCATGGAGTTATGCATGTGTGTTAGAGAAATGCCTGGGCCGCTGGTCTAATCCATGCTGACATGGTAGAAACCTGCAGCGTAACCATAACGAGTATCTATGAAGCATTCTTCTTATAAAAAAAGAGATAGAGATTGAGAAAAAGAGAAAATAAAAAAACAGGTTATGAAAAGAGGAAAGAGAGAAAAAAGCACCATATTCCCATGGTAAATAAGAAGATTGTTGAGATACTTGTTGTCTGCTTGCCTTGTCATTTTGATATGGGGATTCTTCCGTATCATCGGGCAAGGGGTACCCCGTTGGCGGTTCTCTATGATACACATATGCTTACGATGACAAGAACTTACCGGTGACTAAACTTGAGTAGCATGAGGAGCGACCCTCGTATTCAAGGGACATGAGATTCTCAACTTACAACTTGTCAATGCATATCCTCATTTTTGATCACTTTAACCTTAATCACCTAAAGATGCCTATGATAGGGGTAATGAGAGCTAAAAGCTAGTAAGTATCATAATTTTTGGGAGCTCTTTATGAGACTTGCAATCCCTGCTTCCCTCTTTGAAGGGCCTTTCTTTTACCTTGCAGTTGAGTCAGTAAACCTACTCCTTTCTATCTCAGCAAGTATTTTGAGTTGATGTGTTTCATTCATTCATATGATGATTTATTCACTCATGTTTCTTATGTTCCTTGTTTTGCACATTGCTCTTATCCTGATGTTTACTACTTTGAAAGCTATCATTGAAAAACCAGCTATTTGTGAACTCCAGCAAATTATCAACTATTCTTCGACCAAGAGCTAAGTTATGATTCACTTTATGTATCTTTATTGTGTTTCCTTTACTTATTACAAGCTGAGTTATATAATAGTGAGTTGTCTTCTATTATGATCTATGTATTTGATGAATGTGATGCTTCTTGTCCGTATTCTTTTATCGACTCTTCACTCCATAAACCTGAGGTCATGTTTATTGAGCTCAGTTTCGCTTGGGGACAAGCGAAGTCTAAGCTTGGGGGGAGTTGATACATCCATTTTGCATCACTATTCTATGTCTTAATTCACTATTATTAATTGATATATTTCATACTGAGAGGTGATTCTTATGTTATTTCATCTATTTTTGCATGCTTGATGACTTTTGGAGCATGGACCGCTGAAGTCAGGATTCTGATGGAAAAGGTGATGTTTGGAGGCAAAATGCACGAGGATCAGAAAATCCGGGAAAATATACGGAAAATCCTATTTTTCCAGAAGACTAAGGATGCCAAAAGACGGAGTGGAGATGGGCCACAGGAAGCCGACACCACCCCCTGGCGCGGGCAGCCCTAGGCTGCGCCTGGAGGTGGTGTATCCACCCTAGCCCACTCCAGCCTCTCCCCTCTGGCGTATATCATCCTCCCGAAACCCTAAGACTCAGAGAGCGACCACAAAAAGATTCCGCCGCCTCTGCGGGGCGGAAAACACTGAGAGAGAAAGATCTCTCCGGCAGACAGATTTCTGCTGGGGGAATTCCTTCCCAGAGATGGGAGATCGTCGCCATCAACACCACCATCAAGCTGGACTTCATCGGGATCATCATCATCATCACCACCATCATCACCATCAGCACCCTTAGCACCATCTCCATATTGCTGTAACAATTGTGTTGAATCTTGCATTAGTTCATAGGGGAAACTTTCCCGGTGTTGATTACTCTTTGCAGTTGATGCTATTGAGTGAACCATTGAATTATTGTTTATGTTCAGATTGTTATACATCATTATTCCATCTCTGATCATGATTCATATGATGTCTTGTGAGTAGTTCGTTTTGTTCTTGAGGACATGGGAGAAGTCTTGTGGTTAGTATTGGAGTTGTGTTGAGAAAGATTCAATAGATTGTTATTTAAGTTGTGGTGTACTTCTTCTAGTGGTGTCATGTGAACGTCGACTACATGACACTTCACCTATATGGGCCTAGGGTAATGCATTGTGTATTTGGCTACTAATCGTAGGGGTTTCCGGAGTGATAGAAACCTGAACCCCCGTTAGGAAACCATTGCACAAGGGACGTAAGGGTCTTAGAATTTAAAGTTGTGGTTAGGTTTCTATCTTAATTACTTTCTTGTACTTACGGATGTTTGCAAGAGGTACAATCACAAGTATGTATTAGTCTTGGATGGGGCGGTACATTAGCACAGGTTCACCCACACAACACTTAGCAAGCTAAAGAAGATTAATCAACTATATGAAGCGAAAGCACTTGACAGTCCTCCCATGTGTCCTCGAGAATGTTTGGTCATCTTAAGTAATCCAACCGGCTTGTCCTTTGCTGCATAAAGGATTGGGCCACTTGCTGGATTTATTCCTACTGTCTTTTATTTACTCATTCTTTGTTTACTTTCTTTATCAAAAACCCCTAAAAATCCGTTTGGTAAGTATTTGCAGAGAATTCCTGATCCATACCACTAGCCAGCACCTTCTGCTCCTCGTTGGGTTTGACACTCTTACTTATCGAAATAACTGTGATACACCCCCTATACTTGTGGGTCATCAATTTACGGCTGGAAAATTGCTCCGCCCGTATAGTTGGTCGTTGAACTATCTGCCTCCCTTGTTCGCTTCTGGTTTCCTTCTGGTATTATTAATATTTCCCAAATAAGCGATTTACATTGTTTTTTCTCCTTTTCTCCTTGGTACAACTACTCCAAGAATTGTATCCATTGGATCCATCATCTTTCCTGATCCTGGTGAAAACACACATAAAATGTGTATGTGAGCGCCATAAAATACCTAGATCCTACATCTACAATGCAAAATAATAATGTAAAACATGATGCAAATATGCACTCATCACCAGCTGAGCATCCTCCACGTTTTTAGTGGTCCCATCATAGTAGAGGGCAACGGAACCGGAAAAAAAGTTTACCATCAGCCACAGTCGAGCCGAGAAATTCGTCGCGGAAAACGCGCCTTCTACGGCGACCGTCGGGCCAAGTCGTTGCGGAAGGAAACATTTCTTGTAGTGCATGCACACTGATACACACACATCCAATGACATCTAGTGGATCCATGTGGTTTATGAAAAGAACCTAGATGCATTGACATCTAGTGGATCCATGTGGTTTATAAAAAGAACACACAAGCAATGATATTAGTGGATCCATGTGGTTCATGAAAAGAACACACATGCAATGACATCTAGTCGATCCATGTGGTTTAGGAAAAGAAAAGACATGGAATGACTAGTGGATCCATGTGGTTTAGGAAAAGAACACGCATGCAATGACATCTAGTGGATCCATGTGATTGATGAAAACAACACACATGCAATGACATCTATTGGATCCATGTGGTTTATGAAAAGAACACACATGGAATGACTCTAGTGGATCCATGTGGTTTAGGAAAACAACATACATGCAATGACATCTTGTGGATCCATGTGGTTCATGAAAAGAACACATGTGCAATGACATCTAGTGGATCCATGTGGTTTATGAAAAGAACAAAATTACAATGACATCTAGTGGATCCATGTGTTTTATGAAAAGAACACACATGCAATGAGTCTAGTGGATCCATGTGGTTTAGGAAAAGAACACACAAGAAATGACATGCAGTGGATACACGTGGTTTATGAAAAGAACACACATGCAATGACATCAGTGGATCCATGTGGTTCATGAAAAGAACACACATGCAATAACATCTAGTGGATCCATGTGGTTTAGGAAAACAAAACAACATGTTGGAGTGGCATCATTGCATGTGTTCTTTTCCAAAACCACAATGATGCACACTGATACACACACATCCAAGTAGGTGTGGTGATGCAGCATCTTTCAAACTGGTGGTTGAATGCATGTTGCAGTTGAATCCTAGCATGCTGCTGGGGTTCCTGGAGATGGTTGGACACCACATGCTAGAGTGGCATAATTGCATGTGTTCTTTTCCAAAACCACAATGATGCACACTGATATACACACACACACATCCAAGTGGGTGTGGTGATGCAACATCTTTCAAACTAGTGATACAATGCATGTTGCAGTTGAATCCCAGCATGCTGCTAGGGTTCCTGGACATGGTTGGACACCACATGCTGGAGTGGCATCATTGCATGTGTTCTTTTCTAAAACCACAATGATGCACACTGATCCACACACACACACATCCAATGACATCTAGTGGATCCATGTGGTTTATGAGAAGAACACACATGCAATAAGATTTAGTGGATTCATGTGGTTTATGAAAAGAACATACATGCAATGACATCTCGTGGATCCATGTCGTTTAGGAAAAGAACACACGTGCAATGACATCTAGTGGATCCATGTGGTTTATGAAAGAACACACATGCAATGACATCTAGTGGATCCATGTGGTTTAGGAAAAGAAAACACATGGAATAACTCTAGTGCATCCATGTGGTTTAGGAAAAGAACACACATGCAATGACATCTAGTGGATCCATGTGGTTTATGAAAAGAACACACATGCAATGACATCTAGTGGATCCATGTGGTTTATGGAAAGAACACACATGGAATGACTCTAGTGGATCCATGTGGTTTAGGAAAAGAACGCACATGCAATGACATCTAGTGGATCCATGTGGTTCATGAAAAGAACACACATGGAATGACATCTAGTGGATCCATGTGGTTTATGAAAAGAACACACATACAATGACATCTAGTGGATCCATGTGGTTTTTGAAAAGAACACACGTGAAATCACTAGTGGATCCATGTGGTTTAGGAGAAGAACACACAAGCAATGAAATCTAGTGGATCCATATGGTTTATGAAAAGAACACACATGCAATGACATGAGTGGATCCATGTGGTTCATGAAAAGAATAGACATGCAATGACATCTAGTGGATCCATGTGGTTTAGGAAAAGAGCACCACATGCTATAGTTGCATCATTTCATGTGTTTTTTCCAAAACCACAATGATACACACTGATCCACACACACATCCATGTGGGTTTGGGGATGCAGCATCTTTCAAACTGGTGGTAGAATGCATGTTGTAGTTGAATCCTAGCATGCTGCTAGGGTTCCTGGACATGGTTGGACACCACATGCTGGAGTGGCCTCATTGCATGTGTTCTTTTCCAAAATCACAATGATGCACACAGATAAACACACATCCAAGTGGGTGTGGTGATGCAGCATCTTTCAAACTGGTGGTAGAATGCATGTTGTAGTTGAATCCCACCATGTTGCTGGGGTTCAAGGACAGTGATACACACACACATCCAAGATGTATTTTGTTGTGTAAGACACTAACTTTCCATTCGTCTGTTTTGCCCTTGTTTGTTTATACTACTCAGTTTTGCCCTCTCTCTCGTAGAAGCCCTAACCTATGCTCACTCTGGCTGCTACACCCTGATTGGTTGACACAGTTGTGATGTCTACGCACTTCTATTATTGTAGACAGTTGTTGGGCCTCCAAGTGTAGAGGTTTGTAGAACAGTAGCATGTTTTCCCTTAAGTGGATTACTCAAGGTTTATCGAACTCAGGGAGGAAGTGGTCAAAGGTATCCCCTCTCAAGCAACCCTGCAATCAAGATACAAGAAGTCTCTTCTGTCCCCAACACACCCAATACACTTGTCAGGTGTATAGGTGCACCAGTTCGGCGAAGAGATAGTGAAATACATGTGGTATGGATAATTATAAGTGGTAACGGTGATAGAAAATAGATTGATAGCATGGAAAAGACTAAAGTAAAACTGAAATAAAGATAGAAGCAAGCAAACATGTAATAGATCTAATAGCAAACAGTGTTTCAGTGCTTAGAAACAAGGCCTAGGAATCATACTTTCACTAGTGAACACTCACATATAAATATATTCTTCTTTATGATACTATGCTGAACTACTCTCCAGTTGGACACTCTAATCCATGGCAGGGCTATAACAACACTCCTCAAAGTTCACTTTTCCCATCTAGATAACCCTACACTATCACCTTGAGCACTAGATGGTTCAAACAAACACCACAATTTCATAAAGACATCCAACTCCAAATATAACTCATAACAACTATTTGTAATCTCTAGCCTAAGTGCCACCATGGTGTGCACACTGTCAACTTCACACACATGGGGAGAGCAGAGATCTATTAAAGCACTTGAGTAGCAAGGTAGATCTATAGATTACAAGCTCATGATCTCAATGAGATCATGAATAGAGAGAGATATGAACACATAGATACCGGTATAACCCTTAGCCTCGAGAGAGAACTACTCCCTCCTCATCATGGGAATCAACAACGGTGATGGAGATGGTGGTGGAGATCGACAGAGATGGCTCCGGGGGCACTTCCCCGTCCCGGCAGGGTGCCGGGACAGAGACTTTCTGTCCCCCGAATCTCCCCTTCGGTGGCAGCAGCTTTGCAGAACTTTTCGTGGATTTTTGATTGACGATCTAGGGTTTTGAAGGGAATATGCCTGAGAGGCAATAATAAAGTGGTTATTATCTTATTCCATGTTTATGATAAATGTTTATTTTTCATGCTATAATTGTATTGATCGAAAACATCAATACATGTGTGTTTAATAAAAAAAGGGTTCCTAGTTATGCCTCTCTTATAGACTAGCTTGTTGATTAACAAGATGATCAAGGTTTCCTGATCAT
This sequence comes from Avena insularis, assembly GCA_023614405.1. Taxonomy (NCBI): domain Eukaryota; kingdom Viridiplantae; phylum Streptophyta; class Magnoliopsida; order Poales; family Poaceae; genus Avena; species Avena insularis. The sequence goes on from CM042694.1 coordinate 384,336,298, forward strand.
AGACATTGGATGTTGTTAATAACAAGGTCACACCATTGTGGAATGATGTGATGAACATTCATCTGAAGTATAGCATTATGATCAAAGTCATTATGTTTATATTGCTATAACATCATACGAAGCAATCTTTATCCTTAGACCATGAGATCATGTTAATTGCTAACACCGGAAGAGTATCTTGATAACATCAAACGTCACACCATAACAGGGTGACTATAAAGGTGGGTTCAGTGCTACGAAGGTGTTATGTTGAGGCTCATGGATCAAAAGTGGGATTTGTCCATACTGATGATGGATAGATATACTCTGTGCCCTCTCCGTGATATCACATTGAAATAGCTTGCAAGCAAGTGATGTGATCACTAGAATGTTATATCACGGGAACGAGAAAAGAGTGCATGTCGGAAACGAGATCAAACTAGGTATGGAGATACTGATGATCGAATCTCGGACATGTAATATATCGCGAGACAAAGGGATTTAGTTACAAGCGTTAAAGGTTCTCACGATCACAGAAGTCATCGTTGAATGTGTAGGAGTCAGTACGGATCTCCAGGTCCCGCTGCTGATTATTGATCAGAGAGGGGTCTCGATCATGTCTGCATTATTCGCGAACCGTAGGGTGACACACTTAAGGGATACCGACACCATTTGGAGCAAATATGTTTCAGATAAACATTTAAGAAAGCGCTAGAATTATTTCAATAGACACCAAAACTGTTTCGGGTGAAATTGCTGAAATTGGTTCTGCATGTAATATTGAAATGTTGCAGGGGGTTTTATGTGAATGTTTGTTAATTAAAGTAATTAACAAAATTCTGAATAAAACTAATAAAATAGTTTTATTAAATGAGAGAGCATTAAATTTGGAGAAATTTAATGCATTTAAAGTGGAGACTTTAAAAGGGAATGTGAAGGGGCATTTTAATGTGGAGGAGTTACCACCACATGAATGGAGGAGGTGAAAGGTCACCTCCTCCATGCGCCGGCCATGAAGGAGGGACACCCCCCTCCTCCTAGAAAAGGCCACCCCCTCCTCACTTCTCAAACACACCTCCTTGTGAAGGATCTCTCTCCCCCTCTAGTATTATTTCCCCATGGTCTCGGATTAGCAAGATACGTGTTCCCGGTGGCTTTATCTGGAAAGGAGTTGCTGCTTCCGCTGCTTTGCTGGAGCGAGGGATGGAGGTTGTCGGGGTACCGGACATGTGTGCGATCACGGATGCACCGCTTCTTTGCGGTCCTGGACTTGGTGGTGCTGGAGCTGGATCTGATGGACGTGCTAGAGCCGGACCTGCTGGACTTCAGCATGATCTTGAGATCGGCAAGTGTACGACTACATCAACCACGAGTTCCTACTCGTTAACAAAGCTCGTTGTCTACGAGGGTAAGTTCTCGTTTCCACCCGTTGCTTTGTACCTAGTAGATAGATCTTGGCGTGTAGTTCACACCATAGGAATTTTTTTGTTTTCTATGTCATGACCCAACAAAGGGTATCGAGCTGATCTATGCGTATGTGCTTTGCACGGGTAGTACACATATGTTTATATGTGGGCGATGATTATCATGTTATTGCTTCTTTCATGTATTTTGGATATTGGTGGCATAGTGGGATGAAGTGGCCCGGACCAACCTTACATGTCATCGTACATGAGACTGGTTCCACGACTGACATGCAACTTGTTTTGCATAAGTGGCTGGCGGGTGTCTGTCTCTCCTACTATAGTCAATATCTGATTTACAACGAGTTGCTAATAACTTGGTTATCCTCGTTGTGGTTCATGTTCGTAGGTAAGAACGGTTCTATCTCTGAAAGCCCTAAGCCACGTAAAACTTGCAATTGATAAATTAGAGGCGTCTAGTTTAGATCGTTGCTAGGCTAGTGTATTGATATGGTATTGTTGTAAGTAGATGTATGATAGATACTCTTACAACACCCTCAACGTTTAAATTCCATAGACCTTGGCCTTACACACAAAGGAATGATAGAGATCATACCACGATGCAAGTGATAGAGATCAAATGCATGGACCATATCATCTCACTTTACACATTAGATGTTAGCATCTTATACTGCTAGTTTGGCGTTTTTTGTAGCAGTGTAAGATGATCCCTCATTTAGATATCAAGATAAAAATGTGTTCTTCCTTAAGTATGCACCGTTCTATGGATCATGTTTCGAGACATCACATGATGATCGAGTGTTCTCAACTCTACGCTTTCATGCAACGGGTGTAAGACAGTTTTACACACGCGAATACTAAGGTTCTTACTTGGCGAGCCTAGCATGTACAGACATGGCCTCGGAACACGGACCGAAAGGTTAATCATGAGTCATATAGTTTATGTGATGACCATATTGATGCTCGCCTTTGAAGCTACACCGACTCACGTGATGATCGGACTTGGTGTAGTGGATTTGGTTCATGTAATCACCAAAAAGGCACGAGGGATGTCGTTTTTGAGTGGGAGTTCATTTCTAATTTGGATTAGTCGAACTCAATTTGTCATAAACTAAATCAAAGTGAATTTGCATAATTTGTTGTAGTCATTGGCATCTGTTCACTACCTTATGCTTAGTTTTAATTGAGATAATAGAACTACAGAATTCTGGATATTTACTCTACAAACTGGTATCGTATTGTTTTGAATGTCAATTTGAAGTTTATAAGTACTATTGCAAACTTTCAGCAAACTCTATTTACTCCATGAAATTTAATAAGTAGTATTAAATCAAGAGTAAGAATTCCAATGTTAGTATCTAAAGTATCATATTTGCCTCCATGATTATTGATATTCAAAAGTTGTTTTAATATCAAGATTATATTGGAGCTGGAAATTGTTTCAGAAACCATCATGTGTGAAAGATATTGTGATATCTGAAACAATGTTTTTGTTTGCATTATGATAGAGTATAATTTAGCAAAATACATGTTCTCATATTGTATGAGAATTTGTGAAGGATGGAGATGCTAGACATCCGAATCTACCAAAAGAGTTTTGGGAACTGATATTATACTCGCGATTCTTCCTTATAGGCTATAGTAGCTTGATCATGAAAGTTGTCATGATAAGGATGAATAGAAGATGTAAGTAAAATGTTTACTACACTAATAGATTACTAAAGAATGGATTTTGAAAGAACACCAAACATTTGATGATGGTGATCCACTTCAAAGTGCAAGTCCAAAGGTATTAGTATTTGACTATATACGCTTTGTACCATGTGTCATGTTGATGACACCACTATTGATGTTAATAGATTCTTTTAAAAGAAAAAGGAATTGCTGAAAGAGAATCTATAAAATATTTGGCAGAAAATAAAATGTTGGAGATGTCCAACTTAGGTATATAGAAGATATACATGTTATGGCTATATTCCTTGCTTGTTAAACAATGTGGTTCTTAGGTATTGAATACCGGTATTGGATACCGAATTGGTTGGTATGAAGTGTCATACAGGACAACGCAATTCATGAACTACAATGGCCTAAGTAACCAACAAGAGAATGAGTGATGATGTTCATCAAAAACAAATAAAGTGTTATTGTGTTTTTCGTTGTCATCAAACCAAGCCTTCAAGATTTGTTTAAATAATTGTTATTTTGTTCCGATATTATGAGAACAATGGCTGTTCAAATAATTACCGTATTCCATAAAGGATGGATGAACTTTTACAAGTCTATTTTGAGAATTCACATCCATAAACACTATTGCTAAAATGTCGCAAGACAAATGATTGAAAGATCACTTATGAAGTGACATCGCTGTTTAAATTATATTGGAAAGAAAACATGAAGAATCTCCATGTTGATGGATTTTTGGAGTCTTTGATTTTGATCAATTGACGCATGTGAGACTTTCCTCGAGATAATTGAAACTCCGTCCATAGGCCAGAGAGGAACGGATGACTAGCTTATTGGAAATTGTGCATGCTGATGTGCATAGTCCATTATGTGTAGCCATATGCGATGGATCTTTTTGCTTCATATGCTTTCTCCGAAAATTTGAGTGAATATATCTGTATATTTACTTAATAAGGAAGAAGTATGAAACATTTGAAAGTTGTTCAAAGACTTTCAAGATGAAGTGAAAATTCATTGTAACAAGAAAATAAAGAGTTTATGATTCGATCATAAAGGAAGATATTTGAGTTACATGTTTAGCAAAAACACCTAAGACTTGAGGAATTGTTCCATGATTTGTGTTTCCCGATAAACCATAGGAGTATGGCATATTCAAGAGATAAAATCAAACCATGTTTGACATGGTAAGATCAAGGGTGTCATTTATAAACCTGCCATTATGTTTTAAGGATTGAAGCTTTAGAGACTACCGCTTTTACACTGAAAAGAGCACCATCGTGATCCATTGAAATGACACCATATGAGTTATGGTTTGGGATAAAACCCGAATTGTCTTTTCTTAAATTTTGGTATGCTATGCATAAGTAAAATGTTTACAACCAAAGTCGGATAAGCACGTCTTTGTAGGTTATCCCAAAGAATTTGTTGGGAATTTCTCCATAACACCGAGGACAAAAGAGTTTGTTACTTGGAACGTCAAGTTTCTTGAGAAGGAATTTTCGTGAAAAGTTAAGGGAGGACAATAGAACTTTGATAAGGTTGTTGAACCTTAGCTATATGCTAAGTAGCGCAGCCGAAAGTGTCCCGATGGCGCCACAATGCTCATGGCTCTCGTGATTACAAAAGGTGTGATCTCGAGATTAGAGTTCCTATAGAACCGTGTGGGTCGGTAAGAATCAAATAGTAAGATTTGATAAGCAAGTCGTTATTGTTTTGACAATGATGAACCGACTACATGCAAAGAAGCGATGATGGGCCCTGACTCCATAAAATGACTAGAAGTCATAGAATCCGTGATAGTATCCATATACGAGAAAACAAGTTTCTGAACTTAGAAGACCCTCCGGAAAGGCGTGAAGCCTATCGGTCGTGTTTGGATCTATAAAGAAATAAGACATGGATGTTTAACATCTATGAAATAGTCGACATGTCGGAAAGAAGTTTATGACAATGTTCAAGGAGTTGACTATGACAAGATTTGATCTTTCATAGCGATATATAGTCTTGATGGATTAATGTAGCAACCACTACATATAATTTGGTATATGGTAGTTGAATAAACAAAACAAGGTTCTTCTAATAGAACGGTAACCTAGGACATGTACATGACATGGTCCGAAGGGTTTTGTTAATTCAAAGGGTGCTAAAAGGGCATGTAAACTTCAATAGTTGAAGTAAGCATAGCGGAGTTGGAATCTTCACCATGATGAAACTATTAAAAGAGTTTAAATTCATCAAAGATGATGAAGATGCTTACATTCGCAAGAAATTAAGTGGGAGCGCTGAGACATATTTCTAATACATTATGTAGAGGACATATTGTTGATTGGAAATGATGTATATTGAATTGACACAAGTTAAGGATTTCATTAAAATAAGATTTCGATGAAAGACTTGGGCAAACCCAGAATATTAGGCATCAATATCTATATGGATAGATTAAGGCGCTAATATGGTTGTGCCAGACATACATATATAAGATATTGAAAGGGTTCAATATGAGATATTGAAAGGGTTCAATATGGAAACAACAAGAAAGGTTCTTGCTGCATGGAAAGAATTGTATTCAGATTCAAGTGTTTCAACACTTGGTGGGTAAAATCACATGAAGATTCTGATCGATTATACCATGATATGTATATATCCAGAATGTCCTAAGCTCTAAATGTTATGAGCATATACCAGAATGATTCATAAGATGATCATTGGACAATAGTAAAGATATTCTTATGAGCTTTGGAAGAACTAAGAATATATCATGTATAAGTGACAAATAGTTAAAGGTAGTTCATTGTAAAGTGTTAAATTGATACTAGTTTTGTCACAAGATACAAATTAAATTTATCTCAATTTAGACTATGGGTGGCACAATATAATGGAAAGGATGTTCCATGATGGATTTGGATGAGTTCCAAAGTTGAGATATTGTAACGGATACTACAACAAAAGGCTAAGTATATAGCTGCTATAGTAGCAGCATAGGAGGGCATTTGTGTTAAGTAGTTTGTTATCAAACTAGGTGTGGTTCAAAGTGGGCTAATACTATGAAGATATATTGTGTGACAATAATATCAACATATTTTAACCCGAACGAACTAAAGGTCTCACCAGAGAACCAAATTTATACAATGCCATCTCATTTGAGAATCAGTGATGCGTAGAGACGCAAAGACATGCAAATACACACAGACCTGAAACTGTCAGATCCGGAGATTATGTTAACCACTAGCAATAGCGTATACGCACCACCAGAAAGCCATAGGTGTTCAATACACAAAGTTTTTCAAAACTAGATTATTGACTCTAGTGCAAGTGGGAGGCTGAAGGGAATATGCCCGAGAGGCAATAATAAAGTGGTTATTATCTTATTCCATGTTTATGATAAATGTTTATTTTGCATGCTATAATGGTATTGATCGGAAACATCAATACATGTGTGTTTAATAAACAAAAAGGGTTCCTAGTTATGCCTCTCTTTTAGACTAGCTTGTTGATTAACAATATGATCAAGGTTTCCTGATCATAGACATTGGATGTTGTTAATAACAAGGTCACACCATTGGTGGAATGATGTGATGAGCATTCATCCGAAGTATAGCATTACGATCAAAGTCATTATGTTTATATTGCTATAACATCATACGAAGTAATCTTTATCCTTAGACCATGAGATCATGTTAATTGCTAACACCAGAAGAGTATCTTGATAACATCAAACATCACACCATAACAGGGTGACTATAAAGGTGGGTCCAGTGCTACGAAGGTGTTACGTTGAGGCTCATGGATCAAGAGTGGGATTTGTCCATCCCGATGACGGATAGATATACTCTGGGCCCTCTCGGTGATATCACATTGAAATAGCTTGCAAGCAAGTGATGTGATCACTAGAATGTTATATCACGGGAACGAGAAAAGAGTGCATGTCGGAAACGAGATCAAACTAGGTATGGAGATACCGATGATCGAATCTCGGACATGTAATATATCGCGAGACAAAGGGATTTAGTTACAAGCGTTAAAGGTTCTCACGATCACAGAAGTCATCGTTGAATGTGTACGAGTCAGTATGGATCTCCAGGTCCCTCTGCTGATTATTTATCGGAGAGGGGTCTTGATCATGTCTGCATTATTCGAAAACCGTAGGGTGACACACTTAAGGGATACCGATACCATTTGGAGCAAATTATTTCAATAGACACCAAAACTGTTTCGGGTGAAATTGCTGAAATTGGTTCTGCATGTAATATTGAAATGTTGGAGGGGGTTTATGTGAATGTTTGTTAACTAAAGTAATTAACAAAGTTCTGAATAAAACTAATAAAAGAGTTTTATTAAATGAGAGAGCATTAAATTTGGAGAAATTTAATGCATTTAAAGTGGAGACTTTAAAATGGAATGTGAAGGGGCATTTTAATGTGGAGGAGTTACCACCACATGAATGGAGGAGGTGAAAGGCCACCTCCTCCATGCGCCGGCCATGAAGGAGGGGCACCCCCCTCCTCCTATAAAAGGCCACCCCCTCCTCACTTCTCAAACACACCTCCTTGTGAAGGATCTCTCTCCCCCTCTAGTATTATTTCCCCATGGTCTCGGATTAGCGAGATACATGTTCCCGGTGGCTTTATCTGGAAAGGAGTTGCTGCTTCCGCTGCTTTGCTGGAGCAAGGGATGGAGGTTGTTGGGGTACCGGACGTGTGTGCGATCACGGATGCATCGCTGCTTTGCGGTGCTGGACTTGGTGGTGCTGGAGCTGGATCTGATGGACGTGCTGGAGCCGGACCTACTGGACTTCATCACGATCTTGAGATCGGCAAGTGTACGACTACATTAACCACGAGTTCCTACTCGTTAACAAAGCTCGTTGTCTACGAGGGTAAGTTCTCGTTTCCACCCATTGCTTTGTACCTAGTAGATAGATCTTGGCGTGTAGTTCACACCGTAGGAAATTTTTTGTTTTCTATGCTGCAGACCCAACAGGTTTTTGCCTCGAGGGAGATATATAGGCGAAAGAGGCAAGGTCGGTGGCCGGCCAGGGGGCGCACACCATGCCCTGGTGTGGCCAAGGGGGACCCGCGCCTAGGTGTGGTGTGGCCACATTGTGGCCCCTCTCCGACTCTCCTTTTGGCTCCGTGAGTCTTCCGGGAAATAATAACTTTGGCTTTTGTCCCGTCCAATTCCGAGAATATTCATTTTCTGACTTTCTTGAACCAAAAACAGTAGAAAACAGGCAACTGGCACTATGTCTCTTGTTAATAGGTTAGTCTATGTAATCATATGAAAAGTACTCCAAAGTGTGGACAAAACATAAGAAAGTAGATAAAACCAAGCATGGAACATCAAAAATTATAGATACATTTGCAATCTATCAACATCCCCAAGCTTCACTCTTCCTCGTCCTCGAGTAGGTAAGTGATAAAAAGAAAGAATAATTTTTGAGTTGACATGCACCACCATAAACTTGATCAAAGTATTTGTAAAACATTCAAAGCTAGGATCATAGTACTTCAATCATAACATGAAAGACAAAGTTCTAGCAATAAGACAAAGAAACTATGTTGCAACATGAAAAGGCACAAACAAAAGATTAACGAATAACAATGCTTTGCAATACGTTTGTTTGTTTCACATAAAGAAAACATAGCATAGTGGCATTCAGCTTGTCCCTCATAGAGTAGAAATCATAAATGCATAGGACACCTTCAAAGTTCATAAGAGTGACTAGATACAAATAGTTTAGAATAAGCAATATCAAAGCTATGCATCAATCAACAAGTCTTTGGACAATGCACATAGAAGTAAGAATGGCCACTATGCTCTCAAAGTAGGTGCATAAAGATAGAAGGTGGAGACTCAACATAAAAGTAAAAGAAATGCCTTCATAGAAGGAAGTAGGGATTCAAGTTTCATAAAGAGCTTCCAAAAATTATGGTACTTATTAGCTTTCAGCTCTCATTGCCCCTAGCATAAGGATCTTGAAGGTGATTAAGGTTAAAGTGACACAACTAAGAGGATATACTTGACAAGTTATAAGCCAAAATCTCATGCCCCTTACTTACGAAGACCGAACCTCATGCTACTCAACTTTAGTCACAAGTAAGCTCTTGTCATTGTAAGTACATATGTATCATAGGGAACAGCCAATGGGGTACACCTTGCACATGATACAGGAGCTATCCATAATCAAAATGACAAGGCAAGCAGACAATGAGCATCTCAGCGATCTTTTTATTTGCTATTTGCATAGGTTTTTATTCAGGATGCTTCATAGAGTGCTCACTATGGTTATGCTGCAAGTTTCCACCATGATTAGGCATGGCTTAGGCTAGCAGCCCAGGCGTTTCTCTAACATACATACAAACTCCATGATCTTACAAGTTCCACTTTTATTTCACACCGCCAGGATCCATAAGCAAAAGAACATGATATCAACGGGGTACAAAGTACAAGTGCAATGTTGAAAGCGTTCCCCATGATACATGGTTCTGCTAATTTCAACTTATAAAGCACAAGCATATACGCAACAAATATGGACACAATGGTTCAAGTTTATTAATTGCAAGAAAAGTAAAGTGTGCCATCAAGTTCGTGAGAGCTTTAATCACTAGTTTTATCATAACAAGTTTAATTCGGAAGGTAGATAAAAACATGAATATACTTGGAATAGCATATGATAATAGGTAGGTATGGTGGACTCTTTGGAATAACTTGGTTTTAGGAGTTGGATGCATGAGTGGAACTGATACTTGGTTGTGGAGGCTAGCAAAAGACTGGGAGCGACCAACTAAAAGAGCAATAATGGACATAATCATGTAGAGCGACAAAACATCATTGATCAAAGCATAAAGTGATACTACAAGTTGAAAACTAAAGGATCATAAAGGCTATGGTGACTTGGGATAGTCATAACATGGTGTGAGCATGTGCCAAGTCAACCCAAATAAAGCATCAAAGGAGAAAACCACAATACTATGCTTTAATATGTTAAAACAACGCATGATTCTTCAAAGGCACATTAAGCAATCTCAATTATTTATAACAAGTCATGCTACAGCAAAGAATACTAAGCATAAAGTCAAAACAATATCGAGCAGGCATGACAAAGCATAGGCCATCGTCAAAAACAAACTCTCTTTACCACTTAAGCATGAACTTTTCCTACTCTTTTCCAATCCAAACCAAACTATTTGAAAACCAATGTATGAAAGAGGGAGTCCAACCAATTTATTCAGCAAACTAAACAAACCAAGCAAACGAAAAACCAAAACCAAAACGAAAAAGAAGATGCTCCAAGAACAACATAACTGTGCGTGAAACAATAAAAATGAAGCGTTTGGAAGAAACCTGGGATTTTTATTGATGAAGAGGGGATGCCTTGGGCATCCCCAAGCTTTGACGCTTGTACTTCTTGGATATTTCTTGGGGTGACACGCGTGGCATCCCCAAGCTTGAGCTTTAGTCCATTCTTCATCTCATTACTCATTCCTTCCATACACCTGGAATTTTTCCTTCATACAAAACTTCACACAATCTTTATTAGCAACATTTTTTTTGAGGTCAAACAGTAGGGAATAATCCGCACTGCAATTTTTATTATAATATGAGTATGTTACAATGAGAAATGATCTAAGGTAGATCATTGCAGTTACCTCTAACTCGTTCTATGCTGACAAAAATTCTGAGACAATTCTATTCTATCCCTGATCTAAATGCTGATTGAGCTAGGCTTTGAATTTCTCCTTGTATTTTCCTTTGATTCTGAATTGTATCCATCTCATTTCTTGGTAGAAAATTGCTTTCCATCTATCAAATGTGGGTCTTTTGTCATTTAAAATCTTCACATTTCTGCATATCCAGATACCCCAGGAAGTCATGATAATGATCTCCATTGCAAATGGTAGATGTAACTTTTCTTTGATGTTTGAAATAGCTTCCAATCCTGTTAGATTTGCAGCTCTATTTCTGGAAATATGGTCCCAGAATTTTTTTGCAAATGGACAATACCAGAATAGATGATTTTCTGATTCTTCTGAGAGACAGTTGGATGTAACACAATTGTAATCAGGAATGTTGAAATTATTTCTCTTCAGGAGATTTCTTGTATTCAATCTGTCTAGTAGCAGAAGCCAGAAAAAGAACTTGTGTTTATTTTGACAGGAGGTTGCCCAAACCCAAGAAAAGTGTGGTGGTGATGGTGAGTATCCAATCATGGCTGAGTAGGTCTTTTTAACTTCAAATTTATCCGATCCCCAAATATAATTCCAATTATCATGGGTGTCCTCCTGAGTTACTGTAGCACTCAAGATAATAGGTCTTTAGGTTCAGTTCCAATACCAATAAAACTTCCATTAAAACACAAGATACTGTAGCACTTCTCTCAAAAAGCTCAATTCCCCAAAAGAACTCAAAAAGGAACCAACAAGAAGCAAATGCAAATAATGGCAGAAATCTGTCAAAACAGACCAGCAGGTAAAAAGACGAATTTTTTCGAAGATCTTATGTTGCTCAAATAGAAAATTGTTGAACTAACGAAAGTTAGATAACAGCCTGGGGCAGAAGCAAAAAAATTCACGCCTCAAAAGGATTTGCAGAGATTTTACACGAATTTTTACGGTGATGCACAGAAATCTGTTTCGGGACAGCAACTTTCTCAATCATAACTTCTCTCTCATTAGAGGTTACTCTTGGCACAAAAAGCAAATGAAAATGATAAGGAGAGGTTATTACAGAGGTAATAACTCCAAGACTCATCTAAAAATTTTGGGTTATCTCCCAATAAGTACTTTTCTTTAACGCCTTTAAGTTAGGCATGATAGTTTGAGAAGATGCTCATATAAGAAATATGAAATGAAGTAAAAGAGAGCATCAAGAAGAAAATTCAAAGAACATTTAAGTCTAACTCACTTCCTATGCATAAGAATCTTGTAAAGAAACAACTCATGAAAGCACAAAGCAACAAGCATAGTAAAGCAAAACAAGTGCAATTTCAAGACTGTCAACATAAAGAGGGGAAACTTAATATTGTTGAGATACATAAAACCATGTTTCCCTCGCTCATAATAACTTTCAGTAGAATCATGAATAAAATTAACAATATAACTATCATATAAAACATTCTTATCATGAGCCACGTGCATATAATAATTATTACTCTCCACATAAGCATAGGCATTCTTATTAATTATAATGGGAGCAAATTCAACAAAATAGCTATCATTATTATTCTCATCACCATAATCATCAAATATAGGAGGCATATTATAATCATAATTAACTTTCTCCTAAATAGTAGGTGGACTGAAAATATCATATTCATCATTGTAATCATCATAAATTCGAGGTTTGGTATCATCATAAGCAATAGAATAGCTATCTTCCAAAGCTGGGGAACTAAAAAGATCATTTTCATAAAAACTAGCCTCCCCAAGCTTAGACTTTTCCATAGCATTAGCAATAATGGTATCCAAATAATTCGTACTAACAACATTGCTATTTGCATGCAAATAAAGTTCCATAGGTTTTTTAATTTTCTCTTCAAACACTTCATGTCCTAACTCAAGATAAATTTATAATGCTCTCTAATTTTTTTATTGTTTTCATTAAGCCTAACTAGTGAAAATAAAAACAAGAAACAAAAAGACAAAATTGCAGAATCTAAAGGAAATAACTTCGAGAACTCACACCAGAGGATGTGAGTACCTTTTACCTTACCTCCGCGGCAACGGCGCCAGAAAATAGCTTGATGTCTACGCACTTCTATTCTTGTAGACAGTTGTTGGGCCTCCAAGTGTAGAGGTTTGTAGAACAACATCAAGTTTTCCCTTAAGTGGATTACCCAAGGTTTATCGAACTCAGGGAGGAAATGGTCAAAGGTATCCCTCTCAAGCAACCTGCAATCAAGATACAAGAAGTCTCTTGTGTCCCCAACGCACCCAATACACTTGTCAGCTGTATAGGTGCACTAGTTCGGCGAAGAGATAGTGAAATACATGTGGTATGGATAATTATAAGTGGTAACGGTGATAGAAAATAGCTTGATAGCGTGGAAAAGACTAAAGTAAAACTGAAATAAAGATAGAAGCAAGCAAACATGTAATACATCTAATAGCAAACGGTGTTTTAGTGCTTAGAAACATGGCCTAGGAATCATACTTTCACTAGTGAACACTCTCATATAAATATATTCTTCTTTATGATACTACGCTGAACTACTCTCCGGTTGGACACTCTAATCCATGGTAGGGCTATAACAACACTCATCAAAGTTCACTTTTCTCATCTAGATAACCCCACACTGTCACCTTGAGCACTAGATGGTTCAAACAAACACCACAATTTCATAAAGACATCCAACTCCAAATATAACTCATAACAATTATTTGTAATCTCTAGCCTAAGTGCCACCATGGTGTGCACACTGTCAACTTCACACACATGGGGAGAGCAGAGATCTATTAAAGCACTTGAGTAGCAAGGCAGATCTATAGATTACAAGCTCATGATCTCAATAAGATCATGCATAGAGAGAGAGATGAACACATAGCTACCGGTAGAACCCTTAGCCTCGAGAGAGAACTACTCCCTCCTCATCATGGGAATCAGCAATGGTGATGGAGATGGTGGTGGAGATCGATGGAGATGGCTCCGAGGGCACTTCCCTTCGAATCTCCCCTTCGGTGGCGGCGGTGTTGCAGAACTTTTCGTGGATTTCTGATTGACAATCTAGGGTTTTTGCCTCGGGGGAGATATAGGCGAAAGAGGCAAGGTCGGTGGCCGGCCAGGGGGCCCACACCATGCCCTGGCGTGGCCAAGGGGGACCCACACCTAGGGGTGGTGTGGCCACCCTGTGGCCCCTCTCCGACTCTCCTTCTGGCTCCGTGAGTCCTCTGGGAAAATAATAACTTTGGCTTTTTTCCCGTCCAATTCCGAGAATATTCATTTTCTGACCTTCTGGAAACAAAAACAGCAAAAAACAGGCAACTGGCACTGTGGCTCTTGTTAATAGGTTAGTCCAAGAAATCATATGAAAAGTACTCCAAAGTGCGGACAAAACATAAGAAAGTAGATAAAACCAAGAATGGAACATCAAAAATTATAGATACATTTGCAATGTATCAAGTTGTCACGCGGATCGTGCACACCAACCGTTGATCCTCTGTGATCCAACATGGATCATTGCACACTTTCCCAACAAGGATGTCTCTCTCAGTGAGACTTCTACAAGAAGGAACACGAAGCCGTCCATGAAAAAAGTCGCCGAGTGGTCATGTCATGTTTAATCACGTATGAAAAAGCCTACTACTACTACTACTACGCCACAACACATGCATAGGGAAGGGGTCATCGAGTGCACGATCATCAACTGGTGCTACAATTTATTGCCACTTTATTTTAATAAGACATATCCTATTTTTATGCAGTGTGCTCTCAATCTCACTTCCAACTGGGCCCTACCATAAGAAACTTCCACGCGTCAGCCGGAGGCCGAAGAGCTGAGAAATGGGTCTCGAGGAGGGGGCCCCTCGAGGTGACCTAACGTCTCCACCTTCATCCAGTCCCTCGTACTCATCCACACCTCCCTCTACCCGATCTAGCCCAATCCCACAAATCTCGCTGTACGACCACCTACCTTCTCCTCTACATTTCCCGTTTTAATTATCACTAATTTTATGGCTGTGTCAACCTTCGTACTTAGAAATTGTGTCTACGCCCTTTGCATGTGGCTGAATACAGAATTGCCATGCATGGACCGGGAAAAAACGTGACGTATTGTGCGTGTGTTGCGGTGCACGGTGCAGTAGCCTACATGGCACGATGCATGGTGGTGCAACGAAATGTACCTTCCCTTCACCTTAACTATGAGACCCTCTCCCTCTCCCTCTCTACCTACCCACTCTCACTCTCGCTCACTCTCCTCAGGCAACCGTCTCCACTGTCCCATCACCTTCTGCAAGCTCCCGAGAAAACCCCAACCGCACTGGCGATGGCGAAGGAGGATGTGGTGGCCATCGTTGCCTCCAAGGCCACTGGTGTTGGGGATATGCTAAATGGGTATCACCATAGCATGTCTCCAATCTGGGTAACCCAGGTGGCCCATAGTTGGTAGCTTGGCCCATGGCCTGCTGGGCGGCCCAGTTAGACAGATCTAGAGGGGAGGCCCATGCCGGACATAGGAAGGCTACGTAGGAGTCACTGACATACTCAGAGCCTTGGAGTACAAGACACAAAGACCAGTTAGTATTAGTGTAGGACTCTGAAACTTGTCCGGCAAGGTCCTTTCCCTATAACCCTAGGTTCTAGTGCCCTTATAACCGGACCTATGGGATCCTTTAGGGCACAACGTCAGATACGATACACAACACCCTCGCACAGCGAACCAATCTCTATAACTCGATGTATTGCCATTATAGTGATTTATAGCAGGAGTAGAGTTCTGCCACCATTGTGGGACTTGAACCTAGGTAAGCTATGTTACCTCGTACCCACCAACTCTCCACCTTTCCCCACGTATCTAAACATGCTCTATGAGTAACCCTCTATGGCGTACTCGTAGGAAATACCACGACAGCTGGCAAGGAGACCCCCGTCTCTGTCCCGGCCCCTCGAGGCATTGAAAGCAGCCGCCATCCCCGTCCAGGCCCCCGTTGATGCATCGATGGCAGCCCCTGTCCCCATCCAGGCCCCCATCCCCGCTACCGATGTAGCCGCTGGTGAGGAGTCCCCCACCGGCAAGGAGGCCCCTGCCGGTCACGGGCAGATCCAGCTCTTCTAGGACCCCTATGATCCAGAGGAGTACATCTCTCCGGTGAACCCCTACAACATCGGCATCGACGACCCATGGTCACAGGTAACTAGGGTTTGCTCCCCTTCCCTTGTTCTTCTCCCGTTCCCATCGTTGGATGTTAGATCTTGGTTTATTAGGGTTCAGTTGTTCACATTTCGGTTGCTCGATCTTCTTACATCATCTAATCCTCTTTTTCCAATAGGTATACGGCAGCGACGTCTACAGCGATGATGAGTCCAGGCACACCAAGACTTGCCCAGGTGATGAGGAGGCTGCAGGCCGGCCATTACGACACCTTTTTTGCTGACGGCGTCTTCAGTTGCCCCTTCTGTAGGACGAGACTCGCCAGCACCAACTTCAACTGTGTCGTGATGCATGCAGAGGGCTCGAGCTCTAGCACCCACAAATTCAGCCAGAACGTGAATGTCAATGCCTACATTGCTGAACACCAGGCGCTTGGCATTCACCTCCGCAACCTCCAGCGGGTGGCCATCGAAGAGGGTCGCATGCCTCCGGTCAAGCCCAAGGTCCCGAAGATCAAGGGACTGGGCAGTAAGAAGTTGAGGAAGTGCTAGAGTGAGGAGGCGGAGGCGCAAACAAGGAGGGGTTAAACGTGTCTGCTGCTGCTGCTAAGCAGCTTCTTTTGTTTTTGTATATTTTGTGTGATGGCTGCTGAGCAGCGAATGTATCAAACCTCATTAAGCAACCTAATTTCTATCGCTATATCCTATTTAGCTGTGCACATCTATATCTACATTTGTTTTTTCTGAATGTATGTATTCTTCCAATGTGATTTGCTGCTCTATATTTGCTACTAGATCTGGCCAAAACAAGGGCCAAAAGGAATGAATGATCAAAGAGAGAAGCTTCTCTAGATTTGCTACCAAATTGGGAAAAGGGAAACATAACTGTTATCAAGAGAGGAAAAAGGTGCTCTTTCAAATAGCCAATTAACAAACTGCCATCTTGATAAGCTACCAGACACATTATAGAAACATAACACAAAGAAGTAAAATTTAATTCACTTATCTTTAAACCACTTGAGGCGCTAGCCATCTTGACAAGCTACTAGACACATAGAGAAACATAACACAAAGAAGTAAAATTTAATTCATTTCTCATCAGACCACTTTTGGTGCTTGACATTGTTCCTAGGAGTACCTTATTGGCCACCCACAGCTTATGAAATGCAAGTTCTTACCACCTGGAATCTACCTTGGTTTCCCTATCTTCAACATCCTGCGACATAATGAGCAGTGCATCACAGGCCTAGTTGTTGCTGCTAAAAGATGCTGCCTCTCTGTTTGCTACTTGAGCTGCAGCTTCTCTATCTACTACTTTAGTTGCAGCCATTTTCTTTGCGTATGCACCGTCATGCTCAGCTATCACTACTAGAGAAAGGCTTATGGATAGATTTATTATCAGTGGAGCATTTGTTTGAATATGCTCCACTGATAACTATCAGTGGCGCATTTAAAAATATGCTCCACTGATATTATTTATAACCAATGGCGCACATCACAAATAATGCGCCACTGATAATGTGGGCCTGGCACTCTGGAGGCCCGTGGACCAAATATCAATGGTGCATATATCCATATGCGCCATTGATATATTATTATGAGTGGCGCATATGCAATATGCACAATTGATATTCTCCTCACCAGTGGCGCATCCTCTCCTACATGCGCCATTGGTAACTATGTGGGCCCCACCTGGACACCACCACTCTGAAAGGTGGTAGGAATATCAATGGCGCATTCAGGATATGTGCCACTGATACTTGGTCCTCCAATGGCGCATATAGTAGTAAATGCGCCTTTGATAAGTCTTGGGCCCACCACCTAAAAAGGTGGCAGACTTATCAGTGGAGCATTTAGTGTAATATGCGCCACTGATAACTTCGTCCATATCTACAAGTTGGCATCCACACCCACCCACCACCACCATTCCATTCTTCTCCACCCACCACCCCAAACTAGATCTAGCTCGTCCTCCTCCTCCCCACCACCTCAATTTCTCCATTCTTTTCTCCATTCTTGGTTGTTGAACCTACCTTGCTTCATAGTTTTGTGAGGGGAAGCCTCTCCAATTGTTGTAGATCTACTAAACCAACTAGTTTTCCTCCTCCAACATCCATCTTGTTCTCCAACAACAACCACACTATCTCGTTGCGGACTTGGCTCGGTAATGATTCTACTAGGTGAGTTGTTGGAGGACATGCATGTGGATGTTTTGTGTGGAGGGTGGACGTCGGTGCGGTGTGTATGTGTGTGCATGCCTATGTTTGTGAAGCCTTCTTATTAATTGCGAGAGGGATGATGTGTTTGCATGGATGTGGTGGATGAATGTTTGCAAGTGACGAAGAAGAAAGCATGTTGCTTGCTCTGGTGGTGCATGGATGTTTGCTGAAATGTCGATTAATCTCTGTTTCGGCAAATTTTTGCACTATCCATATGTCCCATTTTTAGGAGATGTCATGCCGAATTTTTCCGGCGGCCATGCATGTGTGTGTGTGCATGATGGTGCTGTGGTTCTAAGATACTCTCTCTTTTTGCTCTATACCACAAGAAACCATGGTTAGACACATGAGCGAAGGTCGAGTAGCTAGATACAAGAAACGCGCGGTGGCCGACATGATTCTGAACAAGAGGACCTACATAAGATGTCCGTGTCGAACATGCAATCTCGGGTGCTTGGTTGACCCTGATTCCAAAGACCTAGAGAATCACCTGCTCACGCGTGGTTTCATGCGCAGCTATGATTCTGAAGATGACGAGGACGTCAACAATCCTGAAGACGAGGGCAGGCATGATGATCATCACGAAGGAGATGCCGGCGGCGGACATGATCATGATCATGAAGGAGATGTCGGCAGCGGCAGACATGATGATCAACACGAAGGAGATGATGGCAGTGACGGACATGATTATCATCACGAAGGAGGTGCTGGTGGAGAAGACACAGACACACAAACGACGTGGCTAACCTCAGCCTTGAAGGACCCTCATGTTCAGGAACTGCTTCTCAGGGAGACGAGCAACACCAAAGCTACTGCCAGGGAGAAAGCCAAGCTAGCGCAAATGGAGATAGATGGGAAAAAACCATTGTATCCTGAGTGCCGGCCTGAGGATACCCGCTTGAATGTAACGCTCAAGTCTCTGGAGATGAAGGCAGAAAACAAATGGACCGACACAAGAACGTCTTCCCAAGGGGAACACGTGTCCAACTAGTATCGAGGAGGCCAAGAAAATCGTATGTCCTCTCGACCTACCGTATGTTAAGTACCACGCCTGCATTAGTGACCGTGCACTTTATCGGGACGAATACAAGTATAGAACCACATGTCATGTGTGTGGCTAAGGATGATACAAACGAGGGAACAAGAAAGTTCCTCGGAAAGTGGTATGGTACTTTCCTATCACTCCCCGTCTGCAGCGGTATTTCGTGGACCCTAAGGAAGCAAAGCTCATGCAATGGCACGCAGAAAGGAAAAAGCAGGCCGAAGATGATCCACATAAGGGCAAGATCCTCACACACCCTTCGGATGCTAGCCAGTGGAACACACTGGACATTGACTTTCCAAACTTCGGGGGCGATCCAAGGAACGTCAGGCTTGGTATGAGCACCGATGGACTCAATACGTTTGGCAACTAGAGTAGCACACATAGCACCTGGCCCGTGTTTGTCTGGCCGTACAACCTCCCTCCCTGGCTGTGCACCAAGCAGAGATACGTACACATGTGTATTCTGATTCAGGGGCCTAAACAACCAGGTATCGACATGCATCTGTATCTCGCGCTGCTGAAAGAAAAGTTAGCCACGCTGTGGGAGACGCCAGCCCATACGTGGGACGCATACACAGGAGATTATTTCCCTATGAGAGTCGCGCTGCTCACGACGGTGCAGGACTATCTAGGTTACGCATACGTGTCTGCCCAGGTGAACCACGGACACAAAGCATGTGTCAAGTGCACGGATAAGACCCCGCATCTCCAGCTACCAAGGGATCCTGGGTCATCGAAGACCGTGTTCCAACAGACTCGAATGTGGCTTCCAAAGGATCACGCGTGGAGAAAGCGTAGAGATCTGTTCGATGGCAAAGTAGAGCTCGAAAACGCCACATGTCTGAGGAGCGGAGAAGTGATCCAAGATATGTTGGACAACTGGGAAGAGTGCCCTTTGCTGGGAAAGAAGCGTCCGAGGACGAAACCGCTGCATGGTGTGTGGAAAGCTAGGCCTGTTTTCTAGGACCTGCCACACTGGAAATACCTCCACACGCCCCATAGCCTTGATGTCATGCACATCACGAAGAATGTGTGCGAGAGTCTGCTTGCCACTATCATCAACATGCCAGATAGGACCAAAGACGGGCCGAAAGCAAGGAATGACCTGATGGAACTTGGAATCAAGGAAGAACTTCATGAGACGCTGCCGCCCGATGATGTTGATGATGAGACGGCACATGAAGATACTCAAGGTCTCCGCAAAAGGGTTAAGAGGGGAATTGCAGTGTTTTCGGCTGCCTGCTTCACTCTAAGTGAGCAGGAGCTTGAGTAGTTTTTCAACTGCCTCCTAGGAGTCAAAGTTTCTTACGGTTACTCGGGGAACATAGGAAGATATCTAGACAAAGTGAAGAAGAGGTTCAGCGGGATGAAGTCTCACGAGTGTGACGTGCTGATGACGCAGATACTTCCCATTGCGATCCGAGGGATAATGGACGAGCACATCCGTGAGACGCTGTTTGGCCTGTGAAACTTCTTCGACGTCATCTCGAGGAAGTCGATTGGCTTGAAGCAACTCGACACACTACAAGATGAGATCATTGTGATAATATGCGAGCTCGAGATTTACTTCCCGCCCACATTCTTCGACATCATGGTCCATCTACTCGTCCATGTCGTGGATGACATCATTCATCTCGGGCCGACATTCCTGCACAACATGATGCCGTTTGAAAGGCTTAACGATGTTATCAAAGGATTCTTATGCAACAGGTCCCGTCCAGATGGAAGCATTGCCAAGGGCTTTCTGACCTACGAGTGTGTCTCTTTCTGCCAGAATTATCTATGCACCGACCCGGACGACGAGGATGACCCTGTTGGTCTGCCCAAAAGGACACACCTCGGCAGGCTCGCTGGATATGGCCACCGTGAGGGCTTTCGCATCATGCATGTCGGCGCGAAGGGTCGACATGACGACTTTGAGAGGGCACACCATGTCGTGCTACTATCTCCACCCCGAACTCAAGGAATTCGTTACTGACGACGACGATGTGAGGAAGTTCTTGAAAAGGCTGGTAAGGAATTTATCTCGGAGTACATCTGTGTTTCTAATTAAGTAACGAAGCTGAATTTCTAAATGGGATCACTTTCCTTATCTTCAGAGATCCGAAGAAAAGTCTTGCGCGTGCGAGCTTGTCCCAGGGGTCGACGGTGGACCCGCGGTGGGACACGCCATTCAACAGGGCGACAAACGTGTTCAAGGGTAGGGCCAAGTCCGCGCTGCCGACTTCATTTGGCTGCGTGTCCGGCTATGGTATGTACGAAAAGGTTGGCGACTTTAGGAAAGAGGACCCAAAGGCGAAGAAAGAGAGGAAGGCCGCGGCAGCAGCGGCAAGTGAAAAACGCGAGGTTGAAGTCCTTCGGGAGCAGATGCAATAGATGCCAAGGCTGATCGACGAGAAAGTGCAAGAGAAGATCCACGAGATGTTTCCCAATGAGCTGTAGGAGGGGATTGCTGCTTGGAATGCGGTAGGTCGACAAGGGCCCGCTCATGGTGCCCAGCCTCTCCAGCAGCAACTCGATCGAGCACGTGTCTCCGAACATGGTGACACCCGAGTTGCCAACGTCGAGATGCACCCGGTCGCTCCGATGCAACCTCCCGCCGGCACCAACACCAATGCGCAGCCGGAGGTCGCTCTGGTGACACCTCCCGCCGGCGCCAACACAGATCCGCAGGTCACACTGATGCCCCCTCCCGCCAAAACTAAGGCGCAACCGATGGTGCTTCGTAAGGCATCTCAGCGGGAGGATGATACCGGTGTCTCGACATTAGTCGAGCTCAATGCCATCTCCAATGTAATGACGCCGCCCAACACATGCATGTTGATAACATTTCATCTCCTTTGCCTTTGATGACTAGCTAGCGCCATCTCACGATGCTTGTTCTTCCGCAGGACACTCCTTGCATGCTCTTGCATTACGTGGACGGTGATCTAAAGGATGTTGGCAAGGGCACAATTATTCAACCAAATTGCCACACGATGCACCACAAGTCGATGGAGGATGACGTGTTCAAGGTCCGGCTGGCTCGGGTGTTGCCGGGGTGCGAAGACATGGACCCCCCAGCCAACCACGAGGCGTTGATGATCATAAGAACCTTCAAGATTGTTGTGGCTGGGTCTTGACATGGCCAAAGACCCAGATTCGGCTTGTGAAGGAACAACAAGTAACTCAGCAGCCAAATGTGCCCTTCCCGCGGCGGACACAACAACCAGTCACCACCACCACCTCTCGTCACCAGCAATTGTTGGCCGCCCCTGCGCCGTTGCCTCCACATGGCAAGGTCGCTGCTGCGCCGCCACCTCCACATGGCAAGGCTGTCGCCGCACTACCGCCTCCACATGGCAAGGCTGGCGTTGCGGCGCCACCGCCCAAGGATGCACCTGGGGACTACATTAACGATGATGATGATGACAACCCAGATAACTTGATCAACACTAGCGTCACAGACTCTTTGTTCATGCCAAACATGGACGAGCCCTACCGCGTTGCCGACGACCCAAATGCTCGTAACAGAACATGCACGCGTCTAGACTTACATGGTACCCTAGAGGAGACTCCTCTGGATGCTGGTGCTACTAGTCCTTATAAAGGCACCCAGGGAATCATTTTCAGCCCCACCACACTCCATAAGGCGGCGGATGAGCAGATGGCTTCTAATGTCGAGATGAAGAAGCATCGCAAGAGAACCAAGAAGAATAATAAGCAGTCTTTGAGCCAGCCGGGTCCGAACAGGCCCCGGGCTCAGGACGACCCGTTAACACGGCCCCTTGAGGGCACCTTGACCAGGGTTCACATAGCTGGTCAACCGATTCTGAGTGAGGAGCTGATCAAAAATGCAAGTGGAACGATGGCTAACCTACAACATGGTATTCTATATCTAGAGGAGTGCCTTCTTGAAGAAGCAAATCCATCATACCCTGTTTTCACGGTCAATGTTCCAACGGGCGTGGGCTTCGTCGATAATGCCCTCGCAGATATCTTGTTCATATCGTATGAGGACATCTTCAAGCTTTTCCATGGCAAGCGGATGAACTATAACTTGGTCCGCCTATACGCGCTCCATCGGGCGATGAAGGTCAATAGAGAGAAGACCCCTAGCGGTGCGATAGTGGACCCCTACTTCATGCATGATAGCCAGTTGGTGAATCCAGTGACCCGGGCTAGCGCAAGGAACTACCTCCAAAATTTCATGGTGGACAACAAGAGTGGAAAAGAGCTTATTTTGCCTTTCTTTCCCGAGTAAGTGCACACACTCGCTCGTCGCCGTAACTTGTCCTTTCTTAGTTTTCGGTTGCTCTTTTTCCAACATTGTTTCGTTTCAATTGTTTTGCGCAGAGACAAATACTGCACACTGATCCTCATTCACCCGAGTTATTCGCTAGCCACGTACTTGGACTCGGGGAGCCAGCAAAAGAAGAAATACTACACCAACATAAGGAGTCTTCTAGATGATGCCCTCGAGGTATAAGACGAAAATGGAGGCTAATTCAAGAAGCGGGCGGAAAATTTCAGGGATGGCAGACACGTGTTCAAACACGTAATGAAGTTCGCATGCGTCAAGCAGCCGGATAACAGTGTCAAGGAGGCCTACTACGCCCTCCATCACCTGCGAGCGATGATACATTGCAAATGTATCTATAATTTTTGATGTTCCATGCTTGGTTTTATCCACTTTCTTGTGTTTTGTCCACACTTTGGAGTACTTTTCATATGATTTCTTGGACTAACCTATTAACAAGAGCCACAGTGCCAGCTGCCTGTTTTATGCTGTTTTTGGTTCCAGGAAAGTCAGAAAATGAATATTCTCGGAATTGGATGGGACAAAAGCCAAAGTGCCTATTTTTACGGAAGTCATCAAGTGCCAGAATACGAGACGGAGAAGGACTGGGGGCCGGCCACACCACCTGGCCGCGCGTCCAGGCCTGGCCCACGCCAGGGGGTGGTCTGGCCGACCCCAGCATCCCCTCGGCCTCTCCTTCCGCCTATAAGATGCCCTCAGGACGAAAACCCTAAGTACTCGATCAAAAATCCACGAAAGAGTCTATAGCCGCCGTCATCTCCATCCCTAGATCGGGAGGGATCTGAAGCTCTTCCCGGCACCCTGCCGGAGAGGGGAATTCACCCTGGAGTCCTTCTTCATCACGATGCAAGCCTCCGGTGTGATGCATGATAGTTCATCCTTGGACTACGGGTCCATGTAGTAGCTAGATGGCTGGTTCTCCTCCTTTGTGATTTCATATTTAGATCTTGTGACCTCCGTTCATGATCAAGATCATCTATTTATAATTCTGCATGTTGTGTTTGCGGGTATCCGATGGATATTGAGATGCTATTTCAGATTGATTATTGATTCTATCATGTTTTTGTTATTTGTGATCTTGCATGCTTTCCGTTGTTAGTAGCTATCTTGGCCAAGTAGATGCTAGCAACTCCAAGAGTAAGTATTTATGCTCAATAGTGGGTTCATGCCTCTGGTAATCTGGGGAAGTGACAGAAATCTCTAAGGTACTAGATGTGCTGTTGCTACTAGGGAGAAAACAACAATCCTTTGTTCATAGAACAATCATATTTTTTACTTTACATGCAATTCATAAAGCAATAATCTATTTCTTGCAACTTAATACTGGAGGGGGTTCGGATGATAACCTGAAGGTGGATTATTAGTCATAGATGCAGTTGGATGGCGGTCTATGTATAATGTTGTAATGCCCAATCAAGTTCCAAAGGAGTCAAGATGATTAGTATAGGCATGTATTGCTTTCTTGATGTTTGTTAATTGCCCTGCTGTAATTTGTTCACCTAGCATGTTATCTATCTTAAGGAGAGCCACCTCTAGTGAACTATGGATCCCAGTCCTTTTCTTTTACATACAATCTATAAGCTGTTTAATGCTTTGTGTTTACTTTCTGCAAACTATTACTTCCTTCCATTCGATACGTTTAATCCTTTGTTTTCAGCAAAACATGGTGAGATTGACAACCTCATCGCAAGTTGGGAATGAGTCACTGGTTGTGTTGTGTAGGTCTCCACGTTGCTACTAGCACCGGTAGTGCGCCCTGCCAAGGCTCAGCTAGCAACACCTTTGGGGTTTTTCCTTGCTCCTACTGGTTCGATCAAACCTTGGTTTCATAACTGAGGGAAACTTGCTACTATGCTCATCATAGCTTCCTCTTGGGATTCCCAACGAGCTTGTTAATACACAAGCCATCAAGCATTTTTTTGGCGCCGTTGCCGGGGAGTCAAGGACATCTTCACAAGGGGAGTCCCTCCTAACGAATCTCTTTACGTTGTTATTTTTGTTTTGCTTAGTTTACTTTTGTTTTGTTTGTTTATTTCTTTATCAAAAACACACAAAAATTAGTTTTACGAGTTTGCTTTTTTATTTGAAAACACAAAAAAATTAAGTCTCCTTTAGTTGTCACCTCTTCCTTAGCTCACCATGTTGATCCCTCAATTCACCCTGAAAGACCTTTCAATTGGTAGTGGTTCTATAATTGGGAAAGTTAATATTGAAGAATTCTTTAATCATGTTAGTAAACATGAGGATACTGAGGATAGATCCCTTGCAGAACTTGCTCCAAACTATGAGATTGCCACAGCTTCTTTAATCACATGTTAGAAGCTAGGTTTGTTAACCTCAACCCCTTAATGCAAGTAATGTTTCTTAAGCTTAAAGAAATTGAGGACCCTGAAAAGAGGGATTTTATTCTAGAAACTTTGTTTAAGGAGTTCTATGATGTTGCCAAGGAAGCTAGAAAAGTCTTTGAACATTTCAATATGCTAGGCTCATCTGTATATGTTGTTGGTACACGGGAAAAGATGAACAAAACCGAACCTAATGGGGAGGAACCTAAGATTCCAATACCCTTTAAACTAGTAGCAATGCATGAAGCCATAGAAAAGAATCTTGATTGGATCTATCCTGCAAACCCTTTTAATGAGAATAGTGAACCCAAGAGCATTGAGAAAGGATCCTCTAGAACTTACTTGGATGATATACCTTGCCTTGTTGAAAATATTTCTGGTATTGATCTTAATGCTTCTTCATTTGAGAACACTTGATTCTTTCTTTGCTTCTTATGCCTAACTTAACGGCGTTAAAGAAAAGTACTTGTTGGGAGATAACCCAAGAGTTTTAGATGAGTCTTGGAAGTTATTACCTCTGTAATAACCGCTCCTTATCCTTTTTATTTGATTTTTGTGCCAAGAGTAACCTCTAATGAGACAGAAGTAATGATTGGGAAAGTTGCTGTCCCGAAACAGATTTCTGTGTTTCACCGTAAAAATTCGTGTACAATCTCTGAATGTCTTTTTGAGGCGTGATTTTTTGTGCTTCTGCCCCACGTTATTATCTAACTTTCGTTCGCTCAACACTTTTCTATTTGAGCAACAGAAGGTCTTCGAAACAATTCGTCTTTACCTGCTGGTCTGTTTTGACAGATTTCTGCCATTTTCTGCATTTGCTTCTTGTTGGTTCCTTTTTGAGTTCTTTTGGGGAATTGAGCTTTTTGAGGGAAGTGCTATAGTAGCTAGTGTTCTAATGGAAGTTTATTGGTGTTATAACTGAACCTCAAGACTTATTATCTTGAGTGCACTAATGTTGCTAATAAAGATTGTGTGAAGTTTTGTATGAAAGAAAAATTTCAGGTGTATGGACTAAAGCTCAAGTTTGGGGATGCCACACGTGTCACCACAAGAAACATCCAAGAATTACAAGTGTCAAAGCTTGGGGATTCCCAAGGCATCCCCTTCTTCATCAATAAAAATCCCAGGTTTCTTCCAAACGCTTCATTTTTATTGTTTCATGCACAGTTGTGTTTTTCTTGGAGAGTCTTCTTTTTCGTTTTTGTTTTGGTTTTTCGTTTGCTTGGTTTGCTTAGTTTTCTGAATAAATTGGTTGGACCCCCTCTTTCATATATTGGTTTGTCAAAAAGTTTGGTTTGGTTTGGAAAAGAGTAGGAAAGTTCATGCTTATGTGGTAAAAAGAGCTCGTTTTTGACTGTGGCCTATGCTTTGTCATGCCATGCTTGATATTGTTTTGGATTTATGCTTAGTATTCTTTGTTGTAGAATGACTTGTTATAAACAATTGAGATTGCTTAATGTGCCTTGGATGAATCATGCGTTGTTTTAGCATATTTAAGCATAGTATAGTGGTATTCTCCTTTAATGCTTTATTTAGGTTGACGTGGTGCATGCTCACACCATGTTATGACTATCTCAAGTCACCATAAGCCTTTATGATCCTTTATTTTTCAACTTGTAGTATTACTTTATGATTTGATCAATGATGTTTTGTCGCTCTGCATGATTATGGCCATTATTGCTCTCTTAGTTTGTCGCTCCCAGTATTTTGCTAGCCTCCACAACCAAGTATGAGTTCCACTCATGCATCCAACTCCTTAAACCAAGTTATTCCAAAGAGTCCACCATATCTACCTACTAGCTTATGTTATTCCAAGTATATTCATGTTTTTGTTTACCTTCCAAATTAAACTTGTTATGAGAAAACTAGTGATTAAAGCTCTCACAAACTTGATGGCACACTTTACTTTTCTTGCCCTTAATAAACTTGAACCATTGTGTCATCTATGTTGTATATGCTTGCACTTATTTGTTGGGAATTATCAGAACCATGCTTTCATGGGGAACGCTTTCAACATTGCACTTGGTACTTGTACCTAGTTGATATCATGCTCTTTTGTATATGGATGTCGTCGGTGTGAAATGAAAGGGGAGCTTGTAAGTCCATGGAGTTATGTATATGTGTTAGAGAAACGCCTGGGTCGCTGGTCTAATCCATGCTGACATGGTGGAAACCTGCAGCGTAACCATAATGAGCTTTCTATGAAGCATTCTTCTTATAAAAAAAGAGTCCTATATTGAGAAAAGGAGAAAAAGAAAAAAAGAGATTATGAAAAGAGGAAAGAGAGAAAAAAGCACCATATTCCCATGGTAAATAAGAAGATTGCTGAGATTCTCGTTGTCTGCTTGCCTTGTCATTTTGATATGGGATTCTTCCGTATCATCGGGCAAGGGGTACCCCGTTGGCGGTTCTCTATGATACACATGTACTTACGATGACAAGAACTTACCGGTGACTAAACTTGAGTAGCATGAGGAGCAGGACTCGTATACAAGGGACATGAGATTTCTGACTTATACTTCGTCAAGCATGTACACCATAGTTTGTTCACTTTAACCTTAATCACTTCAAGATGCTTATGATAGGGGCAAAGAGAGCTGAAAGCTATAAGTACCATAATTTTTGGAAGCTCTCTATGAGACTTGAATCCTTACTTCCTTCTATGAAGGCCTTTCTTCCACCATTATATTGAGTCTCGACCTTCTACCTTTATGCACTTACTTTGAGAGCATAGTGGCCATTCTTAGTTCTATGTGCATTGTCCCAAGACTAGTTGATTGATGCATAACTTGATATTGCTTGTTTTAAACTATTTGTATCTAGTCACTCTTATGAACTTTGAAGGTGTCCTATGCATTTATATTTGCTACTCTATGAGGGACAAGTTGAATGCTATTATGCTATATTTCTTTATGTGAAACAAACAAACGTCTTGCAAAACATTGTTATTCATGAATCTTTTGTTTGTGCCTTTTCATGTTGCATCATAGTTTCTTTGTCTTATTGCTAGAACTTTGTCTTTCATGTTATGATTGAAGTACTATGATCCCAGCTTTGAATATTTTACAAATACTTTGATCAAGTCTTTGATGGTGCATGTCACCTCAAAAATTATTCTTTCTTTTTATCACTTACCTACTCGAGGACGAGCATGAGTTAAGCTTGGGGATGTTGATACATTGCAAATGTATCTATAATTTTTGATGTTCCATGCTTGGTTTTATCCACTTTCTTGTGTTTTGTCCACACTTTGGAGTACTTTTCATATGATTTCTTGGACTAACCTATTATCAAGAGCCATAGTGCCAGCAGCCTATTTTCTACTGTTTTTGGTTCCAGGAAAGTCAGAAAATGAATATTCTCGGAATTGGACGGGACAAAAGCCAAAGTGCCTATTTTCTGGAAGTCATCAGATGCCAGGCCTGGCCCGTGCCAGGCGGTGGTCTGGCCGACCCCAGCACCCCCTCGGGACAAAAACCCTAAGTACCCGATCAAAAATCCACAAAAGAGTCTGTAGCCGCCGTCATCTCCATCCCTAGATTGGGAGGGATCTGAAGCTCTTCTCGGTACCCTGCCAGAGAGGGGAGTTCACCCTGGAGGCCTTCTTCGTCACCATGCAAGCCTCCGGTGTGATGCGTGAGTAGTTCATCCTTGGACTACGGGTCCATGTAGTAGCTAGATGGCTAGTTCTCCTCCTTTGTGCTTTCATGTTTAGATCTTGTGAGCTCCATTCATGATCAAGATCATCTATTTGTAATTCTGCATGTTATGTTTGCGGGGATCCGATGGATATTGAGATGCTATTTCAGATTGATTATTGATTCTATCATGTCTTTGTTATTTGTGGTCTTGCATGCTTTCCGTTGTTAGTAGCTATCTTGGCCAAGTAGATGCTAGCAACGCCAAGAGTTAGTATTTATGCTCGATAGTGGGTTCATGCCTCTGGTAATATGGGGAAGTGACAGAAATCTCTAAGGTACTAGATGTGTTGTTGCTACTAGGGAGAAAACAACAATCCTTTGCTCATAGAACAATCGAATTGTTTACTTTACACGCAATTCGTAAAGCAATAATCTGTTGCTTGCAACTTAATACTGGAGGGGGTTTAGATGATAACCTGAAGGTGGATTATCAGTCATAGACGCAGTTGGATGGCGGTCTATGTATAATGTTGTAATGCCTAATCAAGTTCCAAAGGAGTCAAGATGATTAGTATATGCATGTATTGATTTCTCGATGTTTGTCAGTTGCCCCGTTGTAATTTGTTCACCCAACATGTTATCTATCTTAAGGAGAGCCACCTCTAGTGAACTATGGATCCTGGTCCTTTTTGTTTTACATACAATCTATAAGTTATTTACTGATTTGTGTTTACTTTCTACAAACTATTACTTCCTTCCATTTGATATGTTTAATCCTTTGTTTTCAGCAAAACACGATGAGATTGACAACCTCATCGCAAGTTGGGGACAGAGTTTTGTGGGTGTGTTGTGCAGGTCTCCATGTTGCTACTAGCACCGATAGTGCGCCCTGCCAAGGCTCAGCTAGCAACACCTTTGGGGTGTTTCCTTGCTCCTACTGGTTTGATTAAACCTTCGTTTCATAACTGAGGGAAACTTGCTGTTGTGCTCATCATACATTCCTCTTGGGGTTCCCCAACGAGCTTGTTAATACACGAGCCATCAGGCGATCGTCCGGGATGCACACATCATTACGTTGCCATCTAGTCTCCGAGCATGGGCCGAAGCTGAGGCAAGAATGGACGATGATGAACTTAAGGATGACTTCTTACGCATCCAGACTCAGATTGTGACCATCATGCAAGAAGATGTCATCACAAGGGGGGGGGGCTTATCATGCAAAAGAGCGTTTAGTAAGCGTGAGATCGAAGCACAACACGAGGCGCAGGGTGACCATAGGACATGGACAACGAAAGACGGCTACAAACCGTTCCCGACGCCGTGTAAAACAAAGTCTTCATGATGTAGTGTTCCTAGCTAGCTAGCGCTCAGCCAGTTTGTGTATCTCGTGTGTGTGTGTCATAAACTTTAACTTGCCTTAACTCGAAACGGTCGTAGTTGGACTTCGTTTACTTATTACCATATGTATGAAACTTAATAGCTTGCCTTAGATCGAAACCTTCTTTTTTGTGGAGATGCATGTGATGAACCTTTTAATTCTTTCTGTTGCATGATATAGTACTTATATGCCTTGTGTATAGAGATGCCGTGCTACGTGGTGTTCAGAGGGAGGGCCCTTGGAGTCTACGACGAGTGGGAGGATTGTCATAAGCAAAGTGAACAAGTTCAGTGGCAACAAATACAAAGGGTACCCAACGAGAGAGCAGGCGGAAGCTAGGTGGAGGAACCACCTCCTTGGAGAGCAGAGAGACAGGAACCAGATGAAGACCTTGATGATTGTGCTCCCCGTCTTGCTCATCACTGTCATTGCGGTTGTACTCTACTCGGTCCTTTAGTAGTTTAGTACTTGGCTAATGATGATGATCAACTTGTTGTAATGTGTAATGTATGAGAAGATGAGATCAATTTATTCTAGACTTGTATAATATTCGGGCACTTGTCACTATGTCGGGTTCTAATTGATGTGATGATGTATAATTCTATTTGTATTATTATCTCTGTTTTTATACTGTTGTGTATTTGTATAAATACCTGTATAAATACCTGAGAGCCCTGTATTATGTATACCTGTACAAAACATCAGTGGCGCATATTTTATTCATCTAGTGGCGCATCTAGTATCAGTGGCACATTTGGATATATGCTCCACTGGTAAAATATCAATGGCGCATATTTAAGGTGCGCCACTGGTTGTCCCACTATCAATGGCGCATATTTGATATGCGCAATTGATAAATAATTACTAATGGTGCAACACTAGTGGCGCATCCCATATGCGCCATTGGTAGGAAAAAAGATTCTCCACTGATAAGCAATTCTCTACTAGTGTATACTGCATTTGGTACAAAGGGCTCCCCTAAGCTCGTCTTCCCTCTTGCAACTTGGGAAAAATACGAGGAAAGCTAGATAGAAATGGATCTTAACATAGAGCTGGTAGGTCACGCAAGCATCTATGGCTGCATACTTAAGGTTTATCTCATACAATAGCCTCTCCTCCCAAAAATCGTGCTTGTCCGTAAAGAAATCTATCTTCATTCTGTCATACGACTCATCGAGGATTCTAGTTGCAAGTGTAGACATTGCATCCTTCCTCCAACCCCCTATGATCTTGACAAGACTCTGAATATCGATCCACTTGTCCGTAGGAATTATAATTCCCTCTTGAAGAAATTTAAAAAAAAATCAGTTCTTTTGTCGATAGTGCATAAAACAATTCCTTTTTTATAAGGAATTGGCGCAGCGCCGGACACTTCTTGTCAGTCCTGAAAGTATGTAGTTTGTCATCACAAAATGCGTGACCAAAATTTGTAACTACAAATGTTTAGTCAATGCAAGATCATCATCTGAATATAATTTTAAATAGTTTAGTAAATGCAAGATAAAGACTCTCAACATTGGCTTGTCATAATTTACTTGGTCCAAATAAAATTCAGTAGTTGCAAGATGAGCAAATGATAAATAACAAGAGGAGAAAACCCTAAAAGCGGTTAACTATAGAGAGAAGATCTACAAACCAGGAGAAGTGGTAGACGAGGACATGTTTCCTCATGGCCAGTTGAATGACGACGACTTCATTCTAGAAATCTGGGTCCTCTGGGGTGTACTCGAGGTCCAATCCCACGAACTTGTCCTCGTCTTTCTAAAGCCAATCCGCGTACATCCTTAGGACTCGCGCCACTATCTCCTCTTGGTTAGTGTAGACGACGTATATCTTCTTATTTCCATGGGCAACGAAGCTTGTCTCTAGAGTGTAACCTTCCTTGGCGGCAAGGAGAAGACAGAAAGAAGACAGCGGGGGAAGCAGAAGACAGAACACATGAAGAAGAAAGAGTGGTTTCTACGAGACAGGGGAACGCTGGAACCGTCAATGTGTTTCTAAGGTAGTGGTTAACAACGGGGACGGAAGTCCAAGGGAGAGACATGTGGTGGCGGTTGTTCTAGCTTCTGAGTAAACGAAGATTCAAAATAGTAATAACAAGGATATATGCGCCCTATGTTGTCACATCAATACACACTATCAGTCGTGTTGTCCTATCCACTGCGTCACCTTAGCTCATGTGCTCTGCTTCATTAGTTTTCACGTGTAAAATCCTACTGGTCAATTTATTTGCGCATACCCATTTGTTGCATATCATGTAGCCTTTTTTGAGAGAAATCCTCTAGCATTGCGATCTTGCGAAATGGGCTGGCAATTCCGTCAATGAAAATCCTAGTGGTAGAACAAGAAGAGCAGAAGACGATGGGATTCAGGATAGGGAGGAGAGCGGGGCTGAGTCATTTCATCCATGTCCCGGAACCACTAATGGAAATGGCAGCCCAGCTCCGCGCCATGGCTGCGACCACAGATCACCGCTCTAGGGAAGAAGAAGGAGATACAGGCGATAGTGCTGCAAGGTAGAAAGCACCTTGACTTTTCAACAAAATTATAGGCCATAATCCTTGGACAGAGGGAGTACATGGTAGCAACGATGCCTCCACGACAGCAGCGACATAACTGATAGGGGGGCCCCAACTTGATGGGCGTTAGCCTGATATTTTGTATTTAGACGTTAAGTTGAATTCATGCCGAAAAAGCAACTTGGGTACCGGTTTGCCTTGGCGTCTCAACTTTCGGGCCACAAAATTATTTCATCCGCTTTGGCGCCATAGGAGAGAAGGTAAGCTCTGACATGATAAGCTAGGGAGAGAGGAGAAGGAGCAGAAGGGGTGACACTTGGGGAAAGGATCTCAAGTTTTTGCTCTTGGGGTGACACTTCAACAACGGGTGGTCGCCGCCCATGGACCAGCTAGAGTCATTGCATGTGTGTTCCTGTCATGATGGAGGTGATGATTTCCTATGGCAATCCTTAGCATTCTATGACTTATAGGAGTAGTTATCGTAATGTAATTGAATTGCATGTCCCTCTCTATCAATGAAAATGACAAATCTTTTGCCTTCTTTCAAAGTAAATAAATATTTGCATGTCTCATTGTGTTAGTCGATGCAAAGAAGATATTGTTTTCTGTTCAAGTCATGTGAACAAATATGTTTGTATGTAGAGACATAAATGCGGATTGGGTGACAAAATCAGCATAAAATTGCCAAATCAATAACACAAGCATAATGGCATTACAAGAAAAGGAAAAGAACCATCTTTTCACCGTGCTTGTGAAAAGGAGATGAGTCAGGAACCACGCCTGCAAGTGGCAGAGGCCAATTCTCATGCAACTCAGCTAGCAATGGTTTATCATCGATAATACTTAAGCATCCGAATATGATGACATACTAGGAGTAGTTCCAATTCCACACTACAGTTCAACAGGAAAAGTGTAAGAAATGTGTAAGGTAGCTCCATAATATAGGTTCCAGAGAAAAGCATACAAATCATAAGAAAGAAAGCTCTGCATCACAGTTCACCACCTTCAGGTGCAACAGTCTCTACAAATTGTAAACCCAATTCACCACCTCCTTCAGGTGGCACGATGATTTCGGGAGCAGGATCAGCAGCACCAACAACAGCGCCAGCACGGGTAGCATGAGTCTTCACAATAGGTGAACTATCGAGCACCACAATGTCCTCTGAAGGCTCTTCACTGCCAGCTCCAGCCGCACAAGTCTCCGCCAATGGTAAACCAATCCACCACCTCCATCATCTAGCACGACGATGGCAGGTGCCGGCTCATTAGTACTAGTTGCAGATACATCAGTCTCCACATAAGGTAAACAAGGTGGTGTCTTAGGTGTAGCAATCTGGCATCCATTTTCTACTCTGTCATCAGGAAATTGAGAGTCTTCTTCAACTTTGTGCTTCTGAAGTTACAAGAAAAACAGAGATTATAGCGAAAGCATCTGCGCGGGATGACAAGAACATACGTCATTCTATTGATTTACCTTGTCATCTGGGATAGCAGAAGTCACAAATTGGAACCTATTTCATCGAGAGTCCTCTTTTTCGCTCCTTCCCCTATCTCCTTCTGCAGTAAGTTGTAATATTGACTACATGATGTTGATTGTCAAATATATGCAAATGTTCAAAAGTTTGCGTTGTCGAACTACCAACTTTGAACAGATCCCCACTGTTCTTATTTATAGGATCTATCCTAACAAACAAGATTCTATGCAATCCTAGTCTACAAAAAAAAGGATGCATACCCGTGATAAGAACTACTCTACACATGACAATGATGCGCAATCGACAATAAAATGTAACTGTGTCATCGAATCTATCATATAAGTTCGGAGTGAATCTAGATACACTCATTTCACATAAGCTAAAACATCTTATATTATGAAACAGATGGAATACGTACGAGTGTTCTAGTATTTCACAAACCGCCATTGCTGCCATGTGACAGGGATGATGGATCCACCACCGCCCTACAGAAGGTTGCCGCGCTGATCTCGCTGCCACCTGTAGAGGATGGAGTCGAGGAGCTGGCCAGCAAGGGGGTGGTAGTGGATGGGAATAAGGGACTGAGTAAAAGAGGTTGTGTGTGCGTGGGAGTAGCCCGGTGAGGGAGTTAAATCCAGCTTGTCTCGGAAGGAACGCGCTGCCACGTGCACCGACGTGTGCAAAATTCCCTCCCTCTCTCTTCTACGGCAGCTAATCATAGTAGTAGTCCATCTAGCTTCATCAATTTTTCTGGTAATCCTACTAGTAGACCTTTACTACTACTACTAGGTAGACTAGCAGTACTTGTTCAGAAGAAAAGAACTAGACTAGCACACTGTCGTACAGTATTGCCTTGTAAAATTGCTGGCGATGCCATGATGAGCGACATTTTTTTACTTGTAAACCTAGAAACATCGTGTTCCTTCCACCGCATGCAGTTTCTAAGCTAAGTAGCAACACGTCCAACTTAGGCAGTATCTTGCTACGGGACCCAAACATTAGTGAAAAAGAAACAAAACTACGGACCCGCAAGGAGTAATACTAATACTACTACTAGTATACAACATTCTGTATGAAATTATGTAGTAGCAGTAGAGTATATCTGTACTCCTAATAAGGTTCTTTTACGAGCTGGTGAAATATATATACTGGAGAAACTACCAAGTGTACAAAAGGGGTTTGGTCATACGGAGTATTTTACAAGCCGCACCGGGTGCGAAACTAAATGTTGAGTACTCGTACATCAGCTAAAAACCAGCCAAAAGAAAGAGTTCAACAGAAGGCCTAGACCAAATGAGCTATCCTGAATAGGCTCGTTCCACTCCAAGCCGTTTGAGAAGCTTGGGACCAACACAGAGTCTCTGACCATATCCAGCGAGTGTTGGTGTGGAAACTAATAGTTGCGTCACCATTCAAACTAAAGCGGCAAATTTCACGATGTAGCCTATACTCGTTCCAGTTTCTTGGTGTGATGTGTAAACACAATTCCTTCTCATCAGATGTCCTGGCGGATCATTTGCATCACCTACTACAATGTTAATCGGATAGTTCACGCCAAGATAAAGAGAATATGATCCAAGGTTACTAACCCTTTTCCAGTGGTTAGCTGTAGTTAATTGGCATGTGTTCATCGAGAACACCATGCACTCAAACCCAGAAGGATAGGTGTGAACGGTGCGACCATAGTAAACATCGCTACTATCATTAGCAATTGCATTACCTGAGACACCATATGTATAGACCAGAAGAAGTCTTGAACCATGGCCAGATCTTGCTAACCACCACCTACCAGGATCACCCTCCTCGTCATCCTCATCAAACCCATGTGTCAGGTAAAGCACATCGCGTGGCGACATGATAAGTAAAGGACCTTCAATGGGAAAGGGAATGTAACATGTAAATAATACTAATATTGATCTGACATTGTAGAAGTTGATATACAGTACTATTTTAAAAATTCTTGATTATACTTAAGATGTTTGATTGCGTAAAAAATTCCAACCTAGGGATATGCTATGTAAATTCTCCTTCTTTTCGAAATGGGGATATGCTATGGAAAATCTCCTATAGACACGGTTTGATTCATAGGATCAAATGAAATAGGAAATAATCCTACAGGATCTTGCAATGTAAAGGTCATAGGGAAAAAGCAAGGTTCGATCCTACAAGAATTTGGTGTGTTATATACCAAAGGGAAAACAATAAGGATTATTTCTATGATGTTTAATATCTTATCTTATCTTATCTTACCATTATATAGTGTATGAATAACTTTAAATATTGAATGTTGGATCAGGACTTGCGAATCCTAACATTGCCAGCCGTTGGATCTTCTTTTCCATTCTAGCATGTACTTGAAGATTCTATTGATACTCTTTAGCACAATGAACACTATGCACAATCCTCAAAACACAGTTCTCCATCATTCTGGAATTTTCTCCTTCATTTCTCAAGACCATGTTAACAAAATTTACAAGTACTAGTACCTAATAAATGTTGACTTCTACATGATACAAAATACAAGAACTAAATATGCACCCATACTTTATAGATTTCAATCAAATTTCTAATTTTTAAGCTTTACCTAGTATTATGATTCTATATAGTGATGCTATGTCATATGTCTAGTATCTGAGTCTCACGTAAGTACTACTAGTAGATACCATATTTTCCATGGGATGTACTAGGAGACGAAGCAATACTATGAGCAGAACTCAATCATATGAAACAAACTACTTATATATAAGAGAACTTCCTAAAGATTGCATTCCTCTGAAATTCCTAGGAAATTCCTTCAAATCAAAGAAACTAAAGGTTTTATGGAATTCCTACTAACCAATGAAAGTTCAGAAAAAAATAGTTTGCGTCGATTCAGGAATAAAGCTAATAAAATACGTAGGGAGGAGAATTTACCAAGTTCCAGAGGCTTCCATGCATAAACACAACCATTCTTTGTCACGGCGAACACAAGATCATGTTAGATAATAGCATTGCAGTATCTGAAGTAGCCCTGGAACTCGTTCACACAAACTGACCATCCATGACTATCATTCCCGTTAAGGACAACAATCTTGAATTTGAAAATGGCGACAAGAGAGAAATATTTGTATCCACCAGCAGTTGTCGAAACATGGCAAATGACTATCTTCTGTAGTTTAGTACATCGACATTCATCAGCATCATCCTAGAATGTAAGTGCAGAACCTTCGATCGGTTAAACCCTGACACTTGCGGAATAACAATCTTGCGACGAGTGTACACGTTGACAAGGTCCCACCTGAAACCGGGACCAACTGTGACGATCCAATCTCCATTTCCGCCTGCTCGCTGCTCATCAAAACCATTTGGCATCACAACATTGAAGGAGAACCTCTCCAGCAGCGTCATCATGCACGGGCTGCTCGCCACTTTGAAGCAGTCTTTGGATTCCCACGGTCTCACTGTCTGGTGAGAATGAAGAACACATGGGAGGACAAACGGATGACAAGAAGGCATAGTTCTGCTCTCTTTTGCTGATTGAAGAATATGTTTGGACGAACCGACGAAGCTCTCGATGGTGGTGGCGTCGCAATGAATGATGAGTACTTGAAGCAGTCCTTCGGTGAACACCTTCTGAAACTGCTTAGGATCTTTACTTACCTTGCTTGATCTCACCATGGAAGGAGGTTGCCGATGGTGTTTTGGGGGATTTCTTTGGGGTGGGGTGGGGTAGGAGAGCATGGGAAGATCATTGGCGGGAGCTGGCGGCCGGGGTGAGATGGAGAAGACAAAGGCTGATGGTGTGTAGTAGTACTACTAGTACTACAGAAGGTGGGCGAGTGGGGGGTGGGGCTCCAAATGAGGCTAGTTGCACAAACCTCCAAAAATTAGAGCTATAGTTGCAAGGAGCTCCAACTATTGAGTCCCGGGTATATAATAAATAATGTTAAGAGGGCTAATATAAAATTTTGTGCTATGTGCAACATTTGTACCCAAAAGTAATTGTAGTAGTTCCTTGCAACTATACTATCCTGATTATCTAGAGTTTCCTACAATTTCGAGTCCAGTTGTTTGAGGTTTGTGCAGTTTCCTCCCTCCTCATGTTTCGAGGAAGCTCTATGACCCTATGTTCAAACAAAAAATGATCAAAGACAAAAAAAGGAAGACCATCTCTCAGGGCTCGTTTGATTTGCAGGATTCTCAAAACATAGAAAGAGGAAACTACAGGAATTCGGATCAAGTATGTGTTTGAATCATAGGGAAAGCAAAGCAATTATACCATGAGGTTGGAGTGGATGGAGATTTTACAAAAAATAGAGGGCAAAGGAATACTCTGCAGGGATCTCAATTCTGGTGTTTTTCCTATTCCTATATTTTTCCTATACTGCGTTCCAAATGGGACATAATTCCTATATATTTGAATCATGTGAATCCAAAAACTAGCATAGGATTATTTCCTAAGGGAGAATCCTTCACAAATCCTTTGAATTTTCTTTGAATCAAAGAAGGAATAAAAAAAGCTTTCTTCTCTCAGAAAAAAGGAACTCCACCTATTGGAGAAAAAAGTAACTCCACCTCTTGGATAATTCAGTGTGACGAGAGTAGTTACTAGAGTCTATGTATAGTACTAGCTGTAGGGCCTAATCGTAGCACGTTATTACTAGTACTAGTATGTATCAGTCTTTGCAGGTGCCTTGGAGCAAACAAAATAAAGCTCTGCAGATAATAAATGGCAATGGAAATTTCCAAGATACACAATCTTTTGCTTGTTCATTTTGATCTGGGTGACAACCGAAGGATAGAGGAGTACTAGCTGCTTCATGTCTCGAGCCATTGAGCTAGAGTAGAAATTTGGATATCTAACAACCTGAATTGTTCGTTGCACACAGCTTGACCAAACAGACTTACCGCCCTACTTTACTGCATATCCGAAAAAACTACGGATTATAGTAGTACTACTACTACCATGTAGTAAGTACTACAAGAAATACTAGTACAATAATGTTACACAGAGAGTTCCACATTCATATTATAGCGCCAAAAGCAGAAGTTGTGCCAATATAGTACTGTAGTAGTCACCTCCAGGTTGCCTTACAGGGATAAAAATAGTACGATGAGCAACAAGATCTATCTATTTATGTACTCCTATTGGCATATGATAGTAGTACTACCCAGGAATGGCACGAGCATGTGCTCCACTAGTGCGCCTCCACACGTAGGGTAATCCAGTACTACTAGTACGGACTAGATCGCCACCGCATCGCGTGATTATTATACATTGGTCCATGCCCTAGTCGTGGGCACGTGCCGTAGCAGTAAAAAAATTGCGAAAAATTGAATACTCATAAATAATTAATCCCTCCATCGTAAAATTGTAGTAACTGACTTGCCTTTGTCTAGATACACATGTATTTCGATGCAGTTTAGTACTTAGATGCTCCCTCATTTCCTAATTAGAAAGCATACTAGGTTTTGTCAAAGTCAATATTTATAAAGTTTGACCAACTATATGTAAAAACATACTAACTTACATAATGTCAAACATATATAAGATGAAAACATGGTTCATGATGATTCTGATAACATTGAGTTGATGTCTATTATTTTCTAGATATTTAGTCAAAGTTTATTATATCTGACTTTGACAAAAACTAATGCGCGTCCTAATTTGGGAAAGAGGGAGTACATGTGAAGTCAGTTAATTTGGGATGGATGGAGTACTACTGCGTACTAGTAGTAGTCAAAGTAATATAGTATGGAGTAGTAAGTAGTAAAACTCAACTTATAGCCAAATACAACCTTCCTATTCCCAAAGAGATCTTGGCTCCGACTACTAGTAATTAATACATCATTTGATTCACATTAGGACCATTAGATAAGAAGATGAAGATCAACTCTTCTTGTCAATGAAAACAAATAAGAGTTTTACTCTGGTATCCTCCTGTTCTGGCAAACTTAGAAAACTGAAAACGTATGAACGACTAGGATTGGCCGATAACCCTTCATATCCTCCCAGCCGAAGAGGCATTGGTTAATCATGACCCTCCTTTTGTTTTCAATTTATCAAATTTGAGAAAATGGGGAGGAACCAAACCAAGCCTCAACACTGAAAAACACCTCTTTGTCATGTCGGACGTTTCAATAGCAGTGGTATTGTACCGTGCAGGTACCGCGAGGAACGTGAGATCTTAGAGCGTGACCCTAATCCAGGATGCGTAGCTCGTAGGCTCGATTAGTGTATATGGGTGTTAGTCAAGAAGCCAGTCGACATACCGCAACACGCAGAAGTTATACCAATTTGCTTTACCGGACAAAAATTATGAGCAAAATCATCAATGTATTTATGGCACGTACTCCCGAACAGCATAAGCTTATGCTCGACGATCACATGAAATGCACAATATTCTCCACCGTGTTGTATCCTCACGTAGATCACGACCATGCATGGTCATTTGATTATGCATGTTCCATGGAGTTAAGAACACAAATAATCCTTATACTTGTGCGTGGGGCTTGATTTAGCCCTCCATCTCGTGATTTTATAAAGTTTACGCACAAACTTGTCAACATGACTAAATTTAGTTGTAAGCGAGGTTTGTAGTCAAAATTGTGTTAGCCTGGATGACACGTGGACGTTGGTCATGCATGCAGGTAGAGCATCTGCCCAATAACATCGCACCTAGCGCCTCCCGTATAATAGCCAGTTAGGGTGAGCTAATTTTCTGCAGGATTGATTTTGTGAAACTAACATGTCAGATAATTATACTATATGTTCTGTTCCAAATATCGCACATACCTAACCCTAGTTCAATTGTTTTTCCCTTAGCTTGTGCCCTGATCTTACTGGGAGAGCGCATCTC
This sequence comes from Avena insularis, assembly GCA_023614405.1. Taxonomy (NCBI): domain Eukaryota; kingdom Viridiplantae; phylum Streptophyta; class Magnoliopsida; order Poales; family Poaceae; genus Avena; species Avena insularis. The sequence goes on from CM042694.1 coordinate 384,377,952, forward strand.
ATGGTTGGATCTCGAGTATGGCGAGTGGTGGCTCTAGTGGTTCAAGCTCGAGTCCGAAGGAGTATCGTGTGCCCAACACAGAGCTGCTCATTGTTAAGTGTGACCAATGCAAGCATCGTTTCTTGAGGAAGTACACCACCTAGACCAATGTCTATGGGAATCTGAACGGTATTTCTTAAAGTGTGTCCTTGTCACAGGGTTAGTGAGGTGGGCTGCTTTGGATTTGCCTACAGTTTTCTAACGTGTTTGCGCTGAATTTCTTTCTTAATATGGATGTTGAGCTCATTTTGTTTTTTGGTGATGTAACCCAATGGGTGTAATATGTTGAATTTGTCTAAGCATCACATTGTTTCCTTCTCTCGAACAACACAAAAATAAAGTGGCATGGAGGTGAAAACGATGTGGTGTTGCTTACCGAAAGGATGTGCGAGGAGGGGAAAGTGGTAGTTGATATGGAAATATTGGGCATGTTGTTTATTGTTCGATATGCGGGATGCGCTATGTGCAAAATTCCGGGGTAGCCTATCCTGCACGCTGGACCCATGTCGATGTGTCATCCACACCAGCGCAATTTCGATGGCAATCCTGGTTCAAGACTTAAATCAAGTCAAATTGACAAGTTTGGGCATAAAATTTCATAATCACTGAGTTAGATGACTAAATCGAAGCACCGTAAGAACGGTTAGTGTGTTTATCTCTGGTCCATGCCGTAGAAGTGAACAAATACTCCATAATAATATTAGCAGCAAACTTAGTTTACATCCAAAATGCATCATTCCTAGTGCCAAAAGAGAATCTACATGCGACTACTACTAGTAAACTAGATTAGTAAAATAGTACTACTAGTAGTACTATTTATATGCTAATACACCATTACAGTCTTGATCATCAGCCGTAGTTTAAGATCATTTTTCTTGTCGATGCAAATCTAGAAAGATATATGGGTGGACTGTCCAACCTTCATCAGGAACCGCGACAGTACTCCGAGGTATGTTCTGAGCTTGTAGGACGGGAAGTTGTTTGGCGACGAGCTGCTTGTCAGCTTGATTACAGCATTAAGGCTCTCGACCATTGATAAGTCTGCCGACCCCGGCGTGCCAGGCACACACAGTTTCACCATGTACCATGGCCACAAGCACATGTCCTTCCTGATGCAAACCAAGGACACAACGGTGGCTGGGTTGAGCGTGCTTATAGTTAGGCCGAACACGGCACTGTCATCCCAGTAGAGGAAGCGTGTGAATGCCTCGTGCTTGTTGGTGGCGGAATCGGGATGAGACAAAAGAAGGCGCTGCCATAGATGGCCCTGGTTACTATGACCCTGTGGGCCTCCTCCATGTGGGGAAGGAGCCCTGCCAGCGAGGCAATGAAATCACAGGCGAGATCCATGCAGGAGCACGGGTCATGCGGGCATGCGATCTTGTGCTCGTCGAGCTTGTCGAATGTGACCAAGCTAAAGTAGCCGCTGTAGGGGCACTCAGTCATCGCCTCAAACTTGATGATGTCGATAGCAGCCGGCTCATGATCGAATCCGCCGACACGGTACACGAACTTGTGGGAGTGGTTATAGAGGAAAGATCGGCTCGCTGACATAGTGCCCATCGGCTAGAAACCCGGGATGGGTGGGTATAGTGAAGAGTATACTGATTGAGTTTCATACTGTACTGGTACGAGTTTATAGGCATACACTAGGCATCGGCGCACTGGCAGCGGCTGAGGCTCTGCACTTGGCCACTTTTTTGTAGACAGTGTTCACACGTTGTACATGCTTCCTCAAAACAAAAAGGTTATAGAAAATTGACATGTGAGTAAAGCAGGTGTCATGCTATATAGTACATATAGAGGGAGAGACCGAAGCAAGAAGATCCACGTGAGAGGCAAGAAGATCTACTCCTGGAGAGAGACGGAAAAGCCTGGGGCTTGGTGCAGGGTGTATAGTGCTGTAGGGGAGAGACTAAGGACTGCATGCATGTCTTCGACACCAACCTATAATTAACTTTTTTGGTCTTATCAAATTTAAATGGCCTTAATAATCCCAGACATAGGGAGTAGTAGTACTAATACTAGTAGTACATCTTAGAAAGAATCAGACAAACTAGTACTGTATTTATTAGTGGTACTTTTTTTTGAGAAATTGTTATTAGTAGTGGTACTTAGATATTTGAACAACCCATCCAAGTTACTACTCCAATAGAGAGTATGATCACTCTGTTTTATGGGTTCTTGTTTACTACTTACTAGTAGTAAAAGCTAGAATGTAGATTATTCTAGAACAAATTTTGGCTCTACAATATTTAGAATACGCGCAAACCTCAGAAGACACTTCATTGCTTAGTTTCATAGATCTTGTGCTAAATGCATGGACTTGGATATAATTTTTATTTTTATAAGGTCCTTGATGTAACTTGTATTTCCACTAACCGCGTGTTAACTAAAGAACCTCGCTCCTACGGGACCTACCACAATTAAAAGAAAATTACACTGCCCCAATTATCAGACAAAATGGACCATGGTTTCTTATAATTCCAAAGTTTTTATAAATAGGATGTTTCAAGCTTCCCAGCTAACTCTACACAATTTTGTGACTTTTTGCTAATTTAACGAAATTAGGTCAAACTTTTGCTACACAAGTAAGGGCAATTTATTGCTCTTGAATTGAATGTATTTTCAGAGGTAGATGGGTGCATCTTCATTTAGTAAACAACGTTGATGGTGTGAGTTTCCAACTATCACGAAAGAACATTTAATTCTCAATTTTTCAAGTGATGATGAGATTGTTCTTTAATGTAAAGAAACTCTGAAGAATATGGATCTGAATACCACATAAGCCAAGTTTTTAGACATAAATAGTGGACCAACATATTGTACTGATGATGACCCACAAGTATAGGGGGTGTATCGCAATATTTTCGAGGGAAGTGAAACCCAATTTACTGATTCGACACAAGCGGAGTCAAAGAATATTTATCAGCCTTAACAACTGAGTTGTCAATTCAGCTGCACCTAGAAACAATCTTGCTCACAACAGTTTATCAGTAGCAACAGTTTTGTAGTAAGAATAGTAAAGTAACAGAAGTAGCAAAGCAAAGACAGTAGTAACAAAAGCAGTAACAGTGGGATTCAAGTGTGGTAGGCATAGGGATGGATGGACGGGCGTTGCATGGACAAGACAATTCACATAGCAATCAGAACATAGGGCAATTGCAGATAAATAAGATAAAGCACCCAAGTACTAGACAATCCTAGGCACGTGTTCCATATATAGTCATACGTGCTCGCAATGAGAACTTGCACAACATCTTTTGTCCTGCCAGTCCGTTTGCAGCGGGGCCTCTAGGGAACTATTGGCAATTAAGGTGCTCCTTTTAATAGAGCACTGGAGAAAAGCATTAACACTCCATGAACACATGTGATCCTCACATCAACGCCATTCCCTTCCGGTTATCCCGATTTCTGTCACTTCGGGGCCATAGGTTCCGGACAACAACATGTGTATACAACTTGCAGATAAGACCAAGAACAATACTATCTTAATGAATCAATAACATGTTCAGATCTGAGATCATGGCACTAGGGCCCTAGTGACAAGCATTAAGCACAACAAGTCATAACAAAGTCATAAAGCACTAATAAAAGATACTAGGCACCATGCCCTAACAATCTAATGCCATTACATGAACGATCTGATCCAATCCCTACCATCCCCATATCCTATAGCGGGGGATTACTCACTCATAGATGGGGAAACATGGATGGTCGATGGAGAAGCGATGGTGATGATGATGGCCATGATCTCCTCCAATTCCCCGTCCCGGCAGGGTGCCAGAATAGAGTTTCTGGTGCTGTTTCGTGAAATCTGGTGGTGGCGGCGGAGCGGAACTCCTTTGGGAAAAACGTCGACCCCCTCGAAGTGTTTAGGTCAGAAGGCTCCTTATAGGCGAAGAGAGAGGCCGAGGGGGTGCCTGGGGGGCCCACACCACCCCATGGCGCGACCTGGCCTGGACCGAGCCACCAGGTGGTGTGGCCACCCCATGGCTCTTCTCCGTCTCGTATTCTGGCTCCTGGAGTCTTCGGGTGAAATAGGATTTTTGGCATATTTTCTGCGATTTTTCCTGATAGTTGGTTTTCTGCACAAAAAGTAGACACCAAGGCAATTCTGCTGAAAACAGCATTAGTCTGCATTAGTTGTATCCAAATCACACAAGTATAGAGGAGAAACAATAGCAAAAGTGTTTAGGAAAGTAGATACGCTTTGGACGTATCAACTCCCCCAAGCTTAGCTTATTGCTTGTCCTCAAGCAATTCAGTTGAAAACTGAGTGCGATAAAAGAATTTTCACGAACACATTTGCTTCATATGATGTAAATATTCTCAGCAATGTGATCAACTACATGGACAATTCATAATAAAGAGTATGCAACTGAGTCTACTTAATAGTCATTGCAAGCGATGAAGAGATTCCAACTCAAGAATAATAAGTAGCACGAAGCACAAACGTAAGCAACATTACAATGCTCATAAAAAGGTATGATAGAGTGGTATCTCGCTTGCCTTTGATTATGAATGCCAAGGCACCTCTGAAGTTCAAGTGATGACTACAAGTAAAGATATCAAAGATACAAGCATCAAAGTCATAACACAAATAATCAAGTAATGGAACAAACACAAAGAATGACAACTATGCTCTCAAGAAGGTGCTCAAAGAATATGTGGAGACTCAACAAGTAGAAGAAAAGGTTTTGAATAATTTTGAAAGGCTTCCAAATGCTGAAAGTATGGTACTCGTTAGCTTTGAGCTCTCATTGCCCCTATCATAAGCATCTTTAATGTGGTTAAGGTGAAAGTGGGGTCCAATCTGAGTTATATGCTTGACAGACCATAGACTGAAAATCCCAAGTCCCTTGAGTACGAGGGCCGCTCCTCATGCTACTCAACTTTAGTTACCGGTAAGTTCTTGTCATCGTAAGTATGTGCGTATCATTGAGAACCGCCAACGGAGTACCCCTTGCCCGATGATACGGAAGAATCTCCATATCAAAATGACAAGGCAAGTAGACAATGAGTATCTCAGCAATCTTCTTATTTACCATGGGAAAATGGTGCTTTTTTCTCTCTTTCCTCTTTTCATAAATCTCTTTTTGTTCTTTTTCTCAATAGCTATCTCTCTCTTTTTTATAAGAAGAATGCTTCATAGATATCATTATGGTTACGCTGCAGGTTTCCACCATGTCAGCATGGATTAGACCATGACCAGGCGTTTCTCTAACACACATACATAACTCCATGGACTTACAAGCTCCCTTTTATTTCACACCGATGACATCCATAAACAAAAAGAAAGGGATCAACTGGGTATATATTTACAAGTGTTGAAAGCGTTCCCGTGACAGACAGTTACGCTAATCCCCAGCCTATAATTTGCAAGCATATAACTTTCATGGAGAGTTCACAATGGTTCAGGTTTATTAAGTGCAAGGAAATAAAGTGTGCCATCAAGTTTGTGAGAGCTTTACTAATTAATTTTCTCATAACAAGCAAACATTTTATTCGGAAGAAAACAAGGCATAATGAATATGCACGGGACTAGCAAATGATGCTAATAGGTAGGTATGGTGGACACTTTGGAAATATTTGGTTTAGGGAGTTGGAAACATGAGTAAAACACTCAGTGGAAGTGAAGGCTAGCAAAAGTAAGGGAGCGACAAACGAGAGAGCAATAGCTGTCATTATCATGCTTGCAACAAAACAGGACTACTCATGGCATGAAAATGATTCAAGATCCTCAAGGCAAAATAATTCATCAAGGCTTAACTGATTATCACAGTCTTGTGCATGCGTGAGCATGTGCCAAGTCAATTCAAATGAAACATTCAGAGGAGGATACCATGGTGTCATACCGATTTATGAATAGAGTAATGCAAGCAAACATTCATGAGACATGCTACAAACTATTAGCGAGCTGGAGCTAATCAGAAGAAAGCAAGAACTACTAAGCATCCAAAGATGACATACACCCTACTTGAACGGACTAAGCAAGCCCACAGTGATGAGTATATGTACAAAAATGAAAACAAATAGAGTTCGCTACCAGCCTCTTACCACGCCTCAAGTTGTCATTGATCCTCATCATTGAAAAACAAACCAAGGCAAAAAGAAGAAGCAAGCCAAAGAGAAACAACAAAAATATTTTTGGTCTTTTTGTGTTTTAGAAAGCAAAAGCAAAGAAGAACGAAAACTAAAAAGTGAACGAAAACATGAATATACAAAGTACCGACACAACATGATATGGAGATGAGTGCGGTGTCGGCGTACCTCCCCCCAAGATTAGGCTTTTGGCCTAAGTGGGTATCAATCCATGTACGAATAGGGGTTCCAAGCGGGCGGATCTTGGTAAGAATGGTCGTAGTTGGGCCCATGAGAAGAAGAAGAAGCTCCCCAATCATAAGAGAGCTGGTGGTATGAAGACTCTCCCTCATTCGAGGGCTGGACTGAATCATCCGTGACCTCCCTTCTAGTGTCCTGCTCCTGTTGGGAGAGCTCTCCCAAGTATGTGTCAAGCTCCTCCTCAGTGAGGGAACATCCTTCCTTGTTATCAAGGTTAAACAAAACAGGTGCAGGCAAAAGAACAACACGCTCGGACTTGCTCTTTCTCCAAACAGCTTTGAGAAAGGTTATTTCATAAGATAACTCACTCAAACTAGCCCATGAGGAAACAAATTTATGTTGTATCATGGAATTAAGATCAAGCCTCTCTATGGGAAACTGTAGGTCTAGATGATGAGGCACTAAACCATGCAATGCTAGTAGACGAGAAGCAATAAGGCCTCCACAAATTCCACCTTTCTCACGGTTAGCAGCAAGACGGAAAGCTATCAAAGCACCCAAGTTGTAAGACCTATCTCGTCTAAGAGCAGCAGAGATAAATGCTAGATCAAACAAAGATAACTTATTGACAGTTTTCCAAGCAAGAACACACTTGGCAATAAAGTAGGCAAAGTAGCGAATGGAGGGAAGATGAATGTTACGGATTTTTCCACTCTCCTTCGAGAAGCTACTTCCTTGGATAATTTCTGTGTATAAATCCATGAGTGGTTCCGGTCTCTCTTTAATCTTCCTACATGATCCCCATTGAGGTACCTTAATAGCTGCACAAAAGTCATCAAGAGAAAGGTTGACAACAATATTGTAAATTTTGTAATGGACCATGGGGTTAGGCAAAGAGTGACTAAGTTGGAAGTCCTGCACCACAGACATGGTTAGCTTCACAAATTGACAAGGTTCATCTTCCAAAAAGTGCTCTAACCCTGCATTAGAAACCAAAGTGTGGAAATCTTGTAGAATTCCTGCAGCTCTCATTAACTCAGAGCATGGATAAATGGAAGGAAAAACTTCCTCCTCCCGGTGGACCTTCATGACCTCAGGCACCCAAAGCTCATGTTGGTTTAGGTGGTGTTCACTCATCTTCTATTCTGAAATTTAAACACCTATTAAACAAGTGATTGCAAAGTAAATATAATGAGGGATTCTACTCATAGGGACTTGCAAGAGGCCTAAACATGCATCAAAACTATATCTCTAAGCATCAAACAAGCTTACAAGCTCTCATAACCAGTCACCTACAGCAGCAAAATACTCAACATATAATCCACTAAACACAAATCTACTTGGACAAGGGTAGGAGTCACATACTAGGGAACAAATGCTCCAAATTTCAGCAAGAAAGATGGGATGAGCAAGGAGATCGAAAAAATCGAGAGCAAGCACAGCAAGAATGCGATTTTGATCTATGAACTGGAGCTTACTCGGGAGAGAGAAGAAATTGGTAGGTGAGAGAGTTGGTGGGGGGCCAGGGGTGGCCCACACTAGGACATGGCGCCACCCAAGGCTGGCCACGCCACCATGTGGTGTGCCTGCCTGGTGGGCCCCCCTGCTACCTACCAGGTACTCCTCTGCCCCTTTTTTCACATAAAAATTTAATATGAATTTTTTGGAATTTTTCGAGACACTTTATTTTTGAGCAATTTTCAGAAATAGAAGAATGATTTTTCTGACAGACAAATTTTTTTCTTTTGGAAACATGATGCAAGGACAAAACAAGGCTAGAACTACAGAAGTTCTAGCATGCAAACAACTAACAACACAAAGGAAACTAAACGAAAGCAAAAACTAAAATGCAAAGGATGGAAATAAATAGAGATAATCATAATGAAAACATTGTTTTGTTCAATGGAATCCTTTTGTTAGCAAGGTTGATCAAGTCTTGCTACCAAAACAATTGCATATGAGACAAACTTTGTACTTCACTAATGATTATGTTACCTTAACCTTGATAGCAATGGTCCCAATCATAATAGTTTCAAAATTTTCTCTTGGTATGGGACAATATATTTCTCCAACTTGAATGCCTTCAACATGTTCAATTGAATTCAAACCATAAGTCCTTTCAATCTTCTTGGGGAAATAGACAGTATGTTCCTTGTCATTAACATTGAAGGTCACCTTTCCTTGATTACAATTAATAACAGCTCCTGCGGTATTAAGAAAAGGTCTTCCAAGAATAATAGACATATTATCATCTTCAGGCATTTCAAGCACACCAAAATCAGTTAGTATCAAGCAATTGTGAGCCACCTGAACAAGTACATCCTCACATATACCCACAGGAATAGTGGTAGATTTATTAGCCATTTGCAAAGATATATCAGTTGGTATTAATTTTTCAAGTTGAAGCCTCTTATAGAGAGAGAAAGGCATAACACTAACTCCAGCTCCCAAATCACACAAAGCAGTTCTAACATAACTGTTCTTAATATAGCAAGGGATAGTTGGAATCCCTGGGTCTCCAAGTTTCTTAGGAACCTTACCATTAAAGGAATAATTAGCAAGCAAAGTAGAAATTTCTTCATTAGGGATCTTCCTTTTATTCGAGACAATGTCCTTCATATACTTTGAGTAAGGAGGCAATTTAATAGCATCAGTCAAAGGAATTTGCAAGAATAAAGGCTTCATCCACTCACAAAACTTATTATACTTTTCATCTTCCTTTGACTTGTGTTTCTTATCGGGGAAAGGCATAGATTTTTGGACCCAAGGTTCTCTTTCACTACCATGTTTCTTAGCAATAAAATCTTCTTTGGTGTATTTAGTATTCTTAGTGTGGTTTTTAGGTTCTTCTTCAACTTTTTCCTCATTAGGAACAACATTTTCTTCATTACCACTTTTAGTTTCAGCATCAGAGATAGATATACTATTAGGATCTATAGCAGGTTCAGAGGGTTCTACAACAGTTTTATGTTTCTTTTTCCTTTTCTTACGAGTAGGACCACTATTTTCAGCTTGTTGAGAATCCTGCTCAATTCTTTTGGGATGCCCCTCAGGATATAGAGGATCCTGGGTAGCAGCTCCACTTCTAGTTCTAATTTCATAAGCATGTTTTTCTTTAGCAGCATTAACTAGCAAGTATTTTTGCACTTTAACGAGTTGATCTATTTGAGTTTGAACCATTTGAAAGTGTTTAACAATCATTTTAACATCATTAGAGGTTCTTTCCACAATATCTTTCAACTCAACAATAGCTCTAGTGTTTTCCATTAGATGATTTTGCACCCTTTTATTAAAGTTATCTAGCTTAACAATAAAGATATCAAATTCTTCTAAGCATTGATCAGGAGGTTTAGAGTAAGGGATATCACCTTCATCAAAGTGTTGGAGAGAGTGTACCTCAATAGTGGATGAGTAGGGAATAGGCTTACATAATTCTTCTATAGGAGGTAAATTCTTAACATCTGCAGCTTTAATTCCCTTCTCCTTAAGACATTTCTTAGCTTCCTTCATCACTTCATCATTTAATTCAATAACTCCCCTCTTCTTTGATGTTGGAATAGGCACAGGAATAGATGGTTCAGATACAATTACTTCAGGTATAGCTTGTTTAGGAGGAGTCCAATCTTCACAATTCTTGCTTATTTTAGCCATTAATTCCTCAGCTTCCTTAGGAGTCCTATTCCTGAAAACTCAATCAGCACAACTATCTAGGTATGTCCTAGATTCCTCGGTTAGTCCATTATAAAATATATCAAGAAGCTCATTCTTAGGTAATGGACTTCCAGCCTATGCATGAATCAAAGCACAAAACCTTGCCCAAGATTCGGGCAATACCTCTTTTTCTCCCTGTTTAAAATCAAAAAGTTCCTGTAAAATAGCATGTCTAGCATTGGGAGGAAAATATTTCTGCAGGAAAGTACTAATCAAGCACTCAGGGCTATCAATAGATTCATGAGGTAAATTACTAAACCAAGTTTTAGCTTCTCCTTTCAGCGAAAAGGGGAAATCTTAGCAACAAAGTAAGTATGCATCTTAATATCATCAGAAAACAAGCCACTCATGGTAGAAAGTTCATTCATATGTGCTACCGCACTTTCATTCTTAGTCCCACAAAAAGGTTCTTTCTCGACAATAGCTATGTAAGATAGATCGAGAGAGAAATCATAATCTTCATCTATAATGTTTATGGGAGAAGCAACAAACTTAGCAGCAGGAGATAATTTGGGTCTAATAGTACGCCTCTCAAGGAGACTCTTAGCAGCGCTCCTATCATGGGTGTTCTTACATTCTTTAATAAACTCATCGGTCATCTCAACATAACCATCTTCAATATCATAACTCTCATTAGACTCAGGTGAGCTAACAGGTGTGGTAGTGTCTTCATTAGGAATTTCGGTATTTCCAGCTATAGTTCTAGCAATCGTAGCATCTAGGAAAGGACCTAATGAACCACTCTTATCAAGCACAGTAGAAGCAGTATCAGAAGTTTCAGATTCAGCAGTAGTAGCAGTGTGTGTAGAATGTGTATGTGGTGGTGTAACGAGCTTACTTATAACAGATGGTGAATCAAGAGCAGCAGAGGTGTTTAGAACCGTACCTCTTCTTGTAGTGGATGGTAAAATAGGAACCTTGCCATCACGAGACTTACCCATGATGGATGGATAGCAGCGAACAATACAGAATCCAAGTGAACTTGATAAATAAAGCTATGGTCCCCGACAACAGTGCCAGAAAATAGTCTTGATGACCCACAAGTATAAGGGGTGTATCGCAGTATTTTCGAGGGAAGTGAAACCCAATTTATTGATTCGACACAAGGGGAGCCAAAGAATATTTATCAGCCTTAACAACTGAGTTGTCAATTCAGCTGCACCTGGAAACAATCTTGCTCACAACAGTTTATCAGTAGCAACAGTTTTGTAGTAAGAATAGTAAAGTAACAACAATAGCAAAGCAAAGACAGTAGTAACAAAAGCAGTAACAGTGGGATTCGAGTGCGGTAGGCATAGGGATGGATGGACGGGCGTTGCATGGACAAGACAATTTACATAGCAATCAGAACATAGGGCAATTGCAGATAAATAAGATAAAGCACCCAAGTACTAGACAATCCTAGGCATTTGTTCCATATATAGTCATACATGCTCGCAATGAGAACTTGCACACAACATCTTTTGTCCTGCCAGCCCGTTTGTAGCGGGGCCTCTAGGGAACTACTATCAATTAAGGTGCTCCTTTTAATAGAGCACCGGAGCAACGCATTAACACTCCGTGAACACATGTGATCCTCACATCAAAGCCATTCCCTTCCGGTTATCCTGATTTCTGTCACTTCGGGGCCATAGGTTCCGGACAACAACGTGTGTATACAACTTGCAGATAAGACCAAGAACAATACTATCATAATGAATCAATAACATGTTCATATCTGAGATCATGGCACTCGGGCCCTAGTGACAAGCATTAAGCACAACAAGTCACAACAAAGTAATAAAGCACTAATAAAAGATACTAGGAACCATGCCCTAACAATCTGATGCCATTACATGAACGATCTCATCCAATCCCTACCATCCCCATAGCCTACAGCGGCGGATTACTCACTCATAGAGGGGGGAGACATGGATGGTCGATGGAGAAGCGATGGTGATGATGATGGCGATGATCTCCTCCAATTCCCGTCGGTGAGTGCCGATGAGTTTTAGTGCTGTTTCATGGAATCTGGTGGTGGCGGCGGAGCGGAACTCCTTCTGGAAAAACGTCGAACCCCCCGAAGTTTTTATGTCAGAAGGCTGCTTATAGGCGAAGAGAGAGGCCTAGGGGCTGCCTGGGGGGCCCACACCACCCCCTGGTGCGGCCTCACCTGGCCCGCGCCACCAGGTGGTGTGGCCACCCCCTAGCTCTTCTCCGTCTCGTATTCTAGCTCCTGGAGTCTTCGGGTGAAATAGGATTTTTGGCATATTTTCCGGGATTTTTCCTGATAGTTGGTTTTCTGCACAAAAAGTAGACACCATGGCAATTCTGATGAAAACAGCGTTAGTCCGCATTAGTTATATCCAAATCACACAAGTATAGAGGAGAAACAATAGCAAAAGTATTCAGGAAAGTAGATACGTTTTGGATGTATCAACTGACGATACCTATGTTTTATGAGCTCTCAAACTTCCAAGCTAACTACGCCAACTTGAATGACTTTATGCCAATTTATCGAAACTAGGTCAAATTTGAACTACAAGTAAATTGTAGGTTGCTTTGAAAGTTTTATGAAAAATCTTCTGGAGGTACCCATTCGGGGATCGATTAATATATGATAAACCACCGAGAGTTTTGACAACACGTTCAACTTCTTGCTAAGATTTTGCACCTTGACAGTTTAACAAAATTAGGTCAAACTTGACCTACAAGTAAGCGCGAAAGATCACTCTCGAATTAAATATCTATCGATATTGAATGACTTCATAGCTAACTCTACACATTTGAATGACTTTATGTCGATTTATTGAAATTAGGTCAAATTTGAAACTACAAGTAAATTGTAGGTTTCTTTGAAAGTTCTAAGAAAAGCTTTTGGGGGTACCCATCGAGGGGTCACAACCAATATATCAGAAAACATTGAGAGTTTTGATGTTAAGTTTCAAATTCTTGCTAAGATTTTGCATCCCAACAATTTATTGAAATTATGTCAAACTTGAGGTACAAGCAAGTAAGCACGATAGATTTCTCTTGAATTAAATGTCTTTTTAGAGGTATATGGGTGCAAGTTCTTGTAGCAAAAAATGTTTCCTGTGTGAGTTTACAACTATCAGGAAAGAACATTCTCAATTTTTTGAGTGATGGCGAGATTATTCTCTCCTGTAAAGGAAGGCCGAAGAATATGAATCTGAATGCCACAAACCAAGTTTTCACACATATATAGTGGACCAGCATATTGTACTTACGATTTCCCATGTTTTATGAGTTCTCAAACTCCCTAGCTTATAGCTCTGCCCACTTGAATGACTTCATGTCGATTAATCAAAATTAGGTCAAATTTGAACTATATACTACAAGTAAATTGTAGGTTGCTCTAAATTTTTTACGAAAAAGCTTTTGGTGGTACCCATCGGGGGTCACAATTAATATATGAGAAACAACTGAGAGTTTTGACAACATGTTTAACTTCTTGCTAAGATTTTGCATCATGACACTATTTAGTGAAATTGGGTAAAACTTGAGCTACAAGTAAGTGCGATAGATTGCTCTTGAAATATATGACTTTTCAGATGTAGATGGGAGCATTTTCTTGTAGTAAATAGTGTTGTCGGTGTGATTTTCCAACTATCACGAAAGAACATTCAATTCTCAATTTTTCGAGTGATGACGAGCGAGGTTGTTCTTTTCCGTGAAGAAATATCCGAAGAATATTGGATCTGAATGCTAGAAGCCAAGTTTACTGACATATATAGTGGACCAACATGTTGTACCAACAATTCCCATGTTTTATGAGTTTTCAAACTTCCTAGCTAACTCTGCCCATTTGACCGAATGACTTTATTATGTTGATTTATAGAAATTAGGTCATATTTGAAACTACAAGTAAATTGTAGGTTGCTTTGAAAGTTTTACAAAAAATGTTTTGGAGGTACCCATCAAGGGGTCATAATTAATATTTCAAAAAACACCGAGAGTTTTGATGATAGGTTCAACTTCTTGCTAAGATTTTGCAGGTTGACCATTTAATGAAATTAAGTCAAACTTGAGCTACAAGTAAGCACGATAGATTGCTCTTGAATTAAATGTATTTTTAGATATAGATCATTGCATCTTCTTGTAGTAAACAATACCATGAGTGTGAGTTTATATACGAGCGAGGTTATTCTTTTTTTGTAAATAAAAGTCAAAAAAATATTAGATATGAATGCCACAAGCCAAGTTTATAGATATATATAGTGGACCAACATGTTTTACAAATGATTCCCATGTTTTATGAGCTTTGAAACTTGCTATCTAACTCTATCCATTTTAATGACTTTATGTTGATTTTATCGAAATTAGGTCAAATTTAAAACAACAAGTAAATTGTAGGTTTTGATTTGAAAGTTTTATGAAAAATCTTTTAATTTGAAGGTACCCATCGAGGGGTCACAATTAATAGATCAGAAAACAACAAGAGTTTTGACGATAGGTTCCACTTCTTGCTAAGATTTTGCATCTTGACAATTTAACAAAATTAGGTCAAACTTGAACTACAATTAAGCGTGATAGATTGCTCTTACATTAAATGTCATTTCAGAGGTAGATGATTGCATCTTCTGGTCGTAATAATCAATGTCATGGGTGTGAGTGTCGAACTACCAGGAAAGAACATTCAATTCTACATTTTCCGAGTGAAAACGAGCGAGATTATTCTTTTTCATAAAGTGAAGTCCAAAGAATATTGGATGTGGATGCCGCAAAGCCAAGTTGACAAACATATATAGTGGATCAAAAACATATTGTACTTGCGATTCCCATGTTTTATGATTTTTCAAGCTTCCTAGATAACCCTGCCCATTTGAATGACTTTATGTCGATATCTCGAAATTATGTCAAAATTGAAACTACAAGTAAATTCACTACAAGAAAAGAGTCATATAAAGACGTTGTCATGGGATGTTTTTATTTTCGTCTCTGTTCTTAAAGCCATCAAGCTGTAAAGACATTGATTTGAGACATTCTACATATCATCTTATTTCTAGCCTCTGGATTAAATAAAAAAGGAAAAGAGGATGGCCAGAAGCCCATAAGCCACGACTTACCTAGAAAAAAGACAACCGCCGCCTCCCAACATTGGTGTGCAATACCTAGCACCGCCACCAATAGTCTGCCACGGTTTTCCTCTCTAGTGGCCTGTCCAGCTACCCTCTCCAAGACCAATCCCTTCCGCCCACAGGCTCCTCCCCCCAAGATGTCCCACATGCACCCCTGGGTCTTCATCATTTGGGACAATTCGCTAGGTATTGATTTCCCATCGGGTAATCCAAGATGTCTAGTAATCTTCGTTGCCGTCCTCATCCTCTCCATAAGAGACAAACATGTTTTATATTGCGTGTATGTTGTGATTTAGTGCTTCGTTTCCTTCTCTGCTCCTTTAATTTTTGATTTCTTTCCGCTAGTATGTGAAAATGTGTTTCTTTGTGCACTTTCTGCGGAAACTACAAATCAGGGTTCCCAATGTTGAGCGTTTGGCCTTCACTGCATCAGCGACCATGCCTAAACGCCACTACATCGCCGACCATGGATGCACAACACTCTGCTGCTGGCACAACGCCGAACCCGCTGATGTACTATTCGGCTATTTTAGTATTTCAGATTCTTCCTTTCCCTTTCCAATTTTCAACAATCTCGCAATCACTTTATATATACTTATATCCTTCTATTTCTGGGGTATGAGCTTGGTGACACCTTGGGCTTCCTGCTATTTGCTGCTCCACTACTATGACCACTCTCTCTAAATTTAGATGCCATGGGGTTCCAGTCAACTACCGTCCTCACAGTGTCATCCACCAAATGCAGGTCAAGCCCATTCCCCTAAATTAAAATCATGACATGTTTCACTATTTCAGTTTGTTTGAACTTCCAGTTTATCTTAATGGTAGATTAACTTCCATGTTCGACTAAATCCATAAACATCACCGTTGCCATGCTTATGCTTTTGGGACTCCCTGGCTACAAATTTATCAATGCAAACCACCTGTATGATTATGTTTGATGCAAATGCCATGGAACATCAGGGCCTTATTAGGATAGTAGTTGTTTGTCATAGAAACATGAACAAAGGTACAGAAAAACCTTTACTAGTCCAAGATACAGTAAGATTACCAAATCCTCAACTTTAGTTTATACCGTAAAGTTTTTGTTTATGTCCTAAGCTTTACTTATAGTTCTACTTATTGGTTTTTATGCAGTTTCTAGCAGACATAGACGAGAGGTGAATCTTCAGCACTTCCGTTGCATTTATAAGGAATACTAAACCAGGAGCACCGAAGACGTGCTTAGAAAGTAATAAGATTCAGTGTTTGAGAATGGTGAGTTCTTCTGTCCTCATACATTTATTTACTTGAATATATATAGACCATAGTCTGGCATTAAGGCATCTTATTAGTACGCATGAGTGTGTGGCTACAATTGGATATAGATGCATGTGCCTTAATGTCTTTTATTTAAGTTGAGGTACTTCTGAATACTAAAATTATTAAATTTTCTAAATTCCGTGGAGAATTGCACTTACTTTTAGAATGAGAAGGTGCATAATGCCCTAGAAAAATGTTATTGACTAGGATCTAAACCCTACATAACTCGGTTCTTTCTAGTATGGCCATTTTAATTAAGCTGTTATATACTTCGCTAATAGGAAAATGCTTTACTCATAATATAGAAAGTATGAAAGGTACTTCTGGTATGTTGCAATGCATTATTTTGTCTATCAACTTTATGGTTTCAATTTTTCTCAAACAGCATAGGAAAGCATATGACATGTTCGACACTTCTCAACTTTTATTGTGTGAAGTTTGTGTGTTAAGTTTTCTAGGGAACTTATGTCCGATTAATTAACATGTTTTTGAAATGAAATTTGTAGGTTGTTGGATGGAAATAAATGACAAACAACGGTTGTAAAGTAGCTCATACTAGTTAGAGAGAGAGGGATGGAGTTCTGAAAATGTATGTAAATTTGTGTGCTGGAACGAGTTATCGACTTCATTTTCTGTATAGTAATATAATTTATGCTCTTACTAGTCAGACCTCATTTTGTTCGAGTCTATTTATATAGAAAATATAATATTGTGTATGAAAATGCTTCATCGGTGAAACATAGCATATGATTAATATGTGATAAATCATGGTCGCATTTTGATCAGACAAAATATTTATGTGTAATAAAAGATAATTAAACCTGACATCACTAGCCCGATGCAACAAATTTGGAACCAAATTTCATGTTCGCATGGACGGTAGAGATGCCATGATTGTTTAAATAAGAAAACGTCTTTAGGCTCAATAGAGATGCAATGTGAGTGTGTCCTCCTCTCGTAGACATGTGTGGCAAAGCGTCCATAGGATCTTTGTGACGGTGCATGGGAAGATGCTATAGAGACATTTTACATGAGCGGCTCTATAATGTTGTAGAGTTGAAATAAAGCATCTCTAACTATTATACTATGTGTCTCTATGTGGATGATATGTTGTAGTGATTGTAGGTTTTGCTTTGATAGTTTTACGAAAAAGATTTTGGAGGTACCCATCGAGGGGTCAAAATTAATATATCAAAAACCAGCGAGAGTTTTGATGATAGGTTCAACTTCTTTCTAAGATTTTGCATCTTGACAATTTAACGAAATTAGGTCAAACTTAAGCTACAAATAAAGGCCATAGAATTCTCTTGAATTAAATGTCTTTTCAGTTGTAGATCGCTGCATCTTCTTGTAGTAAATTGTGTCGTCAGTGTGAGTTTCCAACTATCAAGAAAGAACATTCAATTCTACATTTTCTGAGTGAAGACGAGCTAGGTTGTTCTTTCTCCGAAAGAAAAGTCCGAAAAATATTGGATCTGAATGCCACAAGCCAAGTTTACAGACATATATAGTGGACCAACGTGTTGTACCAACGATTCCCATATTTATGAGTTTTCAAACTTCCTAGCTAACTCTGTCTAGAATGACTTTATGTCAATTTATCGAAATTAGGTCAAATTTGAAACTACAAGTAAATTGTAGGTTGCTTTGAAAGTTCTACGAAAAAGCTTTTGGAGGTACCCATCAGGGGGTCACAATTAATATATCAGAAACTACCGAGAATTTTGAAGATAATTTCAACTTCCTGCTAAGATTTTGCATCTTGATAATTTAACGAAATTAGGTCAAACCTGAGCTACAAGTAAGCGCGATTGATTTATCTTGAATTAAATGTATTTTAGGAGGTAGATATTGATGTCTACGCACATCTATTCTTGTAGACAGTTGTTGGGCCTCCAAGTGCAGAGGTTTGTAGAAAAGCATCAAGTTTTCCCTTAAGTTGATCACCCAAGGTTTATCGAACTCAGGGAGGAAGTGGTCAAATGTATCCCCTCTCAAGCAACCCTGCAATCAAGATACAAGAAGTCTCTTGTGTCCCCAACACACCCAATACACTTGTCAGGTGTATAGGTGCACTAGTTCGGTGAAGAGATAGTGAAATACAAGTGGTATAGATAATTATAAGTGGTAATGGTGATAGAAAATAGCTTGATGGCGTGGAAAATACTAAAGTAAAACTGAAATAAAAATAGAAGCAAGCAAACATGTAATAGATCTAATAGCAAACGTTGTTTGAGTGCTTAGAAATAAGGCCTAGGGATCATACTTTCACTAGTGAACACTCTCATATAAATATCTTCTCTTTATGATACTACTCTTAACTACTCTCCGGTTGGACACTCTAATCCATGGTAGGGCTATAACAGCACACCTCAAAGTAAGCCTTTCCCATCTAGATAACCCCACACTGTCACCTTGAGCACTAGATGGTTCCAACAAACACCACAATTTCATAGAAACATCCAACTCCAAATATAAGTCATAACAAGTATTTTTAATCTCTAGCCTAATTACCACCATGGTGTGCACGCTGTCACTTTCACACACATGGGGAGAGCAGAGATCTATTAAAGCACTTGAGTAGCAAGGTAGATCTATAGATTACAAGCTCATGATCTCAATAAGATCATGCATAGATAGAGAGATGAACACATAGCTACCGGTAGAGCCCTTAGCCTCGAGGAAGAACTACTCCCTCCTCATCATGGGAATCAGCAACGGCGATGGAGATAGTGGTGGAGATCGATGGAGATGGCTCTAGGGGCACTTCCCCGTCCCGGCAGGGTGCCGGAACAGAGACTTTCTATACCCCGAATCTCCCCTTCGGTGGCGGCGGCACTGTGGAACTTTTCGTGGCTGGAGGCTTGATTATTTAGGGTTTATGCATCGGGAGGCTCTTATAGGCGAGAGGGGAGACCGAGGGGGTGCCGGAGGGGACCACACCACCCCCTGGTGCGGCTGGGCCTGGCCCATGCCACTAGGTGGTGTAGCCAGCCCCTGGCCCCTCTCCGTCTCGTCTTTGGCTTTTGTCCGGTCCAATTCCGAGAATATTGATTTTCTGACTTTCCTGGAACCAAAAACAGCAGAAAACATGCAACTGGCACTGTGGCTCTTATTAATAGGTTAGTCTAAGTAATCATATGAAAAGTACTCCAAAGTGTGGAAAAAACATAAGAACGTAGATAAAACCAAGCATAGAACATAAAAAATTATGGATACGTTAGCAACGTATCAACATCCCCAAGCTTAACTCCTGCTCGTCCTCGAGTAGGTAAGTGATAAAAAGAAAGAATAATTTTTGAGGTGACATGCACCATCATAAACTTGATCAAAGTATTTGTAAAACACTCAAAGCTGGGATCATAGTACTTCAATCATAACATGAAAGACAAAGTTCTAGGAATAAGACAAAGCAACTATGTTGCAACGTGAAAAGGGATAAACAAAAGATTCATGAATAATAATGCTTTGCAAGACGTTTGTTTGTTTCACATAAAGAAAACATAGCATAGTGGCATTCAGCTTGTCCCTCATAGAGTAGCAAACATAAATGCATAGGACACAAATAGTTTAAAACAAGAAATATCAAAGTTATGAATCAATCAACAAGTCTTGGGACAATGCACATAGAACTAAGAATGGCCACTGTGCTCTCAAAGTAAGTGCATAAAGATAGAAAGTGGAGACTCAATATAAAAGTGGAAGAAAGGTCTTCATAAAAGGAAGTAGGGATTCAAGTCTCATAAAGAGCTTCCAAAAATTATGGTACTTAATAGCTTTCAGCTCTCATTGCCTCTATCATAAGCATCTTGAAGTGATTAAGGTTAAAGTGAACAAACTATGGAGTATATGCTTGACAAATTATAAGTTGGAAATCTCATGTCCCTTGAATACGAGGGCCGCTCCTCATGCTACTCAAGTTTAGTTACCGGTAAGTTCTTGTCATAGTAAGTACATGTGTATCATAGAGAACCGCCAACGGGGTACCCCTTGCCCGATGATACGGAAGAATCCCCATATCAAAATGACAAGGCAAGCAGACAACGAGCATCTCAGCAATCTTCTTATTTACCATGGGAATATGGTGCTTTTTTCTTTCTTTCTCTTTTCATCAATCTCTTTTTTTCTCTTTTCTTTCTTTCTTTATGTGAAACAAACAAAGTCTTTCAAAGCATTGTTATTCATGAATCTTTTGTTTGTACCTTTTCATGTTACAACATAGTTGCTATGTCTTATTGTTAGAACTATATCTTTCATGTCTATGTTAAAGTACTATGATCCCAGCTATCAATGTTCTACAAATACTTTGATCAAGTTTATGATGGTGCATGTCACCTCAAACATTATTCTTTCTTTTTATCACTTACCTACTCGAGGACGAGTAGGAGTTAAACTTGGGGACGTTGATACGTTGCTAACGTATCTATAATTTTTGATGTTCCATGCTTGTTTTATATCTACTTTCATATGTTTTGTCCACACTTTGGAGTATTTTTATACACTTTTTTTGGACTAACCTATTAACAAGATGCCATAGTGCCAGCTGCCTGTTTTCTATTGTTTTTGGTTCCAGGAAAGTCAGAAAATGAATATTCTCGGAATTGGATGGGACAAAAGCCAAAGTCAATATGAGACGGAGAGCGGCCAGGGGCCAGCCACCCCACCTGCCCAAGCGTCCAGGCCTGGCCCGTGCCAGGGGGTGGTGTGGCCGCCTAGGGCACCCCCTCGGCCTCATATTTCGCCTATAAGAAGCCTCCGATACAGAAACCCTAAGTACCCGATCAAAATTCCACGAAAGAGTCTGTAGCCACCCTCATCTCTATCCCTAGATCGGGACAGATCTGAAGCTCTTCCCGGCACCCTTCTAGAAGAGATAATTCACCCTGGAGGCCTTCTTCATCACCATGCCTGCCTCCGGTGTGATGCGTGAGTAGTTCATCCCTGGACTACGGGTCCATGTAGTAGCTAGATGGTTGGTTCTTCTCCTTTGTGCTACCATGTTTAGATCTTGTGAACTCCGTGCATGATCAAGATCATCTATTTGTAATCCTACATGTTGTGTTTGCGGGGATCTGATGGATATTGAGACGCTATTTCAGATTGATTATTGATTCTATCGTGTCTTTGTTATTTGTGATTTTGCATGCTCTCTGTTGTTAGTAGCCATCTTGGCCAAGTAGATGCTAGCAACTCCAAGAGGGAGTATTTATGCTCGATAGTGGGTTCATGTCTCTAGTAATCTAGGGAAGTGACAGAAATCTCTTTAGGTACTAGATGTGATGTTGCTAGTAGGGAGAAAAGTACAATCATTTGTTCATAGAACAATCGTCTTGTTTACTTTACACACAATGCTTAATGCAATTATTCGTTGCTTGCAACTTAATACTGGAGGCGGTTCGGATGATAACCTGAAGGTGGATTATTAGTCATAGATGCAGTTGGATTACGGTCTATGTACAATGTTGTAATTCCCAATCAAATCTCATAGGAGTCAAGATGATTAGTATACGCATGTATGCTTTCTCGATGTTTGTTAATTGGCCCGCTATAATTTGTTCACCCAACATGTCATCTATCTTAAGGAGAATCACCACTAGTGAACTATGGACCCTGGTCCTTTCTTTTACCATTAATCTACTATTTACTGTTTTCTGTTTACTTTCTGCAAGTGCTTACTCAAGATGATGGGCTCGTTAGGGAACCCCGAGAGGAAGGTATGATGAGTATAGCAACAAGTTTTCCCTCAGTTATGAAACCAAGGTTATCAAACCAGTAGGAGCAAGGAAACACCTCCAAGGTGTTGTTTCCAACTTGGAATCCTGCACAACACAATCACGGACTTTGCCCCCAACTCAGTGAGGTTGTCAATCTCACCGGTTTTGCTGAAAATAAAGGATTAAACGTATTGTGTGGAAGATAGTAATAGCTTTGTAGAAAGTAAATAGAAAACAGTATCAACAAGCAATTACTATCTTCCACACAATACGTTTAATCCTTTGTTTTTAGCAAAACCGGTGAGATTGAATACCTCACTGAGTTGGGGGCAAAGTTCTGTGATTGTGTTGTGTAGGATTCCAAGTTGGAAACAACACCTTGGAGGTGTTTCCTTGCTCCTACTTGTTCGATCACCTTGGTTTCATAACTGAGGGAAAACTTGTTTCTATACTCATCATACCTTCCTCTTGGGGTTCCCCAATGAGCTCAACATATTGAGTAAGCACGCATCTAGACTCAGCTCTGCCAAATCATCCATGACAACATCAAAACGAAAGGGGGGGCATGTACATGCCCATCGCGTTGAGTAACCGTGAGATTGAAGAACGCCTCGACATGCAGCACGACACCAGGACGTTCATGACGAGAGAGGGCATGACCCCGTTCTCGGCGAGGTCTACATGATGTGTGTGTGCCTATCGTTTTTGTATCGTGTCATAGACTTGACTATCCTCGTGATGTCTTTCCGAACTATCGTTTGACGTGTGTGTCGTATACATTATTAACTACCCAGGGCTAGTAAAACCCTTCATGGTCGATGATGGACTTGCTTATATGATAGTCATCGTCGGTGCTATATATATTTTATTTTAAGTTTATGAATCTGTGCTCATTTCTCTGATGCATGTCTTGTATATGCATGCCTTGTCTATAGAGATGGCGAAGTGGTATGTGGTACATTGGTGACACCACCGATGCCGGGAGGGTGTGAAAGAGCAGGGACAACACTACAACCAGTTTGAGGGAGATTCCGACGGAGCCTAGTCCTCCGGCCTGCCGGAATCTCCCTCAAACTGGCTATAGATGTACTAGTCCCTAATATGTGAAACACGATGGTGTGCGAGAGGAGGGACAACACCATGGCTAACTTTAGGGAGATTCCGGAGGATCCAGTTCTCAGGCATCTCCCTGAAGCTGGCCATAGAGGCACTCCCTAATATGTGAGATTAGTTAGCTCCCCAACATATTTTGATCTAGGTAGACAAGTTATAAACTCCAAGATGGTGTGCGAGAGCAGGGAGAACACTATGACCAGTTTTACGGAGATGTCGGAGGATCCAGTCCTCAGGCATCTCTCTGAAGCTATCCATAGAGGCACTCCCTAATATGTGAGATTAGTTAGCTCCTCATATTTTGATCTAGCTAGACCAGTTATAAACTCCAAGATGGTGTGCGAGAGCAGGGACAACACTACAGCCAGCTTGAGCGAGATGCTTGAGGATCCAGTCCTCAGGCATCTCGCTTTAGCTGGCCATAGAGGCACTCCCTGTCTAGACGAAGGGTAGTATCGTTCAACCGAAGATTCTCAGATGCACAACAGACCGAATACGATCATCATCGGTGCTATATTGTATTTATCAGTTATGAATCTTTGCTCATTTTTCTGATCATGCAAACATGTTTGTAGTTTGCCATTCTTTTCATTCTATAACATATACTACATGCATGTCTACATAGATGGTGAAGTGGTACATGGTATACATGAGTAAGGTTCCAGGTGTCTACAATGAGTGGGAGGACTGCCAGATACAAGTGAAGAACTTCAGTGGCAACAGTTACAAAGGCTACAAGATAAGAGAGTTGGCGGTAGCCTCGTGGAGGAGATACATGTGGAAGAAGAACCGGATGAAGATCATCATGGTCTCGGTGTTCCTCCTCGTCGTCGCTGCTATGCTCTATTCGATCACAGTCTAGAGTGATAACTCTATGCACGTGTAATGTGATGATCGAATTTGTAATGTGATTGACCGAATTTTTACTACCACACTTTGTGTAATAATCTAATAACACTTGAATTCATATTTGATGTATTTCAGCACTTTGAATCCATATCTTAGATTAAATTCATATTTGGTGTATTGCTGTATATAACTGTTGTATATAACTGATGTATATACCCGTCGTATATATTAAAAAAACTGAACAGTCAGTGGTGCACTGATATTGGGTTCAGTGGCGCACCATGTCAGTGACGCACCACATGCTTGTGCGCTGCTGATAATATCCGTGGCGCACGTGCCCGTACGTGCGCTGCTGGTAATATCCATGGCGCACGTTACCGTGCGTGCGCTGTTGGTAATATCCGCGGCGCACGGAATGGCGGTGCGCCACGGACTTGCCAACTATCCATGGCGCACGACCTGGTGCGCCACTGACTGCTCTGATATCAGTGGCGTGATATCAGTGGCGAACGGGGCGTGCACCACGGACTTTATTTTTGGTGCGCCACTGGTAGGCATTTTCCTACTAGTGTCATAGTTACATGAACTGGCTATTTTAATACGAGGCACTTGATAGTTAAGTTCGTTGTTCTCAGGTCACGAAACGTTGGCAATATCTGGCTATTCATGAATAACTCAATGTATGATTGCTTGATTCATTGTTTGTCTGAAATTATCCGGCTATTATATTCGAGGCTCACAATTGATGTGTTTTTGTTGACTGAGTTACTTTTTTTGTCTATGATTAAATCAATAGAAGATTTCGTTGTGTAGTGCCTGGATAGTTTATATGATATGCATAATGGCTTAGTTTTCATATTCATTTTATTCAAGTTCTGCACATTCTAGTTTAAGCAGTCTGCATTAGGTACTTTGGTTGATTGCTCGCATTGTTATTCAAAATGAACTTGTAGTTTGTGTCCCAAGTCTGTTGTTTAAGTAACTTGTTTTGTCCTGGTCTCAGCCTTCAAGTAGAGCAGTCATTCAAGAAGAAATAGATGTATGAGCAGCACATGCTCGCATTGCTCCATGGTGCTAGCTGGTCCAGCTATTCAAGAAGAAATATATGTATGAGCCACCACAGTTAATTGCTTCCTTCCTTATATATTACCGTATTGACACATTTAAAATTCATGGTGGTGTGATTGCTTGGTAATGATGTTATAACTTGGTTTGTGTTTGTTTCAGGCTGTAAATGACCCTCTGAATGCCGAAAAAATACCCGCTTCTCCAAGTTTAGATTTTGTTTCACACAGCAACAGTGACAATACCTATTCACTACAAGAAATGTGCTAACTGGTGACCTCAAATATTGGTCATAGAAAGGTCATAATAGTCCATCTATGACCTTTCTATGACCAAAAATAGTAGGTCACAGACCGAGCGTCACTAATGACAATATATGACCTTCTTTTTGAATTGGTCATGAACTGTTATTACCAATACAGATGGTCATAGACCCTATGACCAAAATTTTGGTCATGGACAATTTACCCTGGCCACGTCAGATCCTAGGTGGCCAATCATATGTGGAAGATCTATGACCAACCCAAATGGTCTTAGATCGAAATTAGCCCAATCCAGGTTGCTGCTTATCATGGGCCAAGCCCAAAATTCTGGCCCATTTATTTATTGAAGTCGGTCCATTAATTTGGCTTTTCATTGTTGGGCCACAACCTCGTTTTAGCCTCGTTATAGTCTGTGGCCTTTGAACTTCTTACATCACAATTCTGTTTTAAATTTCAAAAAATTTATAATGTTAGTTTTCAAATTTTCATTTGCGCCATGGCCTTTTGATAGCCTAGTTATTTGATCTAGTATTACACGGGCTGTTGCCCTTTAGGCTTTCCCAACTCGTTTCTCAGCACATCAAATATGAAATAGCAGTAGATTATCTCAACACACATCAATAAGTGTAAATTATCTTAGCACATAATCTCACAGAATCGCAGCTTCCCAGAATACAAACATCATCTCACATGTCAGTCACTAGTTTAAAGAACTAGTATACGTAACTATTTAGAGCTACATCTCCGAACTTACACAACTGAGACACTATGAAATGGATGCTATTAGCTAACAACTTGCAAAGAAGTAGGAATATTACTCAATGATGGTGAAGTGAGATCAAAAGTTGTAGTGGAACACATAGAGGAGCTCGTCATAGCCGGCTAAGTCCCGCGGGATCAACTTACGCAGGTATGGGATGCCACCCAAGTCGACCCACACTCAGTTCTTGATGATAAACCACCTCTAAACTATCATATTATGAGACAGCACTTGGGTATAAAAACATAACTGATGAGATCCACTTGCTGCTAGGAGAAGCAGTAGCGCACTAGTTCGACTGCTACTCTTATTCCAGCCAAAATATTATTTGACAATGCCCTCCAAGATACCGATGATATTGTTGAGCAGGAAGCTAACAAAACAGATTCAGTAATCACCATAGCACGCAGAGACTTATATGAACTGAAAAAACAAGCAAGCTTTGACACATAACATACTTAATAATCTCATCTGTAGCTCTCTAAGAAGCCAGTTGTTACATGTCTCGCGATGCAAGCTCCATAGAGACCTTTTCTGTAACACTAGTTATGGTGTTTTTTTAGTTGTCTCGACTCTGATGCAACTCGTATGCTTCATTTTATTACTATCAACTTTACTAAGGATTGTAATAATCTACTATAATTCGTAGTTGTAAGATGTTTGAGGATTGTTACAAAACCGAGCATCTATCAGAATTACTACACATACATGAAAAAACAGTAAAATTGTAAGAGGTATAACACACGATCTTCTGGAACATGGAGAACATCTATTGTATTATTGTCAACACCTGGATTTTTAATCCCAGATGCCTGTTATGCCATACATCGCAATCCCAGGATTACCATTTTTGCGAGACATAACAGATTGGATATCACATTACATCATCCATTACAAACCATAATAAGGTCTTACACAAATAAAGGATCTCATGATCCAGTCTTAATACAAACAATAGGGGAATAATAAGCGTAGCGGTAGGCTCCATCTTCAGTGTCACAGGCAATGCTGACGATGGGAGATGATCCTAGTTGTCGTAGTCGTCCTGTTGTCCATCTTCCTGATAGTCCTCCTCATAGTCTGGCCCCGGGAATAGCTAAGGACAAAGCCATGAGTACTCTTTTAGTACTCGCAAACTATCACTAACAAGTAAGGTATTTCTAGTAGGAATACTAAGCTCTAAGTTTATTTGCAAAAATCCATATTTATCTAAACTGAGTTCAGAAGCAAAGAAAGTTAACCTAAATGTTCTAAATCACTTAAGTTGGGAAACTAATTTTCATATTCACAACCCTATTGTGGTCAATTCAAAATTCATAGTTCACTTCACATGTCATTTTGAAAACATCTGACGACGGAACAGTATGGCCACTCCAACTGTCCATAACCACGGACGCGGCTATTCGAATAGTTTGACACTCTACAGAGGTGGTACACTTTCACCACAAAATTCGATACATCCGTCAGGGATAACCCTGAATCATCATACATAGTATGCGGATAATCAATCATAACGTTTCCTTTACACACCCTAGTATAAGCACCTCTCCTATGAGCTTGGCCTCCCAGCCATGCCCATCTGCCATCTTGGGCACTTCATAGGTGGACATCATCAAGAGGTAGCCTCAGCTCAAACCTCTTCCGCGAGGGAACCCATACTAATGCATATAAACTTTCGGCTAAGACTTACCCAATTCAGGTATTGTGCTTGTACGGTAAAATTGGAATGGTATCGCATCCGAACCCAACCATCAGTTTTTATAAAGGGCTAAGGCTCATGCCTCAACATTTTCATCATCATAAACCATTTGCGTTTCTCAACACGTGTCAAAACATTTCAATAGAATGAAGCCTCATTCCAAGGTTTTCATAATCATTTTCACCAAGTATTCCCATCTAAAGTGATGAAGTTTTATGCTTAGCACTAGCCACTAAGGTTAAGTGTGTTCACTAATGAGGAGTGCTAATCTCAATCTCATGCCATAGAATGACATCTAGTATTGGCCTAGTTTTATACTCTTTATGCTATCTATACTACTTGCCAAAATCTTTCGAAGCATTACTAAAACTAAAGAAACTTTGGTAAAGTAAAAGATTAAAGATTACAAGTAAAACTTGGGATGGGTATAAATCAAAATGTATAACCAAGCATTCCTAATGCATCTTGCTTAGGTTAACTTGCATCTAGTGATGGCTTGCCTTGATTGGTGCAGTGATTGAAGTTTTCTTCGTCTTCTTCAGGGTAAAACTCCTCCTCCTCGTAGACTTGGTCGGTACTATCATCTATAAATGAATACGGGGTACACAGTCACCAAACAATACTTAACTATTCTATTTAGCACACTAAGGCACATACTTGATGATCTAGTATCATCACAATCATCACATGAAATAAAGCACTAGTTTCAATTATTTTATTTGAGAAAAGTAATTTCTACTCACTGAAATTAATTAAGATTTAATATTCTCCAATTAAAATATGGGATCATGTCGACACATGTCATCACCATATATTCTAATACATGGGAATGTGATTTAAAAGGGTTGGTCACATTTTATAAAGTTATCATTTAAATGATTTAAAGTGACTAGAAATGCCCTAATAGCATTCTTTTGGTACTAGTCCAATGTCCCTGTATGCAAACCTAAATATTATTACATATTCAGATAAGTATTGTCAAATGTGATTTTTGAGAGTTGGAATCAACTCAAAAGCTATTATGGTTGATTTTTGAAAAATGTTTGAATGTATAAAAGTCTATGTCTTGTTATTTTTGCTACATGTGATCTCTAACTCCTATTGATTTAAATCCAACGGGCTTGGATAGATATTTTAATTATCTTTCTAACAAAATTAGAATCATGCATTTTGGTTAATTGAAACTCTCTAAATTGATTTTTGAATAAGTGGACAGAATAGGATTTCGATTTAAAAGGAAAAATACTAATTTGAATCAGTGGGCTAGCGCGGGAAAGGAAATGGGCCGGCCCAGCTGCACTGCGTGGGCGCAGCGGGCTGCTGATAGGAGGGTCCATGCGTCAGCGGCTATTACTATGCGAAGTGGTATGAGGCGATATGGGCACTACGATTAGAATCTAATCTAACAACCGAGGCTCTTCGTCCCCAGTGAATAGGTCTCCGACGAGGAAGAACCCTAGCGGCACGGTGGGGGTCTACGGGGGCTCACCTGGGCTCCACCTAAGGTCAGCGATGGGGGTGTTCAAGCTGGTAGACAACGGTGGTTCGAGGCGCGGTTCCAGAAGGGCTTAGGGTGGCTCCAATCAACGACGCCTCTTCTCCTCTGCAGCGGCGAACTCCGGTGAAATTCCGGCGGACTGAGGCTCGCCTTGCTCCGGGGAGAAATGTGGGGTGGTTCTGAGAGAGAGGGGAGTGAGGTAGTGTGGAAATGGAGGCTGGGGGTGGCCTCCTTTTATACTGCGGCGAGAGGGGCAAAGCGGCATGGTTAGGCGGTGCTGGCGACATGGCTACTGGCGGCTATTGGCATGGCTGTGGGTGGTGGTCGATGCGTTGCTTCAGGGCGGTTCTCACGGGCTTTATGGCATGGCAAGGCATGGTCTACATTGGTTGGGAACGTGTGGTTCTCTACACGGCAGAGGCGGTGTTCGATGCGGCACACGGTGGCTATGGGTCGAGCGACAGCGAACGGGGATATCTGGGCGGCTGCTGGGGTCTTGGCGGAGAAGTGTGCGCAGGGTGAGGTCGAGGCGCGGCGCTCTGGCGCGTCCTCGGCATGGCGTAGACGCTCTGGGTGCGGCTTTGCTGGGGTGGCCCACGGCTTGGCTTCGCTCGGGGAGTGGACAGGGGGCGGCGGTGAGGTCTCTCCTACCTTATAGGCATGGTGGGAGAGAGCAGCGTGGTCGGCTGCGAGCGGTTCATGGTCGGCCTGGCGCAGCAGCTTCGGGCGGCAGTGCACTAGTCCCAAACGGCCAAGGGGAGAGTGTTCTACTGCTGCTTGACACCAAGGGGAACAGGAGGAGTAGAATGAGGGCAAATGCTCTAGTGATCAATGCCCAAATAGTGAAGTTAGGCATATGTTTATTCTGTGCCTGCCAGGTGTTTATTTAAATGGCCGAAAGAAATTTAAATTTGAATTTTTGGTTCAATTTTGGTGAGTGATCTACACTTATGCTTGGTTGTCTATGGTTGCTTGGGATTGACAAGGGGAATTGATTTGATGGGTTTTTTCAAAAATGAGGATCTTAACATATGAATTAGATTCAATTTTCCATTGTCCCTTTAATTGATTTGATAGATGTTTTTGTAAGTTTGTAAAGTGGGACTTGATAGATTTTTACTTGGTCTAGCAAGGGGTCAAAATAATTAGAAATGTTTCTGTTAGAATTTCTCTTCTAGGAACACCTAAAGTGGCCTAGTGGTTAACTTTGGTCAAAATGACCATTTGCTTTATTTATTCTTATTTGATTTCTTTTTCTTTGGATTTTGTTTGTAATTGGTCTAGATGATGTGTCATTCACCTTTAAACCATTTCACAACATTTCGAATAATCAAGCATGGTATTTTCAAACAATTCTACACTAATGCAACACACACATGCATTCATAATCATTTTATTAATAAAAGTTTTTGTTAACCCTAAATTGGGTGATTTGAACTTGATAACCTTGATTAAAGTTTTGGGGTGTTACCAACATTCCCTCCTTAAACAAAATCTCGTCCCAAGATTTAAGAAAAACTAGGAACTAAAGAGATCTGGAAACTCAGTCGTAATGTAATCGTCTCGCTCCTAAGTAGCTTCTTCTTCGGTATGAATGCTCCATTGGATCTTGAGAAATTTGATACTCTCGGTCCGGTAGTTCTGAAAGCTTCTTCCAAGATACGAATGGGCACTTCACGATATGTCAAATGCTTGTTGATATCAACAACTCGGTGATCGATGTTCTTGAACACTTCGGTCTTCTCCGGAACTTCTAGGCATTTGTGAAGTAATGAGATATGGAACACATTATGGATGGCTGACATCTCCTCTGGCAGTTCTAGTTGATACGATACTTCTCCTCGGTGATTTAGAATCTTGAAGGTTCCAATATATCTGGGGGCTAACTTTCCTTTCAGCTAGAAACGTTGCATTCCTTTCAACGGGGAAACCTTGAGATATACAAAATATCCAACATTGAAAGTCATGTCTCTATGTCTCTTGTCAGCATAACTCTTTTGTCTTGATTGGGCGGTCTTGAGGTGCTCCCGGACTTTGTGAACCTTCTCTTTTGCTTCTCGTAGGATGTCGGGTCCGAAAATCTAACTCTCTCCTACTTGCGACCAATTCAAGGGGGTATGACACTTCCTTTCATACAGAAATTCAAATGGGGCTATTTGCAAACTGGCTTGATAACTGTTGTTGTATGAGAATTCTGCGAAAGGCAGACAATCTTCCCATTTTGATCCATACTCTAGGACACAAGCTCTCAACATATCTTCTAGGATTTGGTTCACTCTTTCAGTCTATCCGTCAGTTTGCGGGTGATAAGCTGTGCTAAAATTCAACTTGGTCCCTAATCCTTCTTGGACTTTCTGCCAAAATCTCGAGGTAAATTGGGTTCCTCGATTCGATACGATGGTCTTGGGGGTTCCGTGGAAACTGATAATTCTAGCAATGTACAGCTCTGCTAGCTTCGAACTTTGGTAGGTTGTCTTGACAGGTATAAAATGGGCTACCTTGGACAGTCTATCAACTATGACCCAGATAGAGTCATTTCCCCTACTAGAAGTAGGCAAACCGGTGATCAAGTCCATTTCGATGGAATCCCATTTCCATTCCGGAATCTGCAACGGTTGCAACAGTCATGCGGGTCTCTAATGTTCCACTTTGACTCTTTGACAGATATCACACTTGGCGATGTAGCTTCCGATTTCTCTCTTCATCTTGTGCCACCAAAATTGCTCCTTCAAATCCTGATACATCTTCGTTTCTCTAGGGTGGATAGAATAAAGAGTATCATGAGCTTCCTGCATGATAACTTGCTTCAGCTCCGAATCTGCTGGCACACAGATACGTCCCTTGTACCACAAATCTCCTTCTTCATCTTCGGTAAATCCATGTACCTTTCATGTACTAATACGACGTTTGATTCTGTCGATACTTGCATTTCCCTTCTGGGCTTCCTTGATTTGACTAATCAAAGTGGGTTGAAGTTCAATGGTAGCTAAAAATCCTTTGCTAACTAGCTCAGTTCTAAACTTCTACAACTCTTCATGCAAACTTGGCTGAGCTTCTTTGATCATGGTGTTTAATTTACACGGCAATCTGCTAAGAGCATCCGCTACCACATTGGCTTTGTCAGGGTGATAGTGAATGTCAAGGTCATCATCCTTGATTAACTCTATCCATCTCCTTTGCCTCATACCCAGCTCCTCCTGATTGAAAATACACTTCAATCTCTTGTGATCCGAATAAATCTCACAGCGGTTACCCATAAGGTAATGACGCCATGTCTTCAAGGCTAAAACTACGACTGCTAGTTCAAGGTCATGGGTAGGGTAGTTTTTCTCATGCTTCTTCAGTTGTCGAGACAGATATGCTATGACTTTGCCTTCTTGCATCAACACACATCCGATACCAATCTTGGATGCATCACAATACACATCAAAAGGCTTCTTCATATCTGGCATAATCAATATTGGGGCTGAAATCAATCTCTTCTTGAGCTCTTGAAAACTCGCTTTAGATTTGTTCGTCCATTCAAAATTCTTATCTTTCTTCAACAATTGGGTCATTGGTCTTACGATGCTCAAAAATCCTTCTACGAACTTGCGGTAATATCCCGCTAATCCAAGAAAGCACGGACTTGGGTTTGAGTGGTTGTGGCTTTCCATTCTTCATCATCTTTGATTTTGGTGGGATCAACAACGACTCCTCCAGCTGACACAATATGTCCGAGGAATCCTACTTCTTTCAGCTAGAACTCACATTTGCTAAACTTTGCATACAACTAATGTTCTCTAAGGGTTTCAAGGATGGTTCTCGGGTGTTTCTCATGGTCTTCTTCTGACTTACAATAGATAAGAATATCATCGATAAAAACAACGACAAACTTATCCATAAAATTCATAAAAATCTTATTGATGAGATTCATGAAATAAGTAGGGGCATTGGTGAGTCCAAAAGACAT
The DNA here is from genome assembly GCA_023614405.1 of Avena insularis. Taxonomy (NCBI): domain Eukaryota; kingdom Viridiplantae; phylum Streptophyta; class Magnoliopsida; order Poales; family Poaceae; genus Avena; species Avena insularis. Next base: position 384,411,280 of record CM042694.1, read on the forward strand.
GACCCTATACTCATACAATCCATATATGGTGGTAAAGGCAGTCTTTGGAATATCTGTTGCACGAATCTTGAGTTGGTGATAACCAGTTCTAAGATCAATCTTACAGAACACTCTGGCACCAGTCAACTGATCAAACAGATCCTCTATCTTGGGCAGTGGGTACTTGTTCTTGATGGTGCCATCATTCATCTTTCGGTAATTTGTGCACAAACGGTTACCTCCATCTTTCTTGTCGACAAACAAAACAGTCGATCTCCATGGCGATGCGCTTGTTTGAATCAAACCTTTCTCTAACATAGCATCAAGTTGCTTCTTCAGCTCCACTAGTTCAGATGGGTTCATGCTATAAGGTCTCTGAGCTATGGGTCCAGTTGCAGGAATTAGTTCAATAATGAACTCGATATCCCGATCTGGGGGCATACCGAGCAATTCATCTGGGAATACGTCGGGGTATTCATAGACTACTCTGGCTTGGTCAATGTTGGGTAGGTCTAGACTCTTGTTGCATTTGAATTGACGGGGCAAGGTCTTAAATACATGCTCTACTGATATTCCAGAGCTACTGGTCATGGTTATGGCTTTCTTGGCACAGTCAATCAATCCTTTATGTTTCGACATCAAATCCATTCCTAGTACTACTTCCAAACCTTTGGTTCCAAGTACTATTACATTGGCATAAAAATCTATTCCATGGATTCTGATAGGTACAGCCTTGCAAATTTTTCTAGCTTTGGTGGTTGAACCAGGAATTTGAACTATCATAACGTGCTTCAATTTTGTTGGTTGAATCTTACTAGTGCATGCAAATTCTTCTGTAGCAAATGAGTGTGATGCTCCAGAATCAAACAACACTCTTGCAAGTACTGAGTTAATAGAAAACATACCCAACACGACATCAGGCGCTTCTTGGTGGTGGCTGCAAGCTTCTTGGGACACACGTTGGAGTAGTGACCCTTGACTCCACATTCAAAGCAAGTAATCTGGGACTTGTCTTTGGCTGCAATAGGCACGACATTGCTTCTAGTCCTTGGGGCAGTATTGTTGTTTTTGTTGTTGTTGGACTTGGGCCGTGCACGGTTGAAGTTGTTGGAGTTGCCAGGGTTATTTTTGTGGTTTCCTCCGGTCTTCACGTTTCCTCCGCTACGATTGGGGTAGCTTGGACGAGACATTGGGGGTCTATTGTTTCATGGGGTATATCCTGCAGATGGGTTGGGGCGATACTTCTGGGTATTGTGGGACCTAGTCTGATGCATCATTCGGCGCTTGCGGTTGTCATTTTCTTGGTTTATCTTCCCTTACATCTGGATGGCAGAGTCGACTAGCTCTTCTAGGTCGTCAAAACGGATGTTCACTAACACAGTTTGCATCTCATCATGCAGTCCATTTAGGAAACTGGCTTCACATTGATCTCATCGGGTGCATACCTAGCGAGCGACAAAATTTTTTCACGATATTCAACTACCGTCATCCTTCCTTGCTTCAGTTACCTAACTTCATCTCTCATTCTGGTGACTAATCCTTGTGGCACATGGGTGCGGCTGAACTTGATCTTGAAAGCTTCCCAAGTCATGACTTGACCATTGTTCATGGTACGGGTGCTATTCCACCAGGCTCTTGCTTCTCCTACCAGATAATGAGTGGCAAACAGTACCTTCTCGTTAGCGTCAACTCCTATGACTTCTAGATTATTCTCCATTGTCAGCAGCCAGTCATCAGCATCTAAAGTATCCTCTGATTTGTTGAAGATAGGGGGATTGGTATTCTGAAAATTCTTAAGCTTGGATCCATGATGATCCTGATTTCCATGGCCTTGATTATTGTGGGCCATCTAAGCTATCTGTTGCAGGGTGGCTAGATTGGCTTGGCACTCTGTTCTACTAGCTTCACGGTCGGAAACTAGCATATGCAGAATCTGCAGCATCGGGTCTTGCGATGAGCTGCTTCCTCCTTGGTTTCCACGAGTCATCTAAAGATTGAGATAGATAATGAGGTAAGAGGGAAAGCTCTAAGGTTCATGGTTATGTTTTCAAAGCTAAAACTTTGAGTTTGAACTCAGGTTTTGCAACAAACTTCATTTCATTCATTCATTCAAGCAAACCATACAACACACACCACAACTCAAATGGGCAAACATATGGTTTTAAGAACCATTTTGTGAACTACGATACAGTGGGACCGATACAACTCACTCCTACGGTACTGATCAAGTGCATCTACTCATTATCAATGAAGTCGGAGTCATCATCATCGGTGTAGAAATCCATGGCATCATCCTCCAGGTAGTCATTGTCATCACTTAGGTATGAGTGAATATCTCCCTGGATGTCTTCACCTTCTTCATCTTCTTCTTTTGCTGCAAGCCGAGCCTCTTGTTCCTAGATGGTCTTCTCGAGGTCGGCCACCTTCTTGCGAAGACGAGCGATGGTGAGATCCTTCTTCTAGTGTTGACGACAAAGTGATTGACGATTCTTGATGAGCATGGCGAGAGTCTAGTCCTTCTTGGCGGCAATGGCAATGTTGTGGTTGGCGTAGGCTTGAGCATTGTCCAATTCTTTTTTCCTGTCATACAATAGGAAATCAAGATTCTCTACTTGGCGCATCATCTCCGGGTGACTTGGCATCTCCAATGGCATTCCCATAGAATCACACCTTGTGTAATGAGCAAAGTGAGTTCCCTGGATCAAGTTGATGTTTTGCCACACAAACGGGCAAGAGCTTCATGCATAGCCCTGGCTAATCCATCTAGCCAGTTGTTCTCTCACACGGTGAATTGAATCTTCTCGGAAAGGGGTGCTTCCATCTTGCCTCGAAGATCTACCACTATCAGCCATTGTAGATCTCCTCCTGGGAAATCCTTGAGTTAAGCTCCGAGGAATTCCGGATGCAGGCGCTCAAGGTACTCAGACAGTGCATCAAGATTCCTCTCAAAGATCAGCTGGCCTCCGTTGCCCAACTGGTAGAACTTGCAATACTGAACTTCCATCTATAAGAATTTAGGATGAGTAAGTAAGTGAGGTGATCAGTGTGTCCAATTTTATGTAGTAATGTAAGAATTTTGAGGAACATAATTTTTTGTGAAAGAATCAAGGATAAGAGTGGGAATAGGTTTTCATAAATACTCATTTCTTTTGTTTTGAAACTAAGTTTTTGTTCGAACGTTCATTCTAACTAGGGTCTCCTATGGTCAGGATGGCTCTAATACCAACTTGTCAACACCCGGATTTTTAATCCCAGATGCTTGTTATGCCATACATCGCAATCCCAGGATTACCATTTTTGCGAGACATAACACATTGAATATCATAGTACATCATCCATTGCAAACCGTAATAAGGTCTTACACAAATAAAGGATATCATGATCCAGTCTTAATACAAACAAGTAGTGGAATAATAAGCGTAGCAGTGGGCTCCATCTTTAGTGTCACAGGCAATGCTGACGATGAGAGATGATCCTAGTTGTCGTAGCCATCCTTCTATCCATCTTCCTGATAGTCCCCCTCATAGTCTGGCCACGGGAATAGCCAGGGATAAAGCCATGAGTACTCTTTAAGTACTCGCAAACTATCACTAACAAGTAAGGTATTTCTAGTAGGAATGCTAAGCTCTAAGTTTATTTGCAAAAAGCCAGATTTATCTAAACTGAGTTTAGAAGCAAACAAAGTTAACCTAAATGTTCTAAATCACATAAGTTGGGAAACTAGTTTTCATATTCACAAACCCTATTATGGTCAAGTCAAAATTCATAGTTCACTTCACAAGTCATTTTGAAAACATCTGACGATGGAACTGTATGGCTAGTCCAATTGTCCATAACCACGGACGCGGCTATTCGAATAGTTTGACACTCTACAGAGGTGCACTTTCACCACAAAATTCGATACATCCATAAGAGATAACCCTGAATCATCATACTTGGTATGCGGATAATCAATCATAACCTTTCCTTTACACACCCTAGTATAAGCACCTCTCCTATGAGCTTGGCCTCCCAGCCATGGCCATCTGCCATCCTGGGCACTGCATAGGTGAACATCATCAAGAGGTAGGCTCAGCTCAAACCTCTTCCGCGAGGGAATCCATACCAATGCATATAAACTTCCGGCTAAGCCTTACCCAATTCAGGTATTGTGGTTGTACGGTAAAATTGGAATGGTATCGCATCCGAACCCAACCATCAGTTTTTATGAAGGGCTAAGGCTCATGCCTCAACATTTTCATCATCATAAACCATTTGTGTTTCTCAACACATGTCAAAACATTTCAATAGAATGAAGCCTCATTCCAAGGTTTTCATAATGATTTTCACCAAGTATTCCCATCTAAAGTGATCATGTTTTATGCTTTGCACTAGCCACTAAGGTTAAGAGTGTTCAGTAATGAGGAGTGTTAATCTCAATCTCACGCCATAGAATGACATCTAGCATAGGCCTAGTTTTATACTCTTTATGATATCTATACTACTTTCCAAAATCTCACAAAGCATTACTAAAAGTAAAGAAACTTTGGTAAAGTAAAAGATTAAAGCTTGCAAGTAAAACTTGGGATGGGTATAAATCAAAATGTATAACCAAGCATGCCTAATGCATCTTGCTTAGGTTAACTTGCATCTAGTGATGGCTTGCCTTGATTGGTGCAGCGATTGAAGTTTTCTTCGTCTTCTTCGGGGTAGAACTCCTCCTCCTCGTAGACTTGGTCGGTATTATCATCTATAAATGAATACGGGGTACACAATCACCAAACAATATTTAACTATTCTATTTAGCACACTAAGGCACATACTTGATGATCTAGTATCATCACAATCATCACATGAAATAAAGCACTAGTTTCAATTATTTTATTTGAGAAAAGTAATTTCTACTCATTCAAATTAATTAAGATTTAATATTCTCCAATTAAAATATGGGATCATGTGGACACATGTCATCACCACATATTCTAATACATGGGAATGTGATTTAAAAGGGTTGGTCACATTTTATGAAGTTTAAGATTATCATTTAAATGATTTAAAGTGACTAGAAATTCCCTAATAGCATTCTTTTGGTACTAGTCCAGTGTCACTGCATGGAAACCTAAATATTATTACATATTCAGATAGGTATTGTCAAATGTGATTTTTGAGAGTTGGAATCAACTCAAAAGCTATTATGGTTGATTTTTGAAAAATATTTGAATGTAGAAAAGTCTTTGTCTTGTTATTTTTGCTATACGTGATCTCTAACTCCTATCGATTTAAATCCAACAGGCTTGGATATATTTTAATTATCTTTCGAACAAAATTTAAATCATGCATTTTGGTTAAGTGAAACTCTCTGAATTGATTTTTGAATAAGTGGACAAAATAGGATTTCAATTTAAAGGAAAAATACTAATTTGAATCGGTGGGCTAGCGTGGGAAAGGAAATGGGCCAGCCCGGCTGCATCAAGAAGTGGTACCGAGCGATATGGGATCTACGATTAGAATCTAATCTAACGCATGAGGCTCGTTATCCCCGGTGAATAGGTCTCCAGCGAGGATGAACCCTAGCGGCACGATGGGTGTCTACGGGGGCTCACCTAGGCTCCAGCTAAGGTCAGTGATGGGGGCGTTCGAGCTGGTAGATGACGGCGGTTCGAGGCGAGGTTGCCACAGGGCTTGGGGTGGCTACAATCGACGGTGCCTCTTCTCCTCTGCAGTGGCGAACTCTGGTGAAATTCCGGCGGACTGAGGCTCGCCTTGCTCTAGGGAGAAGTGTGGGTGGTTCTGAGAGACAGGGAGTGAGGTAGTGTGGAAATGGAGGCTGGGGGTGGCCTCCTTTTATACTACGGCGAGAGGGGCAAAGCGGCATGGTCAGGTGGTGCTGGCGACATGGCTGTGGGCGGTGGTCGATGCGGTGCTTCAGGGCGGTTCTCACGGGCTTGATGGCGCGGCAAGGCACGGTCTACATCGGTCGGGAACGTGCGGTGCTCTATGTGGTAGAGGCGGTGTTCGATGCCGTGCACGGTGGCTACGGGTCGAGCGGCACCGAACGGGGATGTCTAGGCGGCTGCTAGGGTCATGGCGGAGCAGTGTGCGCGGGGTGAGGTCGAGGCGCGGCGTGTGCGAGCTGGTTAGGAGCGGCGCTCTGGCACGTCCTCGGCATGGCACAGACGCTCTAGGCGTGGCTTTGCTGGGGTGGTCCACGGCTTGGCTTCACTCGGGAGTGGACAGGGGGCGACGGTGAGGTCTTACCTACCTTATAGGCATGGTGGGAGAGAGCGGCGTGGTTGGCTGCGAGCGGTTCATGGTCGGCCTGCAGGCCTTGGCGGCTTAACGGGGGCGCAGGGCGCAAAACGCTAAGGGAAGTGATGAATAGAGGAACATGGGGAGTAGAATGAGGGAAAATGGTCTAGTGATCAATGCCCAAATAGTGAAGTTAGGCAGATGTTTATTCTGTGCCTGCCAGGTGTTTGTTTAAATGGCCGAAAGAAATTTAAATTTGAATTTTTGGTTCAATTTTCGTGAGTGATCTACACTTATGCTTGGTTGTCTATGGTATCTTGGGATTGGCAAGGGGAATTGATTTGATGGGTTTTTCAAAAATGAGGATCTTAATTTATGAATTGGATTCAATTTTCCATTGTCCCTTTAATTGATTTTCTAGATGTTTTTGTATGTTTGTAAAGTGGGCCTTGATACATTTTTACTTGGTCTAGCAAGGGGTGAAAAGAATTAGAAACGTTTCTGTTAGAATTTCTCTCCTAGGAAAATCTAAAGTGTCCTAGTGGTTAACTTTGGTCAAAATGACCATTTGCTTTATTTATTCTTATTTGATTTCTTTTTCTTTGGATTTTGTTTGTAATTGGTCTAGATGATGTGGCATTCACCTTTAAACCATTTCACAACATTTAGAAAAATCAAGCATGGTATTTTCAAACAATTCGACACTAATGCAACACACACATGCATTCATAATCATTTTATTAATAAAAGTTTTGTTAACCCTAAATTGGGTGATTTGAACTTGATAACGTTGATTAAACTTTTGGGGTGTTACAATTACACATGCACCATAGAACTTGCAAAATTCATAGACGTTCACTCAACAAAGTGAATACACAAATATCTGACCTAAAGAGAATACATAAGGAGCATACCCACACAATCCATCAATCTAACGTATAGCCGTCGTATTAATCGTAGTGGTTGGTACCATTCTCGCCATAAGGCAGCACCATCTGCAGCTTAGAATGCTCGTTGATTCTGCAATACTCCGCCAACAATTGATCGAGTTCGAAAGGATGGTCATTGATCCATAATCCTCCTACTCCATACCCATATACAACCCTTGGCTCCTCTTCCCACGCAAGAGCCTCAAAGTTATAAGATGTAATCTCGGATAGGTCCGCCTAGTATATGCTGTCGGCCTGCACCGTGGGTACCCTAGTGTTGTCGACGCAGATGCACTGATTGTTAGCAATGAAAAGTGAATGACATCCGATGCCTCTAACCGGCTGAAGGACATGGTTCTGGGTATCAACCCGATAAACAACCGGCCTGTCGCGGTAGACCGGTCCACTCACAACAAACAACAACTCCCCGTCGGACTCAACGAGGTAAAAACGATTCTTTTGGATCTGGCAGCCCAGAACAGGGCCTATAACTATGGGATGCATCTTCAGGGTTCATGCGAAGCGCTGTAGCTAGACATCTACATGAGCAGCATCACACATAGTCGAGAGGACATACACATATCTATCTGTGATGAAAACATCACTGGCATAAGAAGTCATGCTCTGGAGTTCTGCGAAGTCATACGGTGAGTACCACCCTTCCCTCGTGACCTCTGATGGTTTGATGTAAACACTATCAACAACAGGAACATCCTCACAGCGACAGAAGCCACCTGCTCGGTCGGTATCTCCACCCTCAGGCGCTTGATAGCGCCCGAGAAGGGGTTGTACAACCGGGTCATGTACGGATGCACCCTTTGTCTAAGTACAAGGAGGCCGCCGGTTGTGCTACCGATATAAAAGTACCTTCCACACACACACACACAAAGAGAGAGAGAGAGAGGAAACAGAGATTCAGTCAAGGTAAACATACTAAAATTCAATCAAGGTAAACTATGGAGCAAAACCCTGGGCAACAAGTGGACGAAGAAACAGAACTTGAAAAACAGATAGTACATGATGTGAATGCAAAAAAAGGATCACATATATACATATGAATATCAAGAAAGCACCTGTGAATAACCCGACTAATCTTCTTCTCAAGGTGGCGGCTAGTTCTCACATTAAGCAACGTGATGGCAGCGTCGTCTACCGGAAACTCCCCGGACAGCTGATGCTCTAGAAAAATCTAGTTGGCTGGCATAAAGTGTTCCTCCATGAAGCCGTGCCAGGCGTTGTAGACTTCCCAGAAGGCGGCGTAGTAGTCGAAGTCGTTCATCGAAAGTAAGATGTCACCTATCTTCTAGACGGGTCCCTCAGGGAGACCAACCCATGGCAAGTCCTCCTGCTTCTTGCTGGCCATGCATGACGGTGTTCGTGTGGTATCGGTCACGTAGACTCGCACAAGAACCGGTTCCAGAGAAACACATTTAAACAAAGGCCTAGGAAAGCAAGCGAAGCATGTGGAAACGAGATGACATCATGAACACAGCAACCGCAAGCACGTTTCATGAAACTGGCATGGGCACGCACATGTGCATGCGCACTAATTATGGGACAACGGTCGTGCACACCAGCATACGACTCCTGGGAGCACACGAATGTGTAGGTGTAGGATGATACTACTAGTAGTAGTATCATAACCTTATTTTAATTAATTATCCCAAAATATAAGGAGAAAACATGCGCTCCCTAGTCCCTCAGGGCACACGCAAACGCAGGACATTTTCATTTTTTGCATAGGAATTTCCATTTTTCAATTTCGCTTTTTGGATGTGCTGTTGGATGCTCACCGTGTGGCTGATACGTTGCTAACGTATCCATAATTTTTGATGTTCCATGCTTGGTTTTATCTACTTTCTTATGTTTTGTTCCAACTTTGGAGTACTTTATATACACTTTCTTGGACTAACCTATTAACAAGAGCCATAGTGCCAGCTGCCTGTTTTCTGCTGTTTTTGGTTCCAAGAAAGTCAGAAAATGAATATTCTTGGAATTGGACGGGACAAAAGCCAAAGTCAGTTTTTCACCGAGGGACACAAGGAGCCAGAGTACGAGACGGAGAGGGGCCAGGGGCCACCACACCACCTAGCCACACGACCCAGCCTGGCCCGCGCCAGGGGGTGGTCTGGCCACCTCCAGCACCCCCTCGACCTCCCCTTTCACCTATAAGATGCCTCCGATACAAAAACCCTAAGTACCTGATCAAAATTCCACGAAATAGTCTGTATCCGCCATCATCTCCATCCCTAGATCGGGAGGGATCTGAAGCTCTTCCCGACACCCTGCAGGAGGGGAGAATTCACCCTGGAGGCCTTCTTTATCACCATGCAAGTATCCGGTGTGATGCATGAGTTGGACTACGGGTCCATATAGTAGCTAGATGGTTGGTTCTTCTCCTTTGTGTTATCATGTTTAGATCTTGTGAGCTCCGTTCATGATCAAGATCATCTATTTGTAATTCCTACATGTTGTGTTTGCGGGATCCGATGGATATTGAGATGCTATTTCAGATTGATTATTGATTCTATCATGTCTTTGTTATTTGTGATCTTGCATGCTTTCCGTTGTTAGTAGCTATCTTTGCCAAGTAGATGCTAGCAACTCCAAGAGTTACTATTTATGCTCGATAGTGGGTTCATGCCTCTAGTAATCTAGGGAAGTGACAGAAATCTCTAAGGTACTAGATGTGATGTTGCTACTAGGGCGAAAACAACAATCCTTTGTTCATAGAACAATCGAGTCATAGATGCAGTTGAATTACGGTCTATGTATAATGTTGCAATGCCCAATCAAATCTCAAAGGACTCAAGATGAGTAGTATATGCATATTGCTTTCTCGATGTTTGTCAATTGCCCCGCTGTAATTTGTTCACCCAACATGTTATCTATCTTAAGGAGAGCCACCACTAGTGAACTATGGGCCCCGGTCCTTTCTTTTATCATCAATCTTCATTCAACTGTTTACTGTTTTCTGTTTACTTTCTGCAAATTATTACTTTCTTCCACACAATACGTTTAATCCTTTGTTTTTAGGAAAACCGGTGAGATTGACAACCTCACTGTAAGTTGGGGGCAAAGTTCTGTGGTTGTGTTCTGTAGGTTTCCATGTTGCTGCTGGCACCGGTAGTGCGCCCTGCCAAAGATCAGCTAGCAACACCTTGGAGGTGTTTCCTTGCTCCTACTGGATTGATAACCTTGGTTTCATAACTAAGGGAAAACTTGCTGATGTGCTCATCATACCTTCCTCTTGGGGTTCCCCAACAAGCTCGATATATTTTGGGCCATCAGTGGTCGGATGGGGTGTATGCTCCATGGAGCTTAAAAACTCATGCTCGCTCAATAGCATGGTCCTTAATTATTTGTATAGCCTCAATTACTAGGACAGAGGAACAATTAATGCTCCTAGTTTTGCTCAATTACTCCTCTAGTTGACAAAAAAATATGAACCACCACGTCTCGTAATGCGCCTAGTTGCTCATGTTGTTAAAATAGGACTGCATCCATTGGCTCGCATGTTTTAAACTAGATGCGGTGGCCACGTGCATTGGCTGGATTTTAGGATTACTACTACATGAAATAACTAGCGATAAAGCGAATATGTGAAGTTAATTCTCCGAACTAAGTAGTATTACTATTTTGGGAATACTACTCCGGCCTAGTAGTAATACCGAACACAGGGTGTACCTCAAGTGTGGTTATATGGATGATCAGTTGATGTTTCTCTTGGCCATGAATTCCTGATCAGATAGACGTACATTTGACCACCTTTTTTACTACTACTACTAGTAGTACATGGACGCTAGCCAAATTCAAAATCTCAATCGAGCGGCAAAATCACACACCTGACTTCGAAGCATTTCCCACTTAACCATTTCAAAAAGTTTGAGGAAAAATCTCCTATCAGGGGAGTACCATTTTTATATTATTATTAGATGGATGCTAGCCAAATTCAAAATCTCAATCAAGCGGAAAAACCGCACACCGACTTTGAAGCATTTCCCGCCCCTCCGTTTCATAAACTTTGAGGCCAAATCTTCCACCGGGGGAGTACCATTTTTGTATTATTATCAGATGGGTGCTAGTCAAATTCAAAATCTCAATCGAGCGGCTAAACCATACACCATCTTTGAAGCATTTCCCGCCCCTTCGTTTGAAAAACTTTGAGGCAAAATATCCCACTTGGGCGGTACAATTTTTATATTATTATTAGATGGACGGTCGCCAAATTCAAAATATCAATCAAGCGGAAAAATGACACACCAACCTTGAAGCATTTCACGCCCCTCTGTTTCAAAAACTTTTAACTTCAAAATTCCCATTCTACCCATTGTTCTGACGCCCTATGGGCAAGCTAAAGTCGGTAGCTTGGTGCCACAATCATAATTATGTTTTTGTTCACCTCCTTAGTTCCGATTCACACAGATTTTCCCACTGGTCCTTCCAAAAATCCTAGCCCCCTCTCCCACGCCCTCACCTCCACAAACACCACGCGCACCGGTCGGCGGCAATTCCACGACAGTCGGACCCGCTTGAGCTACGGTCTCGTGCACCGCCATGGAGCTGCTTCACCGATGCTCACACACCAGATCTAGTTCACCGGTTCTCTCTACCACCACACCGGAGCTACGATGTCGTTCACCATGCCAATGGGATCATCGACCACCCAAGCTCTCCTTCTCGTCCGCTGAAAGCTACCCAACTGTACCGGATCCGCTTCACCGGTGTACCTCGGATCTGATGTAGTTCAAGGAGTTCCATGTACATCACTCTAGACTAGCTGCTTGGCCGTCGCTGTTCACTGCACTAGAACTGCCTTAGTGATGCTCTCATCCACCGCGTTGATGCCGGCATCAACCGCCCAAGATCTGCTTCCCCGATGCCAACAGCCACCGCAAACACATCACCCTCAGTTACCTAGACGTCACCCGCATGGTACCGATGATTCTTAGACGCCTCTCCGACCAAGGTTAACCAAGTCTCCAACCCATTTTTGTTTTGTTAGCAGTATAGTAGGTTCAAGCCTGACGTAGTCAACTGCATTTTTGTAATCGTGCTAGTACATACAAGTCATTGGGGATGCATGTTCTTCATGCTAGTACATACAAGGTCATTAGACATGTTGGTTTGCATTCGCTTCTCTACAAATTTCAAGTCATGCACATGTCTATTATTTTGTCATGCACATGTTCTTAGCTACTATATACAATAGTAATTGCCTTCTACCGTGTAATTCCTGCAAAATCTGAAGTAGGTGTAATATATTAGTGTGGATTCCCTGCTCTACAGTTACCGAATCTATCTGGTTCGTCCTGAGATTAGTTCCTGCTATTATTTCCTCCTTGGCATCGTTCTGCTATCCTGTAGTAACCATTTAAATTCTTCGTACTAATTCGATTATAATTTTGTTGTCTCCATCTAGTTCTTCAAAAGCTGCATCACTAACTATTTTCGTTTTCTTGCATAGAGCTCAAAATGGAACAATGAACATGTTGGTTTGCATAGCCTATTCTATAGGTTCACAAGGGATGCCATTACTTTCTTATCTGGTGCTGGTTTGTCCTAAGCAATGACATAACTGTCCTCTACTATGTAGTTCACTCGTGGTTTGCATTCCTTCTCTAGAAGTTCTCTTTTGATGCCATTATAATTTCTATATGTTTGATTCTTAGCTATGACAGTAACTACATGCCATTGTGTAGCTCACCGCAAATGCTGAGTAACCCAACGAATCCTGCATTCCAGGAGAGACCACTGCCTCCAGATATATTTGCTGAAATGGCCTAGCTATTTTATATTTACTGAAATTCTAACAAACACTTTGTTTGATTACTAATTTCATTCTAGGCAGACTTGTCTAAAGCTTGTTTGTCCTGTTCTACAGGTTCACGAGCGACGCCATTATATCTCGCATCTGGTTCTAATTATCCTAATCAACGACATAACTATCCTCTACTATATATAGTTCATTCATGGTTTGCACTCCTGCTCTACAAGTTCTCGTATATGCTGTTATAATTTCTACCTGGTTCATTCTTTGCTACGATAGTAAGTGCATGCCATTTTGTGGCTCAGTGCAAATTCCGAGTCACCCAATGTCTCTTGCATTTTAGGGTTTACAACTGCTTCCATATATATTTGTTGAAATGACCTGGCTAGGTTTTATTTGCTGAAATTCTAAGCCACACACACATTTTTTGATTGCTCATTTCACGGTAGGTACATTTGTTTAATGCGGTGCATGCTTGTCCTGTTTGTTTGACGTGTTGGTCAATAATTGAACCATTGACTAGTTGTAAACTATAGTTCATAGCTCCTGTCATATCAGTCAAATGAGTAGTTTTTCTTGTTTGATGTATTAACTTGTTATTACTTAGTTTTAGACTGCAATTATTGCTATCGCCATCAAAGAGGGGGCTGCAAGATCATGTCTCCTCCAATGCAGTTTTCACACTCAAAGGAAGATGAAGCTGATCGATTGAAAAAACAAATTGGGGACTCTACTATCAACTGATTATCAAATGAAATGCCGAATTTTCTTTCCCTTGAGTTGATAATGTGTAATAATTTTAAGAAGTTTTTAGCCGATGTAATATCTAGATAACTTGCATATTCCATGTAGGAATTTAGTTGACGCCATCCACACATGGTGGTAGTCATTACCGTAACTACGCCAGCCAGGTCGGTTAGGGAGCAATATTGTGCTTTGTTATTGGCCTGTCTTGTATTTGGCCGACAATGAACAATAAAAGATGCTCGCTAATTACACACCTTTTATGATATTTACATGGGGTTTAGAAAGGCCGAAACTGTAAAAGTCCATAAACATAATAGGCCGGCCCACATGTGGGAACATGTACCAGTAACATGTCGTAACTATAACATGCCAGAACAGTAGCAGGCCAGAACAGAAATAGGCCATAACACTAACAGTGTGGGGCCCCTGGATTAATCCTCCAAGAATCCCTGCTATGCATACACCAAAATCCCATGATCAGTTAGTCATGGCACATAACCGACAAGTATCAAAGTAAACATCCATTACTTAAGTAGATACATGTCATACCTTACATGCCATTATGGCTACATCAATAATCATCAGCAGAACTTCATTACGCGTAGAACCTGAGCCATGCCTTAACCTATAGGCAACTGAGTGGGAGAACGTCCTAGCTCGCATAGTCGTCATCACCACATTCATCTTGATATCTGACCAAGTTAATAGCCAGGGACAATGCCAGTGAGTACTTTGAATGTACTCGCAAACCACCCTAAGTTAACAATAATAACAAGAGGATATGCATTATGGTTGTGGTAGTAGGAGGGCTCCAAGAGAGGTTCCTTTCTCAATTAGTTTCTCTTGTAGATACAGCATCTACATATCTTTGTTGAAGACCTTTGTAGACATTTTGGAAACCTTTTTGAAAAGTTCTGGAAAACACTAGGACTGGGTCACCCATTTGTTTCTTCCTTTCGGTCATCCCATGACCAAACTCCTTTCATTCCTTTCTGACCATCCCATGGTCAAAACAGGTATCCTTTTTGACCATCCCATGGTCAAAGGTATCCTTTCCGACCATCCCATGGTCAAAACATTTCCAAAGCCACTACTTTTCAGAAATCCTTTTTGAAAACAAAACCAGCACCACTCTACAGAAGTTTGTCCAACCTGTCCATAACCGTGGACATGGCTATTCAAATAGATTTACACTCTGAAGAGGTTGTACACTTTACCCACACTATCCGGGTACACTACCCTAATCTACACAGACCGTGGGTCGAGTAACCGATCAAGACTCTCCGGATGCCACTCTAGTATAAGTGCCTACCCTATGAGTGTTGTTCCCCTCAACACCGGGACACCCTATATAGTACTCAAGCCAACCAGAGCGCTTTTTCCACTTCCCAAGTGTGCGCGTTCAATGAGGGGCTCATAGTAACACGTGGAGGCCCGCAGACCCTTCGTTCCTTCTCCCGGTCGATGTTTTACATGGACTAAGCCAAAGAAGGCCCACCGTCCAGGGATTTGTATCCCCTGTAGGCATTGCGAGGCAGCTTATACCAGAATAAACAAACATCAAATCCAGCCCTGTCCCATTCCAGAGTAATGTGGTTGCACGGGTTAAGTTGTTATAGCTAAACTGCAAAGAACCGGGTGCGTTTTTGTAAACCTTTTTCTTCTAGCTTTCCTTCAGCATTTTGTAAAACATAAACCTTTTTCTTTCTCAACATCTCTTGGGAGGTCCCACCTCACCAAGGTTTTATCATAAAACATTGGGTAAAACATTTCCGGGGTCTTCCCATTCGATAGCTTTGCTTTAACTAAAACAGGGTCTCCAACGGGCTATGGTGATATGCACCATCTATTCTACTAGGGGCTAGTAGGTGTCATCAAGGGGGTTTGTACTTAATAGTACAAAAGTGTAATAGTTCATAGGAGCCAAACGACTACCATATATACATCAACATATAGTAAAACAGTGCAGTTTTAATAAACAGTAGATAAAACATGCATAAGTAAAATAGTAGGACAAGGCTTATGAGCAAGAAGGTGGTTTTCCTAAGATCAGCACTCTGGCAATATATGTCCCTGGACTTCTCCTTAGAAAACCATAATAAGCAATAATAATAACCAACTTCTTCTGGTCTCCGATATAATCGCATCTATCGTTGATATGGATCTCATGCAAGCAAACAATGACACAATCAACACCAGGCATACAAACATCAATACATATAGCAAGCAATGAACAATACAAGTTTACAAATCAGTAGGTCTTAGGAAGAATGGATTTAATAAGATTGGCCTTGTCTTGGAAACATGTAAGAAAATCCCTTAGGATTTATAGTCTAGAAACTACCTAAGAGATGGGTTTTGGACCAAGACCATATCTTGTATGATCTCATTGTATAAAAATGGTACCATTAGATAGGTATTGACAAAATGAAGCCAGCAAAAGTGGTTTCACTATTTTATCAATCTCCCTTGATTTATAAAGCATTTTCTGGTGATTAAAACTCTAGTTTTAGGAAATAATTCACCAGAAATGTTATGTATGTCCAAAAATTATTTCCTTGGATGGTTAGGTAGAGTTTGATCTAGTGATTTACTGAGAGTTGGAATCATATCAAAATATTTACCAGCATGCCCTCTGGAATTTCCCAAAGGCAGTTCTGTAGACAAATTATCTTTGTCACCAAATTTAATATACAAGGACTTTTGAAATGAAGTAAATGGAAATGGATAGCTATTGCAAATACCTCCCAATACCAACTTGAATCACTATTTTTGGAGTTGCAGAGCTACTGTAGTGATTTATCTAGTGATAAATCTATATACAGAAGTGTTTAATTCACTACAATTCGACAGAGGCTCAAAAATTATTGATATCATAGGGTTGGGTAGATATTGATGTAGCTCATCCAGGAGAGTTGGAATTGGGTCAATTGAACTCATGGTATAGCTTAGGGCAATTTCTAAAAGGGTCATGAGGTAGGTACATGAAGTAGGTACATGAAGTACCTACCATGGGCACTTGGGTTTATCCTATTTGGAGTTGTAAATCCCTCAGAAGGAATTAATTAATAAAAGGGTCACCTTATGGTATTTAAATTACTAGGATTAATCTAGACAAAATTTTGGTTCAATTTTTGTACTGAATGCTGAGGAAAACATTTGGGTATAACCCAAGGCGCAGATCTGGGCATTTGGTGTGCGTTTTCTTTTTCAAAAAGATTTAAACCAAGAAGCCAAATTTAGATCTGGTGGAATAATAAAAAGAAAAATGCACAGGGCGGGCCAGATTCTGGGAGGGACATGGCCGAGCAGAGCAGAAACAGCCCGCCTCGGCATCTAGGTGCTCGGGAGGCGGGGATTCAAAATCCCGAGGGGCGGGGCCTAGACATCAGGAAGTGCGGGGTGGCGAAGGGGTATGGAGGCGTGGGGGCCGTCCGATTAGGTGAGGATGGACGGCTCCTGGTCGTTGTCCCCACGGAAAACGACGACGAGGGCCGAAACCCTAACACAGAGCGGCGGCGCATGGGGGAGCTCACCTAAGGTCTCGCGGGTGTCGGAAGGTAGGCGGAGAGGATGCGGGGCTCTTCAGCGACCCCAACGATGAGCGGCATCGACGGTTTTCGACCAGTTTCGGGCTCGCGCGAAGACGACCGAGAGGAGGCTTCGGGAGCTTGGTGGCGACGTTGGTGGAGGCTAACCTGAGAGGCAAAAAGGGTATCATTAGATACAGGGGAGCGAGAGGAATTCAGTGGTGTGACATGCAGAGGGGGAGACACAGTGAGGAGGTAACCTTGCGCGAAACGAGGGAGGAGGCCGAGAGTTCTTTCTCTCCTACTCTCAGATAGGACAGAGCAGGAGGGAGAAGAGAGTGCTCTGGGGAGGGTAAGTGGAAGGGAGGGTGAGGCAAATGAGCATAATAGGGGGGTGCTGGAGTGGCTCTTGCCTTATAAACCAAAGAGGCTTGGTCTAGGATGAACCGAGCTCACAAAGGAGTTGGGAGGAGCTAGGACACGGGCATTGGCCACAGGGGAGGTGGAGAGGTGGGTGGTGGGGCTCTCGGTCAAGCACTGAGTGGAGAGGGGGTGGTGGCTGCTGCTGCCTTTAAGCATTAAATGGTTTTCATCCTTCTCTCTCTCTTATATGCTACAAGAGTTAAAGGAAGAGGTAGGGGGTTTGCTACAGTGCATGGTCGACCAGGAGGAGATGGTTTACCGTGTTGATCAAGTGGGAGGGGTTTGGTTTGCCTTTGAAGCAAATGTTTGAAGATTGGCAAATTTTGGGTAGATAGTTGTTTAGGAAGCAAGTCAAGGAATTTATTCTTGACAAGGTGGGACAAAGGTACTAGTAGGTAGATGAAGTCAAGAAATAACCCTATGAATTGTTTGGGAATTTTCCAAGGTTGAAAAGTCCACTTATTATCATTTATACAAAATGTGCTGAAGTGGTTTTGATATTTTTGAGTTGGGTCAGATGGGGTTTTGAGGTGATATGGTCCTGAATATGAATCCATACCTTGAGGAATTTTCCCATGATTTATTTAGAAGGAAAAGTATTTTTAAGGATTTATTTCTTATTTCTGCCATTTAAGAAAATGGGCAGAAAGAATTATTAAAACTCTTAAAAAATATTTATTTTTGAAGTGGGAAGATAGATTTTGATATATGGGCCTCTGAAGTGCTTAGATATGGGGAAGTTCTTTGTCAAAAACCAAACCTTCCTTTGTAGATGGAGTTTCTGAGATTTCGCCCATTAAACGAATTAAATAGTTTTTGAGCCATAATAATTATGTATAATATTGGGTAAATCTTTATATCCAAGTTAGATGATGTCCACATGCTGTATCAATCATTTCCAACCTTTGGTTTTGAGGATTTAACTTGATTTGGAAGGAAAACAAGGGATAAAGGATCTTGGGCACTATTACTTTTATACCCTCAAAACATGGTTGGAACTTGGAGCTCAGAGCTCACCTTGGGTCATGGGATAGATGGATGGATATACCGAGTGGTGTATATCACCATGGTACAGAAGTTTGAGGTTGATAAGGATTGAGCCTTCCTAGGATTCATACCAAACTTTGAATTAATTAAAGGTGCCATAGCAGATTATCAAGTAGCCTTCAAAACCATGTTGGTTTTATAGGCACAAGAATACAATTAAAACAAGTGAAGTAGGGATTGATAGACCTTCATGATTGGAGTACAACCATGCAAATAGTTGGTACAAAGAGTTTGTCATGAAGGTGTGAGTTTCTTCCAAACTAGGCATGTTGATAAGATTGGCAGAGAAGATTATTTTCTTGCCTACAAAACCATCAAGAACAATTGGGTTGGAGGATGATCAAACCAAGGGAAAGAATAGGCCTTGGTAGAACTTATGATAGTCTACAAGATGGTTCAAGTGCATTACTGAAATTGCACAAGGGTTGAGAAAGGGAGGCATTCAAAGAAGTGATGTTGAAACAGTTTCCAAACTTGGTCAAATTTAGCAGATTTAGGGTTTTTGACTAGAGTATGAGTGGGGATGTTTTTGATGGGTTACAAGGTATCAAAGCATCATCAAGTGGATGATGTTGAAGTGTAGATTGAGTAGAATAGATCCATAATTGATATTGGTCTTCATTGACCTGGAAACTTCTAGAATGGATCACTTCAGAATTGATCCGGTTAAGGGTTCTAGATGATCCCTAGTGGCTAGAGATCAGATCCATCGTGTATTCTTGCTTAGGGTTTGGTGATGTTAAAGTATCTTGATACTATAGGGTGAGATCCTAGAGTATCTCACTATAGCTCCTAAGCAAACAAGTTAGACAACAGATCAAGACAATTCATCTTACAAGGAAATATACTACTACCAAGGTTACCATCAAGCTTATCTTGAGGTAAGGATGGGTAATTTCAAGAGTTTGGAGTTTGAACTAGGTAAGGTACTTGGTACATCCACCAAGGGTAGAGTTTAAAAGTTTTATAAACAGGTTTTAGAGAAACCTAGAGGTAAAAGTATTTTGAGGGTTCTGTCTTGAAAACATAAGGATATTATAGCTCTCCATAGTTTTGTCAATAGAAGCTACTAAAATAGTTTTGGTTCCATAAGCATCTTGGATGTAACACCCTCGAATCAGCCCTATGCAAATTTTAGCCCTTTCCGCCAAACCCGCATAGAAATGATTCAAGGACGCCCACCAGGCACTTTCGTGCGGGTGGAAAACGAAGTAATACCATTACACAGCAGTCCTCGATGGGACCCACAGAACATATATATACAACAACGACTCCATGAGTCAAGAATACAGATATACTATACAAAGATCCAAATCACCTTGAAAACGATAGAGTGCTCGACTACGGACAAGATGCAAATGGGGCTAAGAGCCCTGAAGAATAACCAATGGCGTCCATAACCCTGCCCAGGCCAAGCCGGAAGGGTAACCCTGCTAACAACGTCGATCTCAAACCTGCTAAAACAAAAGGGGTGTCGACAAAGGGCAAAGGAAAAATAGGAGCGTAAGTACTGAGGCCAGTACACGACGAGTCTAGAATTCGGCGGCTCTCGCCTACATAGGTATGGTGGGCTGAAGCAGCAGCGCAACGACACTAAACAACCTATAGAGACTCGGTATAACTGGCGGCTATTAGAGAGGGGTAAGAAAGACCTATCCGGATCCAACATGATAGTAACACCAAACATACCCATCCTGGTATTCCCCCTAGAGACCAAATGAGGTAGTCAAACCGAAGAACTCACACAGTTGGCAGTTTTATCCATTCCCTTATAGTTGATGCACTTACTAGTCAGATATAAATAGCACGAGTCATCCTGATAGCATAAGTAGTGGGCAGTTTTAGTTAACATTCCATTGTAGTTGGAACATTTACTAGTCAGATATAATTGTCCTGAGGAATTCCAAAACCCAGCAGTGGTTGGCACTTTTATCACATTCCATTGGAGTTGCAATACTTACTAGGCATATATAACAAAACAACCCAGATCCAGCAGTTGTTGGTATTTTTAATATCCATTCCGTTATAGTTGAGTCTGATTACTAGACATATATTAAGTCCAGTTTATAGCACTACTTTAGTTATGCTTGTCTATGATCGAGATACTGTGCTCCAAGTCGTCCATAACCGCGGACACGGCTTTCAGAAAGTTTTACCCTGCAGGGGTGCACAAATAGCAACACACACTCGATCAACCTCGGAAAAACCAACTCAAAACCCAACGAGGCATTCATGACAAAGCGATCACAGGATTCATAAAATATTTCAGGGGGCCACCCCACTAAGCTACCCGCAACGAAGTTGGCCGGCTCCGGAACGGACCAAGGGTTTGTGTGGACGGCTGTAAACGACTGGGAACCCGAAAGTGTCACTGGGCTTGTCGATACAGCGAAAACGTGTCACGATCCTAAATAGTACAGGTGCTCCACACACAATTGTAAATAAAGCAGTAAAACATGGCATAAGTATAGGATAGTAACAAAACCCCAAACTAGTTTGTGGCCCCAAGAAATAGAAATGAATCAAGCTCTGGCTCAGGGGGGTCCATAAGGCCTCCGGATGTGGATAGTGCGAAAAATCAAGGAACAGGTATCAAGTACTCGGGGTCCTACGGGACACAAGTGAGCATGGAAGAACCAAATAACATCTATTGGCCACCGATGCCTCTGCATTAGTTATATCTAACAATTTAATAGTTGTATTAAAAGTCATGATCATCTCCACCATAAACATCTGCCAGCATTCCAACAACTATGGTACTCGACAACATGAGATCGCACCTGAGCAAGCAACTACGACTCGCAAGGCCAGCTATCTACCAAACAACATGTAATCGGAGGTGTCCAAGGCAATATATCGGCTGTACGGAATATATCGAGTACGAAATTAAAGCATTGTGACACGGATAGCAATAGATCAACAGGAGGAAATAAAGACTATAAAGGCAAAATAGGTAGAAAGGGGGAGAATGCTCGCCTGGGAAACATTGTCGAAGGATCATATCAGGAGAACTTGTCGATACTCGCATCAACTCAT
This sequence comes from Avena insularis, assembly GCA_023614405.1. NCBI lineage: Eukaryota > Viridiplantae > Streptophyta > Magnoliopsida > Poales > Poaceae > Avena > Avena insularis. Next base: position 384,432,969 of record CM042694.1, read on the forward strand.
CGGCCTAATCCGCGAAGAAGCAAACACTAGAAGAAACACCGGATGCAATATTTAATACTACGGCAGAAGACCCGGCATGCTTATGATATGATGCATGGCATGGCACAGATGCGGTGCAATTAGGCAATATTAAGCAGAACCGGGGTCCCGACAAATAATTATATGGTTCAAGTTATTTAACAACCCCGCAATTTAAATGTTGTATTATCAAGGCAACACATGGCATTGGTTTGCTACACCAATTTAAATGGAGTCCAGAATAAGACAACAATATTCCGCATATAGGCTCCATATTTAATTATTAGATGAATCGACATAATGCCCCCAACCCCCATAATGAGATGCGAGCATGAACAATTTAATATGCAACAAGTTTTATATATAGCATTTATAAAATAGGGGCTCGGGAAAAGGTTCACACATCTGGGTTTGGAAGATCTTGGGTTCTGGGGGTTCGGGTCTGGGTCTCAGGGTCTTGACGAACTTGGTGTTCCGGGCATCTCCGAGTCGTGGATCTTGGCGTCCGGGTCCCTCGGGCATCGGATCCGGGATGGAGTACTTGCCGTATCGGAGAGAAGATCTTGGAGGGTGCCGGCTTCAATTGTCGATGGCGAACTTTGCTCGGAGCTGGGAAGAAGTACCCGGTGTCCATGTAGAAGATCTTGTCCGCAGTTCGTCGAGTGTCACCGGGTTTAGAGTTGCCTGGTTCAGCAGAGGCGTTCGAAGATCTTGCGGAGGACAGAGGCTACCGGAGCCGGGGTAGACGGAGTCATGGGCAAAGCTCCATATTCACACATACATCACCTTGTCATCGCCCTAACATCTTTGTAGGGACTTCACACCGAAACATCATAGCCCTGTTGGAGTTCATCTTCAGGTGGTCTCGGGAAGCCGCGTGACGCCACCAAAGACGCCCTCACGCACCATGCAACAGAGCACCGCCTGCTAGGGTCCACGCGCCAGGGAAGCAGCAGGGCGAGTAGGACATGGCAAGGAGCGGGCCCCTAGCAGAGGACAGAGTGCGCAGGGAGGCCGACAAGGAGGCGGCGCCGCGGCAGAGCGGGACGGCCGGGGAAGCGGGCGAGGCCAGCGGTGCCTGTGAAGGAGAGGGGAAGCCACGGCATGGTGGCGCGAGGAGGCGGCAGGAGGCGGTTGTGGCGGCAGAGGGCACCCACGGCATTTCCGGAGGAGAGCCGGAGGTGGCAGCGGCTCCTAGAGGGGTCGCGCTGCAAGGACCCAGCAAGGTAGAGCCGATGAGGGCACTGGCTGGAGGAGCTCTAGGTGACGACAGCGTTGGTCGGCGGGGAAGCAGCGGCCGAGCGGTGGAGGCGACTAGGGCGGCGGGACCCGTGGAGATTGGCAGCAGAGGGTCGCTCGGGAGCTCGAGCTCCATGGGAAGGGAGGCGAGGCCGACAGGCTCGGGAGGAGCTTGCGGGGTCGGCGGTGGTGCTCTGTGGGCCGGGCGCGGCGCTGGCGGCGAAGAAGGAGAGCCCGAGCAGAGGAGGGCTCCCGCGGCAGCGCGCCAAGTCAGAGAAGAGGAGGGTCGGCCTCGAGGTCGGTGGAGAGGAGTACAAGGTCGGCCGCGGTGGCGGTGGTGGTCGAGCGCGGCGGGAGGGAGCGGACCTGGCGGCGGGGTCGTTGGATTGAGACGGGGGAGGAGGGATAGCGAGAAGGGCGCGGGGCTCGAGGGGAGAAGGCAGACGTGAGGCACGTCGATGGGTGGTGGGGCTCGGGGACAGGCGGAGATCCCGAGGCAGGGTGGGCTAGTGAGGTGGTCGGGAGCAGACGAGGTGGGGCTGGGTCGCGTGGGGGCGTGCGTGTCTAGGTGGGGGCTGTCGGTGGTGGGTGGGACGCGTGGGGTGGTTGGAGCGGGGCTGTGTGTGCATGTTGTGTGTGTGTGTGGCAGGCGGGTGGGCCAGGAGGTGAGGAGGTGGCAGGCAGGGAGTGGATGGAGTGACGTGGAGGGGTGCCAGGGTGGAGGCGGATGGGGTAGGCGGCTAGGTTGGTGGGGCTGGCTAGATTAGGTGGGGTTGGTCCAGATTTTTATCTGGGGTAGTAGGCTGCTACCAGCTGGGCCTTTGGGCCTGGCCGGTGGCGGCCTCCCCCGGAAAAATAGTTTTTATCTTTATTTGATTTTTAATAGCCTTTTGTAAATAGTTTGTAGACAAAACAAAATATCCGGACCACCGGGCTTTTTGATTTGAAATTAAAGATGGGTTATTTAGAAAACAAAAATAGGTTTACGAAAATAGTTTTATGCAAAACCATGCATGATGATGACGATGCTCAAATGCAATGTGGCATGATGACATGAGCATGCGGTCATGATGATGCAATGCACAAAAACACAACGATTTTCTAGTAGTGCTTTTAGCGGGGCGCCACATTGGATCATGTTTTGAAACGCCAGAACATTTGAGAATATGTAAAATGAGCCAGGATAGTTTTGTTAAATAGCCTTTGACATCTGATGTTGAGGTAAGGAGTATATCATAAGCTATACAATCAGAAGCATAAGCACAGACAAGCAATCAAGCAACACTGCATCAATCAAAAATAAAAAGTTTTTGTTCCCCCTGATTTTTGCATTTTGTACAACTAATAAGGATTGCTGAAATTGGGATGTTATAGACCTTTCCCCCTTAAAATAATCTCATCCCAAGATTCGGGAGAGTAAGGTTAGGGGATTTTGTGTTGGAGTTAGTGTCATGTGTTTCTCACGTACTAACTTATCTGTTTTGTCTTTGAACATGGTCACTGCAACGATGAGGTTGAACTTCAATCGTCTAGGATGCACGAGTGTTGAGAAGGCTTCAGTCAGGATTGTGAGGGGTGATCTTCCTTATATAAGGATTTATAGCGTCTCTCTTAAGGGATTATCGTATCCTGCTTCATGATTTTGGGTCTAACTCCTGAGGTTGCTTCGGACAGATGGTTTGTCTATTTTTTTGGGAAAGACGCAGGTCTTCCCCCCTTAGGGTTAAACTAGGGTATCTCTAGAATACGTCAGTATTTCCACCTTAGAGCTTCACTAAGGTCCTTCGAGGGTGGTGCATATCTTCCTCTTGAAATGTTGGCGTGGTGATAAAGAAGGTTGTATCTCCTAGGGTCTTGAGTTGAGTTCCTCGAGTGTCATTCTATTGCGAGAACCTTGTCGGGGTGGTTCTGTTGTGAAGCCTTAAGGAGTTAACTCAGGGTAAATTAGCTGTTAACATCTCTTCTTGCTAATCTTCCGTCAGGGTAGAGGCCTCCAACTTCGAAGGAGACGTCTTCGCTGGAATCCCTGATGTTTCTTCTTCTCGATGGAGGAGTAGACTCGTTGTCTTCATGTAGTCTTGTCTTCGGGATTTTGGAGTATTCTCACTTCTAGGGAGGAACTTCCAGTTGATTTGGGTGGGGTCGGCTAAAATAGTTAGTCTATTGAGGGGGGGGGGGGGGGTAGGAAGCTCTAATATACCGAAGGTTGGTGGAGTTAGCTCTTTACTTCTTGTCTTAGTTAGTAGGTCTTGTGGTTTCTTGTGGGTCGTGAGGATCCTCTGGTGGTAGACTTCCGGCTTCAATGGGATTCTTGCCATAATAGACTGATGGATGATGGAATGCTATGATATCGACAAGTCTTGAATGGTGAGTTTGGTGGAGTATCCCATCCTACGGGGGAGTAGCCTTCGAGTTGATCTAACTTGACATCGTCGAACTCGGGTTTCTGGCGATGCTTTTCCTCTCATATCTCTCGAGGTTAGTATGGGTTCTGGTTATTGACAACTAACCTAGGGGTTTTTCTTGTGTTACTAGGTGGGTTATCGATCCTCAAGTCACACTTGACTACGGTCAAAACAGGCCAGAACACACATACACAGTGAACAGAGAGAGGGGGTCGCAATGCCCTTCGCAAACAACACACATCAAGCAACATGTCAAGCACTTAGGCAAGCAAACATGGCCTGCTATGGGGACCAAGGAGTTAACTACTCATGATGTAGGGGAATCCTATCATAGGACTATTAATCCAACACATCATCGCTCTTAGGGTCTGAGTCACTATCTTGCGTATAAAGCCTTCACCGGGTCATTGGACGCTTCTCGATAGTGTAATATTTGATTTCTTCTGATTAGGAGGATTTTGCTGGTAGGGCGGTCTTGTAGTCTCCTTGTGTTTGCTGGTAGTTGCTTCTCTTCATCTCGTCCTCAACATCTTCACCTGGTTCTAGGTCCTAGTTATTTGAAATCCGTAGGTTTGAAATTTGGACGAGGGATAGAGGAAACCATTTTCAAAATCATCTAAACTAGATTGATATAAGAAGTAGAATCTTTCGGAATGTTTTGAGGAATTAGTTTTCAAAAGCCGGTGTTTCCAAAATAGTTGTCCTGTCTAACGACCATGCTAACTAAGGTTCTCCTAAAGCTAGGATGGCTCTGATACCAAGTCTGTGGGCCCCCCGAATTAATCCTCCGAGAATCCCTGTTATGCATATACCACGATCCCATGATCAATTAGTCGTGGCACATAACCGACAACTATCAAAGTAAACATCCATTACTTAAGCGGATACATGTCATACCTTACATGCCATTATGGGTACATCAATAATCATCATCGAAACTTCATCAAGCGTAGAACCCGAGCCATGCCTTAACCTACATTCAACTGACTGGGAAAACGTCCTAGCTCGCATAGTCGTCATCACCACCTTCTTCTCGATATATGACCAAGTTAATAACCAGGGACAATGCTAGTGAGTACTTTGCATGTACTCGCAAACCACCCTAAGTTAACAATAATAACAAGAGGATATGCATTATGGTTGTGGTAGTAGGAGGGCTCCAAGAGAGGTCCCTTTCTCAATTAGTTTCTCTTGTAGATATAGCATCTACATATCTTTGTTGAAAACCTTTGTAGACATTTTGGAAACCTTTTTGAAAAGTTTTGGAAAACACTAGGACTAGGTCACCCATTTGTTCCTTCCTTTCGGTCATCCCATGACCAAACTCCTTTCATTCCATTCTGACCATCGCATGGTCAAAATAGGTATCCTTTTCGACCATCCCATGATCAAAACATTTCCAAAGCCATTGCTTTTCAGAAAACCTTTTTGAAATCAAAACCAGCACCACTCTACAGAAGTTTTTCCAACTCGTCCATAACCACTGACACGGCTATTCAAATAGATTTACACTCTGCAGAGGTTGTACACTTTACCCACGCCATCCGGGTACACTACCCTGATCTACACCGATCGTGGGTCGAGTAACCGATCAAGACTTTCCAGATGCCACTCCAGTATAAGTGCCTACCCTATGAGTGTTGTTCCCCTAAACACCGGGATCCCCTATATAGTACTCAAGCCAACCGAAGCGCCTTTTCCACTTCCCAAGTGTGCGCTTTCAATGAGGGGCGCATAGTAATGTGTGGAGGCCCGCAAACCCTTCGTTCCTTCTCCCGATCAATGTTTTACATGGACTTAGCCAGAGAAGGCCCACCCTCCAGGGATTTTTATCCCTTGTACTCATTGTGAGGCAGCTTATACCAGAATAAACGAACATCAAATCCAGCCCTATCCCATTCCAGAGTAACATGGTTGCACGGGTTAAGTTGTTATAGCTAAACTGCATAGAACTGGGTGCATTTTTGTAAACCTTTTTCTTCCAGCTTTCCTTCAGTATTTTGTAAAACAAAACCTTTTTCTTTCTCAACATCTATTGGGAGGTCCCACCTCACCAGGGTTTTATCATAAAACATTGGGTAAAACTTTTTCGGGGTCTTCCCATCCGATAGCTTTGCTTTGGCTAAAACAGGGTCTCCAACGGGCTATGGTGATATGCACCATCTATTCTACTAGGGTCTAGTAGGTGTCATCAAGGGGGTTTGTACTTAATAGTACAAAAGTGTAATAGTTCGGAGGAGCCAAACCACTACCATATATACATCAACATATAGTAAAACAGTGCAGTTTTAATAAACAGTAGATAAAACATGCATAAGTAAAACAGTAGGACAAGGCTTATGAGCAAGAAGGTGGCTTGCCTGAGACCAGCACTCTGGCAATATATCTCCCTAGACTTCTCCTTAGAAAACCATAATAACCAATAATAATAACCAACTTCTTCTGGTCTATAATCGCCTCTATCGTCGATATGGATCACATGCAAGCAAACAAATGACACAATCAACACCAGGCATACAAACATCAATACATACATCAAGTAATGAACAATACAAGTTTACAAATCAGTAGGTCTTGGGAAGAATGGATTTAATAAGATTGGCCTTGTCTTCGAAACATGGAAGAAAATCCCTTTGGATTTATAGTCTAGAAACAACCTAAGAGACGGGTTTTGGACCAAGACCATATCATGTATGATCTCATTGTATAAAAATGGTACCATCAGATAGGTATTGAAAAAATGAAGCCAGCAAAAGTGGTTTCACTATTTTATCAATCTCGCTTGATTTATAAAGCATTTTCTGGTGATTAAAACTCTAGTTTTAGGAAATAATTCACCAGAAATGTTATGTATGTCCAAAAATTATTTCCTTGGATGGTTAGGTAGAGTTTGATGTACTAATTTACTGACATTTGGAATCATATCAAAATATTTACCAGAGTGCCCTCTGGAATTTCCCAAAGGTAGTTCTGTAGACAAATTATCTTTGTCACCAAATTGAATATACAAGGACTTTTGATATGAAGTAAAGGGAAATGTATAGTATTGCAATTACCTCCCAATACCAACTAGAATCACTATTTTTGGAGTTGCAGAGCTGCTGTATTGATTTATCTAGTGATAAATCTATATATAGAAGTATTTAATTCACTACAATTCGACAGAGGCTGAAAAATTAGTGATATCCTAGGTTTGGGTTGATATTGATGTAGCTCATCCAGGAGAGTTGGAATTAGGTCAATTGAACTCATGGTATAGCTTAGGGAATTAGATGCATCTTGTTATTTTTGCTACAGGAGTTTAATGGTTCCACTTGGAGGGAGGCCAAGGTCATGAGGTAGGTACATGCAGTACCTACCAGGGGCACTTGGGTTTATCCTATTTGGAGTTGTAAATCCCACGAAAGGAATTAATTAGTAAAAGGGACACCTTCTGCTATTTAAATTACTAGGATTAATCTAGACAAAATTTTGGTTCAATTATTGTACTGAATGCTGAGGAAAACAGTTGGGTATAACCCAAGGTGCAGATATGGGCATTTGGTGTGGGTTTTCTTTTTCAAAAAGATTTAAACCAAGAAGCCAGATTCAGATCTTGTGGAATAATAATAAAAAATGCACAGGGCGGGCTGGATTCCGGGAGGGACTGGGCCAAGCAGAGCAAAAACGGCCCGCCTCGGCGTCTAGGTGCGCGGGAGGTCGGGATTCAAAATCTCGCAGGGCAGGGCCCAGGCATGAGGGAGTGTGGGGTGGCGAAGGGGTATGGAGGCATGGGGGCCATCCGATTAGGCGAGGATGGACGGCTCCCGGTAGTCATCCCCGCGAAAAACGGCAACGAGGGACGAAACCCTAACACAGAGCGGCAGCGCGTGGGGGAGCACACCTGAGGGCTCGCGTGTCAGAAGGTAGGCGGAGAAGATGCAAGGCTCTTCAGCGGCCCCGATGATGGGCGGCATTGACGGTTTTTGAACAGATCCGGGCTCGCGCGAAGATGACCGAGAGGAGGCTTCGGGAGCTTGGTGGCGACGCCGGTGGAGGCTGACCTGAGAGGAAAAAAGGGTATCGTTAGATATAGGCGAGCAAGAGGAATTCAATGGTGTGACATGCAGAGGGGGGAGGCAGTGAGGAGGGAGCCTTGCTCGAAATGAGGGAGGAGGCCGAGAGTTCTTTCTCTCCTACTCTCGGGCAGGATAGAGCAGGGGGAGGAGAGAGTGCTCTGGGGAGGGTATGTGGAAGGGGGTGAGGAAAATGAGCACAAGAGGGGGGTGCTGGAGTGGATTTTGCCTTATGAACCGAAGAGGCTTGGTCTAGGATGAACGGAGCTCACAAAGGAGTTGGGAGGAGCTAGGGCGCGGGCATTGGCCACAGGGGCGGTGGAGAGGTGGGTGGTGGGGCTCTGGGTCGAGCACTGAGTGGAGAGGAGGGGTGGTGGCTGCTGCTGCATTTAAGCATAATGTTTTTCATCCTTCTCTCTCTCTCTCTTATATGCTACAAGAGTTAAAGGAAGAGGTAGGGGGTTTGCTACAGTGCGTGGTCGACCAGGAGGAGATGGTTTATTGTGGTGATCAAGTGGGAGGGGTTTGGCGAGGGTTTGGTTAGGGTTTGAAGCAAATGTTTGAAGATTGGCAAATTTTGGCTAGATAGATGTTTAGGAAGCAAGTCAAGGAATTTAGTCTTGACAAGGTGGGACAAAGGTACTAGTAGGTAGATGAAGTCAAGAAATAAACCCTATGAATTGTTTGGGAAATTTCCAAGGTTTAAAAGTTGACTTATTATCATTTATACAAAATGTGCTGAAGTGGTTTTTAGAAGTGGTTGTGATATTTTTGAATTGGGTAAGATGGGTTTTGAGGTGATTTAGTCCTGAATATGAATCCATACCTTGAGTAATTTTCCCATGATTTATTTAGAAGTAAAAGTATTTTTAAGGATTTATCTCCTGTTTTTGCCATTTAAGAAAATGGGCAGAAAGAATTATTAAAACTCTTCAAAAATATTTATTTTTGAAGTGGGAAGCTATAGTATGATATATGGGCCTCCGAAGTTCTTAGAGTCAGGGAAGTTCTTTGTGGAAAACCAAACTTTCCTTTGTAGATGGAGTTTCTAAGATTTTGCCCATTAAACGAATGAAATAGTTTTTGAGCCATAATAATTATGTATAATATTGGGTAAATCTTTATATCCAAGTTAGATGATGTCCACATGTTGTATCAATCATTTCCATCCTTTGGTTTTGAGGATTTAACTTGATTTGGAAGGAAAACAAGGGATAAAGGATCTTGGGCACTATTACTTTTATACCCTCAAAACATGGTTGGAACATGGAGCTCAGAGCTCACCTTGGGTCATGGGATAGATGGATGGATATACCAAGTGGTGTAGATCACCATGGTACAGAAGTTTGAGGTTGATAAGGATTGAGCCTTCCTAGGATTGATACCAAACTTTGAATAAATTAAAGGTGCCATAGCAGATTATCAAGTAGCCTTCAAAACCATGTGGGTTTTAGAGGCACAATAATACAATTGAAACAAGTGAAGTAGGTATTGATACACCTTCATGATTTGAGTACAACCATGCAAATAGTTGGTACAAAGAGTTTGGCATGAAGGTGTGAGTTTCTTCCAAACTAGGCATGTTGATAAGATTGGCAGAGAAGATTATTTTCTTGCCTGCAAAACCATCAAGAACAATTGGGTTGGAGGATGATCTAACCAAGGGAAAGATTAGGCCTTGGTAGTCCTTATGATGGTCTACAATATGGTTCAAGAGCATTACCGAAATTGCACAAGGGTTGAGAAAGGGAGGCATTTAAAGAAGGGAGGCATTTAGCAGATTTAGGGTTTTTGACTAGAGTATGAGTGGGGATGTTTTTGATGGGTTGCAAGGTATCAAAGCATCATCAAGTGGATGATGTTGAAGTGTAGATTGAGTAGAATAGATCCATAATTGATATTGGTCTTCATTTACTTGGAAACTTCTAGAATGGATCACTTCAGAATTGATCTGGTTAAGGGTTTTAGATCATCCCTAGTGGCTAGGGATCAGATCCATCGTGCATTCTTGATTAGGGTTTGGTGATCTGAAAGTATCTTGATACTATAGGGTGAGATCCTAGAGTATCTCACTAAAGCTCCTAAGCAAACAAGTTAGACAGCAGATCAAGACAATTCATCTTACAAGCAAATATACTACTACCAAGGTTACCATCAAGCTTATCTTGAGGTAAGGATGGGTAGTTTGAAGAGGTTGGAGTTTGAACAAGGTAAGGTACTTGGTACATCCACCAAGGTTAGAGTTCAAAAGTTTTATAAACAGGTTTTAGAGAAACCTAGAGGTAAAAGTATTTTGAGGGTACTGTCTTGAAAACATAAGGAGATTATAACTCTCCATAGTTTTGTCAATAGAAGCTACTAAAATAGTTTTGGTTCCATAAGCATCCTGGCTCATGTTTTGAAACGCCAGAACATTTGAGAATATGTAAAATGAGCCAGGATAGTTTTGTTAAATAGCCTTTTATAACTGATGTTGAGGTAAGGAGTATATCATAAGCTGTACAATCAGAAGCATAAGCACATACAAGCAATCAAGCAAGACTGCATCAATCAACAAGAAAAAGTTTTTGTTCCCCCTGATTTTTGCATTATGGACAACTAATCTGGGTTGCTGAAATTGGGATGTTACAAACAGGCCACAACATTAAAAAGTAAGAAACTTTAAAAGGATAGAATAGTAACAGGCTAGAGGATTAACGGGCCATAACAATAACATGCAACTGAGTTAAGGGACAAAACAGTAAAGGGTCAAAACAGTTAAAGGCCAGAACAGTAACGAGTCAGAACAGTACCAGCCCAAGGAAATTCTTGTCAAGAAAAATAATAGGCCGACAAAAATACCAGTCCAGTACAATAACAGGATGATTGTGGCCTGTACCGTTAATGGCCAGAACAGTAAAAGGCCAGAACAGTAACGAACCTTCTCAAAGAAGGATCGTAGTAGGTGGCCCATGACAGCCTGCGAGAATAGTGATAGGCCTGCAGTAGGCCTTAACAGTACCAGACCGACTAGGCGCATGCTGCTAATGGGTCGCATGGTGTTGGACCAACTTGAGCCTTCTGTAGGCCAAAACACTACTCGGCCTAAAAGTTTATGGGCCTCTGTTGGCTACATTATTGGGACCATTTCAAGCAGTGCAAGGCAAAACAGTAATGGGGCATCTTCTTATTGGGCTATCATCATGGACCGTCCCACTTAGTAATTAGCAGGCATTGGTTGGGCCAGGCTTCTGATACGTCATAAACGTATCTATAATTTTTTATGCTCCATGCTTGTTATATATCAAATTTCTTATGTTTTGTTTACAATTTGAGGTATTTTTATAAATTTTCTGGAACTAACCTATTAACAAGATGTCGCAGTGCCAGTTGCATGTTTTCTACTGTTTTTGGTTTCAGAAAAGGCAGAAAATAAATATTCTTGGAATTGGACGAAACAAAAGATGCAGTTCCTATTTTTCCCGACACGAGACGGAGTCCAAAGCAGAAACGGAGGAGAGCTAGGGGCTGGCCACACCATATGGTGGCGAGGGTCCCGCTAGGTGCACCACCTGGGTGTATGGCCCCTCAGGCCTCCATCGACCTTGCCCCTTCGCCTATATATTCCTCTCAGGATGAAAACCCAATATACCAGATCAGAATCCCATGAAAATTTCAACAGCGCTGCTGCCACCGAAGAGGAGATTCGAGGGACAGAAGTCTCTTTTACAGCACCCTGCCGGGACGGGGAAGTGCCCCCGGATCCATCTCCATCGACTCCACCACCATCTCCATCACCGTTACTAATTCCCATGATGAGGAGGGAGTAGTTCTCTCTCGAGGCTAAGGGCTCTACACGTAGCTACGTGTTCATCTCTCTCTATGCATGATCTTATTGAGATCATGAGCTTTGTAATATAGGATTTATTCTGCTACTCAAGTGCTCTAATTAATCTCTACTTATCCCCACGTGTGTGAAGTTGACAGTGTGCACACCATGTGGCACTTTGGCTAAGGTTACATAAATATTTATCATGAGTATAATTTTAGTTGGATGTATCTATGAGATTGTGGTGTTTGTTGGAACCATATAGCGCTCAAGGTGACAGTGAGGGGTTATCTAGTTGAGAAAGATAGACTTTAAGGTTTGTCTGTTATAGCCCTACATCGTCCAACCGGAGAGTAGTTTAGGGTAGCATCATGAAGAGAAGATATTTATATGAGAGTGTCCACTAGTGAAAGTATGATCCCTAGGCCTTGTTTCTAAGCATTTAAACACCGTTGACAATCAGTCTTGTTACATGTTTGCTTGCTGCCATTCTTATTTCAGATTGCAATTACCACTTATAATCATCCATACTACTTGTATTTCACTATCTCTTGGCCGAACTAGTGCACCTATACACCTGACAAGTGTATTGGGTGTGTTGGGGACACAAGAGACTTCTTGTATCTTGATTGCAGGGTTGTTTGAGAGGGATACCTTTGACCACTTCCTCCCTGAGTTTGATAAACCTTGGGTGATCCACTTAAGGGAATATTTCTACTTTTCTACAAACCTCTACACTTGGAGGCCCAACACTGTCTACAAGAATAGAAGCGTGTGTAGACATCAAGCTATTTTCTAGCGCCGTTGCCGGGGAGGTAAGGTAAAAGGTACTCACATCCTCTGGTCACTAAGCTATCTTATAGTACTGTTGCTGGTGTGTGAGTGCTCGAAGTTATTTCCTTTAGATTCTGCAATTATATCTTTTTGTTCTTGTTTTTATTTTCACTATTAGGCTTAATGGAAAACAACAACAAAAATTAGAGAGCTTTTTAGTATTTTCCCCGAGTTAGAACAGAAATGGTTTGAAAAGGAAATTAAAAAACCGATGGAACTCTCTTTGCATTCTAATAGCAATGTTATTAGTATGAATCTTTTGAACACTTTTGTTACTAATGCTATAGAAACGTCTAAGCTTGGGGAAGCTAGTTTTTATGAAAATGATCTTTTTAGTTCTCCAGCTTTAGAGGAGAAAATTTGCTCTGATGATACTTTATCTCCCATATGTGGTAATTCTAATGATACTTGTGATATTTGAAATCCACATAATGAGAGCGTCCCTTTCAAAATACCTTTGGAAATTTTTGAACGTGTTACGAATAACTATTATTTTGGAAATGGAAATGTCCATCCTGGTGATCATTTACTCTTTATACATGAATTATGCGAGTTGTTCAAGTGTGCATGTATTTCAATGAACCAAGTTAAGAGGAATCTATTCTCTTTATCACTTAAGGGCAAAGCAAGGGAGTGGTATGAGCTACGAGACGATCCTCATCATTCAGAGTGGAAGGAACTTGAATCTCTCTTTTACTCTAAATTTTATCCTCCTCATGTAATTCATAAAGATAGTAATCATATTTATAATTTTCATCCTCATGATGGAGAAAGTATTGCCCAAGCATGGGGGAGATTGAAGTCACTAATGCTCAAATGTCCCATTCATGAGCCCCCTAGTAATATTGTTATTAATAATTTTTATGCATGGCTTTCAAGACATTACAAGGACTATCTAGATACATGTTTAGAGGTATCCTTCACAAGTAAGGAGGTCAAGGCTAAGTGGGATCTTATTTAATAATTCAAAGCAATACCTAAGATTGGGTTAACGACAATGGTAAAGAACCAGGTATAAACTATGAGTATGATTGCATTAAGTCTTTCGCTGAAACTGCTGATTTTCAAGAGCTTAGTGCTAAATATGGTCTTGATCCTAAAATTCTTTTTGATTGTTGTAGAGCCTTTGCTTCTCATATTAATTCTCCTAAAGAAAAATGGGACATGTATCATGAGCCTTTTAAAGACACTTGCATGCAAAATGAAATTGTTATTAATGATATCAATAAACATTCTCAAACATCTGAAAGTACTATTTCTTATAAGCATGTTAATTTTTGTGGAGTACATAGACCTTGTGAAAAGAATAAAATTGAAGAAGAATATTGTATCACCCACAGGAATGAAAAAAACTAGAACGTGGTATAGGGCTCTAAATGATCTTGGTAAAAAAGTTTGTGCCCTCTATCCTTTTATTAGTGAACTTTGCTTTGAAGTGGGTCATTTCAATTTTCAATGCTCAGGCCATAATAATAGCCCTTCTAATCCAATGAGTACTGCAAGTTTGTATTGTGATGACATGATCACTCTTAATCAGCATGATGAACTTACATTATTTTTGGGGTGTGAAGAGTTATCAAGAAAAACCTCTTTGGTAGATATGAGTGCTTTTGATATGAATAGCGTCCTGCATGGTTGTCATTTTTATTGTGTTGATAATTGCCACACAAATACTTGCATACAAAATATTATAAATGATGATATTTTACCAAAATATGATAGGACTAATATGTGTTTTGTTCTTATTAATGAAAATGAGGAATCCTCCAAAGTTTCTTCTATTGTCTCTAACAATAAACCAGGGTATATGGAGAAGCTTACTTTTAAGCCTCTCCCTCCTAAAGAGAAGAAGAAAAAGAAGAAGAGGAGAAGTAAAAGGAGGGAGGAAACGGTATTTCCCCTAAGCATGTTGCTGCTATTATAGTTTTTGATGAGTCTGAACTCGATGATGTTCCTATGCTTGTTACCTATAGTAGTGATCATGATTGGAAAAAACACACTACTTTTGATATTGAAAATCTCTTCGGTACCAATCCTGAAAATGATGATGTTAATAATTGTTGTATTATTAGTACTATCCATGTTGCTTCCAATGATGATATGTTTACAAATGAACACACTTTGGAAGATAACTATTCTATTGCTTATGATGATACTATACCTCCAATATATGATGATTACAATGATGAATATGATATTTTCAATCCACCTACTATTGAGGAGAAATTAATTATGATTACAATATGCCTCATATATTTGATGATTATGGTGATGATACTAATAATGATAGCTATTTTTTTGAATTTTCTCCCACTACAATTAATAGGAATGACTATGTTTATGTGGGGATTATTAATTATTTTATGCATGTGGCTCATGATAATAATGTTTGATGTGATAGTTATATTGTTCATTTTATTCATGATGCCACTAAAATATATTATGAGAGAGGGAAACATGGTTTTATGTATCTCAACAATATTAAGTTTTTCCTCTTTATGTTGAAAATTTTGAAGTTGCACTTGTTTTGCTTTCCTATGCTTGTTGTTTTGTGCCTTCATGACTTGTTTCTTTACAAGTTTATTTTTCATACGAAGTGGGTGAGACTTAAATTTGTTCCATATTTTCTTCTTGATGCTCTCTTTTACTTCAATTCATATTTCTTATGTGAGCATCATCGAAATTAGCATGCCTATCTTAATGGCTATAAAGAAAGAGCTTTTGGGAGACAACCCATTATATTTTTACTTTCAGTTTATTTTTGTTTTGTTGAGTTTTGGAAGTTATTGCCTCAGTAATA
Source organism: Avena insularis (assembly GCA_023614405.1). Taxonomy (NCBI): domain Eukaryota; kingdom Viridiplantae; phylum Streptophyta; class Magnoliopsida; order Poales; family Poaceae; genus Avena; species Avena insularis. The sequence goes on from CM042694.1 coordinate 384,448,128, forward strand.
ACCTCTAATTATCCTCTTTGTGTGGTTTTTTTGCCAAGAATAACCTCTAATGAGAGAGAAGTAAGATTTGGGAAAGTTGCTGTCACGAAACAGATTTCTGCGCGTCAGTGTAAAAAAAATTGTGAAAAATCTCTGTACGTAGGATTGAGTTGTACTTTTTTTTCTTATGCCCCAAGTTATTACCCAACTTTCTTGAGTTTTGCACTTTTCGATTTGAGCAACAGAAGATTTTCGAAAAAATCGGTCTTTACCTGCTGGTCTGTTTTGATAGATTTCTATCATTATTTGCATTTGCCTCTTAATCGGTTTCTTTTTGAGTTATCTTGGATCACTTGAGCTTTTAAAAGGAATTTCTACAGAATCTTATGTTTTAATGGAAGTTTTACTTCTGTTGAAACTAAACCCAAAGACTTATTATCTTGAATACACTAATGTTGATAATGAAGATTGTGTGAAGTTTTGTATGAGGGAAATTTTCAAGTGTAGGAAAGAACGATATGAGATGAAATATGGACAAAAGCTCAAGCTTGGGGATGCCACCCGTGTCACCCCAAGAAATATTCAAGAAGTACAAGCGTCAAAGATTGGGGATGCCCAAGGCATGCCCTTCTTCATCAATAAAAATCTCAGGTTTTCTTCCAAAACACTTCATTTTTATTGTTTCATGCACAATTGTGTTGTTCTTGGAGCATCTTTATTTTTCTTTTTAGTTTTATTTTTTTTGGTTTGCTTAAATAAATTGGTTGGACCCCCGCATTCATATGTGGTTTCAAATAAGTTGATTGGTGATTGGAAAAGAGTAGGAAGTTTCATGCTTATAAGCGGTACAAAAGGAGCTTGTTTAGACTGTGGCCTGGACTCTATCATGTCATGTTTGATATTTCTTTGGCATTATGCTTAGTTATTATTGTTGTAGCATGACTTGCTCCAAACAATTGATATTTCTCAAAGTGCCTTGAAAGAATCATGCGTTGTTCTAGCATACAAAAGCATAATATTGTGGTATTCTCCTTTGATGCTTTATTTGGGTTGACTTGGCACATGCTTACACCATGTTAAGACTATGAACCAGTCACCTTAGCCTCTATGATCATTTATTTTATGACTTTTAACATCACTTTATACTTTAATTAATAATGTTTTGTTACTTTGCATGATTATGGACATTATTCCTCTCTTAGTTTCTCGCTCCTAGTCTTTTGCTAGCCTCCACCTGTACCAAGTATGAGTCCCACTCATGCATCCAATTCCCAATGAAAGCAAGTTATTCCAATGAGTCCACTATAAATTCCTATACATGGTGTGTTACACCATTCCATGTATATTCATGTTTTTATCTACCTTCCAAATTAAACTTGTTATGAGAAAATTAGTGATTAAAGCTCTCACAAACTTGATGGCACACTTTACTTTCTTGCACTTAATAAACGTGAACCATTGTTTCCATCTATTTGGCGTATATGCTTGCGCTTTATAAGTTGTGAATTAGCAGAACCATGCTGTCATGGGGAACGCTTTCAACATTGCACTTATTATTCAGTTGATATCATGATCTTTTGCTTATGGATCCTGGCGGTGTGAAATAAACGAGGAGCTTGTAAGATCATGGAGTTTGTATGTGTGTTAGCGAAACGCCTAGGCGGCTATCCTAAGCCATTCCTAATCATGGTGGAAACTTGCAGCATAACCATTGTGAGCATTCCATGAAGCATCCTCAATAAAAACCTATGCAAATAGCAAATAAAAAGATCGCTGAGATGTTCATTGTCTGTTGCCTTGTCATTTTGATATGGGATAGCTCCTGTATCATGGGGCAAGGGGTACCCTGTTGGCGGTTCACTATGATACACATGTACTTACAATAACAAGAACTTACTTGTGACTAAAGTTGAGTAGCATGAGGTTCGGTACTCGTAAGAACGGGACATGAGATTTTCAACTTATAACTTGTCAAGCATATCTTCATATTTGTGTCACTTTAACCTTAATCACCTCAAGATGCTTATGATAGGGGCAATGAGAGCTGAAAGCTAATAAGTACCATAATTTTTGGAAGCTCTTTATGAAACTTGAATCCTTGCTTCCCTTTGTGAAGGGCCTTTCTTTTTTACTTTTATGTTGAGTCTCCATCTTCTATCTTTATGCACCTATTGAGAGAGCATAGTGGTCATTCTTAATTTAATGTGCATTGTCCCAAAACTTGTTGATTGATTCATAACTTTGATATTGCTTGCTCTTAAATTATTAGTATCTAGTCACCCTTATGAACTTTGAAGGTGTCATATTCATGTTTTGCTATACCATGAGGGACAAGATGAATACCACTTTTATTATGTTTTCTATATGTGAAACAAACAAACGTCTTTCAATGCATTGTTATTCATGATCTTTTTTGTACCTTTTCATGTTACAACATAGTTGCTATGTCTTATGTTTAGAGTACTTTGATCCCATCTATCAATGCTTTATGAATACCTTGATCAAGATTGTGATGGTGCATGTCACCTCAAAAATTATTATTTTTATCACTTACCTACTCGAGGACGAGCAGGAGTTAAGCTTGGGGATGCTTGATTCGTTATAAACCTATCTATAATTTTTTATGCTCCATGCTTATTTTATATCAACTTTCTTATGTTTTGTTTACACTTTGAGGTATTTTTATACATTTTCTAGAACTATCCTATTAACTAGATGTCGCACTTCTAGTTACCTGTTTTCTGCTGTTTTTGGTTTCAGAAAAGCCAGAAAAAAATATTCTCGAAATTGGACGAAACAAAAGCCGAAGTTCCTATTTTTCCCGAAACGAGACGGAGTCCAAAGCAGAGACGGAGGAGGGCGAGGGGCGGGCCACGCCATATGGTGGCGCGGGTCCCCTCAGGCCTCCACCAACCTTGCCCCTTCACCTATATATTCCTCCCAGGACGCAAACCCAATATACGAGCACGAAAAGTTCCGCAGCGCTGCCGCCACCGAAGAGGAGATTTGGGGGACATAAGTCTCTGTTCCGGCACCCTACTGGGACAGTGAAGTGCCCCCGGAGCCATCTCCATCGACTCCACCACCATCTCCATCGTCGTTGCTGATTCCCATGATGAGGAGGGAGTAGTTCTCTCTCGAGGCTAAGGGCTCTACAAGTAGCTATGTGCTCATCTCTCTCTCTATGCGTGATCTTATTGAGATCATGAGCTTTGTCATATAGGATATATTCTGCTACTCAAGTGCTTTAATTAATCTCTGCTTATCGCCATGTGTGTGAAGTTGACAGTGTGCACACCGTGTGGCACTTTGGCTAAGGTTGCATAAATACTTATCATGAGTATAATTTGAGTTGGATGTCTCTATGAGACTGTGGTGTTTGTTGGAACCATCTAGCGCTCAAGGTGATAATGAGGGGTTATCTAGATGAGGAATACGAACTTTAAGGTGTGCTGTTATAGCCCTACATCCTCCAACCAGAGAGTAGTTTAGGGTAGCATCATGAAGAGAAGATATTTATATGAGAGTGTCCACTAGTGAAAGTATGATCCCTAGGCCTTGTTTCTAAGCATTGAAACACCGTTTACAATCATTCTTGTTACATGTTTGCTTGCTGCCATTCTTATTTCAGATTGCAATTACCACTTATAATCATCCATACTACTTGTATTTCACTATCTCTTAGCCGAACTAGTGCACCTATACACCTGACAAGTGTATTGGGTGTGTTGGGGACACAAGAGACTTCTTGTATCTTGATTGCAGGGTTGCTTGAGAGGGATACCTTTGACCACTTCCTCCCTGAGTTCGATAAACCTTGGGTGATCCACTTAAGGGAAACTTGCTGCTGTTCTACAAACCTCTACACTTGGAGGCCCAACACTGTCTACAAGAATAGAAGCGTGCGTAGAAATTAGCTTCTGCCACGGTTTCTTTGTAACCAGCCGTTAACGATGGCAAACACGTGGCAGTTTGCATGACATCAGTAGTCAACATGGCTAGCAAACAGATCTACGACGGAACATGTTTTCGTGGCTGAAGGGTGCGATCCACCACGGTAAAAAAACCGTGGTAGATTCTTTTGTGACGGGGTTTAACACGGAGGCTATCCGTCATAGAAGACTTTTTAACCATGAAAAACGGGCCTTCAACCATGAAAATTGTCCATTGTAAAAGCCAACTTTTCTTGTAGTGCATCCCTTGTTCAAGCCGGTATAATCAACACACATTCTTAGAATTTTGCTCCTTGATAGACTAAACATAAGGAATCTTCGAAGAAGAAAAATCTTCTCCCTGCCTGATTACAACTTTGCAACTCTGAATTATAACACTAAAGAGACACTAGTTCATCTCTTTTGGGACTGTCCATTTGCCTCTGAATTTTGGGATTATATCTACCCTCAAAGAACTTGAAATCTTTCAGTATTGGAAGCTTTTCAAGATATCTAAACAAAATTAAATCTACCTTTTGCAGTAGAAATAATGGTTATGGGCGCTTGGGGAATCTGGATTTGTAGAAAAAGGAAAATATTTGATGATACAAGGCCAAGCTTTGCAAACTGGAAGACAATCTATCTTCAAGAAATGAGATGGATACATCACAGAATGAAAAAGAAGTACTCCCTACAGTACAATAACTGGTTTCAGAGACAAGTACATTAGAATATTCTTTTGTAACTTTATAAATTAGTAGCTAGACTCCATGTAACTTGTATCTTGTAAACTATCCTTAAATTATATAATGAAAAAAATTGCAGTGGGGGATTTTCCCAACTGTTCTAACCTCAAAAAAAAGAAGTACAAGATTGGCTACCCATTTGTTGTGGATCACTTCTGGACAAATTTAGATTTAAGTAGACTAGCTAACTCTTTTGCCTATGGTGGGCCATTTTTCATCTCCAAAGCATAGTAGAGGTTGTTTCACTGGTTTTTCTTTTAGGGTTGATGTTTAAGCTATGCTCGACAAGTTCCCTAGGAACACCCTTCATTTTGGCAGGTTGCCAAGAGAAGATGTCCTTATTCTCACGAAGAAACTCGACGAGCGCCCTTTCCTATTTGGGATCCAGCCCATGGAGGTGGTCTTGGAGGCATCGCCTACCTCAAATTCCACCTACTTGGTCTTGATGGTGGCCTTGAAGGCAGGTTTGGAATCACAAATCTATTTCTTCAAATCCGACATCTCCAAGGAATTGACCTGACTCTAAATCTCCTTGAACTCTTCACCGTAAAGGATGACTTTGGTTAGGCATCTTCTCATAGCTCACAATCTTATGCCTTTTTAAGCTTCCATTGATAGTGATAATGCCCTCTAAGCCTAGCATCTTGAGCTTGTTGTAAATGTGACATGACATGGCGTGGAAAGCATGAAAGATGGCGTCTCCAAAGATGACATGATACACTCTCTTGAAAGGTACCACTTTGAAGGTCATGTTGTCTTGGCGGTAATTTTTTACACCGCCAAAAGCTAATAGGAGGGTAATGCTTCCAAGGGACTGAGCTTGCCGACCAGGAACTACAACATGGAACACAGTGCTGCTCCGCCTTAGCTAGCCTAAGACATGTTCATCTTGTGCAGTTTGCCGATGTACATGATGTTTATGTTGCTTCCTCTATCCACGAGGAACTTGTTCAATTCACTGACGTCAATCAATAGATTGATGACCATGGCATACTAGTTTTCTTCCGAGATGAGCTCTAGTGATCCACTATGTCCCATTGATGCATGTAAAATGCATACATGAACTTTCTAGTTTATTTTTACTTATTCCATCATATTCCAACATATTTGAATGTTATTTAATGTTATAAACATGTATTGCATTTATTTATAGAGATTTCCCAATGATCCCCTTTATTTTGTTTATAACCCTACAGGGCAGAAAACCGTGTTTTCCATATGTTTATCGCTTAGAGACTGATATAGAGTCAAATTGGACTAGGATTATTTCTGAAGAATTTTTTACCGAAGGAGAAACATCATGGGCTTTTAGAGCAACAGAGGGGAGCTACGAGGGCCATGATGGCCCAGGTGGCGCGGCCCCGCCACATGGATGCGTACGCTAGTCCATTTGGCGCATCGAGCCTCCAGAAATGTCCTTATTGTTCTCGGGATCTTTGCATTCAAGGCGTTCACGAAACAGGGGCGGAGAAAAACACAGAAACCACGAAATAGAGCCAGAATCAGCAAAGATTGGAGAGGGAATTCCACCGAAACCAATCTCCGATTGCATCTCCACCCTCTCCAACATTTCCGCCAGAGCCGCCATGATGGGAAGGGAGTATTCCACCCCCGGACTATGGGTTTATGGGAGTAGCTTGATCTACATCTCTCTCTTGTGCTATGATTGTATTAAATCCATGTGAGCTGCACAACATGATCATGGACATCTATGTGTAATTTCTATGTGGTGGATCTTGATCTTATGATATGATATTTGGGATTGCAATTCTTAATCCAAGTTTGATGTATGATTAGATGCATATTACTATCCCATTCTTAATTACTTGTCTTGATCATACTTGTATGCGAGAGTGTGTGTGTGGGTGTGGGAGAACATGTGCATTACATGGAGTAACATGGTAGTGGTGATTGGGTAGTGACAACAAATTTGAGATACATTAGGGCTTTTACCTTGCTTTTGTTACCTTACTAGGGAGAAATTATGTGCATGTGCTACAATCATCTAGTGACAGCAATAGATGATTCTTGTTTGTTCAAGGTAGCATATTTGGTATCTAAATATCATGAAAAGTACCTAAAGCTATACTATTGCAATTAAATCTAGATAGCATGGAATTTTCCCTTTCTAGAGGACTATAAGTGAGATGGATTGCATCATCTTTAATTAGGACGTGATGCCCATATGAATGCAAATAAAACACTCCATATATTTCAATCACACACATATATATATATCATTATGTAAGTTGTTTTATGTCCACCACAATCTAAGACAGAGTAGACAAATGGACCTATGAACCACGGTCCATTTTAATCAGAAGAAACATATTTTACTTGATTTTACTTGCCTTTACAATTTTTGCCTTAATAAATTTCGAAAATACAAAAGTATTTATTTGTTGCAACTCAAACCAAAAACCCAAAAATATATTTCCTTTAATTATTTTTATTATCCTTTCTTGTTTAATTCTGGTTTTATGTTACTTACACTAAACCTTTGGTTTATAGATTGCTTGAAGAGGATAAGGAGAAGAACTAGGAGTAGATCCCCAAGAGTTTGATATGAACCCCAAGTCAAACTTATGGGGAAGATAAGCTTGCTACATCCCTTACATGTGGAGTCCCAACGATTTGGCACACACGTAGATTGGTGTCATCAGGACTATTTTCTAGCACCATTGGCGGGGATCTAAGGAGTTCATCACAAGTTACACCATCTCCACCATGCAAGAGAAGACTATTCTCTAGCACCATTGCTAGAGTGGTCAATGTTGGGAAATGCGCAGAGCCTGGATAGAAACAAAAACTTTTCTGCTCGGCGAGATTCTGTCGAGCGACTCCAAGATCCGGCCAAGGTCAGAGGCAATAGAAACCAAGATCCGGCCAAGGTCGAGGGCGAGATCCCTTGTTAGTGGTGTCGAATTGTAGCACCCCAGTAAAACCACTACTAGAAAATCGCTTGGTGTTTTTGTTTTGTGCATGATCTTGACTGCATGCTCATGTCATCATGCCACCTTGCATTTGAGTAACGTCATGTGATCATGCATTTGTCTGCCTAAAACTATTTTCTAAAAGCTCTCGTTTGTTTTCTAAAATAAACCTCTCTTTTATTCAAAGTCAAAACTCCGGGTCTACCTGAATATTTTGTTTGTCTAAAAATAATTACAATAGCCTTATATTTGAATAAATAAAACTTATATTATTTTTCGGAGGCAGCGCCACCTCTAACCCTAATCCCTAGCCTAAACCGCACCACACTGCGCGATGCCAAGCTTAGAAACCTGACTCCACCGGCGCAGCAATGCAAGCACGCGTACACGCCCCAGCCACGCACGCGGTACACGCCCTACTCCCCATCGCGAGCCCTAGCCGTGCTGCCTCCACCCCGCCTCGGGATATCCGCCTGCACCCAGTCCACCCCGTGGGTCCCACTCCCACTACCGCCCACCTATCCCCACACCTAGACCCACACCTGGTTCAATCGAACCAGCCCTACGCGCATGACCCCATCCTAGTCCTAGCATGCTCCCCTCTCTTCCTGTTTCAGCCACGCAACCGCTAACCCCGCTCCCGGCCCCACCTCGCACGCTCCTGTCGATCCCGTCTCAGTGCCACAAACTCCGCTCCCCCGATGGATCCTCGCTGCTGCCAGATCCCCAGCCGCGCCGCTGCCAGCACTCCCCTCTCTACGTCCGAGGTCGCTGCGCCCTTGCCACGGCCGCCCGTTGCCGAAGCTCGCCCGGGCGTCATCCGTGTCGCCTCCCGGGCCCCATCTGCACGCCACGGAGTCCGCAGGCTCCTCCACCTCGGCCCTCGGCCTCGCCCTCATCTCCAGCCGCCCTTGCTCCTCATCCCCCGACGCTTGGTGCTGCCCCGCCTGGATCCTATCGAGATCGCCCATGCGCCTCCCCGGGAACATCCCCAAGCTCGTCGGGCAACCTCCTGCCGCCAGATGCAGCGCTGCAACGCCATCCCCGGCTCTGTCCCTATCGACCTCGAACCCACCACCTCTGGCATGCCCGCCTCCCTGCCTCCTGTGGCCGCAACCATCCTGACCTCGCCGGCCTTCTGTGAGCGCCTCCTCGTCCTCTGCTCGACCTGCTCCGCCGCCCTTCAAACCCACGCAGCCCGCCGCTGCCAGGGGCGCTCTCTTGCCCTCTGCTTTTGGCCTCACGCATTTTCTCCTCGACCCCGGCCGTCCTCGACCGGTGCTGCTCGTGCATGCTTCCATAAGGCCATCCCTGTCCAAGGCGTCCTAGGCCCTTGTTCCTGTGCACGGCGTGATGTTTGTTTCCTTTCACGCGAGCATGAGGTTGCTGCTTAGTACATGGCCACGATTAAGTCCACAGGTGAAGAGCAACGTACCGAGGCCATGATCCACATCTCGTGGCTCTACTTCCGTTCGTGTCGTGACAAGCTCGACCTGAACAAGTGCATCCTTCATGCCGTTGTCCGACGCCAGGATAATCAAAGTCGTGACGATGTGGTGACATTGACAAGACTACAAAGTCTCCTCGTCGACAAGGCCAACCCGTTGACAAGTCCGCCATCGACACCAAAGCTGAAGCTCCGAGGCCTTCGACACGGAGCGCCTAGCCCTTCTTCACGGATTCGATGGCCGAGACCTCGAAGACATCGCCTTCACGGAATCCGAAGACCCCGACCGTCAAACCCCAAGATCTTCAGACTTTGATGTGTGATCTCTATCTGAGTCCTTATTTTATAATATGACATCTATATTGTGCGTATAAATTGTCATGCTTGCATACATATTCATTTGTTTGGGGGTATTTAGTCGATTCACCAAATAATTAAATATGGAAACCATATGTGGGCTAATCTAGTCTTATATTGGCTCCATTTAAATTTGTATAGCAAACTGATGCCATGTTTTGCCATGGTAAACAACATTTAAATTGCGGGGTACGTAAATAAGTTGAACCTTATACTTAATTATCGGGACCCCGGTTCCGCTTAATATTGTCTAGTTGCATTGCATCTTTGCCATGTCATGCATCATATCATGAACATGCCCGATCTTCTGCCGTAGTATTAAATAGTGCATCCGGTCTTTCTTTTAGTGCTTTGGTTCTTCGTGGATTAGGCCGTTGAGTTGATGCGAGTATCGACAAGTTCTTCGGATAATGTATCTTTGGCAGTGTTCCCTAGGCGAGCAATCTCCCCCTTTCTACCTATTTTGCTTTTATAGTCTTTATTTCCTCCTATTGATCTATTGCTATCCGTGTTACGATGCTTTAGTTTCCGTGCACCATTTACATTCTTTGTAGCCTCTATATTGCCTTGGACACATCCTATTGCCTGTTGTTTGATAGATAGTCGGCCTTGCGAGTCATAGTAGTTGCTTGTTTCAAAAGTCGTCAAGATCGTTGTCGTTCCACCATTGATAGAAGGTTGGCACATGCTTAATGGTGGAGATGATCATGATTTTAAATACAACTATTAAATTGTTGGGATAACTAATGAAAGAGGCACCGGTGGGCAATATATGCTATTTGGTTTTTCATGTCCACTTGTGTCCCGTAGGCCCCGAGTACTTGATACATGTTCCTTGATTATTCGCACTATCCACATCCGGGACACCCTATGGATCCCTCTTACCTAGAGCTTGATTCATTTCTTATTTCTTGGGGCCACAAACTAGTTTGGGGCTTTATTACTATCTTGTACTTATGCCATGCTTTACTGCTTTATTTACGATCGTGCGTGGAGCACCTGTACGGTTTAGGAATTGCGGAGTGTTTTTGCGGTATCGACAAGCCCAGTCATACTTTCGGGTTCCCAGTCGTTTACAGCCATTGGCGCAAACATTGGGTCCATCTCGAAGCCGGCCAACTTCGTTGAGGGTAGCTTAATGGGGCGGCCCCCTGAAATGTTTTATGAATCCTATGATTGCTTTGTCATGAAAGCCTCGTTGGGTTTTGATTTGGTTTTTCCGAGGTTGATCGTGTGTGTGTTGCTATTTGTGCACCCTGCAGGGTAAATCTTTCTGAAAGCCGTGTCCGCGGTTATGGACGACTTGGAGCACAGTATCTCGATCATAGACAAGCATAACTAAAGTAGTGCTATAAATTTGACTTAATATGTGACTAGTAATCAGCTTCACTACAATGGTATGGATAATAAAAGTGCCAACAACTGGTGGAACTCGGGTGTATCGTGTCATGTTATACCTGCCTAGTAAGTATCACAACTCCAATGGAATGAAATAAAAGTGCCAACAACTGCTAGGTTTGGGATGTCACATGCTAATTGTATCTGACTAGTAAGTACTGCAACTACAACTGAATGAATAACTAAAACTGCCCACTACTTATGCTATCAGGATGACTCATGCTATCTATATCTGACTAGTAAGTGCTTCAACTATAATGGAATGAATAAAACTGCCAACTGTGTGAGTTCCTCGGTTTGACTTCCTCGTTTGGTCTTAAGGGGGAGAAATGCCAGGATGGGTATGTTTGGTGTTACTATCAGGTTGGATCCGAATAGGTCTTTCTTATCTCTCTCTAATAGCCGATAGTTTATCGAGTCTCTATAGGTTGTTTAGTGCATGCTTCGCTACCGCTTCAGTCCACCATAACTGTATAGGCGAGGACCGCCGAATTCTAGACTCGCTGTCTCGCCTCGATCGACGCCTCTTTTTCCTTTGCCCTTTCTCGGCACCCCTTTTGTTTAGCAGGTTTGAGATCGACGTCGTTAGCAGGGTTACCCTTCCGTCTTGGCCTGGGCAGGGTTATGGATGCCATTGGTTATTCTTCAGGGCTCTTAGCTCAATTTGCTTCTTATTCGTACTCGGATGTTGTATCGTTTTCAAGGTGATTTGGATCTTTGTACTGTATATTTGTATTCTTGACTCGTTGAGTCGTTGTTGTATATAAATGTTACGTGGGTTCCATCGTGGACTATTGTGTAATGATATTACTTCGTTTCCACCCGCACGCAAGTGCCTGGTGGGCATCTTTGAATCGTTTCTATGCGGGTTTGGCAGGAATCGCTAAAACTTGCATAAGGCCGATTCGAGGGTGTTACAAAGTGGTATTAGAGCTCAGCCGTTGCGATACCCCACTGGTCCAGCCTATAGGATAACCTAGCTAACAGACGTTGTAGAGTGTCAAAACTATTTTTGAAAATCGGTTGGATAGATCTGATTAGGTCTGCTTTTACTCCTTACCCCTCTTCTATTCTCCTCTTACCTCCGCGTGTTTTGAATCTACTCTTATCTTTTCTTCGTGTCCAAGATTTCTCGTGGTTGGGTTTCCGTCATACCTTTAGGGTTTCGCTTCCTCCTTTGGTAACGGTGCTTCTATATTCGATCTACATGTTATCTGAGGAATCCTTCATCTGTTGGACTTCTCTTTGTTCCTTCTTGTGCCTTCTGGTATTTTCCAACACGACGACCTCATCTACATCACATCCGAGGAAACCCTGCATCATTCCTTTGTTTTCTAAATGTTGTTTGTCAAGATCTTTAGCCCGAATTCTGAGAGTTGGTTGCAGAATTCTTCTATTTGTGTACAGAGTAATGCTTTGAGTGCGGTATGGAGTCGCGCCCATACCACCAGTCTTATCATTCGCTTGTGTACATTTCATCGGTGGATGAATGCAATCTCACTCCTTTAATGGAAGTTAAAGGTGGCCTTACCTTTTGAGACATCTACCTTCTCCTTTGTTTCTCCGAAGTGCGCTCTCGACGAACGTGAGCCAAACCCCTTGTTGGTGGTGTCGCCGATTTCAAGTTGGAGCAGAATCTTTGTTAGTGGTGTCGTGAGGATCTACACGAAGCGAGAAGATTCAGATCATCGGCCTTCTTCCCCGTACCATGAGGCGGATCTCGAGGGCGAGATCCCTTGTTAGTGGTGTCGAATTGTAGCACCCCGGTAAAACCACTACTATAAAATCGCTTGGTGTTTTTGTTTTGTGCATCATCTTGACTGCATGCTCATGTCATCATGCCACCTTGCATTTGAGTAACGTCATGTCATCATGCATTTGTTTGCCTAAAACTATTTTCTAAAAGCCCTAGTTTGTTTTCTAAAATAAACCTCTCTTTTATTCAAAGTCAAAACTCCGGGTCTACCTGAATATTTTGTTTGTCTAAAAATAATTATAATAGCCTTATATTTGAATAAATAAAACTTATATTATTTTTGGGAGGCAGCGCCACCTCTAACCCTAATCCCTAGCCTAAACCGCACCACACCCGCCGCTGTTGTGCATCGCACTCACCCTGTCACGTTGCAACTGAGCGCGCACGAGCAAGCGACGCATGCTGCGACGTGACCGCCCTAGCTGCTACCTATCCCGCACACGGTGCACCGCAGAAACCCGACAGGGGCCTGGACGAGAACAGCGGCTGCCATGGATGCCTCGACAAGGGCCTAGACCGGGACGGCGGCTGCTTTCAATGCATCGACAGGGACTAGGACGGAGATGGGGGCCTCCTCACCGGTGGACTTGGAGGTGTCGATGGCCACCACATACTCCTCCACCATCGCTGGTGCGGATGTGGTTTTCTCTAGAGTTTGTAGAAGCTGATGTGATAGTGGAGAGGGTTGCATGAGGAGAGTGAGCGAGAGTGAGAGTGGGTATGCAGAGAGGGAGAGGGAAAGGGGCTCTATAGTTAAGGTGAAGAGAAGGCACGTTTCGTTGCACCACCGTGCATCGCGCCATGTAGGCTACTACACCATGCACCGTGACACGCGCATGGTACGTCACATTTTTTCCCGGGCCATGCATGGAAGTTCTGTATTCAGCCGCATGGAAAGGGCGTAGACACAATTTCTATGTATGAAGCTTGACACGGCCATAAAATTGGTGATAATTAAAAATGGAAATGTAGAGGAGAAGGTAGGTGGTTGTACAGCGAGATTTGTGGGGTTGTGCTAGATCGGTAGAGGGATGTGTGGATGAGTGCGAGGGACTCGATGAAGGCGGAGACGTTAGGTCTCCTCGAGAACGATTTCTCAGCTCTTCAGCCTCTAGCTAACGGGTGGAAGTTTCTTACGGTGGGGCCCAGTTGGAAGTGAGATTGAGAGCGTGCTGCGTAAAGATGGGATATGTCTTAATAAAATCAAGTGGCAATAAATTACAGCTGCCCGTCGATGACCGTGCACTCGATAACGCATGTGTTGTGGCATAGTAGTAGTAGTAGGCTTTTTAGACGTGATTAAACATGACATGAACACTCGACGAACTTTTCCATGGAAGGCTTCGTGTTCCTTCTTGTAGAAGTCTCGCTGAGAGAGACGTTCATGTTGTCTCACGTTGTACTATGAAGGGCACGACGTATGCAACAATCCTTGTTGGATCACACAAGATCAACGGTTGGTGCGCACGATCCACGTGGCAACTGTGACAACCAATCAGGGCATATCAGACAGGGTGAGCACAGGTTTGGGCTTCTACGAAAGAGAGAGAGGGCAAAACTGAGTAGTATCAAAAAACCAAGGGCACAACTGAGTAGTATAAAAATGGAAAGTTAGTGTCTTGTACAATGAAATACATCGTGACATACATCAAATTATTCCAAGATGGATCCACTAAAGTTCATTGGATGTATGTTCTTCTCATAAACCACATGGATCCACTAGAGTCCATTGCATGCGTTATCTTTTCATAAACCGCATGGATCCATTAGAGTCATTGCATGTCTGTTCTTTTCATAAACCACATATGGATCCGCTACAGTCATTGAATGTGTGTTCTTCTCATAAACCACATGGATCCACTGATGTCATTGGATGTGTGTGTGTATTAGTGTGCATCATTGTGGTTTTCGAAAAGAACATATACAGTGATGCCACCACAGCATGTTAGTTCTTTTCATAAACCATATGTATCCACTACAGTTCATTGCATGCGTGTTCTTCTCATAAACCACATGGATCCACTTGAGTTCATTGCATGTGTGTTCTTTTAATAAACCACATGGATCCACCAGTATCATTGCATGTGCGTTATTTTCATAAACCACATGGATCCATTAGAGTTCATTGAATGTGTGCTCTTCTCACAAACCACATGGATCCACTAGAGTTCATTTCATGTGTTATCTTTTCATAAACCACATGTATCCACTACAGTTCATTGCATGTATGTTCTTTTCATAAACCACATGGATCCACTGATTTCATTGGATGTGTGTGTATTAGTGGGCATCATTGTGGTTTTGGAAAAGAACATATGTAGTGATGCCACCACAGCATGTGTGTTCTTCTCATAAACCACAGGGATCCACTAGAGTTCATTGCATGTGTGTTCTTCTCATAAACCACATGGATCCACTAGAGTTCATTGCATGTGTGTTCTTTTCATAAACCACATGGATCCACCAGTGTCATTGCATGTGTGTTCTTCTCATGAACCAAAGCTAGAGTGATTGGATGTGTGTAATTTTCATAAACCACATGGATCCATTAGAGTTCATTGGATGTGTGTTCCTCTCATAAACCACATGGATCCACTAGAGTTCATTGCATGTGTGTTCTTTTCATAAACCACATGGATCCACTGATGTCATTGGATGTGTGTATATGAGTGTGCATCATTGTGGTTTTGGAAAAGAACATATGTGTTCATTACATGTGTGTTCTTTTCATGAACCACATGGATCCACCAGTGTCATTGCATGTGAGTTATTTTCATAAACCACATGGATGCACCAGTGTAATTCCATGTGTGTTCTTCTCATGAACCACAACTAGAGTTATTGGATGTGTGTTATTTTCATAAACCACATGGATCCACTAGAGTTCATTGGATGTGTGTTCTTCTGATAAACCACATGGATCCACTAGAATTCAGTGCATGTGTTATCTTTTCATAAACCACATGGATCCACTAGAGTTCATTGCATGTGTGTCATTTTCATAAACCACATGGATCCACTGATGTCATTGGATGTGTCTGTGTATTAGTGTGCATCATTGTGGTTTTGGAACAGAACATATGCATTGATGCCACCACAACACTTGTGTTCTTCTCATAAACCACATGGATCCACTAGAGTTTATTGCATGTGTGTTCTTCACATAAACCACATGGATCCACTATAGTTCATTACATGTGTGTTCTTCTCATAAACCACATGGATCCACTAGAATTCATTGCATGTGTGTTCTTTTAATAAACCACATGGATCCACCACTGTCATTGCATGTGTGTTCTTTTCATAAACCACATGGATCCACCAGTGTCATTGCATGTGTGTTCTTCTCATGAACCACAACTAGAGTTATTGGATGTGTGTTATTTTCATAAACCACATGGATCCACAAGAGTTCCTTGGATGTGTGGTATTCTCATAAACCACATGGATCCACTAGAGTTCATTGCGTGTGTTATCTTTTCATAAACCACAGGGATCCACTAGAGTTCATTGCATGTGTGTTCTTTTCATAAACCACATGGATCCACTGATGTCATTGGATGTGTGTGTATATGAGTGTGCATCATTGTGGTTTTGGAAAAGAACATATGTAGTGATGCCACCAAAGCATGTGTGTTCTTCTCATAAACCACATGGATCTACTAGAGCTTATTGCATGTGTTTTCTTCTCATAAACCAAATGGATCCACTAGAGTTCATTACATGTGTGTTCTTTTCATGAACCACATGGATCCACCAGTGTCATTGCATGTGAGTTATTTTCATAAACCACATGGATCCACCAGTGTCATTACATGTGTGTTGTTTTCACGAACCACGGCTAGAGTCATTGCATGTCTGTTCTTTTCATAAACCACATATGGATCCGCTACAGTCATTGAATGTGTGTTCTTCTCATAAACAACATGGATCCACTGATGTCATTGGATGTGTGTGTATTAGTGTGCATCATTGTGGTTTTCGAAAAGAACATATACAGTGATGCCACCACAGCATGTTAGTTCTTTTCATAAACCATATGTATCAACTACAGTTCATTGCATGCGTGTTCTTCTCATAAACCACATTGATCCACTTGAGTTCATTGCATGTGTGTTCTTTTAATAAACCACATGGATCCACCAGTGTCATTGCATCTGCGTTATTTTCATAAACCACATGGATCCATTAGAGTTCATTGTATGTGTGTTCTTCTCACAAACCACATGGATCCACTAGAGTTCATCGCATGTGTTATCTTTTCATAAACCACATGTATCCACTACAGTTAATTGCATGTGTGTTCTTTTCATAAACCACATGGATCCACTGATTTCATTGGATGTGTGTGTACTAGTGGGCATCATTGTGGTTTTGGAAAAGAACATATGTATTGATGCCACCACAGCATGTGTGTTCTTCTCATGAACCACAACTAGAGTTATTGGATGTGTGTTATTTTCATAAACCACATGGATCCACCAGAGTTCATTGGATGTGTGTTCTTCTGATCAAACCACATGGATCCACTACAATTCAGTGCATGTGTTATCTTTTCATAAACCACATGGATCCACTAGAGTTCATTGCATGTGTGTCATTTTCATAAATCACATGGATCCACTGATGTCATTGGATGTGTCTGTGTATTAGTGTGCATCATTGTGGTTTTGGAACAGAACATATGCATTGATGCCACCACAACACGTGTGTTCTTCTCATAAACCACATGGATCCACTAGAGTTTATTGCATGTGTGTTCTTCACATAAACCACATGGATCCACTATAGTTCATTACATGTGTGTTCTTCTCATAAACCACATGGATCCACTAGAATCCATTGCATGTGTGTTCTTTTAATAAACCACATGGATCCACCACTGTCATTGCATGTGTGTTCTTTTCATAAACCACATGGATCCACCAGTGTCATTGCATGTGTGTTCTTTTCATAAACCACATGGATCCACTGATATCATTGGATGTGTGTGTATATGAGTGTGCATCATTGTGGTTTTGGAAAAGAACATATGTAGTGATGCCACCAAAGCATATGTGTTCTTCTCATAAACCACATGGATCTACTAGAGCTTATTGCATGTGTGTTCTTCTCATAAACCAAATGGATCCACTAGAGTTCATTACATGTGTGTTCTTTTCATAAACCACATGGATCCACCAGTGTCATTGCATGTGAGTTATTTTCATAAACCACATGGATCCACCAGTGTCATTACATGTGTGTTGTTTTCACGAACCACAGCTAGAGTCATTGCATGTCTGTTCTTTTCATAAACCACATATGGATCCGCTACAGTCATTGAATGTGTGTTCTTCTCATAAACCACATGGATCCACTGATGTCATTGGATGTGTGTGTGTATTAGTGTGCATCTGGTTTTCAAAAAGAACATATACAGTGATGCCACCACAGCATGTTAGTTCTTTTCATAAACCATATGTATCCACTACAGTTCATTGCATGCGTGTTCTTCTCATAAACCACATGGATCCACTTGAGTTCATTGCATGTGTGTTCTTTTAATAAACCACATGGATCCACCAGTGTCATTGCATGTGCGTTATTTTCATAAACCACATGGATCCATTAGAGTTCATTGGATGTGTGTTCTTCTCACAAACCACATGGATCCACTAGAGTTCATCGCATGTGTTATCTTTTCATAAACCACATGTATCCACTACAGTTAATTGCATGTGTGTTCTTTTCATAAACCACATGCATCCACTGATTTCATTGGATGTGTGTGTATTAGTGGGCATCATTGTGGTTTTGGAAAAGAACATATGTAGTGATGCCACCACAGCATGTGTGTTCTTCTCATGAACCACAACTAGAGTTATTGGATGTGTGTTATTTTCATAAACCACATGGATCCACCAGAGTTCATTGGATGTGTGTTCTTCTGATCAAACCACATGGATCCACTACAATTCAGTGCATGTGTTATCTTTTCATAAACCACATGTATCCACTAGATTTCATTGCATGTGTGTCATTTTCATAAACCACATGGATCCACTGATGTCATTGGATGTGTCTGTGTATTAGTGTGCATCATTGTGGTTTTGGAACAGAACATATGCATTGATGCCACCACAACACATGTGTTCTTCTCATAAACCACATGGATCCACTAGAGTTTATTGCATGTGTGTTCTTCTCATAAACCACATGGATCCACTAGAATTCATTGCATGTGTGTTCTTTTAATAAACCACATGGATCCACCACTGTCATTGCATGTGTGTTCTTTTCATAAACCACATGGATCCACCAGTGTCATTGCATGTGTGTTCTTCTCATGAACCACAACTAGAGTTATTGGATGTGTGTTATTTTCATAAACCAGATGGATCCACTAGAGTTCCTTGGATGTGTGGTATTCTCATAAACCACATGGATCCACTAGAGTTCATTGCGTGTGTTATCTTTTCATAAACCACAGGGATCCACTAGAGTTCATTGCATGTGTGTTCTTTTCATAAACCACATGGATCCACTGATGTCATTGGATGTGTGTGTATATGAGTGTGCATCATTGTGGTTTTGGAAAACAACATATGTAGTGATGCCACCAAAGCATGTGTGTTCTTTTCATAAACCACATGGATCTACTAGAGCTTATTGCATGTGTGTTCTTCTCATAAACCAAATGGATCCACTAGAGTTCATTACATGTGTGTTCTTTTCATAAACCACATGGATCCACCAAAGTCAGTGCATGTGAGTTATTTTCATAAACCACATGGATCCACCAGTGTCATTACATGTGTGTTGTTTTCATGAACCACAGCTAGAGTCATTGCATGTCTGTTCTTTTCATAAACCACATATGGATCCGCTACAGTCATTGAATGTGTGTTCTTCTCATAAACCACATGGATCCACTGATGTCATTGGATGTGTGTGTATTAGTGTGCATCTGGTTTTCGAAAAGAACATATACAGTGATGCCACCACAGCATGTTAGTTCTTTTCATAAACCATATGTATCCACTACAGTTCATTGCATGCGTGTTCTTCTCATAAACCACATGGATCCACTTGAGTTCATTTCATGTGTGTTCTTTTAATAAACCACATGGATCCACCAGTGTCATTGCATGTGCGTTATTTTCATAAACCACATGGATCCATTAGAGTTCATTGGATGTGTGTTCTTCTCACAAACCACATGGATCCACTAGAGTTCATCGCATGTGTTATCTTTTCATAAACCACATGTATCCACTACAGTTCATTGCATGTGTGTTCTTTTCATAAACCACATGGATCCACTGATTTCATTGGATGTGTGTGTATTAGTGGGCATCATTGTGGTTTTGGAAAAGAACATATGTAGTGATGCCACCACAACATGTGTGTTCTTCTCATAAACCACAGGGATCCACTAGAGTTCATTGCATGTGTGTTCTTCTCATAAACCACATGGATCCAATAGAGTTCTTTGCTTGTGTGTTCTTTTCATAAACCACATGGATCCACCAGTGTCATTGCATGTGTGTTCTTCTCATGAACCAAAGCTAGAGTGATTGGATGTGTGTTATTTTCATAAACCACATGGATCCATTAGAGTTCATTGGATGTGTGTTCCTCTCATAAACCACATGGATCCACTAGAGTTCATTGCATGTGTGTTATTTTCATAAACCACATGGATCCACTGGGTCATTGGATGTGTTTGTGTATTAGTATGCATCATTGTGGTTTTGGAAAGGAACATATGCAGTGATGCCACCACATCATGTCTGTTCTTCTCATAAACCACATGGATCCACTAGAGTTTATTGCATGTGCGTTATTCTCATAAACCACATGTATCCACTAGAGTTCACTGCATGTGTATTCTTTTCATAAACCACATAGATCCACCAGTGTCATTGCATGTGTGTTCTTTTCATAAACCACATGGATCCACCAGTGTAATTGCATGTGTGTTCTTCTCATGAACCACGAGAAGAGTCATTGGATGTTTGTTATTTTCATAAACCATAGATCCACTAGATTTCATTGGATGTGTGTTCTTCTCATAAACCACATGGATCCACTAGAGTTACTTGCATGTGTTATCTTTTCCTAAGCCACATGGATCCACTAGAGTTCATTGCATGTGTGTTATTTTCATAAACCACATGGATCCACTGATGTCATTGGATGTGTGTGTATGAGTGTGCATCATTGTGGTTCTGGAAAAGAACATATGTAGTGATGCCACCAAAGCATGTGTGTTCTTCTCATAAACCACATGGATCCACTAGAGCTTATTGCGTGTGTGTTCTTCTCATAAACTAAATGTATCCACTAGAGTTCATTACATGTGTGTTCTTTTCATAAACCACATGGATCCACCAGTGTCATTGCATGTGAGTTATTTTCATAAACCACATGGATCCACCAGTGTCATTGCATGTGTGTTCCTTTCACGAACCATAGCTAGAGTCATTGCATGTCTGTTCTTTTCATAAACCACATATGGATCCACTACAGTCATTGAATGTGTGTTCTTCTCATAAACCACATGGATCCACTGATGTCATTGGATGTGTGTGTGTATTAGTGTGCATCATTGTGGTTTTCGAAAAGAACATATACAGTGATGCCACCACAACATGTTACTTCTTCTCATAAACCATATGTATCCACTAGAGTTCATTGCATGTGTGTTCTTCTCATAAACCACATGGATCCACTTGAGTTCATTGCATGTGTGTTCTTTTAATAAACCACATGGATCCACCAGTGTCATTGCATGTGCGTTATTTTCATAAACCACATCGATCCATTAGAGTTCATTGGATGTGTGTTCTTCTCACAAACCACATGGATCCACTAGAGTTCACTGCATGTGTTATCTTTTCATAAACCACATGGATCCACTACAGTTCATTGCATGTGTGTTCTTTTCATGAACCACATGGATCCACTGATTTCATTGGATGTGTGTGTGTATTAGTGGGCATCATTGTTGTTTTGGAAAACAACATATGTAGTGATGCCACCACAGCATGTGTGTTCTTCTCATAAACCACAGGGATCCACTAGAGTTCATTGCATGTGTGTTCTTCTCATAAACCACATGGATCCAACAGTGTCATTACATGTGTGTTGTTTTCACGAACCACAACTAGAGTCATTGCATGTCTGTTCTTTTCATAAACCACATATGGATCCGCTACAGTCATTGAATGTGTGTTCTTCTCATAAACCACATGGATCCACTGATTTCATTGGATGTGTGTGTGTATTAGTGGGCATCATTATGGTTTTGGAAAAGAACATATGTAGTGATGCCACCACAGCATGTGTGTTCTTCTCATAAACCACAGGGATCCACTAGAGTTCATTGCATGTGTGTTCTTCTCATAAACCACATGGATCCACTAGAGTTCATTGCATGTGTGTTCTTTTCATAAACCACATGGATCCACCAGTGTCATTGCATGTGTGTTCTTCTCATGAACCAAAGCTAGAGTGATTGGATGTGTGTAATTTTCATAAACCACATGGATCCATTAGAGTTCATGGGATGTGTGTTCCTGTCATAAACCACATGGATCCACTAGAGTTCATTGCATGTGTGTTATTTTCATAAACCACATGGATCCACTGGGTCATTGGATGTGTTTGTGTATTAGTATGCATCATTGTGGTTTGGGAAAAGAACATATGCAGTGATGCCACCACAGCATGTCTGTTCTTCTCATAAACCACATGGATCCACTAGAGTTTATTGCATGTGTGTTATTCTCATAAACCACATGTATCCACTAGAGTTCATTGCATGTGTGTTCTTTTCATAAACCACATGGATCCACCAGTGTCATTGCATGTGTGTTCTTTTCATAAACCACATGGATCCACCAGTGTAATTGCATGTGTGTTCTTCTCATGAACCACAACTAGAGTTATTGGATGTGTGTTATTTTCATAAACCACATGGATCCACTAGAGTTCATTGGATGTGTGTTCTTCTGATAAACCACATGGATCCACTAGAATTCAGTGCATGTGTTATCTTTTCATAAACCACATGGATCCACTAGAGTTCATTGCATGTGTGTCATTTTCATAAACCACATGGATCCACTGATGTCATTGGATGTGTCTGTGTATTAGTGTGCATCATTGTGGTTTTGGAACAGAACATATGCATTGATGCCACCACAACACGTTGTTCTTCTCAAAAACCACATGGATCCACTAGAGTTTATTGCATGTGTGTTCTTCTCATAAACCACATGGATCCACTATAGTTCATTACATGTGTGTTCTTCTCATAAACCACATGGATCCACTAGATTTCATTGCATGTGTGTCCTTTTAATAAACCACATGGATCCACCAGTGTCATTGCATGTGTGTTCTTTTCATAAACCACATGGATCCACCAGTGTCATTGCATGTGTGTTCTTCTCATGAACCACAACTAGAGTTATTGGATGTGTGTTATTTTCATAAACCACATGGATCCACTAAAGTTCCTTGGATGTGTGTTCTTCTCATAAACCACATGGATCCACTAGAGTTCATTGCGTATGTTATATTTTCATAAACCATAGGGATCCACTAGAGTTCATTGCATGTGTGTTATTTTCATAAACCACATGGATCCACTAATGTCATTGGATGTGTTTGTGTATTAGTGTGAATCATTGTGGTTTTGGAAAAGAACATATGCAATGATGCCACCACAGCATGTGTGTTCTTCTCATAAACCATATGGATACACTAGAGTTTATTACATGTGTGTTCTTCTCATAAACCACATGGATCCACTAGAGTTCATTACATGTGTGTTCTTCTCATAAACCACATGGATCCACTAGATTTCATTGCATGTGTGTTCTTTTTATAAACCTCATGAATCCACCGGTGTCATTGCATGTGTGTTCTTTTCATAAACCACATGGATCCACTGGTGTCATGGCATGCAGGTGTGTTCTTCTCATGAACCAAGAGAAGAGTCATTGGATGTTTTTTATTTTCATAAACCATAGATCCACTAGATTTCATTGGATGTGTGTTCTTCTCATAAACCACATGTATCCACTAGAGTTCCTTGCATGTGTTATCTTTTCATAAACCACATGGATCCACTAGACTTCATTGCATGTGTGTTATTTTCATAAACCACATGGATCCACTGGGTCATTGGATGTGTTTGTGTATTAGTATGCATCATTGTGGTTTGGGAAAAGAACATATGCAGTGATGCCACCACAGCATGTCTGTTCTTCTCATAAAACACATGGATCCACTAGAGTTTATTGCATGTGTGTTATTCTCATAAACCACATGTATCCACTAGAGTTCATTGCATGTGTGTTCTTTTCATAAACCACATGGATCCACCAGTGTCATTGCATGTGTGTTATTTTCATAAACCACATGGATCCACCAGTGTCATTGCATGTGTGTTCCTTTCACGAACCATAGCTAGAGTCATTGCATGTCTGTTCTTTTCATAAACCACATATGGATCCACTACAGTCATTGAATGTGTGTTCTTCTCATAAACCACATGGATCCACTGATGTCATTGGATGTGTGTGTGTATTAGTGTGCATCATTGTGGTTTTCGAAAAGAACATATACAGTGATGCCACCACAACATGTTAGTTCTTCTCATAAACCATATGTATCCACTAGAGTTCATTGCATGTGTGTTCTTCTCATAAACCACATGGATCCACTTGAGTTCATTGCATGTGTGTTCTTTTAATAAACCACATGGATCCACCAGTGTCATTGCATGTGCGTTATTTTCATAAACCACATCGATCCATTAGAGTTCATTGGATGTGTGTTCTTCTCACAAACCACATGGATCCACTAGAGTTCACTGCATGTGTTATCTTTTCATAAACCACATGGATCCACTACAGTTCATTGCATGTGTGTTCTTTTCATGAACCACTTGGATCCACTGATTTCATTGGATGTGTGTGTGTATTAGGGGGCATCATTGTTGTTTTGGAAAACAACATATGTAGTGATGCCACCACAGCATGTGTGTTCTTCTCATAAACCACAGGGATCCACTAGAGTTCATTGCATGTGTGTTCTTCTCATAAACCACATGGATCCAACAGTGTCATTACATGTGTGTTGTTTTCACGAACCACAACTAGAGTCATTGCATGTCTGTTCTTTTCATAAACCACATATGGATCCGCTACAGTCATTGAATGTGTGTTCTTCTCATAAACCACATGGATCCACTGATTTCATTGGATGTGTGTGTGTATTAGTGGGCATCATTATGGTTTTGGAAAAGAACATATGTAGTGATGCCACCACAGCATGTGTGTTCTTCTCATAAACCACAGGGATCCACTAGAGTTCATTGCATGTGTGTTCTTCTCATAAACCACATGGATCCACTAGAGTTCATTGCATGTGTGTTCTTTTCATAAACCACATGGATCCACCAGTGTCATTGCATGTGTGTTCTTCTCATGAACCAAAGCTAGAGTGATTGGATGTGTGTAATTTTCATAAACCACATGGATCCATTAGAGTTCATTGGATGTGTGTTCCTGTCATAAACCACATGGATCCACTAGAGTTCATTGCATGTGTGTTATTTTCATAAACCACATGGATCCACTGGGTCATTGGATGTGTTTGTGTATTAGTATGCATCATTGTGGTTTGGGAAAAGAACATATGCAGTGATGCCACCACAGCATGTCTGTTCTTCTCATAAACCACATGGATCCACTAGAGTTTATTGCATGTGTGTTATTCTCATAAACCACATGTATCCACTAGAGTTCATTGCATGTGTGTTCTTTTCATAAACCACAAGGATCCACCAGTGTCATTGCATGTGTGTTCTTTTAATAAACCACATGGATCCACCAGTGTAATTGCATGTGTGTTCTTCTCATGAACCACAACTAGAGTTATTGGATGTGTGTTATTTTCATAAACCACATGGATCCACTAGAGTTCATTGGATGTGTGTTCTTCTGATAAACCACATGGATCCACTAGAATTCAGTGCATGTGTTATCTTTTCATAAACCACATGGATCCACTAGAGTTCATTGCATGTGTGTCATTTTCATAAACCACATGGATCCACTGATGTCATTGGATGTGTTTGTGTATTAGTGTGCATCATTGTGGTTTTGGAACAGAACATATGCATTGATGCCACCACAACACGTTGTTCTTCTCAAAAACCACATGGATCCACTAGAGTTTATTGCATGTGTGTTCTTCTCATAAACCACATGGATCCACTATAGTTCATTACATGTGTGTTCTTCTCATAAACCACATGGATCCACTAGATTTCATTGCATGTGTGTCCTTTTAATAAACCACATGGATCCACCCGTGTCATTGCATGTGTGTTCTTTTCATAAACCACATGGATCCACCAGTGTCATTGCATGTGTGTTCTTCTCATGAACCACAACTAGAGTTATTGGATGTGTGTTATTTTCATAAACCACATGGATCCACTAGAGTTCCTTGGATGTGTGTTCTTCTCATAAACCACATGGATCCACTAGAGTTCATTGCGTAAGTTATCTTTTCATAAACCATAGGGATCCACTAGAGTTCATTGCATGTGTGTTCTTCTCATAAACCACATGGATCCACTAGAGTTCATTACATGTGTGTTCTTCTCATAAACCACATGGATCCACTAGATTTCATTGCATGTGTGTTCTTTTTATAAACCTCATGAATCCACCGGTGTCATTGCATGTGTGTTCTTTTCATAAACCACATGGATCCACTGGTGTCATGGCATGCAGGTGTGTTCTTCTCATGAACCAAGAGAAGAGTCATTGGATGTTTTTTATTTTCATAAACAATAGATCCACTAGATTTCATTGGATGTGTGTTCTTCTCATAAACCACATGTATCCACTAGAGTTCCTTGCATGTGTTATCTTTTCATAAACCACATGGATCCACTAGACTTCATTGCATGTGTGTTATTTTCATAAACCACATGGATCCACTGGGTCATTGGATGTGTTTGTGTATTAGTATGCATCATTGTGGTTTGGGAAAAGAACATATGCAGTGATGCCACCACAGCATGTCTGTTCTTCTCATAAAACACATGGATCCACTAGAGTTTATTGCATGTGTGTTATTCTCATAAACCACATGTATCCACTAGAGTTCATTGCATGTGTGTTCTTTTCATAAACCACATGGATCCACCAGTGTCATTGCATGTGTGTTATTTTCATAAACCACATGGATCCACCAGTGTCATTGCATGTGTGTTCCTTTCACGAACCATAGCTAGAGTCATTGCATGTCTGTTCTTTTCATAAACCACATATGGATCCACTACAGTCATTGAATGTGTGTTCTTCTCATAAACCACATGGATCCACTGATGTCATTGGATGTGTGTGTGTATTAGTGTGCATCATTGTGGTTTTCGAAAAGAACATATACAGTGATGCCACCACAACATGTTAGTTCTTCTCATAAACCATATGTATCCACTAGAGTTCATTGCATGTGTGTTCTTCTCATAAACCACATGGATCCACTTGAGTTCATTGCATGTGTGTTCTTTTAATAAACCACATGGATCCACCAGTGTCATTGCATGTGCGTTATTTTCATAAACCACATCGATCCATTAGAGTTCATTGGATGTGTGTTCTTCTCACAAACCACATGGATCCACTAGAGTTCACTGCATGTGTTATCTTTTCATAAACCACATGGATCCACTACAGTTCATTGCATGTGTGTTCTTTTCATGAACCACATGGATCCACTGATTTCATTGGATGTGTGTGTGTATTAGTGGGCATCATTGTTGTTTTGGAAAACAACATATGTAGTGATGCCACCACAACATGTGTGTTCTTCTCATAAACCACAGGGATCCACTAGAGTTCATTGCATGTGTGTTCTTCTCATAAACCACATGGATCCAACAGTGTCATTACATGTGTGTTGTTTTCACGAACCACAACTAGAGTCATTGCATGTCTGTTCTTTTCATAAACCACATATGGATCCGCTACAGTCATTGAATGTGTGTTCTTCTCATAAACCACATGGATCCACTGATTTCATTGGATGTGTGTGTATTAGTGGGCATCATTATGGTTTTGGAAAAGAACATATGTAGTGATGCCACCACAGCATGTGTGTTCTTCTCATAAACCACTGGGATCCACTAGAGTTCATTGCATGTGTGTTCTTCTCATAAACCACATGGATCCACTAGAGTTCATTGCATGTGTGTTCTTTTCATAAACCACATGGATCCACCAGTGTCATTGCATGTGTGTTCTTCTCATGAACCAAAGCTAGAGTGATTGGATGTGTGTAATTTTCATAAACCACATGGATCCATTAGAGTTCATTGGATGTGTGTTCCTGTCATAAACCACATGGATCCACTAGAGTTCATTGCATGTGTGTTATTTTCATAAACCACATGGATCCACTGGGTCATTGGATGTGTTTGTGTATTAGTATGCATCATTGTGGTTTGGGAAAAGAACATATGCAGTGATGCCACCACAGCATGTCTGTTCTTCTCATAAACCACATGGATCCACTAGAGTTTATTGCATGTGTGTTATTCTCATAAACCACATGTATCCACTAGAGTTCATTGCATGTGTGTTCTTTTCATAAACCACATGGATCCACCAGTGTCATTGCATGTGTGTTCTTTTAATAAACCACATGGATCCACCAGTGTAATTGCATGTGTGTTCTTCTCATGAACCACAACTAGAGTTATTGGATGTGTGTTATTTTCATAAACCACATGGATCCACTAGAGTTCATTGGATGTGTGTTCTTCTGATAAACCACATGGATCCACTAGAATTCAGTGCATGTGTTATCTTTTCATAAACCACATGGATCCACTAGAGTTCATTGCATGTGTGTCATTTTCATAAACCACATGGATCCACTGATGTCATTGGATGTGTTTGTGTATTAGTGTGCATCATTGTGGTTTTGGAACAGAACATATGCATTGATGCCACCACAACACGTTGTTCTTCTCAAAAACCACATGGATCCACTAGAGTTTATTGCATGTGTGTTCTTCTCATAAACCACATGGATCCACTATAGTTCATTACATGTGTGTTCTTCTCATAAACCACATGGATCCACTAGATTTCATTGCATGTGTGTCCTTTTAATAAACCACATGGATCCACCCGTGTCATTGCATGTGTGTTCTTTTCATAAACCACATGGATCCACCAGTGTCATTGCATGTGTGTTCTTCTCATGAACCACAACTAGAGTTAATGGATGTGTGTTATTTTCATAAACCACATGGATCCACTAGAGTTCCTTGGATGTGTGTTCTTCTCCTAAACCACATGGATCCACTAGAGTTCATTGCGTATGTTATCTTTTCATAAACCATAGGGATCCACTAGAGTTCATTGCATGTGTGTTATTTTCATAAACCACATGGATCCACTAATGTCATTGGATGTGTTTGTGTATTAGTGTGAATCATTGTGGTTTTGGAAAAGAACATATGCAATGATGCCACCACAGCATGTGTGTTCTTCTCATAAACCATATGGATACACTAGAGTTTATTACATGTGTGTTCTTCTCATAAACCACATGGATCCACTAGAGTTCATTACTTGTGTGTTCTTCTCATAAACCACATGGATCCACTAGATTTCATTGCATGTGTGTTCTTTTTATAAACCTCATGAATCCACCGGTGTCATTGCATGTGTGTTCTTTTCATAAACCACATGGATCCACTGGTGTCATGGCATGCAGGTGTGTTCTTCTCATGAACCATGAGAAGAGTCATTGGGTGTTTTTTATTTTCATAAACCATAGATCCACTAGATTTCATTGGATGTGTGTTCTTCTCATAAACCACATGTACCCACTAGAGTTCCTTGCATGTGTTATCTTTTCATAAACCACATGGATCCACTAGACTTCATTGCATGTGTGTTCTTTTCATAAACCACATGGATCCACTGATGTCATTGGATGTGTGTGTGTATGAGTGTGCATCATTGTGGTTTTGGAAAAGAACATATGTAGTGATGCCACCAAAGCATGTCTATTCTTCTCATAAACCACATGGATCCACTAGAGCTTATTGCATGTGTGTTCTTCTCATAAACTAAATGTATCCACTAGAGTTCATTACATGTGTGTTCTTTTCATAAACCACATGGATCCACCAGTGTCATTGCATGTGAGTTATTTTCATAAACCACAAGGATCCACCAGTGTCATTGCATGTGTGTTCCTTTCACGAACCATAGCTAGAGTCATTGCATGTCTGTTCTTTTCATAAACCACATATGGATCCACTATAGTAATTGAATGTGTGTTCTTCTCATAAACCACATGGATCCACTGATGTCATTGGATGTGTGTGTGTATTAGTGTGCATCATTGTGGTTTTCGAAAAGAACATATACAGTGATGCCACCACAACATGTTAGTTCTTCTCATAAACCATATGTATCCACTAGAGTTTATTGCATGTGTGTTCTTCTCATAAGCCACATGGATCCACTTGAGTTCATTGCATGTGTGTTCTTTTAATAAACCACATGGATCCACCAGTGTCATTGCATGTGCGTTATTTTCTTAAACCACATGGATCCATTAGAGTTCATTGGATGTGTGTTCTTCTCACAAACCACATGGATCCACTAGAGTTCATTGCATGTGTTATCTTTTCATAAACCATATGGATCCACTACAGTTCATTGCATGTGTGTTCTTTTCATAAACCACATGGATCCACTGATTTCATTGGATGTGTGTGTGTATTAGTGGGCATCATTGTGGTTTTGGAAAAGAACATATGTAGTGATGCCACCACAGCATGTGTGTTTTCTCATAAACCACAGGGATCCACTAGAGTTCATTGCATGTGTGTTCTTCTCATAAACCACATGGATCCACTAGAGTTCATTGCATGTGTGTTCTTTTCATAAACCACATGGATCCACCAGTGTCATTGCATGTGTGTTCTTCTCATGAACCAAAGCTAGAGTGATTGGATGTGTGTAATTTTCATAAACCACATGGATCCATTAGAGTTCATTGGATGTGTGTTCCTGTCATAAACCACATGGATCCAGTAGAGTTCATTGCATGTGTGTTATTTTCATAAAAAACATGGATCCACTGGGTCATTGGATGTGTTTGTGTATTAGTATGCATCATCGTGGTTTGGGAAAAGAACATATGCAGTGATGCCACCACAGCATGTCTGTTCTTCTCATAAACCACATGGATCCACTAGAGTTTATTGCATGTGTGTTATTCTCATAAACCACATGTATCCACTAGAGTTCATTGCATGTGTTTTCTTTTCATAAACCACATGGACCACCAGTGTCATTGCATGTGTGTTCTTTTCATAAACCACATGGATCCACCAGTGTAATTGCATGTGTGTTCTTCTCAAGAACCACAACTAGAGTTATTTGATGTGTGTTATTTTCATAAACCACATGGATCCACTAGAGTTCAATTGATGTGTGTTCTTCTGATAAACCACATGGATCCACTAGAATTCAGTGCATGTG
This sequence comes from Avena insularis, assembly GCA_023614405.1. Classification (NCBI taxonomy): domain Eukaryota; kingdom Viridiplantae; phylum Streptophyta; class Magnoliopsida; order Poales; family Poaceae; genus Avena; species Avena insularis. The sequence continues at coordinate 384,479,263 of CM042694.1, forward strand.
TTATCTTTTCATAAACCACATGGATCCACTAGAGTTCATTGCATGTGTGTCATTTTCATAAACCACATGGATCCACTGATGTCATTGGATGTGTTTGTGTATTAGTGTGCATCATTGTGGTTTTGGAACAGAACATATGCATTGATGCCACCACAACACGTTGTTCTTCTGAAAAACCACATGGATCCACTAGAGTTTATTGCATGTGTGTTCTTCTCATAAACCACATGGATCCACTATAGTTCATTACATGTGTGTTCTTCTCATAAACCACATGGATCCACTAGATTTCATTGCATGTGTGTCCTTTTAATAAACCACATGGATCCACCAGTGTCATTGCATGTGTGTTCTTTTCATAAACCACATGGATCCACCAGTGTCATTGCATGTGTGTTCTTCTCATGAACCACAACTAGAGTTATTGGATGTGTGTTATTTTCATAAACCACATGGATCCACTAGAGTTCTTTGGATGTGTGTTCTTCTCATAAACCACATGGATCCACTAGAGTTCATTGCGTATGTTATCTTTTCATAAACCATAGGGATCCACTAGAGTTCATTGCATGTGTGTTATTTTCATAAACCACATGGATCCACTAATGTCATTGGATGTGTTTGTGTATTAGTGTGAATCATTGTGGTTTTGGAAAAGAACATATGCAATGATGCCACCACAGCATGTGTGTTCTTCTCATAAACCATATGGATACACTAGAGTTTATTGCATGTGTGTTCTTCACATAAACCACATGGATCCACTAGAGTTCATTACATGTGTGTTCTTCTCATAAACCACATGGATCCACTAGATTTCATTGCATGTGTGTTCTTTTTATAAACCTCATGAATCCACCGGTGTCATTGCATGTGTGTTCTTTTCATAAACCACATGGATCCACTAGTGTCATGGCATGCAGGTGTGTTCTTCTCATGAACCATGAGAAGAGTCATTGGATGTTTGTTATTTTTATAAACCATAGATCCACTAGATTTCATTGGATGTGTGTTCTTCTCATAAACCACATGGATCCAGTAGAGTTCCTTGCATGTGTTATCTTTTCATAAACCACATGGATCCACTAGACTTCATTGCATGTGTGTTCTTTTCATAAACCACATGGATCCACTGATGTCATTGGATGTGTGTGTGTATGAGTGTGCATCATTGTGGTTTTGGAAAAGAACATATGTAGTGATGACACCAAAGCATGTCTGTTCTTCTCATAAACCACATGGATCCACTAGAGCTTATTGCATCTGTGTTCTTCTCATAAACCAAAAGGATCCACTAGAGTTCATTACATGTGTGTTCTTTTCATAAACCACATGGATCCACCAGTGTCATTGCATGTGAGTTATTTTCATAAACCACATGGATCCACCAGTGTCATTGCATGTGTGTTCTTTTCACAAACCATAGCTAGAGTCATTGCATGTCTGTTCTTTTCATAAACCACATATGGATCCACTACAGTCATTGAATGTGTGTTCTTCTCATAAACCACATGGATCCACTAGAGTTCATTGCATGTGTGTTCTTCTCATAAACCACATGGATCCGCTAGACTTCAATACATGTGTGTTCTTTTCATAAACCACATGGATCCACTAGTGTCATTGCATGTGTGTTATTTTCATAAACCACATGGATCCACCAGTGTCATTGCATGTGTGTTATTTGCATGAACCATAGCTACAGTCATTGCATGTCCGTTCTTTTCATAAACCACATATGAATCCACCAGAGTCATTGCATGTGTGTTGTTTTCATAAACCACATGGATCCACTAGAGTCATTGCATGAGTGTTCTTTTCAAAAAGCACAGATGGATCCCCTACAGCTCATTGTAGGTGTACTTTTCCTAAACCAGCACTAGAGTCATTGCATGTGTGTTCTTTTCCTAAACCACATATGGATCCACCAGAGTCATTGCATGTGTGTTCTTTTCATAAACCACATGGATCCACTAGTGTCATTGCAAGTGTGTTCTTTTCATAAACCATAGCTAGAGTCACTGAATGTTTGTTATTTTCATAAACCACATATGGATCCACCAGAGACATTGCATGTGTGTTCTTTTCATAAACCACATGGATCCACCAATGTAATTGCATGTGTGTTCTTTTCATAAACCACAGCTAGAGTCATGGCATGTCAGTTCTTTTCAAAAACCAGATGGATCCACTAGAGTCATTGCATGTGTTTTTTTCACAAACCACATATGGATCCACTAGAGTCACTACATGTGTGTTCTTATCCTAAACTAGCACTAGAGTCATTGCATGTGTGTTCTTTTCCTAAACCACATATGGATACACCAAAGTAATTACATGTGTGTTATTTTCATAAACCACAGCTAGAGTCATTACATGTTTGTTCTTTTCCTAAACCACATATGGATCCAATAGAGTCATTGCATGTGTGTTCTTTTCATAAACCACATGGATCCACCAGTGTCATTGCATGTGTGTTCTTTTCATAAACCATAGCTAGAGTAATTGCATGTTTGTTCTTTTCCTAAACCACATATGGATCCACCAGAGTCATTGCATGTGTGTTCTCTTCAGAAACAACATGGATCCACTAGTGTCATTGCATGTATGTTCTTTTCATAAACCAAAGCTAGAGTCATTGTGGGTCAGTTCTTTTCATAAACCACATGGATCCACTAGAGTCATTGCATGTGTGTTCTTTTCACAAACCACATATGGATCCACTAGAGTCATTGCATGTGCGTTCTTACCCTAAACCATCACTAGAGTCATTGCATGTGTGTTCTTTTCCTAAACCACATATAGATCCACCAGAGTCATTGCATGTGTGTTCTTTTCATAAACCACATGGATCCACCAGTGTCATTGCATGTGTGTTCTGTTGGAAATATGCCCTAGAGACAAATAGTAGTAAGGACTATTATCATATTTCATATAGTTTATGATTAAGTTTTATATCATGCTATAACTATATTAAGTGGAAACATCAATACACGTGTGATATACAAACAACCAGGGGTTCCGAGTGAAACTCTAATCACTGGTTCATTGGTCAACAAATGATCATGTTTCCTGATCATGTGGCATTTATGCTAGTTGGAAATGAGGTCATCTCATTCTGAGAATTAGATGATGAACCAATACCCAAGCTAAACATCGTGACCCGGTCATGTCACGAAGTTCAGGTTACGATGATTAGAAATGGATCCTCGTAGACTATTCCTTAGACCGTGAGACTATATCAATCACTGTCTCCCGAGAGTGCTTAGATAGCATCAAACGCCATCTGGTAAAACGGTGGTTATAAAGGTGTGTTCAGGTATTCGGAGGAAACCGTAGAGGCAATATATATCAAGAGTGGGATTTGTCTATCCATGTGACGGGAAGATACTCAAGGGCCCACTCAGAGAAGTTATATCCAATAGCTGCGCAGCGTGTGATTTGATCACGAGGATATCACTTGTCGGAACGAGTCAAGTAGCATTGTTCAGTAACGATATTGAACACGACATGGTGATGTCATTGATTAGATCCTAGATAATTCAAGTATCGAGAGACAAAGGGAATAAGACACGACTGTCCGGTTCAAACGACGAAAGATCTTCATGGAACGCACAGGGGTCACATGGCCATCCAGGTCCCTCTGTCGATCATTGGTGCGGGAGTGTCCCGACCATGTCTGGAGTGTTCCCAAACCGTGGGGTATCACGCTTAAGGGCTTGATGATGCTTAGGCAGTGTTTATAGGATCAGTGGAATCACCGAAGAAGAGAAGGGAGAAAACCGGAAGGGTTTCGGTAAGTCCGGAGGATGTTCGGAGTGGAGGTGGAAGGTGTTCCATGGCCACGGAGTTTGAATATGTGAATGAATGTTAAATATTTATTTAATCATTTATTCATAATTATTTAATAAAGAGAAAAATCAATTTAATGGTCAAAGGCTTAATGGGCCAATTCCCGGAGGGGAGACGGTCCATTAGGGAAAGGCAAGAGGGGAGAAGGGCCAAGAGGTGGCCGATGGCCCTATTGGGCCAGCCCCCACATGGGTCCCATGAGGGGGTGGCCGGCAGCACCTCCCCCCACCTCCTCCTCTCCTTTAGTCCCACACCGGGACTTTGAGGGAGGGTGTACCCCCTCCTCCCCCTATATATAGTGGGGTATTTGGCCTAGAAAAATACACCAATAATCAATAAAGGTCTCCCCACTTTTGGGAGGACCTCTAATTGATATTTTCTATCTCCCCTCTCTCTCGTGACCGTGGTCCCAAGTCTGGACTGCGCGAGCGAGAGACATCTTCACCGTGGAGCGCCCTCACGCTGCGGGATTCAGATCCGGGAGCTCTACTCCCGCAACTGCTGCTGGATCGGGGAAGCGGGAGTCATCGTCAGGCACCGGACGTGTGTAACTCCTCGCGAGGTGTCACACTTGAGGCACTCAAGTCGTTGGAGCCAGAAGGAGCGCAAGGACGTCATGACGACCTTGAGGTCGGCTTTGGCTCGTCTACATCAACCACGCTCTCCTGAGTGTTAACAACGCTTTTTGGTCTTCAAGGGTAAGTTCGCGAAAAGCCCCTCCCGTTACTGTATTACTAATAGATAGGTCCTGGCAGCTTCAGGGGTTTAGGGGCGTAGAGTAAAATTTATTGTTTTCATACGCGGAACCCCTACAGTGGTATCAGAGCTAGATCTATGCGTAGTAATTCTAGTACGGGTAGAACACACGAGATGTAGCGTGTGGGCGTTGATCTTTTAGTTGTTACCCTCCCACATGTACTTGTGTATACCGCAATAATGCTTGATGAAGTGGCCCCCAACCGACTTTACGTGTTCATTCGCGAGACTGGTCCACGCTTGACATACAACTTGTACCGTATAAAGTGGCTTAGGGGGGTGTCTGTCTCTCTCGCGTTAGTTGGTATACCATTTGCAATGGAGGGCCCCAAAAGGGGTGTAGTAGAGACAACTACTTGATCAGCGTTGTGCTAAAAGTTCGTAGGTAAGAACGGTTCTTGTGCGAAAGCCCATTCAGCCACGTAAAACATGCAAAGATAAAGTAGAGGCGTCTAACTTCGTTTTGCAGGAGGAGGTTTCTTTGTGATATGGTTGTGGCAAAGGTAAAGTGATTACCTTTTTTTACATAGTAGTAGATAGTCACGGAGGTGACGAACTACCACGCCGGAATGACACCGGTACCCTGGTGTCTACGGCGCTGAATCCGGTGACGGTGGATGGAGATCACGACGTGAATGACCATATCACATAGCATTTACATTCAATGTTATTGTATGTATGTCTTATTGTGTTCTAGTATTAGATACTCGACGGTATCCTAATAAGATGATCCCTATTAAAATTACCAACAATTGTGTTCCCCCTGAGTGTGCACCACCAAGAAAGTTCTTCAGTATGAGGCATGCTATGATGATCGGGTGTCAGACATATAGACGTTCACATATAGTGGGTGTAAGCCATGTTGCACAGCGAAAACACTAACGTTGAGTTGGCGTGCCTAGCATGTACAAACATGGCCTTGGAACGTGGATGGTCGAAAGATCGAGCACGAGTCGCATGGATGATGTGACCGACGTTTAGCGTCCACCCTTGAACCCACATTTATGGCCGTGATGATCGGGGGATATGTGGCTGATAGGTGTCGTGTTATCACTAGGAACCCTTTTGGGGATAGGTGTTTCTGAGTGGAGTTATTATTAACTCATTTAATTATAAAATTAGTCTAAATTCCTTTTGCAATTATAAATGTAGATGGGACCTTTCGTGTTGACAATTGATTGGTTAGAAGGAGAGAAGCTCAGATTAGATGGATCGAACTTCTCCATATGGGTTGCCAGTCTCCATGTTCTCCTTAGCGTGAACGACATGGTCGACTACATACTGGACGGGATGGATTTGGATCAGCCCACTGACCTTGAGACCCTAGAGGAGCAGAAAGACCGCTATCTCCGTCATGAGATTGCCTCCTATATTTCAGTTGTGACGCGTTTCGGAATGGTGGACGAGATGTGGCCTTTCGTGGGTGATGTCAACCCTCGTTCGGTAATGCTACAGCTTATGACACATTTCGTGGAGCAGACATGCATTTGGGAGCATGAGCTGATGGGAGACTTCCTCTCCATTAAGATGGAGTTGAACTCATCACTAGACGACCACTTGGAGCACATGCATGATGTGTACATGAGGCCAGCATACTTCCTGGACGTCTAGATTACGGGGTCTTTTGCAAACGCTGCTGTGCTACGGTCGCTGGCACCAAGCTACCAAACACAAGTCAGGACTTGTGTAATGAGCGGCGACGCGGAAACAATGGAGTTCCACCGGTTCATGACACATCGCAGCAATGTGTTGGTTGAACCAAATGTCGCTCAGGTCGTCAACGACAAAGGTATATATTTGATATACAGTTTTATAAATGTTATAATCTTGCAAATACATTTTAAGTGTTAAGTATATCTGATACTTGTTCTGTTTTACTGAAAACAGGTCTTTATGCATGAGAGGTGCTTGCTGGAGAGGAGGTGACGTTGCGTGTTGATGGCGAGCATCATGATGATGGCCGACGACACTCTCCCTCGACATTTATCATTTATTTTTGTATTTAGGATGATTATTGTAATCAAGAGATTGTGAACTTCTTTAGTGTGTGTCACACTTCGTGAGATGGTTATTCATATGAGTTTGTAACAAACAGTTGTTCTACTTTTATGAATGATTTCTATTCGTGTTCATATCTTGTTTGATTACTTGTGAATTATCCTTGTTGTTTGAAACTAATTGATAATACATGAACATTTGTAAAACATTAAAATGCCTTTTTTAAAATAACCAACTTAATGATATTTCATTAAATGAATGAAACCATTGTTTAAATTCAAAGTTATGTGATAATATGTGAAAGTCATTCGATTTCTTATCACATATAAATCATGCCTAAGTTCGGCAAAATAACTTGAACACCGTGTATTACTTGAATACAAAGTGTTTAATGAATTGTTAAAAGTGAATACATATTTGATGTATTGTGTTTTGACGAAAATGGTAATTATCATTGATTGATTGTTTAAATGTGTAAAGTAGTTTACCAAAGGAAACATGAATACGAAACTATTTAATTTGATCAAAGTGTTTCATCAGCAAAGGGTATAAATATAAAAGGGAATCAAATGCTATGATTTGATCAATAGTAATGAGATTCGAATTTATAAGAATGGCATAAAAGAAATTGTGAAATGCAAAGTGTTTTGAAACGTCAAAATACAAAGCATCACAATGTGATATTAGATATCAAAGGGGTTGAATAGAAGGCACCAAATAAATCGTTGTAGTGTAGATGTAGAGACCATTAGCTTAGAAATAGTTAGCACCCAATTAGAATTTATAGTGAACCATTTGAATTCGTGAAAGTTTTGGGGTTATTCGATATAACCAAAAAAATAGCGAATAAGTCCTTATAGAGTATTCATTGGAAAATTTGAATACAAAGTCCATAGCTAAAACCAAAAAGGAAGCAAAACTTGTATTGCTTGGATTTTGGTGCATTCTTGAGAAAGCTCACTTCTAGTGATGTTTCTCAATTATGGAACAAATAGGAATATAGTGAAAAACACGATGAGGATTCAAAACCCTGCATCAGAGTGTTGAGAAAACGGACAACGTTCCTGAACGATTCTCTTCACAGAAGGAAAGAATCAATGATTTTGATCATTGTGTTTTTCCCCACTGGTATTTTCACTATATGAAGTAGGATTCAAAATGTAATCCATATCTTGTATGGAGACATTTGTGAATCACTTGTCATGATTTTTGGAATATGACATACCTACGAACTACTAAGGAAATAATGGTAAACTAGAATTATGAGAAATCCTAAAAGCAAAATTCACTTGAGATTAGAAAGCAATTCATTGCTGAATCTCACAAGTAAAAGGGGTTACTTGGAATTTTCCCAAATGACTGCAAAGCCATAGTGGAAAAGGGGTGAATGACAAAAAGCACAAATTGTCAAGTATTGGACAAATTCAAATGAATTTGATTCAAGTGTGCTAAATGTCTAGTGGATTTAAGACTAGTAAAAGTACTAGTATCTCATAGTAAATTCTCCAAGTTCGATATTTGATCAAGGGATTTTGAAGTTGTTCAAAATAGTAAGGAGATATGCAATTTGCATAAAATTGAGTGGGAGCTATGAAAGTCTTCCTGAAACAATATGTGATTGACATATTTTTAAGTGGGAGCAATATAAGACTCGAATTCAAATATGTAGGAACATATTTTGAGTGGGAGCTTATAGGAGTAATTCTTAAGTATGTTAAGAATGAAAGGCGCAAATACTTATAAATAATGACTTATAAGATGTAGAAGTTGATAATAGGTGTATTATGATATTATGTAGTATTCCTTAAGGGATTCTAAAAAGGGTTTCAGAGTAGAAGTTAATTAAGGAACTGGTCCTTAATAACTCAAATTAGGAATAGTATTAAGTTTAACATCAATGGTTGAAAGAAAGAAAAGGATGATCGTCATCCACTATGTTGAGACATAGGTTCTAAACCATGATGATACCTTATCATAATATGTGATCCAAATAAGGAACGTTTAAAAGTGGTTAAGTTCGAATCACAGAATGTTGAGCTAAGTTTGTCTGCAGTATCTAGTAGAGAACTATAGACATGTTTTCCAAATCCGAAAAGGATGACATATATTAAAACATAAAGTGTTATGTTATAAGGGGAATATGTTGGAAACTCCTGTAGATACCGATTAAAGTCAAGTAGGAAGCGAGGTGAACAAAACATCGAAAGTTGCACAGAGTGCATAGGAGTTTCGATGAATACATTTATAATAATATATAAGTGTACCATCTAAAGTGTTGTATAAAGTTATGGCGGGGCTAGTTCGCTTTTAACATAGAATGATGTGTCCCAGGGCACAGTGCCCATGAGAAAGCCCTCGAGGTTGATCTAACATCACTGTAGGCTCATGGAATCAGGCCTCGTTCTGCTGCCATAGCGACGATGCATTCACACAGATGCTATCATGTGGTGATAAAGTATTAATGTCAATTAAGGTGACATTAGTAAGTTGCAAAGGATTTGGGACTGTAAAGTACAGACCCAAGACTCAACCTCTTCCAGGAGCAAGCATGTTCAGGGTACCGGGTATATGGTGCCAATGATTGAGAACAAAAATGCAGCTAGTGTATTTGTACTCTATTGCAAGTGGGAGACTGTTGGAAATATGCCCTAGAGACAAATAGTTGTAAGGACTATTATCATATTTCTTATAGTTTATGATTAAGTTTTATATCATGCTATAGCTGTATTGAGTGGAAACATCCATACACGTGTGATATACAAACAACCAGGGGTTCCTAGTGAAACTCTAGTCACTGGTTCATTGGTCAACAGATGATCATGTTTCCTGATCATGTGGCATTTATGCCAGTTGGAAATGAGGTCATCTCATTCTAAGAATGAGATGATGAACCAATACCCAAGCTAAACATCATGACCCGATCATGTCACGAAGTTCAAGTTATGATGATTAGAAATGGATCCTCGTAGACTATTCCTTAGACCGTGAGACTATATTAATCAATATCTCCTGAGAGTGCTTAGATAGCATCAAACGCCATCTGGTAAAACAGTGGTTATAAAGGTGTGTTCAGGTATTCGGAGGAAACCGTAGAGGCAATATATGTCAAGAGCGGGATTTGTCCGTCCATGTGACGGGAAGATACTCAAGGGCCCACTCGGAGAAGTTATATCCAATAGCTGCGCATCGTGTGATTTGATCACGGGAATATCACTTGTCAGAACGAGTCAAGTAGCATTGTTCAGTAATGATATTGAACACGACATGGTGATGTCATTGATTAGATCCTAGATAATTCAAGTATCGAGAGACAAAGGGAATAAGACACGACTGTCCGGTTCAAACGACGAAAGATCTTCATGGAACGCACAGGGGTCACATGGCCATCCAGGTCCCTCTGTCGATCATTCGTGCGGGAGTGTCCCGACCATGTCTGGAGTGTTCCCGAACCGTGGGGTATCACGCTTAAGGGCTTGATGATGCTTAGATAATGTTTACAGGATCGGTGGAATCACCAAAGAAGAGAAGGGAGAAAACCGGAAGGGTTTCGATAAGTCCGGAGGATGTCCGGAGTGGAGGTGGAAGGTGTTCCATGGCCACGGACATTGAATGATATGTGAATGAATGTTAAATATTGACTTAATCATTTATTCATAATTATTTAATAAAAAGAAAAATCAATTGAATGGTCAAAGGCTTAATGGGCCAATTCCCAGAGGGGAGAGGGTCTATTAGGGAAAGGCAAGAGGGGAGAAGTGCCAAGGGGTGGCCAACGGCCCTATTGGGCCAACCCCCACGTGGGTCCCATGAGGGGGTGGCCGGCGGTGCCTCCCCCACCTCCTCCTCTCCTTTAGTCTCACCCCAGGACTTTGAGGGAGGGTGTACCCCTCCTCCCCCTATATATATAGTGGGGTATTTGGCCTAGAAAAATACACCAATAATCAATAAAGGTCTCCCCACTTTTGGGAGGACCTCTAATTGATATTTTCTCTCTCCCCCTCTCTCTCTCGTGACCGTGGTCCCAAGTCTGGACTGCACGAGCAAGAGACATCTTCACCGCGGAGCGCCGTCGCGCTGCAGGATTCGGATCCGAGAGCTCTACTTCCGCAACTGCTGCTGGATCGGGGAAACGGGAGTCATTGTTAGGAACCAGACGTGTGTAACTCCCTGCGAGGTATCGCACTTGAGGCACTCAAGTCATTGGAGCCAGAAGGAGCGCAAGGACTTCATCAAGACCTTGAGGTCGGCTTCGGCTCGTCTACATCAACCACGCTCTCCTGAGCGTTGACAACGCTTTTCGGTCCTCAAGGGTAAGTTAGGTAAAATTTATTGTTTTCATATGCGGAACCCCTACATGTTCTTCTCCTAAACCAGAATTAGAGTCATGCATGTGTGTTCTTTTCATAAACCGTAGCTAGAGTCATTGCATGTTTGTTCTTTTCATAAACCAAATGGATCCACTAGAGTCATTGCATGTGTATTCTTTTCACAAACCACATATGGATTCATTAGTGATTGCATGTGTGTTCGTATCCTAAACCAACACTACATTCATTGCATGTGTATTCTTTTCCTAAACTACATATGGATCCACCAGAGTGATTGCATGTGTGTTCTTTTCATAAACCACATGGATCCACCAGTGTCATTGCCTGTGTGTTATTCTCCTAAACCAGCAGTAGAATCATGCATGTGTGTTCTTTTCCTAAACCACATATGCATCCACCAGAGTCATTGCATGTGTGTTCTTTTCATAAACCACGGATAGAGTCATTGCATGTGTGTTCTTTTCATAAACCACGTGGATCCACCAGTGTCATTGTATGTGTGTTCTTTTCACGAACCATAGCTAGAGTCATTGCATATCTGTTCTTTTCTTAAACCACATATGGATCCACCAGAGTCATTGCATGTGTGTTCTTTGCATAAACCACATGGATCCACCAGTGTCATTGCATGTGTGTTCTTTTCACGAACCACAACTAGAGTCATTGCATGTCTGTTCTTTTCATAAACCACATATAGATCCACCAGAGTCATTGCATGTGTGTTCTTTTCATATACCATATGGATCCACCAGTGTCACTGCATGTGTGTTATTTTACTAAACCAACACTAGAGTTTATTCCATGTGTGTTCTTTTCCTAAACCTCATATGGATCCACCAGAGTCATTGCATGTGTGTTGTTTTCATAAACCACATGGATGCACTAGTGTCATTGCATGTGTGTTCTTTTCATAAACCACAGCTAGAGTTATTGCATGTATTCTCTTTTCATAAGCCACATATGCATCCACCAGCACCATTGCATGTGTGTTATTCTCATAAACCACATGGATCCACCAATGTCATTGCATGTGTGTTCTTTTCATAAACACAACTGGAGTCATTGCATGTCTGTTCTTTTCATAAACTACATGGATCCACTAGAGTCATTGCATCTGTGTTCTTTTCACAAAAAACATATGGATCCACTAGAGTTCATTGCATGTGTGTTCTTTTCCTAAACCACAGGGATCCACCAGTGTCATTGCATGTGTGTTCTTTTCATAAACCACATGGATCCACCAATGTCATTGCATGTGTTTTATTTTCATGAACCACAACTAGAGTCATTGGATGTGTGTTATTTTCATAAACCACATGGATCCAGTAGAGTTCATTGCATGTGTGTTATTTTCATAAACCACATGGATCCACCAATGTCATTTCATGTATGTTCTTTTCATAAACCACAGCTAGAGTCATTATGTGTCTATTCTTTTCATAAACCACATGGATCCACTAGAGTCATTGCATGTGTGTTCTTTTCACAAACCACATATGGATCCACTAGAGTCATTGCATGTGTGTGCTTAACCTAAACCATCACTAGAGTCATTGCATGTGTGTTCTTTTCCTAAACCACATATGTATCCACCAGAGTCATTGCATGTGTGTTCTTTTCATAAACCACATGGATCCAGTAGAGTTCATTGCATGTGTGTTCTTTTCATAAACCACATGGATCCACCAATGTCATTTCATGTATGTTCTTTTCATAAACCACAGCTCGAGTCATTACGTGTCTATTCTTTTCATAAACCAAATTGAGCCACTAGAGTCGTTGCATGTGTGTTCTTTTCACAAACCACATATGGATCCACTAGAGTCATTGCATGTGTGTTCTTTTCCTAAACCACATATGGATCCACCAGAGTCATTGCATGTGTGTTCTTTTCATAAACCACATGGATCCACCAGTTTCATTGCATGTGTGTTCTTCTCCTAAACCAGCACTAGAGTCATGCATGTGTGTTCTTTACATAAACCACATATAGAGTCATTGCATGTCTGTTCTTTTTATAAACCACATGTATCCACTAGAGTCATTGCATGTGTGTTCTTTTCACAAACCACATATAGATCCACTACTCATTGCATGTGTGTTCTTATTCTAAACCAGCACAGGAGTCATTGCATGTGTGTTCTTTTCCTAAACCACATATGGATCCACCAGAGTGATTGCATGTGTGTTCTTTTCATAAACCACATGGATCCACCAGTGTCATTGCCTGTGTGTTATTCTCCTAAACCAGCAGTAGAATCATGCATGTGTGTTCTTTTCCTAAACCACATATGCATCCACCAGAGTCATTGCATGTGTGTTCTTTTCATAAACCACATATAGAGTCATTGCATGTGTGTTCTTTTCATAAACCACGTGGATCCACTAGTGTCATTGTATGTGTGTTCTTTTCACGAACCACAGCTAGAGTCATTGCATATCTGTTCTTTTCATAAACCACATATGGATCCTCCAGAGTCATTGCATGTGTGTTCTTTGCATAAACCACATGGATCCACCAGTGTCATTGCATGTGTGTTCTTTTCACGAACCACAACTAGAGTCATTGCATGTCTGTTCTTTTCAAAAACCACATATAGATCCACCAGAGTCATTGCATGTGTGTTCTTTTCATAAACCACTTGGATCCACTAGTGTCATTGGATGTATGTTCTTTTCATAAACCACAGCTAGAGTCATTACGTGTCTATTCTTTTCATAAACCACATGGATCCACTAGAGTCATTGCATGTGTTTTTTTTCATAAACCACATATGGATCCACTAGAGTCATTGCATGTGTGTTCTTACCCTAAACCATCACTAGAGTCATTGCATGTGTGTTCTTTTCCTAAACCACATATGGATCCACCAGAGTCATTGCATGTGTGTTCTTTTCATAAACCACATGGATCCACCAGTGTCATTGCATGTGTGTTCTTCTCCTAAACCAGCACTAGATTCATGCATTTGTAATCTTTTCCTAAACCACATATGGATCTGCCAGAGTCATTACATGTGTGTTCTTTTCAAAAATCAAAGCTAGAGTCATTGTATGTGTGTTATTTTCATAAACCACATGGATCCACAAGTGTCATTGCATGTGTGTGATCTTTTCATGAACCATAACTAGAGTCATTGCATGTCTATTCTTTTCATAACCCACATATGGATCCACCAGAGTCAGTGCATGTGTGTTCTTTTCATATACCATATGGATCCACCAGTCTCATTGCATGTGTTTTATTTTCCTAAACCAGCACTAGAGTTCATTGCATGTGTGTTCTTTTCCTAAACCTCATATGGATCCACCAGAGTCATTGCATGCGTGTTGTTTTCATCAACCACATGGATCCACCAGTGTCATTGCATGTGTGTTCTTTTCATAAACCACAGCTAGAGTCATTACATGTATGTTCTTTTCATAAACCACATATTGATCCACCGAAGTCATTGCATGTGTGTTCTTTTCATAAACCACATGGATCCACCAGTGTCATTGCATGTGTGTTCTTTTCATAAACCATAGCTAAAGTCATTGCATGCCTGTTCTTTTCATAAACCACATGGATCCACTAGATTCATTGCATGTGTGTTATTTTCCCAAACCACATATGGATCCATAAAGAGTTCGTTGCATGTGTGTTCTTTTCCTAAACCACATGGATCCACCAGTGTCACTACATGTGTGTTCTTTTCATAAACCACATGGATCCACAAGTGTCATTGCATGTGTGTTGTTTTCATGAACCACAACTAGAGTCATTGAATGTGTGTTATTTTCATAAACCACATGGATTTAGTAGAGTTCATTGGATGTGTGTTATTTTCATAAACCACATGGATCCACTAGAGTTCATTGGATGTGTGTTCTTCTCATAAACCACATGGATCCACTAGAGTTCATTGCATGTGTTATCTTTTCATAAACCACATCTATCCACTAGAGTTCATTGCATGTGTGTTCTATTCACAAACCACATGGATCCACTAATGTCATTGGATGTGTGTGTGTATGAGTGTGCATCATTGTGGTTTTGGAAAAGAACATATGCAGTGATGCCACCACAGCATGTGTGTTCTTCTCATAAACCACATGGATCCACTAGAGTTCATAGCATGTGTGTTCTTCTCATAAACCACATGGATCCACTATAGTTCATTACATGTGTGTTCTTTTCCTAAACCACATGGATCCACCAGTGTCATTGGATGTGTGTTCTTTTCATAAACCACATGGATCCACCAGTGTCATTGCATGTGTGTTCTTTTCATGAACCACAGCTAGAGTCATTGGAAGTCTATTCTTTTCATAAAACACATATGGATTCACCAGAATCATTGCATGTGTGTTCTTGTCATCAACCACACGGATCCACTAGTGTCATTGCATTTATGTTCTTTTCACAAACCACATATGGATCCGCAAGAGTTCATTGCATGTGTGTTCTTTTCCTAAACCAGCACTAGAGTCATTGCATGTATGTTCTTTTCCTAAACCACATATGGATACACCAGAGTCATTGTATGTGTGTTATTTTCATAAACCACATGGATCCACCAATGTCATTGCACGTGTGTTCTTTTCATAAACCACATTTACATTCATTGCATGTCTGTTCTTTTCATAAACCACATATGGATCCACTAGAGTCATTGTATGTCTATTCTTTTAATAAACCACATGGATCCACCAGTGTCAATGCATGTGGGTTCTTTTCATAAACCACAACTAGAGTCATTGCAGATGGGTTCGTAGCATGGAAAACAAAAAAATTCTACCACAAGAACAAACAAAACCAAGATATAATATGTGAAAAAGCCAAGATCTAATCTATGAGATAAGTCTAACGAGATAGATCTGTACTAACCCTTGTAGATCCAAAGCCTTGTTCAAGATCGGATCTCTCGGTTGATGTAGACGATCACTTGCCGATCTCAAGATCGAGTAGACGATCCTTCCGGCGCCGCGTTCTGGCAGCGCTTCCGTAGTCAGTCACACATACGACACGATGCAGACGATCCTCACCCTGTTCCAGCCGGCAGCGGAGGTGGTAGAACTCCACGAAATCCCAGCAGCACGATGCGTGGTGGTGGTGGTGGAGAAGAGTTCCTGGAGGGCTTCGCCTAAGCCGTAGGGGGAGGGAGTGGCGGCTAGGGTTTGGGTGGAAGGGGCAAAGGGTGGAGGCGCCCCACCCCTCCTTTATATAGTGGGGGGGCAACCTAGGGCTGGCCCCCTTGCCCTCCTAGGTCTGGCGCACAAGGGGAGGGGGGAGTTTCCTCCCCCCAACTCTTCCCCTTTTCTTTCTTGGTTTTCAAGCAAACTCCGTGGAACCTTCCAGAGCCTTCTGGAACTGTCCTAAACCTTCTAGAAGCTCCATAGAATACTTCGAAACATTTCTGAAAACTAGAAATTGATCTCCATTATATGAATCTTATTCTCCGGACAATTCCGGATCTCCTCGTGATGTCTTGGATCCAATCCGAGACTCTGAACAACATTCGGTTTCCAACTCGTATTCCATATCTACCTAAACAACATTGAACCTTAAGCGTGTCACCCTACGGTTCACGAACTATGCAGTCATGATCGAGACACCTCTCTGATCAATAACCAATAGCAGGACCTAGAGATCCATAATGGCTCCCACATATTTAATGCTGACTTCGCGATCGATAGAACCATTTACATCCGAAACCAATTCCCTTTGTTACGCGATACTCTACTTATCTGAGGTTCGATCATCAGTATATCCATACCTAGTTCTACCTCTTTACTGATAAGTGCTCTTTACTCATTCCCTGATATGACATCCCTTGTGACCTAGTCACATGCTTGCAAGCTAATTGGATGACATTCCACCAAGAGGGCCCAGAGCATATCTATCCATCATATGGATGGACAAATCCCAGCCTTGATCCATGTGCTTCAACACATACTTTCAGAATACCTAATGCCACCTTTATAACCACCCAGTTACAAAGCGGTGTTTGATGTCATCAAAGCACTCATCTGGTGAGGGTGATTAACACAATCTCATGGTCGAAGGATTAGGTTACTATGTATTTGAAAGCTTGTAGCAAAACGAACTAAATGACTTGATCTTATGATATGCTTACTATGGGTGTGTGTCCATCACATCATTCTCCTAATGATATGATCTTGTTATTAATAACATCCAATGTCCATGATCAGGAAACCATGATCATCTATTAATCAACAATCTAGTCTTAACAAGAGGCTTACTTGGGACTATTTTATGTTTAGAAAACACACAAGTATTAGTGTTTCCTATTAATACAATTATAGCATGAATGTAAACATTTATCATAAACACAAAGATATAATAACAACCACTTTATTATTGCCTCTTGGGCATATCTCTAACAGTCTCCCACTTGTACTAGAGTCAATAATCTAGATTACATTGTAATGTACCTAACACCCATGTCGTTCTGTTGTTGGTCATGTTTTGCTCTAGGGAGAGGTTTAGTCAATGGATCTGCCACATTCAGATCAGTGTGTACTTTGCAAATCTTTATGTCACCATCTTGGAAATACTCATGAATAGCATGGAAACGCAGCTTGATGTGCATTAGCTTGCTGTGTGACCTTGGCTCCTGTGCATTATCTATGGCACCCGTGTTGTCACAATAGATGGCCATCGGGTCCAACACACTAGGAACCACACCAAGCTCAGTAATGAGCTCCTTCATCCATATCGCTTCTTGTGTAGGCTCCGAAGCAACTATGTATTCCGATTCAGTTGAAGATTTCACCACAACGTTTTGCTTGGCACTCCTCCAGCTCACTAGAGCACCATTAAAAATAAATACATATCTAGACTATGACTTCGAGTCATCCGGATCAGTGTTCCAACTAGCATCAGTGTAACTATTTACAACAAGCTGTTCATCACCTCCATAAGAAAGAACCATATCCTTAGTCCTATTCAGGTACTTAAGGATATTTTTGACTGCTGTCTAGTTTTCCATTCCAGAATCACTTTGATATCTGCTAGTCAAACTAACAGCGTGTGCTATATCCGGTCTTGTACACAACATGGCATACATGATAGAGCCTATGGCCGAGGCATAGAGGATTTTACTCATCTGCTCTCTATCTTCTACCATAGCTAGACTTTGAGTCTTACTCAAGGTCTTACCTGGAAACATGGGAAAGAACCCTTTCTTGCTTTCTTCCATTGTAAATCTCTTTAGAACCTTGTCTAGGTATGTACTTTGTCAAAGCACTACTAAGCGTCTTGATCTATCTCTATAAATCTTGAAGCCTAAAATGTATGCCGCTTCGCCAAGATCGTTCACTAAAAAATTATTGTTCAAATAGGCTTTTACACTTTCAAGAAGTTCTATATCATTCCCAATCCACAATATGTCATCCACATATAGTATTAGGAATGCTACAGAGCTCCCACTCACTTTCTTGTAGATACAAGCTTCTCCATAAGTTTGTATAAATCCAAAGTTTTTGATCAACTTATCAAAATGTTGATACCAACTCCGGGATGCTTCCCTTAGTCCATAAATGGAGCGCTGAAGCTTGCATACCTTGTAAGCATCTTTAGGATCGACAAAACCTTTGGGTTGTACCATATACAACTCTCCCTCAATGTCACCATTAAGGAATGCCGTTTTGACATCCGTCTGCCAAATCTCATAATCAAAATATGCAAAAATTTCTAACAAAATCCTCACAGACTTAGCTTCGCTACCGGTGAGAAAGTCTCATCGTAGTCAACTCCTTGAATTTGTCAGAACCCTTTCGTGACAAGTCAAGCTTTATAAACAGTAACATTACCATCCGCATCTATTTTTCTTTTAAATATCCATTTGTTCTCGACAGCCATTTGGCCATCTAGTAAGTCAACCAAAGTCCATACTTGGTTTTCGTACATGGATCCCATTTCAGATTTCATGGCTTCTTGCCATTTGTCAGAATCCAGGCTCATCATAGCTTCCTGATACGTCGTAGGGTCATTGATGTTGTCCACCAACATGACATTCAACGCAGGGTCATACCAATCAGGAGTGGCAAGTACCCTCGTCGGCCTCCGAGGTTCAGTAGCAACTTCATTCGAAGTTTCATGATCATCATCATTAACTTCCTCTCTTATTGGTGCAGGCGGCACAAAAATTCTTTCGGTGCTGCGCTACTCTCAAATCCCAGAGAAGGTTCAACAACCTCGTCGTGTTCTACTTTCCTTCCAATCACTTCTTTCGAGAGAAACTCCTTCTCAAGAACGGATCCATTCTTAGCAACAAAAACTTTGCCTTCGGATCTATGATAGAAGGTATACCCAATTGTTTCTTTAGGGTATCCTACGAAGACACATTTTTCCACTTTGGGTTCAAGCTTGTGGGGGATGTAACTTCTTTACGTACGCTTCGCAGCCCCAAACTTTAAGGAACGACAACCTAGGTTTCTTACCAAATCATAATTCATATAGTCTCATTTCAACAGATTTAGATGGTGCCCTATTTAAAGTGAATGCGGCTGTCTCTAATGCATAACCCCAAAACGATAATGGTAAATCTGTAAGAGACATCATAGACCGAACCATATCTAAGTGAGTTCGATTACAACATTCGGACACACCATTGCGCTATGGTGTTCTCGGCGGTGTCAACGGTGAAAGTATTACACATTTCTTTAAATGCATGCCAAACTCGTAACTTAGATATTCACCTTCGCGGTTAGAACACAGAAACTTAATCTTCTTGTTACAATGATTTTCTACTTCACTTTGAAATTCCTTAAACTTCTCGAAGGTTTTGGACTTATGTTTCATAAAGTAGACATACCCATATCTACTCAAATCATCCATGAAAGTAAGAACGTAACGATATCCACTGCGTGATGCTACACTCATTGGGCCGCATGCATCGGTATGTATTATTTCCAACAAGTCTGTAGCTCGCTCCATTGTCCCAGAGAATGGAGTCTTAGTCATTTTTCCATTAGTCATGTTTCGCATCTTTCAAGTGATTCAAAATCAAGTAATTCCAGAAGTCCATCAGAATGGAGTTTCTTCATGCGCTTGATGTCTACGCACTTCTATTCTTGTAGACAGTTATTGGGCCTCCAAGTGCAGAGGTTTCTAGAAGAGCAACAAGTTTTCCTTTAAGTGGATCACCCAAGGTTTATCGAACTCAGGGAGGAAGTGGTCAAAGGTATCCTCTCTCAAGCAACTCTACAATTAAGATACAAGAAGTCTCTTGTGTCCCCAACACACCCAATACACTTGTCAGGTGTATAGGTGCACTAGTTCGGCGAAGAGATAGTGAAATACAAGTGGTATATATAATTATAAGTGGTAATGGTGATAGAAAATAGCTTGATGGCGTGGAAAAGACTAAAGCAAAACTGAAATAAGGATAGAAGCAAGAAAACATGTAACAGATCTAGTTGCAAACGGTGTTTCAATGCCAAGAAACAAGGCCTAGGGATCATACTTTCACTAGTGAACACTCTCATATAAATATCTTCTCTTTATGATACTACTCTTAACTACTCTCCGGTTGGACACTCTAATCCATGGTTGGGCTATAACAGCACACCTCAAAGTAAGCCTTTCCACATCTAGATGACCCCACACTGTCACCTTGAGCACTAGATGGGCCAACAAACACCACAATTTCATAAAGACATCCAACTCCAAATATAAGTCATAACAAGTATTTGAAATCTCTAGCCTAAGTGCCACCATGGTGTGCACACTGTCACTTTCACACACATGGGGAGAGCAGAGATCTATTAAAGCACTTGAGTAGCAAGGTAGATCTATAGATTACAAGCTCATGATCTCAATAAGATCATGCATAGAGAGAGAGAGATGAACACATAGATACCGGTAGAACCCTTATCCTCGAGAGAGAACTACTCCCTCCTCATCATGGGAATCAGCAATGGTGATGGAGATGGTGGTGGAGATCGATGGAGATGGCTCCGGGGGCACTTCCCCGTCCCGGTAGGGTGCCGGAACAGACACTTTCTATCCCCCGTATCTCCTCTTCGGTGGCGGCGGCGATGCGGAACTTTTCGTGGATTTCTGATTGATGATCCAGGGTTTTTGCCTCGGGGGAGATATATAGGCGAAAGAGGCAAGGTCGGTGGCCTGCCAGGGGGCCCACACCATGCCCTAGCGTGGCCAAGGCAGACTCGCGCCTAGGAGGGTGTGGCCAGGCCCTGGCCCTCCTCCGTCTCATATTCTCACTCCTGAGTCTTCCGGTAAAATAGGAACTTTGGCTTTTGTCCCGTCCAATTCTGAGAATATTCATTTTCTGACTTTCCTAGAACCAAAAACACCAGAAAACAGGCAACTGGCACTGTGGCTCTTGTTAATAGGTTATTCCAAGAAATCATGTGAAAAGTACTCCAAAGTGTGGATAAAACACAATAAAGTAGATAAAACCAAGCATGGAACATCAAAAATTATAGATACATTTGCAATGTATCAACATTCCCAAGCTTAACTCCTACTCGTCCTCGAGTAGGTAAGTGATAAAAAGAAAGAATAATTTTTGAGGTGACATGCACCATCAAAGACTTGATCAAAGTATTTGTAAAACATTGAAAGCTGGGATCATAGTACTTCAATCATAACATGAAAGACAAAGTTCTAGCAATAAGACAAAGAAACTATGTTGCAACATGAAAAGGCACAAACAAAAGATTCATGAATAACAATGCTTTGCAAGACGTTTGGTTGTTTCACATAAAGAAAACATAGCATAGTAGTATTCATCTTGTCCCTCATAGAGTAGCAAATATAAATGCATAGGACACCTTCAAAGTTCATAAGAGTCACTAGATACAAATAGTTTAAAACAAGTAATATCAAGTTATGCATCAAACAACTAGTCTTGGGACAATGCACATAGAACTAAGAATGGCCACTATGCTCTCAAAGTAGGTGCATAAAGATAGAAGGTGGAGACTCAACATAAAAGTAAAACAAAGGACTTCATAGAAGGAAGTAGGGATTCAAGTCTCATAAAGAGCTTCCAAAAATTATGGTATTTATTAGCTTTCAGCTCTCATTGCCCCTATCATAAGCATCTTGAAGTGATTAAGGTTAAAGTGAACAAACTATGGAGTATATGCTTGACAAAGTATAAGTTGGAAATCTCATGTCCCTTGAATACGAGGGCCGCTCCTCATGCTACTCAAGTTTAGTCATCGGTAAGTTCTTGTCATCGTAAGTACATGTGTATCATAGAGAACCACCAACGAGGTACCCCTTGCCCGATGATACGGAAGAATCCCCATATCAAAATGACAAGGCAAGCAAACAACAAGCATCTCAGCAATCTTCTTATTTACCATGGGAATATGGTGCTTTTTTCTCTCTTTCCTCTTTTCATAATCTCATTTTTTCTTTTCTCTTTTTTTCTCAATATAGGACTCTTTTTTTTATAAGAAGAATGCTTCATAGACAGCTCATTATGGTTATGCTGCAGGTTTTCCACCATGTCAGCATGGATTAGACCAGTGGCTCAGGCATTTCTCTAACACATATACATAGATCCATGGACTTACAAGCTCCCCTTTCATTTCACACCGACGACATCCATATACAAAAGAGCGTGATATTAACCAAAGTACCCGTGCAATGTTGAAAGCGTTCCCCATGACAGAATGGTTCTGCTAATTCCCAACAAATAAGTGCAAGCATATACAACATAGACGACACAATGGTTCAAGTTTATTAAGGGCAAGAAAAGTAAAGTGTGCCATCAAGTTCGTGAGAGCTTTAATCACTAGTTTTCTCATAACAAGTTTAATTTGGAAGTTAACAAAAACATGAATATACTTGGAATAGCATATGCTAGTAGGTAGGTATGGCGGACTTTTTGGAATAACTTGGTTTAAGGAGTTGGATGCATGAGTGGAACTCATACTTGATTACGGAGGCTAGGAAAAGACTGGGAGCGACAAACTAAGAGAGCAATAATGGCCATAATCATGCAGAGCGACAAAACATCATTGATCAAAGCATAAAGTGATACTACAAGATGAAAACTAAAGGATCATAAAGGCTTATGGTGACTTGAGATAGTCATAACATGGTGTGAGCATGCGCCAAGTCAACCCAAATAAAGCATCAAAGGAGAATACCACTATATTATGCTTTAATATGCTAAAACAACGCATGATTCATCCAAGGAACATTAAGCAATCTCAATTGTTTATAAAAAGTCATGCTATAGCAAAGAATACTAAGAATAAAGCCAAAACAATATCAAGCATGGCATGACAAAGCATAGGCCACAGTCAAAAACAAGCTCTCTTTAACACTTAAGCATGAACTTTCCTACTCTTTTCCAAACCAAACCAAACTATTTGAAAACCAATGTATGAAAGAGGGGTCCAACCAATTTATTCAGAAAACTAAACAAACAAAGAAAACGAAAAACCAAAATGAAAACGAAAAAGAAGACGCTCCAAGAACAACACAACTGTGTGTGAAACAATAAAAATGAAGCGTTTGGAAGAAACCTGGGATTTTTATTGATGAAGAAGGGGATGCTGCCTTGGGCATCCCCAAGCTTTGACGCTTGTACTTCTTGTATATTTATTTGGGTGACACGTGTGGCATCCCCAAGCTTGAGCTTTAGTTCATCCTTCATCTCATTACTCATTCCTTCCATACACCTAAATTTTTTTCCTTCATACAAAACTTCACACAATCTTTATTATCAACATTAGTGCACTCAAGATAATAAGTATTTAGGTTTAGTTACAACACCAATAAAACTTCCATTAAAACACTAGCTACTATAGAACTTCCCTCAAAAAGCTCAATTCCCCAAAAGAACTCAAAAAGAAACCAACAAGAAGCAAATGCAAATAATGGCAGAAATCTGTTAAAACAGACCAGCAGGTAAAGATGAATTTTTTCGAACACCTTCTGTTTCGCAAATAGAAAAGTGTTGAACTAACAGAAGTTAGATAACAACCTGGGGCAGAAGCACAAAAATTCACGCCTCAAAAGGACGTACAGAGATTTTACACGAATTTTTACGGTGAAGCACAGAAATCTGTTTCGGGATCGCAACTTTCCCAATCATTACTTCTCTCTCATTAGAGGTTACTCTTGGCAGAAAAAGCAAAATAAAAAGGATAAGGAGCGGTTATTACTGAAGTGATAACTTCCAAGACTCATCTAAAACTTTCGGGTTATCTCCCAATAAGTACTTTTCTTTAATGCCTTTAAGTTAGGCTTGATAGTTTGAGAAGATGCTCACATAAGAAATATGAATTGAAGTAAAAGAGAACATCAAGAAGCAAATTCAAAACACATTTAATTCTAACCCACTTCCTATGCAAAATAATCTTGTAAAGAAACAAGTCATGAAAGCACAAAGCAACAAGCATAGGAAAGCAAAACAAGTGCAACTTCAAAATTTCCATCATAAAGAGGGGAAATTTAATAATGTTGAGATACATAAAACCATGTTTACCTCTCCCATAATAACTTTCAGTAGCATCATGAATAAAATTAACAATATAACAATCACATGAAACATTCTTATCATGAGCCACATGCATAAAAGAATTAATACTCTCCACATAAACATAGTCATTCTTATTAATGGTAGTAGGAGCAAATTCAACAAAATAGCTATCATTATTATTCTCATCACCATAATCATCAAATATAGGAGGCATATTATAATCATAATTAATTTTCTCCTCAATAGTAGGTGGACTGAAAATATCATATTCATCATTGTAATCATCGTATATTGGAGGCCTAGTATCATCGAAGTAAATTTTCTCCTCCATGCTTGGGGGACTAAAAAGATCATTTTCATAAAAACTAGCTTCCCCAAGATTAGACTTTTCCATAGCATTAGAAATAATGGTGTCCAATGAATTCATACTAACAACATTGCTATTAGCATGCAAATAAAGTTCCATAGGTTTTTTAATTTTCTCTTCAAACACTTCATGTCCTAACTCAAGATAAATACTATAAAACTCTCTCATTTTTTTGTTGTTTTCCATTAAGCCTAACTAGTGAAAATAAAACCAGAAACAAAAAGATATAATTGCAGAATCTAAAGGAAATAACTTCGAGCACTCACAATGGAGGATGTGAGTACCTTTTACCTTACCTCCCCGGCAACAGCGCCAGAAAATAGCTTGATGTCTACGCACTTCTATTCTTGTAGACAGTTGTTGGGCCTCCAAGTGCAGAGGTTTGTAGAACAGCAGCAAGTTTACCCTTAAGTGGATCACCCAAGGTTTATCGAACTCATGAAGGAAGTGGTCAAAGGTATCCCCTCTCAAGCAACCCTGTAATCAAGATACAAGAAGTCTCTTGTGTCCCCAACACACCCAATACACTTGTCAGGTGTATAGGTGCACTAGTTCGGCGAAGAGATAGTGAAATACAAGTGGATATATATAATTATAAGTGGTAATGGTGATAGAAAATAGCTTGATGGTGCAGAAAAGTCTAAAGCAAAAATTAAATAAAGATAGAACCAAGAAAACATGTAATAGATCTAGTTGCAAATGGTGTTTCAATGCTTAGAAACAAGGCCTAGGGATCATACTTTCACTAGTGAACACTCTCATATAAATATCTTCTCTTTATGATACTACTCTTAACTACTCTTCGGTTGGACACTCTAATCCATGGTAGGGCTATGACATCACACCTCAAAGTAAGCCTTTCCACATCTGGATAACCCCACACTGTCACCTTGAGCACTAGATGGGTCCAACAAACACCACAATTTCATAAAGACATCCAACTCCAAATATAACTCATAACAAGTATTTGAAATCTCTAGCCTAAGTGCCACCATGGTGTGCATGCTGTCACTTTCACACACATGGGGAGAGCAGAGATCTATTAAAGCACTTGAGTAGCAAGGTAGATCTATAGATTATAAGCTCATGATCTCAATAAGATCATGCATAGAGAGAGAGATGAACACATAGCTACCGATAGAACCCTTAGTCTCGAGAGAGAACTACTCCCTCCTCATCATGGGAATCAGAAATGGTGATGGAGATGGTGGTGGCCATCGATGGAGATGGCTCCAGAGGCACTTCCCCGTCCCGGCAGGGTGCCGGAACAGAGACTTTCTGTCCCCCGAATCACCTCATCGATGGCGGCGGTGATGCGGAACTTTTCGTGGATTTCTGATTGATCATCTAGGATTTTGGCCTCGAGGGAGATATATAGGCGAAAGAGGCAGGGTCGGTGGTCGGCCAAGGGGCCCACACCATGCCCTGGCACGGCCAAGGGGGACCCGCGCCTAGGGAGGTGTGGCCAGGCCCTGGCCCTCCTCCGTCTCGTATTCTGGCTCTATGAGTCTTCCGGTAAAATAGGAACTTTGGCTTTTGTCCCGTCCAATTCCAAGAATATTCATTTTCGGACTTTCCTGGAAACAAAAATAGCAGAAAACAGGCAACTGGCACTGTGGCTCTTGTTAATAGGTTAATCCAAGAATTCATATGAAAAGTACTCCAAAGTGTGGACAAAACACAAGAAAGTAGATAAAACGAAGCATGGAACATCAAAAATTATAGATACATTTGCAATGTATCAACGCTTCACTCCAATGTGACCAAGACGATAGTGCCACATGTATGTAGAATTATCATTGATTTTTATTCATTTAGCATATATGTTGTGAACGTGTCTATCACTATTATCGAGATTCAATAAGAATAAACCATTCATCTCAGGTGCATTACCATAATAAATATTACTCATATAAATCGAACAACCATTATTCTCAGACTTAAACGAGTAACTCTCGCAATAAACAAGATCAAGAAATAATGTTCATGCTTAACACAGGTACCAAATAACAATTATTTAAGTTCAAAACTAATACCGAAGGTAAATGAAGAGGGATCATGCCGACAGCGATCACATCAACCTTGGAGCCATTTCCAACGCGCATCGTCACCTCGTCTCTCGTCAGTCTTCATTTATTTCGCAGCTCCTGTTTCAAGTTACAAATATGAGCAACCGAACCAGTATCAAATACCTAGGCACTACTACAATTACTAGTAAGATACACATCAATAACATGTATATCAAATATACCTTTCTTCTTGATGTTGCCATTCTTCAGATCTGCTAGGTACTTGGGGCAGTTGTGCTTCCAATGACCTTCACCCTTGCAGTAGAAGCACTCAGTATCAGGCTTAGGACCAGCCTTGGGCTTCTTATTAGGTGCGGAAGCTTTCTTGCCATCCTTCTTGAAGTTTCCCTTCTTCATAGGCCTGCCCTGTTTCTTGAAATTGGTGGTCTTATTGACCATCAACACTTGATGCTCCTTCTTAATCTCCACTTTAGCAGTTTTCAGCATGGAGAAGAGTTCAGGTAATGTCTTGTTCATGCAATGCATATTGTAGTTCATCACGAAGTTCTTATAACTAGGTGGCAGTGATTGGAGGACACGATGAATTCCCAACGCATTAGGAATTGTTATTTCCCAATTCTTTGAGCCTGTTCATGTGCCTAGACATTTTGAGCACGTGCTCGCTAATGGAGTTGCCCTCTTCCATTTTACAATTAAATAACTTCTCGGAGTCCTCATAGCTCTCCATGGCTGCATAAGTCTCAAATACCACCTTGAGCTCATTGATAATCTCAAAGGGGTCGCGGTGCTCAAAGCGCTTCTGACGCTCCAATTCTATACCATACAGGATGGCACACTGAACTGTAGAGTAGTGATTTTTTCGAGTGACGAAAACATTCTTAACATCATCGAAAGCATCCTCTGTAGGTTGGTCACCTAGAGGTGCATCGAGCACATAGGTCAACTGACCAGCACTGAGGACAATCCTCAATCCACGGAACCAGTCCGTGATGTTGCTTCCATTGTTTTTCAGCTTTTATTTCTCTAGTAATGCATTAAAGTTGATGGAGGGGGTCACCACGATCTACAACATATTTGCAAAGAGTATAGACTAAGTTTATGAAAAATTTGAGTTCAAATTTAATTCTTAAATTAACTAGGTGAACTCCCACTTAAAACAACATCCCTCATGTTGCATTAGTGATTACACGAACCAAATCCACTACACCAAATCCGATCTTCATGAGAGAAAATGTAGCTTCAAAGGAGAACAATCAACATGTTCATGGTATCATTCATATGACTCATGCTTTACCTTTCGGTATTTTGTGTTTCGAGACCATGTCTATACATGTTAGGCTCATCAAGATTAACCTTACTATCTGCATGTGCAAATTTGGCTTGCACCTGTTATATGCACATGAAGAATCTATAACACCCGATCATCACGAGATGCTTCGAAACGACAAGTCTTAGCAATGGTGCCTACTAAGAACGAACATTTTATTACTTGATATTTTAGTGAGAGGATCATCTTATAATGCTACCATCGCAATCTAAGCAATACAAGATGCAAAAAGGATCAACATCACATGCAATTCATAATATGTGACATGATATGGCCTTTCTTGTTGTGGCTTTGATCTCCATCTCCAAAGCACGGACATGACCTCCATCATGACTAGCATGGCGTCAAGGTCAGTGGCGCCACTTCATGGTTGTCTATCACTTAATAGCAACTATTACAACTACTTGGAATAAAGCTATTACATGATGAATAGACACACAAGTCTTAACAGAACAAAGACAACCATTAGGCTCTTGCCGGTTGCCATATTACAACAAGGATCATTGCATACATAAAATATATTCACAATCACATCGTGGCCATATCACATCACATGCCCCTGCAAAAACAAGTTAGACGCCTCTAATTTTCTTTGCATGTTTTACGTGGTTTGGGGCTTTCGTATAAGAATCGATCTTACCTATGAACAAGAACCACAATGTTGATACAAGTGTTATCAGATGCTAATTGTAAATTGAATCTTAACTATGGTGGGAGCGACAGACACCCACAAAGCCACTTGTGCAATGCAAGTTGCACGTCAAGCGTGGAGCAAGTATCATGTGTGAGGACATGTAAGGTTAGCCCGAGTTGCTTCATCCCACGATCCCGCAAGATGCAAAGTACACGTGAAGACAACGACAACAAAAGCATCAACGCCCACAAAACCATTGTGTTCTAGTTGTGCAACAGATCTACGCATAGACCTGGCTCTGATACCACTAATGGGTTCGTAGCAGGGAAAACAAAAAACTTCTACCGCAAGAACGAACAAAACCAACATCTAATCTATGGAAAAGCCAAGATCTAATCTATGAGATAAGTGCAACGAGATAGATCTGTACTAACCCTTGTAGATCCAAAGCCTTTTTCGAGATCGGATCTCATGGTTGATGTAGACGATCACTTGACGATCTCAAGATCGAGTAGACAATCCTTCTAGTAGAGCATTCCGGCAGAGCTTCCGCACTCGGTCACATGTACGGTTTGATGTAGAAGATCCTCTCCCCCTTCCAGCGGGCAACAGAGGTGGTAGATCTCCATAGAATCCTAGTAGCACGACGACGTGGTGGTGGTGGTGGTGGATAATAGTTCATGCAGGGCTTCACCTAAGCCGTAGCAGGAGGAAGGAGGAGGAGGGAGTGGCAGCTAGGGTGTGGGTGAAAGGGGCAAAGGGGAAGGCGCCCTGTCAACACCTAGATTTTGAATCCCAGATGCCTGTTATGCCATACATCACAATCCCAGGATTACCATTTTTTGCGAGACATAACAGATTGGATATCACAGTACATCGTACATTACAAACCATAATAAGGTCTTACACAAATAAAGGATCTCATTATCCAGTCTTAGTACAAACAAGTAGCGGAATAATAAGCGTAGCGGTAGGCTCCATCTTCAGTGTCACAGGCAATGCTGACCATGGGAGATGATCCTAGTTGTCGTAGCCGTCCTGTTGTCCATCTTCCTGATAGTCCTCCTCATAGTATAGCCACGGGAATAGCCAGGGACAAAGCCATGAGTACTCTTGAAGTACACGCAAACTCTGACTAACAAGTGAGGTAGTTCTAGTAGAAAATGCTAAGCTCTAAGTTTATTTGCAAAGATAGATTTGAAGCCTAAGCTGATTTCAGAAACAAAGAATGGTAAAATAAAGTTCTATATCACTTAAGTTGGGAACTTAGTTTTCATAGTCACAAGCCTGTTTTGGTCAAGTCCAGTCACAATTCATTTCATAAGTCTTTTTGAAAACATCTGACGACGGAACAGTATGGCCACTCCAACTGTCCATGACCGCGGACACGGCTATTCGAATAGTCTGACACTCTGCAGAGGTGGTACACTTTCACCACAAAATTCGATACATCTGTTAGGGATAACCCTGAATCATCATACTTAGTATGTGGATAATCAATCACCTTTCCTTTACACACTCCAGTACAAGCACCTCTCCTATGAGCTTGGCCTCCCAGCCATGGCCAGCTCAAACCTCTTCCGCGAGGGAACCCATACTAATGCATATAAACTTTCGGCTAAGCCTTACCCAATTCAGCTATTGTGGTTATACGGTAAAATTGGAATGGTATCGCATCCGAACCCAACCATTAGTTTTTATAAAGGGATAAGGCTCATGTATCAACATTTTCATCATCATAAACCATTTGTGTTTCTCAACACATGTCAAAACATCTCAATAGAATGACTCATCATTCCAAGGTTTTCATACGCATTTTGACCAAGTATTCCCATCTAAAGTGATCAAGTTTATTTGCTTAGCACTAGCCACTAAAGTTAAGAGTGTTCACTAATGAGGGATGCTAAGATCAATCTCATGCCATAGAATGACATATAGTATAGGCCAAGTTTTATACTCTTTATGCTATCTATACTACTTTCCAAAATCTCACAAAGCATTACTAAAAGTAAAGAAACTTTTGTAAAGCAAAAGTAAAGCTTGTAAGCAAAACTTGGGATGGGTATAAATCAAAAAGTATAACCAAGCATGCCTAATGCATCTTGCTTAGGTTATCTTGCAAGTGTTAGCTTGCCAATAATAGCTTGCATAGTTAAGAAACTTGCAAGTGTTAGCTTGCAAGGGGCTAACTTGCTTAGTAGTGATGGCTTGCCTTGATTGGTGCCGTGATAGAAGATCTCTTCATCTTCTTCGGGGTAGAACTCCTCCTCCTCGTAGACTTGTCGGTACTATCGTCTATAAATGAAAGATGGGATACACAATCACCAAACTATACTTAAGTAGTCTATTTCGCACACTAAGGCACACACTTGATGATCTAGCATCATCACAATCCTCACATGAAATAAAGAACTAGTTTTATTTATTTTATTTGAGAAAAATAATTTCTAATCATTGAAATTAATTAAGATTTAATATTCTCCAATTAAAATATGGGATCATGTGGACACATGTCATCACCACATATTACAATACATGGGAAGGTGATTTAAAGGGTGGATCATATTTCACTAAGTTTAAGTTTATCATTTAAATGATTTAAAGTGACTAGAAAGGCCTATATAGCATTATTTTGGTACTAGTCCAAAGTCACTGCAGGCGAACCTAAATATTATTACATATTCAGATAGGTATTATCAAATGTGATGTTTGAGAGTTGGAATCAACTCAAAAGCTATTATGGTTGTTTTTTGAAAAATGTTTGAATGCAGAAAAGACTCTATCTTGTTATTTTTGCTATATGTGATCTCTAACTTCATTTGATTTAAATCCAACGGGCTTGGATAGATATTTTAATTATCTTTCTAACAAAATTTGAATCATGCATTTTGGTTAAGTGAAACTTTCTGAATGGTTTTTTGAATAAGTGGACATAATCTAGTTTAAACCTAAATGGAAAAACATTTATTTGAATCTGTGGGCTAGCGCGGGAAAACTAATGGGCTGGCCCAGTGGCACTCTACAGCACAAACAGCGACTAACAGGTTGGTCCCGCTTGCCAGTGACTCTTAAAACCCGAATCAGTATCTATCAATCCTAACCTTATAATTAGAACGAGATCTACGGCTGTGGTTCGTCATCTCCGGTGAACAGCTTCGGCGAGAACAAACCCTAACACGACATGGTGGCGGTACATGGGGGCTTACCAGGGCTCCAGCTAGGCTTGGCAACAGGGGCGATCGAGCTGGTGGACGACAACGGTTCTAGGCGTGGTCGCGGCGGCTCCTGGGGCATTCGCAATAAACAACGCCTCTTCTCCTCTACTGCGGCAAGCTCTAGCAAAATTCTGGCGAACTGCAGCTCGATTTGCTCCGGCAAGGTCGGGGGGTGGTTAGTGGCGAGAGGGGAGTGAGATGGTGTGAGGATTGAGGCTGCGGGAGGCCTCCTTTTATAGGCTCGATGAAGGGACCGAGCGACATGGTCAGGCGATGTTGGCGACAAGGCTACGGGCTGCTAGCGGTGTGGCTACGAGCGGCGGTCGATGTAGTGCCCCCTGTTAGTCCTCTATGGCGTAAAGGCACAGCTAGGTGCGGTGGCCTTTTTTCGGGGCATATGATGCTCTGCGCGGCAGAAGCGGCGTTGGACGCGGCGCATGGTGGGTGCGGGTCAAGCGGCGGCAAACGGGCATGTCTAGGTGCTTCCTAGGGTCATGGCGAGGCAGTGCGCGCAAGCTATGGTTAAGGTGCAGTCTGCGCTAGCTTGCTGAGCGCGGTGCTCTAGCGCGTGCTCGTCATGGCTTAGCCGCGCGGGGCACGGTTGGTCTGCGGTGGTCCAGGGCGTGGCAGCGGTCGGGGAAGGGACAAAGAGGGGCGGTAGGGTGCGGTGATCCTCCTAGGCATGGCGGGAGAGAGCGGGGCGTTCTTCTGGGAGCGGTCCATGCTCCACCGGTGGGCATGGCGCTCAGGTGGCTCGGCACTGGTGTAAGCGGCTAAGGGGTAGCTCTTTGATGGCATGGTTGGAACTTGGGGAGACCAGGGGCATGGATTTAGGCCTTAGTGGCGCTTGATCACTGCTCTAAAACAGTAATTGTTAGGCCAAATTTATTTTGTCTGCTAGGTGTTCGATCAAATGGCCACAAGAGATTTAAATTCGAATTTTGAAAACATTTTTGATGTGTGATCTGTACTTATGCTTGGTGATCTATGCTTGCTTGGGATTGTCAAGTGGAGTTGGTTTGGTGGGTTTTTGCAAAAGTGGGATCTTCCCATATGCATTGGATTCCATTTTCAAATGCCATTTAAAATTAGTGGCTAAGGGTTTTTGTAAGTTTGGAAAGTGGGCCTTGGTACATATTTACTTGGTCTAGCAAGGGGTGAAAAGATCTAGAATTGTTTCTGTTGGGAATTGACTTCTAGGAACACCTAAAGTGGCCTAGTGGATTAAAATTGTCAAAATGACCATTTGCATTAGTTACTCTTATTTGATTTCTTTTTCTTTGGATTTTGTTTGTAAATGGTCTAGATGATGTGGTATTCACCTTTAAACCATTTCACAACATTTAGAACAATCGAACATGGCATTTTCAAACAATTCTATACTAATGCAAACACATATGCATTCATAATTATTTAAATAATAAAAGGTTTTTGTTAACTCTAAATTGGGTGATTTGAAATTTGATAACCTTGATTAAAGATTTGGGATGTTACAAACCTTCCCACCTTAAACAAAATCTCGTCCCGAGATTTAAGAAAAACTAGGAACTTAACAGATCTGGAAACTCGGTCCTAATATAATCATCTCGCTCCCGAGTAGCTTCTTCTTCGATATGATTGCTCCATTGGATCTTGAGAAATTTGATACTCCGGGTCCTGGTAGTTCTGAAGGCTTCTTCCAAGATACAGATGGGTACTTCACGACACGTCAGATCCTTGTTGATATCAATGGCTTGGTGATCGATGTTCTTTAAAACTTCGGTATTCTCCGGCACTTCTAGGCATTTGCGAAGTAACGAAATATGGAACACATTGTGGATGGCTGACATCTCCTCTGGCAGTTCCAGTTGATACGATACTTCTCCTCGGCGATTTAGAATCTTGAAGGGTCTGATATATCTAGGGGCTAAGTTTCCTTTTAGCTGAAAACCTTGCATTCCTTTCAACGGGGAAACCTTGAGATATACAAAATCTCCAACATTGAAAGTCAGGTCTCTATGTCTCTTGTCAGTATAACTCTTCTGTCTTGATTAGGCGGTCTTGAGGTGCTCACGGACTTTGTGAACCTTCTCTTCTGCTTCTCGTAGGACGTCGGGTCCAAAAATCTGACTATCTCCTACTTGCGACCAATTCAAAGGGGTACGACACTTTCTTCCATACAGAAATTCAAATGGGGCCATTTGCAAACTAGCTTGATAACTGTTGTTGTATGAGTTTTCTGCGAAAGGCAGACAATCTTCCCATTTTGATCCATACTCTAACAAACAAGCTCTCAACATATCTTATAAGATTTGGTTGACTCTTTCAGTCTGTCCGTCGGTCTACGGGTGATAAGCTGTGCTGAAATTCAACTTGGTCCCTAATCCTTCTTGGACATTCTGCCAAAATCTTGAGGTAAATTGGGTTCCTCGATCTGATACGATGGTTTTGGGGGTTCCATGCAAACTGACAATTCTAGCAATGTTCAACTCTGCTAGCTTCAAACTCTGGTAGGTTGTCTTGACAGGTATATAATGGGCTACCTTAGACAGTCTATCAACTATGACCCAAATAGAGTCATTTCCCCTACTAGAAGTAAGCATACCGATGATAAAGTCCATTCCGGCGGAATCCCATCTCCATTCTAGAATCTGCAATGGTTGCAACAGTTCTGTGGGTCTTTGATGTCCCGCTTTAACTCTCTGACAAATATCACACTTGGATATGTAGCTTCCGATTTCTCTCTTCATCTTGTGCCACCAAAATTGCTCCTTAAAATCCTGATACATCTTTGTTCCTCTAGGGTGGATAGAATAAAGAGTATCATGAGCTTCTTGCATGATAACTTGCTTCAGCTCTGAATCTGCTAGCACACAGATGCGTCCTTTGTACCACAACACTCCTTCTTCATCTTCGGCGAATCCAGGTACCTTTCCTGTACCAATATGACATTTGATTCCGTCGATACTTGCATTTCCCTTCTGGGCTTCCTTGATTTGACTAATCAAAGTGGGTTGAAGTTCAATGCTAGCTAAAAATCCTTTGCTAACTAGCTCCATTCTAAACTGCTCCAACTCTTCATGAAAACTTGGCTGGTTCTCTTTGATCATGGTGTTTATCTACATGGCAATCTGCTAAGAGCATCTGTTGTGGAAATGGCCACGGTTATCGCTGCAGTAGGCAGTGATTGATTGAATCAGGGGCAAGAGCTGGCGGCCATCTGCGGTGCGAAATGGGGGTGGATGCACATGGATTTATCCAGGTTCGGCCCCCCGGAGGGTAAAGACCTACTCCTGCTAGATTGGATTAGTGGAGAGCGAGTTACAATGGTGGCGAGCTCGGTGTCCAAGCAACGAGTCTCTTGAAGGGGTGTATGATGGAACGTAAGTTCTCAGGATACCCTAGGGAGGTTTATATATGAGGCACCTCGCAAGGGTTTACAATTTACAACCGAACAAGATATGGATTCGGAGGCTTTGACCTAATCCGACTAGGCTTTGAGTACGCTTCTGGGCCTCCAGTATCCAGTCACCAGGCCTTCGCCTTAGTCGCATTCTAGTCGCTGTCCTGCATGCCCACTCGCGAGGCCTTAGCCCGATCGGAACGTCCTGCCGGGCATACCCCATTCGGTATATCCCCATCAGTATTCCCCGAGGCCATCGTTGATTCAGATGCAGGTATCTTTTTTGGCAGTCGGAGTAGGCGAGTCAAATTTGGACACCCAGTTAAATCGACGGTGGACTCCACCGAAACCAAGGAAATTTTCCCCGGGTCCCCAGTCGCTGCTTCAGCAAATGCTACCACTATCAAGTCGCTGCTTTGGCGAGTGGACAGGGGTTAGTTGTAAGCGAGTCGAATGGAGGAGTTGGACCATCAATTTGGTCAAAACTATCCGTTGGAATTTCCAACAGTAACTTCGGCGTAATTACCACGGGTAAGGCTACCCCGAGTTTGGCGGGTAGCACCTCCTTACAAGGGGAGTAACAAATCCGTTCTGCAGATCTTTTCCTGCATTCTTCACTCTCGCGCATCCATTTCTCCTATCTTCCTCGATTCACACCTTTCCAGACCAAGCGACCCTGCTTCCCTTCTCGATGGCACCTCCGAAGGGCGCTTGGGGGAAGTCGAAGTGCACCGCAGCACAACTCAGGTCCTTCGAGGACACCGGGGTCCTCTTCAAGGGAAATTGGAGGATCCCCGCGTCTTTCAAGATCGAGCCGAAGCCACGCGCCGGCGAATTCATCTGCTTTCCAAGCCATCTGGAGAGGGGCTTGGGATTTCCCACCTCACCATTCTTCCGATGATTATGCGCGTACTATGCGATTAAGCCATCAGATCTCGGCCCGCACAACATCGAGAAGCTAGCGATCTTCGTCGCCTTCTGCGATTGCTATCTTGGATGCAGGCTATACTTCCCATCGTGGTTGGAGCTTTTCCATGGCCACATCGAACGGGAAGGGTCCGGCTGCCCGATCTTGACGGTCGGAGGCGTCACCTTCCAGCTGAAGCCGAAGGCCAACTTCGTCAAGCTAATGCTACTGAAGAAGGCCACGAGCGAGTGGAAGAGGGGTTGGTTCTATGTGAAGGAATCCACTCCCCCTGGCGAGGTAGCACTGCCAGAGTTCGTCGTGGAGCGAAGCGAACCCCGCCGGCTGGCGATGGACAGGCTCCCTGACGACCAGCGGATGGCTATCGCAGAGATGATGGACCAGACCCAGAAGCTGAAGGACCAAGGTTTGTCCTCAGTCAACTTGTACAATTGCTGGCTCGGGCGGCGATTGGTCCCATTGGCGGCTCGACCGCACTAGATGTATGAGTACAGCGGGAAGAACGATCCTTCTCGGACCAGCAAGGAATCATGGGATGCCGAAGATTACAAGGCCGACCTAAAGAAGATCACTGACGCGGAATTCACAACCACGTCAGCCGGGCTCGCTCCATACGTGCCTGTGAAGAATGAAGCCCCCACAGTAAGTTCCTCTCTCTGAATTTTATCTTCAGTCGCAGTTCTTGTGGTGTAATTTGCAACCGTATCATCTGAAAGTTGTTCGTGCCCATTCTCAGCTGTTTCAGGTTTTGGAAGGCTAGATCCCCCCACTCGATGAGGAGGTTCCCCACGAGTTCGAAGAGGGGGCCTCTGGAGAATCTTCTGAAGAGGAAGAGGAGGAGGTGGAGGCTCCTCCCCCAGCGCCTGCGGCCTGCAAGACTCGCATGCAGAAGTAGCGAGAGCTCGAGGCGATCCGTAGTCTCGAAGAAGGACAAGAAGGCGACGAAGTCTTTCAAGAGCACATTTCTCAGCGAACAGCCACACCGGCGAAACCCTCTCGCAAGCCAAAGTCGCCAGCAAAGAAAGCGACATCACCATCTAGGTCGTCGGTGGTGTTCGAGTCGGACGACAAGTCCGAGGATGACACGGCTGAGACCTCGCGCAAGATCCCTGAGGGCACGGTTCCGATGATGGGATTGGAGGTTGAAGGCACCGAGGCAGCGGTGGAGGTTCCTTTCGTGGTGATCGCACCACCGACTTTGACGGCACCAGGGCAGGAAGAGGCCGAGGCCGCGGCTTCAAAGTTGCCACAAGCTTTAGGAGTGGCCGCGTCTTCGGAGCCGGAGATCCTAGCGACCACAGCTTCATCGTCAAGGAAGCTCGCGGTGTCGTGGGCTTCAGATGTCTTCGAGAGAGGTCTTACGCGTAAGCTAGGGCCGGAATTAGACAAGCCTGCCCACATCAGCACCGTGTTGCGCGTGCTCCCAGTCGCTAAGTAAGCTTCAAATTTTCCTTCTAAATCATGTTCCGTTTTTGTGTTCTCTCTATGCTGACTTTGGAGGTTTGGTAGATCTGGCATCAAGAAGATTGGTCGCTCTTCGGTGGCAAAGATTCCGCCAGTCACCACTACAGGAGAGGGCGATCTCCCTAAGAAGAGGAAACCTGCTGAAGACGCCGCGCTTGCGGAGGGCGTGAAGAAGCGGAGGGGCGGTGCCGACGATGCTGTGGAGATGGATAGTGCCAAGAAGGGTGATCTTGCTGCGGGCGTCGAAGAGGTGGCGGTTACCCGATCGGAGCCAGCCACGGGCACTCCAGCGATGGAACCATCGGCTCCGACGCCCAGTGCCCCGGCTAGAGCGTCAGCGACGTTTCCGCGCTTCATGGCGAAGGGGTTTCCGGGCGTGGCGGACAACCAGTCTCCACAGAGCCCAGAGATCATTGACGAAGACGTTGGGTCTCATCACGGGCGTACCTTCTTCATGGTCCCTTCGATGGACGTTGGAGAGCTTCACAAGATGCTTGGCACCGCCATTCAGGTACATCCAGTCCATGAGTGTCTAGTCGCTGAATTTCAACAGCTAGGCACTTAGTTTCTTCTAGTCTCCAGTCCCTGAGTTCCTGGTTGCTGAATTTCAGCAGCTAGGAACTGAATTTCTTCTACTCGCCAGTCTCCGAGTTCCTGGTCGCTGAATTTCAGCGGTTAGGAACTGAATATCTATTTTTGTAATTGCTAACTTTTTGTTCTTCTTGCAGGGCTTGTAGAGGGAGTCGACATATTGATAGGCCGCAAAGGAGCGTCTGGACCGGGATCTACGCCTAGCGCAGGAGGCAAACCGGCGACTCCAGGAGACTATTGGTGAGTACTTGATACATTTTCGGTTGTGAGTTATTGGTGTTCTGTAGTGTTGACAATCACTTTTTTCCTGTTCAGATGGTCTTCCGGCTGCGATATCCAAGGCCCAAGAAGGATATGTCCCAATTACCGAGCTGGACGTGGCGAATGGGCGTATCGACTCACTGGTCAAGGAATTGGAGGAGGCGAAAGCAACCTCGATTTCTTCTGAGGATAGGGCAAAGGCTGTGGTCGCCGCGGCTGAAGAAGAGCGGAAGGCCACATACTCGATTATCCTGGGGCTGCAAAGTGATCACGCCACCCTGGAGAAGCACGTCACCGAGAACTGTCGGAAGCTTCGTGGTAAGTCGTTGTTTCTTTTCTTAACATGTACGGTGAGTCCCCGAGTGGGGGAATCCATAGTGTCACTAATGTCTGAAGTTGCAACGGTGATAGGGCAAAGCGACCCGGTGGTGCAGACCTTCAACGCCTCGTAGTGCGTGACTGTCGTGCTGAACGTGGCCACTGCCTTGGCGTTGTGCGTCTAGGTAGTTCTTCAAGGGATGTCCCCCACCGAGGCTATTCCTGGGGGACTAACTGAGGTGCGGCGCTATCTAGAGGAGGTACCCAGCATCGTGGAATGGATGGCACGCTTAGCTTTCAGGCGCGGGGCCACCACATCATTGAGTATGGGGCTCGCTCACTTCCTCGACGACTTTGACCTTGACGACGTCACCAGCGGTTATCCTTCAGCGACTGGTATGGTGGAGATGTCGGAGATACTGAAGTTGACCGCCAAAGCCGCCCCTTCGCTGATCGGGTGTTGGCGATGGGGGACCTTTTGCCATACCAAGAGACGATGGTGGCGCCAGGCGACCCTAGCCAGAGCATCGTGATCTGAAGTCAAAGCAACCCTTCTGGTCAGCGCTATCGAAGTCCCTGTCGACCTATCCGACGAACCCGTGCCAGCCGTTCGTGTCAAAGGTGGTGTGGACGCTTCATCATCGGGGCCTGTGAAATATAAATATTTTCTAGGCGACTTGTAAGATATGCCGAGTGGCGACTTCTTTGTAAAATGAACAATATTTTGTATGAAAGTAAGAGGAGTAAATCGACTCGCAATGCACGGTTGATTTTGTGTTGTGTTTAACTTTTGTGTAAGCGAGTCCCCGAGCGCGTCCGCCCTTTAATGGGGTATAACTCGTTTGTATACATGTGTGTTTCCATTGGTTTTTATTTTTTGTGTTTTGCGTTTTCTGAGGGCGAGTCCCCGAGCGCCAGTGGGATTGTTTGTGGGCAAGTCCCTGAGCACAGTATTTAGCCGTTTTGGGCATGTTCCTCTTGCGAGTTGATGCGTTGTTAAATGTAGCGTCTCCTCTCTGTTCGAGAACC
Source organism: Avena insularis (assembly GCA_023614405.1). Taxonomy (NCBI): domain Eukaryota; kingdom Viridiplantae; phylum Streptophyta; class Magnoliopsida; order Poales; family Poaceae; genus Avena; species Avena insularis. The sequence continues at coordinate 384,519,218 of CM042694.1, forward strand.
GATTCTTTAAGCGAGTCCAAGGCAGCTCTCTTACTTGGTGTGTTCCCGAGCCGCGTGAGGGTTGAGTCCCTGTGCGTGGTACTTAACCGTTCGAGTCGCTTTGCGCGAGGATGGGAAGGACAGGTCATTGTGAGAAGCGCATGTCGGTCGTCTTGGCCCGGTGGGCCAGTCGAGCTAGGCGACTCCGATGTGGCTCTGGGTTGGCGTGTTCGTGGACGGCACAAGGCCCGAATATTTTTGGTGCCTTTGGGCTGCACTACTTAGCCGTGCCGGTCGCTCGACCAAGAGTTGACTTCCGTAGGTAGCATATTGCTGATTGTACAAGTGCGAGTGGCACAAGGATATGGCGAGTAGACACAATTTTTGTGATCCGAATGAATTTCATTATATGGCACATGAGTACAAGTTTGAGATCTATGCATAGAACTTTCTGAGGAGGTTTACATTCCACGGTCTCCCGACCTCGAGCTGGCCATCACCTCGTATGTCTATGGGGTAGTAGTCGTCGTTGCCAAGGACTCTCCCTATGGCGAATGGCCCCTCCCATGGGGGGAGATTTTGTGCATGCCCTTCTTGTCCTGGGCCAGTCATAGGACCAAACCGCCCTCCTGGTAGCGGTGGAGCCCCTATTGGTAGATGGCGGTGTGGGAGCGAGCCAAGTCACGTGCCTCGTCGATCTGGTCGATGCTGTCTTGGCAGGCGATCTCGTTTGTCGCCTCGACATATTTGGCGACTCGAGGTGAATTGTGGTCCAGGTCGGTTGGCATTATGGCTTCGGTGACATACACCATGAAGAATGGTGTGAACCCCGTGGAGCGGTTGACGGAGGTGTGGATCCCACATATTACATACGGGAGCTATTCGACCCAGTATCCTGGGGTGCGCTCGAGGGGCCCCTGGAGTCGTGGCTTGAGCCCGTGGAGGACGCTCTGGTTGGTGCGTTCGGCTTGGCCGTTCGACTCCGGGTGGGCGACTGAGGCGAGGTCGAGTCGTATGACGTGCTCTTCGCAGAATTCTGCCATGGCGCCCTTGGCGAAGTTAGTGCCGTTGTCCGTTATGATGTTGTGCGGGTAGCCGTACCAGTAGATGAGCTCGCGTAAGAACTTGGTGGCCGTTTTGCCATCGCACTTTTTGATCGGCTTGGCCTCGACCCGTTTGGTGAACTTGTCAACCGCGACCAGGAGATGGGTGAAGCCGGATGGGGCCTTCTTGAACGGTCCTACCATGTCCATGCCCCATACAAAAAATGGCCATGTGATGGGGATGGTCTTGAGTGCCAATCCAGGGAGGTGCATCTGGTTGGCGTATTTCTGACACCCGACGCACCGTTGGACGATGTCGGTGGCGTCGGCGTTGATACATTGCAAATGTATCTATAATTTTTTATGTTCCATGCTTGGTTTTATCTACTTTCTTATGTTTTGTCCACACTTTAGAGTACTTTTCATATGATTTCTTGGACTAACCTATTAACAAGATGCCATAGTGCCAGTTGCCTGTTTTCTGCTGTTTTGGTTCCAGGAAGTCAGAAAATGAATATTCTCGGAATTGGACGGGACAAAAGCCAAAGTTACTATTTTCCAGGAAGACTCACGGAGCCAGAAGGAGAGCCGGAGGGGGGGGGGCACAGGGTGGCCACACCACCCCTAGGCGCGGGTCCACCTAGGGCACGCCAGGGTATGGTGTGGGCCTCCTGGCCGCCCACCGACCTTGCCCTCTAGCCTATAAGAAGCCTCCCGATACCAAAACCCTAAATCATCAATCAGAAATCCACGAAATGTTCTGCTGCACCGCCGCCACCGAAGGGGATATTTGGGGGACAGAAAGTCTCTGTTCCGGCACCCTACCGGGACGGGGAAATGCCCCCGGAGCCATCTCCATCACCATTGCTGATTCCCATGATGAGGAGGGAGTAGTTCTTCCTCAAGGCTAAGGTTTCTACCGGTAGCTATGTGTTCATATCTCTCTCTATGCATGATCTTATAGAGATCATGAGCTTGTAATCTATAGATCTACCTTGCTACTCAAGTGCTTTAATAGATCTCTGCTCTCCCCATGTGTGTGAAAGTGACAGCATGCACACCATGGTGGCACTTAGGCTAGAGTTCTCAAATACTTGTTATGAGTTATATTTGGAGGTTGATGTCTTTATGAAATTGTGGTGTTTGTTGGACTCATCTAGTACTCAAGGTGACAATGTGGGGTTTCTAGATGGGAAAGATGAACTTTGAGGTGTGCTGTTATAGCCCTACCATCGATTAGTGTGTCCAACCGGAGAGTAGTTCAGCGTAGTATCATAAAGAAGAATATATCTTTATGGGAGTGTTCACTAGTGAATGTATGATCCCTAGGCCTTGTTTCTAAGCACTGAAACACCGTTTGCTACTAGATCGGTGACATGTTTGCTTGTTGCCATCTTTATTTCAGTTTGTCTTTAGTCTCTTCCACGCCATCAAGCTATTTTCTAGCACCGTTATCTTATATCCATACCACTTGTATTTCACTATCTGTTCGCCGAACTAGTGCACCTATAAACCTGACAAGTGTATTGGGTGTGTTGGGGACACAAGAGACTTCTTGTATCTTGATTGCAGGGTTGCTTGAGAGGGGATACCTTTGACCACTTCCTCCCTGAGTTCGATAAACCTTGGGTGATCCACTTAAGGGAAAACTTGTTGCTGTTCTACAAACCTATGCACTTGGAGGCCCACAACTGTCTACAAGAATAGAAGTGCGTAGACATCAAGCTATTTTCTTGCGCCGTTGCCAGGGAGGTAAGGTAAAAGGTATTCACATTGGAGGATTAAAGAAGAAGAACCTCCCACGGCAAACGCCTATTTTTTGGCGCCGTTGCCGGGGAGGTAAGGTAAAAGGTACTCACATCCTCCGGTGTGAGTGCTCGAAGTTATTTCCTTTAGATTCTGCAATTTTGTCTTTTTGTTTCTTGTTTTCACTAGTTAGGCTTAATGGAAAACAACAACAAAATTAGAGAGCTTTATAGTATTTATCTTGAGTTAGGACATGAAGTGTTTGAAGAGAAAATTAAAAAACCTATGGAACTTTACTTGCATGCTAATAGAAATGTTATTAGTATGAATTCTTTGAACACCATTATTGCTAATGCTATGGAAAAGCCTAAGCTCGGGGAAGCTAGTTTTTATGAAAATGGTCTTTTTAGTTCTCTAGCTTTGGAAGATAGCTATTCTATTGCCTATGATGATACAGAACCTCCAATATATGATGATTACAATGATGAGTGTGATATTTCTAGTCCACCTACTATTAAGGAGAAAATTAATTATGATTACAATATGCCTCCTATATTTGATGACTATGGTGATGAGAATAATAATGATAGCTATTTTGTTGAATTTGCTCCCACCACAATTAATAAGAATGACTATGCTTATGTGGAGAGTATTAATTCTTTTATGCATGTGGATCATGATAAGAATGTTTTATGTGATAGTTATACTGTTAATTTTATTCATGATGCTACTGAAAGTTATTATGAGAGAGGGAAGCATAGTTTTATGCATCTCAATAATATTAAGTTTCCCCTCTTTATGTTGAAAGTCTTGAAGTTGCACTAGTTTTTCTTTTCTATGATTGTTGTTTTGTGCTTTCATGACTTGTTTATTTACAAGATTCCTATGCATAGGAAGTGGGTTAGACTTAAGTGTGTTTTGAATTTGCTTCTTGATGCTCTCTTTTACTTCAATTCATATTTCTTTTGTGAGCATCTTCTCAAACTATCATGCCTAACTTAAAGGCGTTAAAGAAAAGTACTTGTTGGGAGACAACTCAAAAGTTTTAGATGAGTCTTGGAAGTTATTACCTCCGTAATAACCGCTCCTTATCCTTTTTATTTGCTTTTTGTGCCAAGAGTAACCTCTAATGAGAGAGAAGTAATGATTGGGAAAGTTGCTGTCCCGAAACAGATTTCTCTGCTTCACCGTAAAATTTCCTGAGAGAGCTCTGTACGTCGGATTGAGCTGTAATTTGTTGTGCTTGTGCCCCAGGTTGTTATATAACTTTAGTTAGTTCAACACTTTTTTATTTGAGCAACATAAGGTCTCCGAAAAAATTCGTCGTTACCTGCTGGTCTGTTTTGACAGATTTCTGCCATTTTCTGCATTTGCTTCTTGTTAGTTCCTTCTTGAGTTCTTTTGGGGAATTAAGCTTTTTGAGGGAAGTGATACAGTAGCTAGTGTTCTAATGGAAGTTTATTTGGTGTTAGAACTGAACCTTGAGACGTATTTATCTTAAGTGCACTAATGTTGCTAATGAGATTGTGTGAAGTTTTGTATGAAGGAAAAATTTCAGGTGTATGGAAGGAATGAGTAATGAGATAAAGGATGGACTAAAGCTCAAGCTTGGGGATGCCACGCGTGTCACCCCAAGAAATATCCAATAAGTACAAGCGTCAAAGCTTGGGGATGCCCAACGCATTCCCTTCTTCATCAATAAAAAATCCAGGTTTCTTCCAAACGCTTCATTTTTATTGTTTCATGCACAGTTGTGTTGTTCTTGGAGCGTCTTCTTTTTCGTTTTCGTTTTGGTTTTTCGTTTGCTTTGGTTTGCTTAGTTTTCTGAATAAATTGGTTGGACCCCCTCTTTCATACGTTGGTTTGCACGTAGTTTGGTTTGGATTTGGAAAAGAGTAGGAAAGTTCATGCCTAAGTGGTAAAGAGAGCTTGTTTTTGACTATGGCCTATGCTTTGTCATGCCATGCTTGATATTGTTTTAGCTTTATGCTTAGTATTCCTTGCTGTAGCATGACTTGTTATAAACAATTGAGATTTCTTAATGTGCCTTAGATGAATCATGCGTTGTTTTAGCATATTAAAGCATAGTATTGTGGTATTCTCCTTTGATGCATTATTTGGGTTGACTTGGCACATGCTCACACCATGTTATGACTATCTCAAGTCACCATAGCCTTTATGATCCTTTAGTTTTCAACTTGTAGTATCACTTTATGCTTTGATCAATGATGTTTTGTCGCTCTGCATGATTATGGCCATTATTGCTCTCTTAGTTTGTCTCTCCCAGTCTTTTGCTTGCCTCCATAACCAAGTATGAGTTCCACTCATGCATCCAACTCCCTAAACCAAGTTATTCCAAAGAGTACACCATACCTACCTACTAGCTTATGCTATTCCAAGTATATTCATGCTTTTGTTTACCTTCCACTTGTTATGAGAAAACTAGTGATTAAAGTTCTCATGAACTTGATGGCACACTTTACTTTACTTGCCCTTAATAAACTTGAACCATTGTGTCGTCTATGTTGTATATGCTTGCACTTATTTGTTGGGAATTAGCAGAACCATGCTTTCATGGGGAACGCTTTCAACATTGCACTTGGTACTTGTACCTAGTTGATATCATGCTCTTTTGTATATGGATATCGTCGGTGTGAAATGAAAGGGGAGGTTGTAAGTCCATGGAGTTATGTATATGTGTTAGAGAAACGCCTGGGCCGCTGGTCTAATCCATGCTGACATGGTGGAAACCTGCAGCGTAACCATAATGAGCTATCTATGAAGCATTCTTCTTATAAAAAAGAGTCCTATATTGAGAAAAAAAGAGAAAAAGAGAAAAAAAAAGATTATGAAAAGAGGAAAGAGAGAAAAAAAGCACCATATTCCCATGGTAAATAAGAAGATTGCTGAGATGCTCGTTGTCTGCTTGCCTTGTCATTTTGATATGGGGATTCTTTCATATCATCGGGCAAGGGGTACCCCGTTGGTGGTTCTCTATGATACACATGTACTTATGATGACAAGAACTTACCGGTGACTAAACTTGAGTAGCATGAGGAGCGAGCCTCGTATACAAGGGACATGAGATTTCTAACTTATACTTCATCAAGCATGTGCACCATAGTTTGTTCACTTTAACCTTAATCACTTCAAGATTCTTATGATAGGGGCAATGAGAGCTGAAAGCTATAAGTACCATAATTATTGGAAGCTCTTTATGAGACTTGAATCCCTACTTCCTTTTTACAAAAGTCCTTTCTTCCACTTATATTGAGTCTCCACCTTCTATCTTTATGCACCTACTTTGAGAGCATAGTGGCCATTCTTAGTTCTATGTGCATTGTCCCAAGACTAGTTGATTGATGCATAACTTGTTATTGCTTGTTTGAAACTATTGTATCTAGGCACTCTTATGAACTTTGAAGGTGTCCTATGCATTTATATTTGCTACTCTATTGAGGGACAAGCTGAATACTATTATGCTATGTTTTATTTATGTGAAACAAACAAACGTCTTGCAAAGAATTGTTATTCATGAATCTTTTGTTTGTGCCTTTTCATGTTGCATCATAGTTTCTTTGCTTATTGCTAGAACTTTGTCTTTCATGTTATGATTGAAGTACTATGATCCCAGCTTTGAATGTTTTGCAAATACTTTGATCAAGTCTTTGATGGTGCATGTCTCCTCAAAAATTATTCTTTCTTTTTATCACTTATCTACTCGAGGACGAGCAGGAGTTAAGCTTGGGGATGTTGATACATTGCAAATGTATCTATAATTTTTGATGTTCCATGCTTGGTTTTATCTTCTTTCTTATGTTTTGTCCACACTTTGGAGTACTTTTCATATGATTTCTTGGACTAACCTATTAACAAGATGCCATTGTGCCAGTTGCCTGTTTTCTGCTGTTTTTGGTTCCAGGAAGTTAGAAGATGAATATTCTCGGAATTGGACGGGACAAAAGCCAAAGTTACTATTTTCTCGGAAGACTCATGGAGCTAGAAGGAGAGCCGGAGGGGGGCCACACCACCCCTAGGCGCGGGTCCACCTAGGCTGCGCCAGGGCATGGTGTGGGCCCCCTGGCCGCCCACCGACCTTGCCCTCTGGCCTATAAGAAGCCTCCCGATACCAAAACCCTAAATCATCAATCAGAAATCCACGAAAAGTTCCACTGCGCCGCCGCCACCAAAGGGGAGATTCGGGGGACAAAAAGTCTCTGTTCCGGCACCCTGCCGGGACAGGGAAGTGCCCCCGGAGCCATCTCCATCGATCTCCACCGCCATCTCCATCACCATTGCTGATTCCCATGATGAGGAGGGAGTAGTTTTTCCTCGAGGCTAAGGTTTCTACCGGTAGCTATGTGTTCATATCTCTCTCTATGCATGATCTTATTGAGATCATGAGCTTGTAATCTATAGATCTACCTTGCTACTCAAGTGCTTTAATAGATCTCTGCTCTCCCCATGTGTGTGAAAGTGACAGCGTGCACACCATGGTGGCACTTAGGCTAGATTTCTCAAATACTTGTTATGAGTTATATTTGGAGTTGGATGTCTTTATGAAATTGTGGTGTTTGTTGGACTCATCTAGTACTCAAGGTGTTAGTGTGGGGTTTCTAGATGGGAAAGATGAACTTTGAGGTGTGCTGTTATAGCCCTACCATCGATTAGAGTGTCCAACCAGAGAGTAGTTCAGCGTTGTATCATAAAGAAGAATATATGTCTATATGAGAGTGTTCACTAGAGAAAGTATGACCCCTAGGCCTTGTTTCTAAGCACTAAAACACCGTTTGCTACTAGATCTGTTACATGTTTGCTTGTTGCCATATTTATTTTAGTTTGTCTTTAGTCTCTTCCACGCCATCAAGCTATTTTTTAGCACCGTTATCTTATATCCATACCACTTGTATTTCACTATTTCTTTGCCGAACTAGTGCACCTATACACCTGACAAGTGTATTGGGTGTGTTGGGGACACAAGAGACTTCTTGTATCTTGATTGCAGGGTTGCTTGAGAGGGGATACCTTTGACCACTTCCTCCCTGAGTTCGATAAACCTTGGGTGATCCACTTAAGGGAAAACTTGTTGCTCTTCTACAAACTCTGCACTTGGAGGCCCAACAACTGTCTACAAGAATAGAAGTGCGTAGACATCAGGCGTGCGCGGTGAGCCAGTAGAAACCGTGTCGCATGGCCTTGGCGACAAGCGACTTGGCACCGGCGTGATGGTCGCAGCCGCCGGCGTGGATGTCCTGGAGGATCTTGCGGCCTTCTTCTGGCTGTACGCAGCGTTGGAACATGCCAGTCATGCTGCGTTTGTGGAGCTCGCCAGTTGATGATGACGAAGGATTTGCAGCGGCGCACGATCATTCGCGCCTCCGTGTCATTGCTTGGGAGGATCTTGTGCTCGAGGAAGGCGACCTATGGTGTTGTCCAGTCGCTGGGCTCCACGATCATGGTGACTAGGGCCGTCTCGGGTTTTAGTGGTATCCCGATGTCGATCTCCTTTGGTGGGCAGACCGAAGGTTTGTGGATGATGTCGAGGAACACGCCTGCGGGTGGCATTTGTCGAGCCGACCTGATGCGGGAAAGGGCATCTGCCTCCTCATTCTTGCGTCTGTCGATCCACTCGACTGAATAGCCATCGAAGTGTCCTCCCAGCTGGTCTATCGCTTAGCGGTATGCTATCATCGTCGGGGAGATGGCGTCGCAGGTTCCGGCGACCTGGTCGGCGACTAGGTTGGAGTCGTCGTAGCACCGTAGGCAGTTTATGTTCATCTCCTTGGTGGCCCGCACGCCGTGGAGGAGGCCCTCGTATTCTGCCATGTTATTAGTGCAGGGCTTGAAGTTGAGGTGGAGCACATAGCGAAGCTTGTCTACCTTAGGGGAGGTCAGGATAACCTTGGCCCCTGCGCCATCGGCGTTCTTGGACCCGTCGAAATGGAGCGACCAGTAATGGAGGTATGGTCGCTTCTCCGACTGCTTTGCTTCTTCCCAGTCTACGAGGAAGTCAGGCAGGGCTTGCGACTTGATCGTTTTGCGGGGCTCGTATTTGATGTTGTGGAAGCCGATTTCGATGGCCCACTTGGCGACTCCCCCGGTCGCCTCGCGGTTGTGTATTATGTATTACAGTGGTGCGGAGGAGACGACCATGATAGGGTGTTCCTGGAAGTAATGTGGGAGTCACCGTTGAGCTCGGAATACCGCGTATACCAGCTTTTGGTACTGCAGGTAGCGTTGTCTTGAGTCCGTTAGGACTTTGCTGATGTAGTAGACGGGACGCTATATGGGGCGTTCCTTGCCCTCTTCTGGCCATTCGACGACCATCACAGCGCTGACTACTCGAGTGGAGGGCGCCACGTAGACTAGCATCGGTTCTTTGTTGACTAGGGCGGTGAGCAGTGGTGCCGCGAGTAGCACTTCTTTGAGCGCTTTGAGTGCGTCATCCGCCTCCGCATCCCATTGGAGCATGGGGTTCTTGCGCATTAGGCGGTAGAGGGGCATTGCCTTCTCGCCGAGCCGGGGGATGAAGCGGCTGAGAGCCGCGACTCGCCCGGCCATCTTATGGACGTCGCGTAGGCACTCGGGTTTCCCGAGTCGCACGATGGTGTCGATCTTGGTGGGGTTGGCCTCGATGCCTCGCTTGGAGACCACGTATCCTAGGAGCTGTCCGGTTGGGACGCCGAAGGTGCATTTTCCTGGGTTTAGCTTGATGTTGTACCTCCACAGGTTTGCGAAGGTTTTAGCCAGGTCGACGAGCAGGTCATCCTGGCAGGTGGACTTTACCACCACTTCGTCGATGTAGACGTGAATGTTGCGGCCAATTTGGCTCGCGAGGCACTCCTGCATGCACCTTTGGTACGTGGCGCCGATGTTCTTGAGGCCGAACGTCATGGTCGTGTAGCAGAAGGCGCTGAATGGCGTGATGAACGCCGTCTTTTCCTCATCCTCGACCGCCATTTTGATATGGTTGTACCCAGAGTACGTGTCGAGGAAGCACAGTGACTCCAATCCCGCGGTCGAGTCGATGATCTGGTCGATGCGCGGTAGGACGAACTCCTCCTTCGGGCAGGCGCTGTTGAGGTTGGTGTAGTCGATATATATTCTCCACGTGTTGTTTTTTCAGAACCAGGACTGGGTTTGCCAGCCACTTGGAGTATTTTATTAGGCGGATGAAGCCTGCGGCTTACAGGCGTTGCACTTCTTAGGCGATTTCTCGGTGGCGCTCTTCATTGAAGGGCGGTAGCGATTGCTTTACTGGTCGCACTTTGGTGTCGGTGTTTAGCTTGTGCTCAGCGAGTTCCCTCGGGACACCTGGCATGTCAGAAGGTTTCCATGCGAAGATGTCGCGATTCTCACAGAGGAACCCGATGAGCGCGCTTTCTTATGCGGGGCTCATGTGCGCCCCAATGGTGACCGTCTAGCATGAGTCGCCCTGGACGAGCTCGATGGTGCGGGTATGCGTGGTCACCTCGAACATGGAGTTCGCGGCGGTTGGCTTCTTTAGGATTGTGGGGTCGTCCTTGTTGATGTTGCCCGCGTATTTTGCGATCTCCTCCGTGTGATTAGTCTTCGCGGTGATGACGGCATCAACAAGCTTAGCGCCTTTGCCCTCGCATTCCATGGCCATATCGGGGTCGTCGTGGACGGTGATGATGCCACTCGGCCCTGGAAGCTTCATCATGTTGTATGCATAGTGGGGGGTCGCCATGAATTTGGCGAACGTTTGGCGTCCCAGGACAAAGTGGTAAGGCTTACGAAAGTTCACCAACTCGAACACGATCCTTTCCATGCGGTAATTTGCCAGTGTGTCGAAGGTGACTGGCAGCATCACCTTTCCGATCGGATATGCCTTCTGACCGGGGACAATACCGTGGAAGGTTGTTAGGGTCGGATCGGTTGCTGCTTCTGGGAGCTGGAGCCTCTTGAACGTGTCTAGGTACATGATGTTGATGGAGCTCCCGCCGTCCATCAGTGTCTTTGGCAGCCAATAGTAAGCCACCTTGGTCCTGACCACCAGAGCGACTCGCCCTGGGTATTCGATCCTGGGTGCGTGATCCTGGCAACTCCATGTGATGATTTGTTCGAACAAGTTGAGGAAGCGGGGGATGTCAACCTAGGTCACCGCTTTGACGGCAACTGCGTGGGCGAGGACCTTCTTCTCGCGCTTGGTGCCGAGCCCGGTGAAGGTGTGTAGCGAGCCGACGGCGTTGCCAATGCCACCGATGTTTCCATTGTCCCGAGGCGGGTTCTTGTTGGGGTCATCCCTTGCTCGCCTTGCCTTTTCGATCTCTTTGAGAGAATGGCAGTCCGCGGTGGTGTGGGTGGCTGGTTTTCCCTCCCTACTGTGGTAGATGCAGGGCTGGTTGAGTAGGGCAGCGGGCTCAAATTTCGGCCTTGCTGCGTTGTTGGCATGGTAATTTCCGCTGTCACGGTAGTTTCCTCCGTCGTGGCGGTAGTTCTTGGAGTCACGTTGGCCTTAGCCGGCATTGGCGACGAAGTCGACTCGCCCATCCGTGCGGTGCTTGCCGGTGATGCGAGTGTTGCTTTAGCGCATGTCGCGCTGTCGTGCGCTATCGTGGCCATTGGTGCGGCATCTTCCTCCTGACTCGTCGTCAGAGTCCTGGTTGGGGTCATCCTCCGCGTAGCGCTTGGCGATCTCGAGGAGGTCGGGGATGTTGTCGAACATCTGGTAGGCCCTCTTGATCTTGGCAACTAGGGGCTCATGGCATGCGTTCTTGAAGCAATGTATCGCCGTGTCTAGGTGGATGCCGGAGGCATTGATCCATAGTTCTTGCCACCTTTGGATCCAGTTGTGGGTCGACTCGCGTTGTCCCTGGATGCATCGCTCCAGGTCCTCGATGGTGGTGGCGCGGGTGTAGGATCCCTCGAAGTGCTTGACGAAGGTATCCCGCATTTCCTCCCAGGAGTCGATGCTGTCGGCGGGGAGAGTGTTGATCCATTGCCAGGTCGCACCCTCCATAATCAGGGGGAGGTAGCGAGCGGCTAGGAGGTCGGTGTGGCCGGCGATTCCCATTGCCATGAGGTATGTGTCCAGCCAGACCGCTGGGTTGTACGTCGGGTCGTACTTTTCAATCTCCTTGGGCACCTTGAAGTTGGCGGGGTACTTTCCCCCTCAGATCATAGGTCCGAAGCATTGAGGGCCAACTCGGCTGAGCGAGCCTCTGGGTTCGGGGTCGCCGCGGTTACGGAGGGTGTGCCTCAAGTCGTTGGGCTGGCGCGCCCGCCAAGCCTGGTTGTTGACGATGTGCGTGCGGGCGTCAATGGGCTGCCCGTTGGCGGCGACCGTGTTATTCATCGGCCGTGGCTCGTTGGTGGAGAGCGCGGGGTTGGCGGCCCATGGCTGGGTCGCCAGGGGCAGCGGTGGTGGGCAGGTCACGGCATTGGCGATGATGGGGGACCGCTTGAGGCTGCCCTTCTTGCCGAGGAGCAGGAATACATCCGCCTCCACAGGTCGACTCCCGTGGCTTGCTGCTCGACAACCCTGGCTAGTAGGGCCTTGGTGTACTGGATCTATAGTGTGCCCTCTCCCTGAATGTTGAGGTTGGTGACTGCCACATCGGCCGCGACGACGTTGTCCATCGGGGTGGAGTAAAGTGGGAGTCCGTTGGCGTCGCGGGCTTGTGGAGAGATTATGATTCACGGATGGTCCGGCGGGGGTGCGCGACCGATGGGTGGTGGCGGGGCCCCAGTCACTAGTGCGCCGGGTGGTGGTCGATTGTTGCCGCCTGGTGGTACGTTCTCGCAGTATTCGTGCTCCGCCGCATGTGCGGGGTCGCTCTCGTCATTGAAGTTTAGGACACGGCCTTGAACGTTGGAATTCAGGCGGGTCCTGATGCGGCGTTGGACCATAGAGCGAGAGCTTCTGCGCCAACGCCCGCTCGAGGCGGAATTTCTCGCGCTCGGCTATCTCCTTACGTGTCGCCACCTCCAGTCACTGGCGGGCTTCCTCCACCTCCATGGTCGTGGCGGTTGGCGGGATCGGTGTGGAGAACGGATCTGGTGGGGCGGGCATGCTGCCCGCCATGTAGATCGCGTTGAAGTGATTGGATCTGGCGCGGAAGTCCTCGGGGGACTCCGATCCAGAATCGGTATCAAAGAACCCAAGGATGGAGGACTCCCCGAAGTCCTTAGGGTTGGAGACCCGCGTGATGGAGTCCTCCCGTGATGCCGCGGTGATAGATCTGTCGACCGAGGCAGAGGTCGCGGAGTTGGCATCGTCATTTAGGGCCACATCGTCCGCAGCGGTGTTGGTCTCGGCCGCGTTGCTGGCGGCCGAGTCGTACTCGGTGATGAGGCTCCTGATGGAGCGGACCTTCTCCTCCGAGAGAAGATCACGGTGCGGCGGCTATCCGCCAACAATAACCGTCGCTGTTGGGTCGACCGCGCCGGTGAAGAGGACGAAGAGGTTGATGGAGCCGACCGGCATTATCGCGCTGTGGGTGATCGGGCGTGACGCCAGGATGTAGCTGCTAGGCAGGATATGTAGGACCCCACCGATGGCGATCATGCGGCCGGTGGCGATCGGCCGATCGATCGACCAGTAGGGTCTCGCCGCAGAAATCAGGCCAGTCCGACTGGGCCCCACGGTGGCCGCAGAAATGGCCACGGCAGTCGCTGTAGTAGGCAGTGATTGATTGAATCGAGGGAGAGATTTGGCGGCCATCTGCGGTGCGAGATGGGGGCGGATGCGCATGGATTTATCTAGGTTCAGCCCCCCGGAGGGTAAAGACCTACCCCTGCTAGATTGGATTAGTGGAGAGCGAGTTACAATGGGGCAAGATCGGCGTCTAAGCAGCGAGTCGCTTGAAGGGGTGTATGATGGAACGTAAGTTCTCAGGATACCCTAGGGAGGTTTATATATGAGGAACCTCGCTAGGGTTTACAATTTACAACTGAACAAGATATGGATTCGGAGGCTTTGACCTAATCCGACTGGGCTTTGAGTATGCTTCTAGGCCTCCAGTCTCCAGTCGCCAGGCCTTCTCCTTAGTCGCATTCCAGTCGCCATCCTGCAGGCCCACTCGCGAGGCCTTTGGCCCAATTGGAACGTCCTGCCAGGCATACCCCATTCGGTATATCCCCATCAGTAGCTAAAAATCCTTTGCTAACTAGCTCCGTTCTAAAATGCTCCAACTCTTCATGCAAACTTGGCTGGTTCTCTTTGATCATGGTGTTTAATCTACATGGCAATCTGCTAAGAGCATCCACTACCACATTGGCTTTTCCGGGGTGATAGTGAATGTCAAGGTCATAATCCTTGATTAACTCTATCCATCTCCTTTGCCTCATATTCAGCTCCTTCTGAGTGAAAATATACTTCAAGCTCTTGTGATCTGAATAAATCTCACAGCGATTACCCATAAGGTAATGACACCATGTCTTCAAAGCTAAAACTATAGCTGCTAGTTCAAGATCATGGGTAGGGTAGTTCTGCTCATGCTGCTTTAGTTGTCTAGATAGATATGCTATGACTTTTCCTTCTTGCATCAACACACATCCGAGACAAATCTTGGATGCATCACAATACACATCAAACGGCTCCTTGATATCTAGCATAGTCAATATTGGGGCTGAAATCAATCTCTTCTTGAGCTCTTGGAAACTTGCTTCACATTTGTCGGTCCATTCAAACTTCTTATCCTTCTTCAACAATTGGGTCATGGGTCTTGCGATGCTCGAAAATCCCTCAACGAACTTGCGGTAATATCCCACTAATCCGAGAAATGCACGGACTTGGGTTTGAGTGGTTGGGGCTTCCCATTCTTCAACATCTTTGATCTTGGCGGGATCAACAGCGACTCCTCTTGCCGACACAATATGTTCGAGGAATCCTACTTCTTTCAGCCAAAACTCACATTTGCTGAACTTGGCATACAACTGATGCTCTCTAAGGGTTTCGAGGATGGTTCTCAGGTGTTGGTCATGGTCTTCTTCTGACTTGGAATAGATAAGAATATCGTTGATAAACACAACGACAAACTTATCTAGAAGGTTCATAAAGATCTTATTCATGAGATTCATGAAATAAGCGGGAGCATTGGTTAATCCAAAAGACATGACCGTATACTCATAAAGTCCATATCTGGTTGTAAAGGAGGTCTTTGGAATATCCGTTGCATGAATCTTGAGTTGATGATAACCAGTTCTAAGATCATTCTTGGAAAAAACTTTGGCACTAGTCAACTGAGCAAACAGATCTTCAATCTTGGGCAGTGGGTACTTGTTCTTGATGGTGACATCATTCAACTTCCGGTAATCTGTGCACAAATGGTTACCTCCATCTTTCATGTGGACAAACAGAACATGCGATCTCCATGGCGATGCGCTTGGTTGAATCAAGCCTTTCTCCAACATAGCATCAAGTTTCTTCTTCAGCTCCACTAACTCTAATGAGTTCATGCTATAAGGTCTCTGAGCAATGGGCCATTTCTAGGAATTAGTTCAATAATGAACTCGATATCCCGATCTGGGGGCATACCGGGCAATTCATCTGGGAATACGTCGGGGTATGCACAGACTACTCTGACTTGGTTTATGGTTGGTTGGGCTAGACTCTTGTTGCATTTGAATTGTCAGGGCAAGGTTTCATATATATGCTCTACTGATACTACAGAGTTACTGGTCATGGTTATGGATTTCTTGGCACAGTCAATCAATCCTTTATGTTTTGACATCCAATCCATTCCTAGTACTACTTCCAAACCTTTGGTTCCAAGTACTATTAGATTGGCATAAAAATCTATCCCATGGATTCTTATAGCTACAACCTTACAAATTTTTCTAGCTTTGGTGGTTGAACCAGGAATTTGAACTATCATAACATGCTTCAATTTTGTGGGTTGAATCTTACTAGTGCATGCAAATTCTTCTGTAACAAACGAGTGCGATGCTCCAGAATCAAACAACACTCTTGGTAATACTGAGTTAACAGAAAACATACCCAGCACGACATCTAGCGCTTCTTGGGCTTCTTCAACATTCATGTGGAACAAATGGCTGTTGCGGTTGAGCGAATTCCCTAGGGAAAATCTTCTTCCAGGCTGAACATGGCGTTGCTGCTGAACTGGGGCATTCACGTTGGTGGTGGTGATCCTTGATTCCACACTCAAAACAAGTAATCTGAGACTTGTCTTTGGCAGCAACAGGCACGACGTTGCTTCTAGTCCGTGGGGCGGTATTGTTGTTGTTGTTGTTGTTGGACTTGGGCGATGCACGGTTGAAATTGTTGGAGTTGCCGGGGTTATTGTTGTGGTTTCCTCCGGACTTCACATTTCCTCCTCTACGGTTCGGGTAGCTTAGACGATACATTGGGGGTTTATTGTTCCTTGGGGCATATCCTACAGATGGGTTGGGGCGATACTTTTGGGTATTGTGGGACCCAGTCTGATGCATCATTCTGCGCTTGCAGTTGTCATTTGCTTGGTTGATCTTCCCTTCCATCTGGATGGCAGAATCGACTAGCTCTTCGAGATCATCAAAACGAATGTTGACTAACACAGTCTGCATCCCATCATGCAGTCCATTCAGGAATCTTTCCTTCTTCTTGGCTTAAGTGTTGATCTCATCAGGTGCATACCTAGCGAGGGGCAGAAATTTGTCATGGTACTCAACTATCGTCATCCTGCCCTGCTTTATTTCCTTGCATTCATCTCTCATTCCAGTGACTAAACCTTGCGGCACATGGGTGCGGCTGAACTTGATCTTGAAAGCTTCCCAAGTCATGACTTGACAGTTGTTCATAGTACGGGTACTATTCTACCAGGCTCTTGCATCTCCTGCCAGATAATGAGTGGCAAACAGTACTTTCTCGTTGTCGTCAACTCCTGCGACTTCTAGGTTATTCTCCGTGGTCTGCAACCAATCATCAGCATCCAATGGGTCTCCAGACTTGTAAAGATAGGGGGATTGGTGTTTTGGAATTTCTTGAGTTTGGATCCATGATGATCCTGATTTCCATGGCCTTGATTATTATGGACCATCTGAGCGATCTGTTGCAGGGTGGCTAGGTTGGCTTGGCGCTCTGCTCTACTAGCTTCACGGTCAGAAACTAGCATCTGCAGAATCTGCAGCATTGGGTCCTGCGATGAGCTACTTCCTCCTTAGTTTCCACGAGGCTTCTGAAGATTGAGGTAGATAAAGGGGTAAGAGGGAAAGTTCTAAGGTTCATGGTTTTGTTTTCAAAGCTAAAACTTTGAGTTTGAACTCAGGTTTTTCAACCGAACTTCTCATTCATTCATTCAATCAAGCACATGATACAAGTGCACACAACACAACATAAAAGGAAAACAAATGGTTTTAAGAACCATTCTGTAAGCTAAGATACAGTGGGACCTATACATCTCACTCCTACGGTAGTGATCAAATGCATCAACTCATCATCGATGAAGTCAGAGTCATCATCATCGGAGTAGAAGTCCATGGCATCATCCTCCATGTAGTCGTTGTCATCACTAAGGTATGAGTGAATATCTCCCTGGATGTCCTAACCTTCTTCTTCTTCTTTTGCTGCAAGCTGAGCTTCTTGCTCCTGGATGGTCTTCTCGAGGTCGGCCACCTTCTTGCGAAGATGAGCAATGGTGCGATCCTTCTTCTCGTGCTGATGACAAAGTGATTTATGATCCTTGACGAGCAGGGTGAAAGTCTGGTCCTTCTCGGAAGCAATGGCAAGTTTCTGGTTGGCGTAGGCTCTAGCATTGTCCACTTCCTTATGTCTATCATACAGTAGGAAGTCAAGAATTTCCACTTGGCGCTTCAACTCTGGGTGTCTTGGCATCTCCAACGGCATTCCCATAGAATCACGCCTTGCATAGTGAGCAAAGCGAGTTCCCTGGATCAAGTTGATGTTTTGCCCACACAGACGTGCATGAGCTTCATGCATGGCCCTGGCTAATCCATCTAGCCAGTTGTTCTCGCTCACGGTGAATTGAATCTTCTCAGAAAGGGGTGCTTCCATCTTGCCGCGAAGATCAACAACTATCAGCCATTGTAGATCTCCTCCTGGAAAATCCTTGAGTTGAGCTCTGAAGAATTCCAAATGCGGGCACTCAAGGTGCTCTGACAGTGCATCAAGATCCCTCTCAAAGATCAGTTGGCCTCCGTTGCCCAACTAGTAGAACTTTTAATACTCAACCTCCATCTATAAGAATTTAGGATGAGTAAGTTAGTGAGGTGATCAAGTGTGTCAAATTTAATTAAGAATGTAAGAATTTTTGAGAAACATGAATTTTTTTGAAAGAATCAAAGATAAGTGTGGAAATAGGTTTTCATAAATACTCACTTCTTTGGTTTTGAAACTATGTTTTTGTTCGGACGTCCATTCTAACTAGGGTCTCGTATGGTCAGGATGGCTCTAATACCAACTTGTCAACACCCGTATTTTTAATCCCAGATGCCTGTTATGCCATACATCGCAATCCCAGGATTACGATTTTTGCGAGACACAAATTGGATATCATAGTACATCATCCATTACAAACCATAATAAGGTCTTACACAAATAAAGGATCTCATGATCCAGTCTTACTACAAACAAGCATCACAATAATAAGCGTATTGGTGGGCTCCATCTTCAGTGTCACAGGCAATGCTGACAATGGGAGATGATCCTAGTTGTCGTAGCCATCCTGCTGTCCATCTTCCTAATAGTCCTCCTCATAGTCTAGCCACGGGAATAGCCAGGGACAAAGCCATTAGTACTCTTTAAGTACTCGCAAACTCTCACTAACAAGTAAGGTAGTTCTAGTAGGAAATGCTAAGCTCTAAGTTTATTTGCAAAGCTAAATTTGAAACCTAAGCTGAGTTCAGAAACAAAGAACGGTAAAATAAAGTTCTATATCACTTAAGTTGGGAACTTAGTTTTCATAGTCACAACCCTGTTGTGGTCAAGTCCAGTCACAATTCATTTCACAAGTCTGTTTGAAAACATCTGACGATGGAACAGTATGGCCACTCCAACTTTCCATGACCACGGACGCGGCTATTTGAATAGTTTGACACTCTACAGAGGTGGTACACTTTCACCATAAAATTCGATACATCCGTCAGGATAACCCTGAATCATCATACTTAGTATGCGGATAATCAATCATAACCTTTCCTTTACACACTCTAGTGTAAGCACCTCTCCTATGAGCTAGACCTCCCATCCATGGCCATCTGCCATCCTGGGCACTGCATAGGTGGAAATCATCAAGAGGTAGCCTCAGCTCAAACCTTTTCCGCGAGGGAACCCATACTAATTCATATAAACTTCTGGCTAAGCCTTACCCAATTCAGGTATTGTGGTTGTATGGTAAAATTGGAATGGTATCGCATCCGAACCCAACCATCAGATTTTATAAAGGGCTAAGCCTCATGCCTCAACATTTTCATCATCATAAACCATTTGTGTTTCTCAACACATGTCAAAACATCTCAATAGAATGACTCATCATTCCAAGGTTTTCATACGCATTTTCACCAAGTATTCCCATCTAAAGTGATCAAGTTTTATTGCTTAGCACTAGCCACTAAAGTTAAGAGTGTTCACTAATGAGGGATGCTAAGATCAATCTCATGCCATAGAATGACATCTATTATATGCCAAGTTTTATACTCTTTATGCTATCTATACTACTTTCCAAAATCTCACAAAGCATTACTAAAAGTAAAGAAACTTTGGTAAAGCAAAAGTAAAGCTTGTAAGTAAAACTTGGGATGGGTATAAATCAAAAAGTATAACCAAACATGCCTAATGCGTCTTTCCTAGGTTATCTTGCAAGTGTTAGATTGCCAATAATAGCTTGCATAGTTAAGAAACTTGCAAGGGGCTAACTTGCTTAGTAGTGATGGCTTGCCTTGATTGGTGCAGTGATTGAAGTTCTCTTCGTCTTCTTCAGGGTAGAACTCCTCCTCCTTGTAGACTTGGTCGGTACTATCATCTATAAATGAAAGACGGGATACACAATCACCAAAAAATACTTAACTAGTCTATTTAGCACACTAAGGCACTCACTTGATGATCTAGCATCATCACAATCCTCACATGAAATAAAGAACTAGTTTTATTTATTTTATTTGAGAAAAGTAATTTCTACTCATTGAAATTAATTAAAATTTAATATTCTCCAATTAAAATATGAGATCATGTGGACACATGTCATCACCACATATTCCAATACATGGGAATGTGATTTAAAGGGTGGATCACATTTCACTAAGTTTAAGTTTATCATTTAAATGATTTAAAGTGACTAGAAAGGCCTGTATAGAATTATTTTGGTACTAGTCCAAAGTCACTGCAAGAAAACCTAAATATTATCACATATTCAGATAGGTATTATCAAATGTGATTTTTGAGAGTTGGAATCAACTCAAAAGCTATTATGGTTGATTTTTTTAAAAATGTTTGAATGCAGAAAGGTCTCTGTCTTGTTATTTTTGCTATATGTGATCTCTAACTCCATTTGATTTAAATCCAACGGGATTGGATAGTTATTTTAATTTTCTTTCTAACAAAATTTGAATCATGCATGTTGGTTAAGTGAAATTCTCTGAATGGATTTTTGAATAAGTGAATAGAATCTAGTTTAAACCTAAATGGAAAAACATTTATTTGAATTTGTGGGCTAGCGCGGGAAAACTAACGGGTCGGCCTAGTGGCGCTCCGTGGTGCAGAGGGCGACTGACAGGTTGGTCCC
Source organism: Avena insularis (assembly GCA_023614405.1). Lineage (NCBI taxonomy): Eukaryota > Viridiplantae > Streptophyta > Magnoliopsida > Poales > Poaceae > Avena > Avena insularis. The sequence continues at coordinate 384,539,688 of CM042694.1, forward strand.
CCTTGACAGTGACTCTTAAAACCCGAATCGGTATCTATCAATCCTAGCCTTACGATTAGAACGAGATCTACGGCTATGGTTCGTCGTCTCCGGTGAAAAGCTCCAACAAGAACAAACCCTAACGCGGCATGGTGGGGGTACGTGGGAGCTTACCAGGGCTCCAACTAGGCTTGGTGATGGGGGTGATCGAACTGGTGGATGACAGTGGTTCTAGGCATGGTCGCGGCAGCTCCTGGGGCAGTCGCAATCAACGGCGCCTCTTCTCCTCTACTGCGGCAAGCTCCGGCAAAATTCCGGTGAACTTTAGCTCGATTGGCTCCGAGGAAAGGTCGGGGGTGGTCAGTGGCGAGAGGGGAGTGAGATGGTGTAAGGATTGAGGTTGGGGGAGGCCTCCTTTTATAGGCTCAATGAAGGGACCGAGCGGCATGGTCAGGCGGTGCTGGCGACACGGCTACGGGCTTCTAGCGGCGTGGCTGTGAGCGATGGTCGACGTAGTGCTCCCTGGCGGTCCTCTATGGTGTAAAGGTGCAGCTAGGGGAGGTGGCATTTGGTCGGGAGTGTCTGATGCTCTGCACGACAGAAGCAGTGTTCGACGCGGCGCACGGTGGCTGCAGGTCAAGCGGCGGCGAATGGGCATGTCTGGGCGCTTCCTGGGGTCATGGCGAGGCAGTGCGCCCGAGGTGCGGTCGAGGTGCGGTCTGTGCTAGCTTGTCGGGTGCGGCGCTCTAGCGCGTGCTTGGCATGGTTCAGACGCGCGGGGCGTGGTTGGTCTACGGTGGTCCAAGGCCTGGCAGCGCTCGGGGAAGGGACAGAGAGGGGAGGTAGGGTGCGACGATCCTCCTAGGCATGGCGGGAGAGAGCGGGGCGGTCTACTGGGAGTATTCCATGCTCGACCAGCGGGCATGGCGCTCAGGTGGCTCGGCACTGCTGTAAGCGGCTAAGGGGTAGCTCTTTGATGGCATGGTTGGAACTGGGGGAGACTAGGGGCGTTGATTTAGGCCTTAGTGGCGCTTGATCACTGATCTAAAACAGTAATTGTTAGACCAGATTTATTTTGTCTGCTAGGTGTTCGATCAAATGGCCACAAGAGATTTAAATTCGAATTTTGAAAAGATTTTTGCTGTGTGATCTGTACTTATGCTTGGTGATCTATGCTTGCTTGGGATTGTCAAGTGGAGTTGGTTTGGTGGGTTTTTGCAAAAATGGGATCTTCCCATATGCATTGGATTCCATTTTCAACTGCCATTTAAAATTAGTGGCTAAGTGTTTCTGTAAGTTTGGAAAGTGGGCCTTGGTACATCTTTACTTGGTCTAGCAAGGGGTGAAAAGATCTAGAATTGTTTCTGTTGGGAATTGACTTCTAGGAACACCTAAAGTGGCCTAGTGGATTAAAATGGTCAAAATGACCATTTGCATTAGTTACTCTTATTTGATTTCTTTTTCTTTGGATTTTGTTTGTAAATGGTCTAGATGATGTGGTAGTCACCTTTAAACCATTTCACAACATTTAGAACAATCAAACATGGCATTTTCAAACAATTCTATACTAATGCAAACACACATGCATTCATAATTATTTAAATAATAAAAAGTTTTTGTTAACCCTAAATTGGGTGATTTGAACTTTGATAACCTTAATTAAAGATTTGGGATGTTACACGCCCCACCCCTCATTTATATAGAGGGGGAAGCGACCTAGGGATGGACCCCTTGCCCTCCTAGGGCCGGCGCACAAGGGGAGGGGGGGAGTTTCCTTCCCTCCCAAGTCTTCCCCTTTTCTTTCTTGGTTTTCATGCAAACTCTGTGGAACCTTCTAGAACCTTCTAAAACTGTTCGGAACCTTCTAGAAGCTCCATAGAATACTTCGGAACGTTTCTGAAAACCAGAAATTGATCTCGGTTATTAGAATATTATTCTCCGGACAATTCCGGATCTCCTCGTGATGTCATGGATCCAATCCGAGACTCCAAAAAACATTCGGTCTCCAACACGTATTCCATATCTACCTAAACAACATCGAACCTTAAGTGTGTCAGCCTACGGTTCACGACCTAACTATCTCCGATCAATAACCAACAGTGGGACCTTGAGATACAGAATGGCTCCCACATATTCAACGATGACTTCGTGATCGATAGAACCATTTACATTCGAAAACAATTCCCTTTGTCATGCGATACTCTACTTACTTGAGGTTCGATCATCGGTATCTCCATACCTAGTTCTACCTTGTTACTGATAAGTGCTCTTTACTCGTTCCGTGATATGACATCCCTTGTGACCTAGTCACATGCTTGCAAGCTAATTGGATGAGATTCCACCGAGAGGCCCTGAGCATATATATCCGTCATATGGATGGACAAATCTAAGACTTGATCCATGCGCTTCAACACATACTTTCAGTATACCTAATGCCACCTTTATAACCACCCAGTTACAAAGCGGCGTTTGATGTCATGAAATCACTGATCTGGTGATGGTGATTAACACAATCTCATGGTCAAAGGATTAGGTTACTATGTATTTGAAAGCTTGTAGCAAAACAAACTGAATGACTTGATCTTATGATATGCTTACAATGGGTGTTTGTCCATCACATCATTCTCCTAATGATATGATCTTGTTATTAATAACATCCAATGTCCATGATGAGGAAACCATGATCATCTATTAATCAACAAGCTAGTCTTAACAAGGGGCTTACTAGGGACAATTTTACGTTTACAAAACACACAAGTATTAGTGTTTCCTATTAATACAATTATAGCATGAATGTAAACATTTATCATAAACACACAGATATAATAATAATCACTTTATTATTGCCTCTAGGGCATATCTCCAACAATTGCATGTCTATTCTTTTCATAAACCACATGGATCCACTAGAGTTAGTGTATGTGTGTTCTTTTCACAAACCACATATGGATCCACTAGAGTTCATTGCATGTGTGTTCTTATCCTAAACTAGCACTAGAGCCATTGCATGTGTGTTGTTTCCCTAAACCACTTATGGATCCACCAGATTCATTACATGTGTGTTCTTTTAATAAACCACATGGATCCACTAGTGTCATTGCATGTGTGTTATTTTCATGAACCACACCTAGAGTCATGGCATGCCTGTTCTTTTCATAAACCACATGAATCCACTAGAGTCATTGCATGTGTGTTCTTTTCACAAACCACATATGGATCCACTAGAATTCATTTCATGTGTGTTCTTTTCCTAAACCACATATGGATCCAGCAGAGTCATTGCATGTGTGTTGTTTTCATAATCAACATGGATCCACCAGTGTCATTGCATGTGTGTTCTTTTCATAAATCATAGCTAGAGTCATTGCATATCCATTCTTTTCCTAAACCACATATGGATCCACCAAAGTTATTGCATGAACTACAAGAAAAGTTTCCTTCTACAAGGACTTGGCCCGACGATCGTCGTAGAAGGTACGTCTTCTGTGAAGAAATTATTGGTTCGGCCGTGGCCGATGGAAAACTTTTTTTTTCTAGTTTCGTGGCCCTCTACTACGATGGATGTGCTAAAAACATGGAGGAAGCTCGGCGATGTTGACCCGCCGAAGTCTTTTGAGGTGTGTGGGTCCCGGATGTCAGTGTATCTAGCGGAACATACTTTTCGGTCATGCCTCCCTTATTTGAACTCGATAACGTTGCTCGATGCGTCTGCCATTTAGTCAGGCTACTAGGTCCCACATGTCAGCCTGTCATTAGAAGGATCGTGTGTATGGTGGAATTTATTTCATTCGCTCGCGTTACCGTGTTCCAAAGTTGATAGTGCTACTCGATGCATCTACTGTTTAATCAACCTCTTGGGACCCACATGTCATCCTCTCATTAGAAGAAACATGTGTATGGTGGAAATTTTCCCTTGGCTATTTCCTCCCTGATTTCAACTCGATAACGTTGCTCGATCTATCTACCGTCTAGTCACGCTGCTGGGTCCTCCATGTCAGCCTCACATTATAAGAATCATGTGTATGATGGAATTTTTTTCTTTGCTCATGCTACCCTATTCCAAACTTGATAGCACTTCTCGATGCATCTACAACCAAACTCTTGGACCCCACATGTCATCCTCTCATTAGAAGAAACGTGTGTATGATAGAATTTTATCCCTCGACCGTGCCTCCGTGTTCACAACTTGATAGTGTTTCTCGCTGCATCTGCCGTTTAATCATGATGCAGGGCCCCACATGTCATCCACTCATTAGAAGAAACATGTATATGATGGAAGTTTTGCTCACGGTCGCGCCTCCGTGTTTCAAACTTGATAGAGTTGCTCGATGCATCAGCCATTTTTCCAGGCTGCTGGGTCCCCCATGTGAGCCTCTCAGTAGAAGATAAGTGTGCATGTTGGACTTTTTTCTCACTTGCGCCTCCCTGTTTGGAACTTGGCAACATCGCTCGAGGAAGAACCTATATAAGGCTACGCTAGGGTCCCACATGCCGGTCTCTTTGTATATCAAACATGCAGATGATGGACTTTTTTTTAGCCGCGTCCGCTGTTTTGACCTTGGAAACGTTGCTCGATGTGGCAGTCGTGTATGGTCTTGCTTGTGAGGCCCCCATGTCAACCTCCCTGGTTTGTTCTGGTGGGTGAATCCCCGATTCCAGCCTCTCTGTACAAGTATTTAACTTTTTTTCAAACCCGACCATTAAACTCGAGGGATGCTGTAGGCTGGTGGGTCCGTGATGTCTGCCTCTCCATAATGCAATATTAAAAAGAAACCCTTTCTAAAAAAAGTAAACCCAAGATATATATAAATATGTGCACACAGGGGATTCGAACTAAAGACCTTAAAATCAAATCAAATTGACATAAACTAAGGGTTTTGCCACTATACCAAAGATACTAATAGAAATTGAATCATTAAACATGTATTAGTACTACAACTTATGTATCAGTCTTCTAAAAAATATTTTGTGTGTCCATGTTATCTCTCTTAAAATAAAAGAGCACTGATACTAGAACCTCGATTATAAAAAGCCACATAATGGATTAGTTTCTTAAAAACATGGGTAGGCATAGTTTTTTTAGAGGTGGGGGGCAATGCCAAAAAGGCCAAATTAAAAAAAATTGGGCTATGGTCAATGGGCTCCTATCTCAAATTTCACTGGGCTGTGGCTCGGTAGATTCAAACACAAACCTCATCGAGGGAGGAAAAAAGCGATAATTCCTTTGACAGATATTCAAGTAAAATTATCTAATGAACACACACCACATGCGCCAAAACAGGGCTGGTATCCAATGACTTCACATGGTGAAATTATGCTGCATATATTTACCCTCTCATCTCTGTCCAAAATGCGTCCAACGGTTTCGATAACACAAAGTAAAAAGCTCTAGAGCAAGCAGCCAGGAACAACGATAGAACTTTTGTCAAATTCAATACCATTTGAAAGATTAAGGAGTATAGAATAATAAGACATAAAAAATCGGCAGATTCCTAGTTCATATTTAGCAGAACTTGACCAATTCAGAAGCATTTCAAAGTGACTGATTTAGCAATACAGACACTGAAATTCAATATCACTACAAAGTGAGACAGTTCTTGTTTCAGCTCTAAAAACCATACCATGTGATCAGTTTGCCCTTTTCTCCAAACACACTCAATCACTAGAACACAATCATTGTCATAATATTTGGTCATATAGGGAACCATCATATGGATACAGATATACCATACCAGTACGTACTAGTCATAGCTCCAACCCAGCAAAAGGTTATCATAGTTTTACCACCCATATATGATCAGTGGAGATAATACAACGACATAATTAATTACAATAGCATGTGGCCAAAGAGCTAGACAGCTAGGAAGTTCATGAATAGCATGTGGCATTCAGGGCAGCCAGATACATCGACCTTGACCGTTCTTCCAATAGTAAGTTTGACTGCTTTCTGGAACTTGATCCACCTAGAAGTAGCTGCCAAGCGCCCATCATTCGATTTAATGGTATAGCATCCCTTGATTCGCAATCCTTCGCTCTACATCATGAAGACTATTGTACCCTTTCGTCTGGCCTGGAGTTGCTTTGTGGCACTCTTAGGAAATTTGTGAGTCAAAGCAAGAGATAGACGCATAATTACTAAGAGGAATGCACTGAATCATGTGAAACTTGAGAAGACATCCAGAGCAGTTTATCTGCCGCCATATACTCACAAACAAAATCCGGTGCGCCCTTGTGATGACACATGTGTAGGATATGGTCTGACAAGGTGCTGCCTGGGGTGATGAAGGAGCTTGTGCCGGTGCCTGTGCTGGGGCTGGTGCTGGTGTAGGAGATGGTGCCACTAATTGTAGAGGGGCTAGTGTAGGAGCTAGAAGGCCCAGAACCAGTGCCGGCTCAAGCAGCTTGATGCTAGATTCCTTCTGAGGGGTAGCTAAGCTGTCTGCAGGGATGGTAGAGGCAGATGAGAAGTGTCCAAGCAAAATGGTCTCTTATACAACAGTTACTCACAAGACAGTGATCAAAGGATATGATGAGTATACAAGAAAATTAAGTTACTACCTCCATTCTTTCTCCTTAGGTCAATAGGTGCCAGAGAAGGAACTAGGGCTAGTGCTGTTCGGGGTGCCAGCAGCTTGGTGCTGGTTACCTTCTAAGGGATAGGTAAGGGGACTGCAGGAGTGGTCAGAGAGGCATATGTGATGTGGACAAGCAAAATGGTTTCTGATACAACAGTAACTCCTAGACAGAGATGAGAGTCTACAAGCAAAATAAGTTTCTACCTCTATTCTTTCTCCTGCTGAGGTCAATAGGTGTCATTGCAGGAAATGGGGCCGGTGCTGGTGCCGGTGCCAGCAGCTTGATGCTGGCATCCTTCTAGGTGGTACATAAGGGGAAGCGAACTGCAGAAGTGGTCAGGGTCATATGATGAGTAAATATAATGGTGCAGAACAGTTAGTCGCAAGAAAACCATTAGAGGTTATGATGAGTATAGGATCAAATTAATTAGTACTACCTCTGTTCTTGGTCCTTCTGTCAACAAGTGTACGATGGCGTGCAAGTATCTGCCCAGGCTTGCTAAAATCGAATGATACCTCGTCCCCCTACTTCAGACCATTCTCATGGATATACTTGGACCAACCTCAGCCACCCAAATAGGTGGTGGCCATCGTCTGGGAGACATCCACATCATATATTTGCTACATGCCTTTAGGGCCCACGTTATACAGAGTTAGAAACTTGTCGTTTCCGAACATCTTGTTTATAATGGGGCGAGCGACACAAGGGACACCCTTCATGAGAAATTGATAGAGAAGTAAGGCGGCAACAAAAAAAGTGAGATAGAAGATCTTACATCAAGTATGTCTAAATCACTTGGAATCCATACCTGATACCATGGGTACCCTTTGCGAAGGGTGGCCATGCACAATTTTTCTTCCCTTTGCCTTTGGAATGGAATACAGGGCCCCCCTTTCAATCCACAAGCTTGACAAGAGGAGGGTAGCAGAAAGGGCTGAGCAGCTCGTGCGTGGTAGTGATTGAAATTAAGTGGAAAGGTTAAATTATGTAAAGAGCAAGTAAATCTAATAATATAAGACAAAACCATTGCCTGTAAAGCAAACAGATTTTATTGTTGTGAACTTCTAATGAGCGTAAACATATAGTACTAGCTGATAACAATAACATGGAAAATTATAACATGTGAAATTGTGGATTTCCAAATTATACCCACTTCTTAGATAGGTCACTGCCCACCTGGGTACTGTGTTGGCGCTTCCTCGTTGTATAGAGGATGTCCTCTTTTGGTGCAGGCATCAGAAATCTACTAGCCTCTACAACAGCCTCAGCCTCCGCAGCAGCACATTCAATTTGCATAAATAGCAACAGGGCTCAACAGTTCAATACTATGTAAAGTTTGACCATGTTTAAAAAAAATTATAATATGAATTATATATCCTTGGATATATCATGAAACATATACAGTACATAGTAGTCATATACTGACTGTATAAGACAGTCCTGATAGATCCAGATCTGGATTCACATAAACACATTGCTAGAATTAATAAAATCATACATATGTTTCTAAACATCTAATAAGCATGCATGACACCAAGCGGGTAATACTTAAATCTGACTACACCATGGTAATAAGGGTATTAAGAAAAAATACATTTCCCTTTAAACTGGGCCCTCCCAGCTGGTCGGTGGCCTTGTTCTTGTTTGGTGAGTAATGGTACTGGCCGGATCCTACGGCATGTGGGGGTACCATCCTGTTTGCCGCACCTGGAGCACCGCACATTCGCAGTTATGTACCACCGTGCTACAGTAAATGAACAAGAGATGGTGTCACAGAGGCTTTCACAAAAACAGGATGTAGACAGAGACAACTTTTAGCACAGGGATATATCCAGGTTGCAGCCAACCACTTTCAGCATTGGAAAGAATAGAAGAACGCAATGAATATACTGCTACATTACCTTTTTTAGGCAACTTCTAAGGGAATTGACGGGACCATCTCTGTCTGTAGTGGTCGTGCGCGCCACTGGCCCATAGTTCTCCATACAGAATCTGACGCAAAATCCATTGCACATTACGAGTAGCAACTAAAGGTTACAAAAGTGAAGAACACCGAAATCGAACTTGACCAAATGCCCCAATCAGAACAGCGCTGACCATGCCCTGATCCAGAATCCATACAAAATCAGTATCACCTCCCCCAACCCCCATCCCCACCACCACCACCACCCCATGACCCAATCAATTAGACAAGAGGAAAAATATCCTGATTAGGTGATTCCGAGGTGAGCAATAAGCAAGAACTCCACAATCAAAGCATACCGAATACTACTACTCCTAGTACTAATAGTACCCCCAATGGCCCAATCGGAAGCAAATTAAGCAAAGCCGGATTTCTAGGTGAGCAAATACACCCACCTATTTCAACAAGAACTCCACAATCGGAGGTGGCACCAGTTCCAAAAGTTGCTTGCTGGATGGGAGCTAGCTAGTGATGGTTTCTTGTCTTTTCGTCGGTAGAAAGGCATTGGCAGGGGAGTAGTACTAGTAGTAGTAGGGAGGGGCAGTACATGTTTTTCTACAGTAAGTATTTTTAAGTGATAGTGGCGGGAACAATTTGCCGGGAGAGAATCCCGAATTTTTGATCCTAGCTATCACGTGGTGGCCTACAACTATTTCAAGTGGGACCCACGTCAGGGGTGTGATGACCAACAAGTATAGGGGGTGTATCACAGTATTTTCGATAAGTAAGAGTGTCGAACCCAACGAGGAGCAGAAGGTGCTGGCTAGTGGTATAGATCAAGAATTCTCTGCAAATACTTAGCAAACGGATTTTTAGGGGTTTTCGATAAAGCAAGTAAACAAAGTACGAGTAAATAAAAGACAGTATGAATAAATGCTGCAAGTGGCCCAATCCTTTATGCAGCAAAGGACAAGCCGGTTGTATTACTTAAGATGACCAAACGTTCTCGAGGACACATGGGAAGACTGTCAAGTGCTTTCACTTCATATAGTTGATTAATCTTCTTTAGCTTGCTAAGTGTTGTGTGGGTGAACCTGTGCTAATGTACCGCCCCATCCAAGACTAATACATACTTGTGATTATACCCTTTGCAAACATCCATAAGTACAAGAAAGTAATTAAGGTAGAAACCTTACGTCCCTTGTGCAATGGTTTTCTAACGGGGGTTCAGGTTTCTGTCACTCCGGCAACCCCTACGATTAGTAGCCAAATACACAATGCATTCCCCTAGGCCCATATAGGTGAAGTTTCATGTAGTCGATGTTTACGTGACACCACTAGAAAAAGTACACCACAACTTAAATAACAATCTATTGAATCTTTCTCAACACAACTCCACTACTAACAACAAGAATTCTCCCATGTCCTCAAGAACAAAACGAACTACTCACAAGACATCATATGGATCATGATCAGAGATGGAATAATGATGCATAACAATCTAAACATAAACAATAATTCAATGGTTCACTCAATAGCATCAACTACAAAGAGTAATCAACACCGGGAAAGTTTCCCCTATGAACTATGCAAGATTCAACGCAATTGTTACAGCAACATGGAGATGGTGATGAGGGTGCTGATGGTGATGATGGTGGTGATGATGATGATGATCCTGATGAAGTCCACCTTGATGGTGGTGTTGATGGCGACGATCTCCCCTCTCCGGGAAGGAATTCCCCTGGCAGAAATTTGTCTGCTGGAGAGATCTTTCTCTCTCAGTGTTTTCCGCCCCGCAGAGGCGGCGGAATCTTTCTGTGGTCACTCCCTGAGTCTTAGGGTTTCGGGAGGTTGATATACGCGAGAGGAGAGAGGCTGGAGTGGGCCAGGGTGGCCAAACCAACTCCTGGCGCGGCCTAGGGCTGCCCGCGCCATGGGTGGTGTGGGCCCCCTGTGGCCCATCTCCACTCCATCTTCTGGCATCCTTAGTCTTCTGGAAAAATAGGATTTTCCGTATATTTTCCCGGATTTTCTGATCTTCACGAATTTTGCCTCCAAACAGCACCTTTTCCATCAGAATCCTGACTGCAGCGGTCCATGCTCCAAAAGTCATCAACCATGCAAAAATAGATGAAATAACATAAGTATCACCACTCAATATGAAATATATCAATTAATAATAGTGAATTAAGACATAGAATAGTGATGCAAAATGGACGTATCAACTCCCCCCAAGCTTAGACTTCGCTTGTCCCCAAGCGAAACTGAGATCAATAAACATGACCTCAGGTTTATGGAGTGAAGAGTCGCTAAAAGAATACGGACAAGAAGCATCACATTCATCAAATACATAGATCATAATAGAAGACAACTCACTATTATATAACTCAACTTGTAATAAGTAAAATAAACATAATAAAGATACATAAAGTGAATCATAATTGGTAATGGCAAACTTAGCTCTTGGTCGAAGAATAGTTGATAATTTGCTGGAGTTCACAAATAACTGGTTTTTCAATGATAGCTTTCAAAGTAGTAAACATCAAGATAAGAGCAAGGTGCAAAGCAAGGAACATAAGAAACATGAGTGAATAAATCATCATATGAATGAATGAAACATAACAACTCAAAATACTTGCTGAGATAGAAAGGAGTAGGTTTACTGACTCAACTGCAAGGTAAAAGAAAGGCCCTTCAAAGAGGGAAGCAGGGATTGCAAGTCTCATAAAGATCTCCCAAAAATTATGATACTTACTAGCTTTCAGCTCTCATTGCCCCTATCATAGGCATCTTTAGGTGATTAAGGTTAAAGTGATCAAAAATGAGGATATGCATTGACAAGTTGTAAGTTGAGAATCTCATGTCCCTTGAATATGAGGGTCGCTCCTCATGCTACTCAAGTTTAGTCACCGGTAAGTTCTTGTCATCGTAAGCATATGTGTATCATAGAGAACCGCCAACGGGGTACCCCTTGCCTGATGATACGCAAGAATCCCCATATCAAAATGACAAGGCAAGCAGACAACAAGTATCTCAGCAATCTTCTTATTTACGATGGGAATATGGTGCTTTTTTCTCTCTTTCCTCTTTTCATAACCTCTTTTTTTTTCTTTTCTCTTTTTCTCAATCTCTATCTCTTTTTTTTATAAGAAGAATGCTTCATAGATACTCGTTATGGTTACGCTGCAGGTTTCCACCATGTCAGCATGGATTAGACCAGCGGCCCAGGCGTTTCTCTAACACACATGCATAACTCCATGGACTTACAAGCACCCCTTTCATTTCACACCGACGACAGCCATAGACAAAAGAACATGATATCAACTTGGTACAAAGTACCAGTGCAATGTTGAAAGCGTTCCCCATGACAGGATGGTTCTGCTAATTCACAACTTACAAAGTGCAAGCCTATACGCAACATAGGTGAGCACAATAGTTCAAGTTTATTAAGTGCAAGAAAGTAAGGTGTGCCATCAAGTTCGTGAGAGCTTTAATCACTAATTTTCACATAACAAGTTTAATTTGGGAGGTAGATAAAACAAGAATTTACTTGGAATAGCAATAATGCTAATAGGTAGGTATGGTGGACACAAATGGCAAAGGTTTTGGTTTAAAGGAGGTGGATGCACGAGAAGAATTCCTCTCAGTACAGGTTTTTGGCTAGCAAGGCTGGGTAGCAAGTACAAGAGTTGAAGGAAACAAACAAACATACAAGTGATAAAGACAAACATGCAATCTTCCTTGGAAGCACAAAAGATCTTAACTAGAGAATACTAGACTTATGAGCAAATCAAGAAACAAAGATGATGACATTATTTTTCTTTAGAGTACTTCTATCTTTTTCATTCAACTCTCAAAAATAGTGTTGCTACTGACCGAGCCAGGTTTGCCAAAACCAACTAAATTAACTCAATGATCCCAGAGTGCTACCAATACTAACAACAAGATCAATCATATAACCACGAATTGAAAACTAATATAAGCTATGCAAAAGAGTGAATGATAGAACTTCTCATTAATATTCCATAACGGCAACTCACACCAAGGGATACATATCTAACGAGAGAGGGGACACTTCCAAAATGCAAACCATACTACAAAATAACTCCTCTATTCATGATATGACTCTACTAATAAGGTAAAAAGATAGAAGATAGTGATGTGATACCGTGGCACTCCCCCAAGCTTGGAACAAACCAAGGGGATGCCAAACCTGATGATGAATTACTCCTTAGGTGGTGGTGGTATCCTCTCATCTTCGTTCATCTTGCAAGGTAAATGCTTCCCATCAACAAAGGACATCATGGTTTCCAACATCCTGAAACTTGCAGCAACACTTATGAGTTCAAATCTAGCCTCATACTCACAGTTTTGATTTTGAACGTCATAGAACTGTGCTTGCAGTTCATTGGTTGTTTGGCGGAGTGTGAGGACTTCGTATTTGAGTTCAGCAGTCTCCTTTTGGTGCTCGGTGATGAGTTCGGAACAAATCTTATGGATGATATCCACTTTGCACGCCGCCATCTTCTTGTACCTAAAGACTTCTTGTTCCAATGCTTCCATCCTGTCCTCCATACTTCCTTGACCTTTAGGGCCTTGAACCTCTTTAATCCGAACCTCCCCACCTTCGAGCAATAACTCCTTGGGATGAATCTTCAATTCTCTCATGTATGGGTCAATGATATCTTCCAAGGAATATCCCTTAATTGATCTAATGGAAGACATTGAGGCTACAAATCTGAGATTTTACCTAGCAGAAACAGATCGAAACAAAAACACGATGAAAACACGATATATGGACCTCAGAAGATCCGGGGGGTTATATATTACGAAGTTTCGTATCAAAAGGAAGGTACTGGGAGAAAACGAGTTGGAGGCGGAGTCCTGGGTGGACTCACCACCTGGTGGCGCGGCCAGGGCCGGGGTGGGCCCGCGCCATGGGGTGGTGTGGGCCATCCCAGCTCCGTTTCCGTCCCTTTTTCGCTTTGTAACTTTCCTTATTGACTAAAAACTGCAAAAATATAGTTGGATAGTATTTTCGCGGAACTTTTCTTACCAGAACTGTTACCTATATGAAAACAGACTCTGCAGGTCTCTGAATTTGGTATCTAGTAGATTCTTTCGGAGTCACCAATTGAATAACATCAATATCTTCATCTTCATACACTTATTACTTGAGTCATAAAACCCTTCTCTTCCTTATTACACCATTGTCTCCACTTCCTGGAAATTTCTTTCGCACAAAACTTCACACAATTCTCATTAGAAACATTAGTATAAGTGAGTGATAAAACCTCTTGAGTCCAACTTCAACTGAAAACCATCAAAACAAAAGCTACTGAAGTAACTCCTTCCGAAAACCCAAAAAGAATTCAAAAAGGAGATCGAATAAAGAAGCAAATGCAAGAGTGGCTAAATCTGTCAAAATCAGACCAGCAGGTAAATATCAATTTTTTCGAAAATCTTCTGTTGCTCAAATCAAAAAGTGCAAAACTAAAGAAAGTTAAATAGCAACCTGGGGCAGAAGAACAAACAATTACAGCTCAATCCGACAGACAGAGACCTCTCACAAATTTTTACGGTGAAGCACAAAAATCTGTTTCGGGACAGCAACTTCCCCAAATCTTACTTCTCTCTCATTAGAGGTTGATCTTGACACAAAAACCAAACAAAACGGATAAGGAGGGTTATTACCGAATAATAACTTCCAAGACTCAAAGAAACAAAATCAAACTAAAATAAAAAACAAATTGGGTTGTCTCCCATAAAGCTCTTTCTTTATAGCCTTTAAGATGGGCATGATAATTTTGAAGAAGCTCTCATAGGGATATGAATTGAAATGAAAGAAAGCATTAAGAAGCCAAAACACACACACATTTAAGTCTAACCCACTTCCTATGCAAGGGAATTTTGTAAACAAACAAGTTTTTGAAACCAAAGGAAACTTGCATAAGAAGGCAAAAGAAGTGCAACATAAAAACTTTCAGCATAAAGCGAGGAAACTTGATATTATTGAGATGCATAAGAACACTTTTCCCTCTTTCATAGTAACTTTCAGCATCATGCATAAACTTAACAATATAGCTATCACAAGGACCATCATAGCAATGATCACTTATTCTAACAGAAAACACGGGAATACTAGATCTCATAACACTATTTTGTGAAACAATATTAGAGGTATCCTTACAAAGGATATGGTGTTCCTCTTTTTCATATTTAGTGACAAAGTCTTTTGCACTTGCTATTATAGGTTCATCAACCATTTGTTTATTAGGTTTAATAGCTTTACTCATACTTTCATTAACCATACTAGCTATCATAGAATGTTCCTTTACCTTAACTGGAAAAGGCATTTTCTCAATATAAGGTTCAGGTAAAACATGATTAGCAGTATAAACTTCAGTATTTCTTGCAGGAACACTCTTAGCATTATCTTTATAAGGTTCATGGTACTTATTCCACTTCTTTTTAGGCACTTCAATATAGGAAGCAAAAAGCCTTAAAATAAGAAGCAATAGCTTGAGAGTCTAGACCATAAGCATTTTTAATATTTTGAAAGTCGTCAGTTCCCATAAAAGATTCAATGCATTCATAATCATAATTTATACCCGACTTTCTATCTTTGTCATTCTCCCAAGCTTTAGCATTTTCTTGAATACGGTCCAGAAGATCCCATTTAGCTTCTTCTTCCATGCGAGTGAATGATCCAGCACAAGAAGCATCCAATAAATCTTTATCATGTAGAGGGAGCCTTGCATAAAATTTATTGATAATAATATTGTTGGGGAGCTCATGAATGGGACATTTGAGCATTAGTAACTTCAATATCCCCCAAGCTTGAGTTGTACTCTCTCCATCAAGAGGCCAAAAGTTGTATATTTGATTCAGATCTTTATGAATCTCACTAGGAGGATAAAACTTTGAATAAAAGAGAGGCACTATTTCCTCCCATTCCAGAGCTTGACCATTCTTCAGCAGCTTATACCATTCCTCAGCTCTTCCTTTCAGTGATAATGAGAATAAATTCTTCTTAACTTGATCTGTAGTAATACATGTACACTTGAACAACCCGCATAATTCGTGTATAAAGAGTAAATGATCACCGGGATGGACAGTTCCATCCCCAACATAGTAGTTATCCATAACACGATCAACAATTCTTGTAGGTATTTGGTAAACATCATTCTCAGTAGGTGGTGGCTTATCTACTACCTTAGCAGTGGTAGTAGCATTACCAAATAAGAAACTCAGCGAATTATCCATAACAAAAATAAAGCAACTAACAAAAGTAAACAATACTCATAGTAGAAGTTTCCTTTACTAGTTCCACTCTCCAATAGTGCTTCACTCCCCGGCAACGGCGCCAGAAAATAGTCTTGATAACCCACAGTATAGGGGGTGTATCGCAGTATTTTCGATAAGTAAGAGTGTCGAACCCAACAAGGAGCAGAAGGTGCTGGGTAGTGGTATGGATCAGGAATTCTCCTCAAATACTTAGCAAACAGATTTTTAGGGGTTTTCCATAAAGCAAGTAAACAAAGTACGAGTAAATAAAAGATGGTAGGAATAAATGCAGCAAGTGTCCCAATCCTTTATGCAGCAAAGGACAAGCCGGTTGTATTACTTAAGATGACCAAACGTTCTCGAGGAAACATGGGAAGACTGCAAGTGCTTTCGCTTCATATAGTTGATTAATCTTCTTTGGCTTGCTAAGTGTTGTGTGGGTGAACCTATGCTAATGTACCGCCCCATCCAAGACTAATACATGCTTGTGATTATACCCCTTGCAAACATCCGTAAGTACAAGATAGTAATAAAGGTAGAAACCTAACCACAGCTTTAAACTCTAAGCCGCTTACGTCCCTTGTGCAATGGTTTCCTAACGGGGGTTTAGGTTTCTGTGACTCCGGCAACCCCTACGATTAGTAGCCAAATACACAATGCATTCCCCTAGGCCCATATAGGTGAAGTTTCATGTAGTCGACATTCACGTTACACCACTAGAAGAAGTACACCACAACTTAAATAACAATCTATTGAATCTTTCTCAACACAACTCCACTACTAACAACAAGACTTCTCCCATGTCCTCAAGAACAAAACGAACTACTCACAAGACATCATATGGATCATGATCAGAGATGGAATAATGATGTATAACAATCTGAACATAAACAATAATTCAACGGTTCACTCAATAGCATCAACTACAAAGAGTAATCAACACCGGGAAAGTTTCCCTATGAACTATGCAAGATTCAATGCAATTGTTACAGCAATATGGAGATGGTGATGAGGGTGTTGATGGTGATGATGGTGGTGATGATGATGATGATCCCGATGAAGTCCATCTTGATTGTGGTGTTTATGGTGACGATCTCCCCTCTCCGGGAAGGAATTCCCCAAGCAGAAATTTGTCTGCCGGAGAGATCTTTCTCTCTCGGTGTTTTCCGCCCTGCAGAGGCGGCGGAATCTTTCTGTGGTTGCTCCCTGAGTCTTAGGGTTTCAGGAGGTTGATAGACGCTAGAGGGGAGAGGCTGGAGTGGGCCAGGGTGGGCACACCACCTCCTGGCGCGGCCTAGGTCTCCCCGCGCCATGGGGTGGTGTGGGCCCCCTGTGGCCCATCTCCACTCCATCTTCTGGCATCCTTAGTCTGCTGGAAAAATAAGATTTTCTGTATATTTTCTCGGATTTTTTGATCTTCGCGAATTTTGCCTCCAAACAGCACCTTTTCCATCAGAATCCTGACTGCAGCGGTCCATGCTCCAAAAGTCATCAACCATGCAAAAATAGATGAAATAACATAAGTATCACCTCTCAATATGAAATATATCAATGAATAATAGTGAATTAAGACATAGAATAGTGATGCAAAATGGACGTATCAGGGTGAGTTAAAGGAAGTCCCACATCAAGTGGGTGAGATAATTTACCGACCCAACCTCCTCCTTCCCATGGTACTAGTACTAGTTCTCCCGGGTTCCTCTCCAAGGATAGAGAAAATCGCCCATGTTCGAATCAAATTGATCCCAACTTATTATCCTTTTGCTGATTCGTCTCACGGAGCTGTGGACAAGACGGTGACAGTTGCAGCATAGGGAACCAGCGTTGGGGCCTCAAAAATAGTTTAGGAACCGATAAAATGATAAGCTCGTACTTCAGAATAGAAACACACACATATACTATATACTAATATACGGAATAGTTTCCAATTACAGTTCTGCTAACAAAGGCCTAGAAATCATAATAAGGTAGCTCCATATTACAGAAGTACAACAGTAGCGAACCAATCATGGGATAGATCTACACCCCAAGAGTTTTGCAACTGGGCTAGTGGTCATGAGACTACCAAGACGGCACCAAAAGTACACCCCTGATGATCAGCAGCCCTGCATCAAATCCATCCAGATGTAGTGTACCTGATCCACAGCCTCAGGTGCAGGCTCATCAATGAACATGTCATCGTCATTACCATCAAAGTCCTCTTCGGTCATCTGCTTCTACAATTAGTAGATTAACAAATACGTTTTTAGAGAAACATCAAAGACACATAACCTAAATATTTGTCGTTCTATAGATATACCTTGTCATCTGGCATAGCGGTAGTACAAGAAATGAAACCCATTTCATGCAGCTTGCACATTTTCTCTCCTCCCCCTTCTCCAAGTTGATCTAGATGCTCAGGAGCTACCTTTGTCAGTTGATCTAGTTGATCAACATATGCTTCCCCTACTTGATATTGATGATAAAGATGTGCTTCCCCTGGTTCATATGGAGGATCATATGGTTCAACATGAAATACCCATCTAATTAACATATGTGCTTAGAATACCAAATGTAAAAATATGGTCTTCCACTATACTTTGAGGCAGCACCCTACGAGTCGCACACAGCCGGCAGGGGCAATGTACTTTTGAGTTGTCACAATGAGCTCTAACAAATCCCATAAATCATAGAACATCAAGGATACGTTTAGCGTTGCCTAATGGAGCAATCTCTATCCAAAATCTGCCCATCTGTTTAATTATGACATACAAGGTTGGTTATTATTAAAAGAACAGCAGGAAACATATAGATGGAGTACAAAAACTATATATGCCTATGTGTTTCAGCAAACATATTGACAACAAAAATCAACAAAGGTATTTAGGAACACAGATCCAACGCAAAATAAACTATGACCATGAAGATTGAGGACAAATTAAACTACATATTTGAAAGGGAAATAAAATGCCAACCAGATCGAGCTAGAGATAGAAGGACTACCGTGGGATCGACTTGCCCACCGGTGGGTCTCAAGAAGACCAACAGGTAGGGAAAGCTTCTTCGTGCATGTTGGTGATGACGAGCGACCGTAAGCACGTCTGTTTTGTGGGGAAGGGGTGAGGGCCTAGGCGGCGGAGGGTGGAAGTTAATACACAGCGCGAAGGGGTGTTGCGGTGACCCAGCATACCACTGCATGTGTAGTACACTATAGTCGTTGACATGACATCCATAGAACACTGTTCTGTAAATATCACATCCCTTAGAGTGATACAACAGAAACATTGTGGGTCCACATTACAAACATACACACTTCATTATTATTACAAAACCAGAAGTTCCAAACCTCAAGTGATACAAAATTACAAACCAAACTTAAGTAGTTTCAGCAGAAGATACAAAGTTCAAACTCATACTCCAAATTGAGATCAACAACTTATTTTATAAGGTTTAGGCTGCTCGGCTCAACTGGTTTACTAATAACTACGGCAACTACTTGGACTCGTTTCCCTCCACTCCATAGCGTATTTCGTAGTCCACCCCTTCCACTCCTCTAGACAGGTCTGGCTCCTCGTAGTAGACATCCTCTTGCCCTTCAGCTACATACATCGAAGTGTCTTTTGGCTCCTCAGAGTATAAGCAGGGTGTTCAAAGGAAAGGGTGAGTAACAGCGTTACCTAGAAAGTTCATTATATGCAAGGTGGGAAGTTTGATGCTCTATCTACCACCTCAGACTATCAGTCCTTGGATCTATGCAGTTTTCATACACATTTCTTCAAAGATTGATTTTATTATCAAAAACTATGCCCATCAGCCTTCACAGGTTGACCAGAACTTCATGGAGTTCCTTTCCTGCCATGTTCGTAGCTCCTTCCCGGAAGAGGGAGTAACAAGTTATAGTTCTTACACTCTGCAGACATGTGTTGCTTTACCCATGAGAGATCAATTCCTTGTTGCACAACCGTGCGTACTTTCCTGTCCACAATTCCATGATGTGGGGCCCAGTAGGTGATCCAAGCGGATCACTGCCCCTCTTCACGACCCCATATGTCTGCACGATCCTCCGGGCCAAGCTACATCTCCGTTAAGCCCCCTTTCGGGAAAGCTACAACCTTGATGAGTTCCCGAAGACTCTATGAGCCGGTTATGCCCCTGGCAAGATCCATAAAGGTCTAACTATACCTCTAGCAGCCGCTCATAGATAATCTAGATACCAAAACTATGGGGCCTAAGGGTGCCCACCCATATGCTGGATCCACACAAGGAATCATAGCGTCACATTAAGGTCATCTTGCCTACATATGAAAGGAAGAAGGTACAGCTGACTTCTCCGTCCCATTCCAAATATCATGGTTAACGCGTAATATACGGTGCTACAATCATTGATGTCATGGGTTGTTAATCCTATGGTGACTTGTGCAATTGGAAACCTTAGTTCCATTGCGAATCTTATATTTATCATCACTTAGGATGATAACTACATCTTATTTATTAGAGAAGATAATATTTTCTTTCTCTAGATCATAGATGATAACACACCATTTGCAATATCTTTGATAAAGACTCTTCAAAGGACATGAGCAAGTGATGAACTTGCCTTGTGAATGCAAGGTAGTGAAGTCGGATGCTTCCACCTGACCTTGAGCTCCGGTTTCTACAGAGAACCATTATTGCCCGGTAAGGACAATATTTAAAGACGCAAGATGCAGTGCATAGTAATGTCATGCAATGGATTATTATCTTCTTATTTGCGTGTTTTACTCTCTTAGTAAAAGTTTGCTATTTTCTTTAATTAAAAGAAAAGTATTACTTAAAGTCTTTGAAATTTTCATAAACATTATATTTAGTATTTTTATAATGACTAGTATTATTTTAAGAGTCTAAAATTGAATTTATTTAGTTTTTAACTCTTTTAAATATTTAACTAAAAGTCCTTTAAGTAAATAAGACTTTATTTTTATCACACTTAATTTACCTTTTAGAAATACAAACTAGCATTTTTCTATAATAGCACTTCCTTTAAGAATTGCAAAAATGAATTTTATTCAATTTTATCTGTTTGGTATATTTTTATAAAATTCCAAAGGATTATATAGCTTAATAATAATAATTTTAAATTTAATTACCTAAAATTCCATTTGTTATTTTTCTTTAATAGAGGACATTTCTATGAGTCCATTGATATATTATTTATATTTGTAGGATTTTTATTTTATTTCTTAGAACCATTTAAGTCCTAGGGGTATTTTGGTCATTTGGAAATTTAATTAGGCTTTTCCTTTTAAAACTAGACCTAGCCTATTGGGCTGGCCCAACCCTAAATCAGCCCATCTGGGCTGGTGATATCCCTCTGCCTCGAGCGGCCCACTGCCACTCGATTCCTCCTCTCTCTCCCACTCTCTCTCTCTCTCTCTCTCTCTCTCTCTCTCTCGTTCCCCTACTGTCTCGTCCCTGCAGAGCTACCACGATGCTGACGCTATCACCGCTCGATTCTGGCCTTCCTGGACTACTCCGGCCACCGTCGTGGTGTGTGGCGAGGTAACCGATGCCGCTCCTCCATCTGGTCTTGTTCGATTCGTTTGCACGCCCCTCTCCCGTTCAGGCTGACTCCACCCCGGACCCTAGGGTTTGGGGGTTGCCGATGATGTGGAGTTTCGTCACCCCGGTGGTGCTGTGCTGGGCTTCTTGTGGTCTTATGGTGCCGCCGCTGCTGCCTGTGTGGCTGTGGCTGCCGTGCCATTGCTTGGCGCGGGTTGCAGCGCCCTCGGGTGCTCCCCGTGCCACTATGTGCGCTCGCCGGTGACTCTGCTTCTCTCCTAGCTTCAGCAAGGACGACGGGTGAGTTCCGCTGTCTCTCCCTCTCTTATTCTCTGGCATACCTTGCTACCCTCTGAATGCTTGCATCGTATGAACCCTAATTATGTTTGTCCATGGCACTAGGGTTCATCCCTCTATGCTAGGGTTCAACCCTTGATATCATGTTCATCTGAGGTGGTTTCCTACTAAATATAGTAGTATAGGGTTCACTACTATACTGTGGTTCTTGGTGTTGATAGTAATTCCTATCAGTAAGCTGTGAACTGAACTTGTACTTACTGTCCTGTATCAGATTGGTGACATCATAGCTATGATCTGGATTGAGATTAGTTCTCTGGTTCTTGTTGATATGTTGTGGTATGAAGGAATTGGAATTGTATATCTAATCCAATTACTCTCTGATAATTGCTGATGATAGAATACAAAGGTGTCAAATATGATTCCTAATTGTTATGTTAGGAAAATGATTAAGTGTTCTTTTGAAAGCATTGGATTATGGAATCCCTAGTAGAAACTGCTTGGCTAGGATGGCACTTGTGACACCCTCATTTGAGTGGTACACAGGCTTCATCCAGATACTGGGCTGTTTTCTATTTATGTTCTATAGTCTCTGTAAGTTGCAGAACATTCTATTGGATAAATTAGCCTGTGATACCCCAGAATTTCATAAAGCCTATGATGTTGGTCTGAGGCAATTCTAGATAGAAACTAAGGTTTTTATCTAATGTTTCCCTCTCAAGTGTGCTTTGGTAATCAGTTTAAGACAATGATTCTTATAGCTTTTAAGAAAATGATTTGATAATCGATGTTATGCACTATAGAGCTTTATGATGAACTAATTTCTGAGGTTCTTCCATCCATTGGATGTGCCCAGACACATTCAGTTAAAGTTGTTGTGTATGTGAATGTATAAGCATGTTTTATTCTCCAAGATCAATGATGGCCAGACTGAGATCTTGGAGTGGTTTGCTAAGATAGGTAATTTGGCTTTATTAATCTCTTATGTGATGGATACACCCCACTTGGGTGCTTTTGTGAGAAGATCTTATATGAAACAACACATGCTCATATGAGATTTAGTATGTGATGGTTTTGTATTACTCACCACACAAGTTGCTTGCTGGTGCTATGATGGTGTTGCTTGTGGCTGTTGTCTTGATCTTGGTCTGCACCTCCTAGTGCTGCTCCTGCAATCTTGTACTTGGCCTTGCTAGCTTGATCTGGCTCAGCACCTCCTGGTGCTGCTCCTGTGATCTTGAACTTACCCTTGCTATCCTCCTGCACCACCCCCTCTTTATGTCACCATCTAGTGGTGAACTGGTGGTTGATTTGGTAAACTGACTGGTTGATTTGTTAAGGCTTTGGCAAGCTCAATGAGCTCCGAGTGTGTGCTTGAGCAGGAGAAATGAGTTCCTTGTACCTGTGCTTCGACTGGGTGCTCTGTCTGAGTGCTTGTACCGCTGTTGCTGTCTTAACAGCACGCTCCATGCATTTTGGTGACTAAGCTATCTAGCTATGTGGTCTGGTCATGTGGCCTGGTTGTGGATCAGATCAAGTGACATAATCTTCACCTATTACCCTTTTACTAGTTACTGATGCTGACTCGTGTATTAACGAGCTCATTGGGGAACCCCAAGAGGAAGGTAAGATGAGCACAGCAGTAAGTTTCCCTCAGTTATGAAACCAAGGTTATCAATCCGGTAGGAGCAAGGAAACACATCAAAGGTGTTGCTAGCTAGACTTTGGCAGCGTGCACTACTGGCGCCAGCAGCAACGTGGAAACCTGCACAACACAACCACGGAACTTTGCCCCCAACTTACAGTGAGGTTGTCAATCTCACCGGTTTTGCTGAAAACAAAGGATTAAACGTATTGTGTGGAAGAAAGTAATAGCTTGTAGAAAGTAAACAGAAAGCAGTAAACAGTTATAGGTTGATGATAAAAGAAAGTATTGGGGTCCATAGTTCACTAGTGGTGGCTCTCCTTAAGATAGATAACATGTTGGGTGAACAAATTACAGCGGGGCAATTGACAAACATCGAGAAAGCAATCATGCATATACTACTCATCTTGACTCCTTTGAGATTTGATTGGGCATTACAACGTTATACATAGACCGTAATCCAACTGCATCTATGACTAATAATCCACCTTCAGGTTATCATCTGAACCCCCTCTAGTATTAAGTCACAAGAAACAGATAATTGCATTACGCATTGCGTGTAAAGTAAACAATACGATTGTTCTATGAACAAAGGATTTTGTTTTCTCCCTAGTAGCAACAGCACATCTAGTACCTTAGAGATTTCTGTCACTTCCCTAGATTACTAGAGGCATGAATCCACTATCGAGCATAAATACTAACTCTTGGAGTTGTTAGCATCTACTTGGCCAAGATATCTACTAACAACGGAAAGCATGCAAGATCACAAATAACAAACACATGATAGAATCAATAATCAATCTGAAATAGCATCTCAATATCCATCGGATCCCCTCAAACCAAACATGTAGAATTACAAATAGATGATCTTGATCATGAACGAAGCTCACAAGATCTAAACATGATAGCTACTACATGGACCCGTATTTGAGAGATGAACTACTCATGCATCACACCGGAGGCTTGCATGATGATGAAGAAGGCCTCCAGGGTGAATTCTCCCCTCCAGCAAGTTGCCAGGAAGAGCTTAAGATCCCTCCCGATCTAGGGATGGATATGATGGCGGCAACAGACTCTTTTGTGGAATTTTGATCGTGTACTTATGGTTTCTGTATTGGAGGCATCTAATAGGCAAAAGGGGAGGCCGAGGGGGTGCCTGGGCTGGCCACACCACCCAGCGCACGGGCCAGCCTAGCCATGTGTCAGTGGTGTGGCCGCCCTCTCTGCCTCTCTGCTCTGTGTGTCCCTTAGTCAAAAAATGACTTTGGCTTTTGTCCCGTCCAATTCTGAGAATATTCATTTTCTGACTTTCCAGGAACCAAAAACAGCAGAAAACAGGCAGCTGGCACTGTGGCTCTTGTTAATAGGTTAGTCCAAGAAAGTGTATAGAAAGTACTCCAAAGTGTGGACAAAACATAAGAAAGTAGATAAAACCAACCATGTGTTGAAATATAGGGTGGGCTCTAGGCCCATCTAACAATTTCTGAAAATCCCTAAGGGCCCATTCATGCTTGGCAAGGCAAGTGGGGGGAGTTTAGTCCCACATTGCTAGCGGGGAGAGATGAGAACCAACAAATAAGGTGAGCTCTTCTACCATTTGTATGTAGTGTGAGAAGAAGGAGAGGATCCCCACACGCGCGCTCCTCCTCTGACGCACGCCCACCTGCCTCGCCACGCCTCGCCTCGTCACGACACGCTCGCGCCACGGGTTGCGGGAATCTCGCCGAGCCGATGTGTTCTTTTTGTCGCACGGAAACGGGATACAAACTGTTGCAACTGAAATGCTAATGAGGCTTAAACATTTTGTCTTAAGTGCTGGCGTTACTGGTACTTTATTACAGGCGTCTCAGTCCTTCATTGCGGGCGTTTCTTCTTTCCGTTGAACCGTCCTGCTCTGTGCTTATATACGGAGGAGGTCGTCCTCTCCGGGATATACAGAACAGAACCATCTGCCTCCGCCCCTTGTTGTTCCTCTCACTTTTGCTGCCTCCGGTGATCCCACCCTGTCCGCTGTGTACACGGCTGACGGGTGAGCAGGCCTCCGAAACCACGCCCTCTCAAGATCCTATACGGGAGAGGGGTAATTAGGTTTTTGGGGAGCGTCTCCTACGCGACTGCTCGCCAATGTTCGACTACATCCACTACATCAACGCCTTCTTCATCGCCATGGCTACCATTGCTAAGCCGGCTGCCGCTGAGAAGAGGGCAGCCGACGAGGCTGCCACCTCTGCTGCCGCGACCGCTGCTGCTTCGGGCAATTGGCCTACTGGAGGGTACTACATGCTTATCCCTCTTCTGATAATTTCGATGTGCATAGTACTAGTGATTTCTATAGATGTCTCTACGATTTTCCTAGTATTGCATAGTTACATAATCAAGTATCAGCGTGTCCACATCATGTTCATGATTTATTCCTGGATTAATATAATCGAAAAAATGCCTAGATTCCTAACAATCTAAAAACCTAATATGTGTAGGCATTTTTCGATTCAAGGTTTTGCTGCTGCACTGAAACCTACCCCGTTTACGGGGACGTACTTTAAGCGTTGGCAGACAAAAACCACCTTATGGCTCACGGCGATGAACGTGTTACGGTGCGTGTCACTCCCAGAACGATTGCTCTGATCGGAGAAGGCATTTATGGAGGCCACCGTCGTCTTTGTTGGAGCCGTTGGCGTGATTGGAGATAAGTTGGTTGATGCATATTTACATGTGCGGTCGCCAAGGACTTGTGGGAGGCACTCGAATCCAAATTCATTACCGATCTTGAGGAGTGAGCTGTATATTATTGAGCAGTTCCACGATTACAAAATGGTTGAAAACCGTTCTGTATTGGAACAGGCTCATGAAATACAATGCATCGCAAAGGAGCTTGAGCTCCTGAAGTGCGAGTTACCAGGCAAATTTGTCACGGGATGCATAATCGCTAAGCTCCCAAATTCCTGGAGGAACTTTGCCACCACTCTGAAACATCAGAGGCATGAATTCTCAGTAGAGGATGTCATCAGCCATCTGAGTGTTGAGCAGAATTCCAGGGCAAAGGACTCGCATGGAAAAGGAGAAGGGACTTCAGTTGCCAATGTGGTACAGAAGAACTTCAACTCGAACAAGTCCAAAGGGAAGATGGGTGTCCAACAGAATACCGACTTCAAGAAGAAGGGTAAGAAGAACTTCAAGAAGGATAAGAAGAAGAGTGGTTGCTTTACTTGTGGTTCGGAGGAACATTGGGCTAAAAAGTGCCCACACAAGTTTAAGAAGCCAGGGTAAGACTCCAAGACTTCCAACATGATCATGAGCAACAATGAAAGTGGAGCATTTGGGTACGATAATCTTTTTACTGTATTTTCAGTTAGCTAGTCTACCGATTGGTGGATTGACACATGTGCAAATATTCATGTGTTTGATGACATCTCATTATTTTCTTCTTATCAGGTCACAAGGAAAGGCTCCGTCTTGATGGGGGAGCAATCGCTTACATTCATGGTGTTACGCAGTCGATCCAAGTTTACTTCAGGAAGGATCGTCTTGACTCAGAATGTGTAGCATGTCCCCGCCATCAAGAAGAACCTCGTTAGTGGCTCCCTTCTCTGCAGAGAAGGTTTTAAGTTGGTCTTTGAGTCTAATAAAGTAGTTGTTACGAAATATGGACTGTTTGTTGGAAAAGGTTATGAATGCGGAGGTCTGTTCTGTTTTGCCCTTGCGGATTTTTGTAATAAAGTCGTGAACAATATTCATTCGAATGTTAATGAAATAGAAGTTTGGCATTCACATCTTTGTCACATTGGTTCCGGTTCTATGACGCGGTTAGCAAAACTGAATTTAATCCCGAGCTTCACTTTAGCCAAAGGTTCTAAGTGCCATTCGTGTGTGCAAGCAAAACAACCTCGCAAGCCCCATAAAGCTGCGGAGGAGAGACACTTGGCACCGTTAGAACTCATACATTCTGATCTGTGTGAGATGAATGGTGTGTTGACTAAAGCTGGAAAAAGATACTTCATGACACTAATAAATGATTCCACTAGATTTGTCTATGTATATGTGTTAAACACTAAAAGTGAGGCTCTACACTACTTTAAAATCTATAAAGCAGAAGTTGAGAATCAACTTGAAAAGAAGATTAAACGAATCCGGTCAGATCGTGGTGGAGAGTATTTCTCTAATGAGTTTGATTATTTTTGTGCGGAACATGGTATTATTCATGAGAGGACGCCTCCCTATTCACCTCAGTCAAATGGGGTTGCCGAACGGAAAAACCGTACTCTAACAGATTTGGTTAACGCCATGTTAGATACATCGGCCTACTATAGGGTACTACATGCTTATCCCTCTTCTGCTAATTTCGATGTGCATAGTTCTAGTGATTTCTGTAGATGTCTCTACGATTTCCCTAGTATTGGATAGTTACATAATCAAGTATCAGCGTGTCCACATCATGTTCATGATTTATTCCTGGATTAATATAATCGGAAAAATGCCTAGATTCCTAACAGCATGGAACATAAAAAATTATGGATACGTTTGCAACGTATCAACTGCCCTGGTGAAACTTCCCCTCTTTTTATTACTCTGTGATGTAATATGAACAGTGCACTTCACTGTTCACCACTGAGAGTAAAATTAACTAACTAATCCTTTATTTTCCTTTTAGTTGTTTTATCTTATTTGTAGGAACAAGATCTGGATATACAAGATTTAGTATAGGAGTACATAGGTAGTATTGGTTTTAATTATAACCTTCTTTTTATTCTTTTTGTAAAGACTCTTGTAAAGATATTATTATATGTTAATAAAGTTTTATTTCTATTCTCTGTAATATTCTGTTTTTGGTGTATTTATCACCATTTGTAATATATTATGGAATTAGGAAATAAGAATTCATTTCTTAATTAATTTTCCTTGTCTTAAATCCTTATTGTTGTTTAATATATCCATAATTTAGTCAAACAATGTTAATAATGTTTCTTGGAAAACAATTCAATATTACTAACTTCTAATTTTTAAATACTTTCAAATTGATTTAAATTTCAAACTTGAATTCAAAATAACTTCCCCGAAGACTCAATAATTCCTAAAGGTCATGTCAAAATTCATAGCAGTCACTATCAAGAGCTATTTCTACCTCTAGTTAGTGAAAGAAACTTTGATCCCTTTATGTTTTTTGTTTAGCGAAAAATTTACCCTGATTTTTACAAATGCATGCATGCACAAACTCAAATTCCTATTTCTACCCTTCATTGGATCCTAATGCTAGGGTGTTATAGACTTTCCCCCTTAAATTAAAATTCGTCCCGAAGTTTGCGGATGTGTACCTGAATAGTTTTGGATATGCTTCTCTCAAGTCGTCCTCTTTCTCCCATATGGCTTCTCGCTCTTGGTGATGTTCGCATTGTACCTTGCAGTATTTGATTTGCCTGTTTCTCAACCTTTTCCAGTTCTCCTCTAGAATCTTACAGGGTTTCTCGACATAAGTCAAATCTGCTTGTAACTCAATCTCTTGATGTGTGATAGCATCATCGGAAACTTTAAGACATCTCCGGAGTTGTGATACATGGAAAATGTTGTGAATCTGAGCTAGCCTTTTTGGTAACTCAAGAGCATAAGCTATTGTTCTATTCTGACTCAGTATCTTGAATGGTCCAATATATCTTGGGCTTAGTTTTCCTTTGACTCCGAATCACTTCACTCCCTTCATCGGACTTACTTTGAGATATACCATATCCCCCACTTCTGGATGCCATGATCTTCGGCTTTGATCAGCATAACTCTTTTGTCGACTCTGAGCTATCTTCAATCCATCTCTAATAATATCGATGATATCTTGCTTTTGCTTGATATATTCTGGTGCAAATTCCTTGCTACTACCAGATTCATACCAACATATAGGTGATCTACACTTTCTCCCGTATAGTACTTGGTAAGGTGCTGCCTTCAGACTACTCTGATAGCTATTGTTTTAGGAAAATTCTGCCAACGGTAGATGATCTTCCCACGAACCTCCAAAATCTAATGCACAAGCTCTAAGCATGTCCTCCAAGATTTGATTGGTTCTTTCTGTCTGGCCTCTAGTTTCTGGATGATAGGCTGTGCTGAAATCCAACTTTGAGCCAAGTGCTTCATGTAATTGTTTTCAAAATGCTGATGTAAATACAGACCCTCTAATTTTCTTGGGCACCCTGTGCTTACTCACAATCTCTTTGATATAGATTTCCACTAATTTTTCGGCATTATCCTTTTGGTTTACTAGAATAAAATGCGCACTTTTTTGTGAATCTGTCCACAATCACCCAAATCATATCCTTCCGCTTCCGTGTCATGGGTAACCCTGTGATAAAATCCATACCAACTTCTTCCCACTTCCATTATGGAATTTCCAAAGGTTGTAATGGTCCTGCTGCTTCGATGTTCTGCTTTTACCCTTTGGCAATTATGGCATTCAGATACATACTTTGCAATATCTCTTTTCAGATTGTTCCACCAAAATAATTCTTTTAAATCCATGTACATCTTTGTACTTCCAGGATGTCTAGAATATGGTGTTTCATGGGCTTCTTGAAGTATCACCTCTCGAATTTCTGGCATATCTGGTAAAGAAAGAAGGTTTTGAAACCATAAAGACCCATAATCTCCTAGGTGAAAAGCTGAAGTTTGACCTTGAGAGATTCTTCGAACTTCCTCAGCAATGAAAGGGTCTTCACATTAATGTCTAAAAATTTCATTCCGAAGATCACTACTCCGCTCTTCAACTACTCTCATGGTAGCTAATCCTCCAAGAACTGCTGTACTTATAAATTGTATTTCCAACCTTTCTAAATCCATTTGTAGTTCTTTTGGCAGTTCTCTATTAATAGGTTGCGTATCTGTGCTTTTCCGACTTAAAGCATCTACCACAACATTTGCCTTTCCAGGGGTATAATTAATTGGTAGATCATAACCTTTAATTAACTCTAGCCAACACTTCTGTCTCATATTCAATTCCTTTTGAGTGAAGAAATATTTGAGACTTTTGTGGTCAGTGTATAACTCACACCTTGCCCCATAGAGAAAATGCCTCCATCCTTTTAAACCAAAGACTACCGCTGCTAAGTCTAAATCATGAGTTGGATAATTCACTTTATGTGGTTTCAGTTGTCTAGATCCATAAGCATTTACCTTACGATCTTGCATAAGCACACAACGTAATCCATCCTTAGATGCATCACAATATACTCTGTAATCTTTTCTTGTTTCTGGAACTACTAGGATTGGTGCGGTAGTTAATCAGGTTTTCAACTCCTGAAATCTCGCTTCGCACTTCTCATCCCATATGAAGGGTGTATTCTTTCTTAACAATTTGGTCATTGGTCCAGCTATCTTGGAAAAACCTTCAATGAATCTCCGATAATAACCGGCCATGCCTAAGAAACCTCGGATTTACTTGACATTGGTTGGTGCATTCCATTCCAGCACTGATTGAACTTAGGACGGGTTTACAACAATTCCATCCTTACTGATCACATGACCAAGAAATTCTACTTCATCCAACAAGAATTCACACTTGCTGGACTTAGCATAAAGCTTATGTTCTCTTAAGATTTGCAATGCTATTCTCAAATGCTCTGCATGCTCTTCTTTATCCTTAGAGTATATCAAATATCGTCAATGAATACTATGACAAACTTGTCTAGGTAAGGCATGAAGATTTTGTTCATCAAATTCATGAATATTGCTGGAGCATTGGTCAAACTAAAAGGTACGATGAGATACTCATGATGTCCATACCTTGACACAAATGTTGTTTTAGGAACATCTTCAGGTTTAATTTTTATCTGATGGTATCCTGATCTTAGATCAATCTTGGATAATACTCCAGCTCCCTTGACTTGGTCAAATAGATCTTGAATTCTTGGTAATGGGTACTTGTTCTTGATGCTGACATTGTTTAGATTTCTGTAATCCCCACACATTCTT
This sequence comes from Avena insularis, assembly GCA_023614405.1. NCBI lineage: Eukaryota > Viridiplantae > Streptophyta > Magnoliopsida > Poales > Poaceae > Avena > Avena insularis. The sequence goes on from CM042694.1 coordinate 384,570,839, forward strand.
CGTCCTCCATCTCGTTTGTCCATAAAGATCATTAGAGTTCCCCATGGGGATACACTCTCCTGAATGAATCCTTTCTGGGCTAATTCATCAATTTGCTCCTTAAGCTCTTTTAATTCTTTCGGACCCATTTTATATGGTGCTTGGGATATTGGTGCTGTACCCGGTATTAGGTCAATAGTGAACTCTATTTCCTGATCAGGTGGCATTCCGGATAACTCTGCTAGAAAAACATCTTGAAATTCCTTCACTACAGGAATATCTTTCAATTTGACCTCCTTCATTGAGTTCAACTGCAGATCCACCATGAATATCTTTCAATCCGCCTGATAGACTATCCTTCCTCCACCTAGAGACTTAATTGAAACGGTTTTATCCTCACAATTGATCTGAGTTCCATAGTCCGCCATCCAATCCATTCCCAACACTACTTCTATTCCCCTTAATGGAATCACATAAAGATCCGCATAATAGGTTTGACCACAGATTGAGATAACTTGGTTTAATTTAATGTTTCTAACTACCATGATCCCTCCGGCGGTAACTACGGTGATAGGTTTTTCTAACGGTGCCCTTCTAATCCCAAATTTATCACAAAATTCTTCAGGTATGAAAGAAGTAGTTGCACCTGTATCAAATAAAAGTTTTTCAGGATTTGTGAGAATATTGAGCGTACCTATCACCACTTGATCCGAGTGATCCACCTCCTCCAAGGTTGCACAATTCAGCTTTCTAGTAGGCCTACCTCTCTTGCCATTGTCATTTTTGCCATAGCTTCCACCTCTGTTAGGCTGTCCACCTCCGCCTCTTGCTTGACCATCGCCTGTTGTAGGCCAATCACTCTGGCTTGATATGACCCTTTTGACCACAACCAAAACAAATAATCACTGGCTTCTTGCAATCCTTGCTAATATGTCCCGGAAGTTTGCAATTGTGACATATGACATTCCTTCTAGGATTGAACTGTCCTCCATAGTTGTTGCTACTCTTGTTATTGTTGTTGTAGGGTCTGTTTCTGGGTTGGAATTCCAAATTGCTTTTAGGTTTACTTGCTTGAATCCTGTTTGTTTCCTTCTTTTCTCTCTTGGACATTCTTGTAATCATCTTCAAAGGTTATAGCTGCATCAAGCAACAGCTGGAAAGTTCCGGTGTTGGCAAGCCTCCACTGCATCTTCACAAATGGATTCAGTCCACGCATGAACCGCTTCTTCCTTTTCGCCTCCGCGCTGACTTCATCAGTAGCGTAACGAGATAAATCACTAAACTCCCGGATATACTTCATGACACTGGAGTAACCCTGTTGCAGTTCTTCAAACTCCCTACGCTTCAACTCAATAATACTTTCTAGAACATGGTATTCACGGAATATCTGCTTGAACTCCTCCCAGTTGAACTCTCTTCCTGGAAGTTGCATAGCTAACTGACCCTCCCACCATGCTGCTGCAGGTAAGGTCAATAGATGTGTTGCATACCTCAACTTTTCTTCATCATTACATCCTATAGTTTTCAACTTTATCTCTGTATCTGCTAACCAATCCTCTACATCCATTGATCCTGGGGCAGATGCAAAAGGTAAAGGCCTTGCATCCTGAAAATCCGAAAGACTTACACCACGTCCTTGAGGAGCTCTCTGCTATCCCACTCGATCTACTAACCCCTCCATAAACTTGTTCTAGGACTCTTGCATCATTTGCATGTACTACATAAAGTTCTTCTCCATCAATGGCCTCATTGGTGGTGGTGGTAAATTGCTTGCATTCTGGCGTCTTCATCCGTCTTTCCATTAGCTTCGTGCTCCATGCGCTGTTGTTCTGTCTCGTCCTTTACACCCATTTCCATACCCCCCTAGTCCTGTAACATAAAGCGAACACTCATAATTACATCATGCATATGTGTTCTGAGCTCAACTTCAAGCAGAGAACTAGTCACACAATGGAAAACAAGATCCAAATAAGAACCAAATATGCATTACACACATATTATACATTACAAGCAACATAGTCGATACAACGTGATTACATGTCCATACTATTTAAGTATTACAAGCTCATGTGGATGCTACCCCACTTAATTAATTACATCAAGTTCTCAGACTCAAACTTCTGTATCACCACTAGGATACTCCTCCTCGTGGTCACGCTCCCCAGAAGCTGCGACGTTCATCGTAGATACCCGGAGTACAACCATGCTGACATGAAGTACGACGCACCGTCTGTGGAACGATTTGCCTCTTTGAAGGACGATACTCAGTATCATAAGTCTCCGGACTTGACACATCATCCAGCTAAAGTGCGTCCATACCTTCCAACTCATATCAAGTACCTTCAGAATCATCCTCATCACTATCTTCTTCAATCATGTCATGCATCCCGACTCTAGAGGAATCAACAGAATATTCCACTTCCGGTGCTCCCCAAGTACTCTGCTGGGTATGATAGTCCTCAGTTATGATTGGATAGTGCATGTTATCTGGAGTAGGATAATGTTCTAGTGACTCAAACACCATTTCTTCAGGATCTTCCTCATCAGACTCTACATCCTCCACATGGACATATCTTTCATCAATGGAATAAGATCCCACTCCCATGCGACTAGTCTGCTCGGTATCCCCAACTGAGTCTTCCACAGGAATAGGATTCCTGGCAGATCCATCCATCGATTCGTACCTCCATCCTTTGGAGTTTCCAATAGGTAGTTCCCAGTCCTTAGTTCCCCAAGAACTCAGTGGTACTGGATGACTAGTGCCCTCATCAGGATATCTAGTGGTTTCTGGTATAGATGAGTAAGGATATGGTGTAAAAGATGCTGGATCTATAGGTATATCCTTAAAAATTGGGTTACCCCTATCCACTGCTTCATTCTCCAGTTTAGATGCTAACTTCTCCCTTCTTTCAGGGTTTGTTAAATCCTCTAACATATCAATCTGATCTTCTACAATAACCTGATGTGTCTTATACAAAGACCCAACCATCAGTCGATACAGATCTATAAACTTAGAAGCTAGTTTTGGATGCTTCTTTACTAAAGTAAGATGATCTGGTATTGGTTCCTCGTCTATAGAGTCATGAGAACTCACAGAATATGTGCTTCCAGCTAACTCTCCTGCTTTGTTCTCCCGAACATTGGCTATCTCCTCCACAATAGCAACATGGTATGCTGCTAGGTGACTTCTACCTTCACCCATAGGTAAATCGTGATATAAACCAAGCTTCTTGGGTAGTTGGATGCTAACACGATATTTGGATAACATTCGCCCATCATGGTATGTCATGGTATTGACTGGAATATTAGTTGTGCAACCAAATACCCTCAAAAGTTCTTGAAGTTGTTCAGTTAAAGCCCCCTAATAATCATCGAGAGTCTCTTCTTTCCTTGCCAAGGTCTGTTTTGGAAACTTTTGTGCCATTTCCACTGTATAGAAAATATTCATAATTAGTATCCATTAATTATAATGATGCATCATAATAAAGAATTATCGCTCTAAAAAATATAACGAAATATTCCCAATTGAATATTCATCATATAATATAGAGAACTCTTTACCATTGCTCCTTGACTCCTACAGGTAGTTCCCTTTACTAGGTTTCCAACCTAAAGTCAAAGCAATTGCTCTGATACCAGCTGTGGTGACCCAGCATACCACTGCATGTGTAGTACACTATAGTCGTTGACATGACATCCACAGAACACCATTCTATAAATATCACATCCCTCAGAGTGGTACAACAGAAACATTGTGGGTCCACATTACAAACATACACACTTCGTTATTATTACAAAACCAGAAGTTCCAAACTTCAAGTGATACAAAGTTACAAACCAAACTTAAGTAGTTTCAGTGGAAGATACAAAGTTCAAACTCATACTCCGAATTGAGCTCAACAACTTATTTTATAAGGTTTAGGCTGCTTGGCTCAACTGGTTTACTAATAACTAAGGAAACTACTCGGACTCGTTGCCCTCTACTCCATAGCGTATTTCGTACTCCACCCCTTCCACTCCTCTGGACAGGTCTGTCTCCTCGTAGTAGACATCCTCTTGCCCTTCAACTGCGTACATCGAAGTGTCTTCTGGCTCCTCGGAGTCTAAGCAGGGGGTTCAAAGGAAAGGGTGAGTAACAGCGTTACCTAGAAAGTTCATTATATGCAAGGTGGGAAGTTTGATGCTCTATATACCACCTCGGACTATCAGTCCTTGGCTCTATGTAGTTTTCATAAACATTTCTTCAAAGATTGATTTTATTATCAAAAACTATGCCCATCAGCCTTCACAGGTTGACCAGAACTTCATGGAGTTCCTTTCCTGCCGCATTCGTAGCTCCTTCCTAGAACATGGAGTAACAAGTTACAGTTCTTACAATTTGTAGAGGTGCGTTGCTTTACCCATGGGAGATCAACTCCTTGTTGCACAAACGGGCATACTTTCTCGTCCACAATTCCGTGATGTGGGGCCCAGTAGGTGATCCAAGCCAATCACTTCCCCTCTCCGCGACCCCATATGTGTGCACGATCCTCCGGGCAGAGCTACATCTCTGTTAAGCCCCCTTTCAGGCAAGCTACAACCCTGATGAGTTCCCGAAGACTCTATGAGCCAGTTATGCCCCCGGGAAGCTCCATAAAGTCCTGACTATACCTCTGGCAGCCGCTCATAGATAATCTAGATACCAAAACCGTGGGGCCTAAGGGTGCCCACACATATGCTGGATCTGCACAAGGAATCACAACATCACGTTAAGGTCATCTTGCCTACATATGAAAGGAAGAAGGTCCAGCTGAATTCTCCGTCCCATTACAAATCTCATGGTTAACGCGTAATATACGGTGCTAGAATCACTGATGTCATGGGTTGTTAATCCTATGGTGACTTGTGCAATTGGAAACCTAAGTTCCATTGCCAATCTTATATTTATCATCACCTAGGATGATAACCACATCTTATTTATTTGAGAAGATAATATTTTGTTTATCTAGATCATAGATGACAACACACCATTTGCAATATCTTTGATAAAGACTCTTCAAAGGACATGAGCAAGTGATGAACTTCCCTTGTGACTACAAGGTAATGAAGTCGGATGCATCCACCTGACCATGAGCTCCGGTTTCTATAGAGAACCATTATTGCCCGGTAAGGACAATATTTAAAGAAGCAAGATGCAATGCATAGTAATGTCATGCAATGGATTATTATCTGCTTATTTGTGTGTTTTACCCTCTTAGTACAAGTTTTCTATTTTCTTTAATTAATAGAAAAGTATTACTTAAAGTCTTTGAAATTTTCATAAACATTATATTTAGTATTTTTATAATGACTAGTATTATTTTAAGAGTCTAAAATTGAATTTATTTATTTTTTAACTCTTTTAAATATTTAACTAAAAGTCCTTTAAGTAAATAAGACTTTATTTTTATCACACTTAATTTACCGTTCAGAAATACAAACTAGCATTTTTCTATAATAGCACTTCCTTTTAGAATTGTAAAAATGAATTTTATTCAATTTTATCTGTTTGATATATGTTTATAAAATTCCAAAGGAATATGTACCTTAATAATAATAATTTTAAATTTAATTACCTAAAATTCCATTTGTTATTTTTCTTTAATAGAGGACATTTCTATGAGTCCATTGATATTTTATTTATATTTTTAGGATTTTTACTTTATTCTTAGAACCATTTAAGTCCTAGGGGTATTTTGGTCATTTGGCAATTTAATTAGGCTTTTCGTTTTAAAACTGGACCTAGCCCATTGGGCTGGACCAACCCTGACTCGGCCCATCTAGGCTGGTCATACCCCTCTGCCTTGAGCGTCCCAGTGCAACTCGATTCCTCCCTCTCTCTCTCTCTCTCTCTCTCTCTCTCTCTCTCTCTCTCTCTCTCTCTCTCTCTCTCTCTCTCTCGTTCCCCTACTGTCTCATCCCCACAGAGTTACCGTGATGCCGACGCTATCGCCGCTCGATTCCGGCTTTCCTGGGCTACTCCGGCCGCCACCGTGGTGTGTGGTGAGGTAGCCGATGCCGCTCCACCATCTGGTCTTTTTCGATTCGTTTGCACGCCCCTCTCCCGTTCAGGATGACTCCACCCCAAACCCTAGGGTCTGGGGGTTGCCAGCGATGTGGAATTTCGCCACCCGTTGGTGCTGTGCTGGGCTTCTGGTGGTCGTGTGGTGCCATCGCTACTGCCTGTGTGGTTGTGGCCACCGTGTCGTGGCCTGGTGCGGGTTGCCGCCGTGTGCACTCGCCGGTGACTCTGCTTCCTCTCTGGCTTACCTTGCTACCCTCTGAGTTCTTGCAGTACCCTAATTATGTCTATCCACGACACTAGGGTTCATCCCTCTGTGCTAGGGTTCATCCCTTGATATCATGTTCATCTGAGGTGGTTTCCTACTAAATCTAGTAGTATAGGGTTCATAGTTATATTGTGGTTCTTGGTGTTGACAGTAATTCCTATCAGTAAGCTATTAAATGAACTTGTATTTACTGTCCTGTATCAGATTGGTGACATCATAGCTATGCTCTGGATTGATATTAGTTATCTGGTTCTTGTTGATATGCTCTGGTATGAAGGAATTGGAGTTGGATATCTAATCCAATTACTCTCTGATAATTGCTGATGATAGAATACAGAGGTGTCAAATATGATTCCTAATTGTTATGTTAGGAAAATGATTAAGTGTTCTTTTGAAAGCATTGGATTCTGGAATCCCTAGTAGAAACTGCTTGGTTAGGATGGCACTTGTGACACCCTCATTTGAGTGGTACACAGGCTTCATCCAGATACTAGGCTGTTTTCTATTTATGTTCTATGTTGTCTGAAAGTTGCAGAACATTCTATTGGATAAATTAGCCCTTGATACCCTAGAATTTCATAAAGCCTATGATGTTGGTTTGAGGCAATTCTAGATAGAAACTAAAGTTTTTATCTAATGTTTCCCTCTCAAATGTGCTTTGGTAATCAGTTTAAGACAATGATTCTTATAGCTTTTAAGAAAATTATTTGATAATCCATGCTATGTACTATAGAGCTTTATGATGAACTAATTTCTGAGGTGTTGCCATCCATTGGATGTGTCCAGAAACATTTAGTTCAAGCTGTTGTGTATGTGAATGTATAAGCATGTTTTATTCTCCAAGATCAATGATGCCCAGACTGAGATCTTGGAGTGGTTTGGTAAGATAGGTAATTTGGCTTTATTAATCTGTTATGTGATGGATACACCCCACTTGGGTGCTTTTCTGAGAAGATCTTGTATGAAACAACACATGCTCATCTGAGATTTAGTATGTGATGGTTTTGTATAACTCACCACACAAGTTGCTTGCTGGTGCTGTGATGGTGTTTCTTGTGGCTGATGTCTTGATCTTGGCCTACACCTCCTGGTGCTGCTCCTGCAATCTTGTACTTGGCCTTGCTAGCTTGATCTGGCTCTGCACCTCCTAGTGCTGCTCTTGTGATCTTGAACTTTCCCTTGCTATCCTCCTGCACCACCCCTCCTTATGTCACCATCTTGTGGTGAACTGGTGGTTGATTTGGTAAACTGGCTGGTGGATTTGTTAAGGCTTTGGCAAGCTCAATGAGCTCCGAGTGTGTGCTTGAGAAGGAGAAATGAGTTCCCTGTAATTGTTCTTCGACTGGGTGCTCTGTTTGAGTGCTTGTACTGCTGCTGCTGTCTTGACAGCACACTCCATGCATTTTGGTGACTAAGCTGTCTAGCTGTGTGGTCTGGTCATGTGGCCTGGTTGTGGATCATATCAAGTGAAATAATCTTCAAAGGTTACCCTTTTACTAGTTACTGCCCTAGTGAAACTTGCCCCTCTTTTTATTACTCTGTGATGTAATATGAACAATTCACTTCACTGTTCACCATAGACAGTAAAACTAACTAACTAACCCTTTATTTTTATTTTAGTTGTTTTATCTTATTTGTAGGAACAAGATCTGGATATACAAGATTTAGTATAGGAGTAGATAGGTAGTATTGGTTTTAATTATAACCTTGTTTTTATTCTTTTTGTAAAGAATATTGTAAAGATATTATTATAAGTTAATAAAGTTTTATTTCTATTCTCTGTAATATTCTATTTTTGGTGTATTTATAACCATTTTTAATATTATTATGGAATCAGGAAATAAGAATTCATTTCTTATTTAATTGTCCTTGTCTTAAATCCTTATTGTTGTTTAATATATGTATAATTTAATCAAACAATGTTAATAAGGTATTTTGGAAAACAATTCAATATTACTAACTTCTAATTTTTAATACTTTCAAATTGATTTAAATTTCAAACTTCAATTCAAAATAACTTCCCCGAAGACTCAATAATTCCTAAAGGTCATGTCAAAATTCATAGCAGTCGCTATCAAGAGCTATTTCTACCTCTAGTTAGTGAAAGAAACTCTGATCCCTTTAGGTTTTTGTTTGGCAAAAAAATTACCCTGATTTTTACAAATGCATGCATGCACAAAATCAGATTCCTATTTATACCCTTCGTTGGATCCTAATGATGGGGTGTTATAGGTGCGTAGGGATAACTTTGGAAATTCTGACCTATGCTGCTTTGGGCACCACCATATACGTGGCCCACCTGCCAGTCACCATAGATCAAAATTGATCCAAAATTTTCAAAATACAAGTTTATGTTTTACCATGGAAACTAATGCACATAGCATTGCACTTTGCGAACGAATGGCTTTTTGTCAAAAAGTTATTTAATTTCAGCATCTTCAGCTAGGAAGCTTGGAAACACATGAAAGTAGGGCATTATCCATGAAAACTAGAATCTCCTTTGTAAACAATTGCTTGAAATGCCAAGATGCACCGATCTACCAAATATTGACAGGTTTGTAAGCTTGGTTGGCGAAGATGCTTCAATGTACGGAGTAGTACAAAACATGAAAAAGGTACATAAACTATGGTTGTGACCTTGCTCCTCTTGTTTGAAAGCCTTGAATTAATGTTCATTAATTTTGGTATATGTCTATAAACTCATTAAATGCTAGAAAGCATACATGCATGTGGGTCTATCTGACGGGGACAGTATCCCAAGTGGGAGTATCGTACCTTAGAAGCATCAACTTCAAAATTTCGGCAGAGCGCCAAAATATCCCGCCCACCGATTCAAACAGCCAGCCCCAAAAATTATTTTATTGCACAAAGTTAGCCTGGAAACTTGAAAGGGTGTTATACATTGTGTGAAAAAAGGGGGCGGTGGCATTTTGAGCCATCATCTTTGTAGTTGCTTCACAACAAAACACATTGATGTTACTTGGAAGTTCGAAAACAAACTTAAAATTTGGAACGAGACATATTGGTTGATTTACAAAGCTGCATCGATCTACCAAATACGGACATGTCATCATAAACTATTTCCATGACCTTGGTCACCTTTTTTGGACGATGGTCATCTTCTTGAAAGCCTTAAATTGTTTAGAAATTTCAGCAAATCTTGTAGAGGATAGTTATGTCATGACTTAGGACGAACCAGACCCAGGACTAGATGCGAGATATAATGGCGTCGCTCGTGAACCTATAGAACAAGACAAACAAGCATTAGACAAGTGTGCCTAGAATGAAATGAGCAATCAAACAAAGTGTTTCTTAGAATTTCAGCAAATATAAACAAGCGGGGTCATTTCAGCAAATATATATGGAAGCAGTGGCATTTCCTGGAATGCATAGAGTCGTTGGGTGACTCGGAATTTGCGGTGAGCTGCACAATGGCAAGTAGTTACTGTCATAGATAAAAATCAACCAGATAGAATTTATAATGGCATCATAAGAGAAATTCTAGAGCAGGAATGCAAACCACGAGTGAACTACATAGTAGAGGACAGTTATGTCGTTGCTCAGGACGAACCAGCACCAGATAAGGAAGTAATGGCATCCCTTGTGAACTTGTAGAATAGGCTATGCAAACCAACATGTTCATTGTTCCATTTTGAGGTCTATGCAAGAAAAAGGAAATAGTTAGTGATGCAGCATTTGAAGAGCCAGATGGCATTATGGCAACAAAAAAATTATAATCGAATTAGAACGAAGAGTTGAAACGACTACTACATGATAGCAGAACGATCCGAAGGAGGAAATAATAGCAGGAACTGATCTTAGGACGAACCAGATAAATTCAACAACTATAGAGCAGGGAATCCACACTAATATTTTCCACTGACTACAGATTTTACAAGAATTACACGGTAGCAGGCAATTACTGTTGTATGGAGTAGCTAAGAACATGTGCATGATAAAATAACAGACATGTGCATGACTTGAAATTTGTAGAGCAGCGAATGCAAACCAACATGTCTAATGACCTTGCATGTACTATCATGAAGAGCAGGCGTGCCCAGTGACTTGTATGTACTAGCATGATTACAAAAATGCAGTTCACTATGACAGGCTTGAACCTACTATACTGCTGACAAAACAAAAACGGGTAGGAGATTAGGGTAACCTTGGTCGGAGAGGAGTCTAAGAATCGTCGGTACCATGCGAGTGACGTCCAGGTCACCGAGGGTGATGCACGGTTCAAACGCGGTGGACGAGAGCGTAGCTGAAGCAGATCCGGTGCAGTGAACGGTGACGGCCGTGCAGCTGGTCTGGAGCGGTTGACATGGAACTCCTTGAACTAGATCACATCAAGTGGACACTAGTGAAGTGGATCCGGTACGGTTGGGTAGCTTTCGGTGGTAAGGAAGCAGAGCTTGGGCGGTGGATGATGCCATCGGTGGCAAGGAAGCAGAGAGACCCGGTGAACTAGATCCGGTGGGTGAGCATCGGTGAAGCGACTCTACAACGGCGCACGAGACCAGAGATCAAGCCGGTGCGCGCGGTGGCCGTGGAGGCGACAAAGGAGCTTGGGATTTTTGGGAGGGCCAGCGGGAAAAACAATGCGAATCTGGACCATAGTATAGGTGAATAGCAATATAATTACGATCGTGCCCTAGAGGTACTGACTTTAGCATGCAAAGCTATCATCTGAACAATGGGTAACAGGAAATTTAAAGACAAAAGTTTTTGAAACAGAGGGGCGCAAAATTCTCCAAGGTCGGTGTGTGATATTGCCGCTCGATTGAGATTTGAATTTGGCCCGCGTCCAACTAATAATAATAGAAAAATGGTACTATCCAGTGGGAGATTTTAGCTCAAAGGTTTTGAATCGGTGGGGCTAGAAATGCTTTAAGGCCGGTGGGTGATTTTGCCGCTCGATTCAGATTTTTAATTTGGCTAGCATCCATCTAGTAATAGAAAAAGGTAGTAGACCTTAACCTATCTGTCCAGGAAATCAAATCCGAGAGTCACATCAACTGATCATCCATATCCATACTAGTAAAAGGCACGTGACACAATTTCCATACCACTATATAGTGCTTGACACTTTTCAAAACAAAAAACGACTATGTTGCTTCACAATTTCCATACCACTATATAGTGCTTGACGCTTTTCAAAACAAAAAACGACTATGTTGCTTCACAATTTCCATACCACTATATAGTGTACGAATAACTTCGAACATCGGCAGTTGGATATAGATTAGCAAAACCCGACATTTTTGACCATTGGATCTCTTTCAGTACATTTGATTATGTCATGTCTAGCATATAGAAGATCCCATTATTGTTGGCCTCTAGCATCATGAATATACTATGCACATAAAGTACAGAGAACATGGTTTTGAATGCCACAAGCCAAGTTTCTAGATATAGTGGACAATGTTTTATGTATGATTCCCAAGTTTTATGAGTTTTCAAAGCTTCTAAGCTAACTCGGACCACTCAAATGACTTTATGTCTCTATTAACAAAATCATGTCATATTTGAACTAAAGGCTCTAGAAAGTGGTAGATTTCTATCGAAGTTCTACAAGAAGCTTTTGGTGGTACGCATCAGTTAGTTAATATATCGAAAACAATCGAGAGTTTTGACAAATTCAACTTCCTGCTAAGAATTTGTATCTTGACAATATTGAACCCGTTTTGAAATAATCACATGTAATAAAGAAAAACAAAAAAACAAATATTTACGCATGGCATCCTATCACGTCACGTGTACAGCCTGTCAGGAAACTAATAACCATGGGATTTGATAACTTCTGGAAACCAGCCACGCCATATTGTCCCACCATGTATGAATATTATTAGGTTTCAACCCTGATGAGCAAAAAAGGTCATGGCCATATCGACATCATAGTTAATGTACTGTTCCCACATTAATTTGGTATATGGCTGCATCTTGGCGTAGTAGGAAATGTTGCCGGTGCGAGTCTCAACATTGGGCCTCTTTTTTGTTTTTTTAACGGGCAAGGGATGAGTTTGCCCTTTTTCTCCAAACACACTCCATCATTGGAGCAAGCAAGACCGATGATTAAGTCTGAATTTGTGTGCATACCTCGTTCTTACATCAATGCATGTGTGACCAACATATATGCAACCCAAGAAGCCCAAGCCTCATCTAGATTGAGAAGGCCATGTTGCAAAAGAAAAGCAAAACAATCTACTGCCATTGATCAAAACAAGTACCAGTACAAGAGTATTAGTTCTACAAATTACTTTAATAATAGCAACATCAGCACATTTGAGAGATTCGGTAGATTTTGAAAAATTCAGCAGCACATGCCATATTCTGCACTCGATCTGAACAATTCCCAGTACATAGGAATTATTAAAAAATATATTAGCAGTTGCAGATATAGCTAGGAACCTTAGTAGAACCTTAATATAAAGCTACTCTTAGTAGAACCTTAATATAGCTAGGAACGATTACATGTCCCATCATATACTCCAAACATGCAAGAGAGAAAGAGAGAGCTCAGAATCACCACAAGATCTGTATGCAATTGATTCAGCGTGTCCAGGTCGTGGTCGGGTGGTGCTTGCTTTCCCGCCTAGCACGCTTCTCTCGTTTTACCGTCGTCTATGGATCCTCGTAATAGGCTTTCCCATTTTCACACTGAGCAATATAGATGTAAAATTCGCGGACCTTTCCAACCATTTCCACCACTCCGATTGCGAAAGGAATCTGCCACTAAAATAAATAAAGTAATTAATATTAGAACAGAGGGACTAGAAAATTACATATACATTAATATTAGGATCATCAGGAGAATATTAAGATATGATATCTCACAATGGGTTGATGTCATTGTCGATCCAACATTGGAACTCCACGAGGAACTCCGACCAACAATTGAGGAGCTTGAAAATAAGTCCCCGCTACCAATAGGTAATGGTTGAGCGCCTCCAACGCGGCTTCGGCCGGCGGCTGCCAATCTTTGGCTCAGTATCAAACTCGAGTGGATAGAACCCATGACAATCGACCAATGATGATATCCTCACCTTGTAGTCCTCCAATTCCCATGCCATGGACCTTGCGGCGCTGATGGACAGGACAAACTGCGTGATGTGCCCGTCTTCCCGATGCCGATGACATCTGTTCTCCTCGAGAACCCTGCAGGCACTGTCTTAGACGGGTCCCATTGTTTGACGCTATAGAGGACTGTGGGCACCTTGATCGAGTAGGTGGATTTGAGGAGCAGATACAATGTTAATTTTTTGCCGACCCAGTTGCATCCTGGCTCCATGCAGATAAACGAGCTATGGATGCAAGAGATCATGTGGGCATAGAGTTCGTTGAAGGAGAAAACTTCCGGGCAGTTGTAGTTTGGGCAGCTATAACCTTCCCCGTCGACGACTTGGCGGTGTAGCTCCTTGGAGCATGAAGCCAGCCGGATGGTGCTTTTAGCGTCGAGATGCTCAGCGATTTGGTTGATGACGTCATTACCAACCTTGTTAAAGCCGCTGCACCACAAGCTCTCCCTCGAACCTCTCGAAATTTTGTACAGACGATCCGCCATCGCGTCGAGGGGGATTGGGGGCCAGGGAGGATCTATATAGAACTATTTGGATTTTTTTGGAGGAGAGGGGTGGTGGTCTAGAAGGGGAGATGCACCAGGCGAGATGGCGAGGAAAATGTGTGATCAGCGCGTTGGACAGGATCCCAAATGCGGCCAGGCAGCGTCGGCGAGTGTGGATAAACTAAACGGAGATGGGGAAGATGCGATGGCTCTTTGAAAAAGGTTTTTTCTTTTCTTGTAATAACTTAACCATGTCACCTCCTGGCGCAGTATAGTCTCATCACGTCGGTTTGACTAGACACATTATTTATTTCCAGGTCCTACTGTAGTACTATTTGCATAAGCAGGAGCGCGAAGTAGGAGTAGTAGGTAGGAGTATTACTCTACCTCTGTCCCGAGGAATAATAAGGCGTCCTCATTTTGGGTGTTTTTTTTGACCTAGATTTACTCTAAATATATAGTATAAAGAATGTTGGTAGAAAATTAGCATTATTGGAAAGTTTTACTCTACCTCCAACAGTACGAGTACTAATTTTACACAAATTAATCAAGTGTCTTAGTTACTCTATTTATTCGGTCAAATTTTACACAATGTAATCAAGTATGTACCTTCTCGGCACCCCCGCGCACACCTGCTAGTTGATCTCTCCCTCGCCTGGAGTGTGGTTCTCAGCACATGTGCCATGGTTAGGGTTGCGAGCGGGATACCGTGAAATTTGTGCCTCTAGTTCATTTTGAAGTTTCTATAGGAGTAATTCAAAATGAATTATAAGCGGAACTTCTATAGGATGCCGCTTTCAACTCTAACATTGGTACGACGGCTCTGTGTCTATCTATCATGTGCTCATCAGCTACGTTGTGTTGGTGTGCATATGAAGGAACCACTTCGGGTGTTGGGTTGGGGAGGCGGCAAAAAAGTAGTCGCGGATCAAACTTTTCGGGTTTTGATTTTTTCACTTGCTTCGTCCCAAACATCGCATGGAAGGTTATTACAAGGATCAACACTCACAACACTAGAGAAGGGATATTGTACTTGGTATGTGTATATAAATATATACACGTAGGCAGCCCGAGAGAAGGCAGCCCAAGAGGGTTGCAGCGAAGGTTATTACAAAATACTGTAGAAGAGATTATGGGGCCAGAGAAGGCAGCCCGGGAGGGATACAACGAAGAGTTATTGAAAGCGGTTCGACGTCAGAGCAAAGTTATGAAAAAAAGATAGAAGCAGATCCGCCGTAGTACCATGGCACACGTGCGCATCGCCACACTGTGGACGAGGGAGATATCAGCTAGAGGATGGGTGTGATGCAGCAAAGGAGAGAGTAGTATACAATTTATTTTCCTTGCATAGACGAGGAGTAGCACACTGTGAGGCTACAGGAGTTAGCACCACGCTGGTTTTCTTTGTTAAGCAAGTACAAGTGGACCTCATAAAAAATAAAAATTGCATCCAAGTCCATGCATTTAGCACAAGGACCCTAAAACTTAGCAATGAAGTGTGTGTTTTGAGGTTTGCGCATACTAGCGTTCATCGTGCTAAAGTAGAATCTCTCTAGATGCTAAGAATGGAAAAAGAAGATCCAATGGTTAGCAATGTTCATACACCATGCTTGTCTTGATGCTTGTCTTGATTAAACATTCATTGTTCCATACACCATGCAGTGGTATATATGGTATTGTGAGAGATAAGAGACAAGATAAAGATAAGATAAGAAGTACTATGAATGGCCGATCTAACTTTAGGTCTCGTAGGAGCGAGGTGATCGAGAGTTAACACAGTCGGTCGAAGTACATGTTACATCAAGGACCTCGTAAAAAATAAAAATTACATCCAAGTCCATGCATTTAGCACAAGGACCCTGAAACTGAGCAATGAAGTGTGTGTTTTAAGGTTTGCGCATACTAGCATTCATCCTGCTAAAGACTTTCAGTAGAATCTTTCTAGGTGCGAAGAATGGAAAATAAGATCCAATGGTTGTTAGCAATGTTTGGATTTACCAGTCTTGATCAAACGGTCAATGGTTTCTACACTCTATAGTGATGGTATGATATTGTAAGAGATAAGAGAAGATAAAGATAAGATAAGAAGTATTCTGAATGGCCGATCTAATGGTAGGTCTCGTAGGAGCAAGGTTCTTGAGAGTTAACATGGTTTGTGGAAGTACAAGTTACATCAAGGACCACATGAAAATGATAATTATTGCATCCAAGTCCATGCATTTATTAGCACAAAGACCCTGAAACTGAGAGCAATGAAGTGTGTGTTTTGAGGATTACGCATATACTAGCGTTCATCATGCTAAAAACTATCAGTAGAATCTATGTAAATGCTAAGAATGGAAAAGAAGATCCAGCGGTTGGCAATGTTTGGATTTGCTACTCTTGATCCAATGGTCAATGTTCAAAGTTAATTCGTACACTATGAAGTGGTTTATTGTATTGTAAGAGATAAGACACGATAAAGAGAAGATAAGAAGTACTGCGAATGGCCTATCAAATGGTAGCTCTCGTAGGAGAGAGGTGCTTGAGAGTTAACACGGTTAGTGGAATTACAAGTTACATTAAGGACCTCATAAAAATGAAAATTGCGTCCAAGTCCACGCATTTAGTTGAACAGGGACCCTGAAAACTGAGCAATGGAGTTTGTGGTTTGAGGTTTGCGCATACTAGCGTTCATCGTGCTAAAGTACTCCCTTCGACCCAAATTATTTGACTTAGTTTTATCTAGATTCGGACATATCTAACAATAAAATAAGTCTAGATACATTTGAATCTAGACAAATCTAAGTCAACTAGTTTGGGTTGGAGGGAGTAGAATCTTTCTAGATGCTAAGAATGGAAAAGAAGATCCAGCGTTTGGCAATGTTTGGATTTGCTAGACTTGATCCAATGGTCAATGTTCAAACCTAATCCATACACTATGTAGTGATTTATTGTATCGTAAGAGATAAGACACGATAAAGAGGAGATAAGAAGTACTGCGAATGGCCTACCAAATGGTAGGTCTCATAGGAGAGAGGTACTTGAGAGTTAACCCAGTGAGTGGAAGTACAAGTTATATCAAGGACCTCATAAAAATGAAAATTGCATCCAAGTTCAAGCATTTATTAGCACATGGACCCTGAAAACTAAGCAATGGAGTTTGTGTTTTTAGGTTTACGCATAGTAGCGTTCATCGTGCTAAACTAGAATCTTTCTAGATGCTAAGAATGGAAAAGAAGATCAAGAAGTTGGCAATGTTTGGATTTGCTAGTCTTGATCCAACAGTCAATGTTCAAAGTTAATCCGTACACTATGCAGTGGTTTATTGTATTCTAAGAGATAAGACACGATAAAGAGAAGATAAGAAGTACTACGAATGGCTATCAAATGGTAGGTATCGTAGGAGAGAGGTTCTTGAGAGTTAACATGGTTGGTGTAATTACAAGTTACATCAAGGACCTCATAAAAATGAAAATTGCACCCAAGTCCATGCATTTATTAGCACAGGGACCCTGAAAACTGAGCAATGGAGTTTGTGTTTTTAGGTTTGCACATAGTAGCGTTCATCATGCTAAAGTAGAATATTTCTAGATGCTAAGAATGGAAAAGAAGATCAAGAGGTTGGCAATGTTTTGATTTTCTACTCTTGATCCAACAGTCAATGTTCAAAGTTAATCCGTACACTATGCAGTGGTTTATTGTATTGTAAGAGATAAGACACGATAAAGAGAAGATAAGAAGTACTGCACATGGCTATCAAATGGTAGGTCTCGTAGGAGAGAGGTTCTTGAGAGTTAACACGGTCAGTGGATGTACAAGTTACATCAAGGACCTCATAAAAATGAAAATTGCACACACAAGTCCATGCATTTATTACTACAAGGACCATGAAAACTGATCAATGGAGTTTGTGTTTTTAGTTTTGCGCATAGTAGCATTCATCGTGCTAAAGTAGAATCTTTCTAGATGCTAAGATTGGAAAAGAAGATCAAGAGGTTGGCAATATTTTGATTTGCTAGTCTTGATCCAACGGTCAATGTTCAAAGTCAATCCGTACACTATGAAGTGGTTTATTATATTGTAAGAGATAAGACACGATAAAAAGAAGATAAGAAGTACTGCGAATGGCCTATCTAATGGTAGGCCTCGTAGGAGAGAGGTGCTTGAGAGTTAACACGGTCGGTGGAACTACAAGTTACATCAAGGACCTCATAAAAATGAAAATTGCATCCAAGTCCATGCATTTATTAGCATAGGGACCATGAAAACTAAGCAATGGAGTTTGTGTTTTTAGGTTTGCGCATACTAGCATTCATCGTGCTAAAGTAGAATCTTTCTAGATGCTAAGAATGGAAGAGAAGATCAAGAGGTTGGCACTATTTGGATTTGCTAGTCTTGATCCAATGGTCAGTGTGAAAAAGTTAATCCGTACACTATGTAGTGGTTTATTGTATTGTATTGTATTACAAGAGATAAGACACGATAAAGAGAAGATAAGAAGTACAGTACTGCGAATGGCCGATCTTTTGAATAACCTTCCCTCCTGATGTTTGTGAAGCATGTGAGAATTTTGAAAACCGGAAAAATTTGAATTTTTGTGCCACCAAGGACCAAAGTGGTTTCCTTCCTATGTACTCCTCCTCGTCCCTACTTCATGCCAACGCATGGCTACCGAACATGCCAGAGACACAGAGCCTCCGTACCAAGGCAACACGTGCGCAGCACCACACTGTGGATGAGGGAGAGAGATCAGCCGAACCGGTGCGCGAGGGGAAAGGGTGGGAGAGATGGACCATAGGGAAGGAGAGAAAACACACAATTTGTTTTGCGTGCATAGGTCCTGAAATTTACTACTAGTAGACTGTACACTGTAAGGCCACTGGAGTACCTCGTGTCAGAAACCCATCATAACTTTGCTCTGACATGGAACCGCCTTCAACTTCTCTTTGTTGCTGCCCTCTTCCCCTACCAATGTTTTATTCTCTCAGCATGTACATCGCGTGGACAGAGGTTACCATATGTCTAAGCAAAGAAATATACTACTCCCGCATTGTGTAAAAAAGCACACCTTAATAAGGCTCAGATAGTAAATCATATGACATATCATCACTATATAAAATTATAATTGGTAAAGCACAAAAAAATGTAAATTTGATCAACACCTATAGAGTATGGGTGTATATTTGGTCATTGTAGTTTGTATCATCATGTGTAGAAGATTCTAGTATGATGTAGAAGTGTGTTTTGAGGTTTATGCATAGCATTCATTATGCTGAAGACTATAAATAGAATCTTATAGATGCTAGAATGGAAAAGAAGATCCAACGGCTGGAAATGTTGGAATTCACGAGTCTTGATCTAACGGTCAATATTCAAAGTTATTCATACGCTATACAGTCGTAAGTTAAGATAAGATAAGATAAGATATCTCTATCTCTACTACTATAGTGGAGCAGCTTTGAACAGGATCCATAGCACCAATCCTGACCATTGGGTTGTTGGATCTAATGGTTCAGAGAAGCTGGATTCGTGTTGAATAGTACCTAGAGCAAACTCCACCATGCATGTTCTAGAACCATCATGTCACCACCCCCAAAATTTCATAGCACAGTAGACTGGATTCTCTCTACTTATACTACTATAGTGGAGCAGTTTTAAATTGGATCCATAGCACTAATCATGACTGTTGGGCTGTTAGATCCAATGGTTTAGAGCAACTAGATTCATGTTGAATAGTACCCCCTCTGCCAAAATATAAGGCACCTAAGGATTAGTTAAAAGTCAACATTTTTTAAGTTTGACCATGATTATACACAAAAATATAAAAATTTAGAGTACTAAATTAATATCAATAGATTCACCATAAAGTATATTTTCTTAATATGTCCATTCAATATTGTAGATGTAGATATTTTTTTCTAAATATTTGGTCAAAGTTAGTAAGGTTTGACTTTTGACCAATCCTTAGGCGCCTTATGTTTTGGGACGGAGCGAGGGAGTACAGACCTATATGCTAGAATGGAAAACAAGATCCAATGGATAGCAATGTTTGGATTTCCCAGTGTTGATCCAACGGTCAATGTTCAAATAAGTTAATGCCTACACTATTTAGTGGTGGTATGCATGGTATTGTAAGAGATAAGAGACAAGATAAATGTAAGATAAGAAGTACTGTGAACGGCGATCTAATGGTAGGTCTCGTAGGAGCGAGGTGATTGAGAGTTAACACGGTTGGTGGAATTGCAAGTTACATCAATAACCTCGTAAAAAATGAAAATTGCATCCAAGTCCATGCATTTTAGCACAAGGACCCTGACACTTAGCAATGAAGTACTGTGTGTTTTTAGGTTTGCGTATACTAGAATTCATCATGCTAAAGACTATCAATAGATCGAATCTTTCTCGATGCTAAGAATGGGAAAAAGATCCAACGGTTAGCAATGTTTGGATTTGCTACTATTGATCCAATGGTTAATATGTTCAAAGTTAATCCCTACACTATGTAGTGGTATGGTATTGTAAGAGATATGAGACAATATAAAAGATAAGATAAGAAGTACTATGAATGGCTGATGTTATGAGAGGTCTTGTAAGAGCGAGGAGCTTGAGAGTTAACACGGTGGGTAGAATTACAATTTACATCAAGTACCTCATAAAACAATGAAAATCACTTCCAAGTCCATGCATTTATCACATGGACCCTGAAACCGAGTAATGAAGTACTATGTGTTTGGAGGTTTGCACATACTAGTATTCATCATGCTAAATACTATCAATAGAATCTTTATAGATGCTAAGAATGGAAAAGAAGATCCAACGGTTAGCAATGTTTGGATTTGCCAGTCTTGAGATCCAACAGTCAACAAATAAGTTAACCCTACACTATGTAGTGGTGGTATATATGGTATTGTAAGAGATAAGAGACAAGATAAAGATAAGAAGTACTGCGAATGGTCGATCTAATGGTAGGTCTCATAAGAGCTAGGTGCTCGAGTGGTCGGTGGAAGTACAAGTTACATGAAGGACCTCATAAAAATGAAAATTCCATCCAAGTCCGTGCATTTGGCACAAGGACCCTGAAACCGAGTAATAATGAAGTACTGTGTGTTTTGAGGTTTGCGCACACTAGTGTTCATCGTGCTAAAGACTATTAGTAGAATCTTTCTAGATGCTAAGAATGGAAAAGAATATCCAACGGTTAGCAATGTTTGGATTTGCCAGTCTTGATCCAATGATCAATGTTCATATTTAATCGGTTAGCAAAGTTTGACCTAATTTCATGAAATAGTGAGCAAAGTTTAACCTAATTTCATTAAATAGTTAGGATGCAAAATCTTAGCAAGAAGATGAACCTGTCGTCAAAACTCTCGGTGGTTTCTGATATATATTAATTGACCCTCCCCCGATGGGTACCTCCAAGAGCTTTTTCGTAAAACTTTCAAAGCAACCTACAATTTACCTGTAGTAGTCCAAATTTTACCTAATTTCGATAAATCAACATAAAATCATTCAAGTGGGTGAAGTTATCTTGGAAATTTGAGAACTAATAAAACATGGTAAATCATAAGTGCATTGTGTTGGTCCACTATATATGTGTGAAAACTTGGCTTGTGGCATTCAGATCCATAGTCTTTGTACTTTCTTTAGGGGAAAGAACAATCTAGTCATCACTCAAAAAATTTAGAATGTTCTTTCCTAAGATAGTTGGAAACTCACACTGGCGGCATTCTACTACAAGAAGATGCACATATATCTACCTCCAAAAAGACTTTTAAATCAAGAGGAATCTATTGCACTTACTTGTAGCTAAAGTTTGGCCTAGTTTTGTTAAACTGGCAAGATGCAAAATCTAAGCAAGAAGTTGAATTTTTCGTCAAAAATCTCGTTGGATGGTTTCTCATATAATAATTGTGACCCCTCGATGGGTACCTTCAAAAGCTTTTTCATAAAACTTTCACAGTAACCTACAATTTGCTTGTAGTAGTTCAAATTTGACCTAATTTTGATAAATCGACATAAGGTCATTCAAGTGGGAGAAGTTAGGTAGCGAGTTTGAGAATTCATAAAACACAGGAAATCATAAGTACAATATGTTGGTCCACTATATATATGTGTGAAAACTTGGCTTCTGGCATTTAGATCGATATTCTTCGAACTTCCTTTATGAGAGAGAGTAATCTTGACATCACTCAGAAAATTGAGAATGGTCTTTCCTGATAATTGGAAACTCACACCGACGACATTGTTTACTACAAGAAGATGCACCCATCTACCTATGAAAAGACATTTAATTCAAGAGCAATCTATCGCGCTTAAATGTAGCTCAATTCTGACTTAATTTTGTTCAACTGCCAACATACAAAATCTTAGAAAGAAGTTGAACCTATCATGAAAGCTCATAGTGGTTTCTGATATATTAATTCACCCCTCCCCCGAAGGGTACCTCCAAAAGATTTTTCATGAAACTTTCAAAGCAACCTACAATTTACTTGTAGTTCAAATTCGACCTAATATAATTTCGATAAATCGGGATAAAGTCATTCAAGTGGGCAGAGTTAGATAGGAAGTTTGAAAGCACATAAAACATAGGTATCGTCAGTACAACATGTCGGTCCACTATATATATATATGTCTTAAAACCTGGATTGTGGCATTCAGATCCATATTCTTTGGACTTTCTTGATGAAAAATAACAACCTCGCTTGTCATCTCTGAGAAAATTGAGAATTGAATGTTCTTTCCTGATAGTTCGAAACTCACAGCGATGACATTATTTACTGTATATTTTTTTTTTCAATGAGTATACTATTTAATACTGTATATAGTTGGTCAAACTTTGTAATGGTTGACTTTGACTAAACCAAATATGAAGAGTAATACTCCCTCCGTTTAGAAATATAAGACGTTTTAGCTTTGTGAAATGAATGTATCTAGATGTCTTTTAGTGTATGGGCGTCTAGATACATTCGATTCATAAAGCTAAAACGTCTTATATTTCTGAATAGAGGGAGTATTAACTAAATGGAGTATAGGACAATATTAGGGAAACAACATTTTTTTAGAACCCTCGCAAGCTTTTTCTTAGCATCATAGATCTGAATATTACATTAACACTAATGATTAACCAAACTACCAACAGAGCAACCCCAAACACATACGGAGTAGTAGTAGTACTACAATACAACTTAACGACTTCTAGGGGGACTCCACGGTCTTCTTAGGCGACTTGGCAGCATCCTCCACAGGCAACTTGGCTGCATCCTCCGTAGTACCATCGCCAAGCAGGGACTCGTGGATACTGGGCAGCATGCCACTGTGCGTGATGGTAACACCAGCCAGTAGCTTGTTGAGCTCCTCGTCGCGCATGATGCTGATCATCATGTGCCTCAGCATGATGTGAATCTTCTTGCTGTCCTTTGCGGCTTGCCCGGCGAGCTCTAGCACCTTAGCGGTGAGGTACTCGAGAACGGCCGCGAGGTAGACGGGAGCCCTGAAGCCTACGCGCTGGGAGTACCCACCCTCCTTGAGGTAGTGCCCGATCCGGACGATGGGGAAATGCAGCCTGGCCTTGATGGACCTCGACACCTGCTTCTTCCTGCGGCTGCCTGGTGCGAGACCACGACTTGGAGTGGCCAGAGCAGGATTCGGAAGCCAGCGACATGTCTTATTTTTCTCCACGGCCTTTATCGCCACCACCTGGGTCTTCTTCTTCCCACGGGGAGCTCCGGCCTTCGGAGCCATATCTGCAAAGTCTAATAGGAAGAAAGGTTAATTGTGGAGGGACTATGAAGGTGCCCAAGTCGCTTATATTGATATTTTAACATCGTCGTCTTTACTATTTTAAAAGTATGAATTTTTAATAGGAGTACTACTACTAAAAGGCTGTGTGCATGTTTCCTTATTTTCTTTCACTTTTTTGAAACATGGTCAGATGTGTCTGCATGAAAATTCATAAAAAGAAGTTGTATCTTTCAAAACAATAGTCAGTTTTCAGTATGACTGCGTGGGTACAATAATTAGTACTATATGAATTTCTAGAAAATTTACAAGCAATCTATCACGCACTTGTAGATCAAAATTTACCTACTTTGGTTTTGTTGACAAAATGTCATTTAATTATGCGAAATTAGCTAGAAGGCCGGAAAATTCATGAAACTTGTTAACCATGAAACATACTCTATTTTGTGTGAAATTTAGTGTGTTGTGGCATTCGGAGCCATACTCTTTTCCTTTTCATTAAAAAATAATTATATGTGGCACTTCTAAAATAATTTAGAAAAATTCTATACATAAAAGTTGAAAATCCCAATTAACAACATTAGTATGCCATGCCAAGATGCACCTAGTCTACCCAAAATGAACACGACCTTTGTCATTATTTAAATTGAAACCCAAGTAGTATGTTACACATCGTTGGTCATATTGTGAAGAAGTGTTTTTAAATGTTGTCAAAATTCATGTTTATCATTTACGTAAGAGGACACCATACATAAGTGCTTAACATTTTTTATTGTTTTCTTTACTTTTCTTTAATTTATCCCAATAAACGGGACAAGTGATGTAGATATGACCTTGACATTGGTAACTTGGCTTAAAATGTGAACAATGTTCATACATGGTTATGACCATATTGTGTAGCAAGTTTTTCGAAAGTTGTCCAAATCCATGTTTGTAGTTTTCGTCCAAACAAGCACAAATATAAGAGGACACCATTTAAGTTTCAACTAGGTATTATTACCACCCCACCCCCTCCCGCAAAAAAACCATCTATCATGACACACATTGAAATAAGTATTTTGATATAGTACTAACATGCGGTGGAAATTATCTATATTTTGCTAGAATATAGTGAGTGCACTGTAAGCCAAATTATCCGGATGTACTTAATTACAAGATATAGTACATTGCCCGCCTCTTCTCTGGACGCCGTTTAATTTTACACTCGGGCACGCTTATTCGGTGGGGGACGGGAAGAGACCTCCTCGTCGTCATCCTCGGCCTCCTCCCCGTCGTCGTCCTTGGCCTCCTCCCTGTCGTCGTCTTTGGCCTCCTTCTCAAGGTCGACCTCAGACTCCTCCTCTTCCTTAGTCTCATCTTCAATCTTATCGGAGTTGCTCGGCGTTGGTGGTGGTGTCCCTTCGAAAAAGTGCTGCCAGTGGCTATCTTCTTCATCAGAGGAGTCAGACAGCCACGGCAGCCATGGCATGTCGACTGATTCTGGTCTTCCAGGTGAAGTTTCGGGGCCATTCCCATTTGTCAGGTCAATCGACTTGTTCTGTAGAGAGTTGTCATACGACATTTTGGAAGAAAATAGAGAGAGATCGAGTTCTAAGCAACGGTGGGTTGGGTGTTTTGGGTGAAAGTAGGGGTGCATACTGTTGCAATTTATAATGTCTATTTATAGTCGTGCTTTTTTTAATACCCTGAAAACTATCCCAAAATATCATAAATAGATTGTAGTAGACTCATCCCGTTAACAAAAAAAGGATTATACCAGACTTGTCGATTCATGATTTTTCTCGGCCTAGAGAATTGAGGAGGCGCCCTGCTTTATCCAAAAATGAAGAGAATCATGCAGATCATGCTGAATTACTCGGTGTCTCTTACTTCCTCCGTTAAAAATTAAGTGTCTATAGTAGTACATACTTATCTAGCTACAGTATTACTAGTATACGTATACTCTTCACAAAGTTGCGTCACTGCACTGAACTTGATTGATGGTGGTATTGTGTGGGCCTTATCTTTTTCTGCACCGCTGCATCTCAGACTAGGAGTATAATCATTGCATGAAAGCTTACATAGGAAGGAAGGAGAAATGGAGAGGATAGTGGATGGATGGTGAGAGGGGGCGAAGGAGAGAGAAAATATACTATGTAGTACTGTAGTATGTGTACTAGTACCGCGTGTCACGACCCATCGTAATATGTAAAGTTTTAGCCGAAGTTAGATAGGAACCATGATCAACTACAGTATGTGTGGCATGTGGCATTATGAACCATATTATTTGGACTTTCTTCAACAAAAACATCACTATCCTCACTGGGAAAATTGAAATTCTTTTTTTCCTAATTGTTGGAAACTCCCACATGCAACAATGCTTACTACGCCAAGATGCACTCATCTACCAAACTATCATGGGAACTATATCAAATTGTAAACTATGGTGTCAATATGGCCTTGATAACCTTGGTCGTGCGGGTTGAAATAAACCCAATATTGTCCATACACATGGTAGGACAATATTGTGAAGCTATTTTTCCAAAACTTATCTAATCCCATGATTACAGTTTTCATAGCACGTGGTGCACAGGACATGATAGGACATCATGAGTAAAATGTTTTTTTGTTTTTCGTTTATTCAATGTGATCAATGTTCAAAATAGGTTCAAAATTGCCTTCCCTCCCGATGTTTGGCCAAACTTTTGAATAACCTTCCCTCCTGATGTTTGGCCAAACTTTTGAATAACCTTCCCTCCTGATGTTTGGGAAGCAAGTGAAAATTTCGAAAACTAGAAAAGTTTGAATTTTTGTGCTGCCAAGGACCAAAGTGTTTTCCTTCCTATGTACTCCTACTCGTCCCTACTCCACACCAACGTGTGGCTGCCGAACACGCCAGTGACACAGAGCCGCCATACTATGGCAACACGTGCGCAGCGCCACGCTGTGGACGAGGGGAGAGAGATCAGTTGGACCGGTGCGTGAGGGGAAAGGGGAGGAGAGATGGAGCATCAGGAAGGAGAGACAAAACACACAATTTGTTTTGCATGCATAGGTCCTAAAATTTACTACTAGTAGAATGTACACTGTAAGGCCGCAGGAGTACCTCGTGTCAGAAACCCATCATAACTTTGCTCTGACATGGAACCGCCTTCAACTTCTCTTCGCTACTGCCCTCTTCCCCTGCCAATGTTTTATTCTCTCAGCATTTACAGCGCGTGGACAGAGGTGACCATATGTCTAAGCAAAGAAATATACTACTCCCGCATTGTGTAAAAAAGCACACCTTAATATGGCCTACTACCTGTTCAAAAAAATGGCCTACTATGTGGCATCCTCTAAGGTTCACCTTATACATAGTGGAAAAAATAAAGTTATCTTTAAGCCTAAGGTGCACCTCAAGTTTGTGGGTTGCCCATAGAGAATAGAAATATCATTTCCCCTCTCTCCCTATTTCATGTGATTATTTTCAAAAGGTGTTCAAAATTTTCATGATGCAAAATCTTAGCTAAAAGTCGAACCCCTCGTCAAAACTCTCTATGGTTTCTGATATATTATTTAGCCGCTCGATTGGTACCTCCAAAAGGTTTTTTCATAAAACTTTCAAAGCAACATACAATTTATTACATGTAGTTCAAGTATGACCTAATTTCATTAAATTCAAGAGCAATCTATCGCACTTAGTTGTCGCTGAAGTTTGACCTAATTTCATTAAACTATCAAGACGCAAAATCTTAGCAAGAAGATGAACCTGTCGTCAGAACTCTCTTTTGGTTCCTGATAGTATATTAATGCCCCCCCCCTCGCGCACCCCCTCCGATGGGTACCTCTAAGAGATTTTCCGTAAAACTTTCAAAGCAACCTACACGGTTTACTTGTAGTAGTTCAAATTTTACCAATTATATTTTTCCGCTTTGCCTATTATAATTTTATATAGTGATGATATGCCAAATGTCGATTATCTGAGTCTCACGTGTAGGGCACGTGCAATTTACTAGTACGTCTACTTTCAAATTTAACCTAATTTTGATAAATCGACATAAAGTCATTCTAATGAGAAGAGTTAGCTGGGAAGTTTGAAAACTCATAAAACATGGGAATCGTTGGTACAACATGTTGAACCAATATATATGTATGTAAACTTGGCTTGTGGCATTCAGATCCAATATTTTTCAGACTTTTCTTTAGGAAAAAGAACAACCTCGCTCGTATTCTTCACTCGGAAAATGTAGAATTGAATGTTCTTTCTTAATAGTTGGAAATTCACACCGACGATACTGTTTACTACAAGAGGATGCACCGATGATCTACCTATGAAAATACATTTAATTCAAGAGCAATCTATGGCATTTACTTGTAGCTAGCTCAAGTTTGACCTAATTTCGTTAAATTACCAATATGCAAAGTCTTAGTAAGAAGTTGAACCTATCGTCGAAACTCTCGCTGGTTTCTGGTATGTTAAATTTGAACCCTAGATAGGTACGTCCAAAACCTTTTTCGTAAATCTATCAAAGCAAAACCTACTATTTACTTGTAGTTTCAAATTTGACCTAATTCCGAGATATCGATATAAAGTTATTCAAATGTGCGGGGTTAGCTATAGGAAGCTTCAATACCCATCAAACATTGGAATCACAAGTACAACATGTTGTGATCCACTATATATATATAGGTCTATCAACTTGGCTTGTGGCATCCAAATCAAATATTTTTTGGACTTCTCTTTACGGAAAAGAACAACTAGTAGCCCTGCTTGTCTTCACTCGGAAAATGTAGAATTGAATGTTATTTCCCATAGTTGGAAACTCACACTAATGGCATTGTTTACTACAACAAGGTTCACCGATCTACCTCTGAAAATATATTTAATTCAAGAGCAATCTATCGCGCTTACTTGTAGCTCACGTTTGATCTAATTTAGTTAAAATGTCAAGATGCAAAATCTTAGCAAGCAGTTGAACATATCTTCAAAACTCTCGGTGTTTTATGATATATTAATTGTGATCCCTTGATGGGTACCTCCAAAAGATTTTTCATAAACTTTCAAAGCAACCTACAGTTTACTTGTAGTTTCAAATTTGACCTAATTTCGATAAATCCACATGAAGTCATCCGGTCAAATGGGAAGAGTTAGCTAGGAAGCTTGAAAACTCATAAATAAAACATGGGAATCATTGGTACAACATGTTGGTCCACTATATATGTCAGTAAACTTGGCTTCTGGCATTCATATCCAATATTATTCTTCGAACATTTCTTTACAGAAAAGAACAACCTCGCTCGTCATCACTTGAAAAATTGAGAATAAGTGAATCTTCTTTCCTGATATAGTTCGAAAACCACACCGTACCGACGGCACTGTTTACTACAATAAAATACACCTATATACCTCTCTGGAAAGTCATATATTTCAATAGCAATCTATCGCACTTACTTGTAGCTCAAGTTTGACCCAATTTCGTTAAATAGTGTCATGCGATGCAAAATCTTAGCTAGAAGTCAAAACTGTTGTTAAAACTCTCGGTTTTTTCTCATATATTGACTGTGACACCCCTCCCGATCGGTACGGTACCTCCAGAAGATTTTTCGTAAAACTTTCAGAGCAACCTACAATTTAGTTATAGTTCAAGTTTGACCTAATGATACGTCCATTTTGCATCACTATTCTATAGGCATTTCTAGTCACTCTAATATTATTAAATAACAATATTAAATCTTGTAATATATGCCAAACCCTTTTAAATAACATTCCCAAGCATTGGAGTATGTGGTGATGACATGTGTCAACATGATCCCATATTTTAATTAGAGAATATTAAACCTTAAGTATTTTCAATGAGTAGAAATTACTTTTCCAAAATAAGATAAATAGGAACGTGTCAATATTTCATGTGATGATTGGGATGATGCTAGATCATCTAATGTGATCCATTGTGTGCTAAATAGAAGTAGTTAAGTATTGCTTGGTGATTGTGTACCTCGTATGTATGTATAGACGCTAGTACCAACCCAGGGTACGATGAGGAGGAGTACTTCGAGGAAGAAGAGAGAGAACATCAACGACTGCACCCAACAAGGCAATCCATCCTATGCAAGCTATCTATGCAAGCCCACTATGCCAGATAACCTATGCAAGATGCACCATGCATGCTTGGTTATGCAACTTTGATTATACCAATCCCAGTTTTTCCTACAAGCTTTACTTTTCCCTATACTAAAGTTTCTTGCCTAGTTAATGGATTATGATTAGTGTAAAATAGGATGGATACCATCAATATCATAGAACTAGCCTTGGGTACTTATACCTGATTAGCACCCCTCAATAGTGACACCCTCAATACTAGTGGCTAGTGCTAAACTAAACTTGCATAGGTCAATAGATGGGAACACTTGGTGAAAATGATTATGAAAACCTTGGAATGATTATTCATTCTATTGAAATGTTTTGACATGTGTTATGAAACACAATGGTTTGATGATGAAACTGAATGAGGCATGAGCCTTGACTTTGGTAAAAACTGATGGTTGGGTTCGGATGCGATACCATTCCAAGTTGGGTAGGGATTAACTGGAAGTTTATATGTCTTAGTATGGGTTCCCTTGCGGAAAGTGGTTGACCTGAGGCTAACTCGTGATAAATGTCCACCTATGCAGTTCCTAGGATGGTAGTTGGCCATGGCTGGGAGGCCAAGCTCATAGGGGAGGTGCCTATACACTACTAGGAAACAGCTCTTCTGTGGCGCACCTTTTTTCAACTTCAGTGGCGCATTTCCTAGTCGCCACTGATACCTCGCCACTAATAAGTAACTTCAGTGGCGCATTTCAAAATGCGCCACAGAAGTCTCAAACTTCAGTGGTGCATATGGCCAATATGCGCCACAGAAGTTGTTTTCCAAAATTCAAAAAAAAGGCGGGCCAGATCTAAAACTTCTGTGGCGCATATGGCCAATATGCGCCACAGAAGTTCTATTCAAATTTCAAAAAAAATGAGCCAGATCTGGCCGAAGCTGGGGGGGTCGCTAGAGGTGGATCAGATGTGATGGCCGGAGGAGAAGGAGGCCGTCGGTGGTGGTCAGAGTAGGAGGAGGAGGAGGGCACCGGAGGTGGAGGAAGGGCTCGCCGGAGATGGTTGGAGGAGGCCGCCAGAGATGGTTGGAGGAGACCGCCGGAGATGGTGGTGGTGGAGGAGGTCACCAGTCATGTTGGAGGTCGCCGGAGGAGGAGGTCATCTAGGTGGAGGAGGTCACCGAGGTAGCCATGGCCAGAGGTGGATGTCGCCGGAGAGTGGAGGGAGAAGTGTGGAGGGGAGGAATAGAGGAGGGAGAAGTGGAGGAGAAGGGGAGAAGTGGAGGGAGAAGTATGGAGGGGAGAAGTATGGAGGGGAGTAGAAGTGGAGGAGAAGAAGGAGAAGAATTGGAGGAGTATAAGGAGTAGAAGTGGAGGAGAAGGGGCCCTGGCGGGATTCAAATTTCGAATCCCGCCCAAGACTTATATGGCGCATATGGTGGAAATCATACGAAGTTTCTCCTTTTTATTTTTTTTGCAGAAAAATCTTACATACGCCATAACTTTTTACTCTTTCGGAATTTGGGGAATCTACAAACCAGCCATTGAAATTGAGTAGAAAATTTCGAGACGATCATTTTGATAGGTTAAAGATTTTTTTCCGACATCGTATGCAAAAGGTAGAGCCGTTTTATCGTGCCATGACCTATTTTTGCAAAATACATCGAAATTCATGTTTTTCAATTTTGTCTCGATCTATACCCTAAAGTCTAACTACAACTTAAAGGAATTATTTTTTTGAAGTTTCTATCATTTTTGATTATTTTTTACAAAACTGAAAAGGCGATCCACGGGGGGGGGGAGTGGGATCTGTTTTTCCCCTATATAGCGTTCGTGGCGCATACACCTATATGCCACGAAAACATCACTACGTGGCGCATATGGACATATGCATACATAATTCCCTTTTTGCTGCTTGGTCCCATCAACTTACGTATGCATACGTCTATATGCGCCCGAAGTTTGATTTCGATGGCGCCTGCGAAAATATGCGCCACAGAAATATGGACTTCTGTGGCGCATTTTGGTTTTGTGCGCCACTGAAGTGCCAAACTTCTGTGGCGCATTGATTCTAGTGCGCCACTGATATATATCTATGGCGCATATTTTTACATATGCACCACTGAATATCTTTTCTATCTATAAGCTGTTTCCTAGTAGTGATACTAGGGTGTATAATTGAAAGGTTAGGATTGATTATCCGCATACCAAGTATGATGATTCAGGGTTACCCCTGACGGATGTATCGAACTTTGTGGTGAAAGTGTACCACCTCTGCAGAGTGTCAAACTATTCGAATAGCCGCGTCTGCGGTTATGAACAGTTGGAGTGGCCATGCTGTTCCGTCGTCAGATGTTTTCAAAATGACTTGTGACTTGAAAGATGACTTCGACTTGACCACAACAGAGTTGTGGACATGAAACTAGGTTCCCACCTAAGTAATCTAGAGAACTAAAATAGTCTTACTATGAAGTACTTATGAAATAACATTGTATTATTGCAAAGGATTCCTTACTTGTATTGGTGATAGTTTGCGAGTACTTAAAGAGTACTCATGGCTTTGTCCCTGGCTATTCCCATGGCCAGACTACGAGGAAGACTACCCGGAAGATGGACAGCAGGAGGTCTATGATAACTAGGATTATCTCCCATCGTCAGCATTGCCTGTGACCATGAAGATGGAGCCCCTACTACGTTTACTTTCCGCTGCTTTGATTGTATTAAGACTGGATCATGAGATCCTCTATTTGTAAGACTATTATGGTTTGTAGTGGATAACGTACTGTGGTACCAATTCTGTTATGTCTCGCAATAATGGTAATCCTGGGATTACGATGTACAGCATCACAGGCATCTAGACGTAAAAAATCCGGGTCTTAACATGATGTGTGTTCTTCTCATAAACCACATGGATCCAACAGTGTCATTGCATGTGTTCTTTTCATAAACCACAGCTAGAGTCATTTCATGTCTATTCTTTTCCTAAACCACATATGGATCCACCAGAGTCATTACATGTGTGTTTGTTTTATAAAGCACATGGATCCACCAGTGTCATTGCATGTATGTTTTTTTCATAAACCACATCTAGAGTCATTGCGTGTCTGTTCTTTTCATAAACCACATGGATCCACTAGAGTCATTGCATGTGTGTTCTTTTCACAAACCACATATCGATCCACTAGAGTCATTGCATGTGTGTTCTTATCCTAAACCATCACAAGAGTCATTGCATGTGTGTTCTTTTCCTAAACCATAGATGGATCCACCAGAGTCATTGCATGTGTGTTCTTTTCATAAACCACATGGATCCACCAGTGTCATTGCATGTGTGTTCTTCTCCTAAACTAGAACTAGAGTCATGCATGTGTGTTCTTTTCATAAACCACAGTTAGAGTTATTGCATGTGTGTTATTTTCATAAACCACATGGATCCACCAGTGTCATTGCATGTGTGTTCTTTTAATAAACCATAACTAGAGTCATTAAACGTGTGTTCTTTTCATAAACCACAACTAGAGTCATTGCATGTCTCTTCTTTTCATAAACCACATGGATCCACTAGAGTCATTGCATGTCTGTTCATTTCATGAACCATAGCTAGAGTCATTGCATGTCTATTCTTTTCATAAACCACATGGATCCACTAGATTCATTGCATGAGTGTTCTTTTTCAAAAACCACATATGGATCCACTAGAGTTCATTGCATGTGTGTTCTTTTCCTAAACCACATATGGATCCACCATAGTCATTGCATGTGTGTTCTATTCATAAACCACATGGATCCACCAGTGTCATTGCCTGTGTGTTCTTTTCATAAACCACAGCTAGAGTCATTACATCTGTTCTTTTCCGAAACCACATATGGATCCACCATAGTCATTGCATGTATGTTCTTTTCAAAAAACACAGCTAGAGTCATTGCATGTGTGTTCTTTTCATACATGGATCCACAAGAGTCATTGCATGTGTGTTATTTTCATAAAGCACATGGATCCACCAGTTTTATTGCATGTGTGTTCTTTTCCTAAACCACAACTAGAGTCATTAAACGTGTGTTCTTTTCATAAACCACAACTAGAGTCATTACATGTTTGATCTTTTCATAAACCACATGGATCCACTAGAGTCATTGCATGTGTGTTATTTCCATGAACCACAGCTAGAGTCATTGCATGTATGTTCTTTTCATAAACCACATGGATCCACTAGAGTCATTGCATGTGTGTTCTTTTCAGAAACCATATATGGATCCACTAGAGTTCATTGCATCTGTGTTCTTTTCCTAAACCACATATGGATCCGCCAGAGTCATTGCATGTGTGTTCTATTCATAAACCACATGGATCCACAAGTGTCATTGCATGTGTGTCCTTTTCATAAACCGCAACTAGAGTCATTACATGTATGTTCTTTTCCTAAACCACATATGGATCCACCAGAGTCATTTCATGTGTGTTCTTTTCATAAACCACATGGATCCACCAGTGTCATTGCATGTGTGTTCTTTTCATAAACCACAGCTAGAATCATTGCATGTTTGTTCTTTTCCTAAACCACATATGGATCCACCAGAGTCATTGCATGTGTGTTCTTTTCACAAACCACATATTGATCCACTAGAGTCATTGCATGTTTGTTCTTATCCTAAACCATCACAAGAGTCATTGCATGTGTGTTCTTTTCCTAAACGACATATGGATCCACCAGAGTCATTGCATGTGTGTTCTTTTCATAAACCACATGGATCCACCAGTGTCATAGCATGTGTTCTTCTCCTAAACCAGCACTAGAGTCATGCATGTGTGTTCTTTTCATTAACCACTGCTAGAGTGATTGCATGTCTGTTCTTCTCATAAACCACATGGATGCACTAGAGTCATTGCATGTGTGTTCTTTTCACAAACCACATATGGATCCACTAGTCATTGCATGTGTGTTCTTATCCTAAACCAGCACTAGCGTCATTGCATGTGTGTTCTTTTCACAAACCACATATGGATCCACCAGAGTCATTGCATGTGTGTTATTTTCATAAACCACATGGATCCACCAGTGTCATTGCATGTGTGTTGTTTTCATAAACCACAACTAGAGTCATTGCATGTCTATTCTTTTGATAAACCACATATGGATCCACCAGAATCATTGCATGTGTGTTATTTTCATAAACCAAATAGATCCAC
The DNA here is from genome assembly GCA_023614405.1 of Avena insularis. NCBI lineage: Eukaryota > Viridiplantae > Streptophyta > Magnoliopsida > Poales > Poaceae > Avena > Avena insularis. The sequence continues at coordinate 384,605,643 of CM042694.1, forward strand.
CAGTGTCGTTGCATGTGTGTTCTTTTCATAAACCACAGCTAGAGTCATTGCATGCCTATTCTTTTCATAAACCACATGGATCCACTAGAGTGATTGCATGTCACTACAAGAAAGTTAGCTTTTACAACTGACGATTTTCATGGTTGAAGGCCCGTTTTTCGTGGAGAAAGAGTCTTCCGCGACGGATGTCCTTCGTGGTAAAATCCGCATCACAAATGAATTAAACACAGTGTTTTTTCGACCGTGGCGTACCGCACCCTTCAGCCACAAAAATGTGTTCCATCATAGATCTGTTCGCCAGCCGCGTTGACTACTGATGTCATGCAAACTGCCATATGGCAGCCGCCGTTAGCGGCTGGTTACGCTGTTAACGGTCATAGAAACCGTGGTAGAAGCCAGGCCCAGCCAAGGCCTTCTAAATATTAACCTGGCCGGCCCATTAGTAGAGCCCAATAAGAAGATGGACCGTTACTATTTTGTTCTGTACTATTTGGAATGGATCCAAAGTTGCAACCAGTAGCAGCCCGCAAACTTTCAGGACCGATTCTGTTTCGGCCTACAGAAGGCCCATGTTGGTCTAACACTGTGTGGCCCATTAGCAGCCTTCGCCAAGTCGCTCATGTACACTTAAGGTCTGCGGTTAGCCCATCACTGTTATCGCAACCCATCATGGGCCGCCTAGTGATGGCCCTCCTCTGAGATGATCTGTTACTATTCTGGCCTCTTATTGTTCTGGCCTTTATCTGTTCAGGCCCACAAATGGCCCTTTATTGTTCTAGCTTCGTAAATTTGTCGGCCTATTACTGCCCTCATCCGGATATTTCTCGGCCCGTTACTGTTCAGGCTTGTCACAGTTCTGTCCTTTTACTGTTGCAACCTTTTACAGTTGAGGACCGCTAATGTTTTGGCCTATTACTATTCTGCGATTTTGCAGTTTCTTGCCTGTTACTGTAATGGGATGTTTCTATTCTGGCCTCCTACTATTACGGCCTGTTACCACATGTGGGTCGTCCCGTTATGTTTATGGACTTTTACTGTTTCAGCCTTTTTAATGCCCATGCCGATATCATAAAACGTATATAAAAATCCAGCATTTTTTACTGTTCATCGTCGGCCGAATACACGATGGGCCAATAACAAAGCACGGTATTGTTCCCTAATCGACCTTCCTGGCGTAGTTACCGTAACGACTATCGCCATGTGTGGACGGCATCAACTAAATGCCTACATGGCCTACGCGAGTTATCTAGATATTACATCAGTTGCAAACTTCTTAAAATTATTACATATTATCAACTCAAGGGAAAGAAAAATCGACATTTCAGTTGATAATCAAGTTGATAGTGGAGTCCTCAATTTGCTTTCTCAATGGATCACCTACATCTTTCTTTGAGTGTGATAGCTACATTGGAGGAGACATGATCTTGCAACCCCCTTTTTGGTGGCGATAGCAATAATTGCAGTCAGAAACTAAGTAATAACAAGTTAATACATCAAACAAGACAAACTACTCATTTGACTGATATGATAGGAGCTACGAACTGGAGTTTACAACTGGTCAATGGTTCAATTTTTGACCAACACGTCAAACAAATAGGATAAGCAAGCACGCATTAAACAAGTGTGCCTATCGTGAAACGAGCAATCAAAAAATGTGTGTGTGGCTTAGAATTTTAGCAAATATAAACTAGCCAGCTCATTTCAAGAAATATATATGGAAGCAGTTCTATACCCTAAAATGCAAGAGACGTTGGGTGACTCAGAATTTGCGTTGAGCCACAAAATGGCATGTCGTTACTATCATAGTGAAGAATGAACCATATAGAAATTATAACTACAGCATACGAGAAATTGTAGAGTAGGAATGCAAACCACGGATGGACTATATATTGTAGATGATAGTTATGTCGTGACTTAGGATGAACCAGACCCAGAACCAGATGCGAGATATAATGGCGTCGCTCGTGAACCTGTAGAATAGGACAAACAAGCATTAGACAAGTGTGCCTAGAATGAAATGAGCAATCAAACAAAGTGTTTCTTAGAATTTTAGCAAATATAAACTAGCGAGGTCATTTCAGCAAATAGATATGGCACCGGTGGTATCTCCTAGAATGCATAGAGTCGTTGGGTGACTTAGAATTTGCGGTGAGCTACACAATGGCATGTAGTTACTATCAGAGTAAAAAATCAACTAGATAGAAATTATAATGACATCATAAGAGAAATTGTAGAGCAGGAATGCAAACCACGAGTGAACTACATAGTAGAGGACACTTATGTCGTTGCTCAAGACGAACCATCACTAGATAAGGAAGTAATGGCATCCATTGTGAACCTATAGAATAGGATATGCAAACCAACATGTTCATTCCATTTTGAGCTCTATGCAAGAAAAAGGAAATACTTAGTGATGCAGCTTTTGAAGAACCAGATGGCAAAACCAAAATTGTAATCGAAATAGTACGAAGAGTTTAAATGGCTACTACAGGATAGAAGAACAATGCCAAGGAGGAAATAATAGCAGGAACTGATCTTAGGACGAACCAGATAGATTCAGCAAATATAGAGCAGGGAATCCACACTAATATTTTCCACTAACTTTAGATTTTGCAAGAATTACACGGTAGTAGGCAATTCCTACTGTATGGAGTAGCTAATAACATATTGATGACAACATAACAAACATGAGCATGACTTGAAATTTGTAGAGAAGCGAATGCAAACCAACATGTCTAATGACCTTGCATGTACTAGCACGAAGAACAGGCATGCCCAGTGACTTGTATGTAGTTCACTGTGATATGCGTGAACCTGCTATACCACTGACAAAAATGTAGTTCACTATGATATGCATGAACCTACTATACAACTGACAAAACAAAAATGGGTTGGAGATTTGGTTAACCTTGGTCGGAGAGGAATCTAAGCATCGTCGATACCGTGCGAGTGACGTCCAGGTCACGGAGGGTGCTGCGGTTGTAGTGGTTGTTGGTGTCGGGGAAGCAGATCTTGGGCGGTCGATGATGGCTTGAACACGGTCGACGAGAGGTTCGCTAAGGTAGATCCGGTGTAGTGAATGGCAACGGTCGTGCAACTGGTCTGGAGCGGTGGACATGGAACTCTTTGAACTAGATCACGCCCGGTGGACACCGGTGAAGCGGATCCATTACGGTTGGGTAGCTTTCGGTGGCGAGGAAGTAGAGCTTGGGCGGTCAATGACGCCATCAGCATGGTGAACGACACCGCAGCTCCTAGATCTGGTGGGTGAGTGTCGGTGAAGCGGCTGCGCGGCGGTGCACGAGACCACATCTCAAGGCGGTGCGCGCGATGGTCGTGGAGGGGATAGAGGATCTTGGGATTTTTGGGAGGGCCAGCGGGAAAAACTTGGAGAATCGGTACCATAGAGGTGAGTAGTAAAAATAATTACGATCATGCCCCCGAGCTACCGACTTTAGCATGCCCATTTGTCGTCTGAACAAGGTAGATTTGGAATTTTAAATTCTAAAGTTTTTGAAATGGAAGGGCGCGAAATGCTTCAAGGTTGGTGTGGGGTTTTGCCGCTCGATTGAGAATTTGAATTTGGCTAGCGCCCATCTAATAATAATAATAGAAAAATGGTAATCCCCCGGTCAATGGGATATTTTGGCTCAAAGTTTTTGAAACGGTGGGGTAGGAAATGCTTCATGGTAGGTGGGTTATTTTGCCACTGGATTGAGATTTTGAATTTGGCTAGCCTCCATCTACTAATAGAAAAAAGGTAGTAGACCGTAGGCTATCTGTCCATGAATTCAAGACCGAGAGTCACATCAACTGATCATCCGTAAACATTTTTTCCAGAGAAACTTGGATACCTTCCATTCACACAGCATAAGCGGTAAATTTTGCCGCTTGACTCAGATTTTCAATTTGGCTAGCGTCCATGTAATAATATAAAAATGGTACTACCTCGGTGGGGGATTTTGCCTGAAAATGTTTGAAACAGAGGGTGTGAAATGCTTCGGGGTCGATGGTTATTTTCCCGCTTGATTACGATTTTGAATTTGGCTGTCGGCCAAGTTTTTATTACTAGAAAAAAAGGTTGTGTAGGTTGAACGCCATCTTGTCAGGAATGTAAGGCAAGACTCACATCAACTGATGCCTCCGATTCAAACGGGGTAGGCTGTAGGTTTTGGTGGTCAACAGTGATTTTTAATTTAGAGATTGTCCAAAGAATAATTAAAAAATAGGCCGTTCTCCATCTATTTCAGGGATCAAAGTTAGGGAGAATGATAATCTACCACGCGTATGAAAACGTAGATCTCCGATACAAGAATGTTTGTTTAACATAACAACAAACAAATGTCTGAAGTAGCTCTGATTCAAGCATGTGAAAATTGTGTGCAACCAAGGTCTACTAATTATTTAGGTGTCCGCATAGACACTTCTACAAGATGCACTAACTAAATAGTAGTACTAATTCAGATCAAATAAAAAGCCTGTTGCAAAACAAATACTCCTACTACAGCATACTATCAAAACACAAACACTAGCTAGAGTATATGTAGAACACATAAAACAAGATTTCATCACGCATACACTACTATATAGAGAACACCGTTTCATCATATAAAACAATGTTTTATCAGACACACATAGGCCCCCAAAACAAAAAGACAGATCTTATATTCCAGCCCCTGCTGCTGTGACTGCAACATAAACAAAGGTGCCACCACAGTTCCATCAGCTACCAAAATAAACAAACATTAGACTGCAGCTCGAAATAACACAACTGGGCAAACACCTGCTTGCCCAAACAAGCCTTGCTTGTTCATCCGAGTGTTATTTTCATCTCCTTGATGTTGTAGTCTGAATCAGCTGTGTTGCTAACAAGACTTCCTTTTCGTTTCTTTGATTTAGCACTCCGAATCACATCGGTTTCTAATTGAAATGAACAAAATGATCAGCAAAATCATAGGTGTACAAAAATGCAAGGGTTGGACATGAATGACTGCACTAACCAGGTGTCATAATGTAGGGATGTAAAGTACACCAACATTTATGAGATCTGAACTTCTTAGACTTCATGCTGCTGAGATCTAATTCGAATACTCCCTCCTTCGCCTATATAACCACCATTTCTCTATCCTCAAATGCGCAGAGTAACCTTACTTCATCTTCCCCACCATATGCCCTTGATTTCTCAAGGCCAAGGAGAGTATCCAACTCAACCTTTATATGAGGCACCCAAGCTTCCCATTTTCCTGTTGATGATCTTGCACTGGACCACATGTTTAGAGTGAAGTCTCTTATAACCGCAAGGCCAACATCTCCATTATGCCCCTTAGTGATGACAAAATTGCATTTGGAAATATCATGTGTCTCATGGGGGCACTCAATATAACACAGTTTTGTTGTCACGTTGTTGAAGGCAATTATATACCTGGAGTTCATTGTTGGACATTACAAAATGTCCCCTATGAGAGTTGACGGCATGCAATCAATCTTAGCCAGCATCTCAGCAGGTTCAATCCATTCCTCCCATTTTCCTAACTCTAATGAGTACCTCTGCACCAGTGATTGGTTAGTATCTAAACAACCCAGAAATTGATGCAACAGTGTGAAGACAATTGCCCATGATTTCTCGAACCAAGAATTGTGCCGCTATCGTACTCATGTCTCCGCCAAATTGGTGGTTCTAGTATCACTATTTCACTTCCACTGATTGGATTCCAGGACTTTATCATGTTAGACCCTTGCGGGTAATGAAGTAGCACCCTACCATTGCAACATCCGAGTACATATGGTTTTATGTACTTCCACCAGCCTGTTCATCTTCTCGAAGATGGATTGGTCAAGATTATAATCTATTAAGAATCGAGCATCCTCGGAGCTGTTGGTGAAAACCCCAAATAACAGCATTCGTCTGTTCTGTGACAGGGTTAGCCTTTTGAAATCTTTGCTTCCCATGAAGTCCATCCAAAAATTTTGGGATATTGATGCCCTCAGTATGCAGGATGGGTGCGGAGGAAACCTGACAAGAATCTGACCAAAAACATTGCTTGGCAAGTCGTTGATTGTTGCATATGTTCTTCCACCGAAGCAAGTAGGATGATGCAAATAGCACAAGTGCATCATCAGAATTAAGTAAACAGCAAAATGCACAATGCACAACCCTAAAAAAGAATTAAGTAAACACTACAATGCATCATACAATTTGACAAGAAAACTTATCATCAAAATTTCCTAAACTGCATGCATCTGAAAAACTACCTAAGGCAGATTCTGTCAACAAAACAACCTAAACAGCATAAGGAATCAACCAGAGTAATACGAAAGCACTGCAAAATGCTTCAGCATGTCGGAACTGGGCAAAGGGAATGAAGAACTTTTTTTAGGTCAGCGGGGAGGACAGAAAGGCCCCCACCTGAATTTTCTGGTTTTATCATCAAGAAGGGAGAAAAAACTGACGTAGCTTCAGTGCCATGGTCAACCCAAGCTTCACGTATGACAATAGCTCAGATTTTGAACTAAAAAGTAAAACTATTCGAAAAATTGACAAAAATCAGTAATTCATCAGTGCCTAGGTTTGAATCCTGTGAAAGTTTCATCCCATTTAGATCACTAGTTTGTGATTAAGTAGATCTTTATGTTCCTAGTACTACTAGTTTAAACTAATATCCACTACGTCCAGAAAAACCCTGGAGCAAAATACACAAAAAAGGGAGGAAGTCAAGGAGACAAAATCCAACGCATAACTTACAATGGGGTCGACGAGTTCTAAGAAGATGGAGCAGGCGCCTCCAATGAATGACGAGCCACAGTCGTTGATGCTGAAGAAGCACAACCATGAGCTGATGCATTCCTAGCATCCCACGCAGCCGTCGCTTTGGCACAGGTAGCCAACATAGCCGAATTTGTTCCAGCAGCAGCCGACGAGGATTTCGACTGCGCCTCTACCGCTTTCTAAGCATCACTCAACACTGCCCAAGACTCTGATGCGGTACAAGCATCGGCCTCCGCATCCACTTCACATGTATCCACTGGTGCTGCTTCAGCATCCACCTCTACTTTACAAGCATCCGCCGATGCAGCAAATGCATCCGCCAATGCTGATTCCATTTCCTGTAAATGCCACCAGCTTAATTAGCTCGCAATGCCCACAAATAAATGCATTCTATCCTTTAGAAAGCCCGTAATGTCTGGAGGTTGGGGACATACATACCAGCGAACGGTGGTGCGGTGGTGTTCAATGGTGGAGCGGCGGGGACGGTCCGGTCGAGGGAGGGCGGCCAGGCGAAGAAGATGACGATGGGGTCGAAGGGCACATGACCGAGCTTCCTTGAACTCGAAACGAACTTTTTCCCCACTATATTTTTTTTGCGAACCCCGCTTTTTTAGGGGAAACCCCCGCTGTATTAATTGTAGCAACCACATGACTGATACAAGTTTGTGCACTTGCGTTACTCAGTTTCCTGCCTACAGACATCAAGTTTGTGCACTTATTCGTGTGATACAATTAATTGTTGGGTAAAATATTCAAGGTGGTAAAAGTCTGCCCTTTCTATGACATCAAGATCTAGAGTTCAAACATCGACCTAAAATTCCACAATCTACAACTACAAGTTTTGGTTTACTACCAAAAACATGCTAAAAAATACTCGCAACTGGCATTAACATCATCATTAACAAATCTTAGAAGGAAAAAAATTTGAAAGATAAAAAACCACCGCAAGTTCGAATAAGATAACTGTTGTTGCCAAATATAGTCACATAAAGCCAGGTCCAATATATATGTCATGATAGTACATCAAATATATAGGTTCATGGACACCACACACTAGCAAAGCAAAAAAAAGTTATAGTACCTGACTTAACAAACTTTAATCCTCACAAGAGACCCAAACCCTTCAAAAACGAAAGTAGAGCGGTCAATATGGTTACAGATTTCCTCATCTTTTGTAGGATCAGGACTATATGGGCGTGGAAAATCTCGAATTTCTGCCAGGTCTCATATGCTTTTAGAGCCAAATTGAAAATATTGTCAGCTTGCATTCCCACCAGTTCCAAGATCTGGTCATACACCTGGCCAATCAGCTCATCGCCATCCACATCAGGCGACTCGGGGACTAAGTTGTCAGTCATGAACTTTTAAAAATCAACAGCAGCATCATGAGCAACTGAAATTGATGTTTCCATCCTGCATTGAAATCAGCTATCCGCTTAGTGGATGTGGACACTTTTTCCTTCAGGCGCCTAATCTGTTTGTCCTGGTGTTTCACTTTCTCTCGAAGGCACGAAATCATGTGTCTATGAGCTTTGTATTTCTCTTGGAGACAGGAAATTGTCAAATCCATGTAGTGACCAGCACCATTACGCCATGAGAATATGAGTAAGGTGGAAACTACAGATAACAAATCCAAAATTAAACCAGATTCTCATTTCAAAAAAAATAAACGAAATTCTCGTTTCAAAAAAAATCCAAATTCAGCTGCACACATCATGCAAGCTTCATAGTGGTACCAGAAATGGCAAAGAACCATAGAGGCATATTGCCCAAACATGGGAAACAAAACCGACATGAAAAGGGTCGTACTTTAGGGTTTGCCGTCTTAGCTAGCACATGAGCAGTCCTGGCCTTAGTAAGTGGTAACATATCAAAATGACTTTGTTTCTGCAAATCATGATGCAATAAAAATGATCAGTATATTTTAGGGGACATTTTAAATAATAAAGCGCTCTTTATCGAAAAAAAATGTTTTCAGGGACAAAGCATAGGTTGCTGAAATTCCAGCAAAGCAGTTTGATACATAAAAACACTTTTCACTCGATAATGCCTCCTCCATAGGTGGGTGTAGCGTCCCCAACCTTTAATAAGATTGAGTCCCCTGTGTTTACAATGCTAGTCCCTGGATCATTAGCTAGCATCCACAGTTCAGATGTAATATCAAGAAACAAAGGTCATAATACAACTTTATAACCAGGAATAACATAATTTTATTACATCAAACATAGCTCATTGGCTATTTACATTACATTGCAGCGGAATAACTATAGTCATGGGTCCTTCATCTTCAAAGTGCCACAGGCAGACATGTTGGTTGTAGACTTGTAATCCTAATCAATCAATCCTTACTAAAATCAATCAAACCTGCAACATCATAAGTTACAGCCACAAGGGTCAATACATTTGAATTGTATTGGCAAGTGATACTTTGGTAGTATAGTGGAGTCTATCATCTATATGCATTTTGGCTAAGTGGAGTTGAGGCTTGCATTGCTCAAAATAGATTTTTCCTGTCATTTTGAAAATACTAAGTTTTGTTTGGCAAAAACTTTCCAAGGAATCTATCAATCAAAGACTGAAGATCCACTCAGGGCATCTATCAATCAAAGACTGAAGACTTGCTTGGCAAAACAATTTCTCAATCAATGATTGAAGATCCTCTCAAGGCATCTACCAATCAAAGACTTAAGAATTTCACACAACCCTTGTTGAACCCACAAGTTTTATTTAGAAATTGGAATGATGAGATTCTTGATTGCTTCCATGTCTTGATGCTCAAATTGTCCTTTACCAGGGACATGGCTAAGTACTTAGGTTTTACACTCTGCAGAGGTGGTGCACTTTCCCCACAAGACTTGGTTTCCCAAGACAAAATCTTTCAGAAGCTTTCCCTTAGACCAGCATGGGACGTTCCAACCTATCAATCACTACCACCCACTGTCCATGTGGCTAAGTTCTTGCAACCTATATGATCATGGCAGAGCCCATATTGCCAAGTGGTTGCACTTGAAGCTTATCAACATTTGACATCTCAAATCTCTTTGTTTCCTGGGTGGCCATCCACAAGTGAGATACACAAGGTTCACCAGTACCCCTGGCCTTGTGTAACCACTCAACATATCCCATTCTTTCCATTCCACCCAGGTGATTCATTAACTTAGTTGTTTTGTTAAATAAAAACAAGTCCTTAGACTTAGAATATTTTTCCATAGTGTGAATATATTCCACCCAAGTTTTCTATTAGCTAGGCTAAGCTTGATAGTAATAGGATTCCTAACTTAGGAAAATCCTTCTAAGGATTCTTCTACTAGGTTTTCCTATAGCAAGGTCTATACTTAGTAAAATAAAAACCATGCAAGTTTTACTTAGCAAAAACACTAATGCATAGTGAAAATAATGGGACATAAGATATGAAGCATCACTTGCCTTTTTGGTAGAGGGTATAGGTTTACTCCTTGATCTTGCTAGTCTCACTCTTCTCTAACTTCACTACAAGTCAATCAAGCAAACACAAACTCAATCCACCAATCAAGCAAAACACAAAATCATCTAACATTCCAAACCAAAGTCAAACAAACAATTTCTCTCACACAAAGTAATGGGATCTAAGTCAGGCATAAGCATGCAAAGGTTGGTTCTAATGTAGGGATGGTCTTCACTAGGCTTCTAAACTTTGTGAGTTCCAAATTGGTCATTTACCAAAATGGCAAAGTCATTTGCAAAAGGGTTTCTATTAGATTCCTAAACTTTGTAAGATCCAAATTGGTCATTTACCAAAGTGGCAAAGTTGTTAGCAAAAGGTTTCACCTCAAAACCGTTTTCAAAACAAGGCACCTATTTGGTCATTTTATGTGGTGAAGAAATATGTCTACTAGGGTTTTAGTCTATAGGGTTCACCAAATGAGTTGCTATTGCAAAACTTGGTGTTTTGGGTCAGTAGGTTTGGTTCAAAACATCTTCTCAAAGTTTTCTTTATGAAAGCATTTTCATAAACAAAACAAATAGTTTTAGTTAGCTAGAAATGGACTAAACTAATTAATCCATCCTATTATTTTCCAAAATCACTTTCCAAACTATGGGTTGGTTCCTAGGGTCAGTAAGGTCACAACAAACTAAATTGCAAAGGTCTTAACCTAAATATCATTTTTAAATGATTTTTCTAATGTTAGCAAGCACACAAAAGAATCTGCAAAGTTAAACAAGCTAGCTGTTACTATTTGCTAAACTAAGGGTAGGGTTGGCTAGGGCTTGTCTTGCTGATTTCAACGACATCAAATTTGTAAAATTTGGACGTTTGGATCAAAAGATACAAGGGTTTGAAGTTTGCAAAAGCTTCTGTTTTCAAATTCTAATTCAGATCTAATACTGGCCACGCGGCGTGTTTTAATTCGCCCGTACCTGTTCGGCTGGATCGGCATCGTGGAGCGTTGGATCTAACTAGATCGTGCGATGCAGAGCGCATCATTTAAGTGATCTATCGTGAGTGTCCGATCCAGATCCTCATTGCTATCAATCGCACCTCTAATCGCGGCGACTGCGGTATGGCGGCGGCGGATCTGTCGGGCGGAGCCGGTGATACAAGAAGCTAGAGGGGACGTGGTAAGGCTCACCGAGATCGTTGACGCTTGCTGATGCTCAACGTGGTCTGTGTTGGCCAAGGGGCGCTCGGGGTCAGGCGTAATTCCTCGCCGGAGTTGGGAACAGCGGCGGACGGCTCTGCTCGTAGTCGAAGACGGTGCTGTGGACCACGAGAAGACAAACGGAGGACTGGGTTAGACGCAGGTGATCATGTCGGAGCTATGAGCGTGAACAAGAGGGCTCGGGGCGGTCGAGGCTTACCGGGAAACGTTGCCGGAGAAGAAGCAGACACGGCGGCGCTCTGTGCTTGTCGGAGTCGTCGCTACAGATCACCCTAAGGCGAAACAAAGGCACGGTAAGATGCGGGTGACCATGGGGTTCATGTGAGCATGATCGAGAGGTGCTGGGGCGGACGGAATTCACCTGGAAGGTTCGCCGGAGAAACGACAGACGTCGGTGTGGTGCTGTGGTCGTCGTTGTCGAGGCTCTAGGGTGCCTGCGGGTGAGCTGGTGCTACGGGGATTATCGCCAGGAGGTGTGGATCACGAGAAGATGGTCGAGGAGGCAAGGGGCAGTGGGGTTTCGTCGGAATTGTCACCGGAACATCGTCGGAGCAGTGGAGCTGGAGCTCGAAATTGGGGCAGTCTAAAGCGTGTCAGCGCGAGGCATCAGAGGGGATTTATAGAGGATGCCCTGGCGTTTCCATCTGCGTGATCAAGGCGAGGTAAAGGCTCGGCGTTAAGGTGAATTAAGTCGGAGCAATCAACGGCAGAACGGGGGGAGGAACGAGTCGCTGAGGAGGTTGAAGACGATGAACAGCTGTCTGTGGGGTCCTCTGGTCAGTGGGAAAAGAAAGGAAGGAGGGGTCCACGGGTCATTCACTCAGTGGGTTTCTTTCTCGGTGCAGAAAAACGGTTCGGGGTGAGTCATAAGAGGAGGTGTGGTCTGTTGTCGTGAGTGAGGAGAGGGGAAGTGGGTCCACGCATGCGTCTGAGTGGAGTGGGTCTGAGTGTAAAATGTTTTCCTTCGGGGAGGGAAGAAGTCTAGGCTGGAGGGCCTTAGTGGGGTTTCTTTTGAAATTGCTCTATTTTTTTTCTGTCTAAACCTTTTCTTTTCTAATTCTTTTCTGTTTTCAATTCAAACAATTAATTCAAACAATTTCAAACAACACTCAAATCAATTCAAACAATCACTCAACTTCACTTTGAATTTGGTTCTGTTTGGCAACATAATCCAAATCTCAAAATGAAATAATATTTTATTTAATTTTAGGATCCATTTAATAATTAAATAAAATGGATCTTTAGTTATTAGGGTTTGTTTTATTTAATAAAATTTCCATTTGAAATCCAATTATTTTCAAAACCAAACCAGAAGGTTTAATTTGAAACATAAAAGAATACTTGGAAACTTATTTAAATAAATAAATAAGTTTTGGTGTTTTAATTAAAATGGGAAAGCCTTTACTTAAATAAAATTGGATATTTAAATCCTTATTTATTTTATTTAAATAATCCTTTACTCATTTTAATCAAAGCAAAACCTTTTAATAAAAGATTTCAAAGTAGTAATAAAATACTTGGTGTTCATTTAAAATGGGAAAAGCTTTTACTTAAATAAAATTGGATATTTAAATCCTTATCATTTTATTTAAATAAACCTTTACTCATTTTATCAAAACAAAATATTTTATTTCAAAAGTTTGGCCAAAATTAATTTGGCTTATCTTTTCATTTGAAACCAAAGTCTTTTATTAAAAGATCTAAAACAGTGTTTCCAAAACAATTTATTTTCCTTTGATAAATGTTTTATCTTTATAAATCCCTTTAGGATTATTTGTTCACCAAAGGGTATGGGCTTGTGGGTAAGGGCTTTATTGGCTTTGAAAATTCAATTTCCTTATCTTATATTATTCACAAGATTTTGTCTATGGTTCCAAACTAAGTGAAACCAATCTCTAAGGTCTTTTCTTGATCCTTTGAGAATATTTGTTGATCAACTTTGGTATGGATCAAATCCATGGATTTGGAGATACTTTGGAAAATGATTTCCTTCCATTAGGGTTTAGGGTTTTTGATTTATTTTCCAGGTGTTCAAATTTCCAGATACATTCATTGAGGAATGCATTTCCCTTGATTTGGATTTTTGTTGAATTCAAACTTCTGCCAAGGTTTGTTCAAGATGGGATTTCAAGTCTCCTTTTAGAAACAAAAGTTTCTTTTCAGCCTGATTTTCAACAAAAATTTATTTTGTTATTTTATTTTTCACATTACAAGATTTGGAAAATCTTGGGATGTGACAGGCTACCACCCTTAAAATAAATCTCGTCCCGAGATTTGGGAAGGCTAGGGTTACAAGCAGGTTCAAAACAACTAGGGTACTACCACCCTTAAAAATTTTCCAACTAAACTTCATCTTGGCTTGCTTGGAATCTTGATGAAACTTCCTTGGGAAAACATCTGCATAGTGGTCTTTATTTCCATACTTGACTCATGGGCCAAGGTTGAGATCCTTCATAGGCTTGTTTATCTTGTTCTTCATCTTTTCTGGACAATTGCTTACATAGTGTCCTGGTTCCTTGCAATTGAAACAGTGGATATCTTGGAGTTCTTTACGTTGCTCTTGTGGACAAGTGGCTACATAGTGTCCTGGTTCTTTGCAGTTGTTGCACACTACTTGGTCCATCCTTTTATTCTTTATGGACTCTGGGCATCCACTGGGGTTGTGTCCCATTTCCTTACATTTACGACTTTGCACAAGGCTCATGTCTTGCTTTGGTTTCTTGGGCTTCTTTGATCCTTTGAATTGGGTTGTCTTGTTTGGAGGTATAAGTGGTCCTTTTCCTTTGTCATCAACATTCTTGGCGTACTTGGATCCTTCTTGTTTCTTTTGTTCAACAATGGCATAGTTGGGGCATTGGATAGGAACATGGTCATTTCCTTCACAAAGGTAACAAGTAACTTGAGATGTGGGGCATTGGCCAACTGGATGTTCCTCTTCACAATTGGGGCATTGATCTTCATGCTCTTTGGATGTATGATCCTTGTCTCCACAAATAATGCAAGCTGGGGCTCCATCTAGAATAACATTCTTGTCATCCTTGTTGTCATACACTCTTTTGGGATAGTTTTCTTCCATGCTGATCATTTGATTAGTCACCTTAAGCATCAGTTGGGATTGTTCTTCCAAAAACTTTTGCAAGGTAGGGTCTTTATCACTATTGTTGGCTATGAACTGAGGTTAGTTGGCTCAATTGGTGTTGGGTTGCTAGGAGTTCTCTCATGCTGTCAACTTGGTTGTTGTTGATGTCATCATCCTTGATGCTGGAGTCTCTTGGAGAAGTCATCTGTTTGGGTTGGAGGGGATTAGAATAGGCAAAAGATTTCTAAGGGAATCAATCCTAATCACACACATCACAATTCACACAAGCAATGTGCAAGCAATCACAAACAAGCATTCCACTCAAACAATAAGTTTCAAGCACATACTTAGGCAACAAAATAATTTTTTTTTGTTACACCACATAAGTTGGTGTGTTTTGACTTAAACTAAATATGGTGGTCCATCTACATGGTTCACTTGTGATCTTTCCATCCTTCTTGGTTGATTCTTCTTGAATGAGATCTTTGTTTCCTTGGAGAATTCTTGTGTCTTGGTCACAAATCTTCAAAGGTGATGATGGCTTCTTCTAAGTTGTGTTTCCTTAGTCTTCAAATGAAATGTTACTCAAGACTTGTATTCTTTAGTGACATCCAAGTTGAAGTCCTTGGTGTACATGTTGAAGATGTTGAAGAAGTTGAAGTCATTAGAGTTGAAAGTGTTGAAGAAGTCCTTTGCACATGGTGTAGTCTTTGGTCATGGGGTAGGCTTTCCATTAAGTTTGAAGTAGAAGAGAAGTAGAGTTGAAACCAAAAATGATTGAGGAAAGAGTTTACAAGATTGTTTTTGTAAATAAGTTTTGGAACAAAATACAACTCCTATTTTTTTAAGGGTTTTTGTCCAATCCTAGGGTTACAAATCCTACAGGCAACACAATGCTCTGATACCATTCTGTAGCGTCCCCAACCTTTAATAAGATTGAGTCCCCTGTGTTTACAATGCTAGTCCCTGGATCATTAGCTAGCATCCACAGTTCAGATGTAATATCAAGAAACAAAGGTCATAATACAACTTTATAACCAGGAATAACATAATTTTATTACATCAAACATAGCTCATTGGCTATTTACATTACATTGCAGCGGAATAACTATAGTCATGGGTCCTTCATCTTCAAAGTGCCACAGGCAGACATGTTGGTTGTAGACTTGTAATCCTAATCAATCAATCCTTACTAAAATCAATCAAACCTGCAACATCATAAGTTACAGCCACAAGGGTCAATACATTTGAATTGTATTGGCAAGTGATACTTTGGTAGTATAGTGGAGTCTATCATCTATATGCATTTTGGCTAAGTGGAGTTGAGGCTTGCATTGCTCAAAATAGATTTTTCCTGTCATTTTGAAAATACTAAGTTTTGTTTGGCAAAAACTTTCCAAGGAATCTATCAATCAAAGACTGAAGATCCACTCAGGGCATCTATCAATCAAAGACTGAAGACTTGCTTGGCAAAAACAATTTCTCAATCAACGATTGAAGATCCTCTCAAGGCATCTACCAATCAAAGACTTAAGAATTTCACACAACCCTTGTTGAACCCACAAGTTTTATTTAGAAATTGGAATGATGAGATTCTTGATTGCTTCCATGTCTTGATGCTCAAATTGTCCTTTACCAGGGACATGGCTAAGTACTTAGGTTTTACACTCTGCAGAGGTGGTGCACTTTCCCCACAAGACTTGGTTTCCCAAGACAAAATCTTTCAGAAGCTTTACCTTAGACCAACATGGGACGTTCCAACCTATCAATCACTACCACCCACTGTCCATGTGGCTAAGTTCTTGCAACCTATATGATCATGGCAGAGCCCATATTGCCAAGTGGTTGCACTTGAAGCTTATCAACATTTGACATCTCAAATCTCTTTGTTTCCTGGGTGGCCATCCACAAGTGAGATACACAAGGTTCACCAGTACCCCTGGCCTTGTGTAACCACTCAACATATCCCATTCTTTCCATTCCACCCAGGTGATTCATTAACTTAGTTGTTTTGTTAAATAAAAACAAGTCCTTAGACTTAGAATATTTTTCCATAGTGTGAATATATTCCACCCAAGTTTTCTATTAGCTAGGCTAAGCTTGATAGTAATAGGATTCCTAACTTAGGAAAATCCTTCTAAGGATTCTTCTACTAGGTTTTCCTATAGCAAGGTCTATACTTAGTAAAATAAAAACCATGCAAGTTTTACTTAGCAAAACACTAATGCATAGTGAAAATAATGGGACATAAGATATGAAGCATCACTTGCCTTTTTGGTAGAGGGTATAGGTTTACTCCTTGATCTTGCTAGTCTCACTCTTCTCTAACTTCACTACAAGTCAATCAAGCAAACACAAACTCAATCCACCAATCAAGCAAAACACAAAATCATCTAACATTCCAAACCAAAGTCAAACAAACAATTTCTCTCACACAAAGTAATGGGATCTAAGTCAGGCATAAGCATGCAAAGGTTGGTTCTAATGTAGGGATGGTCTTCACTAGGCTTCTAAACTTTGTGAGTTCCAAATTGGTCATTTACCAAAATGGCAAAGTCATTTGCAAAAGGGTTTCTATTAGATTCCTAAACTTTGTAAGATCCAAATTGGTCATTTACCAAAGTGGCAAAGTTGTTAGCAAAAGGTTTCACCTCAAAACCGTTTTCAAAACAAGGCACCTATTTGGTCATTTTATGTGGTGAAGAAATATGTCTACTAGGGTTTTAGTCTATAGGGTTCACCAAATGAGTTGCTATTGCAAAACTTGGTGTTTTGGGTCAGTAGGTTTGGTTCAAAACATCTTCTCAAAGTTTTCTTTATGAAAGCATTTTCATAAACAAAACAAATAGTTTTAGTTAGCTAGAAATGGACTAAACTAATTAATCCATCCTATTCTTTTCCAAAATCACTTTCCAAACTATGGGTTGGTTCCTAGGGTCAGTAAGGTCACAACAAACTAAATTGCAAAGGTCTTAACCTAAATATCATTTTTAAATGATTTTTCTAATGTTAGCAAGCACACAAAAGAATCTGCAAAGTTAAACAAGCTAGAAGTTACTATTTGCTAAACTAAGGGTAGGGTTGGCTAGGGCTTGTCTTGCTGATTCCAACGACATCAAATTTGTAAAATTTGGACGTGTGGATCAAAAGATACAAGGGTTTGAAGTTTGCAAAAGCTTCTGTTTTCAAATTCTAATTCAGATCTAATACTGGCCACGCGGCGTGTTTTAATTCGCCCGTACCTGTTCGGCTGGATCGGCATCGTGGAGCGTTGGATCTAACTAGATCGTGCGATGCAGAGAGCGTACCCATTCGCGTTTAAGTGATCTATCGTGAGTGTCCGATCCAGATCCTACGGCTGCTATCAATCAGACCTCTAACTGGCGGCACTGCGGTGGCTACCGGCGGCGGCGGGATCTGTCAGCGGCGGAGCCGGTGATACAAGAAGCTAGAGGGGACGTGGTAAGGCTCACCGAGATCGTTGACGCTTGCTGATGCTCAACGTGGTCTGTGTTGGCCAAGGGGCGCTCGGGGTTAGGCGTAATTCCTCGCCGGAGTTGGGAACAGCGGCGGACGGCTCTGCTCGTAGTCGAAGACGGTGCTGTGGACCACGAGAAGACAAACAGAGGACTGGGTTAGACGCAGGTGATCATGTCGGAGCTATGAGCGTGAACAAGAGGGCTCGGGGCGGTCGAGGCTTACCGGGAAACGTTGCCGGAGAAGAAGCAGACACGGCGGCGCTCTGTGCTTGTCGGAGTCGTCGCTACAGATCACCCTAAGGCGAAACAAAGGCACGGTAAGATGCGGGTGACCATGGGGTTCATGTGAGCATGATCGAGAGGTGCTGGGGCGGACGGAATTCACCTGGAAGGTTCGCCGGAGAAACGACAGATGTCGGTGTGGTGCTGTGGTCGTCATTGTCGAGGCTCTAGGGTGCCTGCGGGTGAGCTGGTGCTACGGGGATTATCGCCAGGAGGTGTGGATCACGAGAAGATGGTCGAGGAGGCAAGGGGCAGTGGGGTTTCGTCGGAATTGTCACCGGAACATCGTCGGAGCAGTGGAGCTGGAGCTCGAAATTGGGGCAGTCTAAAGCGTGTCAGCGCGAGGCGTCAGAGGGGATTTATAGAGGATGCCCTGGCGTTTCCATCTGCGTGATCAAGGCGAGGTAAAGGCTCGGCGTTAAGGTGAATTAAGTCGAGCAATCAACGAGAACGGGAAGGAACGAGTCGCTGAGGAGGTTGAAGACGATGAACAGCTGTCTGTGGGGTCCTCTGGTCAGTGGGAAAAGAAAGGAAGGAGGGGTCCACGGGTCATTCACTCAGTGGGTTTCTTTCTCGGTGCAGAAAAACGGTTCGGGGAGAGAAATAAGAGGAGGTGGGGTCTGTTGTCAGCGAGTGAGGGAGAGGGGGAAGTGGGTCCACGCTGTCTGTGACTGAGTGGGTCAGTTTCTGAGTGTAAAATGTTTTCCTTCGGGGAGGGAAGAAGTCTGGGCTGGACTGGGCCTTAGTGGGCTGCTCTATTTTTTTCTGTCTAAACCTTTTTCTTTTTCTAATTCTTTTTCTGTTTTCAATTCAAACAATTAATTCAAACAATTTCAAACAACACTCAAATCAATTCAAACAATCACTCAACTTCACTTTGAATTTGGTTCTGTTTGGCAACATAATCCAAATCTCAAAATGAAATAATATTTTATTTATTTTTAGGATCCATTTAATAATTAAATAAAATGGATCTTTAGTTATTAGGGTTTGTTTTATTTAATAAAATTTCCATTTGAAATCCAATTATTTTCAAAACCAAACCAGAAGGTTTAATTTGAAACATAAAAGAATACTTGGAAACTTATTTAAATAAATAAATAAGTTTTGGTGTTTTAATTAAAATGGGAAAGCCTTTACTTAAATAAAATTGGATATTTAAATCCTTATTTATTTTATTTAAATAATCCTTTACTCATTTTAATCAAAGCAAAACCTTTTAATAAAAGATTTCAAAGTAGTAATAAAATACTTGGTGTTCATTTAAAATGGGAAAAGCTTTTACTTAAATAAAATTGGATATTTAAATCCTTATCATTTTATTTAAATAAACCTTTACTCATTTTATCAAAACAAAATATTTTATTTCAAAAGTTTGGCCAAAATTAATTTGGCTTATCTTTTCATTTGAAACCAAAGTCTTTTATTAAAAGATCTAAAACAGTGTTTCCAAAACAATTTATTTTCCTTTGATAAATGTTTTATCTTTATAAATCCCTTTAGGATTATTTGTTCACCAAAGGGTATGGGCTTGTGGGTAAGGGCTTTATTGGCTTTGGAAATTCAATTTCCTTATCTTATATTATTCACAAGATTTTGTCTATGGTTCCAAACTAAGTGAAACCAATCTCTAAGGTCTTTTCTTGATCCTTTGAGAATATTTGTTGATCAACTTTGGTATGGATCAAATCCATGGATTTGGAGATACTTTGGAAAATGATTTCCTTCCATTAGGGTTTAGGGTTTTTGATTTATTTTCCAGGTGTTCAAATTTCCAGATACATTCATTGAGGAATGCATTTCCCTTGATTTGGATTTTTGTTGAATTCAAACTTCTGCCAAGGTTTGTTCAAGATGGGATTTCAAGTCTCCTTTTAGAAACAAAAGTTTCTTTTCACCCTGATTTTCAACAAAAATTTATTTTGTTATTTTATTTTTCACATTACAAGATTTGGAAAATCTTGGGATGTGACAGTGGGACATGCTCATGATGCTAAATGAAATGCAGTAAAACCAGTAAATTTTAGGAAACAATGCATCAACTTCACAATGCAAAGAAGGATACGTGCATTAATCTGATGCCAAGGATTGGGCGTGTTCTCCTTTAACAAAAAATATAATTTAAAGAACTCAGCAATGCAGGACACTAGCAAACAACAATCTGTTTATGAAAGATATGTAGCAAATTACATCTGCATTGTTCAGCAGAGGACCGTTCTGTGAAATAAAGCCACGGGGGAAGCTTCTTATCCTCATAAGACTCTTTTTGTAGCATATACTTACCTATTTTCAGTGGACCTTATAACTAATTCCATGGCTATATCCATGGTGATCCCAGCTTCCTAATGTGGCATATAGATCTACTATTTCAAATAGCATTCACCTAAACAACTATCTAAATGGTTGTGGACTCACTGGAGATTGCACTGATGCGATGGAAAGGAGGACGCTGCTGGGTGAAGAAGGTGCACGACGGGAGAGGTGCACAAATGTGCAAAAAATGTAGCGATACTCGTATATAGATAGAGATAGCAGTAACACATAAACCAGATCAATTAGTAGTAACCACAAACTCCAGACAAGCTGTAAGCAGACTATCAACTACTCTCATATTAATTAACCTAGTGTAATTTAACGTGGCAGTACTATGAGATGGTGAGTACTAGTAAACAAAAGGGGATTACTTAATTATTAGTGAAATCTACAGCTAGGCACCAAAAGCATCATGAGCATGCAAAATATCTAGATTGTAGTCCATACTTGGTTAAGAACCTAATGTCCACCTCTAATTACCCAAATCTAATAGCATCGATCCTATTTACGACTGAGTGCAGTGAGTTGGAGACATCCGTTAACTCTGCAGCCATCTCCTCAGCATGCATATGATGGCGCTCCTTCTCCTTCTCTTTGAGGTCATACGGATCTTGAGCTGTAACCACAACGGCATCATCGCGCGCTGTAGTCAAAGTGAGTACGGTAGATCTACCTAGTGGATGAATGTGCAGCACTCACATTGGTAGTTGCAACCCAAGAACCTATGGTAGAAGTTCGTTCCCTTGAACGCGATGCAGCGACGAGGCGCTAGGGCGCAGTCACACCAGAGCTGGAGATCCGCATCGGTTACGATGTCGTACCACTCTGCGTCTACCATCCGTGCCAGCATCTGAACCTAGGAAACATCGTCGATCGAGACGGGCAAAATAGAGAAAAACCACAAAAGGAGAGAACCCATAAGCTGAATTCGAGAAAATAAACTGAGACCATGAACTCTAGCGTACTTATCCTAACCTGGCTGCCTTGCGCATCAAGATCCCTGCCGTTTGCCGGACCGGCATGACTGAATCTGCCGACATTGCTCGAAAAAAGAGCACGCCTTTAAAGTCTACCGCAAAGGCTTCATGGAGAATGAAGAGGTAGGGGAGCCGGTCCTCACATTCACTGGCTACTACTCCGTATTGGATTTAACTTGAACACTAATAACTAGGGCCCACGCTAGAGAGCCCGTGGGCCCCTAAACGTCACTCACCTAGTTTGACTTGCATTAGATGGAGTACTTTTGGAAAACAGATAAGAACTGAATAAATAAATAAATAAACCAAAGGCCCCCTCACGAAAACCCATTACAAAATGGAGACACTCACAAATGCATACACACACTCACCCCTATGAATGCAGGTACGCACAGCCTACACCTATGAGTACTTCAGAAAGACTGGATCTTGAGACTGATCTCGCGGCGCTTGAGCTTGACGAAGTCACCATATGCACCTCGCTATATATTGATGGGAACATCGCCTCTCACTACCCTGATAACCATCCTTCAAAGTCGAGCGCCAAGGCTTCATGGCGAAGGAAGTGCTAGGGGGTCAGAGCTCACATTCGCTGGTTGCTATGTGATGTAATTGAATCACTAATAATGTGCCCCCCGGTAGTGAGCCCATAGACCCTAGACATCAGGGACCATTACAATTACTTTGGGAAAACCAAGAAAAACATAATATAAACGGAAGGCCCATCTCTCTCTTTTTTGCGAAAATCCACTACAAAACACACACGCTCACAAATGCATAGACACACTCACCCCTATGAATGCATGAACGCACATCGTACCCCTATGAGCATCTCCGAAAGATTGTGTATTCAGACTGTCTGGTGGGGGCCTTGAGCTTGACGAAGTCACCATAGGCACCTCGCTATCAACGGGAACGTCGCCTCCTATTGCCCTCATAACCATCCTTGAAAGCCGAGCGTTGAGGCTTCAACAAGAAGGAAGAGCTAGAGGAGTCAGAGCTAACATTCGTTGGCTGCTATAGGATATAACTAGACCACTAATAACAACGGGGCCCCAAAGTAGTGAGCCCATAGGCCCCAGACATAAGAGCAAGCATGGTGTCAAGTCTTAAACATATGTCTTAACGGTAGAGTGGGTAGTGCTAACAAAAATATTCTTCAAGGTGATTCTAGTGCTACACTTATGTCTAAGAGAATCAATTGGGAGGGCCCACTAGTCAGTGGATAACAATATGTTTTTCTTTTTAGCATGGTTGTATGGACCCACTTCATTTCTAAACACTGGAGCAAAAGTAGTTTTCGTAGCTACTTCTAGACACTGCACACGCCCTTACTATACGTAGCTTAGAAATTTACTAGCCTCGTGTCTAAGAAAATTGTAGG
Organism: Avena insularis; assembly: GCA_023614405.1. NCBI lineage: Eukaryota > Viridiplantae > Streptophyta > Magnoliopsida > Poales > Poaceae > Avena > Avena insularis. Next base: position 384,628,563 of record CM042694.1, read on the forward strand.
TTGCTTTGAAATTTTTTCGAAAAGGCTTTTGGAGGTACCCATCGGGGGGTCAATTAATATATCACAAACACCAAGAGTTTTGACAATAGGTTTAACTTCTTGCTAAGATAGATTTTGCATCTTGACAATTTAACGAAATTAGGTCAAACTTGAGCTACAAGTAAGCGTGATATAGATTGCTCTTGAATTAAATGTCTCTTTAGAGGTCTATAGGTGCATCTTGCTGTAGTAAACAATTCCATCAGTATGAGTTTCCTACTATCTCAGGAAAGAACATTCTTAATTTTCCGAGTGTGATGACGAGATTGTTCTTTCCCGTAAAGCAAGTATGAACAATATGGATCTGAATGACACACGATGCAAGTTTTCAGACTTATATTGTGGACCAACATGTTGTACTTACGATTTCCCATGTTTTATGAGTGCTCAAACTTCCTAGCTAACTTCACCCACTTGATTGATTTTATGCCGATTTATCAAAATTATTAGGTAAAAATTGAACTACCATAATTAAATCATAGATTTGTTTGAAAGTTTGATGAAAGATCTCTCTTGGAGGTACCCATATATCGGGGGGAGGGGGTCAATTAATATATGGGAAACCACCGAGAGTTTTGATGATATATAGGTACGGTTCAACTTCTTGCTAAGATTTTGCATCAATTTAATAAAATTAAGTTAGACTTGAGCTACAAGTAAGCGTGATAGACTGCTCTTGAATTAAATATCTTTTCAGAGGTAGATGGGTGCATCTTCTTGTAGTAAACAATGTCATCGGTGTGAGTTTCCAACTACCAGGAAAGAACATTCTCAATTTTTCGAGTGATGTCATGATCATTCTCTCCCGTAAAGGAAGTCCGAAGAATATTGATCTAAATAAATGCCACAAGCCAAAGTTTTCACACACACACACAGGCATATGTCACACTCGTATATACTATATAAATGTGATTTAACAAACATTAAGTTGTTATTAACCAATAGTCTTGTTAGAGAAAAAGGCATAGATTAAGTATATTAATAATAACTATCTACACATATTGAGAATACAACCTATTGTGCTATCAAAAAAATTTGCCCGGGGGGGGGTAGGGGGACATGATGGTTCTAGGACATGGTGGTGTTTGCTCTAGGTAATGTTCAACACGAATCCAACTACTCTGAACCATTGGATCTAACAGCCCAATGGTCACGATTGGTTCTATGGATCCAATTCAAAACAAGCTACCTAACTCCACCCACTTGAATGACTTTATGTCGATTTATCGAAAATAGGTCAAATTTGAACTAGTATAAGTAAATTTAGGTTACTGTGGAAGTTCCACGAAAAAGCTTTTGCAGGTACCCATCGGGGGGTTACAATTAATATATGAGAAACCATCCAAGTTGGATCAAGACTCGCAAATCCAAACATTTTGCTAACTGTTGGATCTTCTTTTCCATTGTTAGCATCTAGAAAGATTCTACTAATAGTCTTGATCAGAACGATGAACGCTAGTATGCTCAACCCTCAAAACAGACACTTCATTGCTCAGTTTTAGGGTCCTTGTGCTAAATGCATGGACTTGGATGAAATTTTCATTTTTTATGAGGTCCTTAATATGTAACTTGTACTTCCACCAACCGTGTTCACTCTCAAGCACCTCGCTCCTACGAGACCAACCATTAGATCGGCCATTCGTAGTACTTCTTCTCTTATCTTTATCTTGTCTTATCTCTTACAATACCATACCACACACTACATATAGTGTACGGATTAACTTTGAACATTTATCGTTGGATCGAGACTAGAAAATCCAAACGTTGCTAACCGTTGGATCTTCTTTTCCATTCTTAGCATCTAGAAAGAATCTAGTAATAGTCTTTAGCACGATGACCACTAGTATGCATAAACCTCTAGCTCAAAACACACACTTCATTACTCAGTTTCAGGGTCATCCTTGTGCTAAATACATGGACTTGGATGCAATTTTCATTTTTATGAGGTCTTTGATGTAAATTGTAATTCTACCCACCGTGTTAACTCTCAAGCACCTCGCTCCTATGAGACCTACCATTAGATCGGCCATTATTCACAGTACTTCTAATATTATCTTTATCTTGTCTTATATCTTGCGTATAATACCATACCACTTCATATAGTGTACGGATTAACTTTGAAACATTGACCACTGGCAAATCCAAACATTGCTAACCATTGGATCTTTTCCATTCTTAGCCTCTAGAAAGATTCTACTGATAGTCTTGAGCACGATGAACACTAGCATGCACAAACCTCAAAACACACAGTACTTCATTACTCGGTTTCAGGGTCCTTGTGCTAAATGCACGGACTTGGATGCAATTTTCATTTTTTATGAGGTCCTTGATGTAACTTGTACTTCCACCAACTACTCGAGCTCCTCGATCTTACGATACCTACCATTAGATCGGCCATTCGTAGTACTTCTTATCTTATCTTTATATTGTCTCTTATCTCTTACAATACCATATATACCACCACTACATAGTGTAGGGATTAACTTATTTTGAACATTGGTCGTTGGATCAAGACTGGCAAATCCAAACATTGCTAACTACTAGATCTTCATTTCCATTCTTAGCATCTATAAAGATTCTATTGATAGTCTTTAGCATGATGAACACTAGTATGCGCAAACATCAAAACACACAATACTTCATTACTTTGTTTTAGGGTCCTTGTGCTAAATGCATGGATTTGAATGCAATTTTCATTTTTATGAGGTCCTTGATGTCAATTGTAATTCTACCCACCGTATTAACTCTCAATCACCTCACTCTTTCGAGACCTACCATTCGATTGGCCATTCGTAGTACTTCTTATCTTATCTTTTATCTTGTCTCTTATCTCTTACAATATACCATACCACTACATAGTGTAGGTATTAACTTTGAACATATTAACTGTTGGATCAAGACTGGCAAATCCAAACATTGCTAACCATTGGATCTTTTTCCATTCTTAGCAGCTATAAAAATTCTATTGAAAGACTTTAGCACGATAAATGCTAGTATGCGCAAACCTAAAAACACATAGTTCTTCATTGCTCAGTGTCAAGGTTCTGTGCTAAAATGCATCATGGGGGATGCAATTTTCATTTATATGATGTTCTTGACGTAACTTGTACTTCCATCGACCGTGTTAACTTTCAATCACCTCGCTCCTACGAGACCTACCATTAGATCAGCCATTCTGATGTGGCATGTTACTAGCTCTTCCTTGCCATCTGATGATTTGGACAAAGCTCCTGGTTTTTTGGTCCTTTATTCTCTTACTAAGCGTGTTGTGTTGCTAAATCATGACAAGGTGGTGATTGATGTTAGATTCCTTCTTCAAAATGAGAAGATCTTCTCTGGTGTGACTTTGGATCTTGTAATCAAAAGGGTGGTGGTGGGTGCTCAAATTGTCGACGTGCCTCTTGCATCATCGGACAAGATCACCAAATGCACCTCATTGAATTTCTCTAAAGGAAAGATTTTTGAGACAAATATGTTCAAAAAATTTGGACATCACATCAATTTCTCTAGAGGATTTCACAAAAGGCCTTTCTTCCTGGTTCGCTCTTTTGGTCGTGCAAATTTTAAGATTGATGTTCATACTATTGGCATTGTACTCCAAGCATGTTTTGGGGGACAAGCATCAAAATTTCAAGTCATGATCCTCCAAGATAGAACATTTAGGTTCTCTATTGCATCACGTGCGGTGGGTTTTGAAATATATAATTCTGGTTATTTCTCAGATGAATCATTTATCTTGAAGATCAACCTTTGGGGTGATGGAGGTCCAAATTGGAAATTCGAAGAGAAAGAATATTACAAAGAATTGGACAAAGATTGGATTTTTGTTTCATACCAAAAGAAAAATAAGAATTCAGTCTTTGATCGTATTGGTTCGCCGACGTCAACGGCCCCATGCAATAACGGTCAAATCAAAGGTGATATTAAACGAGTTGTACCGGGTACATCACTTGCGGAAATAGTGATTAATGGTAAAGTTATTGAGGGTGCGAAATCTCCTGCAGACAACAAATCAACCTCAATTAATTTGCCTGGTCTTTTACCATTTTTGAAATTCCCAACTTTCCCTTCTTGTCCCTGGCCCGACAAATCTTACCTGCATTGGTTCAAGGCCCATGTCACGCTGCAAGTATCATGGCCCAGGGTGTTTGACTGTCTTAAAGATTTTGCTCTTGCCCAAAAAAAGAATTCGCCCGAACCCCCTGCCTCCTCAACTCCCACGCCTGTAGAAACCCCAAGTTCCTTGCTCTGCTCGTCGCCGGCGACAACCGCCGATGCAATGGCAAACATTCCATTTGACCCATAGCCTTTCCTACCCCATGGCTTCGAGATTCTGCAGGTGGCTGGCCGGAATCGGGTCAAGAGGGTGGTGGTTCCTCGTCGACCGCGGGCACATGAACAGTATGCTATTGCACACATTCACCCCTTCCCCCGGTCCAGTTCCATTTGATAATATTAGAGATGTGTTGCAAGATTTCTTTTTCAATGAGGCTCGTGTTGATTTCCGTGATATTCAAGATTGTCCATTTGGCTCTACATATGTTCAATTTACCAATGTTAGTGACCGAGACCGATTAATTGCTGCGGGTCCAATCCCCTTCCAGGATGTTGCAATCTCTTTTGCTAGGCACAATGAGGGTATTAACTAGCGTAGGACTCAATTTAACAATGAATGTTGGGTTATGCTCTTGGGTCCTCCTCTTGATCATTGGCATACTGAGGACCTGAATGCAGTCTTCTCTGATATTGGTAAGGTGCTACTTTGGGAAAGGGACCCTGAGAACAAGGGAAGGATCATTGCTAAACTCAGAGTCACTGATCTTTTAGATGTTCCTAAAAGTGTCAGATTCACCATTGGGGACCTTGTGGAAACAGAATCATGGATTTTCTCTGTTGAACTTTTAAACAGCAATCTCCTGGGAGGGGGCCCACCTGATGAGGACCCATTACCTGATGATAATGCTGAGCCACATCCCTTGCCTGTGGTGGGACCCATTTTTTGGCCCCCCTCCTCCACCACCTCCTCCACAACCTGAAGGGGAGATTGGTGGATGGTACCAATGGGTTGAGCCTGCTCCTCAACAAAATAATGCTGGTTGGGGTAATTGGAATGCAGTTCAAGGACCTGTGTTTGCTGAGGGTGTTGACATGCCTATTGATAACCTGGATTTGCCACCTCAGGAGGCTGACAGTGCTGTTACTGGTTCCATTCCTGTTGCCAATGTTTCTTCTGATAATGACATTGCATCTGTCCATGGAGCTGATGATATTGAAGTGGAACAAATGGTTGCTGATGCTAACCAGGATGTAGGCATGGGAGAGGGACTGCTTAATATTCTACAGAATTACCAGGATGATGAGGAGGAGAACCACCATGTTAATGAAGGAAATCAACGGGATGACTGGATGATTGAAGACACAAACCTTCTCTCCCCCAATGAGGCACACCTGCAAGTTGGGATGGCCATCACTCCATTTGTCAATTCCTCTGAAGTACTATCTGCTAGGCAATCCTTCTCCAAGCAAGGACTAGAACTCTGGGACAAATTCTTTGCTCCACATATCAATCCCTCACCTGACAAAGGAAAATTGCAATGTGATATCCCTGTAAGTTGGTTTAACTTTATCACCCTCATGCTCATCACTCCTGAAAAATTCAGTTGGGCAAGACACTTTCTTACTTCTCCCCTTTGGGATATTATTAAGGAGCCAATAGCAGAAGAAAATACTTTCACTTTCATTATCCCTGATGAATGTGTTGGACAGATGCCTCCTCACTGCCTGAATGAATCTCCATCAAACTTGATGGTGCCAAATGCTCCTGCAAAAAAGAGGAGGGGTAAAGAACCATTGGTGGACTTTGAGGTGAGAAGGAGCCCCAGAATTGTGGAACTTAATGGGGGATTTAAAAGCCATGTGAATTGTTCTGATCCTAATTGTCTCTCTTGCAATGCTGCACCACCTTGTCTTAGTAATAAAGTTGTTAAGAACCTTGCTGATTCATTTTGCAAGGTTAAGGAGGGGGAACTTGAGAAAAGGCTGCTGAAGAAGAGAAGGGTCAATGACATGATCATCAAGACACCTGGAAAACTTGGACCAAAGAAGACAGGTTCTGACACAAACCTTCCAAGCAAGAAGAAAGGTGGAGCTGCTGATTCTTGTGGACAACAGTCAAAGAAGAAAGCACCTAAATAATGTTTTTAATGTCTGCAAAATATTGTCCTTTTGTGACTGGATCATCTACCCTTGGATTCTGTTATGAGTTGTTTAAAACCATTATGCTACTATGCATGTTTATGAATTCAGTACCCTATGATATTTACAAGTTTGTTTGTGTGACTACAAACCTTGTGTCACCCCAATACTCACTCAATCTGTTTATCAATGAGTAACAACAGAAATTGGAAGATTCTGAACTAGAATCTCAGAGGAATTAACTCTGAGAAGAAATGGTTGGCAATTAAAAGTAAAATCATTGAATCTGAATGTGATATCATTTGTCTCCAAGAAACCAAGAGAGCAATCTTTGGTACCAATTATTTAAAGAAATTCTGGCCAAATAAGTTTGACAGCTTTGACTTCCTACCTTCAATTGGTACTTCTGGAGGGATCATCATCATATGGAGCAGTTCATTATTTAATGGCATCAGAGCATTCCAAAATAAATTCTCCACTTCTATCACTTTCACCTCAAAACTATCTAATGATTCCTGGACTCTTACAAATATCTATGGTTCATGTCAAGCTGATAGGAAAATTGAATTTTTGGACTGGTTTTCCAACATCTCTATGCCTGATAATGTAGATTGGCTTGTCTTAGGGGATTTTAATCTTATTAGAAGACTTACTGATAGAAATAAAAGTGGGGAGGATGTTAATGAAACTATGCTTTTTAATGATGCTATCAGCAACCTAGGACTTATTGAACTACCACTGAAAGGAAGGAAATTCACTTGGAGTAACATGCAGAAAGACCCACTACTGGAAAGACTTGATTGGTTCTTTACTTCTAGCTCATGGACAACCAAATATCCATATACTTTGGTTACCCCCTTATCCAAGCCTACTTCTGGTCATCTACCTTGTGTCGTCTCTATTGGAACTAACATTCCCAAGACACAAATTTTTAGATTTGAAAATTACTGGCTTCATCATTCTGATTTTAAGATGACTGTGTAAAATGCCTGGAATATTCCAGTGAATTATCAGGACTTGGCAAAAAGGATATGTGCCAAGTTGAAAAATGTGAGGAGAGGCATCAAGATATGGGCCAAGTAGTTACCATGCTTAAGGGACCAAATTGCTAAGGTGAATGACACAATTGACCTTCTGGATCTACTTGAAGAATCTAGAACCTTAACCATCAATGAATGGCACCTCAGAGATATTCTGAAATCCCATATTATCTCTCTACTCCAGAACCAAAACACCTATTGGAAACAAAGAGGAAAAATTAAATGGGTAAAACTAGGGGATGAAAACACAAAGTTTTTTCACTCCAAAGCTACCATCAGTTATAGGCACAATTATATTTCAATGGTCAAGAATGAAAATGGCCATGAATTTTTCAATCACTATGACAAGGCTGATATTCTTTGGAATGACTTCAGAGCAAGAATGGGTACATCAAACAAAACTGAGATGCATTACAACCTAGCAGATTTCTATGGAAATGGAATGACTGAGGAGATGAAGAATTCACTGGAAAAACCTTTTCTTGACAAATAAATTGAGGAGGTTATCTCTGATTTGCCAAATGACAAGTCACATGGGCCTGGTGGTTTTAATAATGAATTCATCAAAAGTTGTTGGTCAATCATTGGAAATGATATCAAATTACTGATTCATGATTTCTTCAATGAAAAAGTATCTCTTGAGAGCATAAACTCATCCTACATTACTCTCATTCCTAAAGTCACATGCCCTTCTACCTCTGTTGATTTCAGACCAATTTCCTTATTGAACTGTGTGTTCAAAATCATTACCAAACTTCTTGCAAATAGACTGCAATCTGTTATTCTGGAATTGGTGCATAAAAATCAATATGGTTTTCTCAATAATAGATCTATTCAGGATTGCCTTGGATGGGCATTTGAATACCTATTCCAATGCCACAAGTCAAAGGAGGAGATCCTAATTCTAAAACTTGATTTTGAGAAGGCATTTGATATAATTGATCACTCTGCCATCATAAATATCCTTAAAGCTAGAGGATTTGGCAGGAAATGGATCAAATGGATAGAAATGATCTTTGAATCTGGAACCTCTGAAATCCTACTAAATGGAGTGCCTGGGAAAAAATTGTATTGCAGGAGAGGTGTGAGAGAAGGAGGCCCTCTTTCACCACTACGATTTGTTCTTGCTGCTGACCTTCTATAATCTGTCTTGAATAAGGCCATGCATATGAACCTTCTAACACCCCCTATAGATGGACCACCCAACAGTGACTTCCCTGTCATTCAATATGCTGATGATACATTGGCGGTACTTATGGAAGATGCTACCCAATTATTGTGCTTGAAAGCACTTCTTCAAACAGTTGCAAATTCCACTGGGCTCAAACTCAACTATTTGAAATCTAGTATGATGCCAATAAACTTATGTAATGATAGGTTAATGCATTTTTCTATGACAATCAATTGTCAAACTGGTAGCCTCCCTTTCACCTATCTTGGTTTGCCACTGATCATTTCAAAACCATCTATAGAACACTTTTTGCCCATTGTTCAACGAGTTGAGAGAAGATTATGTGGTATAGCTGATTTCTTGAACTACGGAGAAAATTGCAACTGGTAAAATCTGTTCTGTCCTCACTACCTCTATTTTTCATGACTTGTTTGGAGGTACCAATTGCCATCAAGGATCAAATTATAAAATACATGACACATTGTCTATGGAGAAAAATGACTAAAGATGTTCAAGCAAAAGGACAAGCTCTGGTGTCTTGGGATAAAATCTGTTGTCCTAAAAATTAGGGGGGTCTAGGGGTACTAAACCTACAGATTCAAAATACTGCCCTCCTTCTAAAAAACCTGGACAAATTCTACAATCACCATGACATCCCTTGGGTTCATCTCATATGGGAAACATACTACAAAAATGGAAAATTACCTGGAAGAAGCATGGAAGGATCATTCTGGTGGAAATCTCATATCAAATTAATTGATAATTTTAAAGGCATGGCTAAGTGCAATCTGAATTCAGGAAAGTCTGCATATTTTTGGTCTGACCTTTGGCAAGATGAGTGCCTGATGAATAAATTCCCTCACCTTCTGTCCTAAGCTAAGTTTTAAAATACCAGTGTACATGACTTCTTACATGCTGATTACTTGGAGGATAATTTTCACCTACCACTTTCTCAACAAGCATACTCTGAGTTTTTAATCATGGAAGAAAGATGCCAGGAAATCATGCATACCATTCATGGGGATACCCATGATAATTGGAGCTATATTTGGGGGTCACATAAATTTGAAGTAAAAAAAGCCTACTGAGCCATGATTGGATATTCACCATCACCACCACACTTCTCTTGGGTATGGACATCCTCTTGCCAAAATAAACACAAGTTCTTCTTCTAGCTTTTGCTTCTGGACAGATTGAATACAAGGAATCCTCTGAAAAGAAAGCAGTTCATCCTGCCTGACTACAACTGTGTAACTTCCAACTGCTACTTGGAAGAGTCAGTAAATCATCTATTCTGGGAATGTTCATTTGCAAACACATGCTGGGACCATATTTACAAAAATAGAAGTACAAACCTTTCAGGATGGGAAGCTATTTCAGACATCAAAGAAAAGTTACACCTAACATTTGCAATGGAAATCATTATCATGACTACCTGGGGTATATGGATATGCAGAAATGAGAAGATTTTCAATGACAAAATACCCACACTTGAAAGATGGAAAGAAATCTTCTATCAAGAAATGAGATGGTTACACTTCAGAATCAAAAGAAAATACAAGGAGAAATTCAAAGCCTGGCTGAACTAGCAATTAGATCAGGGATAGGGTAGACTTTACCCACTTTAGAATGGTTTTATTCTCCTGTTTTGATCTACCTTAGATCAATAGACTATCTGTATCTATCTTTGTAACATACTCATACCTTATAATCAAAAAATTGCAGTGGGGATTCTCCCTACTGTTTCACCTCAAAAAAAGATCAGCCATTCACAGTACTTCTTATCTTACCTTTATCTTGTCTCTTATCTCTTACAATACCATGCATAGCATCACTACATAGTGTAGGGATTAACTTATTCGAACATTGACCATTGGATCAATACTGGCAAATCCAAACATTACTAACCATTGGATCTTCTTTTCCATTCTTAGCATCATATCTAGAAAGATTCTACTGATAGTCTTTAGAACGATGAACACTAGTATGCGCAAACCTCAAAATACATAGTATTTCATTACTCGGTTTCCGGGTCCTTGTGCTAAATGCATAGACTTGGATGCAATTTTAATTTTTTATGAGGTCCTTCATGTAACTTGTAGTTCCACTGACCATGTTAACTCTCAATCACCTCGCTCTTATGAGACCTACTATTAGATCGCCCATTCGTAGTACTTCTTATCTTATCTTTATCTTGTCTCTTATCTCTTACAATACCATACCTCTACATATAGTATAGGGATTAACTTTAAACATTAACTGTTGGATCAAGACTAGCAAATCCAAACATTGCTAACCGTTGGATCTTCTTTTCCATTCTGAGCATCTACAAAAATTCTACTGATAGTCTTTAGCACGATGAATGCTGGTATGCGCGAACCTCAAATCACAGTACTTCATTGCTCAGTTTCAGGGTCCTTGTGCTAAATGTATAGACTTGGATGCAATTTTCATTCTTTATGAGGTCCTAGTTGTAACTTGTACTTCCATCGACCGTGTTAACTCTCAAGCACCTTGCTCCTACGAGACATACCAAGGTTAAAAGAAACTATCACCGCCCCAATTATCACACAAACTAGACCACGGTTTCTTATACGTAACACCCAAGTTTTTAGTACTAGGATTCTGATCTAACTTTGTGCACTTCGTTGACTTCTTGTCAATTTAACGAAATTAAGTCAAACTTTAGCTACAAGTAAGTGTGATAGATTGCTCTTGAATTAAATGTCTTTTCGGAGGTAGATGTCTGCATCTTCTTGTAGTAAACAATGTCGTCGGTGTGAGTTTCCAACTATCAGGAAAGAAAATTCTCAGTTTTTTGAGTGATGACAAGATGATTCTTTTCCGTAAAGAATGTCCAAAGAATATGGATCTCAATGCCATAATCCAACCTTCTACACATATTAGCTTGGTGGACCAATGTGTTTTACTTATGATTCCCATGTTTTATGAGTTTTTAAGGTTCCTAGCTGACCCCGTCCACTTGTTGAATGACTTTATGTCGATGTATCAAAATAAAAGGTCAAATTTGAAATACAAGCAATAAATTGTAGGTTGGTTTGAAAGTTTTATGTAAAAAGTTTTTGGGGGTACCCATCGAGCGGTCAATTAATATATCAGTTGACGACTGTTCGACTTCTAGCTACTAAGATTTTGCATCTTGAAAATTTTGAACCCCTTTTGAAAACAATCACATGAAATAAGGAGAGAGGGGAAATTATTTTTCTATTCTGTATGGTCAACACACAATCTTGAGGTGCACCTTAGGCTCAAAGATAACTTTATAGTTTCCACTAGGTATAAGGTGAACCTTAGCGGATGCCACATAGTAGGCCTTATTAAAGTGTGCTTTTTCTCTACTACTATAATGGAGCAGTTTTGAATTGGATCCATAGCACCAATCCTAACCATTGGGCTGTTAGATCCAATGGTTCAGATCAACTAGATTCATGTTGAATAGTACCTAGAGCAACCTCCACCATGTTCTAGAACGAGCATGTCACCACCCCCAAAATTTCAAAGCATAGTAGGTTGTATTCTCAATATGTGTAGACCGTTATTATTAATATACTTAATTTATGTATTTTGGGGGTGGTGACATGATGGTTCTAGAACATGGTGGCATTTGCTCTAGGTCTGTACTCCCTCCGTCCTAAAATATAAGGCGCCTAAGAATTGGTTAAAAGTCAAATCTTACTAACTTTGACCAAATATTTAGAAAAAATATCTACATCTACAATATTGAATGGACATATTAATAAAATATACTCTATGGTGAATCTTTTGATATTTTTAGTATTATAATATTTTTTATTTTTGTGTATAATCATGGTCAAACTTAATAAATGTTGACTTTTGACTAATCCTTAGGCGCCTTATATTTTGGGACGGAGGGAGTACTATTCAACACGAAACCAGCTGCTCTGAACCATTGGATCTAACAGCCCAACAGTCATGATTGGTTCTATGGATCCAATTCAAAACTGATCCACTATAGTAGTAGCGATAAAGATATCTTACCACTATATAGTGTACGAATAACTTTGAATAGTAACCGTTGGATCAGGACTCATGAATCCCAACATTTCTAGCCGTTGGATCTTCTTTTCCATTCTAGCATCTAGAAGATTCTATTGATAGTATTTAGCATAATGAATGTTATGCACAAACCTCAAAACACACTTCTCCATCATACTGGAATCTTCTCCCTCATAGCTAATAATCGTTGACTTCTACATGATCTTATCTTATCTTATCTTACCACTATATAGTGTACGAATAACTTTGAATGTTGACCATTGGATCAAGATTCACAAATCCCAGCATTTCTAGCCATTGGATCTTCTTTTCCATTCTTGCATCTAGAATATTCTATTGATAGTCTTCGGCATAATGAGTGCTATGCACAAACCTCAAAACAAACTTCTCCATCATACTAGAATCTTCTCCCTTGTTTCTCTAGACCATGTTATCAAAAATTTCATGTGTTAGGTAGCTAATAATCTTTGAATTCTAAATAATGATACAAAGTACAAGCACCAAATATACACCCATACTTTATAGATGTTGATCAAATTTATAACTTTTTGTGCTTTACCAATTATAATTATAATGTCATACGTCTACTATCTGAGTCTCACGTCCATGGCATGTGTAATTTACTAGTTTACACAATGCGGGAGTACTATATTTCTTTGCTTAGACATATGGTCACATCTGTCCATGCGATGTACATGCTGAGAGAATGAAATGTTGGCAGGGGAAGAGGGCAGCAGCAAAGAGAAGTTGAAGGTGGTTCCATGTCAGAGCAAAGTTATGATGGGTTTCTGACATGAGGTACTCCTGCGGCCTTACAATGTACATTCTACTAGTAGTAAATTTCAGGACCTATGCACGCAAAACAAATCGTGTGTTTTCTCTCTCCTTTGCTATGCTCCATCTCTCCTCCCATTTCCCCTCGCCCACCGATCCGGCTGATCTCTCTCCCCTAGTCCACAGCATGGCGCTGTGCACGTGTGCCATGGTACGGTGGCTCTGTGTCTCTAGCGTGTTCAACAGCCGCACGTTGGTGTGGAGTAGGGACGAGTATTAGTAGTAGTACATAGGATGGAAACCACTTTGGTCCTTGGCGGCACAAAACTTCAAACTTTTCCAGTTTTCCAAATTTCCACTTGCTTCCCAAACATCGGGAGAGAAGGTTATTCAAAAGATCGGCCAAACATCGGGAGGGAAGGCAATTTTGAATCCGTTTTGAACATTGATCACATTGAACAAACGAAAAACAAAAAACAAAAGTTTTACTCATGACGTCCTATCATGTCTTGTGCACCACGTGACATAAAACTGTAATCATGGGATTAGATAAGTTTTGGAAAAAATAGCTTCATAATATTGTCCTACCATATGTATGGACATTATTAGGTTTATTTCAACCCAGACGACCAAGGTCATTAAGGCCATATTGACATCATAGATTACAATTTTATAGAGTTCCCACGATAGTTTGGTAGATGGGTGCATCTTGGCGTAGTAAAGCATTGTTGCATGTGGGAGTTTCCAACAATTAGGAAAAAAGAGATTTAATTTTCCTAGTGAGGACGGTGATGTTTTTTTTGAAGAAAGTCCAAATAATATGGTTAAGAATGCCATAGGCCAATGGTTTTACACATATTGTAGTTGATCATGGTTATCTAACTTTGGCATAAAAGTTACATATTACGATGGGTCGTGACACGCGGTACTAGTACATATACTACTAGTAGATTTTCTCTCTCCTTCGCTCCCCTCTCACCATCTGTAGTGGACCGAACCGTGTAAGGTACAGGTCCCTGTGTTTATAGTGCTAGTCCCTGGATTGAATATCTAGCACCCACAGTTTAAGATGTAATATCAAGAAACAAAGGTCATATTACATCGCATAACCAGGAATAAAATAGTTCATTACAACTTACGTAGCTCATATGGCTACCTTATTACAAAGCAGCAGATATAACTATAAAGCATGGAGTCCTTCATCTTCATGTGCCACAGGCCTACTCATCGTAAATCACTCATCATCAAAATATCCTTCAACATGATAAGTTGCAGCCACAAAGGGTGAAGACGTTGAATGTATTGGCAAGTGAAACATAAACAATATAGCATATTCGCCTATAACACTAGCATTTCCCTAGTGTACATCCAACTTAACGTGGCCACACTAGTATTTCCTTAGTGTGCCTCTAACTCAATGGTACCACTAGTACATCCCTAGTGTACCTCTAACACAAAATGACCATACTAGTACATCTCTAGTGTGCCTCTAACTCAATGGTACCACTAGTATATCCCTAGTGTAACGCTAACACAAAATGGCCACACTAGTACATCCTTAGTGTGCCTCTAACTCAATGCTAACACTAGTACATTCCTAGTGTACTATTAACACAAAATGGCCACACTAGTACATCCCTAGTGTACCCTTCTAAATCCTTGCTCCAAGACTACACACTCATCTATCGAGACAATCCATTTATAAAGCCATTCCCATCATATCATGCATAATACAAAAATATTACTAATGCACAATAGAAATAATAAGAAATTTGATGCGGCCAAAGTATCACTTGCCTCGATAGTAGTATAAGTACGTACACTTCTTGAATTTTCAAACGTCACACTCCGTAAAATCTACAACATCACAATCATACAATATGCACATTTTCAGTATCACATGCAACATAAAAATAATGCAAGGTATGCCAAAACGCCATACGATATTTTTCTAATGTACAAATTATTATAACAAGGTTCTGAACATTACTAAATATTTTCTAAATATTTTATGTATTCAATACTAAATGTTTTCTGAATATTTTATGTATGCAATACGCCAAATGCAACAATTGGTGTAATTAGATTCTTTAATAGCATTTTTCTATTACTAGAAAAGGTCAACTTTGCTAAACAATTGCTACAACATTCTAATTACACATATATATTTTTATTTTGGTATTACTGGATAGAGGGTTGAAAATACAACTAAGTGCAAAAGGATTCACTTAAAAATAATTTACACAACTGTTTTTATACTCAAAATACTCCATAAATGGTTCTGTATAAAACGTGATTTTAACCTACTCAAAAATACCAAATTATGGCTCCATTGTGTATTTATCGTTTTTGTGAATCCATAGACATATTATTTGCTAAATTTGGATAAACAGAACTTAAACTATGATTCTTACTAGTTTTTATGTTCTTATCTCTAAAAATCCGAAAATACCAACAGATGTGACAAGTGGCAGATTATGATTAGCTGATACCCCTTCACTTGAGTGAACTGATTTCAGCCATTGGATTAAGATCATGTGGTTTAGGAAACAGGAAAGGAAGAATGGAAAGAAAAAACAAGAGCAGCACCTCACGATACGTGAATGCGTGAACTCGCCAGGTACGACGTTTGGTGGAGTCGCGATGTCGACGACGGGGGAGGTCCTCAGCAATTCAAACAGCAGACAACACTTCGATATGCAACATACGAATGCACAATCCTCTTCTTGTCCCGAAAAACTCCTGGACACGGCGGTATACGGCTGAACAGCGGTGGCGGCAGCGCGGTCAACTGGAACAACAAGGCAAACCATCATGCCCTGGAGGTAGGCAATGACGAAGCAAGTAGACTGGTAAAAGGATTCAAAGAAAGGATTACTTTACTCGGTGTAATCATCCGATGAACTCCAATTTTAGGCTAATCTTGGCATGAAATTTTAGGCTAATCTTGGCATGATCGGTATGTGTTCTACAGATCCTATCTAGAGAAATTTTGTGAATGAAAGTGATGGAGAATAATGAGGGAAATATGGTGCTCTCTTCGGCTCACGTTGTTATGGTATGAGGAGGGAGATTGAGTGATGTACGCTGACGGGTGAAGTTCGGTTCACGAGATTGATTTGCGAGACTAAGGAGGATGAGTCGGAAAAAAATTGGTTGGACGAATTTTCCATTGAATTTCGAATAACTCTCGTGTTGAAGTTGAAACGAAACGCTCACTGGATTGAGTGGAATTGGGAGGGGAAGAAGTAACTGCCATGAACACAACTCCCGGTTCCTGTATGTGAATGAGGAAGAAGACGAGCGAGCCTCGCTCGATCGCCCTAGATGGGCCTGAAATTTAGGCCTAAGTTGAAAATATAGGAAGAAGGAAAAAAACAATAGGAGGAAAAGGGAGATGTTCGGCTGGGCTATGAGCTGGATTGCTATGGACTTCTCTATTTTTCCCTAACCGATTTCATCTTTTCTT
This sequence comes from Avena insularis, assembly GCA_023614405.1. Taxonomy (NCBI): domain Eukaryota; kingdom Viridiplantae; phylum Streptophyta; class Magnoliopsida; order Poales; family Poaceae; genus Avena; species Avena insularis. The sequence continues at coordinate 384,645,289 of CM042694.1, forward strand.
TTTCTGTTTTATTTTTTATTTTAAATACCATTTGATTCAAAAAGGTTTGAAACCTACTCAGATATTTTAAATAGAGTAACGGTGCAAAGATTATTAGAATTAGAACATTTTGGTACTATTTAAACTTGATTTTTAATGGATTTAAAATATTGCACAAATGCAATATGATTTGATTTTCTTTTTTCTTTATCTTATAAAATCCATAACTTTTTATTTAGGTCTCCAAATAGGGTGAAACCAATCTCCACTTATCTTAGTATTTTTTTAAATGCAACTAAGTCAAGATGCTCATGCATGCTTCATGATTTTGAGGTTTTGAAAACTTGCACAGCACTTCTCAAACAAGATTCATTCTATTTGACTTAGGTTTTAGAGGAGTTATATTAAATAGTCAAAAGTTTATGTTTCCTCTGAATTTCGAAGACTTAGTTCTTCATTTTGTTTTAATTTATTTTCATATTTCAAAATTTTGGAAAATTTTGGGATGCGACACTGATGTCTATGCACGCTTCTATTCTTCTAGACAGTGTTGGGCCTCTAAGTGCAGAGGTTTGGAGAACAGCAGCAAGTTTCCCTTAAGTGGATCACCCAAGGTTTATCGAACTCATGGAGGAAGTGGTCAAAGGTATCCCTCTCAAACAACCCTGCAATCAAGATACAAGAAGTCTCTTGTATCCCCAACACACCCAATACACTTTTTAGGTGTATAGATGCACTAGTTCGGGGAAGAGATAGTGAAAATACAAGTAATATGGATGACTATAAGTGGTAATTGCAATCTGAAATAAGAGTGGCAGCAAGCAAACATATAACATGACTGATTGTAAACGGTGTTTCAATGCTTAGAAACAAGGCCTAGGGATCATACTTTCACTAGTGGACACTCTCATATAAATATCTTCTCTTCATTATGCTACCCTAAACTACTCTCCGGTTGGACGATGTAGGGCTATAACAGCACACCTTAAAGTTCGCATTCCCTATCTAGATAACCTCTCACTATCACCTTGAGCACTAGATGGTTCCAACAAACACCACAATCTCATAGAGACATCCAACTCAAATTATACTCACGATAAGTATTTCTGTAACCTTAGCCAAAGTGCCACACGGTGTATACACTATCAACTTCACACATGTGGGGATAAGAAGAGATTAATTAAAGCACTTGTATAGTAGAATAGATCTATAGATTACAAAGCTCATGATCTCAATAAGATCACGCATAGAGAGAGAGATGAACACATAGCTACCGGTAGAACCCTTAGCCTCGAGAGAGAACTACTCCCTCCTCATCATGAGAGTCGGCAACGGCAATGGAGATGGCTCCGGGGGCACTTCCCCATCCCGACAGGGTGCCGGAACAGAGACTTCTGTCCCCCGAATCTCCTCTTCGATGGCGGCGGCGCTGCGGAACTTTTCATGGAATTCTGATCTTCTCTCTAGGGTTTTCATCTCGGGGGGAATATATAGGCGAAGGGGCAAGGTCGGTGGAGGCCCGAGGGGTGCACACCACCTGGTGGCGCGCCTGGGGGTACCCGTGCCACCATAGGGTGTGGCCACCTCGGTGCCCTCCTCCGTCTTTGCCTTGGACTCCGTCTTGTGTCGGAAAAATTAGGAACTTTAGCTTTTGTTTCGTCCAATTCCGAGAATATTTCTTACTAGCTTTTCTGAAACAAAAAACAGTAGAAAACATGCAACTGGCACTGCGGCATCTTATCAATAGGTTAGTTCCAGAAAATGTATAAAAATGCCTCAAAGTGTAGACACAACATAAGATAGTTAATACAAAACAAGCATGGAGCATCAAAAATTATAGATACTTTTACGACATATCAAGCATCCCCAAGATTAACTCCTGCATGTCCTCGAGTAGGTAAGTGATAAAAAGAATAATTTTTAAGGTGACATGCACCATCACAATCTTGATCAAGGTATTCGTAAAGCATTGATAGCTGAGATCAAAGTACTCAAAACATAAGCATGAAAGATAGAGTTCTAACAATAAGACATAGCAACTATGTTGTAACATGAAAAGGTACAAAAATAGATCATGAATAACAATGCATTGAAAGACATTTGTGAAGGGAATATGCCCTGAGAGGCAATAATAAAGTTATTATTACACATATTCTAAGTATATGATGGATGTTTATTTTGCATGCTATAATTGTATTAATTTGGAAACATTAATACATGTGTGTTTAATAAACAAAAGGAAAGTTCCTAGTTATGCCTCTCTTATAAACTAGCTCGTTGATTAACAAGATGATCAAGGTTTCCTGATCATGGACATTGGATGTTGTTAATAACGAGGTCAGAACATTAGTGGAATGATGTGCTGAACATTCATCCGAAGTATAGCATTACGATCAAAGTCATTGTGTTTATATTTCTATAACATCTGACGAAGTAATCCTATCCCTCAGACCATGAGATCATGTTAATCACTAACACTAGAAGAGTATCTTGATAACATCAAACGTCACACCTTGTAAGGGTGATTATAAAGGTGGGTTCAGTACTACGAAAGTGTTATGTAGACGCTCATGGATCAAGAGTGGGATTTGTCCATCCCGATGATGGATAGATATTCTTTGGGCCCTCTCGGTGATATCACATTGGTTAGCTTTCAAGCAAGTGATGAGATCACTAGAATCTTATATCACGGGAACAAGAAAAGAGTACATGCTGGTAACGAGATCAAACTAGGTATGGAGATACCGATGATCGAATCTCGGACATGTAATATATCGCGAGACAAAGGGATTTAGTTACTAACGTTAAAGGTTCTCATGATCACAGAAGTCATCGTAGAATGTGTAGGAGTTAGTATGGAACTCCAGGTCCTACTTCTGATTATTGATCTAAGAGGGGTCTCGATCATGTCTTCATTATTTACGAACCATAGGGTGACACACTTAAGGGACACCAACACCATTTGGAGCAAATATGTTTCAGATGAATGAATTACAAAACGCTAGAATTATTTCAATAGATACTGAAACTGTTTCGGGTGAAATTCCTGAAATTGGTTCTGCATGTAATATTGAAATGTTGCAGCGGATTTTATTTGAATGTTTGTTAATTAAAGTAATTTAACAAAATTCCGAATAAAATTAATAAAATAGTTTTATTCAATGAGAGAGCATTAAATTTGGAGAAATTTAATGCATTTAAAGTAAAGTCTTTAAAGAGGAATGTTAAGGGACAAATTTATGTGGAGGGGGTTACCACCACATGAATGGGGAAGGTGAGAGGTCACCCCTATGGGGCGTCAGCCATGGGGAGGGGTACCCCCCTCCTATAAAAGGCCACCCCTCTCACCCTTCTTCCTTACACCTCCTCGTGAAGGATCTCTCTCCCCCTCTAGTATTATTCCCCCATGGTCTCAGATTAGCGAGATACATGTTCCTGGTGGCATTTCGTCTAGAAGGACTTGCTGCTTTTGCTGCATTGCTAGAGCAAGGAGGTGGAGGTTGTTCGGTGTCATGAACGTGTGTGCGAGTGCTGATGTGCTGCTGGTTTGCGGCGCTAGGACTTCCACACAATCTTGAGATCGGCAAGCGAACGACTACATCATCCACGAGTTCCTACTCGTTAACAATACTTTTTTGTCTTCGAGGGTAAGTTCTCCATTGATGTATATCCACCCGTTGGTTGTATCTAGTAGATTGATCTTGGCGTATAGTTCCCATCGTAGGAATTTTTTTGTTTTCTATGCTGCGCACCCTTCAGTGGTATCAGAGACTGATCTATGCGTAGGAGCTTTGCACGGGTAGAACACATAAGAGTATGTGGGCGGTGATGATCATGTTATTGCTTCTTATATGTACTTTGGATATTGGTGGCATAGTGGGATGAAGCGGCCCAGACCAACCTTACATGTCATCGCACATGAGACCGGTTCCACGATTGACATGCAACTAGTTTTGCATAAGTGGCTAGTGAGAGTCTGTCTCTCCTACTATAGTCAATATCTGATTTACAACGAGTTGCTAATAATTTGGTTATCATCATTGTGGTTCCATGTTCGTAGGTAAGAACGGTTCTATCTTCGAAAGCCCAAAGCCACATAAAAACTTGCAATTGATAAATTAGAGGCGTCTAGTTTAGATCATTATTGGGCTTGTGGCATGATATGGTAATGTTGTAAGTTGATGTATAGTTGATACTCTTACAACACACCTAACGTGTAAGTTCCATAGACCTTGGCCTTACACACAAAGGAATGATAAATATCATACGACGATGCATATGATTGTAATCAAATGCAAGAACCATATCATTTCACTTTACACATATGATGTTTGCATCTTATATTGCTTGTTTGGCATTTTAGTAGCATTATAAGATGACCCCTCATTTAAATATCAAGATAAAAATATGTTCTTCCTTAAGTATGCACAGTTCTATGGATCGTGTTTCAAGACATCACATGATGATCGGGTCTACTCGACTCTGCGCTTTCATACAACGGGTGTAAGACAATTTTACACACGCGAGTACTAAGGTTCTTATTTGGCGAGCCTAGCATATACAGACATGGCCTCGGAGCACGGACCAAAAGGTCAAGCATGAGTCATATAGTTGATATGATGCCCATATAGATGCTCGCCTTCAAAGCTACACCGACTCAAGTGATGATCGGACTTGGTGTAGTGAATTTGGTTCATCTAACCACCAAAAAGACACGATGGATGTTGTTTTTGAGTGGAATTTAGTTGAACTCAATCTATGATAAACTTAGTCTAAATAAACTTTACAAATTCTGTTGTAGATGGCGCCACCTACAATTAATTTCAATGTGTTCATGGAGAAAGAAAACTTGTTGCGAATGGTAGCAACTTCACCAGCTAGGCCATGAATTTTAGGATTCTCCTCTCTACTGCACAAAAGCAATATGTGCTAGAAGTGCTACTAGGCCCCCCACCAGCTCCTAATGCCCCTGACAAGGAAAAGAACGTCTATGTGACTCGTGAGGAGGACAAGAACTTAGTTCATTGCAGCATACTGTATGGGCTAGAGCCAGAACTTCGAAAGCGTTTTGAAAATGACAATGCCTTTGATACCATGGGTGAATTGAAAATGATTTTCGATACCCATGCTGCCGTAGAGAGTTATAATGCTTCAGAAAAGTTCTTTAGCTGCATGATGGAAGAGAACAACTCTGTAAGTGAGCATGTACTCAAAATGTCTGGGTACGCCGATAAGCTTGTGTCCTTGGGAATAACGATTCCCATTGACTTATTCATACATCGTGTTCTCCAATCTCTACCACCTAGCTACAAGAGTTTCGTGATGAACTATAACATGCAGGGCATGAAGAAGACTCTCCCCAAGCTTCCGTCAATGCTTAAGACTACAGAAGTGGAGATTAGGAAAGAACATCAAGTGTTGATGATCAATAGGACCACCGGTTTCAAGAAAGACAAGAAGGGTAAACATAAGGGAAAGAAGGGTGGCAAAACTATTGCTGCGCCTAAAAAGAAATCCCAGGTTAGCCCTAAGTCTGATACCAAGTGCTACTATTGTAAGGGGACTGGCCATTGGAAGCGCAACTGCTCCAAGTATTGGGTGGACAAGAAGGCCAGAAGGAAAACAAAGGTATATGTGATATACATGTTATTGATGTGTACTTGACTAGTACTCGCAGTAGCACCTGAGTATTTGATACCGGATCAGTTGCTAATATATGTAACTCGATACACGGGCTGCGGAACAAGCGACAACTAGCAAGGGATGAGGTCACAATGTGTGTTGTCCATGGATCAAGAGTTGATGTGATTGCCGTCAGAACACTACCTCTCCATATGCCATCAGGATTAGTGATAAACTTAAATAATTGTTATTTGGTGCCTGCGCTGAGCATGAACATTGTATCCAGATCATGTTTATTGCAAAGCGGTTATTCGTTTAAATCAGAAAACAATGGTTCTTCGATTTATATGGATAATATCTTTTATGGTCATACACCCGTGATGAGTGGTTTATTTTTGTTGAATCTCGATAGTACTCATACGCATGTCCATAATGTTGATGCTAAAAGGATTAAACTTAATGATGATATATCTGCATATATGTGGCACTACCGTCTAGGTCATATTGGCGTTAAACGCATGAAGAAACTCCATTCTGATGGACTCTTAGAATCACTTGATTTTGAATCATTTGATACATGCGAGCCATGCCTTATGGGCAAGATGACTAGAACGCCATTTTCCGGTTCAATGGAACGAGCGATAGATTTATTGGAAATCATACATACTGATGTATGTGGTCCAATGAGTGTGTCAGTGCGAGGTGGATATCGTTATTTTGTTACTTCCACGGATGATTTGAGTAGATACGGGTATATTTATTTGATGAAACATAAGTCTGAAACCTTTGAAAAGGTCAAGGAATTTCAGAATGAAGTGGAAAATCATCATAATAGAAAGATCAAATTTCTGCGGTCCGACCATGGAGGAGAGTATCTTAGTTACGAGTTTAGCGCACACATGAGATATTGTGGAATAGTTTCACAACTCACTTCTGCCGGAACACCACAACATAATGGTGTGTCGGAACATCGTAATCGTACTCTATTGGATATGGTTCAATCTATGATGTCTCTGACTGACTTTCCACTGTCATTTTTGGGTTATGCACTTGAAACCGCTAAATTCACTTTAAATCAGGCACCGTCTAAATCGATTGAAACGACACCGTATGAATTATGGTTTGGAAACAAACCTAAGGTGTCATTTGTTAAAGTTTGGGGATCGATGTTTATGTGAAGAAACTTCAGCCTGATAAACTCGAACCAAAGTGGAAAAATGCGTCTTCATAGGATATCCTAAAGAAACAATTGGGTATTCCTTCTATCACAGATCCGAGGGCAAGATTTTCGTTGCCAAGAATGGATCCTTTCTAGAGAAAGAGTTTCTCGTGAAAGGTGCGAGTAGTCGAAAGGTAGAACTCGAAGAGGTTATTGAACCTTCTCTTCATGAAACGGCAAGTGGCACAGCACCGGAAGTCGTTCTGGAGTTGACTTCACCAAATGAAGAAGGAACTAATGATAATGATCATGAAACTCGGAAAGAGGACTACCGAACCTCGCAGGTCAAGCAGGACACGTGCAGCGCCTGAACTATGCGGGAATCCTATTATGAATTTCATGGTTGATGAAATAGATGACCCTGCGACGTATGAAGAAGAGATGATGAGCCCCGATTCCAACAAATGGCTAGAAGCCATGAAATTCGAGATGGAATCCATGTACGAAAACCAGGTTTGGACCTTGGTGGACTTACCTCATGACCGAAAGGCCGTTGAGAATAAATGGATTTTCACAATAAAAACTGATGCTAATGGTAATGTAACCGTCTATAAAGCTCGACTTGTCGCAAAAGGGTTTCGACAAATTCAAGGAGTTGACTATGATGAGACATTCTCTCCCGTAGCGATGCTAAAGTCAGCTAGGATTATGTTAGCAATTGCTGCATATTTCAATTATGAAATATGGTAGATGGATGTCAAAATTGCGTACCTCAATGGTAATATTGAATAAGAGTTGTATATGATACAACCAAGGGGTTTTGTCGATCCTAAGGATTCTAGCAAGGTGTGCAAGCTTCAGCGATCCATCTATGGACTGAAGCAAGCATCACGGAGTTGCAATCTCTGCTTTGATGAGGTGATCAAAGAGTTTGGATTTGTCCAAACTTATGGAGAGGCTTGTATTTACAAGAAAGTGAGTGGGAGCAATGTGGCATTTCTGATATTATATGTGGATGACATATTATTGTTTGGAAATGATATAGATCTTTTAAACAGTGTTAAAAGTTATCTAAACAGCAAATTTTCTATGAAGGACCTTGGTGAAGCGTCATATATATTAGGCATAAAGATCTATAGAGAAAGATCGAGACACCTAATAGGGGTATCACAGAGTACATACCTTGATAAGATTTTAAAGAAGTTTAAAATGGATGAAAGTAAGAAAGGGTTCTTACCCATGTTACAAGGCAAGACATTGAGTAAGACACAATGTCCGGCTATAGTGGAAGAAAGAGAGATAATGGATAAGATCCCCTATGCTTCAGCCATAGGCTCTATAATGTACGCCATGCTATGTACAAGACCGGATGTGGCACATGCTATTAGTTTGACTAGTAGGTACCAATATGATCTAGGTTTGGAACACTGGATAGTGGTCAAGAATATCCTTAAGTACTTGAGAAGAACTAAGGAAATGTTTCTTGTATACGGAGGTGAAGAAGAGTTGGTCGCTAATTGTTATGTTGATGCTAGCTTTAACACTGATCCAGATGACTCTAAGTCTCAATCCGGATACGTATTTCTCATGAATGGACCAGTAGTTAGTTGGAGGAGATCCAAACAACCCGTGGTAACAAGGTGAACATTGGAGGCGGAATATATTGCTGCTTCAGAAGCAGCACATGAATAAGTTTGGATGAAGGAGTACATTACCGAAATGGGTGTGGTTCCTAGTGTGTTGGATCTAATGGTGATCTATTGTGACAACAATGGAGCCATAGCAACGCAAAGGAACCAAGGTCTCACAATAATTCCAAGCATATTAAGCACCGGTTTCACTCCATCTGTGAGCATGTCAAGGATGGAGATATAAAGATTTGTAAAGTACATACGAATCTCAATGTAGCAGATCCGTTGACTAAAACTCTCCCTAGAGAAAAACATGATCAACACCAGATCTCCATGGGTGTTAGATTTATCACCATGTAACTAGATTATTGTCTCTAGTGCAAGTGGGAGACTGAAGGGAATATGCCCTGAGAGGAAATAATAAAGTTGTTATTATACATATTCCAAGTATATGATAGATGTTTATTTTGCATGCTATAATTATATTAATTTGGAAACGTTAATACATGTGTGTTTAATAAACAAAAGGAAAGTTCCTAATTATGCCTCTCTTATAAACTAGCTCATTGATTAACAAGATGATCAAGGTTTCCTGATCATGGACATTGGATGTTGTTAATAACAAGGTCACAACATTAGTAGAATGATGTGATGAACATTCATCCGAATCATAGCATTACGATCAAAGTCATTGTCTTTATATTGCTATAATATCTAACGAAGTAATCCTAGTCTTTAGACCATGAGATCATGTTAATCACTAACACTAGAAGAGTATCTTGATAACATCAAACGTCACACCGTGAAAGGGTGATTATAAAGGTGGGTTCAGTACTATGAAAGTGTTATGTAGAGGCTCATGGATCAAGTGTGGGATTTGTCCATCCCGATAATGGATAGATATTCTCTAGGCCTTCTCAGTGATATCATATTGGTTAGCTTGCAAGCAAGTGATGAGACCACTAGAATGTTATATCACAGGAACAAGAAAAGAGTACATGTCGGTAACGAGATCAAACTAGGTGTGGAGATACCGATGATCGAATCTTGGACATGTAATATATCGCGAGACAAAGGGATTTAGTTACTAACGTTAAAGGTTCTCACGATCACAGAAGTCATCATAGAATGTGTAGGAGTTAGTATGGATCTCCAGGTCCCGCTTCTAATTATTGATCTGAGAGGGGTCTCGATCATGTCTGCATTATTCACAAACTATAGGGTGACAGACTTAAGGGACACCAACACCATTTGGATCAAATATGTTTCAGACGAATGAATTGCAAAGCGCTGGAATTATTTCAATAGACACCAAAAATGTTAGGTGAAATTGCTGAAATTGGTTCTTCATGTAATATTGAAATGTTACAGGGCGTTTTATGTGAATGTTTGTTAATTAAAGTAATTAACAAAATTCTTAATGAAATTAATAAAAGAGTTTTATTAAATGAGAGAGCATTAAATTTGGAGAAATTTAATGCATTTGAAGTAAAGACTTTAAAGAGGAATGTTAAGGGACAAATTTATGTGGAGCGGGTTACCACCACAAGAATGGGGGAGGTGAGGGGTCACCCCCATGGGGCGCCGGCCATGGGGAGGGGTACCCCCCCTCCTCCTATAAAAAGCCACCCCTCTCACCCTTCTTCCTTACACCTCCTCATGAATGATCTCTCTCCCCCTCTAGTATTATTCCCCCATGGTCTCAGATTAGCGAGATACATGTTCCCGGTGGCATTTCATCTGGAAGGAGTTGCTGCTTCCGCTGCATCGCTGGAGCGAGGAGGCGGAGGTTGTTCGGTGGCTTGAGCGTGTGTGCGAGTGCAGATGCGCTGCTGGTTTGCGGTGCTAGGACTTCCACACGATCTTGAGATCGGCAAGCGAACGACTACATCATCCACGAGTTCCTACTCGTTAACAAAACTTTGTTGTCTTCGAGGGTAAGTTCTCCATGTATGTATATCCACCTGTTGCTTGTATCTAGTAGATTGATCTTGGCGTATAGTTCCCATCGTAGGATTTTTTTTTGTTTTCTATGCTACAAACCCTTTAGTTTGTTTGTTTCACATATAGAAAACATAATAAGAGTGGTATTCAACTTGTCCCTCATGGATTAGCAGAACATAAATGCATCAAACACCTTCAAAGTTCATAAGGGTGACTAGACACAAATAATTTAAGAGCAAGCAATACCAAAATTATGAATCAATCAATAAGTTTTGGGACAATGCACATTAAACTAAGAATGACAACTATGCTCTCTTAATTGGTGCATAAAGATATAAGATGTGGACTCAATATAAAAGTAAAAAGATAGGCCCTTCACAGAGGGAAGTAGGGATTTCAAGTTTCATAAAGAGCTTCCAAAAATTATGGTACTTATTAGCTTTCATCTCTCATTGGCCCTATCATAAGAATCTTGAGGTGATTAAGTTAAAGTGACACAATATGAAGATATGCTTTACAAGTTATAAGTTGAAAATCTCATGCCCCTTGCTTACGAGTACCGAACCTCATGCTACTCAACTTTAGTCACAAGTAAGTTCTTGTCATTGTAAGTACATGTGTATCATGGAGAACCGCCAACGGGGTACCCCTTCCCCATGACACATGAGCTTTCCCATATCAAAATGGCAAGGCAACAGACAATGAGCATCTCAACAATCTTTTTATTTGCTATTTGCATAGGCTTTTATTGAGGATGCTTCACAAAATTCTCACTATTGTTATGCTGCAAGTTTCCACCATGATTAGGCATGGCTTAGGCTAGCCGCCCTGGAGTTTCTCTAACACACATACAAACTCCATGAGCTTACAAGCTCCCCTTTTATTTCACACCGCCGGGATCCATAAACAAAAGAACATGATATCAACTTAATAATAAGTGCAATGTTGAAAGTGTTCCCCATGGTATGATGGTTCTGCTAATTCACAACTTATAAAGTGCAAGCATATAATCAACATAGATGGACACAATGGTTCAAGTTTATTAAGTGCAAGAAAATAAAGTCCGCCATCAAGTTTGTGAGAGCTTTAATCACTAATTTTCACATAACAAGTTTAATTTGGAAGGTAGATAGAAACATCAATATACTTGGAATGGTGTAACACACCATGCATAGGAATTTATAGTGGACTCATTGGAATAACTTGGTTTTCTTGGAGGTTGGATGCATGAGTGGAACTCATACTTGGTATAAGTGGAGGCTAGCTAAAGACTGGGAGCGACCAACTAAGAGAGCAATAATGGTCATAATCATGTAAAGCGACAAATTATTATTAATTAAAGCATAAAGTGATATTGCAAGTCAAAAACTAAATGATCATAGAGGTGATGTCTACGCACTTCTATTCTTGTAGACAGTTGTTGGGCCTCCAAGTGCAGAGGTTTGTAGAATAGCAGCAAGTTTTCCCTTAAATGGATCACCCAAGGTTTATCGAACTCAGGGAGGAAGTGGTCAAAGGTATTCCCTCTAAAGCAACCCTGCAATCAAGATACAAGAAGTCTCTTGTGTCCCCAACACACCCAATACACTTGTCAGGTGTATAGGTGCACTAGTTTGGCGAAGAGATAGTGAAATACAAGTGGTATGGATAATTATAAGTGGTAATGGTGATAGAAAATAACTTGAAGGCGTGGAAAAGACTAAAGGCAAACTGAAATTAAGATGGAAGCAAGCAAACAAGTAATAGATCTAATAGCAAACGGTGTTTGAGTGCTTAGAAACAAGGCCTAGGGATCATACTTTCACTAGTGAACACTCTCATATAAATATATTCTCTTTATGATACTACGCTGAACTACTCTCCGGTTGAACACTCTAATCAATGGTAGGGCTATAACAGCACACCTCAAAGTTTATCTTTCCCATCTAGAAAACCCCACACTGTCACCTTGAGTACTATATGAGTCCAACAAACACCACAATTTCATAAAGACATCCAACTCCAAATATAACTCATAACAAGTATTTGTAATCTCTAGCCTAAGTGCCACCATGGTGTGCACGCTGTCACTTTCACACACATGAGGAGAGGAGAGATCTAATAAAGCACTTGAGTAGCAAGGTAGATCTACTTGATTACAAAGCTCATGATCACAATATGATCATGCATAGAGAGAGAGATGAACACATAGCTACCGGTAGAACCCTTAGCCTCGAGAGAGAACTATTCCCTCCTCATCATGGGAATCAGCAATGGTGTTGGATATGGTGGTGGAGATCGATGGAGATGGCTCCGGGGGCACTTCCTCGTCCCGGCAGGGTGCCGGAACAAAGACTTTCTATCCCCCGAATCTCCTCTTCGGTGGCGGCAGTGCTGCGGAACGTTTCGTGGCTTTCTGATTGACCATCTAGGGTTTATGCATCGGGAGGCTTCTTATAGGCGAAGAGGCAAGGTCGGTGGAGTGCCAGGGGGCCCACACCACCTGGTGGCGCGGCCAGGCCTAGCCCGCGCCACCATATGGTGTGGCCAGGCCCTGGCCCTCCTCCGTCTCTGCTTCTGGCTCCGTGAGTCTTTCGGTAAAATAGGAACTTTGGCTTTTGTCTCATCTAATTCCAAGAATATTGATTTTCTGACTTTCCTGGAACCAAAAACAGCAGAAAACAGGCAACTGGCACTGTGGCTCTTGTTAATAGGTTAGTCCAAGAAATCATATGAAAAGTAGTCCTAAGTTGGAAGAAAACACAAGAAAGTGGATAAAACCAAGCATGGAACATCAAAAATTATAGATACATTTGCAATGTATCAACATCCCCAAGCTTAACTCATGCTCGTCTTCGAGTAGGTAATTGATAAAAAGAAAGAATAATTTTTGAGGTGACATGCACCATCATAAACTTGATCAAAGTATTTGTAAAACATTCGAAGCTGGGATCATAGTACTTCAATCATAACATGAAAGACAAAGTTCTAGCAATAAGACAAAGCAACTATGATGCAACATGAAAAGCCACAAATAAAAGATTCATGAATGACAATGCTTTGCAAGACGTTTGTTTGTTTCACATAAAGAAAACATAGCATAATAGTATTCAGCTTGTCCCTCATAGAGTAGCAAATATAAATGCATAGGAAACCTTCAAAGTTCATCAGAGTGACTAGATACAAATAGTTTAAAACAAGCAATATCAAAGCTATGCATCAATCAACAAGTCTTGGGACAATGCACATAGAACTAAGAATGGCCACTATGCTCTCAAAGTAGGTGCATAAAGGTAGAACGTGGAGACTCAATATAATGGTGGAAGAAAGGCCTTATAGAAGGAAGAAGAGATTCAAGTTTCATAAAGAGCTTCCAAAAATTATGGTACTTAATAGATTTCAGCTCTCATTGCCCCTATCATAAGCATCTTAAAGTGATTAAGGTTAAAGTGAACAAACTATGGAGTATATGCTTGATGAAGTATAAGTTAGAAATCTCATGTCCCTTGTATACGAGGGCCGCTCCTCATGCTACTCAAGTTTAGTCACTGGTAATTTCTTGTCACCGTAAGTACATGTGTATCATAGAGAACCGCCAACGGGGTACCCCTTGCCCGATGATACGGAAGAATCCCCATATAAAAATGACAAGGCAAGCAGACAACAAGCATCACAACAATCTTCTTATTTACCATGGGAATATGGTGCTTTTTTCTCTTTTTCCTCTTTTCATAATCTCTTTTTTTCTTTTTATCTTTTTTTCTCAATATAGGACTCTTTTTTTTATAAGAAGAATGCTTCATAGACAGCTCATTATGGTTACGCTACAGGTTTCCACCATGTCAGCATGGATTAGACCAGCGGCCCAGGCGTTTCTCTAACATATATACATAACTCCATGGACTTACAAGCTCCCCTTTCATTTCACACCGACAACATCCATATACAAAAGAGCATGTTATCAACTAGGCACAAAGTACCCGTGCAATGTTGAAAGCGTTCCCCATGATAGCATGGTTCTGCTAATTCCCAACAAATAAGTGCAAGCATATACAACATAGCCGACACAATGGTTCAAGTTTATTAAGGGCAAGAAAAGTAAAGTGTGCCATCAAGTTCGTGAGAGCTTTAATCACTAGTTTTCTCATAACAAGTTTAATTTGGAAGGTAAACAAAAACAGGAATATACATAGAATAGCATATGCAGGTAGGTAGGTATGGTGGACTCTTTGGAATAACTTGGTTTAGGGAGTTGGATGCATGAGTGGAACTCATACTTGGTTGTGGAGGCTAGCAAAAGACTGGGAGCGACAAACTAAGAGAGCAATAATGGCCATAATCATGCAGAGCGACAAAACATCATTGATCAAAGCACAAAGTGATACTACAAGTTGAAAACTAAAGGATCATAAAGGCTATGGTGACTTGAGATAGTCATAACATGGTGTGAGCATGCGCCAAGTCAACCCAAATAAAACATCAAAGGAGAATACCACAATACTATGCTTTAATATGCTAAAACAACACATGATTCATCCAAGGCACATTAAGAAATCTCAATTGTTTATAACAAGTCATGCTATAGCAAAGAATACTACTCATAAAGCCAAAACAATATCAAGCATGGCATGACAAAGCATAGGCCACAGTCAAAAACAAGCTCTTTTTACCACATAAGCATGAACTTTCCTACTCTTTTCCAATCCAAACCAAACTATTTGAAAAGAAATGTATGAAAGAGGGGGTCCAACCAATTTATTCATAAAACTAAGAAAACAAAACCAAACAAAAAACAAAAACGAAAATGAAAAAGAAGATGCTCAAAGAACAACGCAACTGTGCATGAAACAATAAAAATGAAGCGTTTGGAAGAAACCTGAGATTTTTATTGATGAAGAAGGGATGCCTTGGGCATCCCCAAGCTTTGACGCTTGTACTTCTTGGATATTTCTTGGGGTGACATGCGTGGCATCCCCAAGCTTGATCTTTAGTCCATCCTTCATCTCATTACTCATTCCTTCCATACACCTAAAATTTTTCCTTCATACAAAATTTCACACAATCTTTATTAGCAACATTAGTGCACTCAAGATAAATAAGTCTTAAGGTTCAGTTCTAACACCAAATAAACTTCCATTAGAACACTAGCTACTGTAGCACTTCCCTCAAAAAGCTCAATTCCCCAAAAGAACTCAAGAAGGAACCAACAAGCAGCAAATACAGAAAATGGCAGAAATCTGTCAAAACAGACCATCAGGTAAAGACGAATTTTTTCGAAGACCTTATGTTGCTAAAATCAAACAGTGTTGAACTAACGAAAGTTAGATAACAACCTGGGGCAGAAGCACAAAAATTCACGCCTCAAAAAGACGTTCAGATATTTTACACGAATTTTTACGGTGAAGCACAAAAATCTGTTTCGGGACAGCAACTTTCCCAATCATTACTTCTCTCTCATTAGAGGTTACTCTTGGCACCAAAAGCAAATAAAAAGGATAAGGAACGGTTATTACTTAATAACTTCCAAGACTCATCTAAAACTTTTGGCTTATCTCCCAATAAGTACTTTTCTTTAACCCCTTTAAGTTAGGCATGATAGTTTGAGAAGATGCTCACATAGGAAATATGAATTGAAGTAAAAGAGAGCATCAAGAAGCAAATTCAAAGCACATTTAAGTCTAACCCACTTCCTATGCATAGGAATCTTGTAAAGAAACAAATCAGGAAAGCACAAAGCAACAAGCATAGGAAAGCAAAACAAGTGCAACTTCAAGACTTTCAACATAAAAAGGGGAAATTTAATATTATTGAGATGCATAAAACCATGTTTTCCTCTCTCATAATAACTTTATGTAGCATCATGAATAAAATTAACAATATAACTATCACAAGAAACATTCGTATCATGAGCCACATGCATAAAAAAATTAATACTCCCCACATAAACATAGTCATTCTTATTGATTGTAGTGGGAGCAAATTCAACAAAATAGCTATCATTATTATTTCCATCACCATAATCATCAAATATAGGAGGCATATTGTAATCATAATTAATTTCCTCCTCAATAGTAGGTGGACTGAAAATATCATATTCATCATTGCAATCATCATATATTGGAGGTATAGCATCATCATAAGCAATAGAATAGTTATCTTCCTAAGTGTGTTCATTTGTAAACATATCATCATTGGAAGGATCATGGATAGCACTAATAGTACAGCAATTATTAATATCATCATTTTCAGAATTGGTACCAAAGAGATTTTCAATATCAAAAGAAGTGTGATTTTCCCAATCATGATCACTACTATAGGTAACAAGCATAGGAACATCATCGAGTTCAGACTCATCAAAAACTATAATAGGAGCTACATGCTTAGGGGAAAATAACGTTTCCTCCCTCCTTTTACTCCTCCTTTTCTTCTTTATCTTCTTCTCTTTAGGAGGGAGAGGCTTGAAAGGAAGCTTCTCCATATACCCTGGTTTATTATTATAGACAATAGAAGAAACTTTGGAGGATTCCTTCTTTTCATTAATAAGATCAAAACACATATTAGTCCTATCATATTTTGGTAAAATCTCATCTTCTATAATATTTTGTATGTAAGTGTTTGTGTGGCAATTATTAACACAATAAAGATGACAACCATGTAGGACACTATTCATATCAAAAGCACTCATATCTACCAAAGAAGTTTTTCTTGATAACTCTTCACATCCCAAAAATAATGTAAGTTCATCATGCTGATTAGGAGTGATCATGTCATCACAATACAAACTTGAAGTACTCATTGGATTAGAAGGGCTATTATTATGGCCTGAGCATTGAAAATTGAAATGACCCACTTCAAAGCAAAATTCACAAATAAAAGGGTAGAGGGCACAAACGTTTTTACCAAGATCATTTAGAGCCCTATACCATGTTCTAGTTTTTTCATTCCAGTGGGTGATGCAATATTCTTCTTCAATTTGATTATTCTCACAACGTCTATGTATTCCACAAAAATTAACATGCTTATAAGAAGTAGTACTTTCAGAGGTTTGAGCATGTTTATTGCTATCATTAATAACAATTTCATTTTCCATGCAAGTGTCTTTAAAAGGCTCATGATACATGTCCCATTTTTATTTAGGAGCATTAATATGATAAGAAAAGGTTTTAAAACAATCAATAAGAATTTGAGGATCAAGACCATATTTAGCACTAAGCTCTTGAAAATTAGTAGTTTCAGCGAAAGACTTAATGCAATCATACTCATAGTTTATACCTGGTTCTTTACCTTTGTTGTTATCCCAATCTTCGGTATTGCTTTGAATTGTTTCAAGAAGATCCCACTTAGCTTTGACCTCCTTACTTGTGAAGGATCCCTCTAAACAAGTATCTAGACAGTCCTTGTAATGTCCTGAAAGCCTTGCATAGAAATTATAAATAACAATATTACTGGGGAGCTCATGAATGGGACATTTGAGCATTAGTGTCTTCAATCTCCCCCATGCTTGGGCAATACTTTCTCCATCATGTGGATGAAAATTATAAATGTAATTCCTATCTTTATGAATTTCATGAGGAGGATAAAATTTAGAGTAAAAGAGAGATTCATGTTCCTTCCACTCCAAATGATGAGGATCATCTAGTAGCTCATACCACTCCCTTGCTTTGCCCTTAAGTGAAATAGGGAATAGCTTCCTCTTAACTTGGTTCATTGAAATACCTGCACACTTGAACACCTCGCATAATTCATGTATAAAGAGTAAATGATCACCAGGATGGACAGTTCCATCTCCAAAATAGCAGTTATTCATAACACGTTCAACAATTTTTATAGGTATTTTAAAAAGGATGCTTTCAGTATGTGGATTTAAAATATCACAAGTATCATCAGAGCAAATTTTCTTCTTTGAAGCTAGGGAACTAAAAAGATCATTTTCATAAAAACCAACTTCCCCAAGCTTAGACGTTTCCATAGCATTAGTAACAAAGGTGTTCAAAAGATTCATACTAATAACATTGCTATTAGCATGCAAAGATAGTTCCATAGGTTTTTTAATTTTCTCGTCAAACACTTCATGTCCTAACTCAAGATAAATACTATAAAGCTCTCTAATTTTTTTGTTGTTTTCCATTAAGCCTAACTAGTGAAAACAAGAAACAAAAAGAAAAAAATGCAGAATCTGAAGGAAATAACTTCGAGCACTCACACCGGAGGATGTGAGTACCTTTTACCTTAACTCCTCGGCAACAGCGCCAGAAAATAGGCGTTTGCCATGGGAGGTTCTTCTTCTTTAATCCTCCGGTGTGAATACCTTTTACCTTACCTCCCCGGCAACGGCGCCAAAAAATGGCTTGATGTCTACGTACTTCTATTCTTGTAGACAGTTGTTGGGCCTCCAAGTGCAGAGGTTTGTAGAACAGCAGCAAGTTTTCCCTTAAGTGGATCACCCAAGGTTTATCGAACTCAGGGAGGAAGTGGTCAAAGGTATTCCCTCTCAAGCAACCCTGTAATCAAGATACAAGAAGTCTCTTGTGTCCCCAACACACCCAATACACTTGTCAGGTGTATAGGTGCACTAGTTCGGCGAAGAGATAGTGAAATACAAGTGGTATGGATAATTATAAATGGTAACGGTGATAGAAAATAATTTGAAGACGTGGAAAAGACTAAAGGCAAACTAAAATAAAGATGGAAGCAAAAAAACATGTAACAGATCTAATAGCAAATGGTGTTTCAGTGCTTAGAAACAAGGCCTAGGGATCATACTTTCACTAGTGAACACTCTCATATAAATATATTCTCCTTATGATACTACACTGAACTACTCTCCGGTTGAACACTCTAATCGATGGTAGGGCTATAACATCACACCTCAAAGTTCATCTTTCCCATCTAGAAAACCCCACACTGTCACCTTGAGTACTAGATGAGTCCAACAAACACCACAATTTCATAAAGACATCCAACTCAAAATATAACTCATAACACGTATTTGTAATCTCTAGCTAAGTGCCACCTAAAGGGAATATGCCTGAGAGGCAATAATAAAGTGGTTATTATCTTATTCCATGTTTATGATAAATGTTTATTTTGCATGCTATAATTGTATTAATTGGAAACGTTAATACATGTGTGTTTAATAAAGAAAATACAAAGTTCCTAGTAATTCCTCTCATATAAACTAGCTCGTTGATTAACAAGATGATCAAGGTTTCCTGATCATGGACATTGGATGTTGTTAATAACGAGGTCAGAACATTGGTGGAATGATGTGATGAACATTCATCTAAAGTATAGCATTACGATTAGAGTCATTATGTTTATATTTCTATAACATCATACGAAGTAATCTTAGTCCTTAGACCATGAGATCATGTTAATTGCTAATACCGGAAGCGTATCTTGATAACATCAAACGTCACACCATAACAGGGTGACTATAAAGGTGGGTTCAGTGCTACGAAGGTGTTATGTTGAGGCTCATGGATCAAGAGTGGGATTTGTCCATCCCGATGACGGATAGATATACTCTGGGCCCTCTCCGTGATATCACATTAAGATAGCTTGCAAGCAAGTGATGTGATCGCTAGAATATTATATCACGGGAACGAGAAAAGAGTGCATGCCGGTAACGAGATCAAACTAGGTATTTGGATGCCAATGATCGAATCTCGGACATGTAATATATCGTGAGACAAAGGGATTTAGTTACGACGTTAAAGGTTCACACGATCACAAGGGTCATTGTTGAATATGTGGGAGTCAGTACGGATCTCCAGGTCCCGCTGCTGATTATTGATCGGAGAGGGGTCTCGATCATGTCTGCATTATTTGTGAACCGTAGGGTGACACACTTAATGGATACCGACACCATTTGGAGCAAATATGTTTCAAATAAAGGTTTAAGAAAGCGTTGGAATTATTTCAATAGACACCAAAACTGTTTCGGGTGAAATTGCTGAAATTGGTTCTGCATGTAATATTGAAATGTTGCAAGGGGCTTTATGTGAATGTTTGTTAATTAAAGTAATTAACAAAATTCTGAATAAAATAATAAAAGAGTTTTATTAAATGAGAGAACATTAAATTTGGAGAAATTTAATGCATTTAAAGTGGAGACTTTAAAAGAGAATGTGAAGAGGCATTTTAATGTGGAGGCGTTACCACCACATGAATGGGGGAGGTGAGGAGTCACCCCCATGCGCCGACCATGAAGGAGGGGCACCCCCCTCCTTTTATAAAAGGCCCCCCTCTCACACCTTCATACACACACCTCCTTGTGAAGGATCTCTCTCCCCCTCTAGTATTATTCCCCATGGTCTCGGATTAGCGAGATACATGTTCCTAGTGGCTTTATCTGGAAAGGAGTTGCTGCTTCCGCTGCTTTGCTGGAGCGAGAGTCGAAGGTTGTCGGGGTACCGGACGTGTGTGCAATCACGGATACACCACTGCTTTGCGGTGCTGGACTTGGTGGCGCCGGAGCTGGATCTGATGGACGTGCTGGAGCCGGACCTGCTGGACTTCATCACGATCTTGAGATCGGCAAGTGTACGACTACATAAACCATGAGTTCCTACTTGTTAACAAAACTCGTTGTCTTCGAGGGTAAGTTCTCATTGGATGTATGTCCACCCGTTGCTTTGTACCTAGTAGATAGATCTTGGCGTATAGTTCTCATCGTAGGAAAATTTTTGTTTTCTATGTTGCAGACCCAACACCACCATGGTGTGCACACTGTCACTTTCACACACATGGGGAGAGCAGAGATCTAATAAAGCACTTGAGTAGCAAGGTAGATCTACTTGATTACAAAGCTCATGATCATAATATGATCATGCATAGAGAGAGAGATGAACACATAGCTACCGGTAGAACCCTTAGCCTCGAGAGAGAACTACTCCCTCCTCATCATGGGAATCAGCAATGGTGATGGAGATGGTGGTGGAGATCGATGGAGATGGCTCCGGGGGCACTTCCCCGTCCGGGCAGGGTGCCAAAACAGAGACTTTCTGTCGCCCAAATCTCCCCTTCGGTGGCGGCGGTGCTGTGGAACTTTTCATGGCTTTCTGATTGACCATCTAGGATTTATGCATCGGGAGGCTTCTTATAGGCGAAGAGGCAAGGTCGGTGGAGTGCTAGGGGGCCGACACCACCTGGTGGCGCGGCCAGGGCTAGCCTGCGCCACCATATGGTGTGGCTAGGCCCTGGCCCTCCTCCGTCTCTGCTTCTGGATCCGTGAGTCTTCTGGTAAAATAGGAACTTTGGCTTTTGCCTCGCCCAATTCCGAGAATATTGATTTTGTGACTTTCTTGGAACCAAAAACAGCAGAAAATAGGCAACTGGCATTATGGCTCTTGTTAATAGGTTAGTCCAAGAAATCATATGAAAAGTACTCCAAAGTGTGGACAAAACATAAGAAAGTAGATAAAACCAAGAATGGAACATCAAAAATTATAGATACATTTGCAATGTATCAAGAGGCTATGGTGACTGGTTCATAGTCTTAGCATGGTGTAAGCATGTGCCAAGTCAACCCAAATAAAGCATCAAAGGAGAATACCACAATATTATGCTTTTGTATGCTAAAACAGCGCATGATTCTTTCAAGGCACATTAAGAAATCTCAATTGTCTGAAACAAGTCATGCTACAACAATAATCACTAAGCATATGTTCAAAGCAACATCTAGCATGACATGATAAAGTCTAAGTCATAGTCAAAACAAGCTTCCTTTTGTACCACTATAAGCATGAAACTTCCTACTCTTTTCCAACACCAACCGACTTATTTGAAACAACTCTCCAAGATAATAATCAATAAAGACCAGAGAGCATGTCTCACCCATCTACAAAGAAGAACTACAAAGTTCTAAGCCAAAACAATAAGGAAACTAAAGCTAAACGTAGTGCTAGCAAAGGAGAACACTCACAAAACAATAAGAGTGAAAACTAGAGTGTTCTAGGCAATGAATTATGGGGTGTGTCTCTCTCCAAAAGAAGTGTGTTGCGATCCCACAAACTTATTGCAGCAAATAAAGAAAAAGAAAACTAAAAAGAAAGACGCTCCAAGAACCACACATAGTGTATAAGGTAATAAAAATAAAGTGTCTTGAAAGAAGACATGACATTATTGATGAAGAAGGGGATTCCTTGGACATCCCCAAGCTTTGACGCTTGTACTTCTTGAATATTTCTTGGGGTGACTCGGGTGGAATCCCCAAGCTTGATCTTTTGTCGATACTTCATCTCATCACATCATTCTCTTGCTACACTTGAAAACATCCTTCATACAAAACTTCACACAATCTTCATTAGCAACATTAGTGTATTCAAAATAATAATCCTTTGGTTTCAGTTTCAACTCAAGTAAATCAGCCATTAAAACATAATCTAATGTAGCAATTTCTTTTAAAAGATCAAGTGATCCAAGAGAACTCAAATGAAACTGATTAAGAGGAAAATGCAAATAATGGCAGAAATCTGTCAAAACAGACTAGCAGGTAAATAACGATTTTTTAGAAAATCTTATGTTGCTCCAATCGAAAAGTTCAAAACTAACTAAAGTTGGGAAATAACCTGGGGCATAAGAACAGAAAATATAGCTTAATCCGACATACAGTGATATTTCATGATTTTTTATAGTGAAGCACAAAAATCTGTTTTGGGACAACAACTTTTCCAAGTCTTACTTCTCTCTTATTAGAGGTTATTTTTGGCACAAAAACCACACAAAAAGGATAAGGAGAGGTTATTACAGGGGCAATAACTTCCAAGACTCAACAAAATAAAAATAAACTGAAAGTAAAAATATAATGGGTTGTCTCCCAAAAGCTCTTTCTTTATAGCCATTAAGATAGGCATGATAATTTCGATGATGCTCACATAACAAATATGAATTGAAGTAAAAGATAGCATCAAGAAGCAAATATGGAACAAATTTAAGTCTAACCCACTTCCTATGAAAAATAATCTTGTAAATAAACAAGTCATGAAAGCACAAAGCAAGAAGCATAGGAAAGCAAAACAAGTGCAACTTCAAAATTTTCAATATAAAGAGGGGAAACTTAATATTGTTGAGATAGTGAAATACAAGTAATATGGATGATTATAAGTGGTAATTGCAATCTGAAATAAGAGTGGCAGCAAGCAAATATGTAACATGAATGATTGTAAACGGTGTTTCAATGCTTAGAAACAAGGCCTAGGGATCATACTTTCACTAGTGGACACTCTCATATAAATATGTTCTCTTCATTATGCTACCCTGAACTACCATACGGTTGGACGATGTAGGGCTATAACAACACACCTTAAAGTTCGCATTCCCCATCTAGATAACCCCTCACTACACCTTGAGCACTAGATGGTTCCAACAAACACCACAATCTCATAGAGACATCCAACTCAAATTATAATCATGATAAGTATTTCGGTAACCTTAGCGAAAGTGCCACACGGTGTGCACACTATAAACTTCACACACGTGGGGATAAGCAGAGATTAATTAAAGAACTTGAGTAGCATAATAGATCTATAGATTACAAATCTCGTGATCTCAATAAGATGAACACATAGCTACCGGTAGAACCCTTAGCCTCGAGAGAGAACTACTCCCTCCTCATCATGGGAGTCGGCAACCGTGATTCAGATGGCGATGGAGTCGATGGAGATGGCTCCGGGGGCACTTCCTCATCCCGACAGGGTGCGGGAATAGAGATTTCTGCCCCTGAATCTCCTCTTTAGTGGCGGTGACACTGCAGAACTCTTCGTGGAATTTTGATCTTCTCTCTAGGGTTTTCATCTCGGGGGGAATATATAGGCGAAGGGGCAAGGTCGGTGGAGGCCCGAGGGGCCCACACCACATGGTGGAGTGCCTGGGGGTACCCGCGCCACCATAGGGTGTGGCCGCCTCAGTGCCCTCCTCCGTCTCTACATTGGACTCCGTCTTGTGTCAGGAAAAATAGGAACTTCGGATTTTGTTTCATCCAATTCTGAGAATATTTCCTTACTAGCTTTTCTGAAACCAAAAATAGTAGAAAACATGCAACTGGAATTGCAGCATCTTGTCAATAGGTTAGTTCCAGCAAATGTATAAAAATGCCTCAAAGTGTAGACAAAACATAAGATAGTTGATACAAAACAAGCATGGAGCATCAAAAATTATAGATACGTTTACGACGTATCAGACACCATCCATCCACTATCCTCTCCATTTCTCCTCCCTTCCTGTGTAAGCTTTCACGCAATGATTATACTTCTAGTCTGAGATGCAGTAGTGAAGAAAAAGATGAGGCCCACACCATATCACCATCAATCAAGTTCCGTGACGCAACTTTGTGAAGAGTATACGTATACTAGTACTAGTATAGCTAGATAAGCATGTACTACTATATACACTTAATTTTAACGGAGTTACTAAGAGACACCGAGTAATTCAGTAGGATCTGCATGATTCTCATCATTTTTGGATAAAGCAGGGCGCCTCTTGAATTCTCTAGGCCGAGAAAAATCAAGAACTGACAAGTCTGGTATAATCCTTTTTTGTTGATGGGACGAGTCTCGTACAATCTATTTATGATATTTTGGGATAGTTTTCAGGGTATTAACACAAGCACGACTATATATAGAAATTATTAATTGCAACAGTATGCACCCCTACTTTCACCCAAAGCACCCAACCTACCGTTTCTTAGAACTTGATCTCTCTATATTTCCTTCCGAAATGTCATATGACAACTCTCTCCAGAACACGTCGATTGACCTGACAAATGGGAAAGGCCCCGAAACTCCGTCTGGAATCCCAGACTCAATCGACGGGCCATGGCTGCCGCCACTGTCTGACTCCTCTGATGAAGAAGATAGTCACTGCCGTGTTTTTTCCAAGGGATGCCACCACCAACACCGAGCAACTCCAGTAAGATGGAAGATGAGACTGAGGAAGAGGAGGAGTCTGAGGTCGACCTTGAGGAGGAGGCCGAATATGATGATAGGGAAGAGGCCGAGGACGACGATAGGGAGGAGGCCAAGGAAGACGACGAGGAGGTATCTTTCCACCCCCCCCCCCCCCGAAGAAGCGTGCCCGGGTGCAAAATGAAATGGCGTCTAGAGAAGAGGAGGGCAGTGTACTATATGTCGTTCTAGGAAGCATCTTGGCTTTTTGTTTTTTAGTAATTAAGTACATCCAGATAATTTGGCTTAGAGTGCACTCACTATATTCTAGTGAAATATAAATAATTTCCACCGCATGTTAGTACTATATGAAAATACTTATTTCAATGTGTGTAAGGATACATAGTTTTTTTGGGGGGAGGGGTGCAATGATACATAGTTGAAACTTAAATGGTGTCCTCTTATATTTGTGCTTGTTTGGACAAAAACTACAAACATGGATTTGGACAACTTTCGAAAAACTCCTACACAATATGGTCACAACCATGTATGAACATTGTTCACATTTTAAGCCAAGTTACCAATGTCAAGGTCATATCTGCATCGCTCGTCCCATTTATT
Organism: Avena insularis; assembly: GCA_023614405.1. Taxonomy (NCBI): domain Eukaryota; kingdom Viridiplantae; phylum Streptophyta; class Magnoliopsida; order Poales; family Poaceae; genus Avena; species Avena insularis. Next base: position 384,671,109 of record CM042694.1, read on the forward strand.
GGGATAAATTAAAGAAAAGTAAAGAAAACAATAAAAAAGTTAAGCACTTATGTATGGTGTCCTCTTCCGTAAATGATAAACATTAATTTTGACAAGGTTTAAAAACACTTCTTCACAATATGACCAGTGATGTGTTAACATACTTGGGTTTCAAGTTAAATAATGACAAATGTCGTGTCCATTTCTGGTAGACGAGGTGCTGATGGCCCAAAATATATCGAGCTCGTTGGGGAACCCCAAGAGGAAGGTATCATGAGCAAAGCAGCAAGTTTTCCCTCAGTTATGAAACCAAGGTTATCTATCCAGTAGGAGCAAGGAAACACCTCCAAGCTGTTGCTAGCTGAACTTTGGCAGTGCGCAATACCGTTGCTAGCAGCAACGTGGAAACCTGCACAACACAGAACTCTACCCCCAACTTATAATGAGGTTGTCAATCTCACCGGTTTTGCTGAAAACAAAGGATTAAACGTATTGTGTGGAAGAAAGTAATAGTTTGCAGAAAGTAAACAGAAAGTAGTAAACAGTTGATTGAACAAAAATGATAAAAGAAAGGACAGGGGTCCATAGTTCACTAGTGGTGGCTCTCCTTAAGATAGATGAAATGTTGGGTGAACAAAGTACAGCGGGGCAATTGACAAACATCAAGAAAGCAATATGCATATACTACTCATCTTGACTCCTTTGAGACTTGATTGGGCATTACAACATTATACATAGACCATAATCCAACTGCATCTATGACTAATAATCCACCTCCATGTTATCATCTGAACCCCCTCCAGTATTAAGTTGCAAGCAACAAATAATTGCATTACGCATTGCGTGTAAAGTAAACAATACGATTGTTCTGTGAACAAAGGATTGTTGTTTTCTCCCTAGTAGCAACAACACATATAGTACCTTAGAGATTTCTGTCACTTCCCCATATTACTAGAGGCATGAACCCACTATCGAGCATAAATACTAACTCTTGGAGTTGCTAGCATCTACTTGGCCAAGATAGCTACTAACAATGGAAAGCATGCAAGTTCACACATAACAAAGACATGATAGAATCAATAATCAATCTGAAATAGCATCTCAATATCCATTGGATCCCTGCAAACGCAACATGTAGGAATTACAAATAGATGATCTTGATCATGAACGGAGCTCACAAGATATAAACATGATAGCACAAAGGAGGAGAACTAGCCATCTATCTACTACACGGACCCGTAGTCCAGAGATGAACTACTCACGCATCACACCGGAGGCTCGCATGATGATGAAGATGGCCTCCAAGTTGAATTCCCCTCTCCGGAAGGGTGCCGGGAAGAGCTTCAGATCCCTCCCGATCTAGGGATGGAGATGGCGGCGGCTACAGACTCTTTCATGGAATTTCGATCGAGTCCTTAGGGATTCTGTATCGGAGGCATCTTATAGGCGAAAGGGGAGTCCAAGGGGGTGTCGGAGTCGGCCATACCACCCCCTGGGGCGGGCCAGGCCTGGCCGTGCGGCCAGGTTGTGTGGCGGCCCCCTGGCCCCTCTCCGTCACGTATCCTGGCTCCGTGTGTCCCTCGGTGAAAAACTGGACTTTGGCTTTTGTCCCGTCCAATTCCGAGAATATTCATTTTCTGACTTTCTTGGAACCAAAAACAACAGAAAACAGGCAGCTGGCACTGTGGCTCTTATTAATTGGTTAGTCCAAGAAAGTGTATAGAAAGTACTCCAAAGTTGGAACAAAACATAAGAAAGTAGATAAAACCAAGCATGGAACATCAAAAATTATGGATATGTTAGCAACGTACCAACATCCCCAAGCTTAACTCCTGCTCGTCCTCGAGTAGGTAAGTGATAAAAAGAAAGAATAATTTTTGAGGTGACATGCACCATCTTTAACTTGATCAAAGTATTTCTAAAACATTGATAGCTCGGATCATAGTACTTCAATCATAACATGAAAGACAAAGTTTTAACAATAAGACAAATCAACTATGTTGCAACATGAAAAGGCACAAACAAAGGATTCATGAATAGCAATGCTCTGCAAGACCTTTGTTTGTGTCACATAAAGAAAACATAGCATAGTAGCATTTAGATTGTCCCTCATAGAGTAGCAAACAAAAATACATAGGACACCTTCAAAGTTCATAAGAGTGACTAGATACAAATAGTTTAAAACAAGCAATATCAAGTTATGCATCAATCAACTAGGCTTGGGACAATGCACATAGAACTAAGAATGGCCACTATGCTCTCAAAGTAGGTGCATAAAGGTAGAAGGTGGAGACTCAATATATAAGTGGAAGAAAGGCCTTCGTAGAAGGAAGTAGGGATTCAAGTCTCATAAAGAGCTTCCAAAAATTATGGTACTTGATAGCTTTCAGCTCTCATTGCCCCTATCATAAGCATCTTGAAGTGATTAAGGTTAAAGTGAACAAACTATGAATTATATGCTTGACAAAGTATAAGTTAGAAATCTCATGTCCCTTGAATACGAGGCCGCTCCTCATGCTACTCAAGTTTAGTTACCGGTAAGTTCTTGTCATAGTAAGTACATGTGTATCATAGAGAACCGCCAACGGGGTACCCCTTGCCCGATGATACGGAAGAATCCCCATACCAACATGACAAGGCAAACAGACAACGAGCATCTCATCAATCTTCTTATTTACCAGGGGAAAATGGTGCTTTTTCTCTCTTTCCTATTTTCTCATATCTCTTTTTTTTTCCTTTTTCTCTTTTTTTTCAGTATCTGACTCTTTTTTTATAAGAAGAATGCTTCATAGACAGCTCATTATGGTTATGCTACAGGTTTCCACCATGACAGCATGGATTAGACCAGCGGCCTAGGCGTTTCTCTAACACACATACATAACTCCATGGACTTACAAGCTCCCCTTTCATTTCACACCGACGACATCCATAGACAAAAGAGCATGATATCAACTAGATACAAAGTACAAGTGCAATGTTGAAAGCATTCCCCATGACATCATGGTTCTTCTAATGCCCAACATATAAGTGCAAGAATATACAACATAGATGACACAATGGTTCAAGTTTATTAAGGGCAAGAAAAGTAAAGTGTGCCATCAAGTTCGTGAGAGCTTTAATCACTAGTTTTCTCATAACAAGTTTAATTCGGAAGGTAGATAAAAACATGAATATACTTGGAATAGCATATCCTACTAGGTAGGTATGGTGGACTCTTTGGAATAACTTGGTTTTAGGAGTTGGATGCATGAGTGGAACTCATACTTGGTTATGGAGGCTAGCAAAAGACTGGGAGCGACCAACTAAGAGAGCAGTAACGGCCATAATCTTGCAGAGCGACAAAACATCATTAATCAAAGCATAAAGTGATACTACAAGTTGAAAACTAAAGTATCATAGAGGCTTATGGTGACTTGGGATAGTCATAACATGGTGTGAGCATGTGCCAAGTTAACCGAAATAAAGCATCAAAGGAGAATACCACAATACTATGCTTTAATATGCTAAAACAACGCATGATTATTCCAAGGCACATTAAGCAATCTCAATTGTTTATAACAAGTCATACTAAAGCAAAGATCACTAAGCATAAATCCAAAAAAAATATCAAGCATGGAATGACAAAGCATAGGCCACAGTCAAAAACAAGCTCTCTTTACCACTTAAGCATGAACTTTCCTACTCTTTTCCAATCCAAACCAAACTATTTGAAAACCAATGTATGAAAGAGGGGGTCCAACCAATTTATTCAAGAAAACTAAGAAAACCAAGCAAACGAAAATCAAAAACAAAAACAAAGACGCTCCAAGAAAAACACAACTGTGCATGAAACAATAAAAATGAAGTGTTTGGAAGAAACCTCGGATTTTTATTGATGAAAAGGGGGATGCCTTGGGCATCCCCAAGCTTTGATGCTTGTACCTCTTGAATATTTATTGGGGTGACAATGGGTGGCATCCCCAAGCTTGAGATTTAGTCCATTCTTCATCTCATTACATCATTCCTTCCATACACCTGAAATTTTTCTTCATACAAACTTCACACAATCTTTATTCGCAACATTAGTGCACTCAAGATAATAAGTGTTTAGGTTCACTTTAAACACAATTGAAACTTCCATTAAAACACAAGCTACTGTAGCACTTCCCCCAAAAAGCTCAATTCCCCAAAAGAACTCAAAAAGGAACCAACAAGAAGCAAATGCAAATAATGGTAGAAATCTGTCAAAACAGACCAGCAGCTAAAAACCAAATTTTTTGAAGACCTTATGTTGCTCAAATAAAAAAGTGTTGAACTAACAAAAGTTAGAGAATAACCTGGGGCAGAAGCACAAAAAGTCACGCCCAAAAACAACGTACAGAGATTGTACACGAATTTTTACGGTGAAGCACAAAAATCTGTTTCTAGACAGCAACTTTCCTAATCATTACTTCTCCCTCATTAGAGGTTAGTCTTTGCACAAAAAGAAAATAAAAAGGATAAGGAGTGGTTATTACTAAAGTAATAACTTCCAATACTCATATAAAACTGTTGGGTTATCTCCCAATAAGTACTTTTCTTTAACGCCTTTAAGTTAGGCATGATAGTTTGAGAAGATGCTCACATAGGAAATATGAATTGAAGTAAAAGAGAGCATCAAGAATCAAATTCAAAACACATTTAAGTCTAACCCTCTTCCTATGCATAGGAATCTTATATGCAAATAAATTCACAAAGAACAAAGCGACATGCATAAGACGATAAAACGAGAGTAACTTCAAAACTTTCAGCAAATAGAGAGGTGTTTCAGTACCATGAAAACTTTTACAACCATATTTTCCTCTCTCATAATAATTTTCAGTAGCGTCATGAATAAACTCAACAATATAACTATCACATAAATCATGCCTCTCATGATCTACAAACACTAGAGCTTTATTATAAACATTTTCAAAAGAATCCTCAGGAACATAACATTCATCCTCCTTTAGTAAGCATGGGGGACAATCAAATATTGTAGGGGGTAAAGAGTTACTCTCATTAGAAGGTAGGAATGGGTAGATCCATTCTTCGTCCTCTTGATCATCACTCTCCTCCTCTTTTTCATCCAATGAGCTTCTAGTTTCAGCAATTTCTTCTTCCATAGGCTCCTGCAAGGCATTAGTCTCTTCCATTGGTGGAGAGCATCTATTAAGATATTCAAGAATATAGCCATTTTCTACCTTGTAATTATCAAAGAAAAATTTAAGTATAACATAAACCTCATATTTATAAGGTGCATCATCAGTATTTTCAAGCAAACTAGCAAGTTCAAATGCACCCTTCCAAGCAATAAATTCTTCAATTTGTTCCACATCATAAAAGTCATAATTTCCTTTAACATAAGAAGATATGGTAACATTATCATTATACTCACATTGAAAAGAGAGGTGTTTATACCTCCTATAGCAACAAGATTTATCAACGCAATAAGTAACATTATAAGTAGAGCACACGTTTCTAGCAATGGTATTCAATTTATCAATTTGTTCCCATAAGAGTTTCCTTTTTTGTGACAAGCGGTGTTCCTTATAATAATATTTTTGTTCTTCCATGAACCCACCTTGCCAATTAGATTCAGTTTCAAAGAAACCAACCATTGATAGTAAGCATGATAAAGCAAGACAATAAAAGACCAACAAAAATACCAACTATAGTAGGAACAATTTTTTTTGTGTTTTTGATAAAGAAAGCAAACTAGTAAAACTATTTTTTTGTGTTTTTGATAAAGAAACAAGCAAAAAAAGCAGAAATAAACTAAGCAAAACAAAAATAACAAAGTAAAGAGATTGGTTATGAGGGACTCTCCTTGTGAAGATGTCCTTGACTCCCCGGCAACGGCGCCATAAAAAGTGCTTGATGGCCCAAAATATCGTTGGAAACCTGCACAATACCGGTGCCAGCAGCAACGTGGAAACCTGCACAACACAACCACATAACTCTGCCCCCAACTTACAGTGAGGTTGTCAATCTCACCGGTTTTTCTGAAAACAAAGGATTAAACATATTGTGTGGAAGAAAGTAATAGTTTGCAGAAAGTAAACAGAAAGCAGTAAACAATTGATTGAAGATTGATGATAAAAGAAAGGACCAGGGTCCATAGTTCACTAGTGGTGGCTCTCCTTAAGATAGATGACATGTTGGGTGAATAAATTACAGCGGGGCAATTGACAAACATCGAGAAAGCAATATGAATATACTACTCATCTTGACTCCTTTGAGACTTGATTGGGCATTACAACATTATACAAAGACGATAATCCAACTGCATCTATGACTAATAATCCACCTTCAGGTTATCATCCAAACCACCTCCAGTATTAAGTTGCAAGCAACAGATAATTGCATTATGCATTGCGTGTAAAGTAAGCAATACAATTGTTCTATGAACAAAGGATTATTGTTTTCTCCCTAGTAGCAACAGCATATCTAGTACCTTAGAGATTTATGTCACTTCTCCAGATTACTAGAGGCATGAACCCACTATCGAGCATAAATACTAACTCTTGGAGTTGCTAGCATCTACTTGGCCAAGATAGCTACTAACAACGGAAAGCATGAAAGATCACAAATAACAAAGACATGATAGAATCAATAATCAATCTGAAATAGCATCTCAATATCCATCGGATCCCCGCAAACACAACATGTAGGAATTACAAATAGATGATCTTGATCATGAACAGACCACACAAGATCTAAACATGATTGCACAAAGGAGGAGAACCAGCCATCTAGCTACTACATGGACCCGTAGTCCAGAGATGAAATACTCACGCATCACACCGGAGGCTTGCATGATGATGAAGAAGGCCTCCAGGGTGAATTCCCCTCTCCGGCAGGGTGCCGGGAAGAGCTTCAGATCCCTCTCGATCTAGGGATGGAGATGACGGCGTCTTCAGACTCTTTTGTGGAATTTTGATCGGATCCTTAGGGTTTCTATATCGAAGGCATATTATAGGTGAAAGGGGCGGCCGAGGGGGTGCCGGAGACGGCCAGACCAGCCCCTGGCCCCTCTCCGTCACGTATTCTGGCTCTGTGTGTCCCTTGGTGAAAAACTGACTTTGGCTTTTGTCCTGTCCAATTCGGAGAATATTCATTTTCTGACTTTCCTAGAACCAAAAACAGCAGAAAACAGGCAGCTGACACTGTGGCTCTTGTTAATAGGTTAGTCCAAGGAAGTGTATAGAAAGTACACCAAAGTTGGAACAAAACATAACAAAGTAGATAAAACCAAGCATGGAACATCAAAAATTATGGATATGTTAGCAACGTATGAGGTGCATCTTGGCAAGGTATACTAATGTTGTTAATTGGACTTTAAACTTTAATGTATAGAATTTTGTTAAATAATTTTAGAAGTGCCACATATAATTGTTTTTTAAAGAAAAGGCAAAGAGTATGGCTCCGAATGCCACAACACACTAAATTTCACAGAAAATAGAGTACGTTTCATGGTTAACAAGTTTCATGAATTTTAAGGCCTTCTAGCTAATTTCGCATATTTAAATGACATTTTTTCAATAAAACCAAAGTAGGTAAAATTTGAACTACAAGTGCATGATAGATTGCTTGTAAATTTGTCAGAAATTCATATATACTAATTATTGTACCCATGCAGCCATACTGAAAACCGACTATTGTTTTGAAAGATAGAACTTCTTTGTATGAATTTTCATGCTGACGCATCTAACCATGTTTCAAAAAAGTGAACGAAAATAAGGAAACATGCACACAGCCTTTTAGTAGTATTAAAAATTCATACTTTTAAAACAGTAAAGACGGCGCTGTTAAAGTTTCAATACAAGGGACCTGGGCACCTTCACGGGCCCTCCACAATTAACCTTTCTTCCTCTTCTTCCCGTTGCTCCTTTAAGACTTTGCAGCTATGGCTCCGAAGACCGGAGCTCCCCGTGGGAAGAAGAATACCTAGGTGGCAGCGACAAAGGCCGTGGAGGAAAAGGAAGACATGTCGCCGGCTTCCAAATCCTGCTCTGGCCACTCCAAGTCGCAGTCTCGCACCAGGCAGCCGTAGGAAGAAGCAGGTGTCAAGGTCCATCAAGGCCGGGCTGCATTTCCCTGTCGGCCGGATCGGGTGCTACCTCAAGGAGGGTCGGTACTCCCAGCGCATACGCTTCGAGGCTCCCGTGTACCTCACGGCCGTTTTCGAATACCTCACCGCCGAGGTGTTGGAGCTTGCTGGGCAAACCGCGAAGGATAGCAAGAAGATCCGCATCATCCCCAGGCACGTGATGCTCGGTGTCATGCGCGAAAAGGAGCTCAGCAAGCTCCTAGCCGGTGTTACCATCACGCACCGCGGCGTGCTGCCCAACATCCACGAGTCCCTGCTTGGCGATGGTACCACGGAGGATGTGCCAAGTCGCCTGAGAAGACCGCAGAGTCCCCCTAGAAGTCGTTAAGTTGTACTACTACTACTCCATATTAGTTTGGGTTTGCTCAGTTTGCAGTTTCATAAATCATGAGTGTCAATGTAATATTCCGATCTGTGATGCTAAGAAAAAGCTTGTGAGGGTTCTAAAAAAAGGTTGTTTTCCTAATCTTGTCCTATACTCCATTTATTTAATATTACTCAGTGTATTAGGTTTAGTCAAAGTCAAATGTGATGCAGCCCGTCCTACAGACGCTCCTACATCTACATCACTGAGTTCCCCAAGTGGACCTATGACCCGTGCCCGAGCCAAGTTCCTTCAAGCCAAGGTGAACTCGCTCCTCTGATCATGTGACTTTGGCATACACTTGTATGGAGTGCTACTTCATACCACTACTCTGTGCATCATCAGGTACGAACCCCCGTCGCGTCGACCCATGAGCCCTGAAGCTGCACCTGTCCTGAAGCTGCCTGAGCCAGAGTGTCCGCCCGTATCCAGCCGGAGTGTCTGGCGCGACTCAGCCGGAGTGTCCAGCCAGCCCCAGCCCCAACATGGTGTGGACATTCAGAAGGCTAGTTCGGACACTACACGGAGTGTCCGGCCACCCCGGACTATCCGGTCAACTCGACCCAGACAGTTCGGCCTGAAGATGGGCCTGCAAGCCTTAGCTGGGCCTATGGCCCATGTACCCCTCTACTTCGCCCAGAACTCTACTTTAATGCCTTAATTACGCCTGAACTTGTGGTTGGCCTATATATAGTCCCCCACCTCCATTGTAAACCCTAGGAATGATATTTGTAATTAGTGGAAACCCCTTGTGGATCTATCTAGTTCTTGCCTCATGCTCCTTTGACAAAGGAGCACTAAATATCCCAAACCTCGTTGGAGTTTGCATCGTGCCTCCGTGTTGTACAACTCCTTGGCATTGGTGTCCCTTTGCCAAGACGTCAAGATCTCACCGAGTCTCCCATCTCGCCATCTCGGTTCGAGAGAGAGTCCTCCGCCTAATGCTGATCCTAGGGATTGCGCCAGACCGGTCACTGCCGGCGTGAGCTATTGGTGTGTATCGTGGTTTTGTGTCTGTGTGTGTGTTCATCGCATTCTTCGTGCATGAGTTTGTCGTGTTCGTCCTCCCCTCCTCCCCCCGCACTCCATCCTCGATTTGAAAGGGATTCTTGAAACGTCAAGCCACCCTAGAGGTTTGCCCTCAACATATTGGTATCAAGAGCTTCGTTGCTCACGAATTCCCCCACAAATTTTTCTTCTATTCACCAAAAATTCGAAAATCCCCAAAAAAAGAGCCCCATATTTTCCTTTGGATCGATCTCTTGATTTGGAGTGTTATATGTGGTTTTGATCCGACCAAACCTTGTCTTAGGAGTTGGTCCGGCTTTATCCTGTGTTTTCCCAGCCCGATTTGGCAAGTTTTTCGCAGATTGGAGGCCTTAAGGCGAGGATTTCCGCTCAAGAACACGAGCAGGAACCCCGTGCTGGAGTGTCCGGACCGATTCGACCGGAGTGTCAGGCCTGAACAGAGTCCGGCACAAACAGACTGGAGTGTCCGGCTGTAACACCAGTTTTGGCAGTTTTCCCTCATTTCTCGCATTGGCTAATTTCCTTTGTTTGCTCGTGTCCCGTGTGCGTGTCAGCAACTAACAGCAAGCTTCCGCATCAACAATCCCCGCGCTCATTGACACCACGGCCCACGAACATCATCCTGCAACACCGACGGCAAGTTCATCATCACCAACAAAGGTATAACTTGCGTCACCTTGTTAACCTCTATCTTCCTTTGTGTGTACCTATCCCATGAGAGTGGCTCATCTTGTGTTGCTCGAGCATTGTGCATTTGTCCTCGAATAGTGGGAGTGCAAGAGCAACATCAAGTGTGACTAGGTAGCATCAAGGGAGATCAAAAAAAGGATACAAAGCAAAAGAAAAAGAAAAATAGTCTCCCCTTGCAAAAGAGAGTCTCAAAGCTTGTAAGCAAGAGAGAAAGAAGAGCGCCCAAGGAAAGTGCACAAATCCGTTGCTCATTTTTCTTCTTTGAGAACGAGCCATGGTCTCTCCTTGCATTGGCACGACAACGAGCTTAGTCTTTGTTAGGACATTTTGTTTGCTCATTTTCATAGTCGTGTCAATCCCAACTATCTCCACGTGTGTGTATATAGTCGTAGGTTCCCGTCGCCCCTTTGAGTTGTTAACCTTTGCCTTTGACTTGAGTTTTTATTGGATTTTACCCACTTTTGACTATCCCTTTTCTTTTGGTTGGTTCTGTGGCATTCCACAATCCTAACCTACCACCAACAAGCTTTTGAGAGTTAGTTCTTTCTCTAGTGTGAGTTTTCTTGGCAATTCCACTTTGCGCGCTTATAGCTCTCACTTGTGGTTTCTAGTTTGGTGCAATCCCCAAGGTGAGGTACAAGGCCAACACCACCATATTACACTTCCATATACAATACTTGTGTGTTTCGCATGATGGATAGGCACGGTGAGTCGAGCCAACCACCTCCCCAAGAAGAAGATCAAGGACCTTACATGACGTGCGCAAGTCACTTCATCATCCGCCAAGAGTTCCATGAAAGTTGCCACATCCTTGAGACACGACAAGATGAACAATTTGACGAGACGCAAGCCGAGTTCAAGAACATCGACAGCCGCTTTGATGGCCTCGAATGACAAATGCACGCAATGCATCACAACTTCGGCCACCAAAATGAAGCACTCCAATGCTATGTCGCCGAAAAAAATGACAATCTTCGATGCCTCATCGACGGTATGGCAAGACCACGTTCACGCGCATCAAGCTCCTCAAGTTCTTCGCGTCGTCATGCACCTCTTCAACAAGATCTACATCCAAGTGCTCCAAGACGCAATGATGCCCCCATGGTTGAAGATGGAAGTTCTTCGAACTACGTACCTTCCCTACGGCATGCCGTAACATCAAGCTATGATGGTGATTTCTCTTTAAGGCTACGAGCAAGGCAAGAAAAACATGATGACCCACAAGTATAGGGGGTGTATCGTAGTATTTTCGAGGGAAGTGAAACCAAATTTATTGATTCGACACAAGGGGAGCCAAAGAATATTTATAAGCCTTGACTACTGAGTTGTCAATTTAGCTGCACCTGGACACAATCTTGCTCACATCAGTTTATCAGTAGCAACAATTTTGTAGTAGGAATAGCAAAGTAACAGCAGTAGTAAAGTAAAGATAGCAGTAACAATAGCAGTAAACAGTGGGATTCGAGTGCGGTAAGCATAGGGATGGATGGACGGGCGTTGCATGGACAAGACAATTCACATAGCAATCAGAACATAGGGAAATTGCAGATAAATAAGATAAAGCATCCAAGTACTAGATAATCATAGGCATGTGTTCCATATATAGTCATACGTGCTCGCAATGAGAACTTGCACAACATCTTTTGTCCTGCCAGCCCGTCTACAGAGGGGCCTCAAGGGAACTACTGGCAATTAAGGTGCTCATTTTAATAGAGCACTGGAGCAAAGCATTAACACTCCGTGAACACATGTGATCCTCACATCAAAGCCATTCGCTCCAGTTGTCCCGATTTCTGTCACTTCGGGGCCTTTGGTTCCGGACAACAACGTGTGTATACAACTTGCAGGTAAGACCAAAAACAATACTATCATAATGAATCAATAACATGTTCAGATCTGAAATAATGGCACTCGGACCCTAGTGACAAGCATTAAGCACAACAAGTCGCAACAAAGTCATAAAGCACTAATAAAAGATACTAGGAACAATGCCCTAACAATCTGATGCCATTACATGAACGATCTCATCCAATCCCTACCATACCCATAGCCTATATCGGGGGATTACTCACTCATAGATGGGGGAAACATGGATGGTCGATGGAGAAGCGATGGTGATGATGATGGTGATGATCTCCTCCAATTCCCCGTCCGTGATGCAGGGGAGTTTACGGTCTTGCTGTTTCATGGAATCTGGTGGTGGCGGCGGAGCGGAACTCCTTCTGGAAAAACGTCGAACCCCCCGGAGTTTTTAGGTCAGAAGGCTTCTTATAGGCGAAGAGGGAGACCGAGGGGGTGCCTGGGGGGCCCACACCATGGCTTGGCGCGACCAGGCCCAACCCGCGCCTGGGGGTGGTGTGGCCAGCCCCTGGCCCTCCTCCGTCTCATATTCAGGCTCTGTGAGTCTTCCGGAAAAATAGGCACTTTGGCTTTGTCCCGTCCAATTCCGAGAATATTCATTTTTTGACTTTCTTGGAACCAAAAACAGCAGAAAATAGGCAGCTGGCACTGTGGCTCTTGTTAATAGGTTAGTCCAAGAAATCATATGAAAAGTACTCCAAAGTGTGGACAAAACACAAGAAAGGAGATAAAACCAAGCATGGAACATCAAAAATTATAGATACATTTGCAATGTATCAACATCCCCAAGCTTAACTTATGCTCGTCCTCGAGTAGGTAAGTGATAAAAAGAAAGAATAATTTTTGAGGTGACATGCACCATCAAAGACTTAACCAAAGTATTTGTAAACATTCAAAGGTGGGATCATAATACTTCAATCATAACATGAAAGACAAAGTTCTAGCAATAAAACAAAGAGACTATGATGCAACATGAAAAGGCACAAACAAAAAGATTCAGTAATAACAACGCTTTGCAAGACGTTTATTTGTTTCACATAAAGAAAACATAGCATAATAATATTTGGCTTGTCCCTCATAGAGTAGCAAATATAAATGCATAGGACACCTTCAAAGTTCATAAGAGTGACTAGATACAAATAGTTTAAAACAAGCAATATCAAGTTATGCATCAATCAACTAGTCTTGGGACAATGCACATAGAACTAAGAATGGCCACTATGCTCTCAAAGTAGGTGCATAAAGGTAGAAGGTGGAGACTCAATATATAAGTGGAAGAAAGGCCTTCGTAGAAGGAAGTAGGGATTCAAGTCTCATAAAGAGCTTCCAAAAATTATGGTATTTAATAGCTTTCAGCTCTCATTGCCCCTATCATAAGCATATTGAAGTGATTAAGGTTAAAGTGAACAAACTATGAATTATATGCTTGACAAAGTATAAGTTAGAAATCTCATGTCCCTTGAATACGAGGGCCGCTCCTCATGCTACTCAAGTTTAGTCACCGGTAAGTTCTTGTCATCTTAAGTACATGTGTATCTTAGAGAACCGCCAATGGGGTACCCCTTGCCTGATGATACGGAAGAATCCCCATATCAAAATGACAAGGCAAGCAGACAACGAGCATCTCAGCAATCTTCTTATTTACCATGGGAATATGGTGCTTTTTCTCTCTTTCCTCTTTTCATAATCACTTTTTTATCTTTTTTTTTCTCAATATAGGACTCTTTTTTAATAAGAAGAATGCTTCATAGACAGCTTATTATGGTTACGCTGCAGGTTTCCACCATGTCAGCATGGATTAGACCAGCGGCCTAGGCGTTTCTCTAACACATATACATAACTCCATGGACTTACAAGCTCCCCTTTCATTTCACACCGACGACATCCATATACAAAAGAGCATGATATCAACTAGGTACATGTACCAAGTGCAATGTTGAAAGCGTTCCCCATGGAAGCATGGTTCTGCTAATTCCCAACAAATAAGTGCAAGAATATACAACATAGACGACACAATGGTTCAAGTTTATTAAGGGCAAGAAAGTAAAGTGTGCCATCAAGTTCGTGAGAGCTTTAATCACTAGTTTTATTATAACAAGTTTAATTTGGAAGGTAAACAAAAAAATGAATATACTTGGAATAGCATATGCTAGTAGGTAGGTATGGTGGACTCTTTGGAATAACTTGGTTTAGGGAGTTGGATGCATGAGTGGAACTCATACTTGGTTGTGGAGGCTAGCTAAGGACTTGGAGCGACAAACTACGAGAGCAATAATGGCCATAATCATGCAGAGCAACAAAACATCATTGATCAAAGCATAAAGTGATACTACAAGTTGAAAACTAAAGGATCATAAAGGCTTATGATGACTTGGGATAGTCATAACATGGTGTGAGCATGTGCCAAGTCAACCCAAATAAAGAATCAAAGGAGAATACCACTATACTATGCTTTAATATGCTAAAACAACGCATGATTCATCCAAGGCACATTAAGCAATCTCAATTGTTTATAATAAGTCATGCTACAGCAAACAATACTAAGTATAAAGCCAAAACAATATCAAGCATGGCATGACAAATCATAGGCCACAGTCAAAAACGAGCTCTTTTTACCACATAAGTATGAACTTTCCTACTCTTTTCCAAACCAAACCAAACTATTTGCAAACCAAGGTATGAAAGAGGGGGTCCAACCAATTTATTCATCAAACTAAGCAAACAAAGAAAACTAAAAACCAAAACGAAAACGAAAAAGAAGACGGTCCAAGAACAACACAATTGTGCATGAAACAGTAAAAATGAAGCGTTTGGAAGAAACCTGGAATTTTTATTGATGAAGAAGGGGATGCCTTGGGCATCCCCAAGCTTTGACGCTTGTACTTCTTGGATATTTCTTGGGGTGACACGTGTGGCATCCCCAAGCTTGAGCTTTAGTCCATCTTTCATCTCATTACTCATTCCTTCCATACACCTGAAATTTTTCCTTCATACAAAACTTCACACAATCTTTTTTAGCAACATTAGTGCACTCAAAATAATAGGTCATAAGGTTCAGTTCTAACACCAATAAACTTCCGTTAGAACACTAGATACTGAAGCACTTCCCTCAAAAATCTCAATTCCCCAAAAGAACTCAAAAAGGAACCAACAAGAAGCAAATGCGGAAAATGGCAGAAATCTGTCAAAACAGACTAGCAGGTAAAGACGAATTTTTTCGAAAACCTTCTGTTGCTCATATCAAAAAGTTTTCAACTAACGAATGTTATATAACAACCTGGGGCAGAAGCACAAAACTTCACGCCTCAAAAAGACGTTCAGAGATTTTACACGAATTTTTACGGTGAAGCACAGAAATCTGTTTCGGGACAGCAACTTTCCCAATCATTACTTTTCTCTCATTAGAGGTTACTCTTGGCACAAAAAGCAAATAAAAATGATAAGGAGCTGTTATTACTGAAGTAATAACTTCCAAGACTCATCTAAAACTTTTGGGTTATCTCCCAATAAGTACTTTTCTTTAACGCCTTTAAGTTAGGCATAAGCAAAAACTAAAATGGATAGAATATAAATAAGCGGAGATAATCATGGTGAAAACATTGTTTTTTTCAATGAAATCCTTTTGTTAACAAGGTTGATCAGGTCTTGTTACCAAAACAATTCCATATGAGACAAAACTTTGTATCCCACTAATGATTATGTTACCTCAACCTTGATAGTAATGGTCCCAATCATAATAGTTTTAAACTTTTCTCTTGGTATGGGACAATATATTTCTCCAACTTGAATGCCCTCAACATGTTCAATTGTATTCAAACCATAAGTCCTTTCAATATTCTTGGGGAAATTGACAGTGTGTTCCTTCTCATTAACATTGAAGGTCACCTTCCCTTGATTACAATTAAAACAACTTCAGGCATATTATCATCTTTAGGCATAATAGTTTGAGAGGATGCTCAGATAAGAAATATGAGTTGAAGTAAAAGAGAGCATCAAGAAGAAAATTCAAAAAACATTTAAGTCTAACCCTCTTGCTATGCATAGGCATCGTGTGTGCAAATAAATTCACAAAGAACAAAGTGACAGGCATAGGAAGATAAAACAAGAGTAACTTCAAAACTTTCAGCACATAGAGATGTGTTTCAATACCATGAAAACTTCTACAACCATATTTTCCTCTCTCATAATAATTTTCAGTAGCCTCATGAATAAACTCAACAATATAACTATCACATAAAGCATGCTTTTCATGATCTACAAGCACTAGAGCTTTATTATAAACATTTTCAAAAGAATCCTCAGGAACATAACATTCATCTTCCTTTAGTAAGCATGGAGGACAATCAAGTAATGTAAGGGATAAAGAGTTACTCTCATTAGAAGGTAGGCATGGGTAGCTAATCCATTCTTCCTCCTTTTGTTCATCACTCTCCTCCTCTTTTTCATCTAATGAGATTTCAGGTTCATCAATTTCTTCTTCCATAGGATCCTGCAAGGCATTAGTCTCTTCCATTTGTGGAAAGCATCTATTAAAATATTCAAGAATATAGCCATTTTCATCCTTCTAATTATCAAAGCAAAATTTAAGTATACCATAAACCTCATATTTGTAAGGTGAATCATCAATATTTTCAAGCAAACTAGCAAGTTCAAAAGCACCCTTCCAAGCAATAAATTCTTCAATTTGTTCTGCATCATAAAAGTCATAAATTCGTTTAGCATAAGAAGATATGGTATCATTATCATATACTCACATTGAAAAGGGAGGTTTTTATACCTCTTTCTGCAACATGTTTACCACAACAATAAGTAACATTATAAGTAGAGCACACGTTTCTAGCAATGGTATACAATTTATCAATTTGTTCCCATAAGTGTTTCCCTTTTTGTGACAAGCGGTGTTCCTTATAATAATATTTTTGATCTTCCGTGAACCCACCTTGCCAATAAGATTCAGTTTCAAAGAAACCAACCATTGACAACAAGCATGATAAAGAAAGACAATAACAGACCAACGAAAATAACAACTAGAGTAGGAACTACTTTTTTTGTATTTTTGATAAAGAAACAAGCAAACAAGGCAAAAATAAACTTAGCTTGAACAATAGTGATTCCAAGTGGACTTGATAAATAAAGCTATGCTCCCTGGGAACGGCGCCAGAAAATAGTCTTGATGACCCACAAGTATAGGGGGTGTATCACGGTATTTTCGAGGGAAGTGAAACCCCATTTATTGATTCGACACAAGGGGAGCCAAAGAATACTTATAAACCTTAACAACTGAGTTGTCAATTCAGCTGCACCTGGACACAATCTTGCTCATAGTAGTTTATCAGTAGCAACAGTTTTGTAGTAGGAATAGCAAACTAACAGAAGTAGTAAAGTAAAGATAGCAGTAACAATAGCAGTAAACAGTGGGATTCGAGTGCGGTAGGAATGGGGATGGATAGACGGGCGTTGCATGGACAAGACAATTCACATAGCAATCAGAACATAGGGCAATTGCATATAAATAAGATAAAGCATCCAAGTACTATATAATCCTAGGCATGTGTTCCGTATATAGTCATACGTACTCGCAATGAGAACTTACATAACATCTTTTGTCTTGCCAGCCCGTTTGCAGCGGGGCCTCAAGGGAACTACTGGCAATTAAGGTTCTCCTTTTAATAGAGCACCAGGGGAAAGCATTAACACTCCATGAACACATGTGATCCTCACATCAAAGCCATTCCGTCCGGTTATCCTGATTTATGTCACTTCGGGGCCTTTGGTTCCGGACAATAATGTGTGTATACAACTTGCAGGTAAGACCAAAAATAATACTATCATAATGAATCAATAACATGTTTAGATCTGAAATCATGACACTCGGACTCTAGTGACAAGTATTAAGCACAACAAGTCGCAACAAAGTCATAAAGCACTAATAAAAGATACTAGGCACAATGCCCTAACAATCTGATGCCATTACATGAACGATCTCATCCAATCCCTACCATCCCCATAGCCTACATCGGGGGATTACTCACTCATAGATGGGGGAAATATGGATGGTCGATGGAGAAGCGATGGTGATGATGATGGCGATGATCTCCTCCAATTCCCTATCCCGGCAGGGTGCTAGAACGGAGTTTCTGGTGCTGTTTCGTGGAATCTGGTGGTGGCGGCGGAGCGGAACTCCTTCTGGAAAAACGTTGACCCCCCAGAGTTTTTAGGTCACAAGGATTCTTATAGGCGAAGAGGGAGACCGAGGGGGGTGCCTAGGGGGGCCCACACCATGCCCTGGCACGGCCAGGCCTAGCCCGCGCATGGGGTGGTGTGGCTATCCCCTGGCCCTCCTTCGTCTCATATTCTAGCTTCGTGAGTCTTCCGGAAAAATAGGCACTTTGGCTTTTGCCCCGTCCAATTCCGAGAATAATCATTTTCTGACTTTCCTGGAACCAAAAACAGCAGAAAACAGGCAGTTGGCACTCTGGCTCTTGTTAATAGATTAGTCTAAGAAATCATATGAAAAGTACTCCAAAGTGTGGGCAAAACACAAGAAAGGAGATAAAACCAAGCATGGAACATCAAAAATTATAGATGCATTTGCAATGTATCAGCACACCGTCATCATGCAAGGGCATTAGTGATCCAGCAAGAGCACCCAAAAGAAGAACCGCAAGTGCAACCACAAGTCTACCACCATCGACCGCGACACATACTTGACACAACAAGTGATGAATCCAATTTGGAGAATCAAGCTCGTCATCGATGTGAAGCTCTCCAAGATCCTCCTCCTCGTCATCAACGTCATGAACGTCCGCACCGACACCATGGTCATCACGAGGCGCCTCCTCCACCTCAACAAAACTTGGAGCAATAAGTGATACAACTTGAGCGATGCCCACCACGTCAAGATGCTCAAGACCATGATCTTCACCGTGAGGCCCATGTGCCTAATCTACATTACCAACCAAGGAACGAGCCTCCTCTTCGTCATCAACCACGTCATGAGGCTCCACACCCTCAACACCCTCATGAGTTCCAAGTGCCCCAACTTCGTCAACAACAGCGCCAAGAGCAAGTGCCTCAACAACAATATCAAGAGCAAGCTCTGCAACAAGGCCATGAGAACCAAGTTCCTCATCCACAACAAGTTCATCGCAACAATCGCATGGAAGATGAAGACCATCATCAACATGGAAACAATCGTTACCGTGACCGCAATGAGGAAGAAACATTTGGAAAGCTCAAGTTCACAATGCCCAAGTTCACCGGATCAAATGACCCCGAAGAATACCTCTCGTGGGCACTCAAGGTCGACAAGATATTCTGCATGCACAACTATAGCAACGAGAAGATGGTCGGCATGGCTTCACTTGAGTTTGATGATTACGCCAACCTTTGGTGGGAACAAGTTCAAGTTGCTCGTGATGCAATACAAGAACCGCCAATCACAACTTAGCATGACATGAAGGCTCACATGAGATCACAGTTTGTCCCCGCGCATTACACGCGTGACCTCTTCAACAACCTTCAATCGCTTTGTCAAGGGACAAAGACCGTGGAAGAGTACTTCAAGGAAATGGAACTCAACTTGATTCGCGCCAACATTGATGAGCGCATGGAGCAAACAATGGCATGTTTCCTTATTGGCTTGAATCACCCAATCAAGCGCATCGTCGAGTTCCAAACATACAACACCATGGTTGAGCTTGTGCACATCGCATCAAAGGCTGAACGTCAAGTGCAAGAGGACATCAAGTACAACAAGACCAAGACGTATTTCACCTACAAGCAAGCTTCAACTGCTACGCCAACAACTTTCAATGGAAGCTCCTCAAGTACCTCCAAGCCTTCCTTCAAGCCCACACTTCCTCAAGGAAAACTGCCCCAAGTGGCAAACAAGCAAAGAGCAACACACCTTTCAACGGTAAGTTCTACAAGTGTGGAGGCAAAGGATACAAGTCGGCCGAATGTGGAAACAAGAAAGTCTTGTTCATCCATTACAATGGTGATGAAGAGTACTTGAGTGAAGATGAATTTGATGCCCGAGTCAAGGAAGCAATGGAAAGACAACGAGTGGAAGATGACCAAGAACTCCTCATGTGTGAACATGACGTAAGTCCATTGCTTGTCATCACAAGGATCTTGACCACTCAAGCACAAGAGCATGAAGACCAATGCTCCAATATCTTCCAAACACGAGCCGGCATCAATGGCAAATCTATCAAGGTGATCATAGATGGAGGGAGTTGCCACAACCTTCCTAGCACCGAGTTGTGTGAGAAGCTCAATCTCACCCTCCATCCGCACAAGCACCCCTACCACGTTCAATGGCTAAGTGACCAAGGGTCCGTGAAGATCAAGCATACCGTATCGGTCTCCTTTGTCATTGGTCCTTACAAAGATACGGTGGAGTGTTATGTGGTTCCTATGACAGTTTGCCACATGCTTCTTGTTCGACCATGGCAATTTGACAAGGCTGCTCAACATGATGGTCGCACCAATGTATACACCCTCAAATGGCTCAATAAAACATGTGTTTTGCAACCAATGACTCCTAGCCAAATAATTGCGGACAATGCAAAGGCTTTAGCAAGGGCGCAAAGCACAACACCTACTTGTGAGAAGAGAGGTGAGAGAGAGAACCACCTTATAGTGAGTGAGAGCCACAAGCCAAACTCGAGTGGAAAAACTAAGAGTGTTCTCCTTGCCACCAAAAGTGAGATGACAGATGTTCGGAACAACCCATCCATCTTGCACTATGTCCTCCTTTGCAAGGGACTAGCGCAAGGAACTAATGAATTAACCAATGTTCCTCCATCTTTGGTGTTGTAGGAATTCAAGGATGTATTACCCGAAGAGCTTCCACATGGACTACCTCCTCTTCGCGGCATCGAACATCGCATTGACCTCATCCCTGGTGCACCACTTCCCAACCGCTCCACTTATCGCACGAACCCAGAAGAGACAAAGGAGATTGAACATAAAATCAACCAACTCGTCTCCAAAGGTTTGATCCAAGTTAGCACTAGTCCAAGTGTCGTTCCCGTGATACTTGTCCCAAAAATGGATGATACGTTACGGTTATGCATGGACTGCCGTCCAATCAATGTTACCACCGTGCGTTATCGACATCCCACACCACGTATCGATGACATGCTTGATGAATTGTGTGGAGCCACTATTTTTTCAAAAATTGATCTTCGTAGTGGTTACCATCAAATACGCATGGCTAAAGGTGATGAGTGGAAAACTGCCTTCAAGACCAAACCTGGTCTCTATGAATGGTTGGTTATGCCCTTTGGTTTATCTAATGCCCCATCCACCTTCATGCGCCTCATGAATCATATCTTGCATTCTCTCATTGGAAAAAGTGTTGTTGTCTATTTCGATGATATTCTTGTTTATAGAAAATCATTTGAGGACCATATAACACATGTCAAGGAAGTTTTGCAAATCCTTCGACATGAAAAGCTTTATGCTAATCTTCCCAAGTGCACTTTTGCTAAAGACAAGTTGATTTTTCTTGGATTTGTCGTTTCTTCGAAGGGAATTGAAGTTGATGTTTCCAAGGTAAAGGACTTACGAGATTGGCCCATCCCAACAAATGTGAGTGAACTCCGAAGTTTTCATGGGTTGGCCGGTTTCTATCGTCTCTTTGTGAAAGGCTTTTCCACCATTGCTTTTCCTCTCAACGAGTTGACAAAAAAGAATGTCACCTTCGTGTGGGGAAAAGCACAACAAAAAGCTTTTGATGAACTTAAAAAGAGGCTCGCCGAAGAACCTCTCCTTGCGTTACCGCATTTCACAAAAACTTTTGAGATAGAGTGTGATGCTAGTGGTATTGGCATTGGAGGAGTCCTTATGCAAATGGACGTCCTATAGCCTACCATAGCGAGTAAATTGATGGTGCTCGCCTTAATTATCCAATTTATGACAAAGAGCTTTTTGCCTTAGTTCGTGTTCTTCAAGTTTGGCAACACTACCTATGGCCCAAGGAATTTATCATACATTCTGACCATGAGTCGTTGAAATATCTCAAAGGCCAAGCCAACTTGAGTAAGAGACACGCTAAGTGGGTTGAGTTCATGGAGTCTTTTCCGTACATTGTCAAGTATAAGAAGGGCAAAGATAATGTAGTTGCGGACGCTTTGTCTCGCAAACACACAAGCCTTCTCACGAGACTTGAAATCAACGTGTTGGGTCTTGAGGAAATAAAATCTTTGTATGCTTTTGACCCGTTCTTTGAACCAATTTTCGCAAAGTGCTCCATTGACAAAGGAGTTGATGATTTCTATTTGCATAAGGGCTTCCTCTTTAAACAAAACAAGATTTGCATTCCGAAGTCATCCCTCCAATGCTTGCTTCATTAAGAATCTCATGGCGGAGGCCTTATGGGTCACTTTGGCCGTGACAAGACATTGGACATGCTCTCCACTCACTACTTTTGGCCCAAGATGAAGCGCGACGTGGAGTGCTACGTTCAACGATGAACGACATGTGTTCAAGCTAAGTCGCAAGCTAACCCTTATGGTCTTTACATGCCATTGCCTATTCCTCATACACCTTCGTCTGACATTGGCATGGATTTTTTGTTAGGATTGCCTAGATCTAAGCATGATCATCATTCTATCTTTGTTCTCATGGATCACTTTTCCAAAATGGCACACTTCATACCGTGCCATAAGACCTACGATGCTTCACATATTGCCAATTTGTGTCCGTATTCACGGCGTGCCACGAACAATCGTCTCCAACCGTGAAGTCAAATTCATGATCTACTTATGGAAGACCCTCATGGCCAAGCTCGGCGTCAAGCTCCTCTTTTCGTCCGTGTCGCATCCTCAAAACGATGGACAACCCGAGGTTGTCAACCGAAGCCTCGGAACTCTTCTACGTGTGTTGATCAAGAAAAACTTGAAAGATTGGGAGGAATGCAGCCCCCACGCCGAGTTCACCTACAACTGAGCCAAGCACTCAACAACCAAGACGAGTCCCTTCATGATCGTCTACGGTTTCGAGTCCCTCATAGCGCTCGACATCCTACCACTACCTCTTCATGAGCACACCAACATGGACGTCGAGAAGCACGCACAAGCTATGAAGAAACAAGAGCTACTATCGAGTAGCGAGTCCTTCGCTAAGCATCAAGGTTAAACAAGGACAAGAAGGAGTTGATATTTGAAGAAGGTGATCTCGTGTGGATACACCTAAGCAAAGACCGCTTCCCCAAGGAACGTGACTCCAAGCTCAAGCCAAGAGGAGATGGTCCCTTCAAGGTCCTCAAACGAATCAACAACAATGCCTACATCATCGACATACCGACATCCAAGTACCTTGCAAGCAATACAGTCAACATCAAGGATCTCTCACCCTACCATGGAGATGTTCAAGATGACAACCATGAAGAGTCGAGGATGAATCTTTCCCAAGGGGGGGAGCTGATGCAGCCTGTCCTACGGACGCTCCTACATCTACACCACCCAGTTCCCCAAGTGGACCGATGACCCGTGCTCGAGCCAAGCTCCTTCAAGCCAAGGTGAATTCTCTCCTCTCATCATGTGACTTTGGCATACACTTGGATGGCATGCTACTTCATACCACTACTCTATGCATCATCAGGTACGAACCCCCGCCATGTCGACCCACGAGCCCTGAAGCTGCACCTTCCTGAAGCTGCCTGAGCTGGAGTGTCCGCCCGGATCCAGCCAGAGTGTCCGGCGCAGCCGGAGTGTCCGGCCTGCCCCAGCCCCAACCTGGCGTGGACATTCAGAAGGCCAGTTCGGACACTACCCAGAGTGTCTGGCCACCCCGGACTGTCTGGTCAACTCGACCTGGACTATCCGGCCTGAAGATGGGCCTATGAGCCTTAGCTGGGCCCTGTGGCCCATGTACCCCTCTACTTCACCCATAACTCTACTTTAATGCCTGAATTACCCCTGAACTTGTGGTTGGCCTATATATAGTCCCCCACCTCCATTGTAAACCCTAGGCATGATATTTGGAATTAGTGGAAACCCCTTGTGGATCTATCTAGTTCTTGCCTCATGCTCCTTTGACATAGGAGCACCAAATATCCCAAACCTCGTTGTAGTTTGCATCGTGCCTCCGAGTTGTACAAGGACTTGGCATCAGTGTCCCTTTGCCAAGACGCCAAGATCTCACCGAGTCTCCCATCTCGCCATGCCGGTTCGACCGGACCATAATTTATGAAAAAGCTTTTGGAGGTACCCTTCGAGGGAGGGGGTGAATTAATATATCAGAAACCACTATGAGTTTTGATAATATGTCCAACTTCTTTCTAAGATTTTGCATCTTGAAAATTTAACAAAATTAAGTTAGAATTGAGCTACAAGTAAGCGCAATAGATTGCTCTTGAATTAAATGTCTTTTAGGAGGTAGATGGGTGCATCTTATTGTAGTAAAAAATGTCGTCGGTGTGAGTTTCCAACTACCAAGAAAGACCATTCTCAATTTTCCGAGTGATGTCAAGATTATTCTCTCTCATAAAGGAAGTTCAAAGAATATCGATCTAAATGCCAGAAGCCAACTTTTCACACATATATATATAGTGGACCAACATATTGTACTTACGATTTCCTGTGTTTTATGAAGTCTCAAACTCGCTACCTCACTTCACCCACTTGAATGACCTTATGTCGATTTATCAAAATTAGGTCAAATTTGAACTACTATAAGTAAATTGTAGGTTACTTTGAAAGTTTTACGAAAAAAGCTTTTGAAGGTACCCATCTGGGGTAACAATTAATATATGAGAATTTTGATGCAACGAGAATTTTGACGACAAATTCAACTTCTTGCTAAAACTTTGCATCTTGTCAATTTAACAAAATTAGGCCAAACTTTAGCTACAAGTAAGCACAATAGATTTCTCTTGATTGCAAAGTCTTTTTGGAGGTAGATATAGGTGCATCTTCTTGTAGTAAACAATGCCGCTAGTGTGAGTTTCCAACTATCTTAGGAAAGAACATTCTTAATTTTTCGAGTTGTGACTAGATTGTTCTTTCCCCTAAAGAAAGTACAAAGACTATGGATCTGAATGCCACAAGCCAAGTTTTCACACATAGAGTGGACCAACATGATGCACTTACGATTTCCCATGTTTTATTAGTTCTCAAATTTTCTAGCTAACTTCACCCACTTGAATGATTTTATGTCGATTTAACGAAATTAGGTAAAATTTGGACTACTACAGGTAAATTGTATGTTGCTTTGAAAGTTTTATGAAATAGCTCTTGGAGGTACCCATCGGGCGGTAGGGTTAATTAATATATATCAGAAACCATAGAGAGTTTTAACGACAGGTTCATCTTCTTGCTAAGATTTTGCATCCTAACTATTTAATGAAATTAGGTCAAACATTTGCTAACCGTTTCATGAAATAAGGTCAAACTTTGTTAACCGATTAACTTTGAACATTGACCATTGGATCAAGACTAGCAAATCAAAACATTGCTAACCATTGGATCTTCTTTTCCATTTTTAGCATCTAGAAAGATTCTACTGATAGTCTTTAGCACGATGAACACTAGTATGCGCAAACCTCAAAACACACAGTATGTGCAAACCTCAAAACAGACAGTACTTCCTTATTACTTGGTTTCAGGGTCCTTGTGTTAAATGCACGGACTTGGATGCAATTTTCATTTTTTATGAGGTCCTTAATGTAACTTATACTTCCACCGACCATGTTAACTCTCAAGCACCTCGCTCTTACGAGACCTACCATTATATCAGCCATTCGCAATACTTCTATTCTTATCTTACCTTTACGTTGTCTCTTATCTCTTGCAATACCATACCACTACATATAGTGTAGATATTAACTCTGAACATTAATAGTTGGATCAAGACTGGGAAATCCAAACATTGCTAATCGTTTGATCTTCTTTTCCATTCTTAGCATCTAGAAAGATTCTACTTATAGACTTAAGCACGATGAACACTAGTATGCGCAAACCTCAAAACATAGTACTTCATTGCTCAGTTTCAGGGTCCTTGTGTTAACTGAATGGACTTGGATGCAATTTTCATTCTTTATGAGGTCCTTTATGTAACTTGTACTTCCACCGAACATGTTAACTCTCAAGCACCTCGCTCCTACGAGACCTACCAAGGTTAAAAGAAAATGCAACCGCCCCAATTATCACACAAACTAGACCACGGTTTCTTATACGTAATACCCAAGTTTTTAGTGCTAGGATTTTTCAAGCTTCCTAGCTAACTTCACGCACTTTGGTGACTTCTTGTCAATTTAACGAAATTAAGTCAAACTTTACCTACAAGTATGTGCGATAGATTGCTCTTGAATTAAATGTCTTTTCGGAGGTAGATGTGTGCATCTTCTTGTAGTAAACAATGTCGTCAGTGTGAGTTTCCAACTACCAGGAAGGAAAATTCTCAGTTTTGTGAGTGATGAAAAGATGATTCTTTTTCGCAAAGAAAGTCCGAAGAATCTGTATCTCAATGCCATAAGCCAAGCTTCTAGACATATTAGCTAGGTGGACCAATGTGTTTTACTTACGATTCCCATGATTTATAGTTTTCAAGGTTCCTAGCTGACTTTGTCCACTTGTTGAATGACTTTATGTCGATGTATCAAAATAAAAGGTCAAATTTGAACTACAAGCAATAAATTGTAGGTTGGTATGAAAGTTTTATATAAAAAGCTTTTGGGGGTACCCATCGAGTGGTCAATTAATATATTAGTTGATGGCTGGTTCGACTTCTAGCTACTAAGATTTTGCACCTTGAAAATTTTGAACCCCTTTTGAAAATGATCACATGAAATAAGGAGAGAGGGGAAATGATTTTTCTATTCTCTATGGTCAACACACAAGCTTGAGGTGCACCTTAGGATTAAAGATAACTTTATAGTTTCCACTATGTATAAGGTGAACCTTAGCGGATGCCACATAGTAGGCCTTATTAAGGTGTGCTTTTTCTCTACTACTATAATGGAGCAGTTTTGAATTGGATCCATAGCACCAATCCTGACAATTGGGCTGTTAGATCCAATGGTTCAGAGCAGCTGGATTTGTGTTGAATAGTACCTAAAGCAAACTCCACCATGTTCTAGAACCATCATGTCACCACCCCCAAAATTTCAACGCACAGTAGGTTGTATTCTCAATATGTGTAGATTGTTATTATTAATAGACTTAATTTATTCATCTTGGGGGTGGTGACATGATGGTTCTAGAACATGGTGGAGTTTTCTCTAGGTCTGTACTCCCTCCGTGCCAAAATATAAGACGCCTAAGGATTGGTCGAAAGTCAAACCTTACTAACTTTCACCAAATATTTAGAAAATAATATCTACATCTACAATATTGAATGGACATATTAAGAAAATATATTTAATGGTGAATCTATTGATATTAATTTAGTATTATAAATTTTTGTATTTTTGTGTATAATCATGGTCGAACTTTTTTTTTTTGACTTTTGACTAATCCTTAGGCGCCTTATATTTTGGGACGAAGGGAGTACTATTCAACACGAATCCGGTTGCTCTAAACCATTGGATCTAACAACTCAACAATCATGATTGGTGCAATGGATCCAATTCAAAACTAATCCACTATAGTAGTAAAGAGAATACAGCCTACTATGGCATGAAATTTTGGGGGTGGTAACATGATGGTTCTAGGACATGCATGGTGGAGTTTGCTCTAGGTACTATTCAACACAAATCCATCTTATCTGAACCATTGGATCTAATAGCCCAACGGTCAGGATTGGTGCTTTGGATCCAATTCAAAACTGCTCCACTATAGTAGTAGAGATAAATATATCTTACCACTATATAGTGTACGAATAACTTTGAATATTGACCGTTGGATCAAGACTCGTGAATCCCAACATTTCCAGCCGTTGGATTTTCTTTTCCATTCTAGCATCTAGAAGACTCTATTGATAGTCTTCCGCATAATGAATGCTATGCACAAACCTAAAAACACACTTGTCCATCATACTGGAAACTTCTCCCTCATAGCTAATAATTGTTGACTTCTACATGATCTTACCTTATCTTGTCTTACTGCTATATAGTGTACGAATAACTTTGAATGTTGACTTTTGGATCAAGATTCGTGAATCCTAGCATTTTTATCGATTGGGTCTTCTTTTCCATTCTAGCACCTATAAGATTCTATTGATAGTCTTCGGCATAATGAATGCTATGCACAAACCTCAAAACACACTTGTACATCATACTAGAATCTTCTCCCTTGTTTCTCTAGACCATGTTATCAAAAAATTCATGTGTTAGGTAGCTAATAATCTTTGATTCTACATGATTATACAAAGTACAAGGACTAAATATACACCAATACTTTATAGATGTTGATCAAATCTATAATTTTTTTGTTCTTTACCAATTATAATTTTATATAGTGATGATATGTCAGACGTCTACTATCTGAGTCTCACGTGCAAGGCACGTGCAACTTACTAGTTTACACAATGCAGGAGTAGTATATTCCTTTGCTTAGATGTATGGTCACTTCTGTACATGCGTTGTACATGCTGAGAGAATGAAACATTGGCAGGGGAAGAGGGCAGCAGCGAAGAGAAGATGAAGGAGGTTCCATGTCAGAGCAAAGTTATGATGGGTTTCTGACATGAGGTACTCCTGCGGCCTTACAGTGTACACTCTACTAGTAGTAAATTTCAGGACCTATGTAGGAAAAACAAATCATGTATTTTCTCTCTCCTTCGCTATGCTCCATCTCTCCTCCCCTTTCCCCTCACACACCAGTCCGGCTGATCTCTCTCCCCTCATCCACAGCATGGCGATGTGCACGTGTGCCTTGGTACGGCGGCTCAGTGTCCTTGGCGTGTTCGGTAGCCGTGCGTTGGTGTGGAGTAGGGATGAGGAGTAGTAGTACATAGGAAGCAAACCACTTTGGTCCTTGGCGTTAGAAAAATTCAAACTTTTAGGGTTTTCGAAATTTTCACTTTCTTCCCAAACATCGGGAGGTAAGGTTATTGAAAAGATCAGCCAAACATTAGGAGGGAAGGCAATTTTGAACCTGTTTTGAACATTGGCCGTTGGATCAAGACTGGCAAATCCAAACTTTGCAAACTGTTGGATCTTCTTTTCCATTCTTAGCATCTAGAAAGATTCTACCGATAGTCTTTAGCACAATGGACGCTAGTATGCGCAAACCTCAAAACACACACTTCATTGCTCAGTTTCAGGGTCCTTGTGCTAAATGCATGCATGGACTTGGATGCAAATTTCATTTTTTATGAGGTCCTTGATGTAATTTTTACTTCCACCAACCGTCTTAACTCTCAAGCACCTCGCTCCAATTAGACCTACCAATAGATCGGCCATTCGTGGTACTTCTTATCTTATATTTATCTTGTCTGATCTCTTACAATACCATACCACCATTGTATAATGTACGAATTAACTTTGAACATTGACCGCTAGATCAAGACTAGCAAATCCAAACATTGCTAACCATTAGATCTTCTATTTTCCCTTAGCATCGAGAAAGATTATATTGATGGTCTTTAGCACGATGAACGCTAGTATGCGCAAACCTCAAAACACACACACTTCATTATTCGGTTTTAGGGTCATTGTGTTAAATGGATGGACTTGGATGCAATTTTCATTTTTTATGAGGTCCTTGATGTAAGTTGTACTTCCATTGATCATGTTAACTCTCAAGCACCTCTCTCCTACAATACCTACCATAGTTAAAAGAAAATGCAACTGCCCCAATTATCACACAAACTGGACCAATGGTTTCTTATACGTAATACCCGAGTTTTTAGTACGAGGATTTTTCAAGCTTCCTAGCAAACTTTGCACACTTTAGTGACTACTTGTCGATGTAACGAAATTAGGTCAAACTTGATCTACAAGTAAGCGTGATAGATTGCTCTTAAATTAAATTTATTTTTTTAGGTAGATGGGTGCATCTTCTTGTAGTGAACAACATCGTCGGTTTGAGTTTCTAACTATGAGGAAAGAAAATCCTCAGTTTTCCAAGTGATGAGGAGATGGTTCTTTTCTGTAAAGAAAGTCTGAAGAATATGGATCTCAATGCCATAAGCCAAGCTTTTAGACATTTTAAGTGGACCAACATATTTTACTTACAATTCCCATGTGTTTATGAGTTTACAAACTCCCTATAGCTAATTAACTTTGCCCCATTTGAATGACTTCATGCCTATATTTATCGAAATTTGGTCAAACTTGAACTACAACAACTAAATTATAGGTTTCTTCTAAAGAACTACAAAAAAAATTTGGAGGTGTACCCATTGAGGGCTCATTTAATTTATCAGAAACCAACTAAGAGTTTTGACAATAGATTTTTAACTCCTTTCTAATTAAGATTTTTCGTCCTGATAATTTAACGAAAAATTAGCTCAAACTTGAGCTACAAGTAAGCGCGATAGAATTTTATTGAATTAAATGTTCCTTTGGAGGTAGATGGATGCATCTTCTTTTAGTAATCAGTGCCGTTGGTGTGAGTTTCCAACTATCAAGAAAGAACATTCTCAATTTTCCGAGTGATGATGAGATTATTGTTTGTTTTCGTAAACAAAGTCCGAAGGATATAGATCTGAATGCCACAAGCCAAGCTTTCAGACATATATAGTAGATTGTCATGTTGTACTTATGATTCTCGTGTTTTATGATTTTTCAAACTTATTCCTATAGCTAACTTTGCCCACTTGAAAGTAATTTTATGTTGATTTATTGAAATTAGGTCAATTTTCAATTACAAGTAAATTGTAGGTTGCATTGAAAGTTTTACGTTTTTTGGAGGTAACCATTGGGGGATGATTTAATATATCACAAACCTGCACCCATAATTTTCACAACAAGTTCAACTTCTTGCTAAGATTTTCATCTTGACAATTAATGAAATTAGGTCAAACTTGAGCTACAAGTAAATGCGATCGATTGCTCTTGAATTAATTGTCTTTTCGGAGGTGCATCTTCTTGTAGTAAACAATGTCGTTGATGTGAGTTTCGAAATATCAGGAAATATCATTCTTACTTTTCCGAGTGATGACAAGATTGTTCCTTTCTGTAAAGACATTCTGAAGAGTATGGAGGATCTAAATGCCACAAGCCATGTTTTTAGACATCTTACCATTATATAGTGTACAAATAACTTTGAATATTGACCGTTGGATCGAGACTCGCGAATCCCAACATTTCCAGCCATTGTATCTTCTTTTCCATTCTACCATCTAGAAGATTCTATTGATAGTCTTAACACAATGAATGCACTATGCATAAACCTCTCAAAACACAGTTCTCCATCATACTAGAATCTTCTCCCTCGTTTCTCTAGACCATGTTACCAAAAATTTCAAGTGTTAGGTAGCTAATAATCTTTGACTTCTACACATGATGGTACAAAGCAGAAGAACAAAATATACACCCATACTTTATAGATGTTGATCAAATTATATTCTTTCCACTTTACCTATTATAAATTTATATAGTGATGATATGTCAGACGCCTATTATCCGAGCCTCACATGTAGGGCACGTGTAACTTACTAGTATCTTACTACTATATAGTGTACGAATAACTTCGAATGTTGACCGTTGGATCAAGACTCGCGAATCCTAGCATTTCTAGCCGTTGGATCTTCTTTTCCATTCTAGCATCTAGACGATTCTATTGATAGTCTTCGGCATAATGAATGCTATGCACAAACCTCAAAACACACTTCTCCATCATACTAGAAGCTTCTCCCTTGTTTCTCTAGACCATGTTATCAAAATTTTCATGTGTTAGGTAGCTAATAAACTTTGACTTCTACATGATGATACAAAGTACAAGGACCAAATATACACCCATACTTTATAGATGTTGATCAAATTTATAATTTTTTGTGCTTTACCAATTATAATTGTATATAGTGATGATATGCCATACATCTACTATCTGAGTCTCACATGCAACTTACTAGTAGCTAATAATCCTTGACTTCTACATGACCTTACGACTATATAGCGTACAAACAACTTTGAATATTGACAGTTGGATCAAGACTCGCGAATCCCAACATTTCCAGTCGTTGGATCTTGTTTTCCATTCTAGCATCTTGAACATTCTATTGATAGTCTTCATTACAAACCACTATATAGTGTACGAATGTCGTTATATTGGGAACAACAGTACCTAAGCAGGTTAGATAGAGGTGTGGAGACTACTCGGGAAGCTATCGACGACGTCCACAGGCGGGATTGGATACAAGCAAATGTAGATGGACACAGGAAGTACCCAGGTTCAGAGCCCTCGTGATCAGGTAAAGCTCCTACTCCTGCCGATCTGACTATGAGTGGTATACGGGCTACAATCGCTCCTTAAGATGTATTCTCTATCTACTGCCTTGAATGCATTGAGACCAACCCTTTCTACTGAATCCTTGCCTCTCCTTATATAGGCAGAGAGGCAACGGTCTCACTGGCCAGTCCGACTGGCGGGCCCCACAGGTGGGTCCCAGCCAGATGGTCATCTATAGTACTCGGTACACTTACATCCCATCAGAGTACAAGAGGTATGGTTGTCGTGGGTATAGTGAACACCGTGCGAGCCCGTCGTCCCCATCTGGCCACTGTTCCCGCGTCACCCTGCAAAGTATCGGTATGGCTAGGTAGTTACGAGTCATTTCATCGTACCAGGGCGTACCGTGCACTGTGTCGCATGTCGCTCTGTTCTCTTGATTGGTTCCGGCTAGGCTGATGTAGCCGGTCCCGTGCCTTCCTTCTCCTCGCCGATCCGGTTACCGTGAGGTAGCCGGCTTGACTTGCTCCTGTCCGGCTCGCTCAGCCAGCCGGATAGTGTCTGACTGCCGTGATTCTTGTCTAGTTGGGGTATCTGGAGGTCATCCCCCCGACACTAGCCCCCGAGCACGTGTAGATTTTGCCCTTAGGTGAAATGTGCACGCGCTCCTTCTTCATTTTGAATTTTTTGGCCGGCTACGCTTGTCAGTTGAGCTATCCGTGATGTCAGTGCTGACGTCGGCCACATGCGTACGCGCCATCATTACTCTGCGGCGGGCAGCTTAATGTCTCGTCGCACGTCGCCTTGGGAACTGCCGCCTCGCCGGTTTACGCTTCGCCCGGATCGCTCTGCGTGTCTTGTGCTGCGCAGCGATCCTGCGCAGCAGGGGAGGGACGCCGCTCGGGCGGGCGTCACGTGGCACCACAGACGGTTCCGCTTCCGGGTCTTTAAAGGGGCGCCTGTGGGGAGCGGTTTGTCCCTCCGTTCGCTGCTTCCCCATTCTTCTCATGTGCCCTTGCCTTCCTCGCATCGCCTCGCTCCCTGCTGCTACTGTAGTCTGTCGCGCCGCCCGTTTAGAGTCGTCGGTGGTACGGTCCACCGCCACTCCTCCACCAGAACGCGTCCCAGCAAACCGGCGATGGCAGCCGAACGTGGAGCCTGGTGTGCCTCCTCCGTGGCGGGGAAGTACATCGAGAAGTACCATGCGAGCCGCGTGCTGCCGCCGGAGACAGAGGTGGAGGTGCGGCTCGCACCGACGTGATAGGAGTCGCCGCACCCGGCGGAGGGGGAGCGGGTGATCTTCTTGTCGTATCTTGCCGGTGGCTTCGCGCTGCCGGTGCATCCCTTCTTCCTAACATTTCTTGCTTTCTTCGACCTCCGCCTCCACCACCTAGGCGCCAACACCATCGGCACGCTGGTGCACTTTGTGGCTTTCTGTGAGAGCTATCTCGGGATCCAGCCGGATCTCGGGCTATTATGTCGGCTCTTTTGAGTCCGGCCGTAGGTCCAGTTCACCAAGGGGCCGCTAGTGACGTGCGGTGGCGCCTGCATCTACTCCTGCACGCAGATCGGCTACCCTAAATTCTAGCTGCAGGACACGGTACGACTGTGCAACAACCGTGCTTCTACGTCCGCAACCTCACCGCCGAGGACCGGATCAACCTGCCGGCTTTCCAGGACATGGAATCTAGCCAACACCAGTGGGATCTGAAGATCTACGGCGAGAAGACGGAGTCGGACGCGATGCTGCAGCGCATGCACGCCCTTGTCACCGTCGGTCTGACCGGCCTGGACATCACCCTCAGCTGGATGTCCAGGCTGATGATGCCGTTGCAGCAGCGGGCACACATGATGTGCTTCTACTCCGGCCGGCTGTACCCGACCCAGCTATCCCGCCATTATCCCCGCTACCACAACCTGAAGGAGTGGGTGTGGACAATCACGAAGGAGCGGCTGCCGGAAGGCTGGAAGTTCGAGCTGGTCCCTTACAGCCGCGACAACCGTGTGAGCCGATTAAGTTTCACCAACCGGATTTTCTCTTGCGTTTCTTGCCATTTTTGCCGTCTGACTAATCACTTCGCTTCTTTTTTCCTGGCAGATCTTCCCTTGCATCCTCTGGGAGGAGGGCGAGACCCCTCTCCAGAACTTCACGCCCAACTTGCCCGAGCCACGCGCTCATCGGTCTGGCGAGGAGTATGATGGGGACGGCGACGTCTTCCCCGGCTGGAATGACGAGCCGGTCGCTGACCCCTATGTGGAGGTCGATGAAGAGGAGGAGGCCGCACTATCTCCCGAGCCGACTCGGCGCCGCGCAACGGATGGTGATTCCAGCCAGTCCGGCGTTGGCGGGAGCGGCTCTAGCCGGTCTGGCACCAGCGGGGGTGGCTCCAGCCGGTCTAGCGTGGAGCAGCCGGCCCCCAAGAGGAGCCGAACTAGCACTCTTCCGTCGAGCCGCGTCGGTCACAAGAAGGGGCCGCCCCCGGTGGTGCAGGGGTAAGTTTATTCGCTGAGTGTTTTACTTTTCTTCTGCTCTTTGTGCTCTCCTTGTCTGTCTTTGGCTTAATTGCTTTTTGCTTCTTTTCTGCCTTCTATTGCTCAGTACGCTGGTTTCCTTCAGCTCTGCGAGCCCGGTGCAGGCGCCGACCGGCTCACCGCGCTGCTCGCATCTTCGAGGGCTCTGCCTCTGCCACCGCCTCAAGCCGATCCGGCTGCCACAGCTGGAGCAGGGGACGCTCCGCCAACCACGGTAGTGCAGCCAGAAACGGTTGTG
This sequence comes from Avena insularis, assembly GCA_023614405.1. NCBI lineage: Eukaryota > Viridiplantae > Streptophyta > Magnoliopsida > Poales > Poaceae > Avena > Avena insularis. The sequence goes on from CM042694.1 coordinate 384,706,199, forward strand.
ACCACCTCACAAAGTGGAGGTAGTTCCCCTATAGCAGCCCAGAGGGCCGCCACCGACAAGGAGCTCATGGTTGTCAGTGACGACAACTCCCACGACAAGATGGGGGAGCAGTGGCAGATAGCGGTGGCCGCGGCGAAGGAGTCGCTGGTTGCCAACACCTTCGACGATGACGCCTCCTCTGCCGCTTTGCTGACGGACCTTGCCGCCACCCTCGTGCTGGCTGTGAAGGAGATCCGGCTGCTCGAGGTTGCAACCGGCGGTAACCGGACCCTAGAGCAGAAGCTTGTGGCTGCTAACGGGACCTCGCAGAGTAAGTTCCCTCAGCAGGATACTTTGTTTTTTTGCTGATAGTCGCCTTTTTGCAGCCATCATGGTGTGCGCTCAGCGGGAAATCGATCGCCTGAAGAAGGCGAATGACCGGCTGAGCAAGTCCAATTCTACGCTTTGGCTGCAGAATAAAGACTGGCATGCTCGGGTGGACATTCTGGAGGGCACCGTCAAGGAGCACGACGCCACCCTCACCAGCTGGGCCCAAGCCTTCGACCGTCTCGAGGCCCAGAACAAGGACCAAGAGAAGGAAGTCAAACGGATGATGGTCCGAGGCCCTGGTGGAGGAGCTGATGCAGGTCGGGCACACGGCGAAGGGTGAGTTCTCCCTCCGATTCCCTTCATCTTTCCGGACCCGGTAGCCGGATCTGACGTTCTTTTTTTTTTGACAGCTTTTTATCCCGGCGTAGACCTGCTGGCATACAACCGGCTGCAGGAGAACTGGCCGGGGGAGCAGCCGATGGCCCAGGAGCTGGTCATCCTCCTTGGCGAGGAGGTTGCCAAACTTCATCAGGTGGCGCAGGCCATCTTCACGTTCGTGTGGCCGGATGCTCCAGTTCCAGAGACGATGGTGTAGCTAGCGGCCAAGGTGGCGGAGGTGCCGGCTACCGTCGACGGCCTGAGGGATCTAGCGACGTGAGTCGGGGTGGAGATGGCCCTGGCCCTTATGCTTTCCTGGTACAAGGACGCTCATGTCGAGAAGATCGACAGGGGTTTCCGTGCTGGTGCCGACCTCGCCGCCATCCGCCAGGCCCATCCGGAGCTACGGGCCTCCACCATCAAGATTGCCGACTACGCGAACATCGACGAGGTCCTAACCGACTCGGAGTTCACCGGCACTCCAGATGTAGAAGCCTCGTCGCAGCCGACCGGTGGGGACGCCTGAGCCGGATCAGCCAACGTGCCTCCTCCTCCTGAGACTGCCACTAGCCAGGATCCTCCGCACGGCAAAGGTTCTGCCGCCTAGTTATGATCCCTGGGATGCCGGGTGTATTTGTCGCTTTGTTTTGTTCGAACCTTACTATCTTGTGCCGGTTGTTTCTGACGCCGGGTGAACTCATGGGAGCTTTGTCTCCCTCTCTTTTTTTATATCCAGTCTGAATTGTTTTGGCTTGCTTCCAACTTGTGATTGTTGTGCGCCTCAAAGCTTTGATATTTCGGTGATTGAATTTATCCGGCTAACTTTGCTCGGCTGAATACCTTTAGCCGGGGGAACTCCAACTCCAGTGGGGGCGCGCCAGCGCACCCACTGGGTGTAACCCCCAAGATTCGGAGTGGCTGGCGTAGCCAGCTGCTTTGAATCTTCTTTCTTTCTACAAGTCTTTAGTCTCATCCGACTAGACACCTCTTAGCCGGTTATTTTCGCTGGCTGGGCACCTGTAGCCGGGGGAACTTTCCTTCCAGTGGGGGCGCGTCAGCTCACCCACTGGGTGTAGCCCCCGAGATTCGGAGTAGCTGGTGTATCCAGGTGCTTCGAATATTATTCTTTTCATTTTGCCCTTGCCTTCACCTGGGCTCCAAATATCCGGCTAACTCCTTTAGTCGGTCGGGTACTACAAGATTCCACTGGGGGAACGCGAGTGCACCCAGTGGGTGTAGCACCCGATATTCTGAGCGCTTGATGAAGGCAAGGACTTCAAATCTTCTTCTTTTCGCCCTGCCCTTGCCCTCGCCTGGGCTCCAAATACCCGGCTAGCTCCTTTAGCCGGTCAGAAACTACAAGATTCCATTGGGAGCGCACGAGCACACCCAGTGAGTGTAGCCCCCGAGATTCAGAGCGCTTGATGAAGGCAAGGACTTCGAATCTTCTTTCTTCCTAAATTCCGACTTGATGTAGTCATACGGAAAACAAACATACACACATACATTCTCACCCGTCAATAGGTTAGTCAGTTAAACTTTAGCCGGAAGGCGGATTTGTTTTCTGAAAACCACCTTGTGCTTTTCTGGACATTTAGTCATTTTCCTGTGTGCTCTGCTATTTCCGCTGCGTCCTTGCCGGGTAGCCGGGTAGCGGTCTGCAGCCGGAATCGAAGGGAGCTGACAGTATATTGCGCACGGTACTAATGGCTTAGTAGCCGGATCGTCTCAAACTAGTTCCGAGGCCAGGACGCCCGATCTGTCGCATTTCCTCCCTGTTTTTCATGTGGGATGCCTCAGGCTTTTTGCTCTTGCTAGCCAGACAGTCGGGTTGCGGTCTGTAGCTGAGATGAAGAGTGAGCCTCTGACATCATTGCACTACTCATCCAGTTTGTTGATTTAGCAGGCCGGGCCAGCCAGCGAGCCCCCGAGTAGGGGTTGCCGGAGCCAGAAAACTAAACCGGAAACAAATACACACGAATTTCTAGCAAGGAGCCCCGAGCATCTCATAGGGGTCCGCATTTTCATTCATAGGGTTTGCGGGATACATACACTGTCTGGTGACTAGGTGTAAAACGGGCGGAGCAGGGCCGTGTTCCAGGGGCGCTCTGTCTCCTCATCCAACTTGTCCATCTTGTTCTTGCGCAGCTCCTACGTGGATGAGGTAGTAGGAGTCGTTGGGCAACGCCCGACTGATGAAGAAGGGACCCTCCCAGCATGGCGATAGCTTGTGCATGTCCTTCATGTCTGGCACTGGCCGGAGAACCAGGTCGCCCTCGCGGAATGCGACAGGGAGGATCCAGCTCGAATGCTAGTGGCATAATCGTTGTTGGTACATGGCCGATCTGGACAATGCCAGCTCGCGGGCCTCCTCGAGGAGGTCCACACCATCCTCCCGTGCCTCCTGGTTGGCCTTTTCATCGTAAAGGAGCTTGCGTGGAGAGTCGAACTCGATATCCGCAGAGAGGACGGCTTCCGAGCCGTAGACGAGGAAGAACGGGGTGAAGCCGGTTGACCTATTCGGCGTGGACGGAGGCTCCATAGCACAGCCGGAAGTTCTTCGATCTAGCATCCGGGCGACCGCTCCAAGCGCTCGATGAGGCGTGTCTTGATGCCGCCTAGAACTAGGCCGTTTGGCCTTTTGACTTGCCAGTTGGATTGCAGGTGCGCAACGAAAGCAAGGTCTAGAAGGTGACGACTGTCGCCCCATCCAGCTTCTGGATAGGTTTGGCCTCTATCCACTTTGTAAACTTGTCCACCGCCACCAGCAGATGGGTCATGCCCGCGCGCGCCCACTTGAAGGGACCGACCATGTCGAGGCCCCAAACAGCAAAGGGCCAGGTGATCGGTGTGGTCTTGAGCACCAAAGCCGACATGTGCCTGAGCTGCCTGAAGCGTTGGCACCCGTTGCACGCACGGACTAGCTGTTCGGCGTCCTCGAGGGCGGTGGGCCAATAGAAGCCATGGCGGAACGCCTTGGCGACTATTGCCCTAGATGAGGCGTGATGCCCTCACTTGCCCTGGTGGATGTCCTTGAGCAGCTGGTAGCCTGTGTCCACATCGACACACCTTTGGAAGATGCTGGATATGTTGCGCTTATACAGTTCTTTGTTGATGATGGTGTACGTGTGCACGCGGCGCCGTATTTGCCTGGGCTCCACCTCGTCATCCGGAAGCTCTCCATTGGCCATGCAGTCCATGAAGGGCTGCGCCCAGGATGGTATCTCCCAGATGGTGAGGATGCTTCTACTCTCCGGTTGATGGTCGTCAGGGGGTCGTCTGGATGAGGTACCCTGGATGGCAGCCTGCAAGCCACTTGTCGAGTCGGCAGCCCCCGGGTCTTGCGAGTCGGATGGTACGGACTTGCCAGAGTTGGTGCGGGCCTTCTTCTTTGCCGGTTCCACCGGCTCTGCGTCCGCCATGCCATCAACTGGAGCACTTCCTGCCCAGATGATGGAATCCGACTCGGGGGATGGGTTGATGGAGGGCTTGCACAGGTGCTCCAAGGACACCTTGGTGGGATCGGCTACCTGGTGGATCCAATTCGCGCGAGCGAATCGGCTGCCTCATTGTTGACGCGAGGGACATGATGAAACTCACTTTCGTCGAAGAAAGCGCTGAGCTTCTTTATGTGGAGCCGGTAGAGAGCCATGTTTGCATCACGGGCGTCCCATTCTCCGGATAGCTGCTGCACCACCAGATCCGAATCACCGAAGCAAAGGATCCGGTTGACACCGATCTCTCTAGCTAGCCAGAGGCTGTGCGCCAGTGCCTCGTATTCGGACACGTTGTTAGAGGCCTTGAAGTGGATCTAGAGGACATACTCCAACCGGTCTCCTTTGTCAAGGTGAGCACGATGCCGGATCCCAAGCCCCCGAGCATCTTAGACCCGTCGAAGTGCATCCTCCAATGGTATGAATCCGGAACTGGTGGGAGGTACTGGGTCTCTGCCCAGTCAACGAGGAAGTCTGCCAGAGCTTGCGACTTGATCGTGAGCCGGGGCTCGTACAGGATGGAGTAGGCGGCGAGCTCGATGGCCCATTTGGCGACTCAGCCAATGGCATCCTTGTTGCCGATGATTTCCAAAATGGGTGTGGTGCACACGACCTTAATCGGATGCTCCTGGAAGTAGTGCTTGAGCTTCTTGCATCCTAGGTACACACCATAACACATCTTCTGGTAGTGGGGGTAGTTCTGCTTGGAGAGGGAGAGGACCTTGCTGAGGTAGTAGACGGGTCACTGAACCGGCTGAGCCTTGCCTTCCTCGGGGGACTCCACCACCAGGACGATGCCGACGACCCTTCTGATGGCTTCTATATAGAGCAACATCGGCTCCTTGCTAGCCGACGTGGCTAGAACCGGCGCTATGGATAGCATGCGCTTGAGGTCATGAAAAGCGGCATCGTCCTGCGAGGTCTAGGAGAACTTGTCCTTCTTTTTCATCAGCTGATACAATGGAAGTGCCTTCTCCCCCAACCGGCTGACGAAACGGCTGAGGGAGACTAGGCATCTGGTGAACTTTTGGACTCCAAGCTGGCTCCTGGGCGGCTGCATCCTCTCGATGGCCGCAATGTTTTCCGGATTCGCCTCAATCCCTCGTTGTGAAACAAGGAAACCGAGTAGCTGGCCGGATGGGACTCCGAAGACGCATTTCTCCGGGTTCAGCTTCATCTGGTACTGCCGGAGGTTGCCGAATGTCTCCCCCAGGTCCTCGAGGAGGGTGCGCTTCTCCTTGGTCTTGATGACCACATCGTCTACATAGGCATGCATGTTTTGGCTGATCTACGAGTGCAAACACTTCTGCATGCAGTGCTGATAGGTAGCGCCTGCATTCTTTAGACCGAAAGGCATGTTTACATAGCAGAAATCCCCGTACAGGGTGATAAACGATGTTTTTATCTGGTCAGCCGGGTTTATCCGGATCTAATTGAAACCGGAATAACAATCCAAGAAGGATAATAGATCGCAGCCGGCTGTGGAATCGATGGCTTGATTGATACGGGGCAAGGTGAAGGGGTCCTTCGAGCACGCCTTGTTCAGGCTGGTGTAGTCGATACACATGCGCCAGGTCTTGTTCTTTTTGAACACCGGGACTGGGTTGGCGAGCCAGTCCGGGTGGGACACCTCCATGATGAAGCCGGCTACAAGGAGCCGGGTGATCTCGTCACCAATAATCTTCCTTTTATCCTCTTTGAACCAGTGCAGAGGCTGCTTGACCAGCTTGGCATCCGGCCGCACATGAAGTGAGTGCTCGGTGAACTCCCTCGGCACACCTGGCATGTCCATGGGTAACCATGCGAAGATGTCTCGATTCTCACAGAGGAAGTCGATGAGCGCACCTTCCTATTTGCTATCCAAGTTGGCACCAATGGTGACGAACTTGGTCGGGTCGGAGGGGTCGAGCAGGATCCTCTTTGTCTCCTTTGCCGGCTGGAAAGCTCCTTCCCCAGCCGGCTTGCTGCTAGCCGGCACTTCTTGTTGGGCCATGGACACATTGCCCATGATCACGCACTTTTCTTGGGCTATGATGAGGGCCTCTGCTAGCTTGGAGCCGGCTGAGGCGCACTCCGTAGACCGCCTGAAGCTGACGGCATATTCGTCTTGAGATACGCGTAGTGGGGGACGGCCATGAATTTGGCGAGGGCAGGGCACCCGAGGAGAGCATGGTAGGATCTCGTCAGGTTCACCACCTCGAACCATATTGGCTCGTGGCGGAAGTTCTCCTTGGTCCCGAAGATGACGTCCAGCTGGATTTTGCCCAGCAGAGCGCAAGACGGTCCTTGCAGTACGCCGTGGAATGTTGTGGTAGTCGGGCGCAGGTCACACTCATGGATGCCCAGCTTCTCCAGCGAAGACCAGTAGAGGAGGTTGAGGCTGCTGCCTCCATCGATGTGGACGCGCGAGAAGCGGCAGGTGCGCTCATTGGAGACGATGAGGGGGTCAAGCACCATAGCGTAAACCTCGGGAGTCGGAAGCTGCTCAGGCTGATCTTCTCAGCTCCAGGTGATGGGGGTTTTCGACCAGTTTAGGTACTGGGGGACTGGGGAGACGATGGCCTTGACCTCCTTGGAGCGTCGCCTGCGGCTGTGCTTGTTGTGCAGCTCTGTCTCGAAGATGTGGTAATCAGTGTGCGGCTGGGAGTAGCTATTGTTGTTGTTGTCGCCATTGTTGTCGTTACCATCATTACTGGCTCCCCTAGCCGGTGGTGGTGGTCCACCAGGAGGGGGCGGGCGAAGACGTTGCTGGTTGTCCTGGTCCTTTAGCTGGCGGGTTGAGCTGCAGTTCCGGGTGGTGTGTGTAGCTGGTTTGAAGGGTCCGCTATGCCACTTGCATGGGCCGTCAAACATCTGGTCGAAGGTGAGCCACGGCTTCTGCCTTCTTGCATCGTTAGCCGGTGCGTCGGGCACGCCCTCCACAGCGTTGATCTGCTGCACGTGGTAGCGGGGCTTCTGCTGTTCGGCTTGTCGGTCCGCATGGAACCGGTTGTCGTTGCCGTAGCGCCTGGAGGATCCGGCTTCTCCAGCCGGATTGTTCGGACGGTCGTGAGCCGGGTCTATTGGAGTCGGACGCCCGTCAGCACTTACTCGGAGGGGCTTCTTCATGGCGGCATCCGCCGTGGCGTACTGGTCCGCAACCGTCATGAGCTCCGCCATGGTTTTCGGCTCGTCGCACAGTAGCCGATGGAGAAGCATGGTGCCCTCTCGGCATCCCTTGATGAAGAAACCGATGGCCTGGCTCTCTAGGATGCCCTCGCAGGTGTTGCGCAACTCCGTCCACTTGGCAAGGTACTCGTGGTCCGTCTCGCGGTCGCCCTGGACACATAGGTCCAGGTCACGCGGGTGGCCCGGACGCTTGTACGTGTCGTTGAAGTTGCGGAAGAAGACCTTTTAAAGTCTGGCCAGGCGTTGATGCTGTTGGGCGCGAAGCTGTTGAGCCATGTCAACGCTGACCCGGTTAGCGTAAGGGGGACGTAGCACACAGCTGTGCGCTTGTTCCCATGGGCGATGCCGACTGCCGTTGCATAGTCGGTCAGCCAATCTTCCGGCTTCATGCTGCTATCGTATTTGCGGGTGTCCCTGGGCAGGGTGAACTTATCCAGAAACGGCTTGTTCCGGATGCGGGGTCCAAAACAAATCGGTCAGGTAGAGTCTTCCTCTTCCGTGACGCGTGCTTGAGCGAGGAGCTCATGTGGTCACGGGCATCCGGACGATCTGGGTTGGGCGCTCCTACCCGGCCCGAGAGACGGGAACCGACAGGTCTTGGCACTCTGGTTGGTGGAGGGGGAGGCGGTGGGTTGTTGTGCACCGTTTGCTCCTAGCGCAGCTGGCCCTTGCTGCCAGAACCGTGACGCTTGCTGCGGGCCTTAGCCAGAGGAGAGGATGCTTGTTGGGTGTCGCGGGGCACACCCTTGCTGTTGGCAGGCGGCTTGCTCCCCTTGGAACAGATGGGGTCCTCCTACATCTGCCGGTTGGCATCAGCCTGCTCGTCCACGATCCGGAGGAGCTCCTGCACCCGAGCGTGCTGGCGGGCTCGTTCCTCGCCCTCCAGGTTGGGTAGTTCGTCTGCTGCGGCTCGCGCCGCGTGCAGGTTCTTGATGGGCGTGCTGTAGGTGGGCCGAACGAGAGCGGGTGCGGGATCCGGCTCGCCATCCTTCTCCATCCTACCGCCTATGTCGCCGCCCCGGCGTCACACTTGCCCGCGTCGGCTCGGCTCCGCAGTAGCCGGAGTGAAGCCTTGTGCGTGGTCATACTCGCGCCGGGTGATCTCGATCTGTTTGCGGGTCGCAGCCAGCTCCATGGCCTCCTGGAGGAGAAGCTATCTCTCCATGGCGAAGTTGGCCTCCGCCTCCTCCGGGTTATCCCCGAGGTTAACTGGCATGAGGAGCCGATCGATGGACTCCTCCACTGGTTTCCAGGGCTGTGGCAGCGCAGAAATTCCACCCTCGTCCGCGCCCTGCTCCCGCGGCTAGCAGGAGTGAGAGCTGGAGTCGGCCATCATTATCTCAACGTCGCGGAAGGTGATGAAGATGCTGTTGCCTAGGTGTGGCAGCTCCACGACGGAAATGATCTCCCTGGGGAAATGCTCCGGCACGGTGGCGACGTAGACGGGTAGGTCGCCGAAAAGCAAGATGGAGCCGTTTGCTGGAAACGAGGTTCCAGCGAAGCAGGAAGCATTGTCGATGATGCAGTCAAACTTGCCGAGCGTGCGCACCAGGCCGGAGGCCACACGCTCACCGGCTGAAGTGCGGGGTCCCATGCGGAACGTGACTCTGGTCGAAGCCATCTTGCCCCACGGTGGGAGCCAACTGTCGTTGTACTGGGAACAGTAGTACCTAAGCAGGTTAGATAGAGGTGTGGGGACTAGCATGGTAGCTATCGAAGGTGTCCACAGGTGGGATTGGATACAAGCAAATGTAGCTGGACACAAGAAGTACCCAGGTTCGGAGCCCTCGTGATGAGGTAAAGCTCCTACTCCTGTCGATCTGACTATGAGTGGTATAGAGGCTACAATCGCTCCTTGAGCTGTATTTTCTAGCTACTGCCTTAAATGCACTGAGACCAACCCTTTCTACTGAAGCCCTGGCTCTCCTTATATAGGCAAAGAGGCAACAGTCTCATTGGCCAGTCCGACTGGCGGGCTCCAGAGGCGGGTCCCAGCCGGCTGGTCATCTACACTACTCGGTACACTTACATCCCATCAGAGTACAAGCGGTATGGTTGTCGTGGGTACAGTGAACACCGTGCGAGCCCGACGTCAGCATCTGGCCACTGTTCCCGCGTCACCCCGCAAAGTCTTCGGTATGGCCGGGTAGTTGCGAGTCTTGTGATCGTACCAGGGCGTACCGTGCACTGTGCCGCACGTCACTATGTCCTCTTAATTGGTTCCGGCTACACTGATGTAGCCGGTCCCGTGCCTTGCTGCTCCTCGCTGATCCGATTACCGTGATGTAGCCAGCTTGACTTGCTCCTGTCCGGCTAGGCTCAGCCAGCCGGACACGATCCGACTGCCGTGATTCTTGTCTGGTTGGGGTATCCGAAGGTCATCCCCCTGACAAAGAATAACTTTGAATGTTGACCGTTGGATCAAGCCTCTAGTCGTTGGATCTTCTTTTCCATTCTAGCATCTAGAAGATTCAATTGATAGTCTTCAGCATAATGAATGCTATGCACAAACCTCAAAACACACTTATCCATCATACTAGAATCTTCTCCCTTGTTTCTCTAGACCATGTTATCAAAAATTTCATAGGTAGCTAATAATCTTTGACTTCTACATGATGATATAAAGTACAAGGACCAAATATACACCCATACTTTATAGATGATGATCAAATATATAATTTTTTGTGCTTTACCAATTATAATTGTATATAATGATGATATGTCATACGTCTACTATCTGAGTCTCACGTGCAAGGCATGTGCAACTTACTAGTATATATAGTGGACCAACATTTTGTACTAATGATTCCTATGTTTTATGAGTTTTCAAACTTCCTAGCTAACTTCGCCACTTGAATGACTATGTAGATTCATCAAAATTAGGTCAAATTTGAACTACAAGTAAATTGTTGGTTGCTTTGAAAGTTTTAAGAAAAAGCTTTTGGAGGCACCCATCAGATAGTCAATTAATATACTCCGTATTAGAAACCACAGAGTTTTGACAAGAGGTTCAACTTCTTCCTAAGATTTTGCATCTTGACAAACTTGAAATACAAGTAAGCGTAGATACTTGTCTCGAATTAAATGTCTTTTCAGAGTTAACTAATGAAAAAAGAAAGTGACCTAATAACTTAGCTAGTTACGATAACATCACACATACCAAGACTAGTAGTATATGATTCTACTCCCTCCGTTCAGAAAAGACGTTTAAGCTTTGTGAAATGAATGTATCGATAAGCCTTTTAGTGTATAGGTTCACTCTTAACCTCTACGAACCCATACACTAAAAGATGTCTAGTTACATTCAATTCACAAAGCTAAAACATCTTATATTTCTAAACAGAGGGAGTACAACCTAAGTAATTAGGCCTTTGCGTGACACTACACACATGTTGTTACCCACTATGAAGGTACATGTCCAAGTTACTAGTCTTAGTTATTTAGCACTATGTGACCATCCTAAATCAGAACGGAGGTGTACGTACTGTATGCCTTAAAGGCACATGTTCCGTTGCGCTTCAAGCTGTTCACCACTCGTGTCGGCTCTCACTGGTCAGACGGATAAAGCCACTGACTTGTTGATTTGGTACTGTATATCGTCGATCATCTTCTGTCACTGACATATAATAAATTCTTTTGCCACTTCTAGGCACGTGCTTTCATGGAGCTACAACCAGTAGGTCATATGACTACTCCCGCGCGGGGCTCGAGCAATTGCAACCGTCCATTCATAATGAACGGGAAACATTAGACAATGGATTTTATTTTAGTGGATGGTTGATTTTTTTAAGAGATTGTCGACTTTTTTTCTTTATTGAACTGAGAGATGTTCGATTTGGTGTCCGGGAATTGGGGCGTAGAGGCTGACAGGGGAGAGGAAATTGGTGGTGTTGCAGGCAAGCTTATTTGAGGTGCCAGCGTGTGGGTGTACAGATTGTACTGGTAGCCCATTATGTGAGCATTTTGTTGTTGTACTACACAAGAGTTCGAGAGTAGTAGTATTCCAGTTTTGGTTCCTTAATTATCGGTGGAATCTTTATGTGTTTATTAGTTATAGTAGTACTTGTTCCAAATATGCCTGCAGAAGATGATGAATGTAGAAGATCCAAGGATTATTACGTTCGGCAAGAGGATCTTTGAGTATACTCCAAACCGTCTCTCTGCCATGACCATTTATTTGAGAGGATAGTACATCTCTATCCCATGCTAGGCTAGCTATGCTGTACTACTCCTAGAAAGGCCTGACCTGTTTACTTGATAGGGGCACTAGGAAACACAGAGAAGAGAGAAAAACCATGCTCGGTAGGCGGTACAATTTCAATCAATTTATTCTATTTTCTTTGCTCTCCGTCCTATTCCTCTCCATCTTCTCGCTGATCCCTACTCGCCCACCTTTAGCACATGCCAACACCGCCATCCCGCTTTCGGAGCATCTCCGTAGCCTAATTTGATAGGCACATTAGATTTAGCAGAGAGAAAGAAGGCACGCTTGGTTTTATTTCATTCCATATTTCTCTTTGCCTCGATCTCCATCCTCACTTCACCTCTAGCGTCCCGTCGATATCCATTACCACTCGCACACCAATACAGGCACGTGCCAACGCCACCATGTCGCTTTAGGATCAGCTCCAGCGCCCAGTTTGATAGACTATTTTCCGTCTCGCCCTGCCAGTTGCCGCTCGCTCTCTCCTCCAAAACCCCCAATCAAAACCAAACGCCATCGCCCCACACCTGTTCGAGCTCTTCCTCGCAATGGCCCAATTGATTGATGACAGTGACACTTCCTGGGTGTTTTTCGATGGCCCCCTTGAAGAAATATTAGCCAGATCCGACGTCATCACCGCCGCGAGCCTCGCCGCCTGCTGCAAACATTATCTTTACTCAGCAACACATAGTGCATCCCTGTCGAAATCTCATATGTTTGGTCTCCCCTGTGTTCTTCACACTCACCCAACTTAGGTACCACATGTGTACAATGTCTTCTACCGCGACAATCGCATGAAGCAGTTCTGCAGGGGCAGCTACTATTGCAGCAGGGGCAAGCAGAAGCCACGGAAGAAGTTCGAGTGGACCTTGTGCAAGCTTACACTGCTGAACAGGTCCTCCTCCGATGCTGTGATGCCAGATTGTGAGGGTAAGAAGTGGGCAGGCGCCCATGGAGATTGGATCGCCACTGTTGGCCTCGCCTGGAACTAGGAGATTGTGAATGTGTTCACTCGTCGCTAGATTCCTCTACCAGCAATCTTCAATTTTGAGGCCACACCCGAGGTACTTAAGTTTATCGCAGCTGGTCAGCCTACTAATCTACTAAAGTTAGCCATTTGTCGAGTTCCCACAACTGTTGGGAACTATAAGGATTTCCCTGTCCTAGCCATCTTCGACATGGTAATTGCCTTCCTTGATGGTTCTCATGGTATGTGGATGGTTCTTGAGAACCAGTTCAACATGTTCAGCTACCGCGATGCAATTATCCACAAGGGAGTTGTCTATGCTGTAACTCAGATTGGCAATGTTTATGCATGGGATCCTCGAGCATGGGGTAAAATTTCCATCCTTAAATTTTCAAGCTTCATCATTCAAATTTTGCTCAGCTGACCTCTCAATATGCTTTCCTTGCAAGGTCATGTGCGTTTTCTGAGGCCACCTAAATTAGACGGTAATCATGAGTATAGTCCTGATTTGTGGTGGTTAGCAAGATCTCCTAATGGTGGTAGCCTTATTCTGATCAATACTGTAGGTGTTAGTGCTAGGCGGTATGACACTACTAATGGTGGTTATCCTATGGCTGAAAATGTTTGTTATTATCACGTCCGCAATATTCACACCTATTCTACTGGGTTTTGCTGCCATGTGTTCTCGATTGACACTAGTAGGTTACTTCCACCGAGGCAATGGCGGAGGGTTTTAGAACTTGGAGCATTTTCTATCTTCCTTGGATTAACCTATCCGATTACCATTCTAGTTGGCGCGACAAGACTTGGCCCTGGAGATCTAACGAGGAGCAACTGTGTATACACCTTGCTGCATGCAGTTAGTCTCGATAGATTTAATCTTCGTCCTGAAATATGCCGCTTCAGTATGAATGCTCAAGATGCCGATGTTGGTTTCTCAACGAACATTGGCTGGAATTTCCCTAAAAAACATTGGTTGGAATTGGTGGCAGACTCCATTGTGGTTCGTCCCAAGCTTGGCCAACGTGAAGGGAGATCACATGGAATAGGGATTTGTGTATCTTGAATTATTTCCTTCGCCTTATTTGTATCGTAAGGCCTCAGCCGTTAACTTGTTGTACTTTAACACTCATTTCGCTGCAATGTAGTGCAAGGCCCGCAATTTGATCAAACTCCTTCTGTATGCAAGCCATAGTTTTAGTCAGTGTGGGTCGAATATTCTGCAACTCGTTGCGCCCGCACCCCTTGATTATTTGTTACACTTTCGTGTTCTCAAAAAATGTGAAATAAATCCGGAACATTGGTTATGTTGTAACTTGTGCATCGACAATATTCGGTCCCACAATAATATCTTATGTGACTTGTGTGAATGAAAAAGAAAAAACCTAAGCGAACAATATCTTGTGTTCATTTGTTCATTTTGAGGTGTCTAGACCATGTACTAGTAATATTTTTGGTATGGAAATTTATTGATGAACTATATAAATATGATCTATGTTTATGATTTATTTCACTTTTTCTAAAAACTTGGAAGTGCCATATGCAATAGCTTGTTGCCAGTGCAACTAATTGAAAAATTGTAATTGCTGTCGTGGACATACCTAGTGGCTCCAAGCGCATGGTGCATGTAGATTCTCACTGGAAGGTGTAGCCGACCTAAACATGGCCCACATGTCAGTGAATAAGATCCACACATAGTCATGCACGTTGCCTGACTTGAGCGAAATCTAGTGTCCGTGCACATCTCTCATTTTGCTACGCGGTTGCATGCTGTACAAGTGTAATTCCATGTATCTTGTACTAGAACATATAAGAACACATGCAACATGCCAAAAATACCACGGACACAACCGTACTGTGCATTATATCCGGTGTATATATTTTCGGTTCTATGCTACGAGTTCTACATGTAGGGGAACAAGATGAAAGTACATGTGTCCATCTCGCGGTTACTACTACTAGTAGTAGTTCATCCTCCTATTTTCTGTTGAAAATACTACACTATGTTGAAATGAAAGATGTAAAAAGAAAACCCTCTGGTCAAATTGATGTGACTAGATAATACTGCACCTATGATACGTAGTAGTAAGTAGGAGTATTGTCAAATTACTAGCTGCGTGGCGTGCTAGTTTAACATATAGTGAAGTCTAGGCGGTGGTGTCCTCGATGCTGCTGTTGACTAGACAAAGCGAGCAAGTAAAATCTCCTCCCTCGTTTTTTTGTTTGCCTATCCATCTTGTTCCCTAGTCCCCACTCCGCCCACGTTCTCACCCATTCCTAACGCTCCCCTCCTTCTACAGAAAACCCCAGTCATACTTGGCATCCGCCTAAATCCATCCAGTTGTGATGGCCGATTCGAAGCTCAGCGGGCGATGCAAGTGGGATCAACTCAGCACGGACGATGTCAACCTCATCATTCAGCGTCTGGACATTTCCAGCACCGTCAGGCTAGCATCATGCTACAAGCTGCTGTACGATCGTATCGCCAACAACGAATGTACGAAATGGAATTTGCACCATTGGAATGAACCCTGCCTACTGACGCCTCAACCTTCTTATTGGTTCGACGAGCACTATGATGGTACGAGGGTACATTGTCTGCACAACATGGTGTACAATGTGGTGCCCCTCGACCATCCTCGGCGCACCGCCATCCTGCCCTTCATGCACGAAAAAATCTGGGTTGGCATGAACAGCGACTGGCTCGCTGCCGTGGACTAGCGTGGGGCCTGGTGCCTAGCAAACATCTACACCTATCGAGTAATCGAACTTCCATCGATGGATACTTGTGGCATTGAGGCCGTCTCACCTCCAGTATATAATGTGTAATGCTACTAGCCAACCAGGGTTCCCCCAGTTACATGTAGTCATTTCTGAACTCATTCAGATTTCAATTTTTTTTGGCGAATCCGCAGGTATGGAGAAAAGTTCAATAAGTCGTGGGATGGATCTCTTGATCTGTTGAAGATCATAATCTGCAGAGTACCCACAGAAGCTTGGGGTTACACAGACTATAATCTCCTCGGGTTGTTCGACGGTGAAATCACCTACTTGGAAGGCGATAGCCAAGTTTGGAGATGTCTGGAGCATTCAGGTCATGGAAGATGACAGTACTATGATGCCATTGAACATGGTGGCCTCATTTTTGTGGTTGCAAGTCAAGGATGCACCTACTGCTGGGATGCCACATCAGAAGGTAATTCTAGTTCCATGATGATACATTGTGAGTGATTCAGTGAAGTTGTTCTTTAAGTACCTTGTTTTACCTTTCATATGACTGAATGAGCACACGCTTTATGTCCTAAAAAATGAATGAACCATTGCCAGTAATGAATTAGTACCAGTAATATGCCTTCCAAAAATATAGTGTATGACGACGTCCCTGCACTAATAAGTTTGTTCATTGTTAGAATATGAAAGGTATTATTAACCAGCATCTCAATTGTGAGCACAACACAATGAAGCATGGTTTCTTTATCTGTTTGTACTTTCAGGCCCTCCTCAGATTGTAGGAATCACATAGGATTTTTGTAGGACAACAATCTTTCCTTTTTGGATTTTGCCTTAGGATTCAGAGGAATTGTGTAGGATTTTTGTAGGATTTGGATCCTAAGGATTTTTTATGTAAAATGTTGTTTCATTCGAAAGAGTATAATCCTTAGGAATTCCTTCAAAGGATTCCTTTACACTCTATTTTGGAGGAAAATTTCCATCCACTCCAACCTCTATGTACAATTCCTTTGGTTTTCCTGCACAATCAAACACCACTTGATCCAAAATATTGTAGGCATCTAATCCTATACGATTCAAGTGGACATGCTTCTATATCAATAAAAAGTGGCACTTCCTCTTTTGAAACATACAACAACTAGGAAACTAAGATAAGCACGAAATCCAAATATTCGAAATAGCAGAGTAAGGAATGCTATTCCTAATGTTGTTAATTTATTGAGTAATATTATTGTCATGATTTGCCTATTCACACTATTAACATGAACAATGAACAATGCTGGTGTTAGAATATGTATGACAGTTATGCATGTTTTGTCTCGAATTCAGATGTTGCAGGAAACGCGGAGCTTCCGTTTGTAATCCCAGCACCTATTCTGAATAATCGGCCAGGCATGTGGTTCCTTGCTCATCGACTGATGGTGAATGCTTGATGATGATAATTATAACGTATGGCATGGGGGTTGCCCATGGCGAAGAGGGTGAAATCATTCCCCATGCTTAAAATAGGACTATCCTGCCTCTCGTGTCGACATTTTTGAAGAGGATCCTAGCTCTACTAGACCTCCAGGGGTCATCGTTTGGAGGCAGGTTAATAGCCTAGGGGACAACTCTCTGTTTCTTGGTCTCAATTATCCAATCATTGACAAGATGATGAAGAAACGCGGATGCAAGGCTCCGGATGGCACATTGTTCCCATTCATGAGGAAAAACTATGTGTACACAACATAGAGGAGCTTTCGCGGAATACAATTCCCTCAGATTAAACGCTGCAACCGGCATCCAACTAAAGGTGAGCCTGTGGCAGTTATCAGCCTACCCAAAGATGGTTGGAACTGTGTGCGACAGGCGGCAATTTGGTTTTGAGTAAATCAAATTGACTGGACAGGTCCTCCTCTGATGTTGTGATGCTAGATTGTGAGGGTAAGAAGTGGGCAGGCGCCCATGGAGATTGGATCACCACTGTTGGCCTCACCTGGAACTAGGATCTTGTGAATGTGTTCACTCGTCGCCGGATTCCTCTACCAGTGATCTTCGATTTTGAGGCCACACCCGAGGTACTTAAGTTTATCATGGCTGGTCAGCCTACTAATCTACTGAAGATAGCCATTTGCCGAGTTCCCACAGCTTCTGGGAATTATAAGGATTTTTCTGCCCTGGCCATCTTCGACATGGTAATTGCCTTCCTTGATGGTTCTCATGGTATGCGGATGGTTCTTGAGAACCATTTCAGCATGTTAAGCTACCATGATGCAATTATCCACAATGAAGTTGTCTATGTTGTAACTCAGATTGGCAATGTTTATGCATGGGATCCTCGGGCATGGGGTAAATTTCCATCCTTAAATTTTCAAGCTTCATCATTCAAATTTTGCTCAGGTGACCTCTGAAGGTGATTTGCTTGCAAGGTCCTGTGCGTCTTCCAGGGCCACCTAAATTAGACGGTAATCGTGAGTACAGTCCTGATCTGTGGTGGTTAGCAAGATATCCTGATGGTGGTAGCCTTATTCTTATCAATACTGTGGGCATTAGTGCTAGGCGGTATGACACTAGTTATACTGTGGCTAAAAATGTTGGTTATCATCACGGCTGCAATATTCACATATATTCTACTGGGTTTTGCTCCCATGTGTTCTCGATTGACACTAGTAGGTTACTTCCATCGAGGAAATGGCGGAGGGTTTTAGACCTTGGAGCATTTTCTATCTTCCTTGGATTGAACTATCCAATTACCATTCTAGTTGGCACCACAGGACTTGGCCCTGGAGATCTAACAAGGAGAAACTGTGTATACAACTCGCCGCATGCAGTTAGTCTTGGTGGATTTAATATTTGTCCTGAAATATGTTGCATCAGTATGAATGCTCAACACGCTGTTGTTGGTTTCACAACCAACATTGGCTGGAATTGGAGGCAGACTCTATTGTGGTTCATCCCAAGCTTGGCCAACGCGAAGGATTGGAACCGACATAATTAACGGTTCAAGGGAGATCATATGGAATAGGGATTTGCATACCTTGAATTATTTCCTTCGCCTTATTTGTATCGTATGGCCTCGGCCGTTAACTTGTTGTACTCTAACACTCATTTCACCGCAATGTAGTGCAAGGCCTACGAATTTATCAAACTCCTTCTGTATGCAAGCCATAGTTTTAGTCAGTGCGGGTTGAATATTCTGCAACTCGTTGCGCCTGCACCCCTTTATTATTTGTTGCACTTTCGAGTTCTCAAAAAATATGAAATAAATCCGGAACATTGGCTATGTTGTATCTTGTGCATCTACAATATTCTGTCCCACAATAAGATCTTATGTGACCTGTGTCAATGAAAAAAACCTAAGCGAACAATATCTTCTGTTCATTTGTTCATTTTGTGGTGGCCAGGCCATGTACTAGTAATATTTTTGGGATGGAAATTTATAGATGAAATATATAAATATGATCTATGTTCATGATTTATTTCACATTTTCTAAAAACTTGGAAGCGCCACATGCAACAGCTTGTTGCCGGTGCAGCTAGTTGCAAATTGTAATTTCCCTCGTGGATGTACCTAGTGGCACCAAGCGCATGGTGCATGCAGATTCTCACTGGAAGGTGGAGACGACCTTAACACGACCCACATGTTAGTGAATCAGAGCCACACAAAGTCATGAATGTTGCCTGACTTGAGCGAAATCTGGTGTCCTTGCACGTCTCTCATTTTGCTGCGCGGTTGCATGTTGTACACGTGTAATTCCATGTACTTTGTACAAGAACATATATGAACACATGCAACATGTCAAAAATACCACGGACACACCCATACTGTGCATTATATCCAGTGTATATATTTTCGGTTCTGTGCTACGAGTTCTGTATGTAGGGGAACAAGATGAAAGTACATGTGTCCATGTCGTGGCTACTAGTACTAGTAGTTTGTCCTCCTATTTTCCATTGAAAATAATAGTACACTATGTTGAAATGAAAGTTGTAAAAAGAAAACCCTCTGGTCAAACTGATGTGACTAGACAATACTACACCTCTGATACGTAGTAAGTAGGAGTATTGTCAAATTACTAGCTGTGTGGCGTGCTAGTCTAACATACAGTGAAGTCTAGGCGGAGGTGTCCTCGATGCTGCTGTTGAATAGACAGAGCAAGCAAGTAAAATCTCCCCCCTCGTTTTTTTTCTTTGCCTCTCCATCTTCTTCCCCAGTCCCCATTCCGCCCATGATCTCCCCCACGCTCTCTCTTCTAACGCTCCCCTCCTCCTGCAGAAAACCCAAGCCGCACTTGGCATCCGCCTAAATCCATCCGGTTGTGATGGCCGATTCGAAGCTCAGTGGGCGATGCAAGTGGGATCAACTCAGCATGGACGATGTCGACCTCATCGTTTAGCGTCTGGACATTTCCAGCACCGTCAGGCTAGCCACATGCTGCAAGCTGCTGTACGATCGTATCGCCAACAATGAAGGTATGAAATGGATTACTCACCATTGGAATGAACCCTCCCTACCGATGCCTTAGCCTACTTATTGGTTCGACGAGCACTATGACGATACGAGGGTACATCGTCTGCACGAGACGATGTACGACGTGGTGCCCCTCGACCATCCTTGGCACACCGCCATCCTGCCCTTCATGCACAAAAAATTCTAGGTTGGCATGAACGGCGACTGGCTCGCCGCGGTGGACCAGCATGGGGCCTGGTGCCTAACGAACATCTACAACTATCGAGTAATCGACCTTCCGTCGATGGATACTTGTGACATTGCGGCCTCCTCACATCCACAATATAACCTGTAATGCTACTAGCCAGCTAGGGTTCCCCCAGTTACATGTAGTCATTTCTGAACTCATTCACATTTCAAAAGTTTTTTTTTTGGCGAATCCGCAGGTATGGAGAAAAGTTCAATAAGTCATGGGATGGATCTCTTGAGCTGTTGAAGATCGTAATCTGTAGAGTGCCCACAGAAGCTGGGGGTTACACAGACTATAAGCTCCTCGCGTTGTTCGACGGTGAAATCACCAACCTGGAAGACAGTAGCCAAGTTTGGAGATGTCTGGAGCATTCAGGTCTTGGAAGACGACAATACTATGATGCCATTTAACATGGTGGCCTCATTTTTGCGGTCACAAGTCAAGGCTGCACCTACTGCTAGGATCCCACATCAGAAGGTAATTCTAGTTCCATGATGATACATTGCGAGTGATTCAGTGAAGTTGTTCTATAAAAACACATCAGAAGGTCACAAGTCAAGGCTGCACCTACTACCTTGTTTATGTTTTACCTTTCGTATGACTGAATGAGCACACGCTTTATGTCCTATAAAAATGAATGAACCATTGCCACTAATGAACTAGTACTACTAATATGCCTTCCAAAAATATAGTGTATGACCGCGTCCCTACACTACTAAGTTCGTTCACTGTCAAAATATGAAAGGTATTATTAACCAGCATCTCAATTGTGAGCACAACACGGTGAAGCCGGGTTTATTTATCTGTTTGTACTTTAAGGCCCTCCTCCGATTACAGGAATCACATAGGAATTTTATAGGACACCAATCTTT
Organism: Avena insularis; assembly: GCA_023614405.1. Taxonomy (NCBI): domain Eukaryota; kingdom Viridiplantae; phylum Streptophyta; class Magnoliopsida; order Poales; family Poaceae; genus Avena; species Avena insularis. Next base: position 384,727,000 of record CM042694.1, read on the forward strand.
CCTTTTTGGATTTCGCCTTGGGATTCAGAGGAATTGTGTAGGATTTTTGTAGAATTTGGATCCTTAGAAAAAAATTCTATAACATGCTGTTTGATTCGAAAGAGTATAATCCTTACGAATTCCTTCAAAGGATTCCTTTGCACTCTATTTTGGAGGAAAATTTCCATCCACGCAACCTCTTTGTACGATTCCTTTGGTCTTCCTATGCAATTAAACACCGCTTGATCCAAAATACTGCAGGCATCAAATCCTATAGGATTCAAGTGGACATGCCTCTATATAAAAAAAGTGGTGCTTCCTCTTTTGAAACTTACAACAACTAGGAAACTAAGATAAGCAAGAAATCCAAATGTTCGGAATAACAGAGTAAGAAATGCAATTCTTAATGTTGTTAATTTATTGAGTAATATTATTGTCAGGATTTGCCTATTCACACTGTTAGCATGAACAATGAAGAATGATGGTGTTAGAATATGTATGCCAGTAATGCACTTTTTGTCTCGAATTCGGATGTTGCAGGAAACAAGGAGCTTCTGTTTGTAATCCCAGCACCTATTCTGAATGATCGGTCAGGCATGTGGTTCCCCGCTCGATCGGCTGATGGTGAACGCTTGATGATCATAATTACAACGTATGGCATGGGGGTTGACCATGGCGAAGATGGTGAAATCATTCATCATGCTCAAAATAGGACTAACCTACGCCTATATCTTGCCTCTCGTGTCTACATTTTTGAAGAGGATCCTAGCTGTGCTGGACCTCCAGGGGTCATCGTTTGGAGGCAGGTTAACAGCCTGGGGGACAACTCTCTGTTTCTTGGTCTCAATTATCCAATCATTGACAAGATGATGAAGAAACACGAATGCAAGGATGCTGATGGCACATTGTTTCCATTCATGAGGAGAAACTATGTGTACACAACATACAGCAGATTTCGCGGAATACAATTCCCTCAGATTAAACGCTGCAACATGTAGCCAACTGAAGGTGAGCCTATGACAGTTATCAGCCTTCCCAAAGATGGTTGGAACTCTCTGCAACTGGCGGTAATTTGGTTTAGGCCTAGTTTAGGTTTGGTATGCTTGTTGTGCCATCCCTAGATTGAGCTGTGGATCTTTCTGGTGTATCGTTGTGTCGTCTTTTTTTGCATCATGGTTCAACAGTTGACTGTTAGTACACTGGTTTTAGTGGCCAGCTTGAATCAGTATATATGAGCCCTGTCGTGGTTTTGTATTTAGTATTGCCTTCCACGGTATAATCCATGTAGCCGTGCTTATTTCGTAGCGTGATTTCTGTACTATAGTTTTCAGTATTGTTACTGGCTTGTAGTATATACGCGACTCGTGCATTTTTTCTTGAACCATCGCACCTCATGCAGCTTTGTGTTTTGAGAGGAATATTCCTTCTTACCTCTTAGCGAACAGGGAAAAGTAGGTCACTACTTCTTATAGGGCCACGAAATAAGCCTTAACTGGGCCGTAATTGATCTTGGCTCGGTACGCCAAAGATGGCCGAGACGCCCTAGGATGATAGCCGCAAATGTTTATGCCGATATTATAAAAGAAAAAGAGTTAATGCACACCCTTCGAAAAAAGAAAAATTGTTTACGTAGACCCCATATTGTCTCTGATACATGGCATACTTTTGGCGCTACCGTGAAATTACTTGTTCAATACAGTATGTATCCTTTCTCATTCTTCTGTATGTAATGAACAACTCAAGCTCTGATGTGACGTGAATAAGTCAAGCTCTGATGTGCTGACATTGTACTATCTATGCTAGTGTACAAACTGGTTGTATTATTGTGTTCGAAACTGTTAACTAAATGTGCGAATTCTGAGCCTTTTTTCATGGTGACAATGCCACATCTTGGCGCCAATTGCGGCATGTACTAATTTCATTGAACGGAAGCATACAACTTCGAGTGATCAGTTTAAGCTGGCGCTTACCCGAGCTGTCTGCGGCTGGGCAAGTCAAGGCCACCGTGTGTCTATCACCAATAATTTATATGGAATGATTACAAGGTTGTGAGTACATCAAATTGATTGGGAACTTAGGACGATTCAAAGCCACCCAAACCATCTCGAAATATATCCTTTGCTGAAAAGATGATTGCGCGCTGTAAGACTTGAAATGACATGATTTTATGTCAATCAGTCAAACTCCCTCCAGTATTTTCCATGTTCGAATCCTACGCTGCCCAAGTTCCTCGCTATTTTCACTATGTATAATAAGGTGCAATATTGGTCACTTTTCTCCATTTCCAACTTCATACTTTCGGATTCGGCGTAGGTACAGCTAGGTCAGGTGGACCATCGACCTTCAGTATAATATATTTTTACTACTCAGCCTATGGAAACGAATATTTCAACCCCACTTCGGACAAAAAACTTCCCATACTCTTGTTTCAAAAGAAAAACCCTTAATTAGCCTTTCGTGGTGAGCAGAGTATATATTTTTTAGGGTACCAACTACATTTTTTTGGAGGATGGGGTACGAACTACATTGAATTTTCACTAAGGACCTAGCAAAAAGATTGCACATTCGACCCAACACTAGCCCAAAACCTTGCAAATTTAGCCTGCCGGGTCAGGTGGACTGCCGACCCGCGACATATTGAGTACATTGAATTTTCAGTGAGGAGGTTATTAGAAAATAGTACTACATTCTACCCAACTGTGGCCTAAACCTCGCTAATTTATCCTTCCGGGTTTAGGTTGGTTGTGGGCTGCCAACCCTCAACATATTATTACTTTCTTTTTCAAGCTTGAACCACACTGAAGAAGTTTTGGTAAGGATCCCACGATAAGAAGCCCATTGGTTCACAAGATTGGACCCAAGTTATTTTTTTATTGCCCAAAATCGTCTTAATTTAGTATTTCTGTGCCATTCTAATAAAGTATAGGACAAGCTTCTCCTAACCATGTTGTATTTGTATAGAGAATTTAGCATTTTTATGGCAAGTCGTCAGGGTTGCTTCCTTTTCATTTTAAGTGATTTCAACATTTCTAAATGTAATCTTTTTCCAGTAGTGGCATAGATGGTTCTGGCATAGTGGAAGCACATGCGGTTCCCATGTGTTGAAGTCTTGAGTTAGATTCCTAATTTTTCAATATAAATATATAATATATAGTATAATCTATGTCGTTCTTTTACATTTTTTCCAGCATACACACGTTTCTGACATAGAGAAGGCTGACATGTGGGACCCAGCAACGTTGCCAAGGTCGAAATAGCAGAGTCCATCATACACACGTTGCATTTGCAGAGATGGTGACATGTTGGACCCAGCAGAGACCTTATACAGATGTTGCATCGAGCAATCAATGTTTCATTTACAGAGAGGCTGATATGTGGGACCCAGCAGCGCGACATTATACAGATGCTGCATCGAGCAACGTTGCCAGTTCGAAACAGGGAGGCGTGAGCGAGAAAAAAGTTCAGGGTGTGATAACTGTATTAGGGGACTTTCGGCGTTCGATCGAGTGCGCCTCAGCCAGATCTAACTTAGCCGACTCACTCGTGATAGCTCAGGAAAAAAGGAAGATACTGGAAGTGGTAGTGTTGGCTCAATCTGCGTAGCAGCATATGCCTGCTCTGACCAACCCGCATGAAAGCGTGTTATTCCAAGCAACCAAGGACACAAAGAAAGTGCCAATCGATGATCAGTTCCTAGAGCGCACCGTAACCATTGGTGCCGGGTTAAGCAGCAAATAGGAAAGCGAGCTCATCAACTTCCTCCGTGAGAATCGGGATATCTTTGCTTGGTCCACTCAAGATCTGCAAGGTGTGACGAGGGAGTTGGCCGAGCACTCATTAAACGTAAGACCCGAGGCTAAGCCGGTAAAGCAGCCTCTCTGGCGTTTCACCGAAGACAGAAGGAAAGTCATTGGGATGAAATAGCTAGGCTCCTAGCAGCCGGGTTTATCATCGAAGTACTCTATCCAGATTGGCTCTCTAATCCGATGGTTGCAGAAAAGAAGAAGGACGATCCGAACGTGGCCGTGGTATGGCGCATGTGCATTGATTACACGAACCTGAATAAGGCGTGTCCCAAAGATCCATTCCCACTCCCTAGAATAGATCAAGTCATAGACTCAACAGCCGGATGTGAGCTACTGTCATTCATTGATGTGTATTCTAGTTTCCACCAGATACCCCTAAATCTGTATGATCAAATAAAGAATGCGTTTATTACCCCGTACGGGGCTTATTGCTATAGCACTATGCCGTTTGGACTACGTAATGCAGGAGCAACGTACCAACGATGCATGCAAAAATGCTTACATCACCAAATAGGTCGGAACATGCAAGTTTATGTGGATGATGTGGTGATAACGACTAAGGAAAGCAATACGCTCCTTGATGATATCCGGCAAACATTCGCGAACTTAAGAAGGTTCTGAATGAAGCTTAAGCATCAGAAGTGCACCTTTGGCGTGCCCGCTGGAAAGTTACTCGGCTTTTTAGTGTCTAGCCGAGGTATCAAAGCTAACCCGACGAAAATCCTACTCATAGAGAGAATGGAACTGCCAAAATGCCTTAACGATGTGCAGAAGTTCACTAGTTGCCTGGCATCGTTAAGCCGGTTCGTATGTCGGTTGGGAGAGAAGGCCTTGCCACTCTACCAGATAATGAAAAAGGCAGAAAAATTCACATGGACACCACAGGCGGACATTGCATTTCGAGAATTGAAAAAAATGTTATCTACTGCACCACTACCCAAGGAGCCAATGTTGCTCTACCGTAGCTGCGACCAACCGAGTCGTAAGTGTAGTAATTGTAGTGGAGCGCGAGGAAGAAGGAAAGTTGATGCAAAGGCCGGTGTATTATCTGAGCGAGGTGTTGTCTGCTTCAAAACAGAATTACCCTCACTATCAAAAGATGGCGTATGGCGTATATATGTTGGCCAAGAAACTCAAACACTATTTTGAGGAACATCCAATCAAAGTGATATGTGAAGCACCCATATCAGAGATTATGAATAACGAAGATGCAAGTGACCGGATAGCACAATGGGCAATTGAGTTAGCCCCATATGCACCATAGTTTGACAGAAGAGATGCGATAAAATCGCAAGTTGTGGCAGATTTCTTTGTGGACTGGGCTGAGATGCAATACGAGCCACCTCTGCCAGACTCCAATTATTGGCGAATGTACTTCGATGGATAGAAACTGAAAGATGGGTTGGGCACCGGAGTAGTGCTTATCTCGCCCAAGAAAGAACAGCTAAATTGTGTCCTTCAATTCCACTTCAGTGCCTCGAACAATGTTGCGGAGTATGAAGCATTGGTACATGGATACGTCGGATACAATGTTTTGGAGATTCGGATTTGGTGATGCAACAAGTGTGGAAACTGGGATGCCTTGGATGCTAACATGGCCCTATACATATTCCATGTTCAAAAGATAAGTGGATTTTTCGAAGGGTGTGAATTCCATCACATACCTCGGATTGAAAATGAGGCGGCAGATACACTGTCCAAGTTAGGCTCATCCCGGCAGCCAATCCCGCTGAATGTTGCTTTGGAGCACTTGAGAAAACCATCCATCACGCCATCGCCTGAATTAAACTCAATTTATATCCCGGCACTCTCCGGATCAGGAGTTGCACCTATGGAGATAGAGTGGGGAGGCACCTCAGCAAACCCGGGGACTGCTTCGGTAAACCCGAGGACTGCCTCGGCAAACCCGGGGACTGATCAGCCCGACCCGATAGGAGTTATGTCGGTAGATGTGATGTAAATTGATGAGGAACCATTTCCCGTCCGGACTATACCAGCTTGGGCCAAGCCAATATATGATTTCCTGAAAGAAGGAGATATCCTCAAGGCAGATCCAAAGAAAAGCAAAGGCCTATACTATCATAAACACCGAACTATATAAAAGGAGTGTAACAACAGTACTGCAGCAGTGTGTTGACCCGAGGAAAGGGCTTGACATACTTCAAGATATTCACCAAGGGGAATGTGGCCACCATGCCTCCTCAAGAGTGTTAGTGGCGAAAGCTTTCCGTCATGGATTTTATTGGCCAAGTGCTTTGGAGCAAATAGAGGATTTGGTGAGAAAATGCAATGGCTGTCAGAGATATGCCACGAAAACTCATTTACCAATGTCGAAACTCAAAACTATACCCATTACCTGGCCATTTGCTGTATGGTGCCTACACATGGTAGGGCCATTTAAGCCGGCTAAAGGAGGAATGACCCATATCCTAGTTATGGTCGACAAGTTCACCAAATGGATTGAAGTGAAGCCAATCAAGAAGTGTGACGGGGCAATAGCAGTAAGATTCCTCAAGGATATAATCCTGAGATACGGCTATCCCCATAGCATCATAACAGATAATGGCACAAATTTCACTGAAGGAGCATTTGCGAGGTTCTGCCAGGAAAAGAAAATCCGGCAAGATTTAGCTTTAGTGGCCCACCCCGCATCGAATGGGCAAGTGGAAAGATCCAATGAACAGGTATTGTCAGGGATAAAACCCCGGCTCATAGAGCCGCTGCAAAGATCAGCGGGGTGCTGGATAGAAGAACTACCAGCGGTACTATGGAGTTTAGGAACAACTCTGAATCAATCAACAGGCTATACGCCATTCTTTCTGGTATATGGGGCAGAAGCTGTATTACCAGACATAGAGCATGATTCGCCAAGGGTCACCCAATACACAGAAGCCAAAGTGCACGAAGCCCGGCGAAATGATGTTGATCTACTAGAAGAAGCGATAGAACTGGCCTTGTCCAGCTCCGTCATATATCAGCAAAACCTCCGACGCTACCATAGCCAGAAAGTGAACCCCCGAGTCTTCCGAGAAGGTGACCTGGTACTCCGGTTGATACAGCGCACTACTGGCATGCATAAGTTATCCCCTCCATGGGAAGGTCCTTTCATTGTAAGGAAAGCCTTGCACAATGATTCCTATTATCTTACTGATGCACATCCTCAGGAAAATAACTAGGCGGACAGGTCCGGAGAGGAATCTAAGCGACCGTGGAATGTAGCACTACTTCGTCCTTTCTACACCTGACAAAGAGGTGAATGTATCCAAGCTACTCATATGTCGGTATGTATGTCGTCAATGATCTTATTAATTAAACTTTGGCACCCCAAGTAGAGACTCAGGGACTGCTGTAAAAATTGTCTTTCTCATTTTTGTATTTTTATGTCGGGTGGGTTAAGTCGCTTATATCTTAGTTAGGTTTGTAATGTGTGAGCACCGAAAACCCAACTCTTAGACTTTGCTGTTGTCCAACAAGAATTGGCTTCATGGCAAGCAAGATAACAAGTTTGGAATGGCAAATCATATGAAAAACGACTAAGGAAAAGAACTTAAGTGGGCCGACCTTGGTTATTTTGACTAACCCTTGGTTTAATGCGTTTATCTAATGCCGGATCATTTTGAGCTAATCTCAAAGTTTCAAGTACTGTTAAATCAATTTTATGAACCTCGGACTCGTAAGTCAAAAAGCCGAATCAAGGTAGACGCGAGCTGAGTCAAAAATTGGGGGAACAAGAAAACAAAACTCGGGGACTTCACCCACAATAATCCAGCATTAAGAACTTAGTTCCAAACAACAATTTGTAGCACAACTAAACCAGAGTACTTAGATACATTTCTGCCCGGCATTCCGGGGATCTGACAAATATGATCAAGTGTTTTTAAGGAGCAGGTGCAGCAGTCGAATCATCAGCCGAAGAAGGAGGTACTTTGGAATTTGGGGGAGGGGCGCTAGCCTCGGCTTCATCCTCAGGGTGGACCTTGCCATCCTTCGGATCTTCGGCCTCGTCGCCAAGCTCAGAGGCCTCACCCTCACTTCCTTCTTCTTCTTCATCTCCAGAATCAACTTCATCATCGAAAACGTCAAGATAGCTCGGCCCTTCGTTCCAAGCGTGGAAGAGGGAGTACTGAATGAGTTCGTTAGAACAAGCTTTGCGACGCGTGACGCACTCCAGATCTTCATACCACTTAGATCCGGTGCACATGCGGGTAAGCAATCCCAAGTCAATTCCTTCATACCACGAGAGGACGAACTACAAGGCAATATCAGCCCCAGCCCGTGCGGTAGATTCTCGCCACAGATTTAGCTGATGCTCGCACTCCATTAATTTGGCTATGAAAGCCGTACTTCTTTTGGGAATGGGCTCAGTGGGCCAGAGGGAGCTGAACATCCGAGTTACCGCCGGTATAATGTTTGCGTCGTGGTTCTTCACTAGCTCAAGGAGAGCGGTGAGGCTTGCCTGCAGATCCTCCGTATTATACGGGATTGGCTGGGCATCAGGGCCTGCAAGAATACCACGTTGTTCGCAGGACCGGGTTACGGCAGCAGCACCAAGCGTATCACTTTCTAGAAATTTGCTTGAGAACAGAGTAGAGGAAACAGTAACTAAGAGCACCAAATCTGGAGAAACGAAAGTTAAGCAAGGGCAGAGAACTCACGGGCAATCTAGAAGAGGAGTCGCTAAAGCTCGGAATGGACATTGGCGCTGTGAGCCTGGAGTTTCTCGTATTCGGAGGATACTGACGTAAGTTTTACATCGGCTTCCTCCAATAGGTCCTTATCCTTGGAAATTTGAGTGGTCAAGCGCTCTTTTTCCTCGGCAAACTCCTGGTCCGCCTTGTCCAGCTCGGATTTGTGGAAGTCTTTGAGCCTCCGGATTTTGGCATTCAGCCGCGTAATTTCCGAGTCCTGGAGCTGCAGCCGAGCTATCTCTTCGTCCTTCTTCTTCAGTTCAGCCTCATGCTTCCCTACTTGTTCGAGGAAATGGGTCATCATGACAGGCATAGTAACACTGTCTTTAAGAGCAACTGCAACAGTGGCATAATCCGGTGAAGCCGAAGTATAAATGTCTACCTGATAAAGAAAGGAGCATACGGTGATCGTGCGAATGAGATAAGATTACCTTTGATTTCAGCTAGATTCTTCCGCATGATGATATTTTCAGCTTCAACCTCGGCTGCATGGTTCGGATAACAAATTAATAGGGATCACAGACAACTCGAACAAACAAAAATGGAAGAGGGAAAAGTCTAAGTAAGGAACATTACACTTCTTCTGGTGCTCCTCCAGGAGTTTGCCATAACGCGCGCGAACGTCTTTATTGGAGTCCAGCAGGCGCTGGAACTCAGCGGATCGATGGTTAGTGGTAATCTGAAATATGAAAGGCAATGTCAAGTTCAAAGGCAAGGTAAAAAATAATTCGAAGTCTACAAGATCTGAGCCAAGTGGAATTTAACCCCGCTCTAGGTGTGTGGATATTCGAAGTCTACAAGATCTGGGCCAAATGGAACTTAACCCGGCTCTAGGTATGTGGATATTCGAAGTCTACAAGATCCGGGCCAAGTGGAACTTAACCAGGTCTAGGTGTGTGGATATTCGAAGTCTACAAGATCTGGGCCAAGTGGAAATTAACCCGGCTCTAGGTGTGTGGATATTCGAAGTCTACAAGATCCAGGCCAAGTGGAACTTAACCCGGCTCTAGGTGTGTGGATATTCGAAGTCTACAAGATCCGGGCCAAGTGGAATTTAACTTGGGTCTAGGTGTGTGGATATTCGAAGTCTACAAGATCCGGGCCAAGTGGAACTTAACCCGGCTCTAGGTGTGTGGATATTCCAAGTCTACAAGATCCAGGCCAAGTGGAACTTAACCCGGCTCTAGGTGTGTGGATATTCGAAGTCTACAATATCCAGGCCAAGTGGAACTTAACCCGGCTCTAGGTGTGTGGATATTCGAATTCTACAAGATCCGGGCCAAGTGGAACTAAACCCGGCACTAGGTGTGTGGATATTTGAAGTCTACAAGATCCGGGCCAAGTGGAACTTAACCCGGCTCTAGGTGTGTGGATATTCAAAGTCTAGAAGATCCAGGCCAACTGGAACTTAACCTGGCTCTAGGTGTGTGGATATTCAAAGTCTACAAGATTCGGGCCAAGTGGAACTTAATTCGGCTCTAACTTTGTTCATATTTGAAATTGCTAAGGACAGAAACCAAATTCTCTAGGAGCATCTGACCGAGTAACAAGTTACTCCCTCGGAGGCTCAGGGACTAGGGCTATATCTACAAGTGCTCATCTATAAAAAGTACCACAGCGGAGGAAAAGAATTACCTCCATCATCCGGCCAGCCAAAGAGATGGCCTTGGTCGCGGAGTTCATCTGTGCGCTGAACTCGGCTGGGCCGAACATCTCCGGCAGATCATCTTTTGGATCGATGAATTTAGCATTGTTCCAGTTCTTCACATACTCCAGGAGCAGTGGACTGTAACTTTTGCCGCTAGGAGAATAGTTCTCCACAAGGCCTTTGACGTGGGCCTCTAGCCTTACAGATTGAGCTGCAGCAGAGCTGGTATGCAAAACTAGCTGCATGCTACCCTCTAATCCGGTAGCGTGTGACCTAAAAGAGATACCTTTAGCTAATCCAGCAGCTTCTTGATCTTGCTCGATGACGAAGGACGCGGCGGAAGATCCGAGGCTGCTAACCCGGAAGGAGCTTGAGAGGATGGCGGAAAAATATCTGCAATAGATGTTGTTAATCTGGGGGCCGCCGAGGGAACCTTTTTCTTTGGGGCCTTGGTCGAAGCTATTGCTGCTGGTGCTGGTGCTGATGAAGCTGGTCCTTGTGCTGCTGCTGGTGTTGCTGCTGGTGCTGGTGCTTCTGTTTCAGAGGAAACTTGAACTAGAGGAGAACTTGTTGGGGGCGGTGCCGATGAAACTGGCACCTCAACACTTAGCGCTGGGGCCGAAGAGGAACTGGGGAGATCCGGCATGGCCGTATCCAAAGCTGCCCCACCACCCCCCGCGCTGACATTGCCCTCCTCATGATGAGGTGAGCTCACATCAGGCGCGGCCGCGGAGCCCTCTTGGATAGGGCTGAGCGGGTGAGTGTCGTCATCGTGGGAGGGAGAAGGGCTGCTCCGGATTGGAGATGCTATGCCGGAGCCGCTCTGGGGAATGACCCTAGGAGATCTAAGAAGCAGAAAAGAACCAAGTCAAAAAGAGAAAAGAACAAATCAGATATAAAAGCAAACACATAAAGGGAAAAAACTTGAAGGGCAAATGCAAAGAGACTTACTCGTCTGAGGTTGTGGGAGCCCGAGGTTTGGGCATCCTCCGGACCGTGCTCTTGGCGGCCGTCTTAGTCGAGGCTTTCACCTCGGACTTTTTTGACCTCTTCTTGGGCGGCGGCACCTTCGAAGCTGCGGCCGAGGCAGTCGCGTGCTTCTAGGAAGAAGCAGGGACTGGACCACCAGTGGCGAGGGGAGGAACCTCGTGGACCTGACCGGACAGGTTAGCTGAAGATTCAGACATAACCAGATGCGCGTAAGATATGAGAACCGGATCAAGTACCTCTAGGATCTCAACATCCGAGTCATCATCATCTGGCCAATCCCTTAGAGAAGAGGCCTTACCAGAGCCGCATTTGACGATGTCTGGAGTGGGCATGAATGTCTCTGGATCAGGCTCCTCCTCATCTTCCTTGGCACGGGCCGGAACCCACTTGCTCGCCAGAACCTCGCCATCTTCTAGCGGCTGCTAGAGAAATCGCTGAGAACAAGACAGCAATTGCTAAGTTATGAAAATAATCCAACATACCGAGAAGATCCGGAAAATAGTAAGAAGTAAAGTTACCTTTGGAGGAGGGTTGTCCCGAGTGAAGGGATCGAGCCCCCATTCCCAATCTTCGGAGAATTCCTTCTCCACATTGAAAATGGCCTTAACCCGGCAATAAACTGCCGAGTTATCAAGCTCAAAAGATGAAGTACGGTGGGGATCGAGGGGGCTGCTCAAGTAGCAGATCTTGTGGGCTCGCTTCTGAAGGGGTGGGACCCGGCTGCAGACAAAAGTAATCATGATGTCCTCCCCCTGGAGCTTCTCCTTGAGCAGCTCCTTGATCCGGCGCTCCACCTGATTCGCCAGGGCAGTGGGTCGCCTAGGGATGCTCTCCCAAAGAGAAGTGTCTAGAGGTCCGAGTTTGAAGGGAAGGAGCCGAATCAGATCTTCCTCGATGTTGTTCCGCACATAGAAGAAAGTCTGGGCCTAGCATTTGGAGGACTCAAGCCCGGTGACCTGGGGAAACACAGAGCCTTAAGGGAGATATGGAGGCAACAAGACCGAAGTCAGGTGCTTTTCCTCCGGAGTAAGTTCCTTAGCCGGGACCACATTCCTCCAGAGACCAAAGAATTTGATCCACAGTTCCTTAGATGGCCAGAGGCTGATATATCCCTCGATGCCAGAGGCAAAAGAGGACAAAGAGGTGTTGGCATTGGCAGGGAGATGATGTGGTTGCAGTTGATATGTAGAAATGAAATCAAAAAAGAAATCTGAGGTAGGAAGGACGAAGCCGCGCTGGAAATGAGAAAGAAAAACAACATACTCCCCTAGATTGGGAGAGAGGGAAATCTCGTCAGCGGCGAGGCGACAGGAAATGTCGGCGGGGATGCGGCACGTGGCACAGAGCCAGTCCAGATCATCCTCACAGACGAACCCGCCGTCGCAGCAGCCGCGTTCGCGGCCTTCTCCTTCCTCCTCCTGCTGCACCACCACGGCTGCTTCCTCCTCCATCATGGTGAACTCGAGGTCTTCGAGAAGAAAATCGGAGTAGAGATAGCCGGTGGCGGAGAACTGGGAAGTGCAGGGCCCCGTGGTGAAACTCTTGAGCGGGAGCGTTGGCGCAGGTGCAAGGCACTGCCTGAGCACGGTCGCAGCGGCGCAGTTGCGACGAAGAAGCAGCGGCGGCGGTGAGGTTGCAGTGAGAGGGAAAGGAGGCTGGGAAGCACGAAGGAAATGGGGAACTTCCCCAAAGATTGCCCTAGACCCCCTACTTAACCGCGCGAGAGGATGTGTAGTGGGATCCTTTGTGGTTACCATGTCACACGCAACGGGCGTGTACGCAGCGGAGTCAGCCAATTAGAGTGTGGCCACAACAAGGACCATAGGGGCAGAGGATCCCATGACATGATGTAATGTTACAGTTAACGAGGCGCTGCAGTGAAGGGACGTGTGCATCAGTTATTCTTGATATTGCGACAGTAACTGGCGCGTTAAATTCGCATGGCCCTTAAAATGAGGCGAAACAAGGATTATCCTCCACATAGGATGTGGGGAAGCGTACAAGAGAAGGAACATAACCCGGATAGCCAGGCAAAAGACTCGGCCAGCAAGGAATAACACAGAATGAGCCAAGGGATCGCAAGAGGAAAAACCTCAGCTTAAGGGTAACTTGGCCAAAGAGGTAGAGATCCGGATATGGGAACCTGCTGTGGCCTGAACAGCTAATCGTTGCTAAGACTGCACCAGCTTCGGGGACTAATGTTGGGGGGATACCCCCGGGTAGGGTAACACCGGGGTATAAAGGCCGAGTTAGCCAAGGTACGGCACGGTCAAAGCAAGTGCTGACCGGGTCACCTCAAGGCAGGCCAAACCACGGACTGACCCGGCCCGTGGAGCATCACCTTACCCGTAGCCCGGCCGGCATAAAATATATGTCGGCCATGTTTGCCTATCTGTTTTGCAGGTATCTTAGTAGCCATATTAGCCACATGCTAGCCGGACTATCATATGGCTTTATTAGCTAAGAAGGAAGGAATCTCCCACTGGTCAAAAGGTGGCTTTATTAGTTGTGGCATGAGCGAAGCAAAGCAAAGAAGAGGACCAGCGGGTCAGGGGCGACCAAGATGACGCGAGGCACGTCGGCTGACGTAACCCATGTCTGGTGACGCTTAAAGGCGAGTATTACGTTGCGGGTTACGTCCAAAGCCCGGGCGAGCCGTTAAATAGAATAAAGAAGCATCTAGCTTTAGAAGAGGAGCATATTTGGAGAATATGCTGCCATGTGTGCCCTAACATTGTAACCCGGTCTCCCCTATATCAGGAGCACCGGGGCCTCCATAGAGAGGGATCGTTCATTTTCTCTGTCATAGATAGAACTCTGGAGCTAGCTTGTAGGGAGTAAGAGACATAGTCTCCTTCTTACCAAGAGCTTGAAGAGTACTTGTCAAAACCATTGATAGACCATTGATAGAGATAATACAAGAACATCTATGCGTGGAATCACCACACTCTCCCTCCCTGGATTCCCCTAGCACACATTGGTCCCATCTTTAGCCTATCCATGGCATCTGCCGTGCCACCACCACGACAGTGTCATTGCATGTGTGTTCTTTTCATAAACCATAGCTAGAGTCATTGCATGTATATTCTTTTGATAAACCACATATGGATCCACGAGAGTCATTGCGTGTGTGTTCTTTTCATAAACCAAATGGATCCACCAGTGTCATTGCATGTGTGTTCTTGTCAGAAACCACAGCTAGAGTCATTGCATGTCTGTTCTTTTCATAAACCACATGGATCCACTAGAGTCATTGCATGTGTGTTCTTTTCACAAACCACATATGGATCCACTATAGTCATTGCATGTGTGTTCTTATCCTAAACCAACACTAAAGTCATTGCATGTGTGTTGTTTTCCTAAATCACATATGGATCCACCAGAGTCATTACATGTGTGTTCTTTTCCTAAACCACATGGATCCACTAGTGTCATTGCATGTGTGTTCTTTTCATAAACCACATGGATCCACTAGTGTCATTGCATGTGTGTTCTTTTCATAAACCATAGCTAGAGTCATTGCATGTATATTCTTTTGATAAACCACATATGGATCCATGAGAGTCATTGCCTGTGTGTTCTTTTCATAAACCAAATGGATCCTCCAGTGTCATTGCATGTGTGTTGTTTTCAAAAACCACATATAGAGTCATTGCATGTCTGTTCTTTTCATAAACCCCATGGATCCACTAGAGTCATTGCATGTGTGTTCTTTTCACAAACCACATATGGATCCACTACAGTCATTGCATGTCTGTTCTTATCCTAAACTAGCACTAAAGTCATTGCATGTGTGTTGTTTTCCTAAACCACATATGGATCCACCAGAGTCATTACATGTGTGTTCTTTTCCTAAACCACATAGATCCACCAGTGTAATTGCATGTGTGTTCTATTCACATACCACATATGGATCCTCTAGAGTTCATTGCATGTGTGTTCTTTTCCTAAACCACATATGGATCCACCAGAGTCATTGCATGTGTGTTCTTTTCATAAACCACATGGATCCACCAATGTCATTGCATGTGTGTTCTTTTCATAAACCACAGCTAGTGTCATTGCATGTCTGTTCTTTTCCTAAACCACATATGGATCCACCAGAGTCATTGCATGTGTGTTCTTTTCATAAACCACATGGATCCACTAGTGTCATTGCATGCGTGTTCTTTTTATAAACCACAGCTAGACTCATTGCATGTCTGTTCATTTCATAAACCACATGGATCCACTAGAGTCATTGCATGTGTGTTCTTTTCACAAACCACATATGGATCCACTAGAGTCATTGCATGTGTGTTCTTATCCTAAACCACATATGGATCCACCAGTCATTGCATGTGTGTTCTTTTCATAAACCACATGGATCCACCAGTGTCATTGCATGTGTGTTCTTTTAATAAACCACAGCTAGAGTTATTGCATGTCTGTTCCTTACATAAACCACATGGATCCACTAGAGTCATTGGATGTGTGTTCTTTTCACAAACCACACATGGATCTACTAGTTATTGCATGAGTGTTCTAATCCTAAACTAGCACTAGAGTCATTGAATGTGTGTTCTAATCCTAAACTAGCACTAGAGTAATTGCATGTGTGTTCTTTTCCTAAACCACATATAGATCCACCAGAGTCATTTCATGTGTGTTCTTTTCATAAACCACATGGATCCACTAGTGTCATCGCATGTGTGTTCTTCTGCTAAATCAGCACTGGAGTCATGCATGTGTGTTCTTTTCTTAAACCACATCTTTAGTCATTGCATGTCTATTCTTTTCATAATCCACATGGATCCACTCGAGTAATTGCACGTGTTTTCTTTTCACAAACCACATATGGATCCACTAGTCATTGCATGTGTGTTCTTATCCTAAACCAGCACTAGAGTCATTGCATGTGTGTTGTTTTAATAAACCACATATGGATCCACCAGAGTCATCGCATGTGTGTTCTTTTCATAAACTACATGGATCCATCAGTGTCATTGCATGTGTGTTCTTCTCCTAAACTAGCACTGGAGTCATGCATGTGTGTTCTTTTCCTAAACCACATATGGATCCACCAGAGTCATTGCATGTGTGTTCTTTTCATAAACCACATGGATCCACCAGTGTCATTGCATGTGTGTTCTTTCCATAAACCACAGCTAGAGTCATTGCATGTCTGTTCTTTTCATCAACCACATGGATCCACTAGAGTCGTTGCATGTGTGTTCTTTTCACAAACCACACATGGATCCACTAGAGTCATTGCATGTGTGTTCTTATCCTAAACTAGCACTAGAGTCATTGCATGTATGTTCTTTTCCTAAACAACATATGGATCCACCAAAGTCATTGCATGTGTGTTCTTTTCATAAACCACATGGATCCACCAGTGTCATTGCATGTGTGTTCTTTTCATGAACCACAACTAGAGTTATTGCATGTTTGTTCTTTTCACAAACCACATGGATCCACTAGAGTCATTACATGTGTGTTCTTTTCACAAACCACATATGTATCCACTAGAGTTCATTTCATGTGTGTTCTTTTCCTAAACCACATATGGATCCACTAGAGTCATTGCATGTGTGTTCTTTTCATAAACCACATGGATCCACTAGTGTCATTGCATGTGTGTTCTTTTCATAAACCACAACTAGAGTCATTGCATATCTGTTCTTTTTCTAAACCACATATGGATCCACCAGAGTCATTGCATGTGTTTTCTTTTAATAAACCACATGGATCCACCAGTTTTATTGCATGTGTGTTCTTTTCATAAACCACAGCTAGAGTCATTGCATGTTTGTTCTTTTCATAAACCACATGGATCCACCAGAGTCATTGCATGTGTGTTCTTTTCACAAACCTCATATGGATCCACTAGAGTCATTGCATGTGTGTTGTTATCCTAAACCACATTTGGATCCACCAGAGTCATTGCATGTGTGTTCTTTTCATAAACCACATGGATCCACCAGTGTCATTGCATGTGTGTTCTTTTCATAAACCACAGCTAGAGTCATTGCATGTCTGTTCTTTTCATAAACCACATGGATCCACTAGAGTCACTGCATGTGTGTTCTTTTCTCAAACCACATATGGATCCACTTGTCATTGCATGTGTGTTCTGTGACACCCCGAGATTAGGGCTAGACAAATCCCAGACCTCTATCTGATATAAGCCTAACCTAAATCTCGGAAGCGTACAGTGAAAGAATCGGCAACATCACAGCGACCCTACGACACAAAAATTATTATAGCAAGCTCATAACTGAGTGAAGAACCAAATTATTACAAGCAGAGGTCACTAACCACAAAAATGAAAAAAGGAAGGCAAATTATGCTATTAAGTATAGTAAACTTAACAAATGGCCTAGAGGCCTGAAGCATAACGATGACGTCCCAATCCATAGATTCCAGGCTGCCAACCAGGAACCCAAGGCTACTTGTCGATGTCGATGTTGTAACAAACTCTTCTTCTATAGTAACACTTACCTGTTGCAAAAGTATCAACAAAGCAAGGTTGAGTACATGGTGTACTCCGCAAGACTTATGGCTGGTGGGGTTCATATGCATAAAGCTAACTTTATTTGTAAAAGGGAGAGGAGAAGCTGGACTAAATATAAATTTTTAAAAGGGTATAAGAAAGCGACATCTCTGAAGCATCCTCCAAGTAATCCTCAACTCACAACTAGGATCACCCCCTCATACCCATGAGGAAGCATCCTTACGCACACTCACATCTCTTGTCAAGTTTTACGATTAGGTTATTCTTCTCTATGATCTTTGAATCCGTTCCTAAGTCGTCCATAACCATGGACACGGCTTTTCGAAAAGATTAATACCCTGCAGGGGTGCACAACTTTACCCACACGTACCACCCTCCTCTTAATGCCAAATATTATTAGCCCTCTTCCTTGGAAGGCCGGCAGAGAGCGGATGGACACTACCTTTACCTTGCTTTCGCCGAGACCATGAGTCACGTCCTAAGGAGATGCCGCCATAACGGTTCATGTCCCGAACCTGGTCCCTAGATATGTGTGCGGGGAACAAGATTACGAAGGTCGTGCCTCTCTTGCTCCCGGTCATGCTTACCTACCTGTATGAATGAACCTCCTCCACCGCCTTCGAGAACAACCAGAATGCATATGTTGAATGGAATGCACGAACTATATGACTCATGGAATCTACTAGGCAAGTTAGTTGGTCGAGGGGGTTTCTAGCCCCCCGTGTGGCTGTACGCTCGTCTTGGTTCAAGAGGTAAGAACTTAGGTCCTAGTAGTGGCAAGTATGGGACTACAAAAACCACAACCCACCATGGCCTCCCATACAAGCCTTACCATGTTTAACATTCATCTCTGATCATACCACGTCATCATGTCATACTAGGTTCAATCGTAGCTCTGATTCATCAACCGGATGGATCAGCGATAATAGCTAAGCATAGCTAAGCGCAACAGATATAACAGCTCTAGCAAAGTTCATAAACCAAACCCTACTTATGCTAGGAGCAGTCGATCAGGGAATATAGGATATAAAGGAAACATGCATCAGTTAGGATTACTCTACCTATCAATAAAAGACTTTGGAATCGTACGCACATGGCAAGAATGAAATACTTTGAAAGCACATGATTTTATCATGTGTGGGGCTATGCTTTCCTTTGCCTATAGATACTCGGATATAGATCTTCAGGTTCATCTGCTTGAGATTGTTCACCATTGATAAAGTACTCCTCTTTGATGGTGTTAATCCGGGTCTTCAATGTTGGACTCGATCTCATTGCTCACATCAACTCCGAGGTCTACCAAGAGAAGCAGAAACACCGGAAAGGAAAGCGACAATCAACACATGGAACTTGTGCAATGCTCAAGCAAGGATGATGATATGACATTTTTTAAAGGTGTTACATCAAACCTAAAGGTATATGAACCATTTTAAGCTGAGTAGGCATGCCCTAGATAGCACTTCTGATAAACTCCGGAGGCATATGAGAGGGGTTTATTAGGGTTTCTCTAAGGAGAGCATTTTAGTTGTTACCATGATGCATGACTTTTATGCTGTGAGATAAATCTCATTTTTGTGAACATTTTGATATATTATACATATTTTTCTGATTTAAAATGAATTAGTTATGATTTTTCTCATTTTTAATCCATTTTAAAAAAAATAATATTTTTGGGATTTATTAAATTATTTTTTCAGCTGGCCCCACATGTCAGATATATAATCATTTCAGAAATAATTTCCAAAAAGATTAAAAACCTGACAAACTGGGCCCACCTGTCATATTAATATTTATTAAAATAATTACAGAAAATAAAAGAGGATTTTGGCGTCAGCATGATGTCATGTCATCATTGCCGATGCTCCCAGATCGAGTTCAGGCATGGTGCTAGCGGTGATTCGGGGCTTCGGGGGTGGGCGCATTCGACGCAGCGCTTCACACTGAACCAAATGGTGGCGGCATCGCTGGCAGGAGGACACTGGAGAGGGCAGCACGATGGCGCACGGCGGCGGTTCTTGCAGATGCATGGTGTGGGCTTGGCAGAAGAAGAGAGGGAAGCATCAGAGAGCCCATGGAGGAGCACAAGGTCACCAGGAAGCGGTTGGTGGGGTCGGCGATGACTAGCGAGGCCGAGCTGCACCGGAATTCGTCGACGATCGTGGCGGCCTGAGGCGGAGAAGACGCATCGATTCCGGTGATTCGGAATGCTCCTGCTTCCGTGGTTGGTTGAGGATGAACGAGGAGACAACAGCGGTCACACCTATGGCCTCAGAGGGTCGAGGGGTGGTCAGGAACGACAAGGACGATGATGGCCGGCAAGCTAGGGTTTCGGCCTCATGGAAGAACGAGAGGGAGAGGGGGAAAACTGGCATGCTAGCGCTTCTCCGTGGCGGCCAGGGGGTCTTGTAGGCGCTCGGGGGCGGCGACGGGAATCTTGGCGCGTAGCAGCGGCGGACGACAGAGTGCTGGCCACCTAGCTACTTCTCCTGTCAAGGAAGAAGACGGGGCGAGACAGCTGGGGCAAAGAGGTATGGGCCGTGTTCGGCTGCTTTGGGCACGGGTTGGGCCTTGGCTGGGCCGAGCCAGAAAGAGAGGGAGGGAGGGCTACGGCCTGGTTTTGCTGTTGGCTATTTTTTTTCAGAATCCTTTTTTTCTGAAATATGTTTTCCTTTTTTGCAAAATCATTTGAAACTAGTTTGTATAATTTCAAAACTACCAGAGGCTTTATCAAATATTTAAAACAATGTAAGGCCCTTGTAATTCTTTCGGCTTCACAACTTTTGTACTTTTCAAAATCCAAAACCATTTTGGAATTGATTTGAGAGAGAGGGGAAATAGGGTTTAGGGTTTTACTTCCTTTGTATTACATGCATTTTTAAAAGTTGATGCTCATGAATGCACAAAACAAACCCTACTTAGAGACTAATAAAACTAGGGGTGTTAAAGTTCTATCCCCCTTAACAGAATCTCGTCCCGAGATTCCTAGGTAGGAAGATAGAAGAGACAGGGTTACACTAAACTTCGACGATCTTCTCGAAGAGGTTGATCCATGCCACCATCATTGAATGAATGAAACGCTTCATTTCTTCGAGGTAGCTGCACACACTAAAGAGGATAGGGAAGGACACAGAACCACAAACAAAGTATCTCATGGTCAACTCGTGGATAAATGTTCTTAACACCTCTAGAGCCAACGAGCATGAAATACGTCAAGGTAACAGAGGGAACAAAAGGAGATGGTTTCAAGGTGTTAGATAGCTGGTCTTCATAAGGATTGAGACCATGGAACTTCATAAGATTTTAAGCTTTTGAAAAGGAGAGCATACAACAGAAAGAACAAGACCACAGACTTCGAGAGATGAAACTCAACTAAATGACTTAAGTAGAGCTTCCAAGGATACATAGATACGGATAACCAAGTTGTTGAACTACTTTTGATACAGAAGGATCACTCTTCATTCACTAGAATGTCAAGATAGAAAGTTATTTTGGTGTAGAGGACTCATAAGTCAGAAGGAACATGTAACAAGAGAAACTTCTGATTATAAAAACCATGGTCTCTCATCGAACACATTACGGAACGGAGGGAAACTCTTTATTCATCTAGGTCTATCAAAATCTTTGCCAAAGATCATGATATCACTTTACACCACTAAGATGAATCTATAAGAAAATTCCTGATGGCACGAGGAAAAAGAAACTTCATTCTTAGACTTCAATGACTTGGCACCACAAGATGCTTGCCAACATAAAAGATTCTGGAAGATCGACCGAGAGACATTTAGAAACTCTGCTTTAAATGTTCTCCTTGATGTTCGCGACACGAGACATCAAGTAAAAAGGTCGGACTTCGGTTAAAAAGGAGACCATATGAAATGCATCGTATGTGCACCTAGAGGGGGTGAATAGGTGCTACTTCAAATTTTAATGCTTTTTCAATTTTTGGCTTAACACAAAAGGTAAATTCTCTAGATAACTATTTAGAAGAATTTCCCTATATGCAAACCTATCTACTAGTGAGTAAGAGGCGAGTGGAAGGGGAACGCGTGAACCATAGTGAAGCATGTGGAGACATAGGATTTGTTTTACCGCAGTTCCTTCCTTGTTAAGGGAAGTACATCTGCGTTGGAGGGGTGGGCGGTACTAAGACCACCACACCACAATAGGCATCACCCTGTTCTCCGATGGATCCCGTCACCAAAGGCCTGATCCACCTTTACACTATAGGAACCCTTCGAGGCGGGTGCCGGCGCCTTTACACAACTAGCAGGGCACAACTCCACAACCAAATTGGAGGCTCCCGTAATGACGGCAAGCTGCCACAAGAATAAGTTATCAATAACAAAATACAAGATCTAGATATTAGTAAGAATACTAGATCGGGGATTTCTCCAAATGAATGGAGAGGAGTTGATGCGCTTGATTTGTGATGGCGATGAAGATAGTCTCCTCCTTCAATTCCCCCAAAGATCGAAGCCTTCGGGTGGTTGAAGTGGGAGATCTAGAGAGAGAGAGAGTTCTTGCAAATGGTCTGACAATTTTCGAATGAATCGAGAAGACTGCACGATAGGGATGAAGGGGATTTTATACCCCCTGCACCCACTGAGCCGTTGGAGCGATTTGGGGCAGGATTATCTGGACCAAGTGAGGGCCGGATTATCCAGTCTGGGGAAAAACTCCGCCCCAAACTCGGATTATCCGGCAGATAAACCACCCCCACTGAGAGCGACGCGCCGAGCCTGCCCTTGATTGCCTCCTAGGGGCCGGATTATCTGGCCCCATGCGAAGGCCAGATTATCCGGCCAAGGGAGGAAAAACTGCCCCTGTTCGGATTTTCCGGAAGAAAATTGGACCACACTCCGAGTGTCGCGTCTTGGCTGCCTTTGAATGATTTCTGAGGGTCGGATTATCCGGCCCCATGCGAAGGCCGGATTATCCGGCCTGGGGAGGAAAAACCGCCCCATTTCGGATTTTCCGGGAGAAAATCCGAACCCACTCCGAGCGTAACGCCTTGGCTACCTTTGATCGATGAGTTAGGCCGGATTATCCGGCCCTTGGTGGGGCAGATAATCCGGCCCCCCAAAACACCAGAACAATCCCTGCACACTTAGCGCACATGAGAAAACTCCACGGTATTGTTATCTAACACTCAAACACACAGGGAACCATGAAATGTTCTTCCAATCTCCCCCTTTTTGGTGTTAGATGACAATACTAGGATTTGCAGGAAAGTTCTCAAGGCAACAAGATTTAATGAAATACAAATACTCCCCCTCAATGTGTGCATACAAACAATTGAAGTTGATTACAAATACACACAAGAGGGTAAAGTCTAAATCATTGGAACAAATGTGAAAAGCTCATACCACCGATAGGGAGATAGAATCGTCCTCAATACATTATAAGAATATCGAATGATAGCCATAGAGCACGCCTCCCTCGATATAGATATCCAATAGCCATAAGAATATTGAATAAGGTAGATGATTCCATAAGAATAATCCACAAAACCACAGCCACAAAGTTTCATACAAACCACAAGTTAAAGTTCAACGCTAAATGGGCACAAGCCAGAAATCGACGAATAGGAAAAGTGCAAATGCTTGTGCCCAACCCATGCAAATCCTTGAAGACCTAATAGAACTACTTCTCCCCCTTTGGCATTGAGACGCCAAAAAGGAAGAAGAGCGATGCTAGCGCCCCAAGGTATCACTCGTAGTCCTCATCCTCGTCCTCATCCTTGTTCCCATCCTCGTCCTCATCGTCAAGCTCCTCGGTGTCATCATCCTCATCATCAGCAGTGGCCGTGTAAGGAAACAGGTGACGCTCCAACTCTCCATAGTTAAGCCTAGAAGAGGAGTTCCACCGAGCATATGGTGTGGGAGGAGTAGGAGCAGGGGGATCGCTAGAAGCACCGGATACAGGGTGAAGGATGAGCTACTGAGAGTGAGCCAACTCATGACGCTCCTTGTAAGCCTCATACTGACCCTTGCGTGTGTCCACGCCCATGCAAAGAATGTTCCTCTGGAACCAGTTCATCTGGTTGATCTCACGAGCAATGGGAGGCATTGGAGGCCTACGAGCACTAGCACGAGCATCCCTCATGAGACCCTCAGGGGTAGAGGAGGGGTGAGAGGTCTTCCTAACCTTGGTGTAGATCTTCTTGGCCTTGTGCACAACATCAATATTGAACTCTTCAGTCTTGAGATCCAACAGTCAATGTTAAAAATAAGTTAATCCCTACACTATGTAGTGGTGGTATATATGGTATTGTAAGAGATAAGAGACAAGATAAAGATAAGAAGTACTACAAATGGCCGACCTAATGGTAGGTCTCGTAAGAGCGAGGTTCTCGAGTGGTCGGTGGAAGTACAATTTACATCAAGGACCTCATAAAAAAATGAAAATTCCATCCAAGTCCATGCATTTGGCACAAGGACCCTGAAACGGATTAATAATGAAGTACTATGTGTTTTGAGGTTTATGCATACTAGTGTTCATCGTGCTAAAGACTATCAGTAGAATCTTTCTAGATTCTAAGAATGGAAAAGAATATCCATCGGTTAGCAATGTTTGGATTTGCTAGTCTTGATCCAACGATCAATGTTAAAAGTTAATCGGTTAGCAAAGTTTGACCTAATTTCATGAAACAGTGAGCAAAGTTTGACCTAATTTCATTAAATAGTTAGGATGCAAAATCTTAGCAAGAAGATGAACCTGTTGTCAAAACTCTCGGTGGTTTCTAATATATATTAATTGACCCTCCCCCCTGATGGGTACCTCCAAGAGCTTTTTCGTAAAACTTTCAAAGAAACCTACAATTTACCTGTAGTAGTCCAAATTTTACCTAATTTCGATAAATCAACATAAAATCATTCAAGTGGGTGAAGTTATCTAGGAAATCTGAGAACTGATAAAACATGGGAAATTGTAAGTGCATCATGTTGGTCCACTATATATGTGTGAAAACTTGTCTTGTGGCATTCAGATCCATAGTATTTGGACTTTCTTTAGGGGAAAGAACAATCTAGTCATCACTCTAAAAATTAAGAATGTTCTTTCCTAAGATAGTTGGAAACTCACACTAGCGGCATTGTCTACTACAAGAAGATGCACCTATATCTACCTCCGAAAAGACTTTTAAATCAAGAGGAATCTATTACACTTACTTGTAGCTAAAGTTTGGCCTAGTTTTGTTAAACTGGCAAGTTGCAAAATCTTAACAAGAAGTTCAATTTGTCGTCAAAAATCTCGTTGGATGGTTTCTCATATATTAATTGTGACCCCCGATGGGTACCTTCAAAAGATTTTTCGTAAAATTTTCACAGTAACCTACAATTTGCTTGTAGTAGTTCAATTTTTTCCTAATTTTGATGAATCAACATAAGGTCATTCAAGTGGGCTAAGTTAGGTAGCGAGTTTGAGAATTCATAAAATACAGGAAATCATAAGTACAATATGTTGGCCCACTATATATATATGTGTGTGAAAACTTGGCTTCTGGCATTTAGATCGATATTCTTCGAACTTCCTTTAAGAGAGAGAATAATCTTGAGATCACTCGGAAAATTGAGAATGGTCTTTCCTAATAATTGGAAACTCACACCGACAACATTGTTTACTACAAGAAGATGCACCCATCTACCTCCCAAAAGACATTTAATTCAAGAGCAATCTATCGCGCTTACATGTAGCTCAATTCTGACTTAATTTTTGTTAAATTCTCAAGATACAAAATCTTAGAAAGAAGTTGAACCTATCATCAAAGCTCATAGTGGTTTCTGATATATTAATTCACCCCTCCCCCGAAGGGCACCTCCAAAAGCCTTTTCATGAAACTTTCAAAGCAACCTACAATTTACTTGTAGTTCAAATTTGACCTAATATAATTTCGATAAATCGGGATAAAGTCATTCAAGTTGGCAGAGTTAGATAGGAAGTTTGAAAGCACATAAAACATGTGTATCATCAGTACAACATGTCGGTCCACTATATATATGTTTGAAAACCTGGATTGTGACATTCAGATCCATATTCTTCGGACTTTCTTGACAAAACATAACAACCTCGCTTGTCATCTCTCAGAAAATTGAGAATTGAATGTTCTTTCCTGATAGTTCAAAACTCACACCGACGACATTGTTTACTGTATATTGATTTTTTCTCAATGAGTATACTATTTAATACTGTATATAGTTTGGTCAAACTTTCTAATGGTTGAATTTGACTAAACCTATTATCCTGAGTAATACACCCGTCGTTTAGAAATATAAGACGTTTTAGCTTTGTGAAATGAATGTATCTAGAAGCATTTTAGTGTATGGGTGTATAGATACATTCGATTCACAAAGCTAAACCATCTTATATTTATGAATAGAGGGAGTATTAAATAAATGGAGTATAGGATAAGATTAGGAAAACAACATTTTTTAGAACCCTCACAAGCTTTTTCTTAGCATCACAGATCTGAATATTACATTGACACTGATGATTAACCAAACTACAAACAGAGCAAACCCAGACACATACGGAGTAGTAGTAGTACAGCTTAACGACTTCTAGGGGGACTCCGTGGTCTTCTCAGGCGACTTGGCAGCATCCTCCATGGGTAACTTGGCTGCATCCTCCGTGGTACCATCGCCAAGCAGGGACCCGTGGATGCTGGGCAGCATGCCGTTGTGCGCAATGGTAACATCGGCCAGCAGCTTGCTGAGCACCTCGTCGCACATGACGCCGAGCATCACATGCCTCGGTATGATGCGGATCTTCTTACTGTCCTTCGCGGCTTGCCCGACGAGCTCTAGCACCTCGGCGGTGAGGTACTCGAGAACGACCGCGAGGTAGACGGGAGCCCTGAAGCCTATGCGCTGGGAGTACCGACCCTCCTTGAGGTAGCGCCCGATCCGGCCGATGGGGAAATGTAGCCCGGCCTTGACGGACCTCGACACCTGCTTCTTCCTGCGGCTGCCTAGTGCGAGACTGCGACTTGGAGTGGCCAGAGAAGGATTCGGAAGCCGGCGACATGACTTATTTTTCTCCACAACCTTTGTCGCTGCCACATGGGTCTTCTTCTTCTCACGGGAGCTCCGGTCTTCAGAGCCATAGCTGCAAAGTCTAAGAGGAAGAAAATTTAATTGTGGAGGCCCGGTGAAGGTCCCCAGGTCCCTTGTATTGAAACTTTAACATCACCGTCATTATTATTTTACAAGTATGATTTTTTAATAGGAGTACTACTAAAAGGTTGTGTGCATGTTTCCTTATTTTCTTTCACTTTTTTTAAACATGGTTAGATGTGTGAGCATGAAAATTCATACAAAGAAGTTGTATCTTTCAACACAATAGTCAGTTTTCAGTATAATTGTGTGGGTACAATAATTAGTACTATATGAATTTCTTACAAATTTACAAGCAATCTATCACGCACTTGTAGTTCAAAATTTACCTACTTTGGTTTTATTGACAAAATGTCATTTAATTATGTGAAACTAGCTAGAAGGCCTGAAAATTTATGAAACTTGTTAACCATGAAACATACTCTATTTTGTGTGAAATTTAGTGTGTTGTGGCATTGAGATCCATACTCTTTGACTTTTCTTTAAAAAATAATTATATGTGGCACTTCTAAAATAATTTAACAAAATTCTATACATAAAAGTTGAAAATTCCAATTAACAACATTAGTATGCCATGCCAAGATGCACCCGTCTACCCGAAATGGACATGACCTTTGTCATTATTTAACTCGAAACCCAAGTATATGTTAACACATCGCTGGTCATATTATGAAGAAGTGTTTTTAAACCTTGTCAAAATTCATGTTTATCATTTACATAAGTGCTTAACATTTTTTATTGTTTTCCTTACTTTTCTTTAATTTATCCTAATAAATGGGACGAGTGATGCAGATAGGACCTTAGCATTGGTAACTTGGCTTAAAATGTGAACAATGTTCATACATGGTTATTCTACTATTGTGTAGAATTTTTTTCAAAAGTTGTCCAAATCCATGTTTGTAGTTTTCGTCCAAACAAGCACAAATATAAGAGGACACCACTTAAGTTTCAACTATGTATCATTACCACCCCCTCCCGCAAAAAAACTATGTATCATGACACACATTGAAATAAGTATTTTCATATAGTACTAACATGTAGTGGAAATTATCTATATTTTGCTAGAATACAGTGAGTGCACTCTAAGCCTAATTATCCGGATGTACTTAATTACTAAAAGCAAATCCTATCACTTGGAAATTGAAAAGCATTTTCCTAAAAGTTTGGAACTCTCATTGACAACATTATTTACCAAAGCCAAGATGCTTCATAGAACGAGATATAGTACACTGCCCGCCTCTTCTCTAGAAGCCATTTAATTTTGCACTCGGGCATGCTTCTTCAGTGGGGGTGGGAAGAGACCTCCTCGTCGTTATCCTCGGCCTCCTCCCCGTCATCATCCTCGGCCTCCTCCTTGTCGTCGTATTCGGCCTCCTCCTCAAGGTAGACCTCAGACTCCTCCTCTTCCTCAGTCTCATCTTTCGTCTTATCGGAGTCGCTCGGCGTTGGTGGTGGTGTCCCTTCGAAAAAGCGCTGCCAGTGGCTATCTTCTTCATCATAGGATTCCGACAGCAGAGGCAACCATGGCCCGTCGACTAAGTCTAGGCTTCCAGGTGGAGTTTCGGGGCCTTTCCCATTTGTTAGGTCAATCGACGTGTTCTGGAGAGAGTTGTCATACGACATTTTGGAAGGAAATAGAGAGAGATCGAGTTCTAAGCAACAATGAGTTGGTTGTTTTGGGTGAAAGTAGGGGTGCGTACTGTTGCAATTTATAATGTCTATTTATATTCGTGCTTGTGTTAATACCCTGAAAACTATCCCAAAATATCATAACAGACTCGTCCCGTCAACAAAAACAAAGGATTATACCAGACTTGTCGATTCTTGATTTTTATCGGCCTAGAGAATTCAGGAGGCGCCCCGCTTTATCCAAAAATGAAGAGAATCATGCAGATCGTGCTGAATTACTTGGTGTCTCTTCCTTCCTCCATTAAAAATTAAGTGTCTATAGTAGTACATACTTATGTAGCTACAATACTACTAGTATACGTATACTCTTCACAAAGTTGCATCACCGAACTTGATTGATGGTGGTATGGTGTGGGCCTCATCTTTTTCTGCACCGCTGCATCTCAGACTAGAAGTATAATCATTGCGTGAAAGCTTAGACGGGAAGGACGGAGAAATGGATAGGATAGTGGATGGATGGTGAGAGGGGGGCGAAGGAGAGAGAAAATCTACTACGTAGTACTGTAGTATGTGTACGAGTACCGCGTGTCACGACCCATCGTAATATGTAAACTTTTAGCCAAAGTTAGATAGGAACCATGATCAACTACAGTATGTGTGGGTTGTGGCATTCTGAACCATATTATTTGGCCTTTCTTCACAAAAAAATATCACCGTCCTTACTGGGAAAATTGAAATTCTTTTTTTTCCTAATTGTTGGAAACTCCCACATGCAACAATGCTTACTACGCCAAGATGCACCCATCTACCTAACTATCGTGGGAACTCTATCAAATTGTAAACTATGATGTAAATATGGCCTTGATGACCTTGGTCGTTCGGGTTGAAATAAACCCGATGTTTGGCTGATCTTTTGGATAACCTTCCCTCCTGATGTTTGGGAAGCAAGTGAAAATTTCGAAAACTGGAAACGTTTGAATTTTTGTGCCGTCGAGGACCAAAGTGGTTTCCTTCCTATGTACAACTCCTCGTCCCTACTCCACACTAATGCGCGGCTGCCGAACATGCCAGAGACACATAGCCGCCTTACCAAGGCACACGTGCGCAGCGCCACGCTGTGGACGAGGGGAGAGAGATCAGCTGGACCAGTGCGCGAGGGGAAAGGGGAGTAGATATGGAGCATAGGGAAGGAGAGAGAAAACACACAATTTGTTTTGCATGCATATCTCCTGAAATTTACTACTAGTAGAGTGTACACTGTAAGTCCACAGGAGTACCTCATGTTAGAAACCCATCATAATTTTGCTCTGACATGGAACCGCCTTCAACTTCTCTTTGTTGCTGCCCTCTTCCCCTGCCAATGTTTTATTCTATCAGCATGTACAGCGTGTGTACAGAGGTGACCATATGTCTAAGCAAAGAAATATACTACTCCCGCATTGTGTAAAAAAGCACATATTAATAAGGCTCAGATAGTAAATCGTATGACATATCATCACTATATAAAATTATAATTGGTAAAGCATAAAAAATTATAAATTTGATCAACATCTACTGTTTAAAGTATGGGTGTATATTTGGTCCTTATACTTTGTATCATCATGTGTAGAAGTCAAAGATTATTAGCTACCTAACACTTGAAATTTTTGGTAACATGGTCTAGAGAAACGAGGGAGAAGCTTCTAGTATGATCGAGAATTGTGTTTGGAGAGTTTTATGCATAGTGCATTTATTGTGTTCAAGACTATCAATAGAATCTTCTAGATGCTAGAATGGAAAAGAAGATCCAACGGCTAGAAATGCTAGGATTTATGAGTCTTGATCCACTGGTCAACATTCAAAGTTATTCGTACACTATATAGTGGTTTGTAATGAAGACTATCAATAGAATCTTCAAGATACTAGAATGGAAAAGAAGATCCACTGACTGGAAATGTTGGGATTCGTGAGTCTTGATCCAACAGTCAATATTCAAAGTTGTTTGTACACTATATAGTGGCAAGATCATGTAGAAGTCAATGATTATTATCTACTAGTAAGTTGCACGTGAGACTCAGATAGTAGACGTATGACATATCATCACTATATACAATTATAATTGGTAAAGCACAAAAAATTATAAATTTGATCAACATCTATAAAGTATGGGTGTACATTTGGTCCTTCTAATTTGTATCATCTGTTGGAGATATGCCCAAGAGGCAATAATAAAAGTGGTTATTATTATATCTTTATGTTTATGATGAATGTTTGCATCCCATTCTATAATTGTATTATAAGGAAACACTAATACATGTGTGTTTTGTAAACATAAAAGAGTCCCTAGTAAGCCTCTTGTTGAACTAGCTTGTTGATTAATTGATGATCATGGTTTCCTGATCATGGACATTGGATGTCATTAATAACAAGGTTATATCATTAGGTGAATGATGTGATGAACACACACCCATAGTAAGCGTAGCATAAGATCAAGTCATTAAGTTCGTATTGCTACAAGCTTTCAAATGCATAGTATCCTAATCCTTCGACCATGAGGTTATGTTAATCACCATCACCGGATGGGTACTTTGATGACATCAAACACCGCTTCATAACTGGGTGGTTATAAAGGTGTCATTGGGTATTCTGACAGTATGTGTTGAAGCGCATGGACCAAGATTGGGATTTGTCCATCCATATGATGGATAGATATGCTCTGGGCCCTCTCGGTGGAATGTCATCTAGTTAGCTTGCAAGCATGTGACTAGGTCACAAGGGATGACATAACATGGAACGAGTAAAGAGTACTTATCAGTAACGAGGTAGAACTAGGTATGGAGATACCGAAGATCAAACCTCGGATAAGTAGAGTATCGCGTGACAAAGGGAATTGGTTTCGTATGTTAATGGTTCTATCGATCACGAAGTCATCGTTGAGTATGTGGGAGCCGTTATGGATATCCAGATCCCGCTGAGGGTTATTGATCGGAGAGGTGTCTCCATCATGTCTGCATATTCACGAACCGTAGGGTGACACACTTAAGGTTCGAAGTTGTTTTAAGTAGATATGGAATGTGCGTTGGAGACCGAATGTTGTTCGGAGTCTCGGATTGGATCTGGGACATCACGAGGAGATCCGGAATTGTCCAGAGAATAAGATTCATATAATGGAGATCATTTTCTAAGTTAGGAAATGTTCCGGAGTATTTATATGGGGATTCTAGAAGGTTTCGAAAGGTTCTAGAAGATTTTTTGGAGTTTACTTGAAAACCAAGAAAGGATAAAGGGAAACTTGAAGGGTAAGTAAGGGAAACTTGGGGGGGAAGGACTCTCCCCCCCAGCTCCCTTGTGCGTCGGCCCTAGTGGGTGGGCCTAGGGGTGGGAACCCTAGGCCGCACCCCTCCCTCTATATATAGAGGGGTGGAGGCGCCACCCCCCTTTGCCCCTTCCCACTCAAAACCCTAGCCGCCTCTCTCCTCCTCCTTCCATCTGCTCTGGCTTAGGCGAAGCCCTGCAGAATTCTCTACTCCACCACCACCACATCGTCGTGCTGCTTGGATTCCGTGGAGAGATCTACTACCTCTGCTGCTCGCTGGAACGGGGAGAGGAAGGTCTGCTTCGACTCTGCACGTGTGACCGACTATGGAAGCGCTGCCGAAACGCGGCGCCGGAAGGATCGTCTACTCGATCTTGAGATCGGCAAGTGATCGTCTACATCAACCACGAGATCCGATCTCGCACAAGGCTTTCAGATCTACAAGGGTTAGTACAGATCTATCTCGTTGCACATGTCTAATAGATTAGATCTTGGCTTTTATCTAGATTAGATCTAGGTTTTGTCGTTCTTGCGGTAGAAATTTTTTGTTTTCCATGCTACGAACCCATCATCATCATGTAGAAGTCAAAGATTATTAGCTACCTAACACATGATTTTTTTGTTAACATGGTCTAGAGAAACAAGGGAGAAGCTTCTAGTATGACGGAGAAGTGTGATTTGAGGTTTGTGAATAGCATTCATTATGCCGAAGACTATCAATAGAATCTTCTAGATGCTAGAATGGAAAAGAAGATCCAATGTCTAGAAATGCTAGGATTCGCGAGTGTTGATCCAACAGTCAACATTCAACATTATCCGTACACTATATACTGGTAAGATAAGATAAGATACTAGTAAGTTGCACATGCCCTGCACATGTGGCTCAGATAATAGATCTCTGACATATCATCACTATATAAAATTATAATAGCTAATGTGGAAAAATATAAATTTGATCAACATCTATAAAGTATGGGTGTATATTTGGTTCTTCTACTTTGTATCATTATGTCTCGAAGTCAAAGATTATTAGCTACCTAACACTTGAAATTTTTGGTAACATGGTCTAGAGAAACGAGGGAGAAGATTCTAGTATGATGGAGACGTGTGTTTTGAGAGGTTTATGCATAGTGCATTCATTATGTTCAATACTATCAATAGAATCTTCTAGATGCTAGAATGGAAAAGAAGATCCAATGGCTGGAAATGTTTTGATTTGCGAGTCTCGGTCCAACGTTCAATATTCAAAGTTATTCATACACTATATAGTGGTAAGATAAGATGTCTAAAAACATGGTTTGTGGCATTCAGATCCATACTCTTTAGACTATCTTTACATAAAGGAACAATCCTGATATTTGCAAACTCACATCGACGACATTGTTTACTACAAGAAGATGCACTCGTCTACCTCCGAAAAGACAATTAACTCAAAAGCAATCTATCGCATTTACTTGTAGCTCAAGTTTGATATAATTTAGTTATATTGTTAAGATGCAAAGTCTTAGCAAGAAGTTGAACTTGTTGTAAAAACTATCGGTGGTGGTTTGTGATATATTAAATCAGCCCCCAATGGTTACCTCCAAAAAATGTAAATCTTTCAATGCAACCTACAATTTACTTGTAGTTCAAAATTGAACTAATTTCAATAAATCGACATAAAATCAATTTCAAGTGGGCAAATTTAGCTATAGAATGAGTTTGAAAACTCATAAAACACGGGAATCATAAGTACAACACGAGGGTCCACTATATATGTCTGAAAGCTTGGCTTGTGGCGTTTAGGTCCATATCCTTTGCACTTTGTTTACGAAAACAAACAATAATCTCATCATCACTCGGAAAATTGAGAATGTTCTTTCCTGATAGTTGGAAACTCACACCGGCGGTACTGATTACTACAAGAAGATGCATCCATCTACCTCTAAAGAGGCATTTAATTAAATAAAAATCTATTGCGCTTACTTGTAGCTCAAGTTTGAGCTAATTTTTCGTTAAATTGTCAAGATGCCAAATCTTAATTAGAAAGGAGTTAAAAACCTATTGTCACTCTTGGTTGTTTTCTGATATATTAACTGGGCCCACAATAGGTACACCTCCAAAAGTTTTTTGTAATTCTTTAGAAGCAACCTACAATAATTTAGTTCTTGTAGTTCAAGTTTGACCAAATTTTGATAAATATAGGTATGAAGTCATTCAAGTGGGGCAAAGTTAATTAGCTACATAGGGAGTTTGAAAACTCATAAAACAAGGGAATCATAAGTAAAACACGTTGGTCCACTTAATATGTCTAAAAGCTTGTCTTATGGCATTGAGATCCATATTCTTCAGACTTTCTTTACATAAAAGAACCATCTCGTCATCACTCGGAAAACTGAGGATTTTCTTTCCTCATTGTTAGAAACTCACACCGACGACATTGTTTACTAGAAGAAGATGCACCCATCTACCTAGAAAATACATTTAATTCAAGAGCAATCTATCGCGCTTACTTGTAGCTCAAGTTTTATCTAATTTTGTTAAATCGACAAGAAGTCACTGAAGTGTGCAAAGTATGCTAGGACAAAGCTTGAAAAATCCTAGTACTAAAAACTTGGGCATTACGTATAAGAAACCGTTGGTCCAGTTTGTGTGATAATTGGGGTGGTTGCATTTTCTTTTAACTATGGTAGGTCTCGTAGGAGAGAGCTGCTTGAGAGTTAACACGATCGATGGAAGTACAACTTACATCAAGGATATCATAAAAATGAAAATTGCATCCAAGTCCATCCATTTAACACAATGACCCTAAAACTTAATATTGAAGTGTGTGTGTGTTTTGTGGTTTGCGCATACTAGCGTTCATCGTGCTAAAGACTATCAATAGAATCTTTCTCGATGCTAAGGGAAAATATAAGATCTAACGGTTAGCAGTGTTTGGATTTGGCAGTCTTGATCCAGCGGTCAGTGTTCGAAGTTTCGTACACTATACAATGGTGGTATGGTATTGTAAGAGATAAGACAAGATAAAGATAAGATAAGAAGTACCACGAATGGCCGATCTAATGGTTGGTCTAGTAGGTGTGATGTGCTTGAGAGTGAACACGGTCGGTTGAAGTACAAGTTACATATTAAGGACCTCATAAAAAATGAAAATTGCATCCAAGTCCATGCAGCGAGCACAAGGACCCTAAAACTGAGCAATGAAGTATGTGTTTTGAGGTTTGCGCATACTAGCGTTCATCGTTCTCATCAAGACTATTAGTAGAATATTTTTAGATGCTAGGAATGGAAAAGAAGATCCAACAGTTAGCAAAATGTTTGGATTTGCGAGTCTTGATCCAACTTGTCATCAAAACAATCGTTGGATGGTTTCTCATATATTTATTATGACCCCTGATGGGTACCTCCAAAAGATTTTTCACAGACCTTTCACAGTAACCAAATATTTACTTATACAAGTTCAAATCTAACCTATTTTCGATAAATCGACATAAAGTCATTCAAGTGGGTGGAGTTAGGTAGGCAGTTTTGAATTGGATCCATAGTACCAATCGTGGTCGTTGGGCTGTTAGATCTAATGGTTCAGAGTGGTTGGATTCGTGTTGAACAATATCTAGAGCAAACTCCACCATGTTCTAGATAGTTATTATTAATATACTTAATGTATGCCTTTTTCTCTAACGAGACTATTGGTTAATAACAACTTAATGTTCGTTAAATCACATTTCATACAGTATATATGAGTGTGGCACGTGCATGTGTGTGTGTGCGAACACATTGGCTTGTGGAATTTATTTAGATCAATATTCTTCAGACTTCCTTTATGGGAGAGAATGATCATGACATGACTTGGAAAATTGAGAATGTCATGTCCTGGTAGTTGGAAACTCACACCGACCACATTGTTTACTACAAGAAGATGCACCCATCTACCTCTAAAACGACATTTAATTCAAGAGTAGTCTATCATGCTTACTTGTAGCTCAAGTCTAACTTAATTTCATTAAATTGATGCAAAATCTTAGCAATAAGTTGAACTGTACCTATATATCATCAAAACTCTTTATGGTTTCCCATATATTAATTAACCCCTACCCCTATAGATATGCATACCTCCAAGAGAGATCTTTCCTCAAACTTTCAAAGCAACCTACAATTTACTTGTTGAAGTTCAATTTGTACCTAATAATTTCGATAAATCGACATAAAATCAATCAAGTGGGTGAAGTTAGCTAGGAAGTTTGAGAACTCATAAAACATGGGAAATCGTAAGTACAACATGTTGGACCACAATATATGTCTCAAAACTTGCCTCGTGTGTCATTTAGATCCATATTCTTCATACTTTCTTTACCGGAAAGAACAATCTCGTCATCACACTCGGAAAATTGAGAATGTTCTTTCCTCAGATAGTAGAAAACTCATAGTGATGGAATTGTTTACTACAATAAGATGCACCTATAGACCTCCAAAAAGACATTTAATTCAAGAGCAATCTATATCGCGCTTACTTGTAGCTCAAGTTTGACCTAATTTCGTTAAATTGTCAAGATGCAAAATCTATCTTAGCAAGAAGTTAAACCTATTGTCAAAACTCTTTGTGTTTTGTGATATATTAATTGACCCCTTGATGGGTACCTCCAAAATCTTTTTCAAAAAACTTCCAAAGCAACCTACTATTTTCTTAGACACGAGGCCAGTAAATTTCTAAGCTACGTATAGTAAGGGCGTGTGTAGTGTCTAGAA
Source organism: Avena insularis (assembly GCA_023614405.1). NCBI lineage: Eukaryota > Viridiplantae > Streptophyta > Magnoliopsida > Poales > Poaceae > Avena > Avena insularis. Next base: position 384,763,372 of record CM042694.1, read on the forward strand.
GTAGCTATGAAAACTACTTTCGGTCCAGCGTTTAGAACTGAAGTGGGTCCACACAACCATGCTAAAAAGAAAAATAGACTTTTATCCACTGAATAGTGGGCCCTCCCAATTGATTCTCTTAGACATAAGTCTAGCACTAGAATCACCTTAAAGAATATTTTTGTTAGCACTACCCACTCCACCATTAAGATATATGTTTAAGACTTGACACCGTGCTTGCTTTGATGTCTGGGGCCAATGGGCTCACTACCGTGGGGCCCCATTGTTATTACTGGTCTAGTTATATCCTATAGCAGCCAACGAATGTTAGCTCTGACTCCTCTAGCTCTTCCTTCTCGATGAAGCCTCGACGCTCGGCTTTGAAAGATGGTTACGAGGGTAGTAGGTGCCTATGGTGACTTCGTCAAGCTCAAGCCCCCCACCGGACAGTCTGAAGACACAATATTTCGCAGGTGCTCATAGGGGTAGGATGTGCATTCATGCGTTCATAGGGGTGAGTGACTGTATGCATTTGTTAGCGTGTGCGTTTTGTAGTGGATTTTCGAAAAAATGTGAGAGATGGGCCTTCCTTTTGTATTAAGTTTTTCTCGGTTTTCCCAAAGTAATTGTGATGGTAATTGGTGTCTAGGGTCTATGGGCTCACTACAGAGGGCCACATTATTAGTGGTTCAATTACATCCCATAGCAGCCAACAAATATGAGCTCCAACCCCCTAGAACTTCCTTCGACACGAAGCCTCGGCACTCGACTTTGAAGGATGGTTATGAGGGTAGTGAGGGCGACGTTCCCGTTAATATATAGTGAGGTGCCTATGGTGACTTCGTCAAGCTCAAGCCCCACGGGATCAGTGTCAAGATCCAGCCTTTCTGAAGTGCTCATAGGTGTAGGGTGTGTGTACCTGCATTCATAGGGGTGAGTGTGTGTATGCATTTGTGAGCGTCTCCATTTTGTAATGGGTTTTCACAAAAAGAGAGGGGGGCCTTTGGTTTATTTACTTATTGAGTTTTGATATGTTTTCCAAAAGTACTCTATGTAATGCAAGTCAAACTAGGTGAGTGATGTTTGGGGGCCCACGGGCTCTCTAGCGCGGGCCCCAGTTATCAATGGTCGAGTTAAATCCAATACAGAGTAGTAGCCAGTGAATGTGAGGACCGACTCCCCTACCTCTTCCTTCTCCATGAATCCTCTGCGCTAGGCTTTGAACGCGTGCTTTTTTTTCAAGCAATGTCGGCGGATTCAGTCATGCCGGTCCGGCGAACGACGGGGGATCTTGATGCGCAAGGCAGCCGGGTTAGGGTAGGTATGCTAGAGTTCACGGTCTCAGTTTATTTTCTCGAATTCAGCTTATGGGTTCTCTCCTTTTGGGGGTTTTCTCTATTCTGCCTATCTCGATCGACGATGTTTCCTGGGTTCAGATGCCGGCACAGATGCGGATCCCTGGCTTTGGTGTGATTGCGCCCTGGCTGTAACATCCCAATTTCTGCAACCCTGATTAGTTGTCCAGAATGCAAAAATCAGGGGGAACAAAAACTTTTTCTTGTTAAGTGTTGCAGTGTTTGCTTATTGATTGTCTGTGCTTATGCTTCTGATTGTATAGCTTATGATATACTCCTTACCTTAACACCAGTTGACAAAAGCTACTTCCCAAAAATTGCCTTGGCTTAATTTCCATAATCCCAAATGTTCTGGCATTTCAAAACCTGAGCCAAGAAGCCTTTGCAAACCAACTATTTTAGTAGCTTCTATTGATCAAACTATGGAGAGCTATAGAATACTATCTCCTTATGTTTTCAAGACAGAACCTTCAAATACTCTTACCTCTTGTTTTTCCAAAACCTTTTCTTTAAGCTGTTGAATTCCACTCTTGGTAGAGATATGAATGACTCTCATCTTATCCAAACCACAACCTTTTCAAAATACCTATCCTTACCTCAATCTAAGCTTGATGGTAACCCTAGTAGTAGGTTTGCTTAGTTCCTAAGATGAGTTGCCTTGATCTGCTACTTGATTTGTCTGCTTAGGAGATAGTATGAGCTACTATAGGAGCTCATCACTAGGATTAGGAGGTTTCAAAATCACCACACCCTAAACAAGAATACAAAGCAAGATCTAATCTCTAGATACTAGGTGATCATCTAAAACCCTTAACCAGATCAATTATGTAGTGATCCATTCTAGAAGTTCCCAAGTCAATGAAGACATATATCAAGCATGGATCCCTTCTACTCAATATACACTTCAAGATAATCCACTTGATGATGCTTGGGTACATTGCAACCCATCAAAATCATCCCCACCCACATTCTACTCAAAAACCCTAAATCTGCCAAATTTGGCTGTCTGGAAAACTATTTCCAACATCACCCTTTTGAATGCCTGCCTTTCTCAACCCTTGTGCATTTTTGAAAATACATCTGAACCATATTGTTAACCATCCTAAGTACTACCAAGGACCACTCTTTCCCTTGGATAGATCATCCTCCAACCCACTTGTTCTTGATGGTTTTGCAGGCAAGAAAATAACTATTCCTGCAAATCTAGTCAACATGCCTACTTTGATAGAAGATCACACCATCATCCAACCTTCTATGGACCAACTATTTGCATGGTTGTGTTCTAATCATAAGGTCTATCAACATATCCTTCACTTGTTCCAAGTGGATCTTTGTGCCTCTTAAACCCACAAGGTTTTGAAGGCTAGTTGATAATCTGCTTTGGCAAGCTTATTTTATTCAAAGTTTGAAAGCATGTCTTGGTTAACTCAAGCAAGATCAAGCTCCAACACCTATACCATGTTCTGGTACATGAATTTGTCTAACTAACCATCTATCCCATGCGCCAAGGGGAGATCTGAACTCCAAGATGCAACCATGTTTTGATAGTATGAAATTAACATCACCCTAGATCCTTAATCTACGATATTCCACCAAAATCAACTTGGATCCTCCCATCCCAAGGTTGCAAATTCTTGCTACACCTTGTTCACATCATATACCTTGATCACCAAGATTTATCAAATATTATCCATAATTATTATGGCTCCAAATCCAATAAATCTCTTTAATAGTCAAAATCTCCAAAACCCCTTTCCCAAAGGAAAGTTTGGTTTTTACTAAAACACTTCCCCAACTCTAAGCACTTTTGAGATCCTTAAATCATACCCTAACTTCCAACTTCAAAAATAAATATTTTTGAAGAGTTTTATTATTTATTTTTGCCCATTTTCTTAAATGGCTGAATGGGAATAATAATTGTTTTAAATACTTTTACCTTCCAATAAATCTTGGGAAAATTCTCCTAAGTGTGTATTCACACTTGGGATCACCTCACATCAAAATCCAACAAAGTCCAATCTAAAAATATCGAATGAGCTCCAATACTTCACTTCTGTAGTTTTTGAATAAATGGATTTAAATGGACTTATAATCTTTTGAGAAATCCCAAATAATTCCTGGAGGTGTGTCTTGACCTCAACTACCCACCAGTACCATTTACCCTTCTTGTCCAATGCAAGTTTTTAGACTTTCTTCATAGCCATCTATTTGATCAAAATTGCCAAGGAGACAAATCCTCAAATCAAAAACCCACTAAACCTTATCAACCTGGTCAAGCAAGCTTCCCCAGCACAACTCACACCCTTCTAGTCATGCACTGTAGCAAAATATTGTAGCAACCCTCTCCCTTGTCCCATGTGCTTGGAAGTGAGAAGGAGAGAGAGAGACAAGCATGTGAGGCCATTTAGCTTACAACAGTCACCAGCTGGCCCTCTCTGTCTCCTGCACGACCATAGAGCCCTCTCCACCGCCCTACACGCCCAATGGATGGCCAACTCCCCTCCCCTTGTCCTCCCATGGACTTGTGCCACCATGGACATCTCCTCTTGAAATAAATACCCCCAGGCCACCCAGCTCTCCCCTCTGCCTCTCATTTTCCCCCAATCCCTCCCACTCACCTCCCTTGCATCCCACTTCCTCTCCCCTGTCTTGCGAAGGCTAGGAAGAGAGGAAGAACACCTCCTCGTCCATGGATGAGCTCGAGCTCGAGGTGCCCTCTCTAGAGCTCTTATCCACCTGCATGTGGCCATCCAGCACCCCTCTACCCCTGATCTACCATCCCCTAGCTCCAGAGCTCCTTCCATGTCGCCTCCTGACCGGGAAACGAGGAATATCTCCTCTCGGCCTTATTCAAGATATGGCCAGTGTACTCCCTCCTCGACTCCTTTTCCTTTTGCGTGAACCCTTCTAGACACGGCTCAATCCACTCTACCTAACCCTACCCTTCTTCTTGGCTCCTCCCTGTTGCAGGTACCAACTCTGGCGGGCTCCGACGAGCCAATCTCGGGCGTGGACATGAGGGTAGCCGCCCGTCGTAGAACTGACCATTCCCGCCCCTTGTTGCGACCGTCATCGTGCGCCGTGATGCCTCCGCCGCCTCCCTGACGCCGACGAGCCCGCAGGTGAGCTCCCGCTAAGTTCCTAGTCACGCTAGGGTTCCGTCTGCCGCTGCTCTGTCGCGGGAGGACGAAGCACAGGGACCGTCGATCGGCACTTGATCGAACGGCGCATATTGACGCTTACCTCTTCGGACCTCTCCCTCTCTGACTGGCAGGCCACGCTGCACGGTTTCAAAACCCAGCCCCGCGAGCTGCCTCGCCCCAAAGTGGGCCGAAACCCCTCCGGCAGGCCCAACTGCCTCCAGATCCGGCCCGCGGCACCCCTCCCTTTTTCCTTTTTAAATACCTAATTTCCAGATCTGCTTTTGGCTAGTTAGTTTAATTGCTAAACAAAATAAAAATCACTCCATTTTGGACAGATACAAATTTATACATGTTCTCACATGATTTCCCAAACATGCAGAAGCAGTCCCTAGCCAAAAATAATTTTTATTATTTTCTGGCATTTAATCTTTCAAAGAGTATAATTTACACTAAATAATTTCCCTAGAGATTTTTACATATCCATTTGGGATGAATCCAAGTCCTCCTGGAAAGTAATTTCTATACCCATTAATTAGCATAAGCCTCATGCCAAGGTGAACAATAGTCTGTCTATAGCAAAAATAACAAAAACTAGTAGTATCTGACTTTAGGATTTTCTCTAGGTCAAACCAAATGAGGTATTGGCCTGATTTCACCCCTAGTACAACCTAGTTCCAGCATCTATCAAACCCCAGCAGCTCAGAATTTATTGAGCTCTGGATGAATTTTAGTGAATTAAATACTTCTGTAAGTGGTATTATCACTAGATAAATCACTCCAGGAGTTTGACAACTCCACAAAGAGTGAATCCAATTCCTACAGAAGGGTATTCTAAATGCCTACCATGTACCCTTGGAATCAAATCAAAATCTGTTGTAGATTTAACCTGGTGAAAAAGACAAGTTGTCTACAGAACTTCCTTTGGGAATTTCCTGAGGGCATTCTGGTGACTATTTTGGAGTGATTGAAAATCTCAGTGAACAAGTACATCAAGACTTACCTAACCACTCAAGGAAATAATATTTGGAACTCCAGAACTTTTCTGGTGATTTATTCCCTAAAACTAGAAGTGATTTCACTAGGAAAATCATAACTATTGAAAGGAAAGTGATAAAATAGTGAAACCACTTTTGTTGGTTTCATTTTATCAACAACTATCTGTTGGTATCATTTTTACTCTATGGCATCCTACAGAATAGGTCCTTGATCCAAAACCCATCTCTTAGGTAGTTTCTAGACTATAAATCCTAAGGGATTTTCTTCCATGTTCCAAGACATGCTTCCAATCCTTCTAATCCATTTTCTCAACACCACTACTGATTTATAAACTTGTATTACTCATTGTTTGTTGTATGTATTGGTGCTTGTATGCCTTGGTTTGATTGTGGTCTTGCGTGTTTGCATGTATACTTGATGACGACGATAGTTGCGCTTATATTGACGCCGAGAAGAAGAGATCTTATTATTATTGGTATTGGTATTCTTGGTTATCTAAAGAACAAGTCCAGGGACATATTGCCATAATGCTGATCATCAGGCAAGCCACCTCCTTGCTCATAAGCCTCGTCCTACTATTTTACTTATGCATGTTTTATCTACTGTTTATCTAAACTGCATTGTTTACTATATGTTGATGTATATATGGTAGTGGTTTGGCTCCTCCGAACTATTACACTTTGGTACTACTAAGTACAACCCCCTTGACGATAACTACTTGTCCCTAGTATGGTAGATGGTGTAATACACCATACCCCTTTTTGGAGACCCTGTTTCAGCCAAAGAAAAGCTAGAGGATGGGAAGACCCCGGAAAAAGTTTTACCAAATGTTTTATGAGAAAACCTTGGTGAGGTGGGACCTCCCAAGGAATGTTAAGAAAGAAAAAGGTTTTGTTTTACAAAATGATGAAAGAAAGCTGGAGAGAAAAGGTTTACAAAAACACACCCGGTTCTTTGCAGTTTTGCTAGAAAAACTTAACCCGTGCAACCACATTACTCTGGAATGGGACAGGGCTGGATTTGATGTTTGTCTATTCTGGTATAAGCTGCCTCGCAACAACTACAGGGGATAATAATCCCTGGAGGGTGGGCCTTCTCTAGACAAACGGTCCATGTGAGACATCGACCGGGAGAAGGAATGAAGGGTTTACGGACCTCCACGTGTTACTATGAGCCCCTCATTGAAAGCGCAACACTTGGGAAGTGTAAAATGCGTCCCGGTTGGTCCTAGGTACCCGACGTCCTGGTGTTGAGGGGAACAACACTCATAGGGTAGGCACTTATATTAGAGTGGGCATCCGGAGAGTCTTGATCGGTTACTCGACCCACGATCGGTGAAGATCAGGGTAGTGTACCCGGATGGTGTGGGTAAAGTGTACAACTCTGTAGAGTGTAAATCTATTCGAATAGCCACGTCCGCGGTCATGGACGGTTGGGGAGGTTGCTGTAGAGCGGTGCTGGTTTTGTTTTCAAAAAGGATTTTAGAAAAGAAATGGCTTTGGAAATGTTTTGACCATGGGATGGTCGAAAAGGAGAAAGGTTTTGACCATGGGATGGTCGGAAGGAGGAGAAAGTAGTTGGTCATGGGACGACCTGAAGACGGGAACAAATAGGTGACCCAGTCCTAATGTTTTCCAAAACTTTTCAAAAAGGTGTCCAAAATGCTTTACAAAAGTTTTCAACAAAGATATGTAGATGCTATATCTACAAGCGAAACTATTTGAGAAAAGAACCTCTCTTGGAGCCCTCCTACTACCACAACCATAATGCATATCCTCTTGTTACTATTATTATCTTAAGGTGGTTTGCGAGTACAGTCAAAGTACTCACTGGCATTGTCACTGGCTATTAACTTGGTCAGATATCAAGAAGAGGTGAAGTGGACAACTACGCGAGCTAGGACGTTCTCCTAGTCAGTTGCCTGTAGGTTAAGGCATGGCTCGGGCTCTACGCTAAATGAAGTTCCGTTGTTGTTGATCGATGTAGCCATAATGGCAAATTTGGTATGTCATGTATTCGTTATGTTTTGGATGTTTACTTTGATACATGTCGGTTATGTGCCACGACTAACTGATCATGGGATCGTGGTTGTATGCATAACTGGGATTCTCGGAGGATTAATCTGGGGACCTCACACTGGCGCCCCGTCACTGCGTCGCATTCAAGGGAAAGAACTTCAGCCGCAGGTTCTTGGGTTGCAACTACGAATGTGAGCGCTGCATGTTTGTCCACTGGGTAGATCTACCGCACTCACTTTCGCTGCAACGCGCGATGATGTCGCTGTGGTTAGAGCTCGAGATCCGCGATGACCTCGAAGAGGTGGAGCAAGAGAGCCATCAGATGCATGCCGAGGAGATGGCTGCTGAGTTAACGGATGTCTCCAACTCACTGCACTCAGTCGTAAATAGGATAGATGCTTTTAGATTTGGGTAATTAGAGCTGGACATTAGGTTCTTAACCAAGTATGGTCTGCAATCTAGATATTTAGCATGCTCATGATGCTTTTGGTGGCTGGCTGTAGATTCCACTAATAATTAAGTAATCCCCTTTTGTTTACTAGTACTCACCATCTCATAGTACTGCCACGTTAAATTACACTAGGTTAATTAACATGGGAGTAGTTGACAGTCTGCTTACAGCCCTTCTGGAGTTTGTGGTTACTACTAATTGACCTGGTTTATGTGTTACTGGTATCTCTATCTATATACGAGTATCGCTACATTTTTTTCACATTTGTGCACCTCCCCAGTCGTGCACCTTCTTTACCCACTAGCGTCCACCTTTCCATCGCATCTGTGCAATCTCCAGTGAGTCCGCAACCATCTGGATGGTTGTTTAGGTGATTGCTATTTGAAATATTAGATCTATATGCCACATTAGGAAGCTGGGATCACCATGGATGTATCCATGGAATTAGTTATAAGGTCCACCGAAAATAGGTAAGTATATGCTACCAAGAAGAGTCTTTTGAGGATGGGAAGCTTGCCCATGGCTTTATTTCAAAGAACGGTCCTCAGCTGAATAATGCAGATGTAATTTGCTGCATATTATTCATAAACAAATTGTTGTTTACCGGTGTCCTGCATTGCTAAGTTCTTTAAATTATATTGTTCGTTAAAGGGAAACACGCCCAATCCTTGGCATCAGATTAATGCACGTATCCTTCTTTGCATTGCGAAGTTGATGTGTTCTTTCCTAAAATTTACTTATTTCATTTAGCATCATGTGCATGTCCCACCCATGGAGGAGACATTATCGAGTGACAAGTGTTTTTATGTATCAAGCTGCTTTGCTGGAATTTTAGAAACCTATGCTTTGTCCCTGAAAACATTTTTTTCGATAAAGAGCACTTTATTACTTAAAATGTCCCCTAAAATATACTAATCATTTTTGTTGCATCATGATTTGCAGAAACAAAGTCATTCTGATTTGTTGCCACTTATTACTAAGGCCAGGACTGCTCATGTGCCAGCTAAGAAGGCAAACCCTGAAGTACGGTCCTTTTCATGTCGGTTCTGTTTCCCATGTTTGGGAAATATGCCGCTATGGTTCTTTGCCATTTGCGGCACCACTGTGGAGCTTGCACGATGTGTGCAGCTGAATTTGGATTGTGAAACGAGAATCTGGTTTATTTTTTTAGAAATGAGAATCTGGTTTAATTTGGATTTGTTATTTGTAGTTTCCACCTTACTCATATTGCTCATGGCATAATGGTGCTGGTCACTACAAGGATTTGACAATTGTCTGTCTCCGACAGAAATAAAAATCTCATAGACACATAATTTCGTGCCTTCAAGAGAAAGTGAAACACCAGGACGAACAGATTAGGCGCCTGAAGGAAGAAGTGTCCACATCCACTAAGCAGATAGCTGATTTGACTGCAGGATGGAATACATCAATTTCAGTTGCTCATGATGTTGCAGTTGATTTTCAAAAGTTCGTGGCTGATAACTTAGTCCCCAAGTTGCCTGATGTGGATGGCGACAAGCTGATTCGCCAGGTGTACGACCGGATCTTGGAACAGGTGGGAATGCGAGCTAACAATCTTTTCAATTCGGCTCTAGAAGCAGATGAGACCCTGACCGAAATTTGATATTCTCCATGCCCATGCACTTCTGATACTGCAAAAGATGAGGAAATCTGTAAACCATATTGACCGCTCTACTTTCATTTGTGAAGGGTTTGGGTCTCTTGTCAGGATGACTGTTTGTTAAGTCAGGTACTATAATTGTTTTTTTTGCTCTGCTGGTGTGTGGTATCCATGAATCTATATATTTGATGTACTATTATGACATATATATTGGACCTGGCTTTATGTGACTATATTTGGCAACAACAGTCATCTTATTCGAACTTGCGGTGGTTTTTTATCTTTCAATTTCTTCCTTCTAAGATTTGTTAATGATGATGTTAATGCCAGTTGTGAGTGATTTTTTAGCATGTTTCTGGTAGTAAACCAAAACTTGTAGTTGTAGATTGTGGAATTTCAGGTCGATGTTTGAACTCTAGATCTTGATGTCATAGAAAGGGCAGGCTTCTACCACCTAGAATATTTTACCCAACAATTGATTGTATCACACAAATAAGTGCACAAACTTGATGTCTGTAGGCGGGAAATTGAGCAACGCAAGTGCACAAACTTGTATCAGTCATCTGGTTGCTACTATTAATACAACTGTGGTTTCCCCTAAAAAAGGAGGGGTTCACAAAAAAATAAAAAAATAGTGGGGTGAAAGTTAGTTTTGAGTTCGAGGTAGCTTAGTTGTGTGCCCCTCGACCCCATCGTCATCTTCTCCGCTTGGCCGCCCTCCCTCGACCGGACCGTCCCCACCGCTCCACCATTGAACACCACCGCACCGTCATTCGCTGGTATGTACGTCCCCAACCTCTAGCCATTACGGGCTTTCTGAAAGATATAATGCATTTACTTTTGGGCATTGCGAACTAAATAAGCTCGTGGCGTTTACAGGAAATGGAATCGGCATTGGCGGATGCATTTGCTGCATCGGCGGATGCTTGTAAAGCAGAGGTGGATGCTGAAGCAGCACCAGCGGATACATGTGAAGCGGATGCGGAGGCCGATGCTTGTACTGCATCGGACTCTTGGGCAGTGTAGAGTGATGCTTGGAAAGCGGTGGAGGCATAGTTGAAATCCTCGTCGGCTGCTGCTGGAACAAATTCGGCTATGTTGGCTACCGCTGCCAAACCGATGGCTGCGTGGGATGCTAGGAATGCGTCAGCTCGTGGTCGTGCTTCTTCAGTGCCAACGGCTGTGGCTCGTCATTTGGCGGCGGCGCCTGCTCCATCTGCTCAGAACTCATCGACCCCATTGTAAGTTCTGCATTGGATTTTGTCTCCTTGACTTCCTCCCTCTTTTGTGTATTCTGCTCCGGGGTTTTTTCTAGACACAGTGGATATTAGTTTAAACTAGTAGTACTGGGAACATAAAAATCTATTTAATCACAAACTAGTGATCCGAATGGGATGAAACATTCATAGGATTCAAACCTAGGCACCGATGATTTACTAATTTTTTGTCAATTTTTTTGAATAGTTTTACTTTTTAGTTCAAAATCTGAACTACTGCCATAAGTCTGATCTAAAATGGGAGGGGGATCCTGGTACAAGTCACCATGAGACTTGGGTTCACCAAGTCACTGAAGCTACGTCCGTTTTTTCTCCTCTTCTTTATGATAAAACCAGAAAATTCAGGTGGGGGCCTTTCTGTCCTCCCCGGTGACCTAAAAAGAGTTCTTCATTCCCTTTGCCCAGTTCCGACATGCTGAAGCATTTTGCGGTGCTTTCATACTACTCTGGTTGATTGCTTGTGCTGTTTAGGTTATTTTGTTAACAGACTCTGCTTTTTAGGTAGTTTTTCAGATGGGTGTGGTTTAGGAAATTTTGATGATAAATTTTCCTATCAAAATGTATGATGCATTGTGGTGTTGTGCATTGTGCATTGTGTTGTTTACTTAATTCTGATGATGCACTTGTGCTATTTGCATCATCCTACCAGCTTCTGTGGAAGAACATACGCAACAATCAATGACTTGCCAGGATGTATTTGGTCAGATTCTTGTTAGGATTCCTCCGTACCCATCCTGCATACTGAGGGCATCAGTAGCCCAAAAATGTTTGATGGACTTCATGGGAAGCAACGATTTCAAAAGGCTAAGCCTGCCACACAACAGAGGAATGCCGTTACTTGGGTTTTTCACCAACATCTCCGAGGACGCTCGATTCTTAACTGATCATAATCTTGACCAATCCATCTTCTAGAAGCTGAACAGGTTGGTGGAAGTACATAAAGCCTACAAACCTATGTACTCGGATGTCGTAATGGAGAATATCATTTTGTGGCCCGAAAGTTGGGGCGCCCAGGCAACGCGGTACCCAAGTTCTGTAAAATCAGCCGTGATGACTACAGTTGGTATGCCAAATACTCATAGGGTATTTTTCAGAAAGAATTCAACTTTATATTTCAATACAAAATATCAGGCTAACGGCCGTTAAGTTGGGCCCCCTGTCAGTTCTCGATGTTATGTCACTCCCGTTGCTTAGGTGTCCATTAGGCTTGCAGCGTTGGCGTATGCATCCATTACGCGTCTTCTTCTTCCCCAGAGCGACAATCTGTGGGGCATCGCAGCCATGGCGCGGACCTGGGACGTGGACGAACCTACTCGGCCCAGCTCTCCTCCCTGTAGGCTTGCAGAGTTGGCGCCTGCATCCATTACGCATCTTCTTCTTCCCCGGAGCGGCAATCTGTGGTCGTGGCCATGGCGCAGAGCTGGGACGTGATGAACCTGCTCGGCCCCGTTCTCCTCCCTATCTCGAGTCGGAGCTCGCCCTCACCATGGACGCACCCATGGCACGGTGCAGGGACGAGAATTGGTTCCCGGTGAGATCTGTCACTGTGTCGATCATGCACGGTTTTGTCTTCCTCCTCTAGAATCTGAGCTTGCCATCACGGTGGTTGCACCCGCACCATTTTTTCCAACTCTACTGAGGTCTCTGTGGTAGCTCAAGTTGTGCCATGTTGGACCTGTAGGCGAATTCGGAGCTGGGTGGCGGCAACCCGTTGTTGAACCTATAAGGAGTTTGCTGAAGACTGCGTGTCGCTCCAAGTTCTTCGACTGATGCCTTCGGCTTTTTCCAACATCCACCGCCGATGTGAGATCATTTAGTTAGTTCAATACAAAATTTGGACCAATTTAACTTGTTGATGCATTCCTTGACAATTATAATATAATCGAGCACTAGAAATATTTTGTAGTGTGCATGAGCATGATCAGTAATATAATTGAACACTAGCAATTTTAAGGCACTCCATATAAAGGAGTAGATTAACATAGAAGGTTCACCAGAGACACCACGGATATATTGTCTTACATGCCACACACATGTAATAATTAACTAAAACAAAATAAAAGTAGGGGCAACAGCAGGAGGCCAGGACATCGAGACGCCTTGCAGGGTAGGGCATTAGCAGGAGGCAGGGACAACCTAGTCGACTGGATACAAGCCAGTCCTGACATAATCCCGGAGGAATTTGCCGAAGGCTGCGTGTCGTGCCAAGATAATCGGCCTATGGCTTCTGCCTCCGCCTCTGGCAATGCCCACCGTGTGCTGGATCATGCTGTCGATGTCCATGTTGATTGCTCTGCCATAGAATGGGCAAAATAGTCTCCCCCTACGGTAGAAACGAATTAGCCCGCACCGTAACCGCCTCAGCATGTAGCGGCTCTTGTTGTCCCTGGATTCCTTGCTACCGTCCACTTCATCATCATCCTCCTATTGATTTTTGAGAACATAACTTAGAACTCATATATATGATTGAATTGTATTACAACTCAAGAATTAAAAACATTTACATGTAAGACAATATATACATGTATATCAAATAGAAAGCATCTCAGCAATAGTTTGATCGGTTCATATATCATTTCATCTCAACACAATGACAAATAATTGCATCTGAGTGTATGTAGAATAAAGATTGTGGCCTCATAAGATTCTACAGGGATGGTGTAAGCGAACCAAGTAATAATTGCACAACTTATATTGATCTTGTACATAGCCCCAGGTTCGCTAACTCATCCCTGAAAAAATCTGACACCAATGTGTCTGCCTCTCTTTGGGGAAAATTTGAATCATTGGCCACAATAAGAAATTGAAATGTAATCGTACAAAAGAATATTCAGGGATATACATAGTTAGGTAAAAAACAAGCCTAAATATTGTAATTATAAATAAAAAACCAAACAATTAATCTTCAGGTACATGTTAAAAATACTTATGATCAAAACCATTCATATACATATGCATCATACCAATCATTAAAAGATCAGAAACAAATCAAGGATCATATACGTAGTTCCATATGAGAATAAATCAAGGGCATCACAATTTGTTTCAGAGATGGAGTTGGAGAACCAAAGTACCAACAACACAACCTATATTGTTTGTGTGCATTGCTGCCTCAGGTTCACCAACCCATCCCTAAAACACGACACCATCATACGTGTCTCCCCTTGAACTCTTTTGGGGCAAATTTCAATCATCAGCCTCGATGACAAACTAAAATGTAATTCTTATACACTATGAATGCATGGAATAGATAATTCAAATATCATAGTTCTATGAATGTAGAATAAAGATTGTTGCCTCATAAGTTTCTACAGGGATGGCGTAAGCGAACCAAGTAATAATTGCACAGCTTATATTGATCTTGTACATGGCCCTAGGTTTGCTAACTCATCCCTGAAAAAATCTGACACCAATGTGTCTGCCTCTCTTTGGGGCAAATTTGAATCATTTTCCACAATAAGAAATTGAAATGTAATCATACAAAACAATATTCAGGGATATACATATGCATCATACAATGCATTCATAGACCAGAAACAATAAAAATATTATATATATAGGTTCCATATGAGAAAAAAATAGGGCCTCATTTTTTAGTGATGGAGTCGGAGAACCAAAATACCAACAACACAACCTATATTGTTTATGTGCATTGCTGCCTCAGGTTCACTAACCATCCCTAAGAAAACGACACCATCAGATGCCCTTGCACTATTTTGGGGCAAAATTGAATCATTGGGCTCAGTAAGGAATAGAAATGTAATGTTATAGGCATGCTGTGTATCAAAATCAACACTCAACTAGCAAACTCAACTAAATGGCAGATGAACAGAGTGGGGTTTTGTGAATAGACGGATTGGGGTTTTGTGACTAGATGGCAGATGCATCAATCGACCGATCGAACCATATATATACTACCTTACTTCAAGGGCAAAAGAATCTTCACACGATTGAGCAAATCCTATGTATGAACACTGGAATCTGCGGCTGCGACTAGAGAAGCTAGCAATGTAGTAGCTCGGACTCCTCATCAGGGACCTCCTCCTCGAACTCGTCATTCTCCGTGATTGCATCGAAGATTTCTTGTACGGTGATGGCGTCGTTGATGTAGAGCACCGGATTGCCTCCCCCTGCCGCCTACCTCCATCTAGATCTGCCGCTGGCACCACGACGTTGTCGGCCACGATGTTGTTGGCCACCTGCTGCTCGGCAGCAATGGCTACTGGATGGACGGATGAGCTCGCACCCTCGACGGTGCAGTAACAAGCGGTGTTCGTGCCCAGAGAAGACGCCTCCACCTGCTTGGTGACGTCCGAGCCATCTGCTGTTGCGCCTTCAACTGGCTTCACCTCCAGCTCGTCTCCATGCATACGCTTCATGGCGCCCCTAGGGAAGGAGGTAGTGCAAGCGAGGGAGCTACGACACGCGTGGTAGGTGCAGATTGGGGTCTTGGGACTAGACAGACTGGGGGAAAATGACACGAGCACATGGAAGAAGAAGGTCGAGCGGGTTTATAAACACCGGACCGTTCGTACTCCTCGAGTGGACACGTGTGGTGGGCGGGGGGGCGGGGGGCTACCATGATCTCCACCTTTTTTGTTTGGGTTCCCTTTTTTTGAAATAGCCACGATCTCCACTTTAGAGCTGCATTGAAAACATGCTCATGGCAGACCTCGATTCCACTGCATGTAAGTGGTGCGGAACCAATTTCTAGCAACGTTAGATCTACTCGAGGGGGGCCTTAACTCATGGAAGTTACTTGCGGTAGGGCCCAGTTGGAAGTGAGATTGAGAGCGTTGCGTAAAAATGGGATATGACTTATTAAAATCAAGTGGCAATAAATTGCAGCGTCCCGTCGACAACCGTGCACTCGATGACCCCGTTGCCCTGTGCATGTGTTGTAGAAGCAGTAGTATCCTTTGTAGACAAGATTAAACGTGACATGACCACTCGACGACTTTTTCCATGGACGGCATCGCATTCCTTCTTATAGAGGGAGACGTCCATGTTGTCTCACGCTGTACTGTGAAGGGCACGACATGTGCAACGATCATCGTTGGATCACACAGGATCAATGGTTGGTGCGCACGATCCGCGTGACAACTATGACATGGGTATACCCTGGTGGTATCGAGAGGGGACAAGAGTGAGCACAGGTTTGGGCTTCTACAAAATAGAGAGGGGGAACCAAGGGCAAAACTGAGTAGTATCAAAAAACCAAGAGAAAAACTAAGTAGTATCAAAAAACCAAGGGCAAAACTGAGTCGTATAAAAATCGAAAGTGAGTGTCTTGCACAATGAAATACATCATGGCATACATCAAATTATGCCAAGATAGATCCACTAGAGTTTATTGCATGTGTGTTCTTCTCATAAACCACATATTGATCACCTAGAGTCATTGCATGTCTGTTCTTCTCATCAAACCACACATGGATCCACCAGTGTCATTGCATGTGTTTTCTTTTCATGAACCACACCCCGTGTCATTGCATGTGTCTTCTTCTCACATACCACACATGGATCCACTAGTGTCATTGCATGTCTGTTCTTCTCACAAACCACATAAGGATCCACCAGTGTCATTGGATGTGTATTCTTTTCATGAACCACACCTAGTGTCATTGGATGTGTGTTCTTCTCACAAACCACATATCACCAGTGTCATTGCATGTATGTTCTTTTCATAAACCACACATGGATCCACCCAGTGTGATTGCATGTGTGTTCTTCTCACAAACCACATAAGTATCAACCAGTGTCATTGGATGTGTGTTCTTTTCATGAACCACACCCAGTGTCATTGCATGTGTGTTCCTCTCACAAACCACACATGGATCCACCAGTGTCATTGCATGTGTGTTCTTCTCATGAACCATAGCTAGAGTCATTGCATGTGTGTTCTTTTCACAAACCACAACTAGACTGATTGCATGTGTGTTCTTTTCACAAACCACATATGGATCCACCGGTGTCATTGCATGTCTATTCTTTGCATGAACCACACCCAGTGTCATAGCATGTGTGTTATTCTCATGAACCACATGTAGAGTCATTGCATGTCAGTTATTCTCACAAACCACATAAGGATCCACCAGTTTCATTGCATGTGTGTTCTTTTCATGAACCACACCCAGTTTCATTGCATGTGTGTTCCTCTCACAAACCACACATGGATCCACTAGTGTCATTGGATGTGTGTTCTTTACATGAACCACACCTAATGTCATTACATGTATGATCCTCTCACAAACACCACATAAGGATCCACCAGTGTCATTGCATGTGTGTTCTTCTCATGAACCATAGCTAGAGTCATTGCATGTGTGTTCTTTCCACAAACCACAGCTAGTGTCATTCCATGTGTGTTCTTCTCACAAACCACATAAGGATACACCAGTGTCATTGCATGTGTGTTCTTCTCATGAACCACGTCTAGAGTCATTGCATGTCCGCTATTCTCACAAACCACATAAGGATACACCAGTGTCATTGCGTGTGTGATCTTTTCATGAACCACACATGGATCCACCCAGTGTGATTGTATGTCTGTTCTTCTCACAAACCACATATGGATCCACCAGTGTCATTGCATGTATGTTCTTTTCATGAACCACACCAAGTGTCATTGCATGTCTGTTCCTCTCATAAACCACACATGGATCCACCAGTGTCATTGCATGTGTGTTCTTCTCAAGAACCACATCTAGAATCATTGCATGGCTGTTATTCTCACAAACCACATAAGGATCCACCAGTGTTATTGCATGTGTGTTCTTTTCATGAACCACACCCAGTGTCATTGCATGTGTGTTCCTCTCAGACCACGCATGGATCTACTAGTGTCATTGCATGTGTGTTCTTCTCATGAACCACACCCAGTGTCATTGCATGTTTGTTCCTCTCACAAACCACACATGGATCCACCAGTGTCATTGCATGTGTGTTCTTCTCATGAACCAGAGCTAGAGTCATTGCATGTGTGTTCTTTTTATAAACCACATAAGGATACACCAGTGTTATTGCATGTGTGTTCTTCTCATGAACCACATAAGGATCCACCAGTGTCATTGGATGTGTGTTCTTTTCATGAACCACACCCAGTGTCATTGCATGTCTGTTCCTCTCAAAAACCACACATGGATGCACCATTGTCATTGCATGTGTGTTCTTCTCATGAGACACAGCTAGTGTCATTGCATGTGTGTTCTTCTCATGAACCACATCTAGAGTGATTGCATGTCTGTGATTCTAAGAAACCACATAAGGATCCACCAGTGTCATTGCATGTGTGTTCTTTTCATGAACCACACCGAGTGTCATTGCATGTGTGTTCCTCTCACAGACCACACATGGATCCACCGAGAGTCATTGCATGTATGGTCTTCTCACAAACCACATAAGGATCCACCAGTGTCATTAGATGTGTATTCTTTTCATGAACCACACTTTAGTCATTGCATGTATGTTCTTCTCACAAACCACATAAGGATCCACCGGTGTCATTGCATGTCTGTTCTTTTCATGAACCACAGCCAGTGTCATTGCATGTGTGTTCTTCTCACAAACCACATGTATCCACCAGTGTGATTGCATATCTGCTCTTTTCATTAACCACAGTTTGAGTCATTGCATGTGTGTTCTTTTCACAAACCACATATCACCAGTGTGATTGCATGTGTGTTCTTCTCAGAAACCACATAAGGATCCACCAGTGTCATTGGATGTGTGTTCTTTTCATGAACCACACCCAGTGTCATTACATGTCTGTTCCTCTCACAAACCACACATGGATCCACCAGTGTTAGTGCACGTGTGTTCTTCTCATGAACCACAGCTAGAGTCATTGTATGTGTGTTCTTCTCACAAACCACATATGGATCCACCAGTGTCATTGCATGTCTGTTCTTTTCAGGAACCACACCTAGTGTCATTGCATGTCTATTCCTCTCATAAACCACACATGGATCCACCAGTGTCATTGCATGTGTGTTCTTCTCATGAACCACATATGGATCCACCCAGTGTGATTGCATGTGTGTTCTTCTCACAAACCACATAAGGATCCACCAGTGTCATTGCATGTGTGTTCTTTTCATGAACCACACCCAGCATCATTGCATGTCTGTTCCTCTCATAAACCACACATGGATCCACCAGTGTCATTGCATGTGTGTTCTTCTCATGAACCACATCTAGAGTCATTGCATGTCTGTTCTTCTCACACACCACATAAGGATCCACTAGTGTCATTGGATGTGTGTTCTTTTCATGAACCACACCCAATGTCATTGCATCTGTGTTCTTCTCACAAACCACACATGTATCCACCAGTGTCATTGCATGTGTGTTATTTTCATGAACCACACATGGATCCACCCAGTGTGATTGCATGTCTATTCTTTTCACAAACCATATATGGATCCACCGGTGTCATTGCATGTCTATTGTTTTCATGAAGCACACCCAGTGTCATTGGATGTGTGTTCTTCTCACAAACCACGCATGGATCCACCAGTGTCATTGCATGTGTGTTCTTCTCATGAACCACACATGGATCCAGCAAGTGTGATTGCATGTCTGTTCTTTTCACAAACCACATACGGATGCACCAATGCAATTGCATGTCTGTTCTTTGCATGAACCACACCCAGTGTCATTGCATGTATGTTCCTCTCATAAAACACATATGGATCCATCAGTGTCATTGCATGTGTGTTCTTCTCATGAACCACATATGGATCCACCTAGTGTGATCGCATGCGTGTTCTTCTCACAAACCACATAAGGATCCACCAGTGTCATTGGATGTGTGTTCTTTTCATGAACCACACCCAGTGTCATTCCATGTCTGTTCCTCTCATAAACCACACATGGATCCCCCAGTGTCATTGCATGTGTGTTCTTCTCATGAACCACATCTAGAGTCATTGCATGTTTGTTCTTCTCACAAACCACATATGGATCCACAAGTGTCATTGGATGTGTATTCTTTTCATGAACCACAACTCGAGTCATTGCATGTCTGTTCTTCTCACAAACCACATAAGGATCCACCGGTGTCATTGCATGTCTGTTATTTTCATGAACCACAACGAGTGTCATTGTACGTGTGTTCTTCTCACAAACCACATGGATCCACTAGTGTGATTTCATATCTGCTCTTTTCATTAACAACAATTAGAGTCATTGCATGCGTGTTCTTTTCTCAAACCACATATCACCAGTGTGATTGGATGTGTGTTCTTCTCACAAACCACATAAGGATCCACTAGTGTCATTGGTTGCGTGTTCTTTTCAAGAACCACACCCAGTGTCATTGCATGTCTGTTCCTCACGCAAACCACACATGGATCCACCAGTGTTAGTGCATGTATGTTCTTCTCATGAACCACATCTAGAGTCATTGTATGTGTGTTCTTCTCGTGAACCACATATAGAGTCATTACATGTCTGTTATTCTCACAAACCACATATGGATCCACCAGTGTCATTGCATGTCTGTTCTTTTCATGAACCACACCCATTGTCATTGCATGTTTGTTCCTCTCATAAACCACACATGGATCCACCAATGTCATTGCATGTGTGTTCTTGTGATGAACCACATATGGATCCACCCAGTGTGATTGCATGTGTGTTCTTCTCACAAACCACATAAGGATCCACCAGTGTCATTGCATGTGTGTTCTTTTCATGAACCACACCCAGTGTCATTGCATGTCTGTTCCTCTCATAAAGCACACATGGATACACCAGTGTCATTGCATGTGTGTTCTTCTCATGAACCACATCAAGAGTCATTGCATGTGTGTTCTTTTCACAAACCACATATGGATCCACCAGTGTCATTGCATGTCTGTTCTTTTCATGAACCACACCCACTGTCATTGCATGTCTGTTCCTCTCATAAACCACACATGGATTCACCAGTGTCATTGCATGTGTGTTCTTCTCATGAACCACATCTAGAGTCATTATATGTCTGTTCTTCTCACAAACCACATAAGGATCCACCAGTGTCATTGGATGTGTTTTCTTTTCATGAACCACACCCAATGTCATTGCATCTGTGTTCTTCTCACAAACCACACATGGATCCACCAGTGTCATTGCATCTGTGTTATTTTCATGAACCACACATGGATCCACCCTGTGTGATTGTATGTCTATTCTTTTCACAAACCACATATGGATCCACCGGTGTCATTGCATGTCTATTCTTTTCATGAACCACACCCAGTGTCATTGGATGTGTGTTCTTCTCACAACCACACATGGATCCACCAGTGTCATTGCATGTGTGTTCTTCTCATGAACCACACATGGATCCACCAAGTGTGATTACATGTGTGTTCTTTTCACAAACCACATATGGATCCACCAATGCAACTGCATGTCTGTTCTTTTTATGAACCACACCCAGTGTCATTTCATGTATGTTCCTCTCAGAAAACACATATGATCCATCAGTGTCACTGCATGTGTGTTCTTCTCATGAAACACATATGGATCCACCCAGTGTGATTGGATGTGTGTTCTTCTCACAAACCACATAAGGATCCACTAGTGTCATTGGATGTGTGTTCTTTTCATGAACCACACCCAGTTCATTCCATGTCTGTTCCTCTCATACACCACACATGGATCCACCAGTGTCATTGCATGTGTGTTCTTCTCATGAACCACATCTAGAGTCATTGCTTGTCTGTTCTTCTCACAAACCACATAAGGATCCACCAGTGTCATTGGATGTTTATTCTTTTCATGAACCATAGCTCGAGTCATTGCATGTCTGTTCTTCTCACAATCCACATAAGGATCCACCGGTGTCATTGCATGTCTATTCTTTTCATGAACCACAGCCAGTGTCATTGCATGGGTCTTCTTCTCACAAACCACATGGATCCACCAGTGTGATTGCATCTCTGATCTTTTAATTAACCACAGTTAGAGTCATTGCATGTGTGTTCTTTTCACAAACCACATATCACCAGTGTGATTGCACATGTGTTCTTCTCACAAACCACATAAGGATCCACCAGTGTCATTGGATGTGTGTTCTTTTCATGAACCACACCGAGTGTCATTGCATGTCTGTTCCCCTCGCAAACCACACATGGATCCACCAGTGTTAGTGCATGTATGTTCTTATCATGAACCATAGCTAGAGTCATTGTATGTGTGTTCTTCTCATGAACCACATCTAGAGTCATTGCATGTCTATTATTCTCACAAAGCACATATGGATCCACCAGTGTCATTACATGTCTGTTCTTTTCATGAACCACACCCAGTGTCATTGCATGTCTGTTCCTCTCATAAACCACACAAGGATCCACCAGTATCCTTGCATGTGTGTTCTTGTCATGAACCACATATGGATCCACCCAGTGTGATTGCATGTGTATTCTTCTCACAAACCACATAAGGATCCACCAGTGTCATTGCATGTGTGTTCTTTTCATGAACCACACCCAGTGTCATTGCGTGTCTGTTCCTCTCATAAACCACACATCGATCCACCAGTGTCATTGCATGTGTGTTCTTATCATGAACCACATATGGATCCACCCAGTGTGATTACATGTGTGTTCTTATCACAAACCACATAAGGATCCACCAGTGTCATTGCATGTCTGTTCCTCTCATAAACCACACATGGATCCACCAGTGTCATTGCATGTGTGTTCTTCTCGTGAACCACATCTAGAGTCATTGCATGTGTGTTCTTTTCACAAACCACATATGGATCCACCAGTGTCATTGCATGTCTGTAATTTTCATGAACCACACCCAGTGTCATTGCATGTCTGTTCCTCTCATAAACCACACATGGATCCACCAGTGTCATTGCATGTGTGTTCTTCTCATGAACCACATCTAGAGTCATTGCATGTCTGTTCTTCTCACAAATGACATAAGGATCCATCAGTGTCATTGGATGTGTGTTCTTTTCATGAACCACACCCAATGTCATTGCATCTGTGTTCTTCTCACAAACCACACATGGATCCACCAGTGTCATTACATGTGTGTTATTTTCATGAACCACACATGGATCCACCCAGTGTGATTGCATGCCTATTCTTTTCAGAAACCATATATGGATCCACCGGTGTCATTGCATGTCTATTCTTTTCATGAACCACACCCAGTGTCATTGGATGTGTGTTCTTCTCACCAACCACGCATGGATCCTCCAGTGTCATTGCATGTGTGTTCTTCTCATGAACCACACATGGATCCACCAAGTGTGATTGCATGTGTGTTCTTTGCACAAACCACATATGGATCCACCAATGCAATTGCATGTCTGTTCTTTTCATGAACCACACCCAGTGTCATTGCATGTTTGTTCCTCTCATAAACCACACATGGATCCACCAGTGTCATTGCATGTGTGTTCTTTTGATGAACCAGATATGGATCCACCCAGTGTGATTGCATGTGTGTTGTTGTCACAAACTACATAAGGATCCACCAGTGTCATTGCATGTGTGTTCTTTTCATGAACCACACCCAATGTCATTGCATGTCTGTTCCTCTCATAAACCACACATGGATACACCAGTGTCATTGCATGTGTGTTCTTCTCATGAACCACATCTAGAGTCATTGCATGTGTGTTCTTTTCACAAACCACATATGGATCCACCAGTGTCATTGCATGTCTATTCTTTTCATTAACCACACCCAGTGTCATTGCATGTCTGTTCCTCTCATAAACCACACATGGATCCACCAGTGTCATTGCATGTGTGTTCTTCTCATGAACCACATCTAGAGTCATTGCATGTCTGTTCTTCTCACAAACCACATAAGGATCCACCAGTGTCATTAGATGTGTGATCTTTTCATGAACCACACCCAATGTCATTGCATCTATGTTCTTCTCACAAACCACACATGTATCGACCAGTGTCATTGCATGTGTGTTATTTTCATGAACCACACATGGATCCACCCAGTGTGATTGCATATCTATTCTTTTCACAAACCACATATGGATCCACCGGTGTCATTGCATGTCTATTCTTTTCATGAACCACACCCAGTGTCATTGGATGTGTGTTCTTCTCACAAACCACACATGGATCCACCAGTGTCATTGCATGTGTGTTCTTCTCATGAACCACACATGGATCCACCAAGTGTGATTACATGTGTGTTCTTTTCACAAACCACATATGGATCCACCAATGCAATTGCATGTCTGTTCTTTTCACGAACCACACCCAGTGTCGTTTCATGTATGTTCCTCTAAGAAAACACATATGGATCCATCATTGTCATTGCATGTGTGTTCTTCTCATGAAACACATAGGGATGCACCTAGTGTGATTGGATGTGTGTTCTTCTCACAAACCACATAAGGATCCACCAGTGTCATTGGATGTGTGTTCTTTTCATGATCCACACCCAGTTCATTCCATGTGTGTTCCTCTCATAAACCACACATGGATCCACCAGTGTTATTGCATGTGTGTTCTTCTCATGAACCACATCTAGAGTCATTGCCTGTTTGTTCTTCTCACAAACCACATAAGGATCCTCCAGTGTCATTGGGTGTGTATTCTTTTCATGAACCACAACTCGAGTCATTGCATGTATGTTCTTCTCACAAACCACATAAGGATCCACCGGTGTCATTGCATGTCTGTTCTTTTCATGAACCACATCCTGTGTCATTGCATGTGTGTTCTTCTCACAAACCACATGGATCCACCAGTGCGATTGCATATCTGCTCTTTTCATTAACCATAGTTGGAGTCATTGCATGTGTGTTCTTTTCACAAACCACATATCACCAGTGTGATTGCATGTGTGTTCTTATCACAAACCACATAAGGATCCACCAGTGTCATTGGATGTGTGTTCTTTTCATGAACCACACCCAGTGTTATTGCATGTATGTTCCTCTCGCAAACCACACATGGATCCACCAGTGTTAGTGCATGTATGTTCTTCTCATGAACCACAGCTAGAGTCATTGTATGTGTGTTCTTCTCATGCACCACATCTAGAGTCATTGCATGTTTTATTTTCTCATAAACCACATATGGATCCACCAGTGTCATTACATGTCTGTTCTTTTCATGAACCACACCCAGTGTCATTGCATGTCTGTTCCTCTCATAAACCACACAAGGATCCACCAGTATCCTTGCATGTGTGTTCTTGTCATGAACCACATAGGGATCCACCCAGTGTGATTGCATGTGTATTCTTCTCACAAACCACACAAGGATCGACCAGTGTCATTGCATGTGTGTTCTTTTCATGAACCACACCTAGTGTCATTGCTTGTCTGTTCCTCTCATAAACCACACATGGATCCACCAGTGTCATTGCATGTGTGTTCTTCCCATGAACCACATCTAGATTCATTGCATGTGTGTCCTTTTCACAAACCACATATGGATCCACCAGTGTCATTGCATTTGTGTTCTTTTCATGAACCACACCCAATGTCATTGCATGTATGTTCCTCTCATAAACCACACATGGATCCACCAGTGTCATTGCATGTGTGTTCTTCTCATGAACCACATCTAGAGTCATTGCATGTTTGTTCTTCTCACAAACCACACAAGGATCCACCGGTGTCATTGGATGTGTGTTCTTTTCATGAACCACAGCTAGAGTCATTGCATGTGTGTTCTTCTCACAAACCACATAAGGATACACCAGTGTCATTGCATGTGTGTTCTTCTCATGAACCACATCTAGAGTCATTGAATGTTTGTTCTTCTCACAAACCACATAAGGATCCACCCGTGTCATTGGATGTGTGTTCTTTTCATGAAACACACACAATGTCATTGCATGTGTGTTCTTCTCACAAACCACACATGGATCCACCGGTGTCATTGCATGTGTGTTATTTTCATGAACTACACATGGATCCACCTAGTGTGATTGCATGTCTATTCTTTTCACAAACCACATATGGATCCACCGGTGTCATTGCATGTCTATAATTTTCATGAACCACACCCAGTGTCATTGGATGTGTGTTCTTCTCACAAACCACATATGGATCCACCAGTGTCATTGCATGTGTGTTCTTCTCATGAAACACACATGGATCCACCAAGTGTGATTGCATGTGTGTTCTTTTTACAAACCACATATGGATCCACCAATGTCATTGCATGTCTGTTCTTTTCATGAACCACACCAAGTGTCATTGCATGTATGTTCCTCTCATAAACCACACATGGATCCATCAGTGTCATGGTATGTGTGTTGTTCTCATGAACCATATATGGATCCACCCAGTGTGATTGCATGTGTGTTCTTCTCACAAACCACATAAGGATCCACAAGTGTCATTGGATGTGTGTTATTTTCATGAACCACACCCAGTGTCATTCCATGTATGTTTCTCTCATAAACCACACATGGATCCACTAGTGTCATTGCATGTGTGTTCTTCTCATGAACCACATCTAGAGGCATTGCATGTTTGTTCTTCTCAAAAACCACATAAGGATCCACAAGTTTCATTGGATGTGTATTCTTTTCATGAACCAAAACTCGAGTCATTGCATGTCTTTTCTTCTCACAAACCACATAAGGATCCACCGGTGTCATTGCATGTCTGTTCTTTTCATGAACCACACCCAGTGTCATTGCATGTGTATTCGTCTCACAAACCACATAGATCCACTAGTGTGATTGCATATCTGCTCTTTTCATTAACCACAGCTAGAGTCATTGCATGTCAGTTCTTCTCACAAACCATAAAAGGATCCACCGGTGTCATTGCATGTCTGTTCTTTTCATGAACCAAATCCAGTGTCATTGGATGTGTGTTCTTCTCAGAAACCACACATGGATTCACTAGTGTCATTGCATGTGTGTTCTTCTCATGAACCACACATGGATTCACTAGTGTGATTGCATGTGTGTTCTTCTCACAAACCACATATGGATCCACCAATGTCATTGCATGTCTGTTCTTTTCATGAACCACATCCAGTGTGATTGCATGTATGTTCCTCTCATAAACCACACATGGATCCACCCAGTGTGATTGCATGTGTGTTCTTCTCATGAACCACATCTAGATTCATTGTAAGTCTGTTCTTCTCACAAACCACATAAGGATCCACTAGTGTCATTGGATGTGTGTTCTTTTCAAGAACCACACCCAGTGTCATTGCATGTGTGTTCTTCTCACAGACCACACATGGATCCACCAGTGTCATTGCATGTGTGTTCTTTTCATGAACCACATCTAGAGTCATTGCATGTCTGTTATTTCTCACAAACCACATAAGGATCCACCAGTGTCATTGCATGTGTGTTCTTCTCACAGACCACACATGGATCCACCAGTGTCATTGGATGTGTGTTCTTTTTATGGACCACACCTAGTGTCATTGCATGTATCTGCCTCTCACAAGCGCCACGTAAGGATCCAACAATGTCATTGCATGTGTGTTCTTCTCATGAACCACAGCCAGAGTCATTCCATGTGTGTTCTTTCCACAAACCATAGCTAGAGTCATTGCATGTGTGTTCTTCTCACAAACCACATAAGGATACACCAGTGTCATTGCATGTGTGTTCTTCTCATGAACCACATCTAGAGTCATTGCACGTCTGTTATTCTAAAAAACCACATAAGGATACACCAGTGTCATTGCATGTGTGTTCTTTTCATGAACCACACATGGATCCATCCAGTGTGATTACATGTTTGTTCTTCTCACAAACCACATATGGATCCACTAGTGTCATTGCATGTCTGTTCTTTTCATGAACCACACCCAGTGTCATTGCATGTATGTTCCTCTCACAAACCACACATGGATCCACCAGTCTCAGTGCATGTGTGTTCTTCTCATGAACCACAGCTAGAGTCATTGCATGTCTGTTCTTTTCATGAACCACAGCTAGAGTCATTGGATGTATGTTTTTCTCACAAACCACACAAGGATCCACCGGTGTCATTGCATGTTTGTTCTTCTCACAAACCACATATGGATCCACCAGTGTCATTGCATGTATGTTCTTTTCATGAACCACACCCAGTGTCATTGCATGTCTGTTCCTCTCATAAACCACACATGGATCCACCAGTGTCATTGCATGTGTGTTCTTCTCAAGAACCACATCTAGAATCATTGCATGGCTGTTATTCTCACAAACCACATAAGGATCCACCATTGTTATTGCATGTGTGTTCTTTTCATGAACCACACCCAGTGTCATTGCATGTGTGTTCCTCTCACAGACCACGCATGGATCCACTAGTGTCATTGCATGTGTGTTCTTCTCATGAACCACACCCAGTGTCATTGCATGTTTGTTCCTCTCACAAACCACACATGGATCCACCAGTGTCATTGCATGTGTGTTCTTCTCATGAACCACAGCTAGAGACATTGCATGTGTGTTCTTTTCATAAACAACATAAGGATACACCAGTGTGATTGCATGTGTGTTCTTCTCATGAACCACATAAGGATCCACCAGTGTCATTGGATGTGTGTTCTTTTCATGAACCACACCCAGTGTCATTGCATGTCTGTTCCTCTCAAAAACCAGACATGGATCCACCAGTGTCATTGCATGTGTGTTCTTCTCATGAGACACAGCTAGTGTCATTGCATGTGTGTTCTTCTCATGAACCACATCTAGAGTGATTGCATATCTGTGATTCTAAGAAACCACATAAGGATCCACCAGTGTCATTGCATGTGTGTTCTTTTCATGAACCACACCGAGTGTCATTGCATGTGTGTTCCTCTCACAGACCACACATGGATCCACCGAGAGTCATTGCATGTATGGTCTTCTCACAAACCACATAAGGATCCACCAGTGTCATTAGATGTGTATTCTTTTCATGAACCACACTTTAGTCATTGCATGTATGTTCTTCTCACAAACCACATAAGGATCCACCGGTGTCATTGCATGTCTGTTCTTTTCATGAACCACAGCCAGTGTCATTGCATGTGTGTTCTTCTCACAAACCACATGTATCCACCAGTGTGATTGCATATCTGCTCTTTTCATTAACCACAGTTTGAGTCATTGCATGTGTGTTCTTTTCACAAACCACATATCACCAGTGTGATTGCATGTGTGTTCTTCTCAGAAACCACATAAGGATCCACCAGTGTCATTGGATGTGTGTTCTTTTCATGAACCACACCCAGTGTCATTGCATGTCTGTTCCTCTCAAAAACCAGACATGGATCCACCAGTGTTAGTGCATGTGTGTTCTTCTCATGAACCACAGCTAGAGTCATTGTATGTGTGTTCTTCTCACAAACCACATATGGATCCACCAGTGTCATTGCATGTCTGTTCTTTTCAGGAATCACACCTAGTGTCATTGCATGTCTATTCCTCTCATAAACCACACATGGATGCACCAGTGTCATTGCATGTGTGTTGTTCTCATGAACCACATATGGATCCACCCAGTGTGATTGCATGTGTGTTCTTCTCACAAACCACATAAGGATCCACCAGTGTCATTGCATGTGTGTTCTTTTCATGAACCACACCCAGTGTCATTGCATGTCTGTTCCTCTCATAAACCAGACATGGATCCACCAGTGTCATTGCATGTGTGTTCTTCTCATGAACCACATCTAGAGTCATTGCATGTCTGTTCTTCTCACAAACCACATAAGGATCCACCAGTGTCATTGGATGTGTGTTCTTTTCATGAACCACACCCAATGTCATTGCATCTGTGTTCTTCTCACAAACCACAGATGGATCCACCAGTCTCATTGCATGTGTGTTATTTTCATGAACCACACATGGATCCACCCAGTGTGATTGCATGTCTATTCTTTTCACAAACCATATATGGATCCACCGGTGTCATTGCATGTTTATTCTTTTCATGAAGCACACCCAGTGTCATTGGATGTGTGTTCTTCTCACAAACCACGCATGGATCCACCAGTGTCATTGCATGTGTGTTCTTCTCATGAACCACACATGGATCCACCAAGTGTGATTGCATGTCTGTTCTTTTCACAAACCACATACGGATGCACCAATGCAATTGCATGTCTGTTCTTTTCATGAACCACACCCAGTGTCATTGCATGTATGTTCCTCTCATAAAACACATATGGATCCATCAGTGTCTTTGCATGTGTGTTCTTCTCATGAACCACATACGGATCCACCTAGTGTGATCGCATGCGTGTTCTTCTCACAAACCACATAAGGATCCACCAGTGTCATTGGATGTGTGTTCTTTTCATGAACCACACCC
This sequence comes from Avena insularis, assembly GCA_023614405.1. Taxonomy (NCBI): domain Eukaryota; kingdom Viridiplantae; phylum Streptophyta; class Magnoliopsida; order Poales; family Poaceae; genus Avena; species Avena insularis. The sequence continues at coordinate 384,793,473 of CM042694.1, forward strand.
AGTGTCATTCCATGTCTGTTCCTCTCATAAACCACACATGGATCCCCCAGTGTCATTGCATGTGTGTTCTTCTCATGAACCACATCTAGAGTCATTGCATGTTTGTTCTTCTCACAAACCACATAAGGATCCACAAGTGTCATTGGATGTGTATTCTTTTCATGAACCACAACTCGAGTCATTGCATGTCTGTTCTTCTCACAAACCACATAAGGATCCACCGGTGTCATTGCATGTCTGTTCTTTTCATGAACCACAACGAGTGTCATTGCATGTGTGTTCTTCTCACAAACCACATGGATCCACTAGTGTGATTTCATATCTGCTCTTTTCATTAACCACAATTAGAGTCATTGCATGCGTGTTCTTTTCTCAAACCACATATCCCCAGTGTGATTGGATGTGTGTTCTTCTCACAAACCACATAAAGATCCACCAGTGTCATTGGATGCGTGTTCTTTTCATGAACCACACCAGTGTCATTGCATGTCTGTTCCTCACGCAAACCACACATGGATCCACCAGTGTTAGTGCATGTATGTTCTTCTCATGAACCACATCTAGAGTCATTGTATGTGTGTTCTTCTCGTGAACCACATCTAGAGTCATTGCATGTCCGTTATTCTCACAAACCACATATGGATCCACCAGTGTCATTGCATGTCTGTTCTTTTCATGAACCACACCCATTGTCATTGCATGTCTGTTCCTCTCATAAACCACACATGGATCCACCAATGTCATTGCATGTGTGTTCTTCTGATGAACTACATATGGATCCACCCAGTGTGATTGCATGTGTGTTCTTCTCACAAACCACATAAGGATCCACTAGTGTCATTGCATGTGTGTTCTTTTCATGAACCACAACCAGTGTCATTGCATGTCTGTTCCTCTCATAAACCACACATGGATACACTAGTGTCATTGCATGTGTGTTCTTCTCATGAACCACATCTAGAGTCATTGCATGTGTGTTCTTTTCACAAACCACATATGGATCCACCAGTGTCATTGCATGTCTGTTCTTTTCATGAACCACACCCACTGTCATTGCATGTCAGTTCCTCTCATAAACCACACATGGATCCACCAGTGTCATTGCATGTGTGTTCTTCTCATGAACCATATCTAGAGTCATTATATGTCTGTTCTTCTCACAAACCACATAAGGATCCACCAGTGTCATTGGATGTGTGTTCTTTTCATGAACCACACCCAATGTCATTGCATCTGTGTTCTTCTCACAAACCACACATGGATCCACCAGTGTCATTGCATCTGTGTTATTTTCATGAACCACACATGGATCCACCCTGTGTGATTGTCTGTCTATTCTTTTCACAAACCACATATGGATCCACCGGTGTCATTGCATGTCTATTCTTTTCATGAACCACACCCAGTGTCATTGGATGTGTGTTCTTCTCACAACCACACATGGATCCACCAGTGTCATTGCATGTGTGTTCTTCTCATGAACCACACATGGATCCACCAAGTGTGATTACATGTGTGTTCTTTTCACAAACCACATATGGATCCACCAATGCAATTGCATGTCTGTTCTTTTTATGAACCACACCCAGTGTCATTTCATGTATGTTCCTCTCAGAAAACACATATGATCCATCAGTGTCACTGCATGTGTGTTCTTCTCATGAAACACATATGGATCCACCCAGTGTGATTGGATGTGTGTTCTTCTCACAAACCACATAAGGATCCACTAGTGTCATTGGATTTGTGTTCTTTTCATGAACCACACCCAGTTCATTCCATGTCTGTTCCTCTCATACACCACACGTGGATCCACCAGTGTCATTGCATGTGTGTTCTTCTCATGAACCACATCTAGAGTCATTGCATGTCTGTTCTTCTCACAAACCACATAAGGATCCACCAGTGTCATTGGATGTGTATTCTTTTCATGAACCACAGCTCGAGTCATTGCATGTCTGTTCTTCTCACAAACCACATAAGGATCCACCGGTGTCATTGCATGTCTATTCTTTTCATGAACCACAGCCAGTGTCATTGCATGGGTCTTCTTCTCACAAACCACATGGATCCACCAGTGTGATTGCATCTCTGATCTTTTCATTAACCACAGTTAGAGTCATTGCATGTGTGTTCTTTTCACAAACCACATATCACCAGTGTGATTGCACATGTGTTCTTCTCACAAACCACATAAGGATCCACCAGTGTCATTGGATGTGTGTTCTTTTCATGAACCACACCAAGTGTCATTGCATGTCTGTTACCCTCGCAAACCACACATGGATCCAGCAGTGTTAGTGCATGTATGTTCTTATCATGAACCATAGCTAGAGTCATTGTATGTGTGTTCTTCTCATGAACCACATCTAGAGTCATTGCATGTGTGTTCTTTTCACAAACCACATATGGATCCACCAGTGTCATTGCATGTCTGTTCTTTTCATGAACCACACCCACTGTCATTGCATGTCAGTTCCTCTCATAAACCACACATGGATCCACCAGTGTCATTGCATGTGTGTTCTTCTCATGAACCATATCTAGAGTCATTATATGTCTGTTCTTCTCACAAACCACATAAGGATCCACCAGTGTCATTGGATGTGTGTTCTTTTCATGAACCACACCCAATGTCATTGCATCTGTGTTCTTCTCACAAACCACACATGGATCCACCAGTGTCATTGCATCTGTGTTATTTTCATGAACCACACATGGATCCACCCTGTGTGATTGTCTGTCTATTCTTTTCACAAACCACATATGGATCCACCGGTGTCATTGCATGTCTATTCTTTTCATGAACCACACCCAGTGTCATTGGATGTGTGTTCTTCTCACAACCACACATGGATCCACCAGTGTCATTGCATGTGTGTTCTTCTCATGAACCACACATGGATCCACCAAGTGTGATTACATGTGTGTTCTTTTCACAAACCACATATGGATCCACCAATGCAATTGCATGTCTGTTCTTTTTATGAACCACACCCAGTGTCATTTCATGTATGTTCCTCTCAGAAAACACATATGATCCATCAGTGTCACTGCATGTGTGTTCTTCTCATGAAACACATATGGATCCACCTAGTGTGATTGGATGTGTTCTTCTCACAAACCACATAAGGATCCACTAGTGTCATTGGATTTGTGTTCTTTTCATGAACCACACCCAGTTCATTCCATGTCTGTTCCTCTCATACACCACACGTGGATCCACCAGTGTCATTGCATGTGTGTTCTTCTCATGAACCACATCTAGAGTCATTGCATGTCTGTTCTTCTCACAAACCACATAAGGATCCACCAGTGTCATTGGATGTGTATTCTTTTCATGAACCACAGCTCGAGTCATTGCATGTCTGTTCTTCTCACAAACCACATAAGGATCCACCGGTGTCATTGCATGTCTATTCTTTTCATGAACCACAGCCAGTGTCATTGCATGGGTCTTCTTCTCACAAACCACATGGATCCACCAGTGTGATTGCATCTCTGATCTTTTCATTAACCACAGTTAGAGTCATTGCATGTGTGTTCTTTTCACAAACCACATATCACCAGTGTGATTGCACATGTGTTCTTCTCACAAACCACATAAGGATCCACCAGTGTCATTGGATGTGTGTTCTTTTCATGAACCACACCAAGTGTCATTGCATGTCTGTTACCCTCGCAAACCACACATGGATCCAGCAGTGTTAGTGCATGTATGTTATTATCATGAACCATAGCTAGAGTCATTGTATGTGTGTTCTTCTCATGAACCACATCTAGAGTCATTGCATGTCTATTATTCTCACAAACCACATATGGATCCACCAGTGTCATTACATGTCTGTTCTTTTCATGAACCACACCCAGTGTCATTGCATGTCTGTTCCTCTCATAAACCACACATGGATTCACCCAATGTGATTGCATGTGTGTTCTTCTCACAAACCACATAAGGATCCACTAGTGTCATTGCATGTGTGTTCTTCTCATGAACCACATATGGATTCACCCAATGTGATTGCATGTGTGTTCTTCTCACAAACCACATAAGGATCCACCAGTGTCATTGCATGTGTGTTCTTTTCATGAACCACACCCAGTGTCATTGCGTGTATGTTCCTCTCATAAACCACACATCGATCCACCAGTGTCATTGCATGTGTGTTCATATCATGAACCACATATGGATCCACCCAGTGTGATTACATGTGTGTTCTTCTCACAAACCACATAAGGATCCACCAGTGTCATTGCATGTTTGTTCCTCTCATAAACCACACATGGATCTACCAGTGTCATTGCATGTGTGTTCTTCTCATGAACCACATCTAGAGTCAGTGCATGTGTGTTCTTTTCACAAACCACATATGGATCCACCAGTGTCATTGCATGTCTGTAATTTTCATGAACCACACCCAGTGTCATTGCATGTCTGTTCCTCTCATAAACCACACATGGATCCACCAGTGTCATTGCATGTGTGTTCTTCTCATGAACCACATCTAGAGTCATTGCATGTCTGTTCTTCTCACAAACCACATAAGGATCCATCAGTGTCATTGGATGTGTGTTCTTTTCATGAACCACACCCAATGTCATTGCATATGTGTTCTTCTCACAAACCACACATGGATCCACCAGTGTCATTGCATGTGTGTTATTTTCATGAACCACACATGGATCCACCCAGTGTGATTGCATGCCTATTCTTTTCAGAAACCATATATGGATCCACCGGTGTCATTGCATGTCTATTCTTTTCATGAACCACACCCAGTGTCATTGGATGTGTATTCTTCTCACCAACCACGCATGGATCCTCCAGTGTCATTGCATGTGTGTTCTTCTCATGAACCACACATGGATCCACCAAGTGTGATTGCATGTGTGTTCTTTGCACAAACCACATATGGATCCACCAATGCAATTGCATGTCTGTTCTTTTCATAAACCACACCCAGTGTCATTGCATGTCTGTTCCTCTCATAAACCACAAATGGATCCACTAGTGTCATTGCATGTGTGTTCTTCTGATGAACCACATATGGATCCACCCAGTGTGATTGCATGTGTGTTGTTGTCACAAACTACATAAGGATCCACCAGTTTCATTGCATGTGTGTTCTTTTCATGAACCACACCTAGTGTCATTGCATGTCTATTCCTCTCATAAACCACACATAGATCCACAAGTGTCATTGCATGTGTGTTCTTCCCATGAACCACATCTAGATTCATTGCATGTGTGTCCTTTTCACAAACCATATATGGATCCACCAGTGTCATTGCATGTGTGTTCTTTTCATGAACCACACCCAATGTCATTGCATGTATGTTCCTCTCATAAACCACACATGGATCCACCAGTGTCATTGCATGTGTGTTCTTCTTATGAACCACATCTAGAGTCATTGCATGTTTGTTCTTCTCACAAACCACACAAGGATCCACCGGTGTCATTGGATGTGTGTTCTTTTCATGAACCACAGCTAGAGTCATTGCATGTGTGTTCTTCTCACAAACCACATAAGGATACACCAGTGTCATTGCATGTGTGTTCTTCTCATGAACCACATCTAGAGTCATTGCATGTTTGTTCTTCTCACAAACAACATAAGGATCCACCCGTGTCATTGGATGTGTGTTCTTTTCATGAAACACACCCAATGTCATTGCATGTGTATTCTTCTCACAAACCACACATGGATCCACCAGTGTCATTGCATGTGTGTTATTTTCATGAACTACACATGGATCCACCTAGTGTGATTTCATGTCTATTCTTTTCACAAACCACATATGGATCCACCGGTGTCATTGCATGTCTATAATGTTCATGAACCACACCCAGTGTCATTGGATGTGTGTTCTTCTCACAAACCACACATGGATCCACCAGTGTCATTGCATGTGTGTTCTTCTCATGAAACACACATGGATCCACCAAGTGTGATTGCATGTGTTTTCTTTTCACAAATCACATATGGATCCACCAATGTCATTGCATGTCTGTTCTTTTCATGAACCACACCAAGTGTCATTGCATGTATGTTCCTCTCATAAACCACACATGGATCCATTAGTGTCATGGTATGTGTGTTGTTCTCATGAACCATATATGGATCCACCCAGTGTGATTGCATGTGTGTTCTTCTCACAAACCACATAAGGATCCACAAGTGTCATTTGATGTGTGTTATTTTCATGAACCAAACAAAGTGTCATTCCATGTCTGTTCCTCTCATAAACCACACATGGATCCACTAGTGTCATTGCATGTGTGTTCTTCTCATCAACCACGTCTAGAGGCATTGCATGTTTGTTCTTCTCACAAACCACATAAGGATCCACAAGTGTCATTGGATGTGTATTCTTTTCATGAACCAAAACTCGAGTCATTGCATGTCTTTTCTTCTCACAAACCACATAAGGATCCACCGGTGTCATTGCATGTCTGTTCTTTTCATGAACCACACCCAGTGTCATTGCATGTGTATTCGTCTCACAAACCACATAGATCCACTAGTGTGATTGCATATCTGCTATTTTCATTAACCACAGCTAGAGTCATTGCATGTCAGTTCTTCTCACAAACCACAAAAGGATCGACCGGTGTCATTGCATGTCTGTTCTTTTCATGAACCAAACCCAGTGTCATTGGATGTGTGTTCTTCTCAGAAACCACACATGGATTCACTAGTGTCATTGCATGTGTGTTCTTCTCATGAACCACACATGGATCCACCTAGTGTGATTGCATGTGTGTTCTTCTCACAAACCACATATGGATCCACCAATGTCATTGCATGTCTGTTCTTTTCATGAACCACATCCAGTGTGATTGCATGTATGTTCCTCTCATAAACCACACATGGATCCACCCAGTGTGATTGCATGTGTGTTCTTCTCATGAACCACATCTAGATTCATTGCATGTCTGTTCTTCTCACAAACTACATAAGGATCCACTAGTGTCATTGGATGTGTGTTCTTTTCAAGAACCAAACCCAGTGTCATTGCATGTGTGTTCTTCTCACATACCACACATGGATCCACCAGTGTCATTGCATGTGTGTTCTTTTCATGAACCACATCTAGAGTCATTGCATGTCTGTTATTTCTCACAAGCCACATAAGGATCCACCAGTGTCATTGCATGTGTGTTCTTCTCACAGACCACACATGGATCCACCAGTGTCATTGGATGTGTGTTCTTTTTATGGACCACACCTAGTGTCATTGCATGTATCTGCCTCTCACAAGCGCCACGTAAGGATCCAACAATGTCATTGCATGTGTGTTCTTCTCATGAACCACAGCCAGAGTCATTCCATGTGTGTTCTTTCCACAAACCATAGCTAGAGTCATTGCATGTGTGTTCTTCTCACAAACCACATAAGGATACACCAGTGTCATTGCATCTGTGTTCTTCTCATGAACCACATCTAGAGTCATTGCATGTCTGTTATTCTCAAAAACCACATAAGGATACACCAGTGTCATTGCATGTGTGTTCTTTTCATGAACCACACATGGATCCACCCAGTGTGATTACATGTTTGTTCTTCTCACAAACCACATATGGATCCACTAGTGTCATTGCATGTCTGTTCTTTTCATGAACCACACCCAGTGTCATTGCATGTATGTTCCTCTCACAAACCACACATGGATCCACCAGTCTCAGTGCATGTGTGTTCTTCTCATGAACCACAGCTAGAGTCATTGCATGTCTGTTCTTTTCATGAACCACAGCTAGAGTCATTGGATGTATGTTTTTCTCACAAACCACACAAGGATCCACCGGTGTCATTGCATGTCTGTTCTTTTCAAGAACCACACCTAGTGTCATTGGATGTGTGTTCTTCTAACAAACCACACATGGATCCACCAGTGTCATTGCATGTGTGTTCTTCTCATGAACCACACATGGATCCACCAAGTGTGATTGCATGTGTGTTCTTTTCACAAATCACATATGGATCCACTAGTGCCATTGCATGTCTGTTCTTTTCATGAACCACACCCAGTGTCATTGCATGTCTGTTCCTCTCATAAACCACACATGGATCCACCAGTGTCATTGCATGTGTGTTCTTCCCATGAACCACATATGGATCCACCCTGTGTGATTACATGTGTGTTCATCTCACAAACCACATAAGGATCCACCAGTGTCATTGGAAGTGTGTTCTTTTCATAAACCACACCAGTGTGATTGCATGTCTAATCCTCTCATAAACCAAACATGGATCCACCAGTATCATTGCATGTGTGTTCTTCTCATGAACCACATCTAAAGTCATTGCATGTCTATTCTTCTCACAAACCACATAAGGATCCACCAGTGTCATTGGATGTGTGTTCTTTTCACGAACCACACCCAGTGTCATTGCATGTGTGTTCTTCTCATAGACCACATATGGATCCACCAGTGGCATTGCATGTGTGTTCTTTTCATGAACCACACACAGTGTCATTGCATGTATGATCCTCTGACAAACACCACATAAGGATCCACCAATGTCATTGCATGTGTGTTCTTCTCATGAACCACAGCTACAGTTATTGCATGTGTGTTCTTTCCACAAACCACAGCTAGAGTCATTGCATGCGTGTTCTTCTCACAAACCACATAAGGATACACCAGTGTTATTGCATGTGTGTTCTTCTCATGAACCACATCTAGACTCATTGCATGTATGTTATTCTCACTAACCACATAAGGATACACTAGTGTCATTGCATGTGTGTTCTTTTCATGTACCACACATGGATCCACCTGGTGTGATTGCATGTATGTTCTTCTCACAAACCACATATGAATCCACCAGTGTTATTGCATGTATGTTCTTTTCATGAACCACACAGAGTGTCATTGCATGTTTGTTCCTCTCCTAAACCACACATGGATCCACCAGTGTCATTGCATATGTCTTCTTCTCAAGAACCATATCTAGAATCATTGTATGTCTGTTATTCTCTCAAACCACATAAGGATCCACCAGTGTCATTGCATGTGTGTTCCTCTCACAGACCACTCATGGATCCACTAGTGTCATTGCATGTGTGTTCTTCTCATGAACCACACCTAGTGTCATTGCATGTCTGTTCCTCTCACAAACCACACATGGATCCACCAGTGTCATTGCAAGTGTGTTCTTATCATGAACCACAGCTAGAGTCATTGCATGTCTGCTCTTTTCATTAACCACAGTTAGAGTCATTGCATGTGTATTTTGTTCACAAACCACATAAGGATACACCAGTGTGATTGCATGTGTGTTCTTCTCATGAACCACATAAGGATCAACCAGTGTCATTGGATGTGTGTTCTTTTCATGAACCACACCCAGTGTCATTGCATGTGTGTTCTTCTCATGAACCACATCTAAAGTCATTGCATGTCTGTTATTCTCACAAACCACATAAGGATCCACCAGTGTCATTGCATGTGTGTTCTTTTCATGAACCACACCCAGTGTCATTGCATGTGTGTTCCTCGAACAGACCACACATGGACCCACTAGTGTCATTGCATGTATATTTTCTTCTCATGAACTACATCTAGAGTCACTGCATGTCTGTTCTTCTCACAAACCACATAAGAATCCACAAGTGTCATTGGATGTGTATTCTTATCACGAACCACAGCTAGAGTCATTGCATGTATGTTCTTCTCACAAACCACACAAGGATCCACCGGTGTCATTGCATGTCTGTTCTTTTAATGAACCACAACCAGTGTGATTGCATGTGTGTTCTTTTCACAAACCATATATGGATCCACCAGTGTCATTGCATGTCTATTCTTTTCATGAACCACACCCAGTGTCATTGCATGTCTGTCCTCTCATAAACCACACATGGATCCAGTCGTGTCATTGCATGTGTGTTCTTCTCATGAACCACATATGGATCCAGCCAGTGTGATTGCATGTGTGTTCTTCTCACAAACCACATAAGGATCCAATAGTGTCATTGGATGTGTGTTCTTTTCATGAACCACACCCAGCGTCATTGCATGTCTGTTCCTCTCATAAACCACACAAGGATCCACCGGTGTCATTGCATGTCTGTTCTTTTCATGAACCACAACCAGTGTCATTTCATGTGTGTTCTTCTCACAAACAACACATGGATCCACCAGTGTCATTCCATGTCTGCTCTTTTCATTAACCATAGTTAGAGTCATTGCATGTGTGTTCTTTTCACAAACCACATATCACCAGTGTGATTGCATGTGTGTTCTTCTCACAAACCACATAAGGATCCACCAGTGTCATTGGATGTGTGTTCTTTTCATGAACCACACCTAGTGTCATTGCATGTCTGTTCCTCTCACAAACCACACATGGATCCACCTGTGTCAGTGCACGTGTTTTCTTCTCATGAACCACAGCTAGAGTCATTGCATGTGTGTTCTTCTTATGAACCACATCTAGAGTCATTGCATGTCTGTTATTCTCACAAACCACATATGGATCCACTAGTATCATTGCATGTCTGTTCTTTTCATGAACCACACCCAGTGTCATTGCATGTCTGTTCCTCTCATAAACGACACATGGATCCACAAGTGTCATTGCATGTGTGTTCTTCTCATGAACCACATATGGATCCACCCAGTGTGATTGCATGTGTGTTCTTCTCACAAACCACATAAGGATCCACCAGTGTCATTGCATGTGTGTTCTTTTCATGAAACACACCCAGTGTCATTGCATGTCTGTTCCTCTCATAAACCACACATGGATCCACCAGTGCCATTGCATGTGTGTTCTTCTCATGAACCACATCTAGAGTCATTGCATGTATGTTCTTCTCACAAACCACATAAGGATCCACTAGTGTCATTGGATGTGTGTTCTTTTCATGAACCACAACTGGAGTCATTGCATGTGTGTTCTTCTCACAAACCACATAAGGATCCACCAAGTGTGATTGCATGTGTGTTCTTTTCACAAACCATATATGGATCCACCAGTGCCATTGCATGTCTGTTCTTTTCATGAACCACACCCAGTGTCATTGCATGTCTGTCCTCTCATAAACCACACATGGATCCAGTAGTGTCATTGCATGTGTGTTATTCTCATGAACCACATATGGATCCACCCAGTGTGATTCCATGTGTGTTCTTCTCACAAACCACATAAGGATCCACTAGTGTCATTGGATGTGTGTTCTTTTCATGAACCACACCCAGTGTCATTGCATGTCTGTTCCTCTCATAAACCACACATGGATCCACCAGTGTCATTGCATGTGTATTCTTCTCATGAACCACATCTAGAGTCATTGCATGTCTGTTCTTCTCACAAACCACATAAGGATCCACCCGTGTCATTGGATGTGTGTTCTTTTCAAGAACCACACCTAGTGTCATTGCACGTGTGTTCTTCTCACAGACCACACATGGATTCACCAGTGTCATTGCATATGTGTTCTTATCATGAACCACATCTTGAGTCATTGCATGTCTGTTCTTCTCACAAACCGCACATGGATCCACCAGTGTCATTGCATGTTTGTTCTTTTCATGAACCACAGCTAGAGTCATTGCATGTCTGTTCTTCTCACAAACCACACAAGGATCCACCAGTGTCATTGCATGTCTCTGTTCTTTTCATGTACCATAGTCACTGTCATTGCATGTGTGTTCTTCTCACAAACCACACATGGATCCACCAGTGTCATTGCATGTCTTCTCTTTTCATTCACCACATTTAGAGTTATTGCATGTGTGTTCTTTTCACAAACCACATATCACCAGTGTCATTGCATGTGTGTTCCTCTCATAAACTACATATGGATCCACCCAGTGTCATTGCATGTGTGTTCTTCTCACAAACCACATAAGGATCCACCAGTGTCATTGGATGTGTGTTCTTTTCATAAACCACATATGGATCCTAACCTTAGGAGAGCCCCAACCTTATCCCCCCAATGGGTGGCCGTTAGACCGAGTCTTCTAGAAGGCACACCCTAACACAGTTGTTCTGCTTGACGATTGTTACATACCGTTCGATCGGGGCGTTTGGACGATTGGGATGGTCTTCGTGAGAGCGATCCGCGAGTACGCTGTTCTGCAGCTTGATTGGCCACGCTTGCTCTGGACAAACTGGCAACACCGGGTGCTCCCCTGTTGCGAGTGTCTCGACTCACGAGTTTAGTGGGCCATATCCCAGTGTCACGTCCCCATTACTTCTCTTCCTCCCTGTACTTCTCTTCCTTCCCCTCAAAGCCACTTTCCCCACTTTACTCCCATCTTGCCGTAGCCGCAACCTGACGGCGCCTCCATCCCAATCCCCTCTCCAGGAGCCACGCCCCCTTCCGTCCCCCCTCTCGCCATGGGTTCAAGGGGAGATGACAAGGAAACGTGTCATAACGACAGGGACGGTGATTTCGATGTGAGTCGTCTCATCTCTATCTCTATCATATGTGGCCAGTTATCTATTTTTTAGCTAGATCTACTATGTTTACTCATGCACGTATGGTGTGTTAGGCCAACCAGACGATGTATGACTTCGACTATCACGGTATAGCGGATGAAGGCAGTCCTCTGCTATGTAAACATGGATATGTGCCCACTAAATTTGTGGCGTTCGAAGGACGAAACACATGCAGAAGGTTTCACGGTGTCAAGGACATCGTGCAATGATGCAAGGCAGAAGTTGTGGTGTTGTCAAATGGGTAGATCCAGAGTGGCCCAAATCGATGCAGGAAACACTGGACAAACTATGGGAAATGACTGTTGAGTTGAAAGAATCCGTATTCATCTCACTTCTTGAAAGTGTTGAGATGAAGCTATGGGAACCAGTTGACACGACCAAACATAAGAGAGCTCGGGTGGGAGCAAGACAAGGTTAGCAAAGTCGAGAAGGAGAGGGACGCGGTGTTGGCCCCGAAGGCTAAAGCAGAGCAAGAACTGACTCAAGCAAGGAATGATCTTCACCAGGCCAAAGTCCTGCAGTTCACAACTACGAGTATTGACAAGTGAATGAGGAAAAATGTAGAGAAACAATTGAAGCTGTGCAAGGAAGATGCTAAAAGGAAGGAGCAGACGATTCGATCCTTGCTCTCGCAGGAAGATGCGCATCAGGCTAAGATTTGGAAGATCAAGGAGATGTGTGATAACTAGTTCTATTTAGCTTGAGCTCCGTGCCTTTTTAAGTTGTAATAGTTGTACTTGTTGACCTAGCAGTTTAACTATTGGTCCCGGAGTCCTAGAGGAAAAAAATTGGTCACCCGTTAATTTGTCTTAACCCTGCATTACATCCTTTTGTCTAATCATGGTGGTATTCTGACATTGGTGGTTTGTTTAAAAGTAATCTACATGGATTGTGCCGCATGCAAATGGCACAACCACAATTTATAAAGTGGAAGCACGACATTCTTGCCATCGGTGATCCGGAGCTTCTCGGTCAGAGAGGATGCAGGAGCAGAGAGGCGGTGAGATAGACAGGATCAAGATTAGGCCAGAAAGTGGTACCGATTTCCTCCTCATCTAGGCATTATCGGTTGCCATTGTTGTTTATGTTGTCATGTCGTTGTGCGTAGCAGCTGAAATAAGTTGCTGCTTCGTGGAGTGTGGCAGCTTAAATAATTTATTTCTGTGCCACTTACATTCCGTCGTATTTGGAGACTTCCTGCCCCTCAACAATCATGGAACCGGTGCTGCGTGTTTTCAGATAGTAGTGGCACAATCACAATTTCGGATTCAACTACTGACTCGGGCATTTCCAAACCCTAAGTCACGGTACATTTTACTCAGAGAACGTGGGTAGAATATTTTGCCCCCAGGAAAGTTCCACACATAGAGCTCCAGAATTTAACCGAATTACATATATAGGTTCAAGTTCAACACATTACTATGAATCTTCATTGCCAACATCCTTCTTCTGCAGCTTGGGTGCCAAGCCTTCACGTCCACTGGCTTCTTCATTGCATGCCTTCTTCCTCTTCCTTGGTGCCAATTTTCTTAGCTTCACGTACTCTACATCGTCGAGACAATGGGCACCAGAATCGTGTCCAGCATCATATTTCCACTTGTTTTTAATTTCTTCGGGCAGCAAAATGACTGACCCGGCAGTCATGTTTCTAACCTTGCGGCGCTTCCTATCAAAGAAACAATACTGTTGCATAACTGCCCAATATCTACAGAGTAAATAAAACAAAAATTACAATTCAGCACAAACATGCGAACCCCAAGAGACTTTTGCTTACCAGGAGCTAATTGGGTTCGAGCAACCACCCTGTCCAAGAATAGAAGGGCGACTCCCAGTTGTAGCAGCTTCCACATCCAATACATCACAATTCAGCTCAAACATGAAGCCAAAGCATACCTTTCCATCAACCCAATTACCTGACTATCGCACGTTAGAGGAACCATGATGCCACGTTCATCCATGAAGATGAACTTTGCAGTCTGCTTCAGCCATAATTCATCATGATTACGCAGAGCAGCAACCATACCAGATATAGTGCAGATCTGCGCAGGTGCTTCTTCCACCGTGATACAATGGTGTCCATACCACTTGCCCTTAGAGTCGTACCTGAAGAGGACTACCGTAACCAGGTAAGGGTGGTCCACGGAGATCCCACTTGACAGAAAAATGTGGACAAAATATGTTTGTCAGCGTTGGACTAACAAACAATTTTAGGTTCAGTAGCCAGCTAGCAGTTATAATTAGTGCGAATAGCAAAGAGAAGGGTAGCTCACCCGCTTGTAGCCAGAACTTCTTCTTCCTTGGTAGTAGGATCTGCCATCCTCTGAGCTGTTCGGCTCGTCGGTGGTGGAGGCAGGCTAGAGCCTCGCAACGGCGGCTACGACATGCGCCATTGGAGCTCGGGATCAGCGACTAGGCGCAGCAACCTGGCGCTGGAAGTTAAATGTCCAAAGGGATCGTCCTTCCTGGAGGGTGGATTCCGACGCTGCCGGTGCTAGGGGAAAGGTTGGAATGGATTTGTGAAATTAGTCAACGCATCCAATCCACTTAGTTACTCGATTTGCCTAAGAGGTTGCCGCGTTGGCACTCCCATCACGGACAGATGACTGACATGAGGTTCCCGACGGTCTACTTCACGGGGTAGTTTCACAGAATGTTTGAAATTGGCAGTGGTGAGATGAGTTTGCATCGAAATGGCCCCTCTTGGTAGTTGGCGGCCCAACATTTCGAAACGCGGCAATTTCAGGCAACTTAGGTACCGCCATGCGCTGGCCTGGGAACTTTGGTACCGCAGATGAACAAGCCCGTCGCAATGGTAGGGTGCTACTTCATTATCCGCAAGGGTCTAACATGATAAAAGCTAGGATCTAATCAATGGAAGTGAAACAGTGATACCAGAACCACCAATTTGGCGGAGATGTGAGTATGATAGCGGCACAATTATATGTTCGAGAAATTATGGGCAATTATCTTCACACTGTTGCAACAATTTCTGGGTTGTTTGGATAGTAACCAATTGTAACCAAGCAGTGGTGCAGAGGTACTCATCAGTGTTAGAAAAATGGGAGGACTAGATTGAACCTGCTGAGATGTTGGCTAAGATTGATCGCAGGACATCAACTCTCATACGGGACATTTTGTACTGGCCAACAATGAACTCTAGATATATAATTGCCTTTGACAATGTGACAACAAAACTGTGTTATATTGAGTGCCCCCATGAGACACATGATAATTCCAGACGGAATTTTGTCATCGCTAAGGGGCATAATGGAGATGTTGCCTTCCGGTTATAAGAGACTTCAGTCTAAACACGTGGTCTAGTGCAAGATCATCAACATGCAAATGGGAAGCTTGGGTGCCTCATATAAATGTTGAGTTGGATACTCTCCTTGGCCTTGATAAATCATGGGCATATGGTGGGAAATATGCAGTAAGGTTACTCTACGTATTTGAGGATAGAGAAATGGTGGTTATATGGGCGAAGGAGGGAGTATTCGAATTAGATCTCAGCAGCATGAAGTCTAAGAAGTTCAGATCTCATAAACATTGGTGTACTTTACATCCCTACATTATGACACCTGGTTAGTGCAGTCATTCATGTGCAACCCTTGCATTTTTGAACACCTATGATTTTGCTGATCGTTTTGTTCATTTCCTTCAGCAACCGACGTGATTCGGAGTGCTAAATCAAAGAAACGAAAAGGAAGTCCTGTCAGCAACATAGCTGATTCAGACTTCAACATCAAGGAGATGAAAATAACACTCGGATGAACAAGCAAGGTTTGTTTGGGCAAGCATGTGTTTGCCCAGGTTGTGTTATTTGGAGTTGTAGTCTGATATTTGTTTGTTTTGGTAGCTGATGGAACTGTGGCGGCACCTTTGTTTGTGCCGCAGTCACAGCGGCAGAGGCTAGAATATTAGAGCTGTCTGTTCTGTGTTTGATAAAAAAATATTTTATATGATGAAATGGTGTTATCTATATAGTAGTGTATGCGTGATGAAATCTTGTTTTATTTGTTCTACATATACTGTAGCTCGTCTATGTGTTTTGATTGTATGTTGTAGTAGGAGTATTTGTTTCGCACCAGCCTTTTTTATTTGATCTGAATTAGTACTACCATTTAGTTAGTGCTTCTTGTAGAAGAGTCTATGCCGACACGTAAATAGTTACTAGACCTTGGTTGCACACCATTTTCACATGCTTGAATCAGAGCTAATTTATACATTTGTTTGTTGTTATGTTAAACAAACATTCTTATATCGGAGATCTACATTTTCATACGCGTGGTAGATAATCGCTCTCCCTAACTTGGATCCCTGAAATAGAGGGAGAACGACCTATTTTTTTAATTATTCTTTGGACAATCTCTAAATTCAAAATCACTGTCGACCGCCAAAACCTACCGCCTACCCCGTTTGAATCGGAGGCATGAGTTGATGTGAGTCTCACCTTAAATTCCTGACCATATGGCGTTCGAACTACAAAAACTTTTTTCTAGTAATAAAAACTTGGCTGGCAGCCAAATTCAAAATCCTAATCGATCGGGAAAATAACCCACCAACCCTGAAGCATTTCGCACCCCCTCTGTTTCAAATATTTTCAGGCAAAATCACCCACCGAGGTAGTACCATTTTTATATTATTACATGGACCATAGACAAATTTAAAATCTGAGTCAAGCGGCAAAATTTACCGCCTATGCTGTGTGAATGGAAGGTATCCAAGTTTCTGTGCAAAAAATGTTTATGGAGGATCAGTTGATGTGACTCTCGGCCTTGAATTCCTGGACAGATAGCATACGGTCTACTACCTTTTTTCTATTAGTAGATGGAGGCTAGCCAAATTCAAAATCTCAATCGAGCGGCAAAATCACCCACCTACCAAGCATTTCCCGTCCCACCGTTTCAAAAACTATGAGCCATATCCCACCGACCGGGGGAGTACCATTTTCCTGTTATTATTAGATGGGCGCAAGCCAAATTCAAATTCTCAATCGAGGGGCAAAACCACACATCGACCTTGAAGCATTCCGCGCCCTTCCATTTCAAAAACTTTAGAATTTAAAATTCCAAATCTACCCATTGTTCAGACGACAAATGGGCATGCTAAAGTCGGTAGCTCAGGGGCACGGTCGTAATTATTTTTTCTGCTCACCTCTATGGCCCCATTTCCCCCAGTTTTTCCTGCAAGCCCTCTCAAAAATCCCAAGCTCATATGTCCCCTCCACGACCACCGCGCGCACCGGCTTGAGCTACGGTCTCGTGCACCGCCGCGCAGCCGCTTCACCGACGCTCACCCACCAGATCTAGGAGCTGCGGTGTTGTTCACCACGCTGATGGCATCATCGACCCCCCCAAGCTCTGCTTCCTCACCGCTGAAAGCTACCCAACCATACCGGATCCGCTTCACCGGTGTCCACCTGGCGTGATCTAGTTCAAAGAATTCCATGTCCACCGCTCCAGACCAGCTGCAAGGCCGTCACCGTTCACTGCACCAGATCTGCCTCAGTGACCCTCTCGTCCACCGCTTTCAAGTCGGCATCGATCGTCCAAGATCTGCTTCCCTGACGCCAACAACCACCGCAACCGCATCACCCTCGGTGACCTAGACGTCACTCGCATGGTACCGACGATGCTTAGACGCCTCTCCAACCAAGGTTAACCAAATCTCCAACCCGTTTTTGTTTTCTCAGCGGTATAGCAGGTTCAAGCATGTTGCAGTGAACTACATTTTTGTAATCGTGGTAGTACATACAAGTTACTGGGCACGCCTGTTCTTCGTGCTAGTACATACAATGTCATTAGACATGTTTGTTTGCATTCGCCTCTCTACAAATATCATGTCATGCACATGTCTGTTATTTTGTCATGCACATGTTCTTATCTTAGCTGCTCCGTACACCAGTAAATGCCTGCTATTGTGTAGTTCTTGCAAAATGTAATTTCAGTGGAAAATATTAGTGTGGATTCCCTGCTACACAGTTACTGACTCTATCTGGTTATTCCTGAGCTAAGTTCCTGCTATTATTTCCTCCCTGGCATCATTCTGCTATCCTGTGGTACCCGTTTAAACTCTTCGTACTAGTTCGATTATAATTTTGTTCTTGCCATCTGGTTCTTCAAAAGCTGCAACACTGACTATTTTCATTTTCTTTGCGTAGAGCTCAAAAAGGCAACACTAAACATGTTGGTTTGCACAGCCCATAGGTCCACCAACGATGCTATTATATATTTTCTGTATCTGGTGCTGGTTCGTCCTAATCAATGGCATAATTATTCTTTATTGTATAGTTCATTCGTGTTTTCCATTCCTGCTCAAGAAGTTTTGGTATGATGCGGTCATAAGTTCTATGTTGTTCATTCTTAGCTATGACAGTAACTGCATGCCATTGTGTAGCTCAACGCAAATTCTGAGTCACCCAATGTCTCTTGCATTCCAGGAGATACCACTGCTTCCTATATTTGCTGAAATGGCATCACTAGTTTATACTGAAATTCTAAGAAACACTATGTTTGATTGCTCATTTCTTTGTTGGCATACTTGTAGAGGTCTCAACCTTTAATAAGATTGATCCCTCCTGTGTTTACAATGCTTGTCCCTGGATCAATAGCTAGCATCCACAGTTAAGATGTAATATCAAGAAACAAAGGTCATAATACAACTTTATAACCAGGAATAAAATAATTTATTACATCTTACATAGCTCATTTGGCTATTACATTACATTGCAGCAGAATATCTAATAAGCATGGAGTCCTTCATCTTCAAAGTGCCACAGGCAGTCATGTTGGTTGTAGACTTGTAATCCTATTTCACTAATATCAAACAAAACCTGCAACATAACAAGTTACAGCCACAAGGGTCAATACATTTGAATTGTATTGGCAAGTGATACTATGGTAGTATAGTGGAGTCTATCATCTATATGCATTTGGCTAAGTGGAGCTTAGGCTTGCATTGCTCAAAATAGATTTTTCCTTATCATTTGAAAACACTAAGCTTTTGCTTGACAAAAACACCCAAGGTATCTCCCAATAGAAATTGGTGATCCTTTAACCCTTGTTCACCCACAAGTTTTTAACTTAGAAATTGGGATGAGGAGATTCTTGATAGCTTCCATGTCTTGATGCTCAAATTGTCCTTTACCAGGGACATGGCTAAGTACTTAGGTTTTACACTCTGCAGAGGTGGTGCACTTTCCCCACAAGACTTGGTTTCCCAAGACAAGATCTTTCAAGCCTTTCCTTAGTCAAATGGACGTTGCTCCAACCTATCATTCCCTCTACCACCAACTGTCCAAGAGACTAAGTTCTAGCAACCTATTTGATCATGGCAGAGCCCATATTGCCAAGTGGTTGCACTTGAAGCTTCTCAACATTTGACAACTCAAATCTCTTTGTTCCTGGGTGGCCATCCACAAGTGAGATACACTAAGGTAAACCATAAAAATGGGCCTTGTGAACCACTCAACCAAAAACCACCAAGCAAGTCCCATTCCACCAAGGTGATTCATTAACTTGGTTGTTTTATTAAACAAAACACAAGTCCTCAGACTTAGAATATTTTTCCATAGTGTGAATATATATTCCACCCTTGTTTTCTATTAGCTAAGCTAAGCATGATAGTAGTAGGAGTCTTAACTTAGGAAATTTTACTAAGGTTTCATCTACTAGGTTTTCCCATAGCAAGGTTTATACTTAGCAAAATTCCATGCAAGTTTTACTTAGCAAAATCACTAATGCATAGTGAAAGTAATGGGACAAAAGATATGAAGCATCACTTGCCTTTTTGGTAGAGTATCAGTTCACTCCTTGTCCTTGCAACAATCACACTCTTCATGTCACTATAAATCAATCAAGCAAGGCACAAACTCAATCTACCAATCAAGCAAAACAACACAGCAACTAGCATTCCAAATAATCAATCAAACATCATTTCACACACACAAAACTATGAAAACTAGGTCATGCATGGGAGCATGCACAAGATAGTTTATTTTGCAAAGAGGGTCTCTATTAGATTCCTAAACTTTGTAAGATCCAAATTGGTCATTTACCAAAGTGGCAAAGTTATTAGCAAGAGGGTTTTGTCCAAAAATCCTTTTTAAATCCATTCATCATTTTATGTGGTGGAAAATGGTTTTATCAAATCAAAAATCTTTAAGTTTCTCACCAAAAGTTTCTAACTCTCAAGACTTGGTGTTTTGGGTCAGTAGCTTTGAATCAAAATATTTTCTCAAAGTTTTTACTCAAAACCATTTTTCATAAACAAAACAATAGTTTTATTTAGCTAGAAATGGACTAAACCAAGTAATCCATTCTAAACTTTTCCAAATCCATTTTAAACAGAACAGTGACACGCGGCGCTTCGCTATTCGCGGGTACCGGTTCGGCCGGATCGGCAACACGGTGCGTTGGATCTAACTAGATCGTGTGGTCCAGAGAGCGTACCTCTTCGCGACTAAGTGATTCTATCTCGCTCGCCCGATCTAGATCGAACGGCTCGCGCGGGTTTGACCAGAAGCTGGCGGCGCTGCGGCGGCTGCTGGTGGCGGCGAGGTCAGACGGCGGTGGCGCTGGTGAAACAGGAAGCAAGAGGAGTAGGGGAGATGCTCATAGTGATCGCCGTGGAATGCTGGTGCTCAACGTGGTCGTGATAGTCCAAGGGGCGCACGGTGCTGTCAGGGATTGCTCGCCGGAGCTGCGTCTGACGACGGCTGGCTCTGGTCGAGGTCGAAGACGAAGCTGTCGATTACCAGGAGCCAAACAAAGGACGTGATCAGATACAGGAGACCTCGGGGATATGTGTGCATGAACGAGAGGGGTCGGGGTGGTCTGGTCTTACCAGGATTGCTCGCCGGAGAGGAGGACAACGTCGGGTGGTCTCAGTCGTGGTCGGAGACATCGCTACAGGTCACGAGAAGATCAACCGAGGGTAGGGTTAGACACAGGAGATCACAGAGGTTCTGTGTGCGTGAACGAGAAGAAGAGGGGCGACCTGGTTTACCTGGGAGGCGTCGTCGGAGAAGAGACAGACGGCGGCGCTCAGAGCTTGGGTGAAGTCGACGTTCAGGAACGCCCGCGAGTGAACAGAGGGTACCAGCAGATGCGTCTAGGAGTGGTGAACGTGCTCGTGTGCTCGGAAAGGCAGGGGGTGGTGTGGCTTGGCCGGAATCGACAAGAAGGGTCACGGAGATGCTGGGAGGAATTGGGGCGGCCTGGTGGCGTGCTTGAGGGAGTAGACAGAGGGGAAGTGAAGAGGAGTCACTGGCGTTTTAAAGCGTGCTGTCACGGCGAGATTAACGCGCGGCATCAATGCGAATTGATCGCGGCATTCAAAGGCAGGTAACGGCGTCGAAGGAGGAAGAAGGGGTCGCGCGGGTGTGGACGATGAGCAGTAGAGGTGGGGTCCACCGGTCAGTGGGAAAAGAAACGAGAGGGAGGTCCACCGGTCATACTGGTGGGTCGTAATACTAGTGCTAAACGCTTTTCTTTCGGGTGAGGAGTCAATGTTTCGGGCCTGCTTTGGGCTAGTTGGGCGAGGGTGGTCGTTTCTATTTTTTTCTGAATCCTTTTTCCTTTTCTATTTCTATTTTTCTGTTTTGAAATTCAAACAATCAAACAAAATTCAAATCCAATCAAACAATCACCAAACTTCACAACTTTGAACTTGGTTCTGTTTATCAACTTAAACCAAATTCTAAAAATAAAATAATAATTTTATTCATTTTAGGATCTATTTAATATTTAAATAAAATAGACCATAGTTATTTAATCAAAATAGGGTTGATTTATTTAATAAAAACTCCATTTGAAAATCAAATATTTTCAAAACCAAATCAGTAGGTTTTATTTGAAAATAAAGAATACTTGGAAAACTTGTTTAAAACAAAATAACCTTTTATTTTAGGGTCCATTAATAATTAAATAAAATGGACCTTAGTTAATAATCCATATAGGATTTGTTTTATTTAAATCTTTATTTTGAAATCTAGAATAAAACCAAAACACTTCAGTAGGTTTTATTTTGAGAATATAAAATACTTGGAAAACTTATTTGAAATAAATAAATAAGTTTTGATGTTTTGGAAATAGTAAAACCTTTATTAATAAAACTTGGATATTTAAATCCTTTTTATTTTATTTTAAATAAACCTCTACTATTTTTAATCAAAGCAAAACCTTTTGTTTCAAAGTCTTGGCCAAGGCTTAATTTGGCTTTATAAAATAATCTTTATTTAAAATATTTCTTTTTATTTTGAGAACCAAAACCTTTTATAAAAAGATTTTAAAGTAGTAACAAAATACTTTTATTTTCCCTTTATTAAATATTTATCTTTTTAAATCCCTTTAGGATTATTTGTTCACCAATTGGTATGGGTTTTTGGTAAGGGCTTTATTAGCTTTGGAAAATCAATTTCCTTATCTTATTATATTCATAAGATTTTATCCATGGTCCCAATTTGAGTGAAACCAACTTCTATGGTCTTTCTTGATCCTTTGCGAATATTTGTTGATCAATTTTGGTATGGATCAAATCCATGGATTTGGAGATAACTTTGGAAAATGATTTTTATTCCATTAGGGTTTTAGGATTTGGATTTATTTTCCAAGTGTTCAAATTTCTAGATACATTCATTGAGGAATACATTTCCCTTGATTTGGATTTTTGTTGAATTCAAACTTTAGCCAAAGTTTGTTCAAGATAGGATTTTAAGTTTCCTTTTAGAAACAAAAGTTTCTTTTCACCCTGATTTTCAACAAAAATTTATTTTGTTTATTTATTTTTCACATTACAAGATTTGGAAAATCTTGGGATGTGACAGGCTACCACCCTTAAAATAAATCTCGTCCCGAGATTTGGGAAGGCTAGGGTTACAAGTTGGCTCAAAATAACTAGGGTACTACCACCCTTAAAATTTTTCCATCTAGATTACATCTTGGCTTGCTTGGGATCTTGTTGAAATCTCTCTGGGCAAACATCTTCATAGTGTCCTTTGTTTCCACACTTGAAACATGTGACTAGGCTGAGATCCTTCATAGGCTTGTTTATCTTGTGCTTCATCTTTTCTAGACAATTGCTTGCATAGTGTCCTGGTTCTTTGCAATTGAAACACATCACTTGGCTGATATCTTTCTTTTCTTTTGGTATCATTGCCTCTTGTTTGTTTCCTTGGTTCTTCTTCTTTTCTGGGCATTCATTGGCATAATGTCCCATCTCTTTGCAAGTGTAACATTGCTCTTGAGTAATATCCTTCTTGTTTGGGTTGGGGCATTTCTTCTTCTTCTTCTTGGGTCTCTCCAAAGCTAGGAGTTCTTCTAATTCATGCTCTGCAAAGGTGGAAAATCTTTCTCTTTTCTTGGGGCAGTTACTAGAGATATGACTTTCTTTACCATTAGGGCATTGATCTTCATGCTCCTTGGAAGTATGGTCCTTGTCTCCACAAATAATGCAAGCTGGGTATCCATCTAGAATAACATCTTTGCCATCCTTGTTGATCATTTGAGTAACCAATCCATGCATCAGTTGGGATTGAAGTCTCAAAATACTTTGTATGGCTGGGTCTAGTCCATTGTTGTTGGCTAAAAGCTGAGTTGTCTCTTGGCTCAACTGGTTTTGGGTTGCTATAAGTTCTCTCATATTGTCCTCTTGGTTGTTGTTGTCATCAACCTTGATGTTGGAGTCTCTTGGAGAAGTCATCTGTTTGGGTTGGATTGGGATTAGAATAGGCAACATATTTCTAAGGGGATAATTCTAATCACACACATCACAATTCACTCAAGCAATGTGCAAGCATTGACAATCAAACATTCCACTCAAACAACAAGTTCAAGCCCATTTTTAGGCAACAAAATATTTTTGTTACACCACATAAGTTGGTGTGTTAGACTTACTATATATGGTGGTCCATCTATATGGTTCACTTGTGATCTTTCCTTCCTTCTTGGTTGATCCTTCTTGCATGAGATCATGGTTTCCTTAGGAAAAACTCTTTGTCACAAAACTTCAAAGGTGATGAGGGTTCTTTCTAAGTTGTGTTTCCTTAGTCCTCAAGTCTTGAAAAACATTTCTTGTCTCAATTGTAGTCCTTAGTGATATCTAAGTTGGAAGTCCTTGGGAAAATGTTGAAGATGTTGAAGTCATTAGAGTTGAAGATGTTGAAGTCATTAGAGTTGATGAAGTCCTTTGCACATGGTGAATTTTTTTGGCCATGGGGTAGTTTTTGTCCATCAAGTTTTAAATAGAAGAGATGTAGAATCAAAACCAAAATGGTTAAGGAAAGAGTTTACAAGATTGTTTGTAAATAAGTTTTGGAACAAATATAACTCCTATTTTTCTAAGGGGTTTGTCCAATCCTAGGTTTACAAATCCTACAGGCAACACAATGCTCTGATACCATCTTGTAGAGGTCTCAACCTTTAATAAGATTGATCCCTCCTGTGTTTACAATGCTAGTCCCTGGATCAATAGCTAGCATCCACAGTTAAGATGTAATATCAAGAAACAAAGGTCATAATACAACTTTATAACCAGGAATAAAATAATTTATTACATCTTACATAGCTCATTTGGCTATTACATTACATTGCAGCAGAATATCTAATAAGCATGGAGTCCTTCATCTTCAAAGTGCCACAGGCAGTCATGTTGGTTGTAGACTTGTAATCCTATTTCACTAATATCAAACAAAACCTGCAACATAACAAGTTACAGCCACAAGGGTCAATACATTTGAATTGTATTGGCAAGTGATACTATGGTAGTATAGTGGAGTCTATCATCTATATGCATTTGGCTAAGTGGAGCTTAGGCTTGCATTGCTCAAAATAGATTTTTCCTTATCATTTGAAAACACTAAGCTTTTGCTTGACAAAAACACCCAAGGTATCTCCCAATAGAAATTGGTGATCCTTTAACCCTTGTTCACCCACAAGTTTTTAACTTAGAAATTGGGATGAGGAGATTCTTGATAGCTTCCATGTCTTGATGCTCAAATTGTCCTTTACCAGGGACATGGATAAGTACTTAGGTTTTACACTCTGCAGAGGTGGTGCACTTTCCCCACAAGACTTGGTTTCCCAAGACAAGATCTTTCAGAAGCCTTTCCTTAGTCAAATGGACGCGTTCCAACCTATCATTCCCTCTACCACCAACTGTCCAAGAGACTAAGTTCTAGCAACCTATTTGATCATGGCAGAGCCCATATTGCCAAGTGGTTGCACTTGAAGCTTCTCAACATTTGACAACTCAAATCTCTTTGTTCCTGGGTGGCCATCCACAAGTGAGATACACTAAGGTAAACCATAAAAATGGGCCTTGTGAACCACTCAACCAAAAACCACCAAGCAAGTCCCATTCCACCCAGGTGATTCATTAACTTGGTTGTTTTATTAAACAAAACACAAGTCCTCAGACTTAGAATATTTTTCCATAGTGTGAATATATATTCCACCCTTGTTTTCTATTAGCTAAGCTAAGCATGATAGTAGTAGGAGTCTTAACTTAGGAAATTTTACTAAGGTTTCATCTACTAGGTTTTCCCATAGCAAGGTTTATACTTAGCAAAATTCCATGCAAGTTTTACTTAGCAAAATCACTAATGCATAGTGAAAGTAATGGGACAAAAGATATGAAGCATCACTTGCCTTTTTGGTAGAGTATCAGTTCACTCCTTGTCCTTGCAACAATCACACTCTTCATGTCACTATAAATCAATCAAGCAAGGCACAAACTCAATCTACCAATCAAGCAAAACAACACAGCAACTAGCATTCCAAATAATCAATCAAACATCATTTCACACACACAAAACTATGAAAACTAGGTCATGCATGGGAGCATGCACAAGATAGTTTATTTTGCAAAGAGGGTCTCTATTAGATTCCTAAACTTTGTAAGATCCAAATTGGTCATTTACCAAAGTGGCAAAGTTATTAGCAAGAGGGTTTTGTCCAAAAATCCTTTTTAAATCCATTCATCATTTTATGTGGTGGAAAATGGTTTTATCAAATCAAAAATCTTTAAGTTTCTCACCAAAAGTTTCTAACTCTCAAGACTTGGTGTTTTGGGTCAGTAGCTTTGAATCAAAATATTTTCTCAAAGTTTTTACTCAAAACCATTTTTCATAAACAAAACAATAGTTTTATTTAGCTAGAAATGGACTAAACCAAGTAATCCATTCTAAACTTTTCCAAATTCATTTTCCAAAACATGGGTTGGTTCCTAGGGTCAGTAAGGTCACAACAAACCATTTTGCAAAAGTTTTAACCCTAAAATCAATTTTAAACAATTTTTATACTCTAAACAAGCTCACAAAAGAATCTGCAAAAACAAGCAAACTAACAGATACTATTTGCTAAACTAAGGGCATGGTTGGCTAGGTCTTGCTCTCCTGAATCCAATGACATAAAATTTGTAATTTTTGGACGTGTGGATCCAGAGATATAAGGGTTTGAAATTCACAAAATATTCTGTTTCCAAATCTGTTTTAAATGTATCAGGTGACGCTGGCGCCGCTATTCAGGGTACCGGTTCGGCGATCGATCGGCAACGCGGTGCGTTGGATCTAACTAGATCGTGTGGTCCAGAGCGTACCTCTTCGCGACTAAGTGATTCTATCTCGCTCGCCCGATCTAGATCGAACGGCTCGCGCAGGTTTGACCAGAAGTCAATGGCGCGGCGGCGAGGTCAGACGGCGGTGGCGCTGGTGAAACAGGAAGCAAGAGGAGTAGGGGAGATGCTCACAGTGATCACCGTGGAATGCTGGTGCTCAACGTGGTCGTGATAGTCCAAGGGGCGCCCGGTGCTGTCAGGGATTGCTCGCCGGAGTCGCGTCGACGCTACCGGCTCGGGTCGAGGTCGAAGACGGTTGCGATTACCAGGAGGCAAACAAAGGACATGATCAGATACAGGAGACCTCGGGGATGATGTGTGCATGAACGAGAGGGGTCGGGGTGGTCTGGTCTTACCAGGATTGCTCGCCGGAGTGGAGGACAACGTCGGGTGGTCTCAGTCGTGGTCGGAGATGTCGCTACAGGTCACGAGAAGATCAACCGAGGGTAGGGTTAGACACAGGTGATCACAGAGGTTCTGTGTGCGTGAACGAGAAGAAGAGGGGCGACCTGGTTTACCTGGGAGGCGTCGTCGGAGAAGAGACAGACGGTGGCGCTCAGAGCTTGGTCGAAGTCGACGTTCAGGAACGCCCGCGAGTGAACGGAGGGTACCAGCAGATGCGTCTGGGAGTGGTGAACGTGCTCGTGTGCTCGGAAAGGCAGGGGGTGGTGTGGCTTGGCCGGAATCGACAAGAAGGGTCGTCAGAGACAGAAGCGCTCAGGGAGGAATTGGGGCGGCCTGGTGGCGTGCTTGAGGGAGTAGACAGAAGGGAAGTGAAGAGGAGTCAGTGGCGTTTTAAAGCGTGCTGTCACGACGAGATTAACGCGCGGCATCAATGCGAATTGATCGCGGCATTCAAAGGCAGGTAACGGCGTCGAAGGAGGAAGAAGGGGTCGCGCGGGTGTGGACGATGAGCAGTAGAGGTGGGGTCCACCGGTCAGTGGGAAAAGAAACGAGAGGGAGGTCCACCGGTCATACTCTGTGTGGGTCAGAATACTAGTGCGAAACGTTTTCTTTCGGGGTGAGGAGATGGGCTGTTTCTGGGACTGTTTGGGCAAGTTGGGCCAGAGGGTGGCTGTTCTATTTTTTTTTCTGTCTGAATTCTTTTTCCTTTTCTATTTCTATTTTTCTGTTTTGAAATTCAAACAATCAAACAAAATTCAAATCCAATCAAACAATCACCAAACTTCACAACTTTGAACTTGGTTCTGTTTATCAACTTAAACCAAATTCTAAAAATAAAATAATAATTTTATTCATTTTAGGATCTATTTAATATTTAAATAAAATAGACCATAGTTATTTAATCAAAATAGGGTTGATTTATTTAATAAAAACTCCATTTGAAAATCAAATATTTTCAAAACCAAATCAGTAGGTTTTATTTGAAAATAAAGAATACTTGGAAAACTTCTTTAAAACAAAATAACCTTTTATTTTAGGGTCCATTAATAATTAAATAAAATGGACCTTAGTTAATAATCCATATAGGATTTGTTTTATTTAAATCTTTATTTTGAAATCTAGAATAAAACCAAAACACTTCAGTAGGTTTTATTTTCAGAATATAAAATACCTGGAAAACTTATTTGAAATAAATAAATAAGTTTTGATGTTTTGGAAATAGTAAAACCTTTATTAATAAAACTTGGATATTTAAATCCTTTTTATTTTATTTTAAATAAACCTCTACTATTTTTAATCAAAGCAAAACCTTTTGTTTCAAAGTCTTGGCCAAGGTTTAATTTGGCTTTATAAAATAATCTTTATTTAAAATATTTCTTTTTATTTTGAGAACCAAAACCTTTTATAAAAATATTTTAAAGTAGTAACAAAATACTTTTATTTTCCCTTTATTAAATATTTATCTTTTTAAATCCCTTTAGGATTATTTGTTCACCAATTGGTATGGGTTTTTGGTAAGGGCTTTATTAGCTTTGGAAAATCAATTTCCTTATCTTATTATATTCATAAGATTTTATCCATGGTCCCAATTTGAGTGAAACCAACTTCTATGGTCTTTCTTGATCCTTTGTGAATATTTGTTGATCAATTTTGGTATGGATCAAATCCATGGATTTGGAGATAACTTTGGAAAATGATTTTTATTCCATTAGGGTTTTAGGATTTGGATTTATTTTCCAAGTGTTCAAATTTCCAGATACATTCATTGAGGAATGCATTTCCCTTGATTTGGATTTTTGTTGAATTCAAACTTTAGCCAAAGTTTGTTCAAGATGGGATTTTAAGTTTCCTTTTAGAAACAAAAGTTTCTTTTCACCCTGATTTTCAACAAAAATTTATTTTGTTTATTTATTTTTCACATTACAAGATTTGGAAAATCTTGGGATGTGACAATACTTGTCTAATGCTTTTTTGTCATGTTCTACAGGTTCATAAGCCATACCATTATATCTCATATCTGGTTCTGATTCGTCATAGGCAATGACATAACTATCCTCTACTATATAGTTCATTCATGGTTTGCATTCCTGCTCTACAAGTTTGTATTATGCAGTTATAGTTCCTATCTAGCTCATTCTTAGGTATGAGTAGTTTGTCTTCTTTGCTGTATTAACTTGTTATTAGTTAGTTTCAGACTACAATCATTGCTATCGCCACCAAAGAGGGGATTGCAAGATCATATCTCAAGGTGGTTTTCCAATGTAGCTGTCACACTCAAAGGGAGATGCAGTTGACGGATTGAGAAAGAAAATTGAGGACTCTGCTATCAACTTGATTCGCAACTGAAGTGCTAAATTTTCCTTCCCTTTTGGTCATATTTTGTAATATTTTTAAGAAGTCTGTAGCTAATGTAAAATCTGGATAACTTGCATAGGCCATGTAGGCATTTAGTTGACGCTATCCACGCATGGCTGTACCATAACTGCGCCAGCCAGGTCGATCAGGTTTTAGAGTTACCGAAATAGTAACAGTAACTGACCAAAATAGTAACATGACAAAACAGTGACAGACCAAAACAACAACGTTAACTGGCTAAAACAACAACGTGCCAAAACAGTAACATACCGGAACAGTAACAGGCCAAAACAGTAATAGGCCGAAACAGTACCAGGTCGAAACTGTAACATGCCAAAACAGTAACAGGCCCAAATAGTAATAGGCCTAAACGGTAACAGGCCAAACAGTAGCAGGACAAAACACCAGCAGACCAGAACAGTGGCAATCTAGCACAGTAACATGCCTAAATACTAACAGGCCAGAACAATAATAGGCCTGAATAGTAATAGGCTAGAGCAGGGGCAACCAGCACAGTAATGGGCAAGAATAGTAAAGGGCCACAACAGTATAGGACATGAATAGTAAACGGCCAGAACAGTAACGAGCCAGAATAGTAAAAGGCCAGAATAATGTCGGACCTTCTCAAAAGTGGGTCGTTCGTAGGTGGCCCATGACGAGCTGGGAGAATAGGGACGGGTTGACCGTGGGCTTTAATAGTATCGGGCCTACTTGACGTAGCCTGTTAACGGGCCACATATTATTCGAAAAGTGTGGGCATTTGTAGGCCGAAACAGTAACGGGCCTGACATTCACAGGCCACTGCTAGCCACATCTTTGGGCCCATTTCAAACATTTTCGGGCAAAACAGTAACGGACCATAATCTTATTGGGCTTTCTTGATGGGCCAGCCCACTTAATTATGAGCAGGCCTTGGCTAGGCCTGGCTTCTACCACGGTTTCCGTGGCCGTTAACGGCGGGTGCCACGTGGCATTTTGCATGACGTCAGCAGTCAACGCGGCTGGCAAACAGATCAACGATAGAACAAGTTTTCGTGGCTGAAGGGTGCGATCCGCCACGATCAGGAAAAAAACATGGTAGATTCTTTTGTGACGGGGCTTTTACCACAATGGGCATCCACCATAGAAGACTTTTTAGCCATGAAAACAGGCCTTCAACCACGAAAATCGTCCGTTGTAAAAGCCAACTTTTCTTGTAGTGATTCATGCATGTGTGTTCTTCTCCTAAACCAACACTGGATTCATGCATGTGTGTTCTTTTCCTAAACCACATATGGATCCACCAGAGTCAGTGCATGTGTGTTCTTTTCATAAACCACATGGATCCACCAGTGTCATTGCATGTGTGTTCTTTTCATGAACCACAACTAGAGTCATTGCATGTCTGTTATTTTCATAAACCACATGGATCCACTAGAGTCATTGCATGTGTGTTCTTTTCACAAACCACATACGTACCCACTAGAGTTCATTTCATGTGTGTTCTTTCCCTAAATCACATATGGATCCACCAGTGTCATTGCATGTGTGTTCTTTTCATAAACAACAGCTAGAGTCATTGCATGTCTGTTCTTTTCCTAAACCACATATGGATGCAGCAGAGTCATTGCATGTGTGTTCTTTTCATAAACCACATGGATCCACCAGTGTCATTGCATGTGTGTTTTTTTCATAAACCATAGCTAGAGTCATTGCATGTATGTTCTTTTCCTAGACCAGATATGGATCCACCAGAGTCATTGCATGTGTGTTATTTTCATAAACCACATAAGGATCCACCAGAGTCATTGCATGTGTGTTCTTTTCATAAACCACATGGATCCACCAGAGTCATTGCATCTGTGTTCTTTTCATAAACCACATGTATCTACCAGTGTCTTTGCATGTGTGTTCTTTTCATAAACGACAACTAGAGTCATTAAATGTGTGTTGTTTTCATAAACCAGAATGATGGATCCATATATGTAGAGCTCGTTGGGAACCCGAAGAGGAAGGTCTGATGAGCACATCTGCAAGTTTCCCTCAGTTATGAAACCAAGGTTATCGAACCAGTAGGAGTAAGGAAACAACTCCAAAGTGTTGCTAGCAATTTGGAATTCTTCACAACACAACCACAGAACTTTGCCCCAACTTACAGTGAGGTTGTCAATCTCATTGGTTTTTTTGAAAACAAAGGATTAAACCTATAGTGTGGAAGATAGTAATTGCTTTGCAGAAAGTAAATAGTAAACAGTAAACAGTAGATGGTACATTAATGGTAAAGGAGTGGACTGGGGTCCACAATTCACTAGAAGTGTTTCACCTCAATATAAATAGCATGTTGGGTGAACAAATTACGGCGGGGCAATTGACAAATTGCGAAAGCATAACAATGCATATACTAGACATCTTGACTCCTACGAGATTTGATTGGGCATTACAACATAATACATAGATCATAATCCAACTGCATCTATGACTAATAATCCACCTTCAGGTTATCATCCGAACCCCTTCCAGTATTAAGTTGCAAGCAACAGATAATTGCATCAAGCAAAGTGTGTAAAGTAAACAATACAATTGCCCCATGGACAAAGGATTGTTGTTTTCTCCCTAGTAGCAATAGCACATCTACAACTTTAGAGATTTCTGTCACTTCCCAGATTACTAGAGGCGTGAACCTACTATCGAGCATAAATACCCCCTCTTGGAGTTACAAGCATCTACTTGGCCAAGATAGCTACTAGAAACGGAGAGCATGAAAGATCACAAATAACATAGACAAGATAGAATCAATAATCAATCTGACATAGTATCTCAATATCCATCGGATCCCCGCAAACACAACAGAAAGGATTACAAATAGATGATCTTGATCATGAACGGAGCTCACAAGATCTAAACATGATAGCACAAAGGAGGATAACCAACCATCTAGCTACTGTATGGACCCATAGTCCAAGGCCTCTGGGATGATCTCTCCCGTCCGTCAGGGTGCCGGGAAGATCTTCGGATCCCCCTGATCTAGGGATGGAGATGGCGGTGGCTACAGACTCTTTCGTGTATTTTTGATTGGGTACTTAGGGTTTCTGCATTGGGGTACTTGTATAGGCGAAGGGGCAAGGTCGATGGGCGCCCGAGGGGCCCACACCATCGGGCGGTGCGCCCTAGGGGTGGCCGCACTAGCCCTAGGTGTGGTCACCTCGTGGCCCCAATTCGGCTGCCCTTCAGACTCCGTGTTCCTTCTGGTAAAATATTGACTTTGGCTTTTGTCCCGTCCAATTATGCGAATATTTCCTTACTAGCTTTTCTGAAACCAAAAACAGGCAACTGGCACTACGGCATCTTGTTAATAGGTTAGTTCCAGAAATGTATAAAAATACCTCAAAGTGTAAACAAGACATAAGAAAGTTGATATAAAATAAACATGGAGTATAAAAAATTATAGATATGTTTATGATGTATCAAGCATCCCCAAGCTTAACTCCTGCTCGTCATCAAGTAGGTAAGTGATAAAAGGAATAATTTTTGAGGTGACATGCAACATCACAATCTTGATCAAGGTATTTGTAAAGCATTGATAGCTGGGATCAAAGTACTCTAAACATGAGCATGAAAGATAGAGTTCTAACAATAAGACATAGCAACTATGTTGTAACATGAAAAGGTACAAACAAAATATCATGAATAACAATGCATTGAAAGATATTTGTTTGTTTCACATATAGAAAACATAATAAGAGTGGTATTCAGCTTGTCCCTGATACATTGCAAATGTATCTATAATTTTTGATGTTCCATGCTTGGTTTTATCTACTTTCTTATGTTTTGTCCACACTTTGGAGTACTTTTCATATGATTTCTTGGACTAACCTATTAACAAGAGCCAAAGTGTCAGCTGCTTGTTTTCTGCTATTTTTGGTTCCAGGAAAGTCAGAAAATGAATATTCTCGGAATTGGATGGGACAAAAGCCAAAGTCATTATTTTACCGAGGGACACCTTGATCCAGAATACGAGACGGAGAGAGGTTGGGGCCCAGCCACACCACCTGGCCGCACGGCCAGGCCTGGCCCACGCCAAGGGGTGGTATAGCCGCCCCAGGCACCCCCTCGGCCTCTCCTTCCGCCTATATATTGCCTCTAATATGGAAACCCTAAGGACCCGATCAAAATTCCATGAAAGAGTCTATAGCCGCCATCATCTCCATCCCTAGATCGGGAGGGATCTGAAGCTCTTCCCGGCACCCTGCCGGAGAGGGGAATTCACCCTGGGGCCTTCTTCATCATCATGCAAGCCTCCGCTGTGATGGGTGAGTAGTTCATCTCTAGACTACGGGTCCATGAAGTAGCTAGATGGCCGGTTCTCCTCCTTTGTGCTCTCATGTTTAGATCTTGTGAGCTCCGTTCATGATCAAGATCATCTATTTGTAATTTTGCATGTTGTGTTTGCGTTGATCCGATGGATATTGAGATGCTATTTCAGATTGATTATTGATTCTATCATATCTTTGTTATTTGTGATCTTGCATGCTTTCCGTTGTTAGTAGCTATCTTGGCCAAGTAGATGCTAGCAACTCCAAGAGTTAGTATTTATGTCAATAGTGGGTTCATGCCTCTGGTAATCTGGGGAAGTGACAGAAATCTCTAAAGGTACTAGATGTGTTGTTTCTACTAGGGAGAAAACAACAATCCTTTGTTCATAGAACAATCATATTGTTTACTTTACACGAAATTCGTAATGCAATTATCCGTTGCTTGCAACTTAATACTGGAGGGGGTTCGAATGATAACCTGAAGATGGATTATTAGTCGTAGATGCAGTTGGATGGCGGTCTATGTATAATGTTGTAATGCCCAATTGAATCTCAAAGCAGTCAAGATGATTAGTATATGCTTGTATGCTTTCTCAATGTTTGTCAATTGCCCCGCTATAATTTGTTCACCCAGCATGTTATCTATCTTAAGGATAGCCACCTCTAGTGAACTATGGACCCCGATCCTTTCTTTTACAATCAATCTACAAACTATTTACTGCTTTGTGTTTAGTTTCTCCAAACTATTACTTCCTTCCATTCGATATGTTTAATCCTTTGTTTTCAGCAAAACCGGTGAGATTGACAACCTCATCGCAAGTTGGGGATAGAGTTATGTGGTTGTGTTGTGCAGGTCTCCACGTTGCTGCTGGCACCGGTAGTGCGCCCTGCCAACGTTGAGCTAGCAACACCTTTGGGGTGTTTCCTTGCTCCTACTATATTGATAACCTTGGTTTCGTACTGAGGGAAACTTGCTGTTGTGCTCATCATACATTCCTCTTGGGGTTCCCCAACGAGATCGATATATTTTGGGCCATCAAGCATATTTTCTAGCGCCGTTGCCGGGGAGTCAAGGACATCTTCACAAGGGGAGTCCCTCATAGCCAATCTCTTTACTTTGTTATTTTTGTTTTGCTTAGTTTCTTCTTGCTTTGTTTGCTTGTTTCTTTATCAAAAACACACAAAAAATAGTTTTACTAGTTTGCTTTCTTTATCAAAAACACAAAAAAATGACTACTCTGGAAAATACTAAGTTGTGTGACTTCACTAGCACCAACAACAATAATTTTATGAGCACACCTATTGCTCCACCTGTTCCTGAAGCTACATTCTTTGAGATAAAACCTTCTTTACTCAATCTTGTTATGAGAGAACAATTTTCTGGTATTGGTAATGAAGATGCTGCAGCCCATCTAAATAACTTTGTTGAACTTTGTGAGATGCAAAAGCATAAGGATATAGATGGAGATATTATTAAGCTTAAATTGTTTCCTTTCTCTTTGAGAGGAAAATCTAAAGAATGGTTGAATTCCTTAACTAGCAATAGTATTGATTCTTGGACTAAATGCAAAGATGATTTCATTGGAAAATACTATCCTCCTACTAAGATTATATCTATGAGAAGTGAAATAATGAAGTTTAAACAATCTGATAATGAACATGTTGCTCAAGCTTGGGAAAGAATGAAATCTTTGGTAAAGAATTGTCCCACTCATGGACTGACTACTTGGATGATCATCCAAACTTTTTATGCAGGATTGAACTATTCTTCAAGCAACTATTGGATTCTGCTGCCGGAGGTACCTTTATGACCATTACTTTGGGTGTTGCAACAAAGCTTCTGGATAATATGATGGTTAACTATTCTGAATGGCATACTGAGAGAGCTCCACAAGGTAAGAAGGTAAATTCTATTGAAGAAACCTCCTCCTTGAGTCATAAGATTGATATTATTATGTCTATGCTTGTTAATGGGAAAGCCCATATTGATCCAAATGATGTTCCCTTAGCCTCTTTGGTTGCTCAAGAAGAGCAAGTTGATGTGACTTTATAAGAAATAATAATTTTAGCAACGATGCCTACATGAATAATTTTGGTAACAACAATTATAAGCCATATACTCCCCACAATGGTAATGCTTATGTAAATTCCTACAACAACAATAGGAGTGCTCCCTCTGAACTTGAAGTTATGCTTAAAGACTTTATTAGTAAAGAAACTACTTTTAATAAAACTATCGAGGAAAAACTCTGTAATGCTGAAAGAAATATAGCATCTTTGGCTGAAGCTCAATCTTCTTTGAATAAAATGGCTGCTAAACCTGAAACTATTGATAATCCCTTGCAGCTACTAATGCCATACAAGTAAGAATTGATGAAAATGTTATACTATTAGCTGAATTGCATGGTAAGTGGGAAAGAGAAGATGAAATTGCTAGAAACATTAGTGTTTCTACTATCACTACCACTAGTGGTAAGGCTAGTAATAGTTCTGCTACTTTAGATGATAATTATGATTTGGATCTTGATGGTTGCAATATCTCTGAAGTTATTAAGTTCCTACAAAAGCTTGCTAAAAGTCCTAATGCTAGTGTTATGAATATGGCCTTTACAAAACACATTACTGATGCTCTCATAAATATTAAAGAAGAAAAGATGAAACATAAAGCTTCTATTCCTATAAAACAAGAAGATGGTTGGGAACCCATCATTAATATGAAAATTAATGACTTTGATTTCAAAGCTTTATGTGATCTTGATAGTAGTGTTTCTATTATGCCTAGAAGGATTTATGATATGCTTGATTTGCCACCACTTGAAGATTGTTATTTGAATGTCCCACTTCATTATAATGCTAAAAAGAAACTCATGGGGAGTATTAATGATGTTCTTAATATGGTTAACAATGCCTATGTCCCCGTTGATTTCTATGTTTTGGATGTTGAATGCAATGCTTCTTGTCCTATTACTTTGGGAAGACCTTTTCTTAGAACTGTTGGTGCCATTATTGATATGAAAGAAGGCACCATTAGATATCAACTCTCACTCAAGAAAGGTATAGAACACTTCCCTAAAAAGAGAGAGAAGATTTCTTTTGCCTCTCCTATGAAAACAAAATTTGCTCTTAATGCTTCTTCATTTGAGAACACTTGATTCTTTCTTGGTTCTTATGCCTAACTTCAAGGCGTTAAAGAAAAGTACTTATTGGGAGATAACCCAAAAATTTTAGATGAGTCTTGGAAGTTATTACTTCAGTAATAACCGCTCCTTATCCTTTTTATTTGCTTTTTGTGCTGAGAGTAACCTCTAATGAGAGAGTAGTAATGATTGGGAAAGTTGCTGTCCCGAATCAGATTTCTGTGCTTCACGGTAAAACATCGTGTACAATTTCTGTCCGTCCTTTTGAGGCGTGAATTTTTGTGCTTCTGCCCCAGGTTGTTATATAACTTTCGTTAGTTCAACACTTTTGATTTGAGCAACATAAGGTCTTCAAACATATTTATCTTTACCTGCTGGTCTGTTTTGACAGATTTCTGCCATTTTTTGCGTTTGCTTCTTGTTGGTTCCTTTTTGAGTTCTTTTGGAGAATTGAGCTTTTTGAGGGAAGTGCTACAGTATCTTGTGTTTTAATGGAAGTTTTATTGGTGTTAAAACTGAACCTAAAAGACCTATTATCTTGAGTGCACTAATGTTGCTAATAAAGATTGTGTGAAGGTTTGTATGAAGGAACTTCAGGTGTATGGAAGGAGTGAGTAATGAGATGAAAAATGGACTAAAGCTCAAGCTTGGGGATGCCACGCGTGTCACCCCAAGAAATATCCAAAAAGTACAAGCGTCAAAGCTTGGGGATGCCCAAGGCATCCCCTTCTTCATCAATAAAAATCCCAGGTTTCTTCCAAACGCTTCATTTTTATTGTTTTATGCACAGTTGTGTTGTTCTTGGAGCGTCTTCACTTTTTTTTTGGTTTTGTTTGCTTAGTTATCTGAATAAATTGGTTGGACCCCCTCTTTCATACATTGGTTTTCAAATAGTTTGGTTTGGTTTGGAAAAGAGTAGGAAAGTTCATGCTTAAGTGTTAAAGAGAGCTTGTTTTTGACGGTGGCCTATGCTTTGTCATGCCATGCTTGATATTGTTTTAGCTTTATGCTTAGTATTCATTGATGTAGCATGACTTGTTATAAACAATTGAGATTGCTTAATATGCCTTGGATGAATCGTGCGTTGTTTTAGCATATTAAAGCATAGTATTGTGGTATTCTCCTTTGATGCTTTATTTGGGTTGACTTGGCGCATGCTCACACCATGTTATGACTATCTCAAGTCACCTAAGCCTTTATGATCCTTTAGTTTTCAACTTGTAGTATCACTTTATGCTTTGATCAATGATGTTTTTTGCTCCGCATGATTATGGCCATTATTGCTCTCTTAGTTTGTCGCTCCCAGTCTTTTCCTAGCCTCCGCAACCAAGTATGAGTTCCACTCATGCATCTAACTCCTTAAACCAAGTTATTCCAAAGAGTCCACCATACCTATCTATTAGCATATGCTATTCCAAGTATATTCATGTTTTTGTTTACCTTCCACATTAAACTTGTTATGAGAAAACTAGTGATTAAAGCTCTCACGAACTTGATGGCACACTTTACTTTTCTTGCCCTTAATAAACTTGAACCATTGTGTCGTCTATTTTGTATATGCTTGCACTTATTTGTTGGGGATTAGCAGAACCATGCTGTTATGGGGAACACTTTCAACATTGCACGGGTACTTTGTACCTAGTTGATATCATGCTCTTTTGTCTATGGATCTCGTCGGTGTGAAATGAAAGGGAGCTTGTAGGTCCATGGAGTTATGTATATGTGTTAGAGAAACACCTAGGCCGCTGGTCTAATCCGTGCTGACATGGTGGAAACCTGCAGCGTAACCATAATGAGCTGTCTATGAAGCATTTTCTTATAAAAAAGAGTCTGATATTGAGAAAAAAGAGAAAAAGAAAAAAAGAGATTATGAAAAGAGGAAAGAGAGAAAAAAGCACCATATTCCCATGGTAAATAAGAAGATTGCTAAGATGCTCGTTGTCTGCTTGCCTTGTCATTTTGATATGGGGATTCTTCCGTATCATCGGGCAAGGGATACCCCGTTGGCGGTTCTCTATGATACACATGTACTTACGATGACAAGAACTTACCGGTGACTAAACTTGAGTAGCATGAGGAGCGACCCTCGTATTCAAGGGACATGAGATTCCTAACTTATACTTTGTCAAGCATGTACACCATAGTTTGTTCACTTTAACCTTAATCACTTCAAGATGCTTATGATAGGGGCAATGAGAGCTGAAAGCTATTAAGTACCATAATTTTTGGAA
The DNA here is from genome assembly GCA_023614405.1 of Avena insularis. Taxonomy (NCBI): domain Eukaryota; kingdom Viridiplantae; phylum Streptophyta; class Magnoliopsida; order Poales; family Poaceae; genus Avena; species Avena insularis. The sequence goes on from CM042694.1 coordinate 384,832,964, forward strand.
GCTCTTTATGAGACTTGAATCCCTACTTCCTTCTATGAAGGCCTTTCTTCCACTTATATATGGAGTCTCCACCGTCTATCTTATGCACCTACTTTAAGAGCATAGTGGCCATTCTTAGTTCTATGTGCATTGTCCCAAAACTTGTTGATTGATGCATACCTCGATATTGCTTGTTTTAAACTATTTGTATCTAGTCACTCTTATGAACTTTGAAGGTGTCCTATGCATTTATATTTTCTACTCTATGAGGGACAAGCTGAATACTACTATGCTATGTTTTTTATGTGAAACAAACAAACGTCTTGCAAAGCATTGTTATTCATGAATCTTTTGTTTGTGCCTTTTCATGTGCAACATAGTTTCTTTGTCTTATTGCTAGAACTTTGTCTTTCCTGTTATGATTGAAGTACTATGATCCCAGCTTTGAATGTTTTACAAATACTTTGATCAAGTTTATGATGGTGCATGTCACCTAAAAAATTATTCTTTCTTTTTATCACTTACCTACAGAGGACGAGCAGGAGTTAAGCTTGGGGATGTTGATACATTGCAAATGTATCTATAATTTTTGATGTTCCATGCTTGGTTTTATCTACTTTCTTATGTTTTGTCCACACTTTGGAGTACTTTTCATATGATTTCTTGGACTAGCCTATTAACAAGAGCCACGGTGCTAACTGCCTGTTTTCTGCTGTTTTTGGTTCCAGGAAAGTCAGAAAATGAATATTCTTGGAATTGGACGGGACAAAAGCCAAAGTCATTATTTTACCGGGGGACACCTGGACCCAGAATACGAGACGGAGAGGGGCTAGGGCCCGGCCACACCACCTGGCCATGCGGCCAGGCCTGACCCACGCCAGGGGGTGGTATGGCCGCCCTAGGCACCCCCTCGGCCTCTCCTTCCGCCTATATATTGCCTCTGATACGGAAACCCTAAGGACCCGATCAAAATTCCACCAAAGAGTCTCATGGCCAGTCATCCATCCCTAGATCGGGAGGATCTGAACTCTTCCCACTCACGGAGAGGAGAATTCACCCTGGAGTCCTTCTTCATCATCGTGCAAGCCTCTGGTGTGATGCGTGAGTAGTTCATCTCCGGACTACGGGTCCATGTAGTAGCTAGATGGCTGGTTCTCCTCCTTTGTGCTCTCATGTTTAGATCTTGTGAGCTCCGTTCATGATCAAGATCATCTATTTGTAATTCTGCATGTTGTGTTTGTAGCGATCCGATGAATATTGAGATGCTATTTCAGATTGATTATTGATTCTATGATCTCTTTGTTATTTGTGATTGTGGGGCCCCCGGATTAATCATTCGAGAAATCCCTGTTATGTATATATCCACGTTCCCATGATCAGTGAGCCGTGGAACATAACCGACAAGTATCATTACAACATCCAAAACATAACGAATACAAGACTTACATAGTTGCCATTACGGCTACATAACTTTCAGTAGCGGAGCTTCATCACACGCAGGGCCCAATCATGCCTCAACCTACAGGCGACTGACGGGGAAGACGGCCTAGTTTGCTGGACGTCACCTTAATCTTCTGTTGTCAAACCTCTTGAAAGCCTGGCCAAGTAAATAGCCAGGGACAATGCCATGAGTACTTTTGAATGTACTCGCAAACCACCAAGATAAGTTAAATAAAGAAATGCAAATCTGGTTGTGGCGAGATAGCTCTATATAGTGTTATTTTTGAAAAGCCTAGACTATCTCTTGTAGTTATGGCATCTCCATATCTTTGTTGAAAAAGAGTTTTGAAACATGCTTCCGTTTTATAAATTCGGATATCCCCATATCCTTGCTGAAAACCTTTTTGAAAACAGTTTTGGAGAAAAACCCTTTTTAAACCTCTTTGACCACCTCTAGTCAAAACAAAACTTTGAACTCAGGTTCCCTCGGAACCTCCATACTTTCATCCATTTTTCCAAACACCACCATTTGGGTACTCCTAGCCATCACCTTTCCAACTGTCCTTGACCGTGGACGCGGCTATTCGAATAGATTATACTCCCCACAAGAATCAATACATCCGCCGAGATAAAACCATGGCCCTCTACACACGGTAGACGGGGGTTCGGATAATCAAACCTAACCTTTCGCTTGTCGACCCTATCAAAGGCTGCTTTTCATGTTGGGTTTGTTCTCCCCGACAACGAGTATGTGGCCCCCGGCCATAGTCCTGCCTTCCGTACATGCGTATACCCAAACCGTAGCTTGGCGTATACCTTAACTTGGTGACTCCACTTCCTTCCATACTACCTAAGTCATACCGTCCACGGGAGACCCAATTGTTGCACCGGCACTCCTACCAAGACAGGCCCACTCTTGCCTAAGCAAGATACAGGCTCCAGATCCGCAGAACTGTTAGCGCCTGCCCGGAATTCAAGGGATTTCTCCCAATAAGCGTTCTACAAGCTGCCTCGGCTAAAGAATACAAACTACAAGCTAAGCCCCAGCACCTGGGGTAATGTGGTTGCACTTATAAATTGTTCCCGTAAAGGCGTAGAACACCCCTTCTCTTTCTCTTGTCCATTTTCTCATTTCTCATCATCACCACTTCTTTAGTTAAAACATCCGCTTGGAATGATGCCGCTTCCCAAGGGTTTTTAGCAAGAAGTTTTGAAACCTTTGTAGTAGGGTAAATCCCAAAACAATTTATTCAACAAAAATCCATGGGTTCTCAACGGGGCAGGATGCTAATCATCAAAACTTTGATCTAAAGGGGTAATTGGTGGGTTTACATTAGGGTGGGTGCCACGAGGGACACCAAGTCATAACTTGGAGGAGCCAAGTCATTATCGCAGTATTTATAAAACAAGACATGCAGATAAATAATGCAATTTATAAAGGAGGTCCAAAACAGGTACTAAAAAGAGTAGGACAAGTATCAAAATTCAGGAATGGTGGCTTGCCTGTGATCAGCGATAAGTCCCTCGACTTCCTTAGATAACCAAGAATACCCAAGAAAATAATAATAAGAAGTCCCTTTCTTCTCGTCGTCAAACAATCATATTATCGCCATCATCGAGTATACATGCAAGCAGACAAAAGCACAATCAATACAAGGCATATATGCATCAAACCATACAGAAAACAAACATAAGGCATACACTTTATTTGATAGGTTTTGGAGAAGTTGGGGACTAGTAATGGAATTACTAGATTGCCATAGAGGTGTTTTTCCCTTGGAAGATAGTTGTCAAGGCTATTTACCAAGAACTTGGGGTAGGGTTCTGAGGTCTGTAGAATACCAATGTGCACAATGATATCCTCAAATAGGTCTTGACAAAACAAGACCAACACAAGTGGTTTCACTAGATTATCACTTACCTAGATTTAGTTATGCTTTTTATAGCAGAATAGACTCTAGTTTGAGGAAATAATTCACCGGAATTTATCTGGAGGCCCAAAACTTATTTCCTTGGGTGGTTAGATAGTGTTTGATGTACTGAATCATGTAGAAGTGGAATCTTGTCAAAAGAATTACCAGAATGCCCTTAATAAATCATGAAAGGCAGTTCTGTAAGGTATTTGTCTTTTTCACCAGATTTCTTTTACAAGAGGGTTTAGTGTGATTCCAACTTGACATGGTAGGTATTGGAAATACCTTTCTGTAGGCATTGGAATTACTTATTTTGGATATCCAGAACTACTGGAGGGATTTATCTAGTGAAAAAGGGGTACACAGAATAGTTTAATTCACTATAATTCAACCAGAGCTCAATAAGATCTGAGCTGCTGGGGTTTGATAGATGCTGCTATTAGGATGTATTGGGAGGTGGAATAAGATCAATACCAGATTTGGGTTGACCTAGAGAAATTCCTAAAGGCAGATTATGGCTATTTTTGTTATTTTTGCTATAGGGTGACCTTAGTTCACCTTGACCTGAGATAAAGGCTAGATGGCAGGTCTATGGATATACTTTAAATGGAGCTTGGTTTCATCTACTTTGGAGATGTGTAGGTCACTGAGGAATTTATTTAGTGTAAAATACAACTTGCTACAGAATAATTGTCAACAAATAATAAAAATTATTTTGACCGGGTGTTACCTCTGCATGTTTAAGAAAACATCTGAGGACTATTAGAAATGTAGATGGGCATTTGGATCTTATTTATAATTTCAAAAGGATTTAATCCTACTGGTACATTTCTAGATCTGGAAATTTAAAGAAAAAGGAATAGGAGGCAGCTGGGCTAGATCTATGGGAAAATGGGCCACGGGGAGGGGATTAGGCCCACCCGGCGCTGGCTCGCGCGGGAGGCGCGTTTGAAGCTGGCAAGCGGGGCCCAGCGGTCAGCGGCTGTGGGTGGCGAAGGGGTAATGGCACACGGGGACCTTCGAATTAGAGGGGAGATCGACGGCGCAGCATCGTCTCCCAGCTCTTGACGCGGCGGCGGGGATTGAACCCTAGCATAGGGCTGTGCAGGACGGGGAGCTCACCTGGGGGCTCGGGGGAAGGTGTGGAGGCGACTGGGCGACGCGGTCGACGACGGGGAGCTCGGGGATGGGCTGCACGGTGGCGTTTGCCTCCAGGAAGCAGCTCGCGCGACGGTGCCTGAACGGAGCTCGTCGGGGCTCGCCGGAGATCCTTCAGGGGTTGTTGCATGTTGACAAAAAGAGAAGGGTTAGACGCGGGAGAGCAAGGAGGTGTCAGGAGAGTGACATGCAGGAGGAGAGGTGCTCCGAGGAGGGAGCCTTGCTAGGTTTTTGGGAGAGGCCGAGGCTTCTCCTTCTTCTTTTTTTGGGCAGTACAGAGCAAGGGGAAAGGGAAGGAGTCCTGGGGAGGTAAGTGGAGGGACGGAGGAGTGAAATGAGCCAGGGGAGGAGGGCTGGGGTGGTATGTGGCTTATAAACCAAAGGGGAGTGGTGTAGGGTGGACCATGTCCAAGGAGGGCAAGGGCAACTCCATGGGCATGCCATTGGCTGCCAGGGGCGGTGGAGAGATGGAGTGTGGGGATCTGGTCGAGCAGAGAGGGTAGGGGGCAGCTGTGGTAATTAAATGGGCCATATCTTTGTAAGATGTGGCTGTCTCTCTCTCTCTACTAGTCCAAGGGTAAAGAGCAAGGGCTAGGGCAGAGCTACAGTGCTCACGACCAGGGGAGTATTGGTTGTTGTGGAGGAGTGTTGGTGAGCTTGGGTGATGGTTTGCTGTTTGCTTACTTGAAGTTTTGATTGTTTTGCTTGATTTGATCATAAGAATTCTTGTGAAGGATTTCCCTTAATTATGTTGGAAAGAGTGGGGGAGATGGTACTGGTAGATGGATATGGTTAAGTTACATATCCTTGAATTATTTGGGAATTAAAAGATGAAGTTTGGTCCACTTATATTCATTTATTCAAAAACTACAGAAGTAGTTTATAGAAGCTCATTTGATATATTTACATTGGACAAGGTTGGTTTTTGGTGTGAGAGGGTCCCAAATGTTAATTCACACTTAGGGGAATTTTCCCAAGATTTATTGTGTCTTAAAAGTATTTAAAACAATTATTATTCCATTTCTGCCATTTGAGAAAATGGGCAAAAAGAATTATTGAAACTCTTCACAAATATTTATTTTTGAGAGGGGATGATAGGGTATGATATATGGAACTCACATGAGCCAAAATTTGGGGAAGTATTTTGACAAAAACCAAACTTTCCATTGGGAAAGGGGTTTTGGAGATTTTGTCTAATAAAGGAATTACATAGATTTGGAGCCATAATAATTATGGATAACTTTTGATAAACCTTGATGATCGAGGTAGATGATGTAGAAAAGGTGTATCAAGCATTTGCAACCTTGGGAATTGGAGAATCCAAGTTGATTTTGGTGAAAACTAGAGATTTAAGGATCTTGGGTAAGATTGTTTTCATGCCACCAAAACCTTGTTAGATCTTCGAGCTCAAGGCTCCCCTTGGGGAATGGGATATATGTATGGATAGACCAAGTGATGTAGATTGCAATGGTGTAGAGGTTTGAGCTTGATCCTGCTTGAGCTCACCAAGAATGGATTTCAAACTTTGAATAAAATAAGCCTGGCAATGCAGATTACCAACTAGCCTTCAAAGATCCACTTGTAAAAAGTGAAGTAGATATTGATAGACCTATATGAGTAGAACACAACCATGCAAAGAGTTGGTCCATAGAAGGTTAGATGGTGGTGTGAGCTTCTGCCAAAGTAGGCATGTTGACTAGATTTGCATGAACAGTTATTTCCTTGCCTGCAAAACCATCAAGAACAAGTGGGTTGGAGAATGATATAACCAAGGGCAAGAGTGGGCCTTGGTAACCCTGAGGATGGTTAACAATATGTTTCAAATGCATTTCCAAAAATGTACATAGTTTGAGAAAAGGAGGCATTCAAAGAGGTGATGTTGGAACAGATTCCAGACTTAGCCAAATTTGGCAGATTTAGGGTTTTTGACTTGAATGTGGGTGGTGATTATTTTGATGGGATGCAAGGTACCCAAGCATAGTCAAGAGGATGATGTTGAAGTGTATATTGAGTAGAAAGGATCCTTGCTTGATACTGGTCTTCATTGACTTGGAAGGTTCTAGAATTAGATCACTTCAGAGCTGATCTGGTTAAGGGTTTTAGATGATCACCTACTGGCTAGGGATTAGATCTAGCTTTGTATTCTTGCTTAGGGTGTGGTGATTTGGGAACATCTTGATTCTAGTGATGAGCTCCTAGAGTAGCTCATACTATCTCCTAAGCAGACAATTCAAGCAGTAGATCTAGGCAACTCATCTTACAAAGAAAGCAAACCTACTACTAGGGTTACCATCAAGCCTAACTCGAGGTAAGGATGGGTATTTTGAAAAGGTTGTGGTTTGGATAAGATGAGAGTCCTTGGTATCTCTACCAATTGTAGAATTCAAAAGCTTTAAAAAGAGGTTTTGGGAAACCTGAAGATAAGAATGGTTGAAGGTTATGTCTATAAAACATAAGGAGATTATAATAGGTTGCTCTACATAGTGTAGGGAAACAGAAGCTACTAGAATAGATGGTTTGCAAAGGCTTCTTGTCTCAGGTTTTGAAATGACAGAACATTTGACAATATGGAAATTAAGCCAAGACAGATTTGGGAAGTAGCTTTTGTTAACCGGTGTTGAGGTAAGGAGTATATCATCTAATACACACTCATAGGCATAGACATTGTCAAACAACAGATAAACACTTCATCACTAAACAAGAAAAAGTTTTTGTTCCCCCTGATTTTTGCATTTTGGACAACTAATCAGGGTTGTGGAAATTGGGATGTTACAGTTATCTTGCATGCTTTCCATTGTGAGTAGCTATCTTGGCCAAGTAGATGCTAGCAACTCCAAGAGTTAGTATTTATGCTCGATAGTGGGTTCATGCCTCTGGTAATCTGGGGAAGTGACAGAAATCTCTAAGGTACTAGATGTGTTGTTGCTACTAGGGAGAAAACAACAATCATTTGCTCATAGAACAATCATATTGTTTACTTTACACGCAATGCGTAATGCAATTATCCGTTGCTTGCAACTTAATACTGGAGGGGGTTCTGATGATAACCTGAAGGTGGATTATTAGTCATAGATGTAGTTGGATGGCGTTCTATGTATAATGTTGTAATGCCCAATCGAATCTCAAAGGAGTCAAGATGATTAGTATATTCTTGTATGCTTTCTCGATGTTTGTCGATTGCCCCGCTGTAATTTGTTCACCTAGCATGTTATCTATCTTAAGGAGAGCCACCTCTAGTGAACTATGGACCCTGGTCCTTTCTTTTACAATCAATCTACAAACTGTTTACTTCTTTGTGTTTACTTTCTGCAAACTATTACTTCCTTCCATTCGATACGTTTAATCCTTTGTTTTTAGCAAAACCGGTGAGATTGACAACCTCATCACAAGTTGGGGACACAGTTATATGGTTGTGTTGTGCAGGTCTCCACGTTGCTGCTGTCACCGGTAGTGAGCCCTGCCAACGTTCAGCTAGCAACACCTTTGGGGTGTTTCCTTGCTCCTACTGGATTGATAACCTTGGTTTCATACTGAGGGAAAACTTGCTGCTGTGCTCATCATACCTTCCTCTTGGGGTTCCCCAACGAGCTCAATATATTTTGGGCCATCAGTCCCTCATGGTATAGCAAAACATAAATGCATAGGACACATTCAAAGTTCATAAGGGTGACTAGATACAAATAATTTAAGAACAAGCAATATCAAAGTTATGAATCAATCAACAAGTTTTGGGATAACGCACATTAAACTAAGAATGACCACTATGCTCTCTCAATTGGTGCACAAATATAGAAGATGGAGACTCAACATAAAACTAAAAACTAAAGTCCATTCACAGAGGGAAGCAGGGATTTCAAGTTTCATAAAGAGCTTCCAAAAGTTATGGTACTTATTAGCTTTCAGCTCTCATTGCCCTATCATAAGCATCCTGAGGTGATTATGGTTAAAGTGACACAAATATGAGGATATGCTTGACAAGTTATAAGTTGAAAATCTCATGCCCCTTGCTTACAAGTATCGAACCTCATGCTACTCAACTTTAGTCACAAGTAAGTTCTTGTCATTGTAAGTACATGTGTATCATGGAGAACAGCCAACGGGGTACCCCTTGCTCCATGACACATGAGCTTTCCCATATCAAAATGACAAGGCAACATACATTGAGCATCTCAGCGATCTTTTTATTTTCTATTTGCATAGGTTTTTATTGAGGATGCTTCATGAATGCTCACTATGGTTATGCTGCAAGTTTCCACCATGATTAGGCATGGCTTAGGCTATCCGCCCAGGCGTTTCTCTAACACACATACAAACTCCACGAGCTTACAAGCTCCCCTTTGATTTCACACCACCGGGATCCATAAACAAAAGAATATGATATCAACTGAATAATAAGTGCAATGTTGAAAGCGTTCCCCATGGTATCATGGTTCTGCTAATTCACTACTTATAAAGTGCAAGCATATAAGCAACATAGATGGACACAATGGTTCAACTTTATTAAGTGCAAGAAAATAAAGTGTGCCATCAAGTTTGTCAGAGCTTTAATCACTAATTTTCACATAACAAGTTTAATTTGGAAGGTAGATAAAAGCATGAATATACTTAGAATGGTTTAGCACACCATGCATAGGAATTTATAGTGGACTCTTTGGAATAACTTGGTTTTCTTTGAGGTTGGATGCATGAGTAGAACCCATACTTGGTACAGGTGGAGGCTAGCAAAAGACTTGGAGCGACCAACTAAGACAGCAATAATGGCCATAATCATGCAAAGCAATAAAACATTTTTAATTAAAGCATAAATTGATACAAGTAAAAAACTAAACGATCATAGAGGCTAAGGTGACTGGTTCATAGTCTTAACATGGTGTAAGCATGTTCCAAGTCAACCCAAATACTGAGGGAAAACTTGCTGCTGTGCTCATCATACCTTCCTCTTGGGGTTCCCCAACGAGCTCAATATATTTTGGGCCATCAGTCCCTCATGGTATAGCAAAACATAAATGCATAGGACACATTCAAAGTTCATAAGGGTGACTAGATACAAATAATTTAAGAACAAGCAATATCAAAGTTATGAATCAATCAACAAGTTTTGGGATAACGCACATTAAACTAAGAATGACCACTATGCTCTCTCAATTGGTGCATAAATATAGAAGATGGAGACTCAACATAAAACTAAAAACTAAAGGCCATTCACAGAGGGAAGCAGGGATTTCAAGTTTCATAAAGAGCTTCCAAAAGTTATGGTACTTATTAGCTTTCAGCTCTCATTGCCCTATCATAAGCATCCTGAGGTGATTATGGTTAAAGTGACACAAATATGAGGATATGCTTGACAAGTTATAAGTTGAAAATCTCATGCCCCTTGCTTACAAGTATCGAACCTCATGCTACTCAACTTTAGTCACAAGTAAGTTCTTGTCATTGTAAGTACATGTGTATCATGGAGAACAGCCAACGGGGTACCCCTTGCTCCATGACACATGAGCTTTCCCATATCAAAATGACAAGGCAACATACATTGAGCATCTCAGCGATCTTTTTATTTTCTATTTGCATAGGTTTTTATTGAGGATGCTTCACAGAATGCTCACTATGGTTATGCTGCAAGTTTCCACCATGATTAGGCATGGCTTAGGCTATCCGCCCAGGCGTTTCTCTAACACACATACAAACTCCACGAGCTTACAAGCTCCCCTTTGATTTCACACCACCGGGATCCATAAACAAAAGAATATGATATCAACTGAATAATAAGTGCAATGTTGAAAGCGTTCCCCATGGTATCATGGTTCTGCTAATTCACTACTTATAAAGTGCAAGCATATAAGCAACATAGATGGACACAATGGTTCAACTTTATTAAGTGCAAGAAAATAAAGTGTGCCATCAAGTTTGTCAGAGCTTTAATCACTAATTTTCACATAACAAGTTTAATTTGGAAGGTAGATAAAAGCATGAATATACTTAGAATGGTTTAGCACACCATGCATAGGAATTTATAGTGGACTCTTTGGAATAACTTGGTTTTCTTTGAGGTTGGATGCATGAGTAGAACCCATACTTGGTACAGGTGGAGGCTAGCAAAAGACTTGGAGCGACCAACTAAGACAGCAATAATGGCCATAATCATGCAAAGCAATAAAACATTTTTAATTAAAGCATAAATTGATACAAGTAAAAAACTAAACGATCATAGAGGCTAAGGTGACTGGTTCATAGTCTTAACATGGTGTAAGCATGTTCCAAGTCAACCCAAATAAAGCATCAAAGGAGAATATCATAATATTATGCTTTGTATGCTAAAACAACGCATGATTCTTTCAAGGCACATTAGGTAATCTCAATTGTTTGGAACAAGTCATGCTACAGCAATAACCACTAAGCATAAGGTCAAAGCAACATCAAACATGACATGATAAAGTCTAGGCCACAGTCAAAACAAGCTCCTTTTGTACCACTTATAAGCATGAAGCTTCCTACTCTTTTCCAACACCAATCAACTTATTTGAAACAACATATGAATGCAGAAGTCCAACCAATTTATTTAAGCTAACCAAACAAAAAAAACTAAAAAAAAACAAAGACGCTCCAAGAACAACACAATTGTGCATGAAACAATAAAAATGAAGTGTTTTGGAAGAAAACCTGAGATTTTTATTGATGAAGAAGGGATGCCTTGGGAATCCCCAAGCTTTGACGCTTGTACCTCTTGAATATTTCTTGGGGTTACACGGGTGGCATCCCCAAGCTTGAGCTTTTGTCCATACTTCATCTCATCACATTATTCTTCCCTACACTTGAAAATTTCCTTCATACAAAACTTCACACAATCTTCATTAACAACATTAGTGTATTCAAGATAATAAGTCTTTGGGTTTAGTTTCAACACAAGTAAAACTTCCATTAAAACACAAGATACTGTAGAAATTCCTTCTAAAATCTCAAGTGATCAAAGAGAACTCAAAGAGAAAGAGATTAAGAGGCAAATGCAAATAATGGCAGAAATCTGTCAAAATAGACCAGCAGGTAAAAACCGATTTTTTCGAAGACCTTCTGTTGCTCAAATCTAAAATTGCCAAACTACCGAACGTTAGATAATAACCCGAGGCATAAGCATAGAAAATTACAGCTCAATCCGACATACAGGGATTTTTCACGATTGTTTACAGTGAAGCACAAAAATCTATTTCGGGACAGCAACTTTCCCATGTCTTACTTCTATCTCATTAGAGGTTATTCTAGGCACAAAAACAACACAAAAAGGATAAGGAGAGGTTATTACTAAGGCAATAACTTCCAAGATGCAACAAAAGAAAAACTTATTGAAAGTAAAAATAATTTGGTTATCTCCCAATAGTGCTTTTCTTTAACGCCTTTCAGCTAGGCATAGGAGCAAGATTCAAGTATTTTCAAATGAAGAAGCATTAATATCAAATTTTGTTTTAATAGGAGAGGCAAAATGTATCTTCTCTCCCTTCCTAGGGAAGTGTTATATACCTTTGTTGAGTGGGAATTGATATTTAATGGTGCCTTCCTTCATATCAATAATGGCACCATTAGTTCTAAGAAAAATTCTTCCCAAAATAATAGGACAAGAAGCATTGCATTCAACATCCAAAACATAGAAATTAACGGGGACATAGGTATTGTTAACCATAATAAGAACATCATTAATACTCCTCATGAGTTTCTTTTTAGCATTATCATCAAGTTAGACATCTAAATAACAATCTTCCAATGGTGGCAAATCAAGCATTTCATAAATCTTTCTAGGCATAATAGAGAATCTAGTACCAAGATCACATAAAGATTTGAGATCAAAATCATTCACTTTCATATTAATGATGGGTTCCCAACCATCTTCTAATTTCCTAGGAATAGAAGCTTTATGTTTCAATTTTTCTTCTTTAATTTTTACGAGACCATCTGTAATGTGTTTTGTAAAGGACATATTCCTAGCACTAGCATTAGGACTTCTAGCAAGCTTTTGTAGGAACATAATTACTTAAGAAATATTGCAACCGTCAAGATCAAAATCAAAATTACCGTCCAAGGTAGTAGAACTATTGTTTCCCATATTTCGAAGAATTTCAGCATTTTTATTGGAAAAGGTTCCATTGGTTTTAGGCATTGTTGCAAAAGGAATGGGGACTTCATGTGGTTTCCTAGCATCAACATTGGTGGTGGTAATAGTAAAAATACAACTATTTATAGCAATTTCATCTTCTCTTTCCCACTTAGCATGCAATTATGCTAACAGTCTAACATTTTCATCAATTCTAACTTGTATGGCATTAGTAGTAGCAAAGGGGGTTTCCATAGTTTCAAGTTTAGCAGCCATTTTATTAATCAAAGAGGATTGTTCTTCAGACAAAGTTGAAATATTTTTTTAGCATTCGAAAGTTTTTCCTCAACAGTTTTATTGAAAGCAGTTTGTTTACTAAGGAAATCCTTAAGCATGACTTCAAGTTCAGAGGGTGCACTTCTATTTTTATTGCAGGAATTTCCATAAGCATTACCATTATTGGGATGATATGGCCTATAATTAGTACTACCTAAATTATTCCTATAGCATTGTTGCTAAAATTATTATTTCTAATGAAGTTCACATCAACTTTATCTTCTAGAGCAACCAAAGAGGCTAAGGGAACATGATTTGGATCAATATGAGCTTTTCCATTAACAAGCATAGACATAATAACATCAATTTTATCACTCAAGGAGGAGGTTTCTTCAACATAATTTACCTTCTTACCTTGTGGAGCTCTCTCAGTGTGCCATTCAGAATAGTTAACCATCATATTATCAAGGATCTTTGTTGCAGCATGCAAAACAATGGTCATAAAGGTGCCTTCAGCAGCAGAATCAAACACATTTCTTGAAGAATAATTCAGTCCTGCATAAAAAGTTTGGACAATCATCCAAGTAGTCACTCCATGAGTCGGGCAATTCTTTACCAAAGATTTCATTCTTTCCCAATCTTGAGCAACATGTTCATTATCAAATTGTTTAAATTTCATTATTTCACTTCTCATAGATATAATCTTAGCAGGAGGATAATATTTTCCAATGAAAGAATCTTTACATTTAATCCAAGAATCAATACTATTTCTAGGTAGGGATAGCAACCATTCTTTAGCTTTTCCTCTCAAAGAGAAAGGAAACAATTTAAGCTTAATAATATTTCCACCTATATCCCTATGTTTTTGTGTCTCACAAAGTTCAACAAAGCTATTAAGTTGAGCAACAGCATCATTAGTACCAGCACCAGAGAATTGTTCTTTCATAACAAGATTGCGTAAAGTAGGTTTAATTTCAAAGAAAGTAGCTTTAGAAACAGGTGGAGCAATAGGTGTGCACATGAAATCATTGTTGTTTGTGCTAGTGAAGGCACACAACTTAGTGTTTTCAGGAGTAGTCATTTTTTGCAAGATTAAAACAAGCCAATAGATAGAAACTGAAATAGGAACTAATTTTTTTTGTGTTTTTGATAAAAGAAGCAAACCAGTACAACTATTTTTTTGTGTTTTAGATAAAAAGAAACAAGCAAACAAAGAAAAATAAATTAAGCAAAAGAAAACAAAGTAAAGAGATTGGTTGTGAGAGAATCCCCTTACAAGAATCTTCTTTCTCCCTAAAAAGTGATTGAAGAGGACGAAGAGATTGAAGTTGTCCTTAACTCCCTGGCAACGGTGCCAGAAAAGTGCTTGATGGCTCCAAATATGTAGAGCTCGTTGGCAACCCCAAGAGGAAGGTATGATGAGCACACAATCAACTTTACCTCAGTTATGAAACCAAGCTTAATTATCGAACCAGTAGGAGTAAGGAAACAACTCCAAGGTGTTGCTAGCAACTTGCAATCCTGCACAACACAACCACAGAACTTTGCCCCAACTTACAGTGAGGTTGTCAATCTCACTGGTTTTGTTGAAAACAAAGGATTAAACGTATAGTGTGGAAGATAGTAATTGCTTGCAGAAAGTAAACAGTAAACAGTAAACAGTAGATGGTATATTAATGGTAAAGGAGTGGACTGGGGTCCATAGTTCACTAGAGGTGTTTCTCCTTAAGATAAATAGCATGTTGGGTGAACAAATTACAGCAGAGCAATTGACAGATTGAGAAAGCATAATAATGCATATACTAGACATCTTGACTCCTACGAGATTTGATTGGGCATTACAACATAATACATAGACCGTAATCCAATTTCATCTATTAGTAATAATCCACCTTCAGGTTATCATCTGAACCCCTTCCAGTATTAAGTTGAAAGCAACAGATAATTGCATTAAGTAAAGTGTGTAAAGTAAGAAAACAATTGCCCCATGGACAAGGGATTGTTGTGTTCTCCCTAGTAGCAACAACACATCTACAACCTTAGAGATTTCTGTCACTTCCCCATATTACTAGAGGCATGAACCTACTATCGAGCATAAATACTCCAACTTGGAGTTACAAGTATCTACTTGGCCAAGATAGCTACTAGCAACGGAGATCATGCAAGATCACAAATAACATAGACATGGTAGAATCAATAATCAATCTAACATAGTATCTCATTATCCATTGGATCCCTGCAAACACAACATAGAGGATTACAAATAGATGATCTTGATCATGAACGGAGCTCACAAGATCTAAACATGATAGCACAAAGGAGGAGAACCAACCATCTAGCTACTGTATGGACCCATAGTCCAAGGATGAACTACTCATGCATCACTCTGGAGGCTAGCATGGTAATGAAGAAGGCCTCTGGGATGATCTCTCTCCTCCGGCACGGTGCCTTGAAGAGCTTCGGATCCTCCTGATCTAGGGATGGAGATGGCAGCGGCTACAGACTCTTTCATGGATTTTTAATCGGGTACTTAGGGTTTCTACATCAGGGTACTTATATAGGTGAAGGATCACGGTCGGTGGGCGCCCGAGGGGCCCACACCATGGGGCGGCACGCCCTAGGGGGTGGCCGCACCAGCCCTAGGTGTGGCCACCGCGTGGCCCCACCTTGGCTGCCCTTCAGACTCCGTGTTCCTTCTGGTAAAATACTGACTTTAGCTTTTGTCCCGTCCAATTCTGAGAATATTTCCTTACTAGCTTTTCTGAAACCAAAAATAGCAGAAAATAGGCAACTGGCACCGTGGCATCTTTTGAATAGGTTAATTCTAGAAAATGTATAAAAATACCTCAAAATGTAAACAAAACATAAGAAAGTTGATATAAAACAAGCATGGACATCAAAAATTATAGATGTCTGTTCTTTTCATAAACCACATGGATTCACTGGATTCATTGCATGTGTGTTCTTTTCATGAACCAGAGCTAGAGTCATTGCATGTATGTTCTTTTCATAAACCACATGGATCCAGTAGAGTCATTGCATGTGTGTTCTTTTCACAAACCACATATGGATCCACTAGAGTTCATTGCATGTGTGCTCTTTTCCTAAACCACATATGGATCCACCAGAGTCATTGCATGTGTGTTCTTTTCATAAACTACATGGATCCACTAGTGTCATTGCATGTCTGTTCTTTTCATAAACCACGGCTAGAGTCATTACATGTCTATTCTTTTCCTAAACCACATATGGATCCACCAGACTCATTGCATGTGTGTTCTTTTCATACACCACATGGATCCAACAGTGTCATTGCATGTGTGTTCTTTTCGTAAACCACACCTAGAGTTTTTGCATGTCTGTTCTTTTCATCAACCACATGGACCCTCCACCAATGTAATTGCATGTATGTTCTTTTCATAAACCACAACTAGAGTCATCGTGTGTCTGTTCTTTTCATAAACCATATGGATCCACTAGAGTCATTGCATGTGTGTTCTTTTCACAAACAGCATATGGATCCACTAGAGTCATTGCATGTGTGTTCTTATCCCAAACCATCACAAGAGTCATTACATGTGTGTTCTTTTCCAAAACCACATAAGGATCCACCTGAGTCATTGCATGTATGTTATTTTCATAAACCACATGGATCTACCAGTGTCATTGCATGTGTGTTCTTATCCTAAACCAACACTAGAGTCATGCATGTGTTATCTTTTCATAAACCATAGCTAGAGTCATTGCATATTTGTTCTTTTCATGAACCACATGGATCCTCTAGAGTCATTGCATGTGTGTTCTTATCCTAATCTAGCACTAGAGTCATTGCATGTGTGTTCTTTTCCTAAACCATATATGGATCCACTAGAGTCATTACATGTGTATTCTTTTCATAAACCACATGGATCCACCAGTGTCATTGCATGTGTGTTCTTCTCCTAAACTAGCACTAGAGTTAATGCATGTGTGTTCTTTTCATAAACCACAGCTAGATTCATTGCATTTGTGTTCTTTTCATGAACCACAGCTAGAGTCATTGCATTTATGTTCTTTTCATAAACCACATATGGATCCACCAGAGTCATTGCATATGTGTTATTTTCATAAACCACATGGATCCACCACTGTCATTGCATGTGTGTTCTTTTCATGAACCACAACGAGAGTCATTGCATATATATTCTTTTCATAAACCACATATGGATCCACCAGAGTCATTGCATGTGTGTTCTTTTCATATACCATATGGATCCACTAGTGTCATTGCATGTGTGTTCTTTTCCTAAACCAATACTAGAGTTCATTGCATGTGTCTTGTTTTCCTAAACTACATATGGATCCACTAGAGTCATTGCATGTGTGTTGAGTTCATAAACCACATGGATCCACTAGTGTCATTGCATGTGTGTTCTTTTCATACACCACAGCTAGAATCATTGCTTGTATGTTCTTTTCATAAACCACATATGGATCCACTAGAGTCATTGCATGTGTGTTCTTTTCATAAACCACATGGATCCACCAGTGTCATTGCATGTGTGTTCTTTTCATAACCCACAGCTAGAGTCATTGCATGTGTGTTCTTTTCACAAACCACATATGGATCCACTAGAGTTCATTGCATGTGTGTTCTTTTCCTAAACCAGCACTAGAGTCATTGCATGTGTGTTCTTTCCTAAACCACATATGGATCCACCAGAGTCATTGCATGTGTGTTCTTTTCATAAACCACATGGATCCACTAGAGTCATTACATGTGTGTTGTTTTCATAAACCACAGCTAGAGTCATTACATATTTGTTCTTTTCATAAACCACATGGATCCTCTAGAGTCATTGCATGTGTGTTCTTATCCTAATCCAGCACTAGAGTCATTGCATGTGTGTTCTTTTCCTAAACCATATATGGATCCACTAGAGTCATTGCATGTGTGTTCTTTTCATAAACCACATGGATCCACCAGTGTCATTCCATGTGTGTTCTTCTCCTAAACTAGCACTAGAGTCAATGCATGTGTGTTCTTTTCATAAACCACAGCTAGAGTCATTGCATGTGTGTTCTTTTCATGAACTACAGCTAGAGTCATTGCATTTATGTTCTTTTCATAAACCACATATGGATCCACCAGAGTCATTGCATGTGTGTTATTTTCATAAACCACATGGATCCACCAGTGTCATTGCATGTGTGTTCTTTTCATGAACCACAACGAGAGTCATTGCATATATGTTCTTTTCATAAACCACATATGGATCCACCAGAGTCATTGCATGTGTGTTCTTTTCATATACCATATGGATCCACTAGTGTCATTGCATGTGTTTTCTTTTCCTAAACCAAAACTAGAGTTCATTGCATGTGTCTTCTTTTCCTAAACTACATGGATCCACCAGAGTCATTGCATGTGTGTTGTGTTCATAAACCACATGGATCCACTAGTGTCATTATATGTGTGTTCTTTTCATAGACCAGAGCTAGAGTCATTGCTTGTGTCTTCTTTTCCTAAACTACATATCGATCCACCAGAGTCATTGCATGTGTGTTATTTTCATAAACCACATGGATCCACCAGTGTCATTGTATGTGTGTTCTTTTCATAACCCACAACTAGAGTCATTGCATGTGTGTTCTTTTCACAAACCACATATGGATCCACTAGAGTTCATTGCATGTGTTCTTTTCCTAAACCAGCACTAGAGTCATTGCATGTGTCTTCTTTCGTAAACCACATATGGATCCAACAGAGTCATTGCACGTGTGTGCTTTTCATAAACCACATGGATCCACCAGTGTCATTGCATGTTTGCTCTTTTCATAAACCACATCTAGAGTCATTACATGTATATTATTTTGATAAAGCACATATGGATCCACCAGAGTCATTGCATGTGTTTTTTTCATAAACCAAATGGATCCACTAGTGTAATTGCATGTGTGTTCTTTTCATAAACCACAGCTAGGGTCATTGCACGTCTGTTCTTTTCATACACCACATGGATCCACTAGAGTCATTGCATGTGTGTTCTTTTCAGAAACCACATATGGATCCACTATAGTCATTGCATGTGTGTTCTTATCCTAAACCAACACTAGAGTCATTGCATGTGTGTTGTTTTCCTAAACCACATATGGATCCTCTAGAGTCATTGCATGTGTATTCTTTTCATAAACCACATGGATCCACCAGTGTCTTTGTATGTGTGTTATTTACATGAACCAAAGATATAGTCATTGCATGTATGTTCTTTTCATAAACCACATGGATCCACTAGACTCATTGCATGTGTGTTCTTTTCAGAAACCACATATGGATCCACTAGAGGTCATCGCATGTGTGTTCTTTTCCTAAACCACATATGGATCCACCAGAGTCATTGCATGTGTGTTCTTTTCATAAACCACATGGATCAACCAGTGTCATTGCATGTGTGTTCTTTTCATAAACCACAGCTAGAGTCATTGCATGTCTGTTCTTTCCCTAAACCACATATGGATCCACCAGAGTCATTGCATCTGTTTTTTCGTAAACCACATGGATCCACCAGTGTTATTGCATGTGTGTTCTTTTCATAAACCATAGCTAGGGTCATGGCATGTATGTTCCTTTCATAAACCACATGGATCCACTAGAGGCATTGCATGTGTTTTTTTCACAAACCACATATGGATCCACTAGAGGCATGCATGTGTGTTCTTTTCCTACTCCACATATGGATCCACCAGAGTCATTGCATGTGTGTTCTTTTCATAAACCACATGGATCGACCAGTGTCATTGCATGTGTGTTCTTTTCATAAACCACAGCTAGAGTCATTGCATGTACGTTCTTTCCATAAACCACATTGATCCACTAGAGTCATTGCATGTGTGTTCTTTTCACAAACCACACATGGATCCACTAGAGTCATTGCATGTGTGTTCATATCCTAAACTAGCACTAGAGTCATTGTATGTGTGTTCTTTCCCTAAACCACATATGGATCCACTAGAGTCATTGCATGCATGTTCTTTTCATAAACCACATGGATCTACCAGTGTTATTGCATGTGTTTTTTTTGCATGAACCACATGGATCCACCAGAGTCATTTCATGTGTGTTCTTTTCACAAACCACATATATATCCACTAGAGTTCATTTCATGTGTGTTCTTTCCTAAACCACATATGGATCCACCAGAGCCATTGCATGTGTGTTATTTTCATAAATAACATGGATCCACCAGTGTCATTGCATGTGTGTTCTTTTCATAACCCACAACTAGAGTCATTGCATGTATGTTCTTTTCCTAAACCACATATGGATCCGCCAGAATCATTGCGTGTGTGTTCTTTTCATAAACTACATGGATCCACCTGTGTTATTGCATGTGTGTTCTTTTCATAAACCACATATGGATCCACCAGAGTCATTGCATTGTGTTCTTTTCATAAACCACATATAGAGTCATTGTATGTGTGTTCTTTTCATAAACCAGATGGATCCACCAGAGTCATTGCATATGTGTTCTTTTCACAAACCACATGGATCCACCAGTGTCATTGCATGTGTGTTCTTTTCATGAACCACATGGATCCACAAGAGTCATTACATGTGTGTTGTTTTCATAAACCACAGCTAGACTCATTACATATTTGTTCTTTTCATAAACCACATGGATCCTCTAGAGTCATTGCATGTGTGTTTTTATCCTAATCCAGCACTAGAGTCATTGCATATGTGTTCTTTTCCTAAACCATATATGGATCCACTAGAGTCATTGCATGTGTGTTCTTTTCATAAACCACATGGATCCACCAGTGTCATTCCATGTGTGTTCTTCTCCTAAACTAGCACTAGAGTCAATGCATGTGTGTTCTTTTCATAAACCACAGCTAGAGTCATTGCATGTGTGTTCTTTTCATGAACCACAGCTAGAGTCATTGCATTTATGTTCTTTTCATAAACCACATATGGATCCACCAGAGTCATTGCATGTGTGTTATTTTCATAAACCACATGGATCCACTAGTGTCATTGCATGTGTGTTGTTTTCATGAACCACAACGAGAGTCATTGCATATATGTTCTTTTCATAAACCACATATGGATCCACCAGAGTCATTGCATGTGTGTTCTTTTCATATACCATATGGATCCACTAGTGTCATTGCATGTGTTTTCTTTTCCTAAACCAACACTAGAGTTCATTGCATGTGTCTTCTTTACCTAAACTACATATCGATCCACCAGAGTCATTGCATGTGTGTTGTTTTCATAAACCACATGGATCCACCAGTGTCATTGTATGTGTGTTCTTTTCATAACCCATAGCTAGAGTCATTGCATGTGTGTTCTTTTCACAAACCACATATGGATCCACTAGAGTTCATTGCATGTGTGTTCTTTTCCTAAACCAGCACTAGAGTCATTGCATGTGTCTTCTTTCCTAAACCACATATGGATCCAACAGAGTCATTGCACGTGTGTGCTTTTCATAAACCACATGGATCCACCAGTGTCATTGCATGTTTGTTCTTTTCATAAACCACATCTAGAGTCATTACATGTATATTATTTTGATAAAGCACATATGGATCCACCAGAGTCATTGCATGTGTTTTTTTCATAAACCAAATGGATCCACTAGTGTAATTGCATGTGTGTTCTTTCCTAAACCACATATGGATCCACCAGAGCCATTGCATGTGTGTTCTTATCCTAAACTAGCACTAGAGTCATTGTATGTGTGTTCTTTCCCTAAACCACATATGGATCCACTAGAGTCATTGCATGCATGTTCTTTTCATAAACCACATGGATCTACCAGTGTTATTGCATGTTTTTTTTTTCATGAACCACATGGATCCGCCAGAGTCATTTCATGTGTGTTCTTTTCACAAACCACATATATATCCACTAGAGTTCATTTCATGTGTGTTCTTTCCTAAACCACATATGGATCCACCATAGCCATTGCATGTGTGTTATTTTCATAAATAACATGGATCCACCAGTGTCATTGCATGTGTGTTCTTTTCATAAACCACAGCTAGAGTCATTGCATGTATGTTCTTTTCTTAAACCACATATGGATCCACCAGAATCATTGCGTGTTTTTTTTTTCATAAACTACATGGATCCACCTGTTATTTCATGTGTTTTATTTTCATAAACCACATATGGATCCACCAGAGTCATTGCATTGTGTTCTTTTCATAAACCACATATAGAGTCATTGCATGTGTGTTCTTTTCATAAACCACATGGATCCACCAGAGTCATTGCATATGTGTTCTTTTCACAAACCACATGGATCCACCAGTATCATTGCATGTGTGTTCTTTTCATGAACCACGGCTAGATTCAAGTTATGTCCTTCTATCCACAGATGGATCCACCAGAGTCATTGCATGTGTGTACTTTTTATAAACCACATGGATCCACCAGTGTCATTGCATGTGTGTTCTTTTCATGAATCACAGCGAGAGTTGTTGCATGTGTGTTCTTTTCATAAACCACATATGGATCCACTAGAGTCATCCATGTGTTTTCTTTTCATATACCATATGGATCCACTAGTGTCATTGCATGTGTGTTCTTTTCCTAAACCAGCACTAGAGTTCATTGCATGTGTGTTTTTTTCTAAACCACATATGGATCCACCAAATTAATTGCAGGTGTGTTGTTTTCATAAACCACATGGATCCACCAGTGTCATTGCATCTGTGTTCTTTTCATATACCACAACTAGAGTCATTGTATGTATGTTCTTTTCATAAACCACATATGGATCCACGAGAGTCATTGTGTGTTCTTTTTTATAAACCACAACTAGAGTCATCGCTGTTCTTTTCATAAACCACATGGATCCACTAGAGTCATTACATGCGCGTTCTTGTCACAAACCACATATGGATCTACTAGAGTTCATTGCATGTGTGTTCTTTTCCTAAACCAGCACTAGAGTCATTGCATGTGTCTTCTTTCCTAAACCACATATAGATCCACCAGAGTCATTGCATGTGTGTGCTTTTCATAAACCACATGGATCCACCAGTGTCATTGCATGTTTGCTCTTTTCATAAACCACATCTAGAGTCATTAAATGTATATTATTTTGATAAAGCACATATGGATCCACTAGAGTCATCGCATGTGTCTTCTTTTCCTAAACTACATATGGATCCACCAGAGTCATTGCATGTGTGTTGTGTTCATAAACCACATGGATCCACCAGTGTCATTGCATGTGTGTTCTTTTCATAGACCAGAGCTAGAGTCATTGCTTGTATGTTCTTTTCATAAACCACATATGGATCCACTAGAGTCATTGCATGTGTGTTATTTTCATAAACCACATGGATCCACCAGTGTCATTGTATGTGTGTTCTTTTCATAACCCACAGCTAGAGTCATTGCATGTGTGTTCTTTTCACAAACCACATATGGATCCACTAGAGTTCATTGCATGTGTGTTCTTTTCCTAAACCAGCACTAGAGTCATTGCATGTGTCTTCTTTCCTAAACCACATATGGATGCAACAGAGTCATTGCACGTGTGTGCTTTTCATAAACCACATGGATCCACCAGTGTCATTGCATGTTTGCTCTTTTCATAAACCACATCTAGAGTCATTACTTGTATATTATTTTGATAAAGCACATATGGATCCACCAGAGTCATTGCATGTGTTTTTTTCATAAACCAAATGGATCCACTAGTGTAATTGCATGTGTGTTATTTTCATAAACCATAGCTAGGGTCATTGCACGTCTGTTCTTTTCATACACCACATGGATCCACTAGAGCCATTGCATGTGTGTTCTTTTCAGAAACCACATATGGATCCACTATAGTCATTGCATGTGTGTTCTTATCCTAAACCAACACTAGAGTCATTGCATGTGTGTTGTTTTCCTAAACCACATATGGATCCTCTAGAGTCATTGCATGTGTATTCTTTTCATAAACCACATGGATCCACCAGTGTCTTTGTATGTGTGTTATTTACATGAACCACAACTATAGTCATTGCATGTCTGTTCTTTTCATAAACCACATGGATCCACTAGACTCATTGTATGTGTGTTCTTTTCAGAAACCACATATGGATCCACTAGAGGTCATCGCATGTGTGTTCTTTTCATAAACCACATATGGATCCACCAGAGTCATTGCATGTGTGTTCTTTTCATAAACCACATGGATCCACCAGTGTCATTGCATGTGTGTTCTTTTCATAAACCACAGCTAGAGTCATTGCATGTCTATTCTTTCCCTAAACTACATATGGATCCACCAGAGTCATTGCATCTGTTTTTTCATAAACCACATGGATCCACCAGTGTTATTGCATGTGTGTTCTTTCCATAAACCATAGCTAGAGTCATGGCATGTATGTTCCTTTCATAAACCACATGGATCCACTAGAGGCATTGCATGTGTTTTTTTCACAAACCACATATGGATCCACTAGAGTCATGCATGTGTGTTCTTTTCCTAATCCACAAATGGATCCACCAGAGTCATTGCATGTGTTTTTTTCATAAACCAAATGGATCCACTAGTGTAATTGCATGTGTGTTCTTTCCTAAACCACATATGGATCCACCAGAGCCATTGCATGTGTGTTCTTATCCTAAACTAGCACTAGAGTCATTGTATGTGTGTTCTTTCCCTAAACCACATATGGATCCACTAGAGTCATTGCATGCATGTTCTTTTCATAAACCACATGGATCTACCAGTGTTATTGCATGTGTTTTTTTTCATGAACCACATGGATCCGCCAGAGTCATTTCATGTGTGTTCTTTTCACAAACCACATATATATCCACTAGAGTTCATTTCATGTGTGTTCTTTCCTAAACCACATATGGATCCACCATAGCCATTGCATGTGTGTTATTTTCATAAATAACATGGATCCACCAGTGTCATTGCATGTGTGTTCTTTTCATAAACCACAGCTAGAGTCATTGCATGTATGTTCTTTTCTTAAACCACATATGGATCCACCAGAATCATTGCGTGTTTTTTTTTTCATAAACTACATGGATCCACCTGTGTTATTGCATGTGTGTTCTTTTCATAAACCACATATGGATCCACCAGAGTCATTGCATTGTGTTCTTTTCATAAACCACATATAGAGTCATTGCATGTGTGTTCTTTTCATAAACCACATGGATCCACCAGAGTCATTGCATATGTGTTCTTTTCACAAACCACATGGATCCACCAGTATCATTGCATGTGTGTTCTTTTCATGAACCACGGCTAGATTCGTTATATGTCTGTTCTATCCACAGATGGATCCACCAGAGTCATTGCATGTGTGTACTTTTTATAAACCACATGGATCCACCAGTGTCATTGCATGTGTGTTCTTTTCATGAATCACAGCGAGAGTTGTTGCATGTGTGTTCTTTTCATAAACCACATATGGATCCACTAGAGTCATCCATGTGTTTTCTTTTCATATACCATATGGATCCACTAGTGTCATTGCATGTGTGTTCTTTTCCTAAACCAGCACTAGAGTTCATTGCATGTGTGTTTTTTTCTAAACCACATATGGATCCACCAAATTAATTGCAGGTGTGTTGTTTTCATAAACCACATGGATCCACCAGTGTCATTGCATCTGTGTTCTTTTCATATACCACAACTAGAGTCATTGTATGTATGTTCTTTTCATAAACCACATATGGATCCACGAGAGTCATTGTGTGTTCTTTTTTATAAACCACAACTAGAGTCATCGCTGTTCTTTTCATAAACCACATGGATCCACTAGAGTCATTACATGCGCGTTCTTGTCACAAACCACATATGGATCTACTAGAGTTCATTGCATGTGTGTTCTTTTCCTAAACCAGCACTAGAGTCATTGCATGTGTCTTCTTTCCTAAACCACATATAGATCCACCAGAGTCATTGCATGTGTGTGCTTTTCATAAACCACATGGATCCACCAGTGTCATTGCATGTTTGCTCTTTTCATAAACCACATCTAGAGTCATTAAATGTATATTATTTTGATAAAGCACATATGGATCCACTAGAGTCATCGCATGTGTCTTCTTTTCCTAAACTACATATGGATCCACCAGAGTCATTGCATGTGTGTTGTGTTCATAAACCACATGGATCCACCAGTGTCATTGCATGTGTGTTCTTTTCATAGACCAGAGCTAGAGTCATTGCTTGTATGTTCTTTTCATAAACCACATATGGATCCACTAGAGTCATTGCATGTGTGTTATTTTCATAAACCACATGGATCCACCAGTGTCATTGTATGTGTGTTCTTTTCATAACCCACAGCTAGAGTCATTGCATGTGTGTTCTTTTCACAAACCACATATGGATCCACTAGAGTTCATTGCATGTGTGTTCTTTTCCTAAACCAGCACTAGAGTCATTGCATGTGTCTTCTTTCCTAAACCACATATGGATGCAACAGAGTCATTGCACGTGTGTGCTTTTCATAAACCACATGGATCCACCAGTGTCATTGCATGTTTGCTCTTTTCATAAACCACATCTAGAGTCATTACTTGTATATTATTTTGATAAAGCACATATGGATCCACCAGAGTCATTGCATGTGTTTTTTTCATAAACCAAATGGATCCACTAGTGTAATTGCATGTGTGTTATTTTCATAAACCATAGCTAGGGTCATTGCACGTCTGTTCTTTTCATACACCACATGGATCCACTAGAGCCATTGCATGTGTGTTCTTTTCAGAAACCACATATGGATCCACTATAGTCATTGCATGTGTGTTCTTATCCTAAACCAACACTAGAGTCATTGCATGTGTGTTGTTTTCCTAAACCACATATGGATCCTCTAGAGTCATTGCATGTGTATTCTTTTCATAAACCACATGGATCCACCAGTGTCTTTGTATGTGTGTTATTTACATGAACCACAACTATAGTCATTGCATGTCTGTTCTTTTCATAAACCACATGGATCCACTAGACTCATTGTATGTGTGTTCTTTTCAGAAACCACATATGGATCCACTAGAGGTCATCGCATGTGTGTTCTTTTCATAAACCACATATGGATCCACCAGAGTCATTGCATGTGTGTTCTTTTCATAAACCACATGGATCCACCAGTGTCATTGCATGTGTGTTCTTTTCATAAACCACAGCTAGAGTCATTGCATGTCTATTCTTTCCCTAAACTACATATGGATCCACCAGAGTCATTGCATCTGTTTTTTCATAAACCACATGGATCCACCAGTGTTATTGCATGTGTGTTCTTTCCATAAACCATAGCTAGAGTCATGGCATGTATGTTCCTTTCATAAACCACATGGATCCACTAGAGGCATTGCATGTGTTTTTTTCACAAACCACATATGGATCCACTAGAGTCATGCATGTGTGTTCTTTTCCTAATCCACAAATGGATCCACCAGAGTCATTGCATGTGTGTTCTTTTCATAAACCACATGGATCGACTAGTGTCATTGCATGTGTGTTCTTTTCATAAACCACAGCTAGAGTCATTGCATGTACGTTCTTTCCATAAACCACATTGATCCACTAGAGTCATTGCATGTGTGTTCTTTTCACAAACCACACATGGATCCACTAGAGTCATTGCATGTGTGTTCTTATCCTAAACTAGCACTAGAGTCATTGTATGTGTGTTCTTTCCCTAAACCACATATGGATCCACTAGAGTCATTGCATGCATGTTCTTTTCATAAACCACATGGATCTACCAGTGTTATTGCATGTGTTTTTTTTTCATGAACCACATGGATCCACCAGAGTCATTTCATGTGTGTTCTTTTCACAAACCACATATATATCCACTAGAGTTCATTTCATGTGTGTTCTTTCCTAAACCACATATGGATCCACCAGAGCCATTGCATGTGTGTTATTTTCATAAATAACATGGATCCACCAGTGTCATTGCATGTGTGTTCTTTTCATAACCCACAGCTAGAGTCATTGCATGTATGTTCTTTTCCTAAACCACATATGGATCCGCCAGAATCATTGCGTGTGTGTTCTTTTAATAAACTACATGGATCCACCTGTGTTATTGCATGTGTGTTCTTTTCATAAACCACATATGGATCCACCAGAGTCATTGCATTGTGTTCTTTTCATAAACCACATATAGAGTCATTGTATGTGTGTTCTTTTCATAAACCAGATGGATCCACCAGAGTCATTGCATATGTGTTCTTTTCACAAACCACATGGATCCACCAGTGTCATTGCATGTGTGTTCTTTTCATGAACCACATGGATCCACAAGAGTCATTACATGTGTGTTGTTTTCATAAACCACAGCTAGACTCATTACATATTTGTTCTTTTCATAAACCACATGGATCCTCTAGAGTCATTGCACGTGTGTTCTTATCCTAATCCAGCACTAGAGTCATTGCATATGTGTTCTTTTCCTAAACCATATATGGATCCACTAGAGTCATTGCATGTGTGTTCTTTTCATAAACCACATGGATCCACCAGTGTCATTCCAAGTGTGTTCTTCTCCTAAACTAGCACTAGAGTCAATGCATGTGTGTTCTTTTCATAAACCACAGCTAGAGTCATTGCATGTGTGTTCTTTTCATGAACCACAGCTAGAGTCATTGCATTTATGTTCTTTTCATAAACCACATATGGATCCACCAGAGTCATTGCATGTGTGTTATTTTCATAAACCACATGGATCCACCAGTGTCATTGCATGTGTGTTGTTTTCATGAACCACAACGATAGTCATTGCATATATGTTCTTTTCATAAACCACATATGGATCCACCAGAGTCATTGCATGTGTGTTCTTTTCATATACCATATGGATCCACTAGTGTCATTGCATGTGTTTTCTTTTCCTAAACCAACACTAGAGTTCATTGCATGTGTCTTCTTTTCCTAAACTACATATCGATCCACCAGAGTCATTGCATGTGTGTTGTTTTCATAAACCACATGGATCCACCAGTGTCATTGTATGTGTGTTCTTTTCATAACCCATAGCTAGAGTCATTGCATGTGTGTTCTTTTCACAAACCACATATGGATCCACTAGAGTTCATTGCATGTGTGTTCTTTTCCTAAACCAGCACTACAGTCATTGCATGTGTCTTCTTTCCTAAACCACATATGGATCCAACAGAGTCATTGCACGTGTGTGCTTTTCATAAACCTCATGGATCCACCAGTGTCATTGCATGTTTGTTCTTTTCATAAACCACATCTAGAGTCATTACATGTATATTATTTTGATAAAGCACATATTGATCCACCAGAGTCATTGCATGTGTTTTTTTCATAAACCAAATGGATCCACTAGTGTAATTGCATGTGTGTTCTTTCCTAAACCACATATGGATCCACCAGAGCCATTGCATGTGTGTTCTTATCCTAAACTAGCACTAGAGTCATTGTATGTGTGTTCTTTCCCTAAACCACATATGGATCCACTAGAGTCATTGCATGCATGTTATTTTCATAAACCACATGGATCTACCAGTGTTATTGCATGTGTTTTTTTTTTCATGAACCACATGGATCCACCAGAGTCATTTCATGTTTCATGTGTGTTCTTTTCACAAACCACATATATATCCACTAGAGTTCATTTCATGTGTGTTCTTTCCTAAACCACATATGGATCCACCAGAGCCATTGCATGTGTGTTATTTTCATAAATAACATGGATCCACCAGTGTCATTGCATGTGTGTTCTTTTCATAAACCACAGCTAGAGTCATTGCATGTATGTTCTTTTCTTAAACCACATATGGATCCACCAGAATCATTGCGTGTGTTTTTTTTTCATAAACTACATGGATCCACCTGTGTTATTGCATGTGTGTTCTTTTCATAAACCACATATGGATCCACCAGAGTCATTGCATTGTGTTCTTTTCATAAACCACATATAGAGTCATTGCATGTGTGTTCTTTTCATAAACCACATGGATCCACCAGAGTCATTGCATATGTGTTCTTTTCACAAACCACATGGATCCACCAGTATCATTGCATGTGTGTTCTTTTCATGAACCACGGCTAGATTCGTTATATGTCTGTTCTATCCACAGATGGATCCACCAGAGTCATTGCATGTGTGTACTTTTTATAAACCAGATGGATCCACCAGTGTCATTGCATGTGTGTTCTTTTCATGAATCACAGCGAG
Organism: Avena insularis; assembly: GCA_023614405.1. Taxonomy (NCBI): domain Eukaryota; kingdom Viridiplantae; phylum Streptophyta; class Magnoliopsida; order Poales; family Poaceae; genus Avena; species Avena insularis. The sequence continues at coordinate 384,862,994 of CM042694.1, forward strand.
AGTTGTTGCATGTATGTTCTTTTCATAAACCACATATGGATCCACTAGAGTCATTCATGTGTTTTCTTTTCATATACCATATGGATCCACTAGTGTCATTGCATGTGTGTTCTTTTCCTAAACCAGCACTAGAGTTCATTGCATGTGTTTTTTTTTCTAAACCACATATGGATCCACCAAATTAATTGCATGTGTGTTGTTTTCATAAACCACATGGATCCACCAGTGTCATTGCATCTGTGTTCTTTTCATATACCACAACTAGAGTCATTGTATGTATGTTCTTTTCATAAACCACATATGGATCCACCAGAGTCATTGTGTGTTCTTTTTTATAAATCACAACTAGAGTCATCGATGTTCTTTTCATAAACCACATGGATCCACTAGAGTCATTACATGCGCGTTCTTGTCACAAACCACATATGGATCTACTAGAGTTCATCGCATGTGTGTTCTTTTCCTAAACCAGCACTAGAGTCATTGCATGTGTCTTCTTTCCTAAACCACATATAGATCCACCAGAGTCATTGCATGTGTGTGCTTTTCATAAACCACATGGATCCACCAGTGTCATTGCATGTTTGCTCTTTTCATAAACCACATCTAGAGTCATTAAATGTATATTATTTTGATAAAGCACATATGGATCCACTAGAGTCATCGCATGTGTCTTCTTTTCCTAAACTACATATGGATCCACCAGAGTCATTGCATGTGTGTTGTGTTCATAAACCACATGGATCCTCCAGTGTCATTGCATGTGTGTTCTTTTCATAGACCAGAGCTAGAGTCATTGCTTGTATGTTCTTTTCATAAACCACATATGGATCCACTAGAGTCATTGCATGTGTGTTATTTTCATAAACCACATGGATCCACCAGTGTCATTGTATGTGTGTTCTTTTCATAACCCACAGCTAGAGTCATTGCATGTGTGTTCTTTTCACAAACCACATATGGATCCACTAGAGATCATTGCATGTGTGTTCTTTTCCTAAACCAGCACTAGAGTCATTGCATGTGTCTTCTTTCCTAAACCACATATGGATGCAACAGAGTCATTGCACGTGTGTGCTTTTCATAAACCACATGGATCCACCAGTGTCATTGCATGTTTGCTCTTTTCATAAACCACATCTAGAGTCATTACTTGTATATTATTTTGATAAAGCACATATGGATCCACCAGAGTCATTGCATGTGTTTTTTTCATAAACCAAATGGATCCACTAGTGTAATTGCATGTGTGTTATTTTCATAAACCATAGCTAGGGTCATTGCACGTCTGTTCTTTTCATACACCACATGGATCCACTAGAGTCATTGCATGTGTGTTCTTTTCAGAAACCACATATGGATCCACTATAGTCATTGCATGTGTGTTCTTATCCTAAACCAACACTAGAGTCATTGCATGTGTGTTGTTTTCCTAAACCACATATGGATCCTCTAGAGTCATTGCATGTGTATTCTTTTCATAAACCACATGGATCCACCAGTGTCTTTGTATGTGTGTTATTTACATGAACCACAACTATAGTCATTGCATGTCTGTTCTTTTCATAAACCACATGGATCCACTAGACTCATTGCATGTGTGTTCTTTTCAGAAACCACATATGGATCCACTAGAGGTCATCACATGTGTGTTCTTTTCCTAAACCACATATGGATCCACCAGAGTCATTGCATGTGTGTTCTTTTCATAAACCACATGGATCCACCAGTATCATTACATGATTATTCTTTTCATGAACCACGGCTAGATTCGTTATATGTCTGTTCTAAGCACAGATGGATCCACCAGAGTCATTGCATGTGTGTACTTTTTATAAACCACATGGATCCACCAGTGTCATTGCATGTGTGTTCTTTTCACGAATCACAGCGAGAGTTGTTGCATGTATGTTCTTTTCATAAACCACATATGGATCCACTAGAGTCATTCATGTGTTTTCTTTTCATATACCATATGGATCCACTAGTGTCATTGCATGTGTGTTCTTTTCCTAAACCAGCACTAGAGTTCATTGCATGTGTGTGTTTTTCTAAACCACATATGGATCCACCAAATTAATTGCATGTGTGTTGTTTTCATAAACCACATGGATCCACCAGTGTCATTGCATCTGTGTTCTTTTCATATACCACAACTAGAGTCATTGTATGTATGTTCTTTTCATAAACCACATATGGATCCACCAGAGTCATTGTGTGTTCTTTTTTATAAACCACAACTAGAGTCATCGCTGTTCTTTTCATAAACCACATGGATCCACTAGAGTCATTACATGCGCGTTCTTGTCACAAACCACATATGGATCTACTAGATTTCATCGCATGTGTGTTCTTTTCCTAAACCAGCACTAGAGTCATTGCATGTGTCTTCTTTCCTAAACCACATATAGATCCACCAGAGTCATTGCATGTGTGTTCTTTTCATAAACCACATGGATCCACCAGTGTCATTGCATGTTTGCTCTTTTCATAAACCACATCTAGAGTCATTAAATGTATATTATTTTGATAAAGCACATATGGATCCACTAGAGTCATCGCATGTGTCTTCTTTTCCTAAACTACATATGGATCCACCAGAGTCATTGCATGTGTGTTGTGTTCATAAACCACATGGATCCACCAGTGTCATTGCATGTGTGTTCTTTTCATAGACCAGAGCTAGAGTCATTGCTTGTATGTTCTTTTCATAAACCACATATGGATCCACTAGAGTCATTGCATGTGTGTTATTTTCATAAACCACATGGATCCACCAGTGTCATTGTATGTGTGTTCTTTTCATAACCCACAGCTAGAGTCATTGCATGTGTGTTCTTTTCACAAACCACATATGGATCCACTAGAGTTCATTGCATGTGTGTTCTTTTCCTAAACTAGCACTAGAGTCATTGCATGTGTCTTCTTTCCTAAACCACATATAGATCCACCAGAGTCATTGCATGTGTGTGCTTTTCATAAACCACATGGATCCACCAGTGTCATTGCATGTTTGCTCTTTTCATAAACCACATCTAGAGTCATTAAATGTATATTATTTTGATAAAGCACATATGGATCCACTAGAGTCATCGCATGTGTCTTCTTTTCCTAAACTACATATGGATCCACCAGAGTCATTGCATGTGTGTTGTGTTCATAAACCACATGGATCCACCAGTGTCATTGCATGTGTGTTCTTTTCATAGACCAGAGCTAGAGTCATTGCTTGTATGTTCTTTTCATAAACCACATATGGATCCACTAGAGTCATTGCACGTGTGTGCTTTTCATAAACCACATGGATCCACCAGTGTCATTGCATGTTTGCTCTTTTCATAAACCACATCTAGAGTCATTACTTGTATATTATTTTGATAAAGCACATATGGATCCACCAGAGTCATTGCATGTGTTTTTTTCATAAACCAAATGGATCCACTAGTGTAATTGCATGTGTGTTATTTTCATAAACCATAGCTAGGGTCATTGCACGTCTGTTCTTTTCATACACCACATAGATCCACTAGAGTCATTGCATGTGTGTTCTTTTCAGAAACCACATATGGATCCACTATAGTCATTGCATGTGTGTTCTTATCCTAAACCAACACTAGAGTCATTGCATGTGTGTTGTTTTCCTAAACCACATATGGATCCTCTAGAGTCATTGCATGTGTATTCTTTTCATAAACCACATGGATCCACCAGTGTCTTTGTATGTGTGTTATTTACATGAACCACAACTATAGTCATTGCATGTCTGTTCTTTTCATAAACCACATGGATCCACTAGACTCATTGCATGTGTGTTCTTTTCAGAAACCAAATATGGATCCACTAGAGGTCATCGCATGTGTTCTTTTCCTAAACCACATATGGATCCACCAGAGTCATTGCGTGTGTGTTCTTTTCATAAACCACATGGATCCACCAGTGTCATTGCATGTGTTCTTTTCATAAACCACAGCTAGAGTCATTGCATGTCTGTTCTTTCCCTAAACCACATATGGATCCACCAGAGTCATTGCATCTGTTTTTTCATAAACCACATGGATCCACCAGTGTTATTGCATGTGTGTTCTTTCCATAAACCATAGCTAGAGTCATGGCATGTATGTTCCTTTCATAAACCACATGGATCCACTAGAGGCATTGCATGTGTTTTTTTCACAAACCACATATGGATCCACTAGAGTCATGCATGTGTGTTCTTTTCCTAATCCACAAATGGATCCACCAGAGTCATTGCATGTGTGTTCTTTTCATAAACCACATGGATCGACCAGTGTCATTGCATGTGTGTTCTTTTCATAAACCACAGCTAGAGTCATTGCATGTACGTTCTTTTCATAAACCAAATTGATCCACCAGAGTCATTGCATGTGTGTTCTTTTCACAAACCACACATGGATCCACTAGAGTCATTGCATGTGTGTTCTTATCCTAAACTAGCACTAGAGTCATTGTATGTGTGTTCTTTTCCTAAACCACATATGGATCCACTAGAGTCATTGCATGCATGTTCTTTTGATAAACCACATGGATCCACCAGTGTTATTGCATGTGTGTTCTTTTCATGAACCACATGGATCCACTAGAGTCATTTCATGTGTGTTCTTTTCACAAACCACACATATACCCACTAGAGTTCATTTCATGTGTGTTCTTTCCTAAACCACATATGGATCCACGAGAGCCATTGCATGTGTGTTATTTTCATAAATAACATGGATCCACCAGTGTCATTACATGTGCGTTCTTTTCATAAACCACAGCTAGAGTCATTGCATGTATGTTCTTTTCCTAAACCACCTATGGATCCACCAGAATCATTGCATGTGTGTTCTTTTCATAAACTACATGGATCCACCTATGTTATTGCATGTGCGTTCTTTTCATAAACCACATATGGATCCACCAGAGTCATTGCATTGTGTTCTTTTCATAAACCACATATAGAGTCATTGCATGTGTGTTCTTTTCATAAACCACATGGATCCACTAGAGTCATCGCATATGTGTTCTTTTCACAAACCACATGGATCCACCAGTGTCATTGCATGTGTGTTCTTTTCATGAACCACGGCTAGAGTCGTTATATGTCTGTTCTATCCACATATGGATCCACCAGAGTCATTGCATGTGTGTTCTTTTCATAAACCACATGGATCCAGCAGTGTCATTGCATGTGTGTTCTTTTCATGAATCACAGCGAGAGTTGTTGCATGTATGTTCTTTTCATAAACCACATATGGATCCACTAGAGTCATTCATGTGTTTTATTTTCATATACCATATGGATCCACTAGTGTCATTGCATGTGTGTTCTTTTCCTAAACCAGCACTAGAGTTCATTGCATGTGTGTTTTTTTTCTAAACCACATATGGATCCACCAAATTCATTGCATGTGTGTTGTTTTCATAAACCACATGGATCTACCAGTGTCATTGCATCTATGTTCTTTTCATATACCACAACTAGAGTCATTGTATGTATGTTCTTTTCATAAACCACATATGGATCCACCAGAGTCATTGTGTGTTTCTTTTCATAAACCACATGGATCCACCAAAGTCATTGCATGTGTGTTCTTTTTTATAAACCACAACTAGAGTCATCGCTGTTCTTTTCATAAACCACATGGATCCACTAGAGTCATTACATGCGCGTTCTTGTCACAAACCACATATGGATCTACTAGAGTTCATTGCATGTGTGTTCTTTTCCTAAACTAGCACTAGAGTCATTGCATGTGTCTTCTTTCCTAAACCACATATAGATCCACCAGAGTCATTGCATGTGTGTGCTTTTCATAAACCACATGGATCCACCAGTGTCATTGCATGTTTGCTCTTTTCATAAACCACATCTAGAGTCATTACATGTATATTATTTTGATAAAGCACATATGGATCCACTAGAGTCATTGCATGTGTTTTTTCATAAACCAAATGGATCCACTAGTGTAATTGCATGTGTGTTCTTTTCATAAACCACAGCTAGGGTCATTGCATGTCTGTTCTTTTCATACACCACATGGATCCACTAGAGTCATTGCATGTGTGTTCTTTTCAGAAACCACATATGGATACACTATAGTCATTGCATGTGTGTTCTTATCCTAAACCAACACTAGAGTCATTGCATGTTTGTTGTTTTCCTAAACCACATATGGATCCTCTAGAGTCATTGCATGTGTATTCTTTTCATAAACCACATGGATCCACCAGTGTCTTTGTATGTGTGTTATTTTCATGAACCACAGCTATAGTCATTGCATGTCTGTTCTTTTCATAAACCACATGGATCCACTAGACTCATTGCATGTGTGTTCTTTTCAGAAACCACATATGGATCCACTAGAGGTCATGGCATGTGTGTTCTTTTCCTAAACCACATATGGATCCACCAGAGTCATTGCATGTGTGTTCTTTTCATAAACCACATGGATCCACTCGCGTCATTGCATGTGTGTTCTTTTCATAAACCATTGCTAGAGTCATTGCATGTCTGTTCTTTCCCTAAACCACATATGGATCCACCAGAGTCATTGCATGTGTTTTTTCATAAACTACATGGATCCACCAATGTTATTGCATGTGTGTTCTTTTCATAAACCATAGCTAGAGTCATGGCATGTATGTTCCTTTCATAAACCACATGGATCCACTAGAGGCATTGCATGTGTTTTTTTCACAAACCACATATGGATCCACTAGAGTCATGCATGTGTGTTCCTTTCCTAATCCACATATGGATCCACCAGAGTCATTGCATGTGTGTTCTTTTCATAAACCACATGGATCCACCAGTGTCATTGCATCTGTGTTCTTTTCATAAACCATAGCTAGAGTCAGTGCATGCACGTTCTTTTCATAAACCACATTGATCCACTAGAGTCATTCGATGTGTGTTCTTTTCACAAACCACACATTGATCAACTAGAATCATTGCATTTGTGTTCTAATCCTAAACTAGCACTAGAGTCATTGTATGTGTGTTCTTTTCCTAAACCACATATGGATCCACCAGAGTCATTGCATGCGTGTTCTTTTCAAAAACCACATGGATCCACTACTGTTATTGCATGTGTGTTGTTTTCATGAACCACATGGATCCACTAGAGTCATTTCATGTGTGTTCTTTTCACAAACCACATATATATCCACTAGAGTTCATTTCATGTGTGTTCTTTCCTAAACCACATATGGATCCACGAGAGCCATTGCATGTGTGTTCTTTTCATAAATAACATGGATCCACCAGTGTCATTGCATGTGTGTTCTTTTCATAAACCACAGCTAGAGTCATTACATGTCTGTTCTTTTCCTAAACCACATATGGATCCACCAGAATCATTGCGTGTGTGTTCTTTTCATAAACTACATGGTTCCACCTGTGTCATTGCATGTGTGTTCTTTTCATAAACCACATATGGATCCACCAGAGTCATTGCATTGGGTTCTTTTCATAAACCAGATATAGAGTCATTGCATGTGTGTTATTTTCATAAACCACATGGATCCACCAGAGTCATTGCATATGTGTTCTTTTCACAAACCACATGGATCCACCAGTGTCATTGCATGTGTGTTCTTTTCATGAACCACGGCTAGAGTCGTTATATGTCTGTTCTATCCACATATGGATCCACCAGAGTCATTGCATGCGTGTTCTTTTCATAAACCACATGGATCCACCATTGTCATTGCATGTGTGTTCTTTTCATGAATCACAGCGAGAGTTGTTGCATGTATGTTCTTTTCATAAACCACATATGGATCCACTAGAGTCATTCATGTGTTTTCTTTTCATATACCATATGGAGCCACTAGTGTCATTGCATGTGTGTTCTTTTCCTAAACCAGCACTAGAGTTCATTGCATGTGTGTTTTTTTCTAAACCACATATGGATCCACCAAATTCATTGCATGTGTGTTGTTTTCATAAACCACATGGATCCACCAGTGTCATTGCTTCTATGTTCTTTCATATACCACAACTAGAGTCATTGTATTTATGTTCTTTTCATAAACCACATATGGATCCACCAGAGTCATTGTGTTTTTTTCATAAACCACATGGATCCACTAGAGTCATTACATATGCGTTCTTGTCACAAACCACATATGGATCTACTAGAGTTCATTGCATGTGTGTTCTTTTCCTTAACCAGCACTAGAGTCATTGCATGTGTGTTCTTTTCCTAAACCGCATATGAATCCACTAGAGTCATTGCATGTGTGTACTTTTCATAAACCAAATGGATCCATCAGTGTCATTGCATGTGTGTTCTTTAAATAAACCACATCTAGAGTCATTGCATGTCTATTCTTTTCATAAACCACATGGATCCACTAGAGTCATTGCATGTGTGTTCTTTTCTCAAACCACATATGGATCCACTAGTCATTGCATGCGTGTTCTTATCCTAAACCAGCACTAGAGTCATTGCATGTGTGTTCTTATCCTAAACCACATATGGATCCACTAGAGTCATTGCATGTGTCTTCTTTTCATAAACCACATGGATCCACCACTGTCATTGCGTATGTGTTCTTCTCCTAAACCAGCACTAGAGGCATGCATGTGTTATCTTTTTTCTAAGCCACATATGATCCACCAGAGTCAATGCATGTGTGTTCTTTTCATAAAGCATAGCTAGAGTCACTACATGCGTGTTCTTTCATAAACCACATGGATCCACCAGTGTCATTGCATGTGTGTTCTTTTCATGAACCATAGCTAGAGTCATTACAAGTCTGTTCTATTCATAAACCACATATGGATCCACCAGAGTCATTGCATGTGTGTTCTTTTCATAAACCACATGGATCCACCACTGTCATTGCATGTGTGTTATTTTCATGAACCACAGCGAGAGTCATTGTTTGTCTGTTCTTTTCATAAACCACGTATGGATCCACCAGAGTCATTGCATGTGTTTTCTTTTCATATACCATATGGATCCACCAGTGTCTTTGCATGTGTGTTCTTTTCCTAAACCAGCACTAGAGTTCATGGCATGTCTGTTCTTTTTCTACACCACATATGGATCCACCAGAGTCATTGCATGTGTGTTCTTTTCATAAACCACATGGATCCACTAGTGTCATTGCATGTGTGTTCTTCTCCTAAACCAGCACAAGAGTCATGCATGTGTGTTCTTTTCATAAACCACAACTAGAGTCATTGCATGTCTCTTCTTTTCATAAACCACAAGGATCCACTAGAGTCATTGCATGTGTGTTCTTTTCTCAAACCACATATGGATCCACTAGTCATTGCATGTGTGTTCTTATCCTAAACTAGCACTAGAGTTACTGCATGTGTGTTCTTTTCCTAAACCATATATAGATCCACCGGAGTCATTGCATGTGTGTTCTTTTCATAAACCACATGGATCCACCAGTGTCACTGCTTATGTGTTCTCCTAACCCAGCACTAGAGTCATGCATGTGTGTTGTTTTCCTAAACCACATATGATCCACCAGAGTCAATGCATGTGTGTTCTTTTCCTAAACCACAGCTAGAGTCATTGCATATGTGTTCTTTTCATAAACCACATGGATCCACCAGTGTCATTGTATGTGTGTTCTTTTCATGAACCACGGCTAGAGTCATTGTATGTCTGTTCTATCTACCTATGGATCTACCAAAGTCATTGCATGTGTGTTCTTTTCATAAACCACATGGATCCAGCAGTGTCATTGCATGTGTGTTCTTTTCATGAATCACAACAAGAGTCATTGCATGTATGTTCTTTTCATAAACCATATATGGATCCACCAGAGTCATTGCATGTGTTTTCTTTTCATATACCATATGGATCCACCAGTGTCATTGCATGTGTGTTCTTTTCCTAAACCAGCACTAGAGTTCATTGCATGCGTGTTCTTTTGCTAAACCACATATGGATCCACCAGATTCATTGCATGTGCATTGTTTTTATAAACCACATGGATCCACCAGTGTCATTGCATCTGTGATATTTTCATATACCAAAACTAGAGTCATTGTATGTATGTTCTTTTCATAAACCACATATGGATCCAGCAGAGTCATTGCATGTGTGTTCTTTTCATAAACCACATGGATCCACCAGTGTCATTGCATGTGTGTTCTTTTCATAAACCATAGCTAGAATCATTGCATGTCATTCTTTTCATAAACCACATGGATCCACTAGAGTCATTACATGTGCGTTCTTTCACAAACCACATATGGATTTACTAGAGTTCATTGCATGTGTGTTCTTTTCCTAAACCAACACTAGAGTCATTGCATGTGTGTTCTTTTCCTAAACCGCATATGGATCCACCAGAGTCATTGCATGTGTGTTTTTTTCATAAACCAAATGGATCCACTAGAGTCATTGCATATGTGTTCTTTTCTAAAACCACATATGGATCTACTAGTCATTGCATGTGTGTTCTTATCCTAAACCAGCACTAGAGTCATTGCATGTGTGTTCTTTACCTAAACCACATATGGATCCACTAGAGTCATTGCATGTGTGTTCTTTTCATAAACCACATGGATTCACCAGTTCATTGCGTGTGTGTTCTTCTCCTAAACCAGCACTAGAGTCATGCATGTGTGTTCTTTTCCTAAGCCACATATGATCCACCAGAGTCAATGCATGTGTGTTCTTTTCATAAACCACAGCTAGAGTCATTGCATGTGTGTCTTTCATAAACAACATGGATCCACCAGTGTCATTCCATGTGTGTTCTTTTCATGAACCACATCTAGAGTCATTGCATGTCTGTTCTATTCACAAACCACATATGGATCCACCAGAGTCATTACATGTGTGTTATTTTCATAAACCACATTGATCCACCACTGTCATTGCATGTGTCTTCTTTTCATGAACCACATCGAGAGTCATTGCATGTATGTTCTTTTCATAAACTACATATGGATCCACTTGAGTCATTGCATGTGTTTTATTTTCGTATACTATATGGATCCACCAGTTTCATTGCATGTGTGTTCTTTTCCTAAACCAGCACTAGAGTTCATTGCATGTGTGTTCTTTTTATAACCACATATGGATCCACCAGATTCATTGCATGTGTGTTGTTTTCATAAACCACATGGATCCACTACTGTCATTGCATGTGTGTTCATTTCATATACCACAGCTGATCATTTTATGTATGTTCTTTTCGTAAACCACATATGAATCCAGC